>OZ034803.1:26230771-27540224 GCA_964028335.1 Altica lythri | reverse complement strand
AATAGTTCAAATGCCAAATGAAATATTCTGAAAAAGAGAAAATTATTAGTTTGTAGTGCTAGTAAATTTCATAAGAATATAAAAAAAAAAGATCATTGTTTTAAATTGTAATATTGAATCAAGAATTAGATTTTGTTAATAATTTTATTTAAATAAGAAATTAGTAGGCGATTAGATGGAAAAGATGTATAGATTTAAGTTTGTTGAATTTGTCAGTTGTTTCTTTGTTGATTTGATAGAATCTCTCTTGTTTTTTGGTGGTTGAAATAGAAGTTGTATTAAAAATTTGCTCCGTAGAAATTTTGAGTTTTTTTTGAAAGTATTGATAATAGAAAGTATTAAAACAGTTTAAAGTATAAAGAATATCCCAAGGTAACCAGAGAAAGCAATTGGTAAGAGAAATTTATATGATTTTATGAAAGAATAAATGGTTAAAATTGTTGCTGAGTAGTTAATCGTTATAAATGCTTCCTGAATTGATTTAAAGAAAGATACTCTAGTTTCTAACAAGAAAGAATAGCATTATTGTACTTACCTTTGGATGTAAAAGCTGATTGTGCAGTGATTAGAAGAAATCTTATTAGTAAAATTTCCAAAGTTCGTGATATCATTGCTGTGCTGGGTAACATAGGCCTGTTATTGAAAAGGGGATCCTAAGGCTTAGCAGACCGAAGAGAAAACAAGATCTTCATAAAACGGTATCACTCTTCCATTATTATCAATAAAGAACTTTTCTGTTGTTTGATTTTTGTAATTTCCATGAACATTTTTTATTTTCACTGTTTTATGTATTTAACTAAATTATTTTTATTCACTTTTTGTTAAGTTTGATCCAAATTGTTTAGTAACTCAAGACAGAATATTTCATTTATATATATATTTGATGCATGTTTTGGTTTATTAACGGTATTTTTGAAGTTTGACACATTTTGAATTAGAAAGGTTAGAAATTTATATACAATTCATGCCTAGAAAACATTGTTGGTCTAGGATAGTGCGGTTTTACAGTCATTTTATTGCAAATTTGTGTATTAACTGATTTTGAATCTAGTTTGGTTGAATATTTGAACTCTGACCTTGACATAAGGGAATAGCCGGTAGCATATTTAATTAATCATATTGGAAGATAATTACATTGAGTTAATTCTTACCTATTCACTATTTATATTTAAAATTCAAAATTAATTAAAGGTAAGGAATATTTTATAACATAGTGATTGATATTAGCAAAACATATTATTATTATTCATACACACATCATATATGTTGTAAATTTTGGCGCCCAACGTGGGGCTCTAAACAATCAAAATTAGAGCCGATTCAAATAATTAAAATTTGAGAATTTTGTTAAATTTTTTTTTATTATTTCGCTCTAAACAATCAAAACTAGAGCCTATTTAAATAATTAATATTTAAAATATTTTTTTTTGAAAACTTGATTTGAAATTTTTTTTGTGATTCATATTAGTTATATTTATCTCGATAGAATAAATTGTGAATATGGAGGGAAAAATGAGATTGAGAGATGGTAAGATAGTAGGAGATGAGAGTGAAAGTAGTGATGGAGGAGAGATTGAGATGGAAAGTGTGGCGGTACAAGTACATGAAGAGAGAGTGTTAGGAGCCGGAGATTATCGAGTAGAAGAGCTGATTCAAACTGGACAGACACAGGAAGAAGCAGAGATAGAAGAAGGAGAGAATTTAATAGAGATAGGGGGAGAACAGGATCGAACTATGATAGAAATAGAGACAGAGACAACTGATGGTGGAAATGAACAAGAAGAACTGGTGGTACAAGAAAAACCAAGAAAAAAAAGTCAACCTGATATGAACAGCATACTTGAAATCGTTATGATGAGATTTGATCAGCAGGATAAGAAATTGGAAGAGTCTAATAAAAGCAGAAAAGAAGATAATATGAAGATGAAAGAAGAAATAAATAAAAAATTGGATGAGACGAATAAAAGATTTGATCAGCAAGATAAGAAATTGGATCAACAAAAGGAAGATATAACTAAGATTTTTAGAAGCGAAATTAATAGCATAAAAGAAGACAATTTAAAGATAAGAGAAGAAGTTAAAATTATTAAAAAGGAATGTGACAAGAAAATCGAACAGCAAAACAAGAAATTGAGGACTGAAATACAAGATACAGGAGTAAAAATTAAAGGGGAAATTGAAAAAGGTATAGAAATTAAAATTCAAGAAGTAGAAAAGTCAATTAAAGAAAATTTATCGGAGGAAATAGAACGTGAAGTCAATAAACATAAAAAAGGATATTGGACAAATACGATTGCAAAAGCAAATTAATGAAAAAGTTGTAGACAATTTAAAAATTAACTTAAGTAAGAAATTTGAAGAGAAGAATAAAAAATTGTATGAGACTAAAGAAAGATTTGAAGAAATAAACGAAGATATGAGGAAACATATAAATATGGAATTAGAAAGAAAATTTCAAAAGAATAATGATAAAATGAAGCAGACTAATAAAAGATTGGAGAAAATAAAAGAAGATACTAAGACATTTATAAGACAAATAAACTATATGAAGGAAGATAATTTGAAGAGCATAGAGGAAGACACAAATAAAATAGATGAAGAAAGGAAGAAGACTATTAAGAAATTTGTAGATGGATATAAAGCAAAGCAAGTAGCATTCTGGGAAAAATTGTACATTTGGAAATATAAAGAAAGGGGGAAGAAAACTAAATTTATATTAGGTTATACGTATATAGGAAAATACCAAGAAAGGGGGAAGAAATTTAAAAATATAGTAGGTATTGGGTATATTTGGAATTATCAGGAAAGAGGCAAGAAAAAAACAAGTTTATAAAGATAATAAATAAAGTATATTTGAATAAATGTTAGAAAGAAAGAATAAATGTGATATTAAAAAAAAATAGAAATAAAGAAATTTATAAAGAAAATGCATGGGTAGATGATATTAATAGCAAAGTTTTGTAAATAATAGTATTAAGATGTAAATATCAAATTAAGATTGAATGGTTTTATTGAAAAAAGGTTTATACAATCTGTGCAAATAATATTAATTGAGGCTAAAGTTTTTGTAAAATGAGTGTTTATTTATAAAAAAAAAAAATAGATTAAAATTATAATTTTTAATCCAACATCAATGAAATGTTTGATGTAAAAATTTTAATTGGGGGATTTGAGATGATATTAGTTACTATGTTATATTAAATAAGAATGTAGAAGGAAAATCTAATGGAAAGTAGAGAAAGGAGATTTTCTTATTTCGGGTCAGAGCGCAAATTTAGTAACATTGGGATTGATTATCATCATCTTCTTCATAATTCCTAAAAAAGGAAAAAGAAAATAGAATAATAAGAAAAAAAAAATACAAATACATTTCAAAGATTTTTATTTAAAGATTCAAAAATGATTAATCTACATTATATAAAGTTTTGATAATTATGAAATTGATAAATGGGTAAAGTAGATAATTAAAAGTTTATAAAATTGCCAATACGTTAGTAATCAAACATTAATTTTAAATGAATTAGGGGTGTAAGTAAATGAGAAAATTAAATTATAAAAAAAAGACATCACAAATAGTTAAAATAAATGTTAAAACTTCTACTTACTTTTAAATTATACAAATTTACCAACCATATTCTAATTTATTAATAGTTCAAATGCCAAATGAAATATTCTGAAAAAGAGAAAATTATTAGTTTGTAGTGCTAGTAAATTTCATAAGAATATAAAAAAAGAATGATCATTGTTTTAAATTGTAATATTGAATCAAGAATTAGATTTTGTTAATAATTTTATTTAAATAAGAAATTAGTAGGCGATTAGATGGAAAAGATGTATAGATTTAAGTTTGTTGAATTTGTCAGTTGTTTCTTTGTTGATTTGAGAGAAGCTCTCTTGTTTTCTGGTTGTTGAAATAGAAGTTGTATTAAAAATTTGCTCCGTAGAAATTTTGAGTTTTTTTTGAAAGTATTGATAATAGAAAGTATTAAAACAGTTTAAAGTATAAAGAATATCCCAAGGTAACCAGAGAAAGCAATTGGTAAGAGAAATTTATATGATTTTATGAAAGAATAAATGGTTAAAATTGTTGCTGAGTAGTTAATCGTTATAAATGCTTCCTGAATTGATTTAAAGAAAGATACTCTAGTTTCTAACAAGAAAGAAAAGCATTATTGTACTTACCTTTGGATGTAAAAGCTGATTGTGCAGTGATTAGAAGAAATCTTATTAGTAAAATTTCCAAAGTTCGTGATATCATTGCTGTGCTGGGTAACATAGGCCTGTTATTGAAAAGGGGATCCTAAGGCTTAGCAGACCGAAGAGAAAACAAGATCTTCATAAAACGGTATCACTCTTCCATTATTATCAATAAAGAACTTTTCTGTTGTTTGATTTTTGTAATTTCCATGAACATTTTTTATTTTCACTGTTTTATGTATTTAACTAAATTATTTTTATTCACTTTTTGTTAAGTTTAATCCAAATTGTTTAGTAACTCAAGACAGAATATTTCATTTATATATATATTTGATGCTTGCTTTGGTTTATTAACGGTATTTTTGAAGTTTGACACATTTTGAATTAGAAAGGTTAGAAATTTATATACAATTCATGCCTAGAAAACATTGTTGGTCTAGGATAGTGCGGTTTTACAGTCATTTTATTGCAAATTTGTGTATTAACTGATTTTGAATCTAGTTTGGTTGAATATTTGAACTCTGACCTTGACATAAGGGAATAGCCGGTAGCATATTTAATTAATCATATTGGAAGATAATTACATTGAGTTAATTCTTACCTATTCACTATTTATATTTAAAATTCAAAATTAATTAAAGGTAAGGAATATTTTATAACATAGTGATTGATATTAGCAAAACATATTATTATTATTCATACACACATCATAAATGTTATAATATATATATATATATATATATATATATATATATATATATATATATATAACGTGAAGTCAATCGTGGAGTTGCAGTCAACGTTTGGCCAAGGTAAGTAAAGAAAACTCTTTGATTTCAGTCAAGCTTTCGAATTTATTCAATTCTTCTTCAGGACATCTGTGGTGAAGAACAATTTTTATATAATAAAGAAATATTGTTACAAATGTGATGACTTACTAATCGTGAGGTTATAAAAGAAGCGACGAATTCCGTTTGACAACATTACACTAATAAAACATTTTAAAAATCAGGTATATCACTATTAAAATACATAAAAATATATACATTTACACCATAAAACTTATAATTTTGTTATTTTTAGCATGGAGGTTTGTCTGTAAATGATTGAATTTTAATGTGTCTTCAATTTCCTTTTTTTTATCTGTGTGTTTTTTATATACTTATGGTTTTTATTTTAACACAGTAGGAGAGCAAAACATTTAGATGATTTATTTATTTAGATTTAATTATTATATCAAGTAAAATTCTGTAGTCATGAAATGCGGGATTTTAATATAAAAATGTATTTGTTAAATTTTATGAACGTTGTTGTGTTTTTATTTTTATTTATTTTAGTGTTATATTAATCTTTATGTTTGTAATCATGTTTTAATTTATTATTACTGTTTATTTATCTTTATATTTATATATTGAATTTTTTTTATTTATATTTATTTTTGAAACGACAGAATGTAACAATAAATATTACTCAGCCCTTCTATATCCGATTTTCTATTAATACATGTTTCCCTTCTGTCAATGTGTGTCATTTCTAAGAATAATCGTTTCTTAAGGTTCCTTTCCCTTTCTAAAATTTTTGTTTCTTCAAATTTAAAACTATGACCATTTTTAATTGCATGTTCAGTTAGTGCGCATGCTTTATATTTATTATTTTTAATGTCACTTTTATGCGAGATGTTCCTGCTGTGTACAGTTCGGCATGTTTCCCCAATATACACCCTTTCACAATCCGAGCAAGTGATTTCATATACTACATTTGAACTTTCTAAATTACTAAGCGGATCTTTGGTTCGGGTGTATAATCTAGAAATGGTTTTGATATTTTTCGTGCCTATTTTAAAATTTTCATAATTTTTGAATAGTTTTAAAAGTTTAGGAGTGAGTTGTGGGATATACCTTATATCCCACAACTCACTCCTAAACTTTTAAAACTATTCAAAAATTATGAAAATTTTAAAATAGGCACGAAAAATATCAAAACCATTTCTAGATTATACACCCGAACCAAAGATCCGCTTAGTAATTTAGAAAGTTCAAATGTAGTATATGAAATCACTTGCTCGGATTGTGAAAGGGTGTATATTGGGGAAACATGCCGAACTGTACACAGCAGGAACATCTCGCATAAAAGTGACATTAAAAATAATAAATATAAAGCATGCGCACTAACTGAACATGCAATTAAAAATGGTCATAGTTTTAAATTTGAAGAAACAAAAATTTTAGAAAGGGAAAGGAACCTTAAGAAACGATTATTCTTAGAAATGACACACATTGACAGAAGGGAAACATGTATTAATAGAAAATCGGATATAGAAGGGCTGAGTAATATTTATTGTTACATTCTGTCGTTTCAAAAATAAATATAAATAAAAAAAATTCAATATATAAATATAAAGATAAATAAACAGTAATAATAAATTAAAACATGATTACAAACATAAAGATTAATATAACACTAAAATAAATAAAAATAAAAACACAACAACGTTCATAAAATTTAACAAATACATTTTTATATTAAAATCCCGCATTTCATGACTACAGAATTTTACTTGATATAATAATTAAATCTAAATAAATAAATCATCTAAATGTTTTGCTCTCCTACTGTGTTAAAATAAAAACCATAAGTATATAAAAAACACACAGATAAAAAAAAGGAAATTGAAGACACATTAAAATTCAATCATTTACAGACAAACCTCCATGCTAAAAATAACAAAATTATAAGTTTTATGGTGTAAATGTATATATTTTTATGTATTTTAATAGTGATATACCTGATTTTTAAAATGTTTTATTAGTGTAATGTTGTCAAACGGAATTCGTCGCTTCTTTTATAACCTCACGATTAGTAAGTCATCACATTTGTAACAATATTTCTTTATTATATAAAAATTGTTCTTCACCACAGATGTCCTGAAGAAGAATTGAATAAATTCGAAAGCTTGACTGAAATCAAAGAGTTTTCTTTACTTACCTTGGCCAAACGTTGACTGCAACTCCACGATTGACTTCACGTTATATATATATATATATATATATATATATATATATATATATATATATATAACATTTATGATGTGTGTATGAATAATAATAATATGTTTTGCTAATATCAATCACTATGTTATAAAATATTCCTTACCTTTAATTAATTTTGAATTTTAAATATAAATAGTGAATAGGTAAGAATTAACTCAATGTAATTATCTTCCAATATGATTAATTAAATATGCTACCGGCTATTCCCTTATGTCAAGGTCAGAGTTCAAATATTCAACCAAACTAGATTCAAAATCAGTTAATACACAAATTTGCAATAAAATGACTGTAAAACCGCACTATCCTAGACCAACAATGTTTTCTAGGCATGAATTGTATATAAATTTCTAACCTTTCTAATTCAAAATGTGTCAAACTTCAAAAATACCGTTAATAAACCAAAGCAAGCATCAAATATATATATAAATGAAATATTCTGTCTTGAGTTACTAAACAATTTGGATTAAACTTAACAAAAAGTGAATAAAAATAATTTAGTTAAATACATAAAACAGTGAAAATAAAAAATGTTCATGGAAATTACAAAAATCAAACAACAGAAAAGTTCTTTATTGATAATAATGGAAGAGTGATACCGTTTTATGAAGATCTTGTTTTCTCTTCGGTCTGCTAAGCCTTAGGATCCCCTTTTCAATAACAGGCCTATGTTACCCAGCACAGCAATGATATCACGAACTTTGGAAATTTTACTAATAAGATTTCTTCTAATCACTGCACAATCAGCTTTTACATCCAAAGGTAAGTACAATAATGCTTTTCTTTCTTGTTAGAAACTAGAGTATCTTTCTTTAAATCAATTCAGGAAGCATTTATAACGATTAACTACTCAGCAACAATTTTAACCATTTATTCTTTCATAAAATCATATAAATTTCTCTTACCAATTGCTTTCTCTGGTTACCTTGGGATATTCTTTATACTTTAAACTGTTTTAATACTTTCTATTATCAATACTTTCAAAAAAAACTCAAAATTTCTACGGAGCAAATTTTTAATACAACTTCTATTTCAACAACCAGAAAACAAGAGAGCTTCTCTCAAATCAACAAAGAAACAACTGACAAATTCAACAAACTTAAATCTATACATCTTTTCCATCTAATCGCCTACTAATTTCTTATTTAAATAAAATTATTAACAAAATCTAATTCTTGATTCAATATTACAATTTAAAACAATGATCATTCTTTTTTTATATTCTTATGAAATTTACTAGCACTACAAACTAATAATTTTCTCTTTTTCAGAATATTTCATTTGGCATTTGAACTATTAATAAATTAGAATATGGTTGGTAAATTTGTATAATTTAAAAGTAAGTAGAAGTTTTAACATTTATTTTAACTATTTGTGATGTCTTTTTTTTATAATTTAATTTTCTCATTTACTTACACCCCTAATTCATTTAAAATTAATGTTTGATTACTAACGTATTGGCAATTTTATAAACTTTTAATTATCTACTTTACCCATTTATCAATTTCATAATTATCAAAACTTTATATAATGTAGATTAATCATTTTTGAATCTTTAAATAAAAATCTTTGAAATGTATTTGTATTTTTTTTTTCTTATTATTCTATTTTCTTTTTCCTTTTTTAGGAATTATGAAGAAGATGATGATAATCAATCCCAATGTTACTAAATTTGCGCTCTGACCCGAAATAAGAAAATCTCCTTTCTCTACTTTCCATTAGATTTTCCTTCTACATTCTTATTTAATATAACATAGTAACTAATATCATCTCAAATCCCCCAATTAAAATTTTTACATCAAACATTTCATTGATGTTGGATTAAAAATTATAATTTTAATCTATTTTTTTTTTTTATAAATAAACACTCATTTTACAAAAACTTTAGCCTCAATTAATATTATTTGCACAGATTGTATAAACCTTTTTTCAATAAAACCATTCAATCTTAATTTGATATTTACATCTTAATACTATTATTTACAAAACTTTGCTATTAATATCATCTACCCATGCATTTTCTTTATAAATTTCTTTATTTCTATTTTTTTTTAATATCACATTTATTCTTTCTTTCTAACATTTATTCAAATATACTTTATTTATTATCTTTATAAACTTGTTTTTTTCTTGCCTCTTTCCTGATAATTCCAAATATACCCAATACCTACTATATTTTTAAATTTCTTCCCCCTTTCTTGGTATTTTCCTATATACGTATAACCTAATATAAATTTAGTTTTCTTCCCCCTTTCTTTATATTTCCAAATGTACAATTTTTCCCAGAATGCTACTTGCTTTGCTTTATATCCATCTACAAATTTCTTAATAGTCTTCTTCCTTTCTTCATCTATTTTATTTGTGTCTTCCTCTATGCTCTTCAAATTATCTTCCTTCATATAGTTTATTTGTCTTATAAATGTCTTAGTATCTTCTTTTATTTTCTCCAATCTTTTATTAGTCTGCTTCATTTTATCATTATTCTTTTGAAATTTTCTTTCTAATTCCATATTTATATGTTTCCTCATATCTTCGTTTATTTCTTCAAATCTTTCTTTAGTCTCATACAATTTTTTATTCTTCTCTTCAAATTTCTTACTTAAGTTAATTTTTAAATTGTCTACAACTTTTTCATTAATTTGCTTTTGCAATCGTATTTGTCCAATATCCTTTTTTATGTTTATTGACTTCACGTTCTATTTCCTCCGATAAATTTTCTTTAATTGACTTTTCTACTTCTTGAATTTTAATTTCTATACCTTTTTCAATTTCCCCTTTAATTTTTACTCCTGTATCTTGTATTTCAGTCCTCAATTTCTTGTTTTGCTGTTCGATTTTCTTGTCACATTCCTTTTTAATAATTTTAACTTCTTCTCTTATCTTTAAATTGTCTTCTTTTATGCTATTAATTTCGCTTCTAAAAATCTTAGTTATATCTTCCTTTTGTTGATCCAATTTCTTATCTTGCTGATCAAATCTTTTATTCGTCTCATCCAATTTTTTATTTATTTCTTCTTTCATCTTCATATTATCTTCTTTTCTGCTTTTATTAGACTCTTCCAATTTCTTATCCTGCTGATCAAATCTCATCATAACGATTTCAAGTATGCTGTTCATATCAGGTTGACTTTTTTTTCTTGGTTTTTCTTGTACCACCAGTTCTTCTTGTTCATTTCCACCATCAGTTGTCTCTGTCTCTATTTCTATCATAGTTCGATCCTGTTCTCCCCCTATCTCTATTAAATTCTCTCCTTCTTCTATCTCTGCTTCTTCCTGTGTCTGTCCAGTTTGAATCAGCTCTTCTACTCGATAATCTCCGGCTCCTAACACTCTCTCTTCATGTACTTGTACCGCCACACTTTCCATCTCAATCTCTCCTCCATCACTACTTTCACTCTCATCTCCTACTATCTTACCATCTCTCAATCTCATTTTTCCCTCCATATTCACAATTTATTCTATCGAGATAAATATAACTAATATGAATCACAAAAAAAATTTCAAATCAAGTTTTCAAAAAAAAATATTTTAAATATTAATTATTTAAATAGGCTCTAGTTTTGATTGTTTAGAGCGAAATAATAAAAAAAAATTTAACAAAATTCTCAAATTTTAATTATTTGAATCGGCTCTAATTTTGATTGTTTAGAGCCCCACGTTGGGCGCCAAAATTTACAACATATATGATGTGTGTATGAATAATAATAATATGTTTTGCTAATATCAATCACTATGTTATAAAATATTCCTTACCTTTAATTAATTTTGAATTTTAAATATAAATAGTGAATAGGTAAGAATTAACTCAATGTAATTATCTTCCAATATGATTAATTAAATATGCTACCGGCTATTCCCTTATGTCAAGGTCAGAGTTCAAATATTCAACCAAACTAGATTCAAAATCAGTTAATACACAAATTTGCAATAAAATGACTGTAAAACCGCACTATCCTAGACCAACAATGTTTTCTAGGCATGAATTGTATATAAATTTCTAACCTTTCTAATTCAAAATGTGTCAAACTTCAAAAATACCGTTAATAAACCAAAGCAAGCATCAAATATATATATAAATGAAATATTCTGTCTTGAGTTACTAAACAATTTGGATTAAACTTAACAAAAAGTGAATAAAAATAATTTAGTTAAATACATAAAACAGTGAAAATAAAAAATGTTCATGGAAATTACAAAAATCAAACAACAGAAAAGTTCTTTATTGATAATAATGGAAGAGTGATACCGTTTTATGAAGATCTTGTTTTCTCTTCGGTCTGCTAAGCCTTAGGATCCCCTTTTCAATAACAGGCCTATGTTACCCAGCACAGCAATGATATCACGAACTTTGGAAATTTTACTAATAAGATTTCTTCTAATCACTGCACAATCAGCTTTTACATCCAAAGGTAAGTACAATAATGCTTTTCTTTCTTGTTAGAAACTAGAGTATCTTTCTTTAAATCAATTCAGGAAGCATTTATAACGATTAACTACTCAGCAACAATTTTAACCATTTATTCTTTCATAAAATCATATAAATTTCTCTTACCAATTGCTTTCTCTGGTTACCTTGGGATATTCTTTATACTTTAAACTGTTTTAATACTTTCTATTATCAATACTTTCAAAAAAAACTCAAAATTTCTATGGAGCAAATTTTTAATACAACTTCTATTTCAACAACCAGAAAACAAGAGAGCTTCTCTCAAATCAACAAAGAAACAACTGACAAATTCAACAAACTTAAATCTATACATCTTTTCCATCTAATCGCCTACTAATTTCTTATTTAAATAAAATTATTAACAAAATCTAATTCTTGATTCAATATTACAATTTAAAACAATGATCATTCTTTTTTTATATTCTTATGAAATTTACTAGCACTACAAACTAATAATTTTCTCTTTTTCAGAATATTTCATTTGGCATTTGAACTATTAATAAATTAGAATATGGTTGGTAAATTTGTATAATTTAAAAGTAAGTAGAAGTTTTAACATTTATTTTAACTATTTGTGATGTCTTTTTTTTATAATTTAATTTTCTCATTTACTTACACCCCTAATTCATTTAAAATTAATGTTTGATTACTAACGTATTGGCAATTTTATAAACTTTTAATTATCTACTTTACCCATTTATCAATTTCATAATTATCAAAACTTTATATAATGTAGATTAATCATTTTTGAATCTTTAAATAAAAATCTTTGAAATGTATTTGTATTTTTTTTTTCTTATTATTCTATTTTCTTTTTCCTTTTTTAGGAATTATGAAGAAGATGATGATAATCAATCCCAATGTTACTAAATTTGCGCTCTGACCCGAAATAAGAAAATCTCCTTTCTCTACTTTCCATTAGATTTTCCTTCTACATTCTTATTTAATATAACATAGTAACTAATATCATCTCAATATATATATATATATATATATATATATATATATATATATATATATGTCACTCGTTGCATACAGTGGTGGATCAACATCGTTCTGTTTATCTCTATATATATATATATATATATATATATATATATATATATACATCCCGCTATACTTAGGTCTTCCTATCATTGGCAATTTACATTACTTGGGTCTTCCATGTCAATAGGTCTTCCGTATACGGAAGACTTAATTCTTATCGTGTAAAAAGCATCATTCTATCCATTTCTACCTGTAGAAAAATTTTGGGAAGGACGACTTAATACGGTTTTTTTGAAAATTTTGTATATTTTAGTTCACCTCTTTCCTGCATGCGCGTTGGCGCTGCTGTTGCGTGTATATCCGAGCAAGTATATTTTTAACCATGCTATCGCTTCTTGCTCTTCCAGCGTATATGTTCTTTTCATTTTTCAGCTTTCTCGTCTTCCACAAAACCGGCAACGCTGGTTAGCTATTGCTTACTACATGGTCGTGTTTGAACGGTCTGAGAATAACAATTTTAAGTTCATGGTGTCTCACCACTGTTCATTTGCAGAATTCGCTGTGCGCGCTGAGAAGTATAAACATCGGTTTTACCAATTCGAAAGACACATAAGACATAATGCACAATTGTTTAGTATTTTTTTTTTGGTCTATTATTCATCCAAAATTACAGAAAAATCAAAGCCTACCCTTGTATTGTACATTAAAATAAAATGTAAAAATTATATTAATCGCTTTAGAAAACGACGAAATAATTTTTAACCAAAATCCCTTTGGTCAAGAAGTACGATCTAATTAAGCTGGGTGTTAAACTATAACATAAGATGAAAAAAAATTTAAATTTCACAATTTGTATAGCTTGGCCAATTTATTTTTTTCAATTCTACTAAACTTTAGAAACTAAAAGTAAAATCTCTACTATAACTATAAATGCAGAAAAGAATTCCTGTAAAACAAAAGGTATAAGGTATATACCTACACTGTTACCATGTGATTTTTCGAATATCACGAAAATATATGGTTTTTATAAGATAAGTTGAGTTATTCTACATCAAGCAAAAATTTGTCTTCAGTAATAAGCAGATAAGTAGACTTGTCTTGTTGTTCACAGCCGCGGTGTTCTAATCATATTTTAATAACATAGACATATTTCATGGTGCACTGAGAAATACCTCATAGCTGCAAAAACGTCTTTAGTTATTATTTGTTTGTTCACGTACGAGATGTTTCATTTTTATGTTATATTACGTATTGTTTGTGTATAGTTTTATCTTTGGTGAATAAAATTGTGAACTAGTGTTAAGAAACTGTTTTTATTATAAGGGTTTTTATGATGAATAATAAACGCACATCATTCATTCTCAACTTGTGTAAAAATCAAGAAAGTGGCTCAAGTAAGTAACGCAATACATTTTATTTTATTTATCGATCATTGAATACGTTTTTTCGGAGAATTATTTTAAATATGAATTCAACGTATTTGGATGTAAATTAAGAGTGCATGAATATACAGTGAGTCCAGGATAGATTTAGATTACCAAAAATGAGTTAATTCGATCTTCTACTCTACAAGCAAATTTGGTAAAATTACCACTGATAAAGTATCTTCATTTTTTAAAATATAAAATAGTAATATTACAAGAAGTAGTTTAAAATGCAACTCCACGATTGACTTCACGTTATATTGAACCAGTCACTATACCAATATTCGTATATATATATATATATATATATATATATATATATATATATATATATATATATATATATATATATATATATATATATATAAGAATGGGTAGTCTTTGCTGACTAGTTAGGAAACTCAGTTGACAAAATTGTTGGGGATTAGCAGCAAAAGGTGTAAAGAAAACTCTTTAGTAATGATCCAAGCTTTCGGAAATTTTATTAATACTTATTTCCATCTTCAGGGAAACTGTAAGATGAAGTTTATGGTTTACATGGTGTTATGAACAAACAAAATTAAAATTAATAAAATAATTTAAAACTTACATCACTGTGTGAGGTTGAACCTTTGATGTTAACATAATTTAATTGTGAACATGTTAATATGTATGTGATGAGAAAACTTGATGAGATTTAGTCTTGGAAAACAGTTAAGAACTACGTTATGATATAGTTACAACACAAACACTTTTTTAAAATATTACACTTATAAAATCATTTGATAAAAATTATTTTATAAAAATTATTTGATAAAAATTATTAATTATTCAGCCACGTTGCTGATTTAAGGTTAGGTGTTCTTGTGACGTGTTATTGATTGACATTGATTAAGTGTCACCGGTGTTGGCCTTTTGCTGTGTAACCTTACTAACAACTGTCGTTCTTTTGAATTTACAAAACTGATGACTGATATTGATATTTCAATAAATTCAAATATATAAAATATAATAAAAAGTTGCATTCCTTTGAGTGAGTTTATATTTTAATTATACTAAATTTTGATTGTATTAATTGTTGTTATGTGATTTAGTGATATTTGATTCAAAGCCAATTGTTTCAGATTTATCTCTTCATCCACCAGGATTGAAATGTTTGTTGTTATGTATTTGGGTATTTAGACATTTCTTCTTGCTAATCACAATCCATCTAAGGTATCCATTGGTATGTTACTGTGTTTGTTGATGCTGAGTAGATATGCATATGTTTCACTTAAATGTTTGATGTCTGTTCTTTTGTTGAACGAGTTCGGTTCTTGTATAATTCTAGTCATTTCCAGGAATAGTCTTTTGGTCGTGTTTTTTTCCATATCTAGTACACTAGTTGATGCATAACCCATGATATGATCGTTTTTAAAAACGTGTTCAGCTAAAGCACATCTGTCTGGATATAATCGGCTATCACTTTTGTGTGAGATAATTCTGTTGTGTACGGATCTTGATGTTTCTCCTATATAACATTTGTTGCAGTTGGTACACGGTATTTTGTAAACTACGTTAGTCTTCGACATTAGTGGACTATTATCTTTAACTTTGCTGTATATTGCGTTCAATTTGAGTACAGTTTTGTTTGCTATTTTTACGTTGATTGCTGTATTTAGGATTCTTGTTAGTTTTGGAGTTAGATCTTTGAAGTATGGAAGTGTTGCGAACATACTTGTTGGTGTTTCAATCTCTACTCTGGGTTGCCTTAAGTTAATGTTGTTATTGGTGTTAAATAGTATTCTATTGATCAACGTCAAAGGATATGCATTCGATAAGAATAAAGATTTCAATATTTTAAGGTTCTTTGTGTGGAATTGATTGTCTGATATTTTAAGTACTCTATCTTTCATTTGAGTGATTAGATTGATTTTCATTTGAGTTCTGTGATATGAGTGAAAGTTAAGATAACGTCCTGAGTGGCATGGTTTTCTGTACCAGTCTATGTATATAGTGTTGTCTGTTGATCTTATCAATTTCGTATCCAGGAAGGGTACTGCTTGCTGTTCATCTTCAGTTTGTATCGTGAATTGGATGTTATCATCATAGCTGTTAAATGTGTCTAGGATCTCTTCTATGCCATTTGCTGGTAGTGCTAGAATTATGTCGTCCACATATTTCTTAATGAAAATTATATTAAAAGACAGTACCGGAATCACCAGGTCGAGGATATAATCAGTAACATATGCTGCTAGTATGGGTGACAGGCAAGATCCCATTGGAGTTCCAAAAGTCTGTTTGTAGTATTTGTTCTCCATAGTGAAGTAAGTGTTATTGAATAAGAAGGTTATGATTTCTATGAAGGAGTCTAGTTTTATGTTGCAGTGGTTCTTGATGGTATCCCAGTTTTTTATGATTGCAATTATGGTGATATCTAGGTGAACATTTGAAAAAAGTGAAACAACATCTAGGCTAGCTAATACATGGTTATCTGGTAGCTTCATTTTGTTGTACAGCTCTTTAACTTGGAAAGAATCTTTGATGTAGTATTCATTTGTGTAGTCATATGCATTCGTGAGGATTTCGGTGATGTATGCAGCAAGTTTTTCAGTTGGTGCATCTATAGAGGCTACTATTGGTCTGACTGATAACTCTTCTTTATGGATTTTCGGTAAAGTGTAGAATTTAGGGGCCATTCCGTTGTATGATGTTAATTTCTTTTTTGCTGTGTCTTCTATCTGTTTGGAAGAATGTAGTTTGTTTATTAATGCATTGCACTTTCGTTGGATTTCATTAGTCGGATCTTTTTTTACTTCTCTGTAGCTGTAGTCGTTGTTAATGAGGTTACGACTTAGGTTGTAATATTGTTCTTTGTTCATCAGTACAGTAACATTGCCCTTGTCTGCCCTGGTGAGGATCAGTTGTGGATTGTCCTTGAGAAATCTTCTACTTTTATTGTATAGTTGTTCTATGGGTGTATTGTTGCCCTTAGATGCATGTAGGAAATTGGTGATAACATTGGTGATTCTTGCAGTAGTGACGTTCTTTACGTGTGGGTCTGGTATATTCCCCGTTATGTAGTCTAAGTCGGCTAACAGCTTGTTCACTGAGATATGCTTGTTAAGCGTTGGTTCAATGCTAAATTTGGGGCCCAATGCCAGAAATTTGCTGATGTCTTCTGGTATCTGTGTATCCGAAATGTTTTTTATCCAATTGGGTTCTGCTTGAATGATTTGTTGTTCTTTGTTAGCCATTAATTTGTTTATTTTCTGAATGTTACTAGCTTTGATCTTGTGAAAAAGTTTGTTAGATCTTATATTTTGTTTATGTGAAAAATTTTTGAATATAAGTTCACTCGTTAGGTTAACAATTTCATCTTTTAGTGTTAGTAATGATTGATTTAATCTAGATAGTGTTACATAGCAGTTAGTAATTTCAATGTTAATGAGTTTTGTGCCTAACCTGTTATTATAGCGTGAAAATGATTTAGTGTTTATTTCTTGTCTGTGTAGAAGGTCTTCAACTGGTCGAGTGCAAGCCCTAATGTGCTGTGGTTGTAGTCCTGATGTTTTACATTTCATGAGGAAGTTACGTCTGTTTAGTTCTCTGGTCAGTTTTTCGTTTGTTTTTGCCCATAGTTTAAGTTTTCTGACTGGAACTTCACCGTAGTCTATTCTGATGTTCTCATAGAACCCCATTGGTCTGTGAATATGAAAGAATGGGTAGTCTTTGCTGACTAGTTAGGAAACTCAGTTGACAAAATTGTTGGGGATTAGCAGCAAAAGGTGTAAAGAAAACTCTTTAGTAATGATCCAAGCTTTCGGAAATTTTATTAATACTTATTTCCATCTTCAGGGAAACTGTAAGATGAAGTTTATGGTTTACATGGTGTTATGAACAAACAAAATTAAAATTAATAAAATAATTTAAAACTTACATCACTGTGTGAGGTTGAACCTTTGATGTTAACATAATTTAATTGTGAACATGTTAATATGTATGTGATGAGAAAACTTGATGAGATTTAGTCTTGGAAAACAGTTAAGAACTACGTTATGATATAGTTACAACACAAACACTTTTTTAAAATATTACACTTATAAAATCATTTGATAAAAATTATTTGATAAAAATTATTTGATAAAAATTATTTGATAAAAATTATTAATTATTCAGCCACGTTGCTGATTTAAGGTTAGGTGTTCTTGTGACGTGTTATTGATTGACATTGATTAAGTGTCACCGGTGTTGGCCTTTTGCTGTGTAACCTTACTAACAACTGTCGTTCTTTTGAATTTACAAAACTGATGACTGATATTGATATTTCAATAAATTCAAATATATAAAATATAATAAAAAGTTGCATTCCTTTGAGTGAGTTTATATTTTAATTATACTAAATTTTGATTGTATTAATTGTTGTTATGTGATTTAGTGATATTTGATTCAAAGCCAATTGTTTCAGATTTATCTCTTCATCCACCAGGATTGAAATGTTTGTTGTTATGTATTTGGGTATTTAGACATTTCTTCTTGCTAATCACAATCCATCTAAGGTATCCATTGGTATGTTACTGTGTTTGTTGATGCTGAGTAGATATGCATATGTTTCACTTAAATGTTTGATGTCTGTTCTTTTGTTGAACGAGTTCGGTTCTTGTATAATTCTAGTCATTTCCAGGAATAGTCTTTTGGTCGTGTTTTTTTCCATATCTAGTACACTAGTTGATGCATAACCCATGATATGATCGTTTTTAAAAACGTGTTCAGCTAAAGCACATCTGTCTGGATATAATCGGCTATCACTTTTGTGTGAGATAATTCTGTTGTGTACGGATCTTGATGTTTCTCCTATATAACATTTGTTGCAGTTGGTACACGGTATTTTGTAAACTACGTTAGTCTTCGACATTAGTGGACTATTATCTTTAACTTTGCTGTATATTGCGTTCAATTTGAGTACAGTTTTGTTTGCTATTTTTACGTTGATTGCTGTATTTAGGATTCTTGTTAGTTTTGGAGTTAGATCTTTGAAGTATGGAAGTGTTGCGAACATACTTGTTGGTGTTTCAATCTCTACTCTGGGTTGCCTTAAGTTAATGTTGTTATTGGTGTTAAATAGTATTCTATTGATCAACGTCAAAGGATATGCATTCGATAAGAATAAAGATTTCAATATTTTAAGGTTCTTTGTGTGGAATTGATTGTCTGATATTTTAAGTACTCTATCTTTCATTTGAGTGATTAGATTGATTTTCATTTGAGTTCTGTGATATGAGTGAAAGTTAAGATAACGTCCTGAGTGGCATGGTTTTCTGTACCAGTCTATGTATATAGTGTTGTCTGTTGATCTTATCAATTTCGTATCCAGGAAGGGTACTGCTTGCTGTTCATCTTCAGTTTGTATCGTGAATTGGATGTTATCATCATAGCTGTTAAATGTGTCTAGGATCTCTTCTATGCAATTTGCTGGTAGTGCTAGAATTATGTCGTCCACATATTTCTTAATGAAAATTATATTAAAAGACAGTACCGGAATCACCAGGTCGAGGATATAATCAGTAACATATGCTGCTAGTATGGGTGACAGGCAAGATCCCATTGGAGTTCCAAAAGTCTGTTTGTAGTATTTGTTCTCCATAGTGAAGTAAGTGTTATTGAATAAGAAGGTTATGATTTCTATGAAGGAGTCTAGTTTTATGTTGCAGTGGTTCTTGATGGTATCCCAGTTTTTTATGATTGCAATTATGGTGATATCTAGGTGAACATTTGAAAAAAGTGAAACAACATCTAGGCTAGCTAATACATGGTTATCTGGTAGCTTCATTTTGTTGTACAGCTCTTTAACTTGGAAAGAATCTTTGATGTAGTATTCATTTGTGTAGTCATATGCATTCGTGAGGATTTCGGTGATGTATGCAGCAAGTTTTTCAGTTGGTGCATCTATAGAGGCTACTATTGGTCTGACTGATAACTCTTCTTTATGGATTTTCGGTAAAGTGTAGAATTTAGGGGCCATTCCGTTGTATGATGTTAATTTCTTTTTTGCTGTGTCTTCTATCTGTTTGGAAGAATGTAGTTTGTTTATTAATGCATTGCACTTTCGTTGGATTTCATTAGTCGGATCTTTTTTTACTTCTCTGTAGCTGTAGTCGTTGTTAATGAGGTTACGACTTAGGTTGTAATATTGTTCTTTGTTCATCAGTACAGTAACATTGCCCTTGTCTGCCCTGGTGAGGATCAGTTGTGGATTGTCCTTGAGAAATCTTCTACTTTTATTGTATAGTTGTTCTATGGGTGTATTGTTGCCCTTAGATGCATGTAGGAAATTGGTGATAACATTGGTGATTCTTGCAGTAGTGACGTTCTTTACGTGTGGGTCTGGTATATTCCCCGTTATGTAGTCTAAGTCGGCTAACAGCTTGTTCACTGAGATATGCTTGTTAAGCGTTGGTTCAATGCTAAATTTGGGGCCCAATGCCAGAAATTTGCTGATGTCTTCTGGTATCTGTGTATCCGAAATGTTTTTTATCCAATTGGGTTCTGCTTGAATGATTTGTTGTTCTTTGTTAGCCATTAATTTGTTTATTTTCTGAATGTTACTAGCTTTGATCTTGTGAAAAAGTTTGTTAGATCTTATATTTTGTTTATGTGAAAAATTTTTGAATATAAGTTCACTCGTTAGGTTAACAATTTCATCTTTTAGTGTTAGTAATGATTGATTTAATCTAGATAGTGTTACATAGCAGTTAGTAATTTCAATGTTAATGAGTTTTGTGCCTAACCTGTTATTATAGCGTGAAAATGATTTAGTGTTTATTTCTTGTCTGTGTAGAAGGTCTTCAACTGGTCGAGTGCAAGCCCTAATGTGCTGTGGTTGTAGTCCTGATGTTTTACATTTCATGAGGAAGTTACGTCTGTTTAGTTCTCTGGTCAGTTTTTCGTTTGTTTTTGCCCATAGTTTAAGTTTTCTGACTGGAACTTCACCGTAGTCTATTCTGATGTTCTCATAGAACCCCATTGGTCTGTGAATATGAAAGAATGGGTAGTCTTTGCTGACTAGTTAGGAAACTCAGTTGACAAAATTGTTGGGGATTAGCAGCAAAAGGTGTAAAGAAAACTCTTTAGTAATGATCCAAGCTTTCGGAAATTTTATTAATACTTATTTCCATCTTCAGGGAAACTGTAAGATGAAGTTTATGGTTTACATGGTGTTATGAACAAACAAAATTAAAATTAATAAAATAATTTAAAACTTACATCACTGTGTGAGGTTGAACCTTTGATGTTAACATAATTTAATTGTGAACATGTTAATATGTATGTGATGAGAAAACTTGATGAGATTTAGTCTTGGAAAACAGTTAAGAACTACGTTATGATATAGTTACAACACAAACACTTTTTTAAAATATTACACTTATAAAATCATTTGATAAAAATTATTTGATAAAAATTATTTGATAAAAATTATTAATTATTCAGCCACGTTGCTGATTTAAGGTTAGGTGTTCTTGTGACGTGTTATTGATTGACATTGATTAAGTGTCACCGGTGTTGGCCTTTTGCTGTGTAACCTTACTAACAACTGTCGTTCTTTTGAATTTACAAAACTGATGACTGATATTGATATTTCAATAAATTCAAATATATAAAATATAATAAAAAGTTGCATTCCTTTGAGTGAGTTTATATTTTAATTATACTAAATTTTGATTGTATTAATTGTTGTTATGTGATTTAGTGATATTTGATTCAAAGCCAATTGTTTCAGATTTATCTCTTCATCCACCAGGATTGAAATGTTTGTTGTTATGTATTTGGGTATTTAGACATTTCTTCTTGCTAATCACAATCCATCTAAGGTATCCATTGGTATGTTACTGTGTTTGTTGATGCTGAGTAGATATGCATATGTTTCACTTAAATGTTTGATGTCTGTTCTTTTGTTGAACGAGTTCGGTTCTTGTATAATTCTAGTCATTTCCAGGAATAGTCTTTTGGTCGTGTTTTTTTCCATATCTAGTACACTAGTTGATGCATAACCCATGATATGATCGTTTTTAAAAACGTGTTCAGCTAAAGCACATCTGTCTGGATATAATCGGCTATCACTTTTGTGTGAGATAATTCTGTTGTGTACGGATCTTGATGTTTCTCCTATATAACATTTGTTGCAGTTGGTACACGGTATTTTGTAAACTACGTTAGTCTTCGACATTAGTGGACTATTATCTTTAACTTTGCTGTATATTGCGTTCAATTTGAGTACAGTTTTGTTTGCTATTTTTACGTTGATTGCTGTATTTAGGATTCTTGTTAGTTTTGGAGTTAGATCTTTGAAGTATGGAAGTGTTGCGAACATACTTGTTGGTGTTTCAATCTCTACTCTGGGTTGCCTTAAGTTAATGTTGTTATTGGTGTTAAATAGTATTCTATTGATCAACGTCAAAGGATATGCATTCGATAAGAATAAAGATTTCAATATTTTAAGGTTCTTTGTGTGGAATTGATTGTCTGATATTTTAAGTACTCTATCTTTCATTTGAGTGATTAGATTGATTTTCATTTGAGTTCTGTGATATGAGTGAAAGTTAAGATAACGTCCTGAGTGGCATGGTTTTCTGTACCAGTCTATGTATATAGTGTTGTCTGTTGATCTTATCAATTTCGTATCCAGGAAGGGTACTGCTTGCTGTTCATCTTCAGTTTGTATCGTGAATTGGATGTTATCATCATAGCTGTTAAATGTGTCTAGGATCTCTTCTATGCCATTTGCTGGTAGTGCTAGAATTATGTCGTCCACATATTTCTTAATGAAAATTATATTAAAAGACAGTACCGGAATCACCAGGTCGAGGATATAATCAGTAACATATGCTGCTAGTATGGGTGACAGGCAAGATCCCATTGGAGTTCCAAAAGTCTGTTTGTAGTATTTGTTCTCCATAGTGAAGTAAGTGTTATTGAATAAGAAGGTTATGATTTCTATGAAGGAGTCTAGTTTTATGTTGCAGTGGTTCTTGATGGTATCCCAGTTTTTTATGATTGCAATTATGGTGATATCTAGGTGAACATTTGAAAAAAGTGAAACAACATCTAGGCTAGCTAATACATGGTTATCTGGTAGCTTCATTTTGTTGTACAGCTCTTTAACTTGGAAAGAATCTTTGATGTAGTATTCATTTGTGTAGTCATATGCATTCGTGAGGATTTCGGTGATGTATGCAGCAAGTTTTTCAGTTGGTGCATCTATAGAGGCTACTATTGGTCTGACTGATAACTCTTCTTTATGGATTTTCGGTAAAGTGTAGAATTTAGGGGCCATTCCGTTGTATGATGTTAATTTCTTTTTTGCTGTGTCTTCTATCTGTTTGGAAGTGCAATGCATTAATAAACAAACTACATTCTTCCAAACAGATAGAAGACACAGCAAAAAAGAAATTAACATCATACAACGGAATGGCCCCTAAATTCTACACTTTACCGAAAATCCATAAAGAAGAGTTATCAGTCAGACCAATAGTAGCCTCTATAGATGCACCAACTGAAAAACTTGCTGCATACATCACCGAAATCCTCACGAATGCATATGACTACACAAATGAATACTACATCAAAGATTCTTTCCAAGTTAAAGAGCTGTACAACAAAATGAAGCTACCAGATAACCATGTATTAGCTAGCCTAGATGTTGTTTCACTTTTTTCAAATGTTCACCTAGATATCACCATAATTGCAATCATAAAAAACTGGGATACCATCAAGAACCACTGCAACATAAAACTAGACTCCTTCATAGAAATCATAACCTTCTTATTCAATAACACTTACTTCACTATGGAGAACAAATACTACAAACAGACTTTTGGAACTCCAATGGGATCTTGCCTGTCACCCATACTAGCAGCATATGTTACTGATTATATCCTCGACCTGGTGATTCCGGTACTGTCTTTTAATATAATTTTCATTAAGAAATATGTGGACGACATAATTCTAGCACTACCAGCAAATGGCATAGAAGAGATCCTAGACACATTTAACAGCTATGATGATAACATCCAATTCACGATACAAACTGAAGATGAACAGCAAGCAGTACCCTTCCTGGATACGAAATTGATAAGATCAACAGACAACACTATATACATAGACTGGTACAGAAAACCATGCCACTCAGGACGTTATCTTAACTTTCACTCATATCACAGAACTCAAATGAAAATCAATCTAATCACTCAAATGAAAGATAGAGTACTTAAAATATCAGACAATCAATTCCACACAAAGAACCTTAAAATATTGAAATCTTTATTCTTATCGAATGCATATCCTTTGACGTTGATCAATAGAATACTATTTAACACCAATAACAACATTAACTTAAGGCAACCCAGAGTAGAGATTGAAACACCAACAAGTATGTTCGCAACACTTCCATACTTCAAAGATCTAACTCCAAAACTAACAAGAATCCTAAATACAGCAATCAACGTAAAAATAGCAAACAAAACTGTACTCAAATTGAACGCAATATACAGCAAAGTTAAAGATAATAGTCCACTAATGTCGAAGACTAACGTAGTTTACAAAATACCGTGTACCAACTGCAACAAATGTTATATAGGAGAAACATCAAGATCCGTACACAACAGAATTATCTCACACAAAAGTGATAGCCGATTATATCCAGACAGATGTGCTTTAGCTGAACACGTTTTTAAAAACGATCATATCATGGGTTATGCATCAACTAGTGTACTAGATATGGAAAAAAACACGACCAAAAGACTATTCCTGGAAATGACTAGAATTATACAAGAACCGAACTCGTTCAACAAAAGAACAGACATCAAACATTTAAGTGAAACATATGCATATCTACTCAGCATCAACAAACACAGTAACATACCAATGGATACCTTAGATGGATTGTGATTAGCAAGAAGAAATGTCTAAATACCCAAATACATAACAACAAACATTTCAATCCTGGTGGATGAAGAGATAAATCTGAAACAATTGGCTTTGAATCAAATATCACTAAATCACATAACAACAATTAATACAATCAAAATTTAGTATAATTAAAATATAAACTCACTCAAAGGAATGCAACTTTTTATTATATTTTATATATTTGAATTTATTGAAATATCAATATCAGTCATCAGTTTTGTAAATTCAAAAGAACGACAGTTGTTAGTAAGGTTACACAGCAAAAGGCCAACACCGGTGACACTTAATCAATGTCAATCAATAACACGTCACAAGAACACCTAACCTTAAATCAGCAACGTGGCTGAATAATTAATAATTTTTATCAAATAATTTTTATCAAATAATTTTTATCAAATAATTTTTATCAAATGATTTTATAAGTGTAATATTTTAAAAAAGTGTTTGTGTTGTAACTATATCATAACGTAGTTCTTAACTGTTTTCCAAGACTAAATCTCATCAAGTTTTCTCATCACATACATATTAACATGTTCACAATTAAATTATGTTAACATCAAAGGTTCAACCTCACACAGTGATGTAAGTTTTAAATTATTTTATTAATTTTAATTTTGTTTGTTCATAACACCATGTAAACCATAAACTTCATCTTACAGTTTCCCTGAAGATGGAAATAAGTATTAATAAAATTTCCGAAAGCTTGGATCATTACTAAAGAGTTTTCTTTACACCTTTTGCTGCTAATCCCCAACAATTTTGTCAACTGAGTTTCCTAACTAGTCAGCAAAGACTACCCATTCTTTCATATTCACAGACCAATGGGGTTCTATGAGAACATCAGAATAGACTACGGTGAAGTTCCAGTCAGAAAACTTAAACTATGGGCAAAAACAAACGAAAAACTGACCAGAGAACTAAACAGACGTAACTTCCTCATGAAATGTAAAACATCAGGACTACAACCACAGCACATTAGGGCTTGCACTCGACCAGTTGAAGACCTTCTACACAGACAAGAAATAAACACTAAATCATTTTCACGCTATAATAACAGGTTAGGCACAAAACTCATTAACATTGAAATTACTAACTGCTATGTAACACTATCTAGATTAAATCAATCATTACTAACACTAAAAGATGAAATTGTTAACCTAACGAGTGAACTTATATTCAAAAATTTTTCACATAAACAAAATATAAGATCTAACAAACTTTTTCACAAGATCAAAGCTAGTAACATTCAGAAAATAAACAAATTAATGGCTAACAAAGAACAACAAATCATTCAAGCAGAACCCAATTGGATAAAAAACATTTCGGATACACAGATACCAGAAGACATCAGCAAATTTCTGGCATTGGGCCCCAAATTTAGCATTGAACCAACGCTTAACAAGCATATCTCAGTGAACAAGCTGTTAGCCGACTTAGACTACATAACGGGGAATATACCAGACCCACACGTAAAGAACGTCACTACTGCAAGAATCACCAATGTTATCACCAATTTCCTACATGCATCTAAGGGCAACAATACACCCATAGAACAACTATACAATAAAAGTAGAAGATTTCTCAAGGACAATCCACAACTGATCCTCACCAGGGCAGACAAGGGCAATGTTACTGTACTGATGAACAAAGAACAATATTACAACCTAAGTCGTAACCTCATTAACAACGACTACAGCTACAGAGAAGTAAAAAAAGATCCGACTAATGAAATCCAACGAAAGTGCAATGCATTAATAAACAAACTACATTCTTCCAAACAGATAGAAGACACAGCAAAAAAGAAATTAACATCATACAACGGAATGGCCCCTAAATTCTACACTTTACCGAAAATCCATAAAGAAGAGTTATCAGTCAGACCAATAGTAGCCTCTATAGATGCACCAACTGAAAAACTTGCTGCATACATCACCGAAATCCTCACGAATGCATATGACTACACAAATGAATACTACATCAAAGATTCTTTCCAAGTTAAAGAGCTGTACAACAAAATGAAGCTACCAGATAACCATGTATTAGCTAGCCTAGATGTTGTTTCACTTTTTTCAAATGTTCACCTAGATATCACCATAATTGCAATCATAAAAAACTGGGATACCATCAAGAACCACTGCAACATAAAACTAGACTCCTTCATAGAAATCATAACCTTCTTATTCAATAACACTTACTTCACTATGGAGAACAAATACTACAAACAGACTTTTGGAACTCCAATGGGATCTTGCCTGTCACCCATACTAGCAGCATATGTTACTGATTATATCCTCGACCTGGTGATTCCGGTACTGTCTTTTAATATAATTTTCATTAAGAAATATGTGGACGACATAATTCTAGCACTACCAGCAAATGGCATAGAAGAGATCCTAGACACATTTAACAGCTATGATGATAACATCCAATTCACGATACAAACTGAAGATGAACAGCAAGCAGTACCCTTCCTGGATACGAAATTGATAAGATCAACAGACAACACTATATACATAGACTGGTACAGAAAACCATGCCACTCAGGACGTTATCTTAACTTTCACTCATATCACAGAACTCAAATGAAAATCAATCTAATCACTCAAATGAAAGATAGAGTACTTAAAATATCAGACAATCAATTCCACACAAAGAACCTTAAAATATTGAAATCTTTATTCTTATCGAATGCATATCCTTTGACGTTGATCAATAGAATACTATTTAACACCAATAACAACATTAACTTAAGGCAACCCAGAGTAGAGATTGAAACACCAACAAGTATGTTCGCAACACTTCCATACTTCAAAGATCTAACTCCAAAACTAACAAGAATCCTAAATACAGCAATCAACGTAAAAATAGCAAACAAAACTGTACTCAAATTGAACGCAATATACAGCAAAGTTAAAGATAATAGTCCACTAATGTCGAAGACTAACGTAGTTTACAAAATACCGTGTACCAACTGCAACAAATGTTATATAGGAGAAACATCAAGATCCGTACACAACAGAATTATCTCACACAAAAGTGATAGCCGATTATATCCAGACAGATGTGCTTTAGCTGAACACGTTTTTAAAAACGATCATATCATGGGCTATGCATCAACTAGTGTACTAGATATGGAAAAAAACACGACCAAAAGACTATTCCTGGAAATGACTAGAATTATACAAGAACCGAACTCGTTCAACAAAAGAACAGACATCAAACATTTAAGTGAAACATATGCATATCTACTCAGCATCAACAAACACAGTAACATACCAATGGATACCTTAGATGGATTGTGATTAGCAAGAAGAAATGTCTAAATACCCAAATACATAACAACAAACATTTCAATCCTGGTGGATGAAGAGATAAATCTGAAACAATTGGCTTTGAATCAAATATCACTAAATCACATAACAACAATTAATACAATCAAAATTTAGTATAATTAAAATATAAACTCACTCAAAGGAATGCAACTTTTTATTATATTTTATATATTTGAATTTATTGAAATATCAATATCAGTCATCAGTTTTGTAAATTCAAAAGAACGACAGTTGTTAGTAAGGTTACACAGCAAAAGGCCAACACCGGTGACACTTAATCAATGTCAATCAATAACACGTCACAAGAACACCTAACCTTAAATCAGCAACGTGGCTGAATAATTAATAATTTTTATCAAATAATTTTTATCAAATAATTTTTATCAAATGATTTTATAAGTGTAATATTTTAAAAAAGTGTTTGTGTTGTAACTATATCATAACGTAGTTCTTAACTGTTTTCCAAGACTAAATCTCATCAAGTTTTCTCATCACATACATATTAACATGTTCACAATTAAATTATGTTAACATCAAAGGTTCAACCTCACACAGTGATGTAAGTTTTAAATTATTTTATTAATTTTAATTTTGTTTGTTCATAACACCATGTAAACCATAAACTTCATCTTACAGTTTCCCTGAAGATGGAAATAAGTATTAATAAAATTTCCGAAAGCTTGGATCATTACTAAAGAGTTTTCTTTACACCTTTTGCTGCTAATCCCCAACAATTTTGTCAACTGAGTTTCCTAACTAGTCAGCAAAGACTACCCATTCTTTCATATTCACAGACCAATGGGGTTCTATGAGAACATCAGAATAGACTACGGTGAAGTTCCAGTCAGAAAACTTAAACTATGGGCAAAAACAAACGAAAAACTGACCAGAGAACTAAACAGACGTAACTTCCTCATGAAATGTAAAACATCAGGACTACAACCACAGCACATTAGGGCTTGCACTCGACCAGTTGAAGACCTTCTACACAGACAAGAAATAAACACTAAATCATTTTCACGCTATAATAACAGGTTAGGCACAAAACTCATTAACATTGAAATTACTAACTGCTATGTAACACTATCTAGATTAAATCAATCATTACTAACACTAAAAGATGAAATTGTTAACCTAACGAGTGAACTTATATTCAAAAATTTTTCACATAAACAAAATATAAGATCTAACAAACTTTTTCACAAGATCAAAGCTAGTAACATTCAGAAAATAAACAAATTAATGGCTAACAAAGAACAACAAATCATTCAAGCAGAACCCAATTGGATAAAAAACATTTCGGATACACAGATACCAGAAGACATCAGCAAATTTCTGGCATTGGGCCCCAAATTTAGCATTGAACCAACGCTTAACAAGCATATCTCAGTGAACAAGCTGTTAGCCGACTTAGACTACATAACGGGGAATATACCAGACCCACACGTAAAGAACGTCACTACTGCAAGAATCACCAATGTTATCACCAATTTCCTACATGCATCTAAGGGCAACAATACACCCATAGAACAACTATACAATAAAAGTAGAAGATTTCTCAAGGACAATCCACAACTGATCCTCACCAGGGCAGACAAGGGCAATGTTACTGTACTGATGAACAAAGAACAATATTACAACCTAAGTCGTAACCTCATTAACAACGACTACAGCTACAGAGAAGTAAAAAAAGATCCGACTAATGAAATCCAACGAAAGTGCAATGCATTAATAAACAAACTACATTCTTCCAAACAGATAGAAGACACAGCAAAAAAGAAATTAACATCATACAACGGAATGGCCCCTAAATTCTACACTTTACCGAAAATCCATAAAGAAGAGTTATCAGTCAGACCAATAGTAGCCTCTATAGATGCACCAACTGAAAAACTTGCTGCATACATCACCGAAATCCTCACGAATGCATATGACTACACAAATGAATACTACATCAAAGATTCTTTCCAAGTTAAAGAGCTGTACAACAAAATGAAGCTACCAGATAACCATGTATTAGCTAGCCTAGATGTTGTTTCACTTTTTTCAAATGTTCACCTAGATATCACCATAATTGCAATCATAAAAAACTGGGATACCATCAAGAACCACTGCAACATAAAACTAGACTCCTTCATAGAAATCATAACCTTCTTATTCAATAACACTTACTTCACTATGGAGAACAAATACTACAAACAGACTTTTGGAACTCCAATGGGATCTTGCCTGTCACCCATACTAGCAGCATATGTTACTGATTATATCCTCGACCTGGTGATTCCGGTACTGTCTTTTAATATAATTTTCATTAAGAAATATGTGGACGACATAATTCTAGCACTACCAGCAAATGGCATAGAAGAGATCCTAGACACATTTAACAGCTATGATGATAACATCCAATTCACGATACAAACTGAAGATGAACAGCAAGCAGTACCCTTCCTGGATACGAAATTGATAAGATCAACAGACAACACTATATACATAGACTGGTACAGAAAACCATGCCACTCAGGACGTTATCTTAACTTTCACTCATATCACAGAACTCAAATGAAAATCAATCTAATCACTCAAATGAAAGATAGAGTACTTAAAATATCAGACAATCAATTCCACACAAAGAACCTTAAAATATTGAAATCTTTATTCTTATCGAATGCATATCCTTTGACGTTGATCAATAGAATACTATTTAACACCAATAACAACATTAACTTAAGGCAACCCAGAGTAGAGATTGAAACACCAACAAGTATGTTCGCAACACTTCCATACTTCAAAGATCTAACTCCAAAACTAACAAGAATCCTAAATACAGCAATCAACGTAAAAATAGCAAACAAAACTGTACTCAAATTGAACGCAATATACAGCAAAGTTAAAGATAATAGTCCACTAATGTCGAAGACTAACGTAGTTTACAAAATACCGTGTACCAACTGCAACAAATGTTATATAGGAGAAACATCAAGATCCGTACACAACAGAATTATCTCACACAAAAGTGATAGCCGATTATATCCAGACAGATGTGCTTTAGCTGAACACGTTTTTAAAAACGATCATATCATGGGTTATGCATCAACTAGTGTACTAGATATGGAAAAAAACACGACCAAAAGACTATTCCTGGAAATGACTAGAATTATACAAGAACCGAACTCGTTCAACAAAAGAACAGACATCAAACATTTAAGTGAAACATATGCATATCTACTCAGCATCAACAAACACAGTAACATACCAATGGATACCTTAGATGGATTGTGATTAGCAAGAAGAAATGTCTAAATACCCAAATACATAACAACAAACATTTCAATCCTGGTGGATGAAGAGATAAATCTGAAACAATTGGCTTTGAATCAAATATCACTAAATCACATAACAACAATTAATACAATCAAAATTTAGTATAATTAAAATATAAACTCACTCAAAGGAATGCAACTTTTTATTATATTTTATATATTTGAATTTATTGAAATATCAATATCAGTCATCAGTTTTGTAAATTCAAAAGAACGACAGTTGTTAGTAAGGTTACACAGCAAAAGGCCAACACCGGTGACACTTAATCAATGTCAATCAATAACACGTCACAAGAACACCTAACCTTAAATCAGCAACGTGGCTGAATAATTAATAATTTTTATCAAATAATTTTTATCAAATAATTTTTATCAAATGATTTTATAAGTGTAATATTTTAAAAAAGTGTTTGTGTTGTAACTATATCATAACGTAGTTCTTAACTGTTTTCCAAGACTAAATCTCATCAAGTTTTCTCATCACATACATATTAACATGTTCACAATTAAATTATGTTAACATCAAAGGTTCAACCTCACACAGTGATGTAAGTTTTAAATTATTTTATTAATTTTAATTTTGTTTGTTCATAACACCATGTAAACCATAAACTTCATCTTACAGTTTCCCTGAAGATGGAAATAAGTATTAATAAAATTTCCGAAAGCTTGGATCATTACTAAAGAGTTTTCTTTACACCTTTTGCTGCTAATCCCCAACAATTTTGTCAACTGAGTTTCCTAACTAGTCAGCAAAGACTACCCATTCTTTCATATTCACAGACCAATGGGGTTCTATGAGAACATCAGAATAGACTACGGTGAAGTTCCAGTCAGAAAACTTAAACTATGGGCAAAAACAAACGAAAAACTGACCAGAGAACTAAACAGACGTAACTTCCTCATGAAATGTAAAACATCAGGACTACAACCACAGCACATTAGGGCTTGCACTCGACCAGTTGAAGACCTTCTACACAGACAAGAAATAAACACTAAATCATTTTCACGCTATAATAACAGGTTAGGCACAAAACTCATTAACATTGAAATTACTAACTGCTATGTAACACTATCTAGATTAAATCAATCATTACTAACACTAAAAGATGAAATTGTTAACCTAACGAGTGAACTTATATTCAAAAATTTTTCACATAAACAAAATATAAGATCTAACAAACTTTTTCACAAGATCAAAGCTAGTAACATTCAGAAAATAAACAAATTAATGGCTAACAAAGAACAACAAATCATTCAAGCAGAACCCAATTGGATAAAAAACATTTCGGATACACAGATACCAGAAGACATCAGCAAATTTCTGGCATTGGGCCCCAAATTTAGCATTGAACCAACGCTTAACAAGCATATCTCAGTGAACAAGCTGTTAGCCGACTTAGACTACATAACGGGGAATATACCAGACCCACACGTAAAGAACGTCACTACTGCAAGAATCACCAATGTTATCACCAATTTCCTACATGCTTCTAAGGGCAACAATACACCCATAGAACAACTATACAATAAAAGTAGAAGATTTCTCAAGGACAATCCACAACTGATCCTCACCAGGGCAGACAAGGGCAATGTTACTGTACTGATGAACAAAGAACAATATTACAACCTAAGTCGTAACCTCATTAACAACGACTACAGCTACAGAGAAGTAAAAAAAGATCCGACTAATGAAATCCAACGAAAGTGCAATGCATTAATAAACAAACTACATTCTTCCAAACAGATAGAAGACACAGCAAAAAAGAAATTAACATCATACAACGGAATGGCCCCTAAATTCTACACTTTACCGAAAATCCATAAAGAAGAGTTATCAGTCAGACCAATAGTAGCCTCTATAGATGCACCAACTGAAAAACTTGCTGCATACATCACCGAAATCCTCACGAATGCATATGACTACACAAATGAATACTACATCAAAGATTCTTTCCAAGTTAAAGAGCTGTACAACAAAATGAAGCTACCAGATAACCATGTATTAGCTAGCCTAGATGTTGTTTCACTTTTTTCAAATGTTCACCTAGATATCACCATAATTGCAATCATAAAAAACTGGGATACCATCAAGAACCACTGCAACATAAAACTAGACTCCTTCATAGAAATCATAACCTTCTTATTCAATAACACTTACTTCACTATGGAGAACAAATACTACAAACAGACTTTTGGAACTCCAATGGGATCTTGCCTGTCACCCATACTAGCAGCATATGTTACTGATTATATCCTCGACCTGGTGATTCCGGTACTGTCTTTTAATATAATTTTCATTAAGAAATATGTGGACGACATAATTCTAGCACTACCAGCAAATGGCATAGAAGAGATCCTAGACACATTTAACAGCTATGATGATAACATCCAATTCACGATACAAACTGAAGATGAACAGCAAGCAGTACCCTTCCTGGATACGAAATTGATAAGATCAACAGACAACACTATATACATAGACTGGTACAGAAAACCATGCCACTCAGGACGTTATCTTAACTTTCACTCATATCACAGAACTCAAATGAAAATCAATCTAATCACTCAAATGAAAGATAGAGTACTTAAAATATCAGACAATCAATTCCACACAAAGAACCTTAAAATATTGAAATCTTTATTCTTATCGAATGCATATCCTTTGACGTTGATCAATAGAATACTATTTAACACCAATAACAACATTAACTTAAGGCAACCCAGAGTAGAGATTGAAACACCAACAAGTATGTTCGCAACACTTCCATACTTCAAAGATCTAACTCCAAAACTAACAAGAATCCTAAATACAGCAATCAACGTAAAAATAGCAAACAAAACTGTACTCAAATTGAACGCAATATACAGCAAAGTTAAAGATAATAGTCCACTAATGTCGAAGACTAACGTAGTTTACAAAATACCGTGTACCAACTGCAACAAATGTTATATAGGAGAAACATCAAGATCCGTACACAACAGAATTATCTCACACAAAAGTGATAGCCGATTATATCCAGACAGATGTGCTTTAGCTGAACACGTTTTTAAAAACGATCATATCATGGGTTATGCATCAACTAGTGTACTAGATATGGAAAAAAACACGACCAAAAGACTATTCCTGGAAATGACTAGAATTATACAAGAACCGAACTCGTTCAACAAAAGAACAGACATCAAACATTTAAGTGAAACATATGCATATCTACTCAGCATCAACAAACACAGTAACATACCAATGGATACCTTAGATGGATTGTGATTAGCAAGAAGAAATGTCTAAATACCCAAATACATAACAACAAACATTTCAATCCTGGTGGATGAAGAGATAAATCTGAAACAATTGGCTTTGAATCAAATATCACTAAATCACATAACAACAATTAATACAATCAAAATTTAGTATAATTAAAATATAAACTCACTCAAAGGAATGCAACTTTTTATTATATTTTATATATTTGAATTTATTGAAATATCAATATCAGTCATCAGTTTTGTAAATTCAAAAGAACGACAGTTGTTAGTAAGGTTACACAGCAAAAGACCAACACCGGTGACACTTAATCAATGTCAATCAATAACACGTCACAAGAACACCTAACCTTAAATCAGCAACGTGGCTGAATAATTAATAATTTTTATCAAATAATTTTTATCAAATAATTTTTATCAAATGATTTTATAAGTGTAATATTTTAAAAAAGTGTTTGTGTTGTAACTATATCATAACGTAGTTCTTAACTGTTTTCCAAGACTAAATCTCATCAAGTTTTCTCATCACATACATATTAACATGTTCACAATTAAATTATGTTAACATCAAAGGTTCAACCTCACACAGTGATGTAAGTTTTAAATTATTTTATTAATTTTAATTTTGTTTGTTCATAACACCATGTAAACCATAAACTTCATCTTACAGTTTCCCTGAAGATGGAAATAAGTATTAATAAAATTTCCGAAAGCTTGGATCATTACTAAAGAGTTTTCTTTACACCTTTTGCTGCTAATCCCCAACAATTTTGTCAACTGAGTATATATATATAAGTTAAGTCACGAGAACTGCTGGCCAATCATCAATTAGAAGTGCACCGTCAGCAACAACACCGACATTATATATTCTTTTCATTTTTTATTTAAATCACTTTTAAGTTACTTTTGTTAGCTAAAGGTCCCTGTTAATAAAATTTTTGCTTTTTAAAAATAGTTTTCCTTGAACGATAAACTTCACTGGCGCAGTCAGTAGGATAATTCGGGAAATTACACGGTATTTCGCGAGTAATTTTATTCATTTTAATGATTAACCGAATAACCGAATCTTAGTAGTTAATCGGTACGCAAGATCGAGTGAATATCGGTAAAGTATCATTACTACACAATTGTGTAAGTGTCCAAGGAGAACAATTAACAGGTAGCAGTAAGTCCTGGGGGAAGAACATAAATCGTCCAAACCTAGAGGCAGCATAGATTTAAGAACCTTAGAAGTAGGAAGACCTGGGAGAAGAACGAAAATTGTCAGATCCTATAGGCAACAAGGAATATGAAAATAATTATAATTGCGTAAGTGCTTTCCAATTTTACCTTTCCCGTTAATTTTTATTTTTTATAATAATTGTAACCGTAGGTAATTCGAAGTGTTATTGTTTTGTTATAGTTTACTATTAACGAACGATTTAATTTGCAAAAAAAATATTTACAGAATTTATCTACTTATTTAAAAGTTAATGACAGAAACAGAAACAAGTTTAGATTTAAGTAGTCTTTCCGAAGTATTAGATAGTTTAACAGATAGCGAAATGGCTCAAACTAATTATCAATTATTAAAATTATATTTGGATTCCATTCCACAATACGATGGTAATCCACACACTCTAACAATATTTATAGGAAATTGCAAAAGTTTGATTAATCAATTTGCAAGTCAAACTGATGCTGCTTTAAATAGTTTTTTGCTTAGAGCTATATTAGGCAAACTAACAGGAAGAGCTCAAATGTTAATAGGTACTAGAATAGAACTTAATACTTGGCCACAAGTAAAAAATGCTCTTTACCTTAGTTTTGGAGATCAGAGAGATCTTGACTGTTTAATTCGGGACCTTATAACATTGAGACCTTTCAAAAACGAAGCTCCGTATAATTTTGGAATGCGTTGTCAAGATGCACGAAGCTTAGTCAATTCAAAATTAAATACTTTAGATATTCCAGCTCTGGAGAAAACAATTAGATTACGTAGTTACGATGATTTAAGCTTAAAAACTTTTATTAGGGGTTTACCCAAGTCAATTCAAACAAATATTAGATTAAGAAACCCTGATAGCCTAGAAAAGGCAATGGGCCTAGTAATAGAAGAAGAAAACTTTTTATATTCTACCCAACGCGGAAACAATTTAAATTCACAAACTTATTTCAGACCAGCTACAAGATTTATCCCGACAAAAAATAATATTTCACGAAATAACCCACACCAAAATCGCCAAAATTTCCAACAAAATTCTTTTCAACCTCCACAAATACCACGGTACGATATACCACATAGACCACCCTCTTATCAACAACATCAAGAATTCCAACCCCAACATTTTAATAATAATTTCAATCCAAACAACAACTTTTATCCCAATAATCATTTTCAACCCCGTCCAAATAATTTTCAACCACGCCCAAATAATTTTAAACCACGTCAAAACTATTTTCAGAATCAGAACTCTGTATTTCAGCCTAAAACATTTAATCAAACCTCCAATCAATCGACAATTCGAAATCAATTCAAACCAGAACCCATGGATACATCATCTGGTAATACTCGTATAGGATCTAAACAAAAATCGAATTTTACCTCCACACAACTTTTCAATCAACAAATTAATGATCAAATTCAGTTTTTAAATCCTTTCGAACAATATAATAATTCCCACGATAACGAACCATATGTACAAGATTCATATTCTCAGCACTCCACAAGGACATTTTCATTTTAAAAGAATGCCTTTTGGTCTTAAAAATGCTCCTTCGACCTTTCAAAGGGTCATTGATAATGTTTTACGAGGACTAACAGACGAAACTTGTATAGTATACCTTGACGACATATTAATTTATAGCACTTCATTACAAGAACATTTAGAGAAACTTAAAACAATATTTGAAAGACTTAGAACAAGCAACCTTAAAGTACAATTAGACAAATCAGAATTCCTACAAAAACAGTTATGTATTTAGGTCATGTAATCACCCCTCATGGTGTAAAACCAAATCCCGACAAGATTCAAGCAATAAAAAATTTCCCTATTCCTAAAACCCAAACAGAAATCAAAAGTTTCTTAGGATTACTAGGATACTACAGACGTTTTATTCAGGACTTTGCCAAAATCACGAAACCAATGACAAAATGCCTTAAAAAGGGTGTATCAATAGTTCATGACAAAGACTTTATTGACTGTTTTCAAACATGTAAAGATATTCTAACAAACGACCCTATTTTACAATTTCCAGACTTTACAAAACCATTTATTCTGACAACAGACGCAAGCAATTTTGCTCTAGGTGCTGTGTTATCACAAGGGAATGTCCCAAATGATCGCCCCATAGCATATGCCTCAACAACTCTAAATACATCAGAGACAAATTATTCAACTATCGAAAAAGAACTGTTAGCAATAGTTTGGGCTTGTAAACATTTCAGACCTTACCTTTACGGAAGAAAATTTTACATTTATACCGATCATAAACCATTATCCTGGCTATTCAATTTAAAAGAACCAAATTCAAAATTAGTTAGATGGCGACTAAAATTAGAGGAATTTGATTACAAAATTATCTATAAAAAAGGCAAACATAATACAAATGCAGATTGCTTATCGCGAATTTCAATTAATGCATTAGAAAACGAATCAGTGGCAAATAACGCTGGAGACGTAGATCAAGATATTCTAGAATATCTTCGAAATTTAGCCGAAAATATACCTCTAGATACACAACCTTCAACTAGCAAGTTAGACCAAACAAAAAGAATTAATATTATTTCGGATATTCAAATACCACCAGATAAAATCGACATTCAAGATAACAACTCTTCTGACTCGACTCAACACTCAACTGCTAACGAAACGACAAATCAAGGCATACCCATTCTAGACGATATAATAAATAACAAAACTCATCAGATTTTAGTTTTTCCAAATGCTTACCCTAAAATTGACATTACACACGAATCTTACCAAAATAATAAAATAATCAAAATCAAAATTCCAGAAACCAATAATGAAAAAATTATTCTCGACTTTCTAGTAGAACATATTGATCTTAAAAACACAACCTATTTTTATTTTAATAAGGAAAATCTATATAATGATTTCAACAAATGTTACTTAAAACATTTTTCGGAAAAAAGTCCAAAATTAGTCAAATGTACAAAATTAATTAACACTGTAAAAGACGAAGAAGAACAGACTATTTTACTAAAAAATTATCACGAAGGAAAAACGAATCACAGAGGAATTAACGAAACTTTTGAAAAACTACGACAAAATTATTATTGGATAAATATGAAAAAATTTATTACCAACTATATCAATGAATGTAGTATTTGTCAAAAAAATAAATCGCCCGACACACCCCTTACGTCCCATTAATGTTGACAGAAACTGCCAGTAGACCATTTCAAGTTGTACACATAGACGTTTTTACATATAACAACAAAAAATATTTGACTATTACAGACGCATTTACTAAATTCGCACAGGCATATTTCATACCAGGTAAAAATGCTATTTAGGTACATTACAAAATCGCTAATAAAGTATTTTACTTCCACAATTAATAGTAGCAGACAAAGGTAGAGAATTTAACAACGAAACAATAAAAGACCTTTTAAACATACACAAAATTAAAGTACATTTCACAACCCCTGGTCACCACGAATCTAATTCGATAGCTGAACGATTACATTCTACTTTAAGTAATCGAACATTTACGACTTTTACAACAAACGTATCCGAACGAAGACGATTTAATGGACTATGCACTCATAGCATACAATAACTCCATACACAGCTCTACAAAATTCACCCCATTTGAACTCACTTTCGGACACACTGACTCCAGAAACCCTAACGAACTATTTCTATCTGAAAACTTTTATTCGGACTATATCAACAGTCACAAGGAAAAATTAAAACACGTTTATCAAAACGTTAATCAAAATTTGACCAACAACAAAACTAAAGTAATAAACAAAAGAAATGACAAAGGAGAAACAAACCCGGAATTTAAAATAGGACAAATAGTTTATAAAGTTAACTCACAGATACGAAACAAAAAAGATCCACCATTTTTTGGCCCCTATGAAATTATAAAAATTCATCATAGAAACCGAGTAGAGATCTTACGAAAAACTGTAAAATATAAAAAACAAACTAACCAGACAGAAATCATTCACATAAAAGAATTAAAAAAGCCTCCCGTTACAGGTTCATCTTCTGGACAACAAACGTTGACACAAGAAGAGACACGTCAAAATTCCACGACTTAAATGACAATCCCGGTCTCCTTCCACTCCACTTAGGAACGGCTCAAATGCAAACAAATTGTTGGACTTTTATACATATCTATGACATTACTAATATTACTTCTAACTTTTTAAACCTGAAAAATCAGTACGATTTCATAATAAAAAGCCTCTCAAAAACTCCTTAAATATTAAACTTCACTGAAGAATTTCAAAACTCCTACCATCTAATTCAAATTATAGAAAACAAAATTAATCTACAACTAAATCAATTATACCCCTTCTGGAATACTCGATCAAAAAGATCCCTCTTCGATGGCATCGGTACCGCAATTAAATTTATAACTGGAAATCTAGATCAAAATGATGCGAAACACTATGACGAAGCAATATCAACTTTGACTAATAATCAAAATAATATTAAAACAATGGTAGAAAACCAAATTACTTTATTAAAATCATCTATTCAAAATGTTGAAAACAATTCAAAAACTCTCGCTCACAATCAATTAATTCTAAATTCTCGAATTACAGAAATTCAAGAAATAACTAAACAATTAAAGTTAGAACACACAGAGACATTTCACTATTTTGCTTTAGAAAGACTTGTATCACAATTTTATATTAGTTTTCAAATTATTTACGATTTATTAGAAAAAATCGAAGTCGCTATTAGTTTTGCAAAATTAAATACATTTCACAATTCAATAGTCGATCCAAACGAACTATTTTCTGAGATTCAAAATGTTAGTAAATATCTTAAAAATAATAAATTTCCATTTGAACCATCGTTTCAAAACATTCTCTTATTTGAAAAAATAATAAAAATTAAAAGTTATAGTAAGCTAAACAAGATAATTTTTATACTCGAATTACCTATTGTAGAAATCAATGATTATAATTACTATCACCTCTATTCCTTTCCAACAAGATATCAAACTCATTTTAAAATTATTATTCCGAAATCCAAATTCCTGCTCTCCACTAAGCACCATTACGCACTTTCCAATGTTCAGTGTAAAAAACTATTGGAAGAAGAATATTTATGTCAAGACGTCGAAAGAATTGAAGTTACTCCGAACGCCCCTTGCGAAGTACACCTCCTACAATATTCAAATTTTACAAATCAATGTCAACCAGTTCCGGCACAATTGAACGACATCAAAATTCAAAAATTAGAAAACAATAAATGGATCGTAATAACACCTCATAATGTTATAAGTGTTCAAAAATGTGGTAAAACATCGGACAATATTCCCCTAAATGGTAGTTACCTAATTGAACTAAATAGTGCGTGTGAAGTTTCAATAGACAATTATTTATTAAAAACATTTGAATCAAAGACACAAAATTTCGTGAAAACAGAATTACCCAATTTAAAACTTTTAGTGAATAAACCGAACATTAATTTGAATTTTAAACAAGTGAAAATGGACTCTATAAAATTAGATGAACTAAACCATATACAAAGTGTCCTAAACCTAGAAGAAACCAAATTGGAAAACTTTTCCACAGTTCCAATCCATTTTGGGCATGTCAGCTTTTATACTATTTTTCTATATGTTGCAGCAATAATTATATCAGTTTATAGCATGTTGCACATATATAAGAAGAAGAAGAATTCAAATAAAGAAAAATCCAGAGAATCCATTAACAAAGAAGAGGAAAAACCAACAGCCTTACCATACCTTTCAAACTATGTTACCCCATAGTTTTCAATCAGCCCTGGAGGAGTTAAGTCACGAGAACTGCTGGCCAATCATCAATTAGAAGTGCACCGTCAGCAACAACACCGACATTATATATTCTTTTCATTTTTTATTTAAATCACTTTTAAGTTACTTTTGTTAGCTAAAGGTCCCTGTTAATAAAATTTTTGCTTTTTAAAAATAGTTTTCCTTGAACGATAAACTTCACTTATATATATATATATATATATATATATATATATATATATATATATATATATATTAGTAAAAGTGGTTATTGGGTAAACAGCAATACTTAACGTTAAATAAAACTCTTTAGAGTATTTTTAATCCAAGCTTTCGTAATTACTTTATTACATTATCAAGGAGCTACAAAATTAAGAGTGACAGAATGCAAGTAGAAATAAATTATAAATTTATACTTACATCTCTGTGAGGTTATAACAGAGATGTAAGTATAAATTTATAATTTATTTCTACTTGCATTCTGTCACTCTTAATTTTGTAGCTCCTTGATAATGTAATAAAGTAATTACGAAAGCTTGGATTAAAAATACTCTAAAGAGTTTTATTTAACGTTAAGTATTGCTGTTTACCCAATAACCACTTTTACTAATAATTAATTTTTCAGCAAATATTACTATTTAATTATATATATATATATATATATATATATATATATATATATATATATATATATATATATATATATGAAAGAGAATTCTTTGCTGGCTAATTAAGTAAAGTAATTTAAATTATTGGGTATGCAGCAAAATTAAGGAACGAGTGTACTCTTATAAATTCTTTAATCCAAGCTTTCGGCTGTGGTTACAGCCATCATCTGGGAAGCTACAATACATTATAATTAAAGATACTTCTTAATAGTACTAATATGAGAAAGTGTACTTACAACTTTTTAAGATTATTGTTAAAAAGGTGATAAATAAAAGCATGGATTCTTAAAAAATGTAAAACATACGTAAGTATAACAACACATATACTTTGAAATAGATTAAAATTATTAATTAAACATTTATGTTGTATTTTAGGTTTGACGTTAAAAGTTAAGATGTTAAATTAACTTTGACATTGACTCAAATGAAATACCTAAAAATTGATATAAAGTATGTTTACCGAAACTAGCAACAATCAAAAACAGGAAAAACAGAAAAAAAATAAAATTATCAATACATAGTATAAAACAAAGTTGCTTTTTCTGTCCCTATTTCCCTTTGTATGCTTAAATCTTTAAAACTACGCAAAGGATTTTGATGCGTTTTTTTTAATAGATAGAATGATTCAAGGAGAAGGTTTATATGTATAAAAACATCCATTAAATAGTGGAGAAATACTGTTATTTTTAAGGTTTCTAATGTGATGTCGTTAATTTTACGATCATATTAAAAAAATTGATTATTATCTGTCAATTCGGCTGACAAGTAAAACGCCATTTAAAACCAGTCAGTTAACATAAGTTGACATTTACGTTTGGTAAACACAAAATGTAATCGAATTTTGCTTAAAATCGACGAAAAAATGCGTAAAAAAGTGTAAAACAGTGCAAAATGATCGTTAAACCCTAAAAATCACTACATAGTATAAAACAAAGTCGCTTTCTCTGTCCCTATATCCCTTTATATGCTTAAATTTTTAAAATTACATAATGGATTTTGATGCGGTTTTTTTAATAAGTGTATAGAGTGATTCAAGAGGAAGGTTTATGTGTATGTATCCATAAAATAGTGGAGAAATACTATTATTTTTGAGGTTTCTAATGTGATGTCGTTAATTATCAATTTTTTTCCGCTTACATTGCAAACGCAGGCTGTACCCTACGAGATTTATCAAAATAAGGTACTAATTATTTGTATACATGGAAAAGATCTACAGAAAACTCCGGGATGGTATATGTCTATCTCTTATGGATATGCCACAATAACAGTTTTTTGTCATTAACTTTTTACGACAAATATTGGCTAATTTTCGAAGCGATTTTAACCAATACAGTATTAATCCTTATCCAACTAAATAGCTTAAATACATTGTTAATTTAACATAGATCTATATGGTCCTTTACAGCATAAGATTTAAATGAATATTTTCGAAGATATTGTAACGATAACACAGAAACACCGCGTCATCGTTGTACTTGCCAGCATTCCCACCATCCGTTCGAGATGCGCAGCCAAGATACGACACGTCGTCCAAACTCGCGCAGGCACATCCAGTGAGTGGGAGCACCGTTCAGCTGGTATAAAAAGGCGATGTCATCGCCAAACCAGGAAAGGATCAGACTCTCACGGAATCCTACAGACCCATATCGCTCAGTAACGTGCTAGGCAAACTCTTCGAGCTTCTGCTCAAAAACAGAATCTGGGATCACCTAGATTTACACTCCACCATCCCACCATTTCAACATGGGTTCAGACCCTCTCACTCAACCCAAAACCCCATAAATGAGCTGCACACATTCGCAGCAACAGCCCTAAACCAAAGCAAGGTTGCATCTGCAATACTTCTAGCTGTTCACAAGGCTTTTGACCAAGTCTGGCACGCTGGACTTATTCGAAAGCAAAGCTACATGACATCAATCTTCCACTTCAAATCATCAAACTCATCAACTCCTACCTGTCTGACCGAATAATTCGCGTCAAAGTAGGCCAATCTCTCTCCAACCCCTTTTCGCCACAAGCAGGAGTTCCCCAAGGCTCCATACTCGCCCCCCTTCTCTACCTCATCTACACCCACGACGTCCCAAACATTCAAAACATTCAGCTCTATGCTGACGACACAGCTCTATATACATCCGCCAAAACTACGGCTGCCCTCAACACAAAAACCCAACGTTTGCTGAACCAGTATTCAGATTGGTGCAGAAAATGGAGGGTATCAATCAACCCACAAAAAACTCAAACCATCATCTTCCGCCATCCTTCCTACAGTCGTAGACCAAATCAATCTTTTAACAACGTTAACCTAACTCTTTGGGGCGAGAGGCTCGTAGTAATGGACGAGATTGACTACTTGGGAGTGCGCTTTGCGCGTACCCTCAATTGGAAATCAGAAGTTCAACGCACCCTCGATAAAATGAGGAAACGAGCCTCCCTACTTGGAGCGTTGTGTGGACGTTTTAGAAGATGTCAACCCAGAACATTACTCCACACCTACAAAACATATATTCGACCTATAGTCGATTATAGGGCTGTACCTTTCATCACCCTCACAACCCAACAGACCAATCGCCTGGCCGCAACTGAGCGAAAAATCTTACGCAAATGCCAATACCTGCCCCCTTGGCACCCCTCACACCTTACTTACATTCACCACAATATCAAAAATACTACACCCCTACCTCTTCGGTTACAGGAACTCCAACGGAGGTATGCCACCAGGACCCTGCAGGGCCCCAACACCCGGGCCCAGGATACTCTTCGGACCCCTTGGAACAGTGGTCTAAGAGTCATCCAGAGGAAACCTCGAAGGAAACTTCCACTTCCTCAGCTGAGGCTACTTCAGGCAGCAGGACAGCAACTTCCAGAGGAGCTCCAGGACCACTTAGAAGAGGCCCCTCTAGCCCTACGCTAGCAAGTCAATAAAATAAAATGTATAAGAAATAAAATATAAGCTAGGAACTAATTGTACAGAAAGTAGGCCGAGGTTTTCTGTGGTTTCCCTCGACCCAAGTTCGACCTGTCTCAGTCTGGAAACAGACTGTTTGAGGAAGAACTTGCTAAATGGTCTTTCTTAAAAAGGATAAAGTTGCCACGGACAACTCCTATAATTAAAAGCAGGAAACATTAGATTGTATGCACTACCCTGAAAAGGACACTAAGTCCTATAGCAGGGTTTAGGGAAATAAAATAAAATATATTACTTATTTAATTCTAAAAAAAAACATTGTAAGCTAAACAATAAAACATTTTTAAATTTGAATTTGAATTTGCTGTAGAAGGGAGTTCGACCGATCTCGGAAGAACTCCAACCTGGGCTCTGGGTATTGACCAGTAGCCACCGACCTTCCTTGCCTTTGCAGCCGAGTATTGATCGGCTACACCGTCCCGATCCTTGGGTACTGACCACGGATTATCCTGCCCCGCAACTGAGTATTGATCAGTTGCACCGTTCCGATCCTTGGGTATTGACCAAGGGTTGTCCTACCCCGCAACCGAGTATTGATCGGCTGCACCGGTTAGGACCTACCATAACTATCCGATATCGACCGTAATCTATAATTAATTTATTTATTTACAGGGAGATCCATCCGAGGTCCAAAGGGGGCGCAGATCCGTTCTATTCCTTTCTTGTGGAATTAACATTTTATTTTTATTTTCATTGTATATAATTTATTGGAAATAATTTTTTTTTTAAACTGAAATCGAATTTTACTGAGTCTGGTGTCTAAAAGAGCTACCCGTTACAATATTACAGATTTAAAATTGCGGGACGTAGCGCTTGCGGTGGTACTGGCCGGCTGGGGCTGCGGAAGCGTGCCTATAAATAGTATAAAAAGCGCATCGGAGGCCGCGATTTTCCCTATAGCACTTTGAATATTGCAGCGATCGGATGCGTTTATTACGAAATTAATCATTGTGACGCTACCCTAAGGTGGCGCAGTTGTAATTCTTACATAACTAAGTACTATGACGCCACCGTAAGGTGGCGCAGTTGATATCTCATATATTTAAAAGAGCAAAACTTACTTACCCAAGAACTATGACGCCACCGTTAGGTGGCGCAGTTAATATATAATATACCTAACCGAGTAATTACAAAGTACTATAAATAAAAGTAAAAACTGGTAACTAACGAGAAAATAAGATGAAAAATACAAAAAATTAATCGTAAAAATAAAGAAAAAAATGGAAAAAACATTAGTGTTAGGCGATGCGAAGTTCGCGGGGTCCGCTAGTTATATAATAAAATTTAGATTAAAAAATATATATTGTTAAATTTTATAAATGTTTTATTTAATTACTGTTTTATAAATGTGTGTAAATTAACTTTAATTTTCAAGAGAATAAACTTAAATTAAGAATTTAAACGCTTATCTATAGATAACAGATACGCAAACATTTCATTTAAATGATGAATATCGGATCTATGATTCATTGATTAAGAAAATTTATTAACAAACACCATCTCCATAAATAGCCTTCTCGTCATGTGGCTTTTACGACAAAGAATACTGACATTTTCATAATCGATCCGATGATCTTTTGTTATAACGTGTAAACCCAAGGCACTCCTTTCTGGATGCAATCTACAGTCAGATTTATGTGATGTTAGTCGATCTTTAAGACGTCTGGAAGTTTGACCAACATAAATTTGGTCACAATCTAAACAACATCAGTCAAGGAAAGTGTCGGTGTTTTATCTTTAAGCCTAGTGAATACTGCATTTGCTGTAAATGCAATCTTAAAAGCAATTTTGACATTTTGAATGGGTTTGAAAATTCTAGCTAGACTTGGAGCTAAATCTCTGATATATGGTAAAGACATGTATGAAGTTATATTATTATCATTATCATTAGATTGTGTATTTCTGTTAGATGAGGGTTGTGGACTATTAAACAATAACTTTTTTAACAAAGGAGCAGGGTAGCCATTTTCTATAAATAATTGAAAAAGTATTTTTAAATTTTTATTGTGGAAGGAAGTATCGCTAAGTTTTATTACTCGGTTTTTCATACATTTGACTAAATTGATTTTTATGGAATGCTTATGATAAGAATTATAATTTAAGTATCTACCTGAACTTAGAGGTTTTCTGTACCAATCAACAAGAAGTATGTTGTTGTTACGTATGACTAGAGTGTCTAAAAAGGGAATAGAACCATGAGAGTCTTCTTTTTCTAATGTAAATTGGATGTAGGAATTAAAACTATTGAAATAATATAAGATGTAGTCAAGTTCACAGGCTGGAAGACTTAATAAAATGTCATCGACATATTTCTTTATAAAAGATAACTTAAAAGGTAGGACTTTAATAACATAATCCAAAATATAATCCATAACATAATCTGCTAGTATAGGTGAAATTTTACTTCCCATAGGTGTACCAAAAGTCTGTTTATAAAATTTGTTATTAAAAATAAAATAGTTGTTATTAAATAAAAAGGTTAACAATTTAAAAAATGTGTTTTTTGGTATTTCACAATTTTGGGAGATAATTGCCCAATTATAGTCAATGGCTGTAATACAAATATCAAGATAAACATTGCTAAAGAGAGATACTACGTCAAGACTAGCGATTACATACCCATCAGGTAATTTTGAGTTGTTAAACAAAGATTTAATTTGAAAAGAGTCAGATATATGATAGTCATTATTAATGTCATAAGATTTAGTTAAAATGTCGGTTAGAAATTCAGCAATGTAGTTAGTAGGAGTGCCTAAAGATGCCAGTATTGGTCTTACACTTAAAGGAGTCTTATGGATTTTAGGTAAGGCATAAAATTTACCAGGAACCCCATTATAACTCGAAAGTTTCTTTTTTGTAGTTTCTGAAATATATTGTTTATTAAATAATGATCTAATTAATTTGTTACAATTTTGTTCAATACTTAAAGTGGGATCTTTGTTTAGAATTACATAAGAAGTATCATTCTCTATTATATTGTTGCAAATTAGTGCCCAGCTCAGCCGTAGAGGGTAAGTACAAAAATATGAGTGAGTGCGCCACCGATTTAAACGGTTAAAATCGGAAACCCCTGTTGTTTCCGGCACTGACCTTTCCCACTGGAGATAATTAAATAAATTTAAAATATTAATCAATATTAATTGGATTGCACAATAAGAACGATAAAGTGAGCTAAATAAAACAAAAATATTAAACTAGACCCTTCTTTAATACAAAAAAAAGTAAAGAGTTCACACTACTGTCAACTCTAGCGCTTGACAATGATATCAATATGAAAGCAAAGAGTAATATAAAAAAAAATAAAGTTTTCTGAAAAGTGTGATCACACGCAAGTCTTAAAATTAATATTACGACTTAAACTAAGTTACAGTGCTTAAAGCTTATCTGATAATCCGGTTATCGATTTCTTCTAGTCCTTGGCCTCAAATGCTTCACCAATATTTAGGCCTGTACTAAAAATCAAGCCTGCTCCAAAAACAAATAGGCTTGCTCCAAACAAATAGGCCCGTAACAAAAACTTAAGCCCGTACCAAGAACCCTAAAAATCGTAATTCGGAATTAACAATAAACTTAAACAAATTTTCATGGCTCCTTGAATTAATTGATTTAATATCGTTTACTAATTTACTGACTTTAATATAATTTCCAAAAAAAAAGAAAACTTATTTTGTTTAACAATAAAAAAAATAATGAATTTAGATGAATTATACAAATTACAGAAGTTAGAAGTTAATATTACTGAATTTTACAATTTCTAATCAAAACTACTGACTTGAAGGAACTTAACAAACTTACATATGACTTACTAGCCATAACTGAATTACAACAATAAACTAAATTAAGGTTTATCATAAAATTAATTAATAATAGCGCAAAGGAGCTGAAAGGAGTCTAGTTTCTTAAAATAATACACACATACGATACACAAAGAAAATAAATGTAAAACCAAGATATTAAACTAAAATTGCGACTATATGACGTTATTAATCATAGTAAAATATAACATTAAAACTCACCTATTGTAATAGGGTTTAATTTTCCTAAAATCGTGTACTATCACTGATGTGAATGTGCGAAGGCGTGAATTTAATAAATAGACTTTCACAACAATATTAGCAATATTAGCAATAATTTATGGCCAGAATATAATGAATAGTTGGTGATAAACTACAACCGAATTTTAACCCTTTAACCCTTAGCAATGAAAAATTCATAAGGTAAGAAATTAATTATAACTAGAGTGGATTTTAACCCGTGACAAATTTTATATCAAAATTTAAAAAAAGGTCAATCAGTAACGTATATGTACCTATTATAGTACCTATATCAATATTTCTTTACCTTAACAAAATACCATTAATTAATTACTGTTTATGGAAAGCTGCTGTTTACAATTTCTACAAATAAGATTTAGCAATAAAGAAGGTAAAGTAAGAAAAAACTTTGAAGATAGGAAAACTCTGAAAATCTTATTAAAATAGACATTACTTCTTAATAAAATTAAGATAAGATTTTCTTTCTTAGCGTTTTAACAAGGGAAACACTTTTCTAAAGTTTGAATAGAACAGATTAATTTAAGAAAATGGGCCAAATGAACTAACATTGCAAAAAAAGTTCTTGATACGTTTGTTGTATTCTGTATACTGCTCATAAACAGTAAACTACTTTTTCACATTTTATGAGACTTTTTTAACTTCCCGCTAAAAAAAATTTAAATTTTTTTTAAAATCGGGAAGTTATTGGTTTCACCCCGTTTTTCGAAAATCGAGTTTTCATCGGATCTCAACGTTTTGAAGTCTTAGGAACCTCCCCTGACTATTTTTACGAGGGTGTCTGTATGTCTGTATGTACGTGTGGATGTGTGTGTGTGTGTGTGTGGATGTATGTAAACCTCTTATAACTTTTGAACGGCTTGACCGATCGGAATGAAATAAAAAGCATTCCAAAGAGTTCCATCTAACTTAGATTCCCTGTAAGTTTGAACCGATTCGAGACAGTAGATTTCGAGAAATTTCAAAATAACCGAAAAAAACAATTGGTAAAAATGATGTTTTTTGGGCATATCTTTTTGGCTATTGAATCGATCAATTTCATAACCTAATCAGCTCTCAAGCTTAAAAAGCCACGTCGAATGCCGTTTCGCAAATTAAAATCGGTTGATTCGTTCGTGAGATATCGTTGTCGAAAAATTTCAAATAAAGTGTTTTTTTTAATAACTTAGAGATTTTTTGACCAACCGATTTTGCACTCCCAGTAACGTTTTTAGGTCTCAAAAAACTGCGTCGAATGCCATCTTGAACATCAAAATCGAATAAGGCGTTAAAAATTTATGGCTTTTAAACCTTTCAAAAAAAGTCAAAAACGTCAAAATACGTCACGTTACTATAGCTTTGCGGTTAAAACTAGCGGGAAGTTGCAAGGATGGCCTTTAAGGTCAACCTCTTTTCGAATTTTTTGCTACACGGTTTTATTTTGTTGTGTTGTTGAGACCAGTATGAAAAAATATGTAGTAAAAAAACTTAACACATGAAAATAGTACGGGAATTATATTAAACTGCTCTTCTCCAAAATTATATCCTATAAAGTTATCACAAATTGTTGCAATGTTTTAATTGCAGGTTTTAGAATCATAGGTTTCTTATAGTGAGTTACATGTAGAGCGGCTGTATCGCTGAAACGCATGAACTCCAAAAAACTGAAAGAACGATCTAATGAGCCGAACGTTACTTTTTTTTAAATTAGATATTACTTATATGATCATTTATTAAACAAATTTTAACTTTGCTTATAAACAAAGATCCACTTGTAAATAAATAAGTGTAGATTCAATTATTTTACAGTCAGAATAAAATTATAGCTTTTTTTTGGAGGCAAAACTAACACACGTACAGTTACTACACCAAACTTTGCAATGTAGTTTTTCGTTTAAATTCTTAATAATTTATAACAATATTAACGCACTAACGCCCCAATATTTGAAAAATGTCACTACAGTACACTTAATTGTTATCTTTTAAATCGGAGGTGTTTAAGTTTAACATTTAAAAATTCTTTTACGCCAACTGACCACTTGTAAGATAGTCAAGTATGCTCAACGTACTCTATAGATGAGGTAAGTTGAGCAAGAGTGTGGGGCTAGTTGAGCACTAAGAAAGTATACCCAAATCATGGGTTCAATGTTAGGTAAATTACCAATAAAATTACATTTTAATAATTCACTTTTTATTAATAATCTTATAAAACAATAAAATAGCAACGTAACTTGTTTCTCCTTCCCCAGAAGTTATGGCGTAGACGTTACGTTTATCCTTAACAGCTACATTTTTTTTTGGTTTCAGTGTTTCGTCAACAATCCAAATGACTGACGCACTAAAGCCATAACTGTCCATTACTTCAACCAATTTATCATTTCGAGCATTAAATGATGTTGATCTACCAAGTTTGCTGGGTCCGACTTTCGAATAGATAGCTCCGGATTCCGTTTTAAAAATAATGAAAGCTATTTTTGTTTGGCCATTTTGTTTACAGTCTAAGAAGAGGAACTGTTATGTCAAATTCCACAATACACTCCATACAAGATCAATGCTATTTCTAAGCAGTATTTTTTTGCGTGGATAAAATAATTATCTAGGTGTTGCATAACATACGGACGAATCACTATCTTCATTTAAATTCTTAAAAAATCTTGTCAACGTCATCCGTGATGGCATTCGCACTTTTTCCCTCATCATTGACAACTTTTGCAGCCGCATTTAAGTCTTCGGTAGTAATGAGTAGTCCTTTTATAAGTCTGCATCCTAAAAAAACATTTTAAATAATATTTCTGATAAAATCGTTATGATAGTTGGGCAACTGTAGCTCTTACTAACCCCAACCCAAAATTTTAAAGCAAAGGTGAATTTATAAAAAAACTTAAATAAAGAGTTTGGACAAAGTAATGATTGTTATAGTAGAAGTAGATACGATTCCCAAATTTGGACAAAATACGTTATGGAAACTCCTAAAAGAAACTTATTTTAAGTATTAGTCGCATAAAAAACGAAAATTTTTAAATGAGACAGAAGAAATTATTTGCTGGAGAAGACAATACTTAAGAAGTATTAAAAAGTTTCGGAGCGAGGGAAGAACTATATTTTATTTAGATGAAATATGGCTGAATGAAGGACACACTGTTTCTAAAGCATGGATGGACACCAATATTTCAAATTTCCGTCAGGCATTTTTGGAGGGATATTCAACAGGATTAAATGCTCCTCGAGGAAAAGGTCGCAGACTAATAATCGCACACATTGGCAGTGAACATGGTTTTAAAGAAAATGGGTTATTAGACTTTGTATCAAAGTCAACCAAAGATTACTACGAGGAAATGACCTCTGATGTTTTTGAAGATAATTTTTCCCAGCTATTGGACTTTTTGCCAAGTGCTGCAGTGGTTGTCTTAGATAACGCCAGTTATCATTCAAAACCGGTAGAAAAGTTGTAGCATTCTTAAAAAACCAGAATGATAAAAATTTCTTTTTAATCATTAATTCTTTCTTACTTATTACCGCCCTGTACTCTCGACTTATTAGATGCTATTACAATCCTAACGTTTTTTATTGCTATGCAGGGTTAAATTTTTCAGTTGTACGATTGTGGAGAAACATCCGCACCAACAAGTAGATCTTATGACATAATCGTCCAATCAAATTTCACGCTCCCATCATGTGACCTAGGTGCATACGCGAGAATAGCTTCTCAACGGATTTTTCGAGGCAGTGAAGGGGAAGCAAGGAGACTAACAAGTGCTCTGTTAACGATAACTCCAGTTTTGGCGGTTTTTTTTATCTTGAGACGCTTAAAAAGTCTTTTGTATGTTTCTAATTAAGTTAAAGTCAGTTTATCAGTGATGGTTAATAGTTCTGATGAAAAGCTGTCGAGAATTACTGATAAGTATCTGAATTTTGCCGCATTACAGAAATTGGGCGTGTACCTAATTTAATTATAGTACCTAGGAGCCAAACTGTAAGTTTTTTGGTTTATTACTATTGCTTTACTACAAGAAAAAACGATACCATTTATTTCTTTGGAGTAAGGATGTAATTGTCATCTACATTATAAATATCAGCGTGTGGAGAATTAACATAAGTAGTGACCGTAAACTCCATAGTGTAACCTGTTTTTTTTTTGAAAAGCCGGTACTTATCTACAGACCTCAGTGTGAAAACCTTTAATCGTTACGTGGAACATCGGAAAAGCCTTCCGAATACACGATTAAATTTTTAGTGAAAGCGGTGTGCAGGGTCTAACGCAGTTTTTTTTTGTAACGCATTTTATTGATAAATTTTTGTATCTCTCAATATCTCTCATAAGTTAAAATTCTAAAATTAAACTGGTATATGGTACTCCATAATTTTTACTCGAGTAAAATTTTAAGCTAAAGGTGATTTAGTATTTTTTTGATATAACATTTGATCACACTTTAATATTTTTTTCCGTCGACCGTTCATTTATGATGAATTTTAACACACTCAAAATCGTTGATTAATAACCCCTATTAATGAATGATTTTCTATTAATCAACGATTTCAACTAAAACATTTAAAATCGAGTAGCCTGTCTGTCATTGTTTGTCATTATAGGCAAGACAACATGCATATACCTTTTTATATTCACACTAAAAAATTCAAAATCAAGTAGCTCCTCTTGATACTAACTGTCTATGTTAGTAAAGTAATAACTGTCATTGTATATCATTATTTACTTTATTTTGTAGTTGAAAAATCAAAAAAATTATATTTCTGAAAAGTACGGTCGACGGAAAAGTTTTGTAACGAACTCGTGAATTAAAAAGGCGATTAACAATCTCAAACATTAACGCGCTCGCTATGCTCGCGCGTTAAAATATCTCAATTGTTAATCGCCCTTATTAATACACTTGTTGCTTAAATAACTATTATTTCACATTTTGCTTAATTGGGTACACAAAAAATAACAATACAATATTACTTAGCTGTTATTGAATGTGTAGTATTAGTTCTCTGTATGTTTAAACACTAATGTGTTTAACTGTATGTTATCATATTTAAATTGTTGGTATTTTATATGTCTATTATCTTTTTTGCTTGTACATCTGACTTATTACTTCTTAGAGTAATAAATATTGTTTATTGTTTAACTATATGTTTTCTTTCCGACCTGGTGTAAGTTATTCTGATCTAATTTAATCAATAGTAAGAACGAGACGTATTTAAATTATTAATTTTGATCTAAGAAAACATCCTTATCTCACTAATAGAACTGTAGCCGTTGTGATAAGTAAAGAAAATAGTAAGTATAACTTTATCTTTATGGTTTTAACAATAAAAGTGTGTAATTTAAATTTTTAGCAAGAACATCTGCCGGGTTACCTAATTTTACCTTATCTTATCTTATATCTCTTATATCTTTCTTATTTTAACTTTATCTACAACATCTGATAAATCAGTTTATCCAACATATATATTTAATATTTTTTTTCATCTGGGTTTCTTATATTTTCCCATCCTTATGATAAAAAAATAAGTGGCGCCCATTTTCCTTTCCCTTTTCCATCATTTCTCTCATTTTCTCTTTAGTCCCTTTTAAATTCTTTTATCTTTTATTTTTCTAGCAATTATATCCCTTTATATCTTTCCAATACTGTATCATCTAGCTCGTTCGAATCCACGCTCGCTCTCCTCCTACCCCCTGTGTGCCGTTCGCATTGGTTAACCTCTATAAAACGAGCATTTAACATCACTAGGAAAAAAGAGGTTACACATAAATTTGACGCCCACAACGTGGGGCCTGATGATAAAAATTTTATGTACCAACAATAAAATTACACACTTTTAATATTGACAATTTTCGTTACTTTTTCTTATCAAAATGGCTAATTTTGAAGTAAATTTTCTAACGGCAGACGAAATTAATTACGAGTTAAAGATCAGAGAAACAACCACTAGCAGGAAAACAAAGAGAAAAGAAAATTTCTCAAACGTTTGTTAGCCAAAAAAACAAATGGTACAGTAACTTCAGTAAATATTTTTTTCGTCTATCTTTTTCGTATCGTTAACAAACTTAAATTAAAAGACTCGCTTCAATATGGAACTAACTATGTCGGCATATCTTTTCTTTCGACTATTTTCTTCTTTGTTCCTTTATCTATAGTTTCGTATTTTTTCTAAAAGAAAATATTTTTTTATTTTTCTTTCTTCCTCGTATTTTATCTAAAGGAAAATATTTTTTATTTTTTTTCCGGTTTCTACCGTATCCTATCTAAAGGAAAATAATTTTTATTTTTCTATATCTTTTTCGTATTTTATCTAGAGGGAAATATTCTTCATTTTCCTATTCTCTACCGTATTTTATCTAAATGAAAATAATTTTTTATTTTTTTCTACTTTCTACCGTATCTTATCGAAAGAAAAATATTTCTTATTTTTCTACTTTCTACCGTATTTTATCTAAAGGGAAATATTTTTTATTTCTCTAATTTTTTCTGCATGTTATCTTAGGGAAAAAACATCTCGTTAAATTTTTGTTTACCGTTTATCATCTATCTTTATCTATCCACTTAACCAATGTTTCTCTGTATGGTTATAAAAGTGGAATCCATATGACAAATATCTCTGTATTGTCCCAGCGTGGAAAATTTGTCTTTGTTTGAACTATCGTATCGTAAGTGAATACTTATTTCACTTAACTATCGTTTATTTACCGCTCAAGTGAATTATCACTCGATATTATCTTACCGTAAGTGAAAATACATTTCACTTAATTATCGTTTATCTACCGTTCAAGTGTATTAACACTTGAAATTATCTTACCGTAAGTGAAAACATATTTCACTTAACTACCGTTTACCAGCTCAAGTGTATTAACACTTGAAATTATCGTTTTGTAAGTGAGAACACAATTCACTTAACTACCGTACCGTTCAGTAAAAACTATCATTGTTTATATGTCTCGTTATCTCCCCTAGTTTCTTCATTAAGCTTGAAATTGACACACCAAAGACCTTAAGCCTTATGTTTTTGATTCCGACGATTCTTCTGAAGATGAACTCTCCGAATAGGAACGATTGTTTCTTTGTTTTCTTAGAAGTATCCGTATAAGCATTTCTTTTTTTATCTACCCCTTCCCTACCTTTTCTCTTTTAAACATCTCGCCCCGACTCAACTGTAAATATGTTTCGTTATCTCCTCCCCGTTTGGGAGGCGGGAATATAAAGAATACCCCCAAAGTGTTAAACTGCTTGTCGTAAGAGGCGACTAAATGGAACCCCTTTCCCTTTTCTTTTTCGTTCAAACTCCATACTTCTCGTTAATCTCCTCCTTGTTTGGGGGGCGGGATTATGTAGAATACCCCCAAAGCGATAAACTGCTTGTCGTAAGAGGCGACTAAGTGCAACCTTTTTCCCTTTTCTCTTTCGTTCAATTTCCATATGTATTGTTAACTTCCTTAGCTATATGTTTCTCTATGTCCAACTTTTATTTTTTTTTGTTTAAGTGTAATAACACTTATACTTATCGTTTTGAAGGAGAAAGTTTAATTCCCCTTACTTATCGCTTATTTATCGCTTAAGTGTGTAAACACTTACATATATCGTCTCGAAAGAGGAAATACTTTTCTCTTAACTACCGCTTACCTATCGTATGAGTGCATCGACACTTGTATTTATTCTCTTGAAGGTAAAATTATTTTTTTTCCTTTGTCTACCGTTAACTTACCGTATAGGTGCTTCAGCACTTGTGATTTTTATCGTATCGTTCAGTAATATTTATTCATGTTTTTATGTTTTGAAAACATTTTTTAGTTTCGTTATTCCTCGTTTATCATCCATAAACTACTTTTTATCTTTGATATGGATATGAGACGGTTATCGTACATTAGTGGAAGACACATGAAAAAATTTTTTGGGAATTTTTTTTTTGAAATTTTTTTAATTTTTTTTCGTTCTTTCATACAATTTTGTACTTATACATATCGTTGATTTAAAGATTTTTGGTCCGTAACATGACTACTTTTGGAATCACTTTACTTTTATTTGACTAACATAATTTAATCTTAACTTTTTCTTCTGGAATTTTATTTTGACCTTGTAATTTGTCACGAGAGATAAGCCTAGGAAAGCCGTAGGGAACTCTTTCCGGCAGTGGGTCTGTTGAGATTATAAGGAAGACAGATAAATATTCTTTCTCCTCTCTTTCTTTCTTCTATTACTCTCTTTACTTTTTTTAGCTAAGATTGAAGATTGTTAGGATAATTTGGTTGTAAGATTTGTCGGATTCCTGTTAATGTCATAGTATGATCTATTACCTTAAGATCTTTTATTTGTGTTCTCAATGAGAACTATATTTTTAGTAATTGCTGTTTTCTTCTCTTCCTTACTGTATATTCGTTGATATCCTTAATATCAACCAAGCAGGACGGAACATTTCCAAACATCTTTCTAGATGTTAACGTATCGCGTACCTACCTTGACTGTCGGATCTAATGGGGCCGATAGGCTTATTAGATTCCTAATTATAACTATCGTCCGTGTTTCCTTCTTCTTTTTCAAAATTATTATAAACAGTTTGGTTTAAATTCAGCTTTTTTCTTTATAGGAGTTTCCCAAAAGTGGAAATACGCGTTGTGCCTCCTATGGGAAATTTTACTTATGGGACCATAGCCTTCTTTACCTTCTTCCATGCGTGTGTGAATGTAGTGTGTGTCCTGACATCTTATGTCAAGGGCAATATAAATACCTTTTTTTGACTTGCTTTAAGATACCACTTAGGGCCGCCCGTCTAGGCCGAGCTGCACACTGTTTTGTTTCCGTGCAGAAACTTCGAAGTAGACCGTTCCCGATCACCTTGTGATCCTCCGGTTGGCCGGTACCGTTTTTAGAAATCTGGTCACATAGTATCAAAGATCTGTTGATCTGATACATTTTACCTACCTTGTGGTTCTTCAAACCCTCGTGTAGTTTTACTTGTATATTAACGCGCTGATGAATAGTGCGAATATTATATCGTTTTCAGTCACTAACGCTGATACCCAATTTTACCTAAGTAAATACATACTTTGTAGTATTGCCTTCTGCGTTATGATGCTCTCTACTTCTATCGGATTTGGTTTTTTAAAGAACACTACTGTTATCCCAACCATAGCTTACCTTCTCTTAAAAAACAGTGTCTTTCACCCAGTTTTTTCTCTTCGGAGGGGAGTGTGTAGCATTCTTAAAAAACCAGAATGATAAAAATTTCTTTTTAATCATTAATTCTTTCTTACTTATTACCGCCCTGTACTCTCGACTTATTAGATGCCATTACAATCCTAACGTTTTTTATTGCTATGCAGGGTTAAATTTTTTAGTTGTACGATTGTGGAGAAAGATCCGCACCAACAAGTAGATCTTATGACATAATGGTCCAATCAAATTTCACGCTCCCATCATGTGACCTAGGTTCATACGCGAGAATAGCTTCTCAACGGATTTTTCGAGGCAGTGAATGAAAAGCAAGGAAACTAACAAGTGCTCTGTTAACGATAACTCCAGTTTTGGCGGTTTTTTTTTATCTTGAGACGCTTAAAAAGTCTTTTGTATGTTTCTAATTAAGTTAAAGTCAGTTTATCAGTGATGGTTAATAGTTCTGATGAAAAGCTGTCAAAAATTACTGATGAGTATCTGAATTTTGCCGCATTACAGAAATTGGGCGTGTACCTAATTTAATTATAGTACCTAGGAGCCAAACTGTAAGTTTTTTTGATTTATTACTATTGCTTTACTACAAGAAAAAACGATACCATTTATATCTTTGGAGTAAGGATGTAATTGTCATCTACATAATAAATATCAGCGTGTGGAGAATTAACATAAGTAGTGACCGTAAACTCCATAGTGTAACCTGTTTTTTTTTGAAAAGCCGGTACTTATCTACAGACCTCAGTGTGAAAACCTTTAATCGTTACGTGGAACATCGGAAAAGCCTTCCGAATACACGATTAAATTTTTAGTGAAAGCGGTGTGCAGGGTCTAACGCATTTTTTTTTTGTAACGCATTTTATTGATAAATTTTTGTATCTCTCAATATCTCTCATAAGTTAAATTTCTAAAATTAAACTGGTATATGGTACTCCATAATTTTTACTCGAGTAAAATTTTAAGCTAAAGGTGATTTAGTATTTTTTTGATATAACATTTGATCACACTTTAATATTTTTTATTTCACATTTTGCTTAATTGGGTACACAAAAAATAACAATACAATATTACTTAGCTGTTATTGAATGTGTAGTATTAGTTCTCTGTATGTTTAAACACTAATGTGTTTAACTGTATGTTATCATATTTAAATTTTTGGTATTTTATATGTCTATTATTTTTTTTGCTTGTACATCTGACTTATTACTTCTTAGAGTAATAAATATTGTTTATTGTTTAACTATATGTTTTCTTTCCGACCTGGTGTAAGTTATTCTGATCTAATTTAATCAATAGTAAGAACGAGACGTATTTAAATTATTAATTTTGATCTAAGAAAACATCCTTATCTCACTAATAGAACTGTAGCCGTTGTGATAAGTAAAGAAAATAGTAAGTATAACTTTATCTTTCTAGTTTTAACAATAAAAGTGTGTAATTTAAATTTTTAGCAAGAACATCTGCCGGGTTACCTAATTTTACCTTATCTTATCTTATATCTCTTATATCTTTCTTATTTTAACTTTGTAACCTCTTTTTTCTCAAGATGTTAAAAGGCTCGTTTTATCGAGGTTAACAAATGCGAACGGCACTCAGGGGGTAGGAGGAGAGCGAGCGTGGATTTGAACGAGCTCGATGATATCGTATTAGAAAGATTTAAGGGGATATATTTACTAGAAAAAGAAAAGATAAAAGAATTTAAAACGGACTAAAAAGAAAATGAGTGAAATGATGAAATAGGGAAAGGTAAATGGGCGCCACTTATTTTTTTATCATAAGGATGGGGAAATATAAGAAACCCAGATGGAAAAAAGATTTGACTATGTTAATAGGATAGGATAATTAATAAGTTGTTGTAGATCAAGTTAAAATTAGAAAGATATAGGAAATATAAGATAAGATACAGTAAAATTGAGTAACCCGGTAGATGTTCTTGTTAAAACTTTAAATTAAACACTTTTATTGGCAAAGCTAGAAAGAGAAAGTTATACTTACTTTTTTTCATACTTATCACAACAGCTCCATTTATATTAGTAAGATAAAAATGAATTCAAAAATCAAGATTTATGATTTAAATACGTCTCATTCTTATTGTTGATTTAACTAGATCAGAATAACTTACACCAGGTCAGAAATAAAACATATAAATAAACAATAAACAATATTTATTACTGAGGGTAGTAATAAGTCAGGCGTATGAACGAAACAATAGACATATAAAATATCAACAAATTAAATAAGGTAAAATACAGTGAAACACACTAGTGTTTAATCACATATAGAAATAATATTACACATCCAATAACAGTTAAGTAATTTTATATTGTTATTTTTGTGTACCCATTTAAGCAGAATGTGAAGTGAAAGAAATTTAAAAGTATCAAAATGTTATGTAAAATAATAATAAATCACTTTTAGCTTAAAAGATTTTTTACTCGAGTAAAGAATGGGGTACCATATTATAGTTTAAATTAAGACAATTAAGTTAAAAGAAACATTAACAAATCAAAAATTTACCATAAAGGTGTTACAAAAATATTAAATCAGACTCTGCGCAACTCTTTCACTGATAAATGAAACATGTATTCGGTAAACTGGTCCGAATTTTCACACTTTTGGGGTCTGTAGAAAAGGTACCTGTTTTTTTTTTTGTTATAAAACAGGTAGCACTATGGAGTTTATGATCACTTCTTACGTTAATTACCCACACTTAGATATAATTTATGCGGATTACAAATAAGTTTTTATTCCAAAGAAATAAATGGCATCCCTTCTTTTTCTGGTAGTTAAGCAATAGTAATGATATAAAAAACTTACAGTTTGATTCCTAGATAGAAGAATTAAATGGGGCCACACCCAATTTATACGATACGGTAGAATTTAGTTATTCTTCGGTAATAATCGACAGCTTTTTCATCAGAGCGGTTCCATCACTCATTCACTGACTTTAACTTAGTTAGAAACACTAAATAGCAAGTAATTCTTTAAAAATCTTAAGGAAACTTGCCGGTACTTGAATCTAGGGGTTGTACATATCGACTTGATCACACAAAAACCCAAGCTAGACTGATAAGGAAATGGCAGTACTCAAGGGTGCTCTGTTTCGCGTCCCCTCATGTGATATTAAAATCGGAACCTTATTGGCTAATACACCGATCGATACTCTCGCTTAGCAACAGAAAACCGTTAGAGATGTGCAACCGTCTAATAGGTTGAGAGTACAGGGCGGTAATAAGTAAGGAAGAATTATGAAAAAAATAAAAAATTAAATTTTATATTCAGAGTTTTTTGAACACGCTACAACTTTATCTACAACATCTGATAAATCAGTTTATCCAACATGTATATTTAATATTTTTTTTCATCTGGGTTTCTTATATTTTCCCATCCTTATGATAAAAAAATAAGTGGCGCCCATTTTTCTTTCCCTTTTCCATCATTTCTCTCATTTTCTCTTTAGTCCCTTTTAAATTCTTTTATCTTTTATTTTTCTAGCAATTATATCCCTTTATATCTTTCCAATACTGTATCATCTAGCTCGTTCGAATCCACGCTCGCTCTCCTCCTACCCCCTGAGTGCCGTTCGCATTGGTTAACCTCTATAAAACGAGCATTTAACATCACTAGGAAAAAAGAGGTTACAAAGTTACCAACGACGTCATGGAAAAAGGAAGATATTAAAGAGTGGCCCCAGAGCAAGAATATTTTTTTTGACGACACCATGCTGAAAACGGAATTACTGCAAATTGCAAAGCGCCACAAATTACAATACAAAAGATATGTAATTGACGAAATGGCGAAGGAAAAAGGAATAACTGTATTACGTTTGCCACCTTATCACTGTCAATTAAACCCTATAGAATTAATATGGGCAAAGGTAAAAGGTGAGGTGGCAAGAAACAATACAACTTTTAAATTGAATGACGTTAGACAACTTTTGATAAATTCTTTTGGAAACGTAACATGGGAAAATTGGACCAATGCCATAAACCATGTGAAGAAGGAAGAAGAACGATTGTGGAGTGTTGATATCAATATTGAAAAACTGTTCGAACCCATTGTAATTCCTATCGGACCAGGCAACGAATCTGACTCATCGTCGGATGAATACGATGAAATGGAAGCCGCCAATTAAAGGAGCAAGTGCTTTTTGCATTAATTTATATTTAATTCTTACTTTTTAATATGTAGCATATTTTTATTTTACTTTTAATTTGAATTATGCTTTAAAAAAACTTGGGGTCTACGGTCATGGGATCTATTCAGCTACCTGTTCTATTGTGTTTGGGTTAGTTAATCCCTAATTACAGGGTGGACTCTTTGAAAAAAAAATTAACTATGACTATGTTTCAATAGAAATGTATACTACTTTTAGTTATTTTTCATGAACCACCCTTGCTTGAGCTTTGAAGGATTTGCATTTATAATGAATTCTCTGTGCTGCCAACTGCAAACAAATAAACTTTAAAATCCAGTATCTCGATAAATATCAAAACTGCAATAAATTTAATCAAGATTAACACTTTCCTAAATAAAAACGGATAATACCTACTTTACTATCACAGACGACATATTCCGGCTTACGATTATTTTACTTTTTAATAAAAAAATAAACAATTCGCGTAGGTACTTTACTCGATCACGTGGTCGCCACTGCCGGTCATGCGATTAGTTTCTCTCAAGCAACTCCATCCATCGGCTATTTGATGCGTTTGCACTTGGTGGATTGTTTTCGAGATATTTTAAACTTTAATACTGTTGACTTCAAGTTTTTCAAGTGTATAAAATACATCTTTAATCGAAGCTGTATAATTTTTTAAATTAAGAGTTTATCCAAAACATCGTAAAATGCGTTAGATGTTCATGAGTTTGTCTCCCTAATATCAAATTTTACCGCCTGGAGTCTCGCTCGTCTACCTGGAGCTCTAAGAACCCGAATTCGATGGTTATGTCAGTTTAACCCATCCTGTTCTCGTCCGAAACAAGAAAATTTTGTCAATTCTCTAGTATTAACTTTTAGTATTAATTACAGTAATTTAGCCGGTTCCTAGATAACTGTTGACCTTGTAACTCTCTTCTGCAATATAATCCTCGAGCTGTAGGACTCTTTTTTATGGCTTCAACTAAAAAATCTGTAGCTTCCAGAAGTAATCTTCGCAGTTTAGGATAAAAAGACGTTGGGATTTCTTTGCACACTAGCCAAAAACTGATTTGGGAAAAAGTTTTCGGTAAATCTGTCGAATCACGGCTCTACCTGGAAACTGCTCCAAATTTTTTTCTATCGTTTTTTACCACTAATATGGAGTATCCCGAGTAATATTGAGGAGGCGCATGGCTTTGGACCAATTTGTCGAATCACGGCTGTTCTGGCGCAGGTCCGTTGGGGCGCAGACCGCTTCGGGCGCAAGGCCTATCTGGCGCAGGTACGTTCTGGCGCGACGACTGTATGGCGCAAATAATTGAAAACATAAGTTAGATGCAAGGCACTTAAATTTCTTTTATTTTAGGAAGGTATTAATTTAATAAAGTTAAAAATACTAAAACGTCAACAAACAAAACCATTTAAAAATCGGAACGTTCAATACATTTTAAAAACCTGATCTGATACATTTAAGTTAGAAAAAAAATGCATATGAAGAAGTTAAAATGCCAACAGAAATAATTATTGCCAATATTGAAAATGGCATAAGTGAAATAAGTAAACTAGATTATAGAAATTTAAATTTTTTTTACAAATCAAACTAAAAAAACAAAATAAACATACTAATGATTTAGGCATCCATATTATAATTATAAGATAATCCTCTTAAATATTCTATCACCCCTATATTATTGAAATTCTCTACAATATTCTTAATTCTTTTATCACATTCAACGTATTTTCTAAGTTTTTTAGGGGGTGCGTGTCCCGCTATTAATTGTTCAATATACATATCTCTTGAGACCTGCACCTTCTTCAGTAGATCAATAAATGACCAAATTGATGGATGGTCCATCGATAACTTCGTTTGAAGCCTCCTGTGAGAAGCTTCAGCAAAATTGTTGGTTCTGTGAATGTCGTTGGTAACCCTTCCATAAACAGACCATAAAGTTGGTGGAAACATAGGTGGTCTTCGCCCACCTCCACATCTGGTTGGTTGCCTCACATAAAAATCTTTGAACCAATCGAGCATTGGCAACCATTCTGGCTGAAATTTCTTTTCTGAGACTCTGTATATATATGTGAAATATCAGGTTTACCATTATGTTTTTCTTCTATTAAATGTTTGGCATAGTTTGAATTATTACGATTATTATTATTATTTAACCAATAATGATTAATGATATAAACTCTCGAAACATGTTTTAATAAAATATTTTTAAAAAATTTTTGACTAAAATATAATTAATTTATTGGCTAATGTGCGAAATATAAATAAAAATATTAATGGGCACCATAAAGTCCTCGCGTCAGAACGTACCTGCGCCAGATAGGTCTTGCGCCCAAAGCGGTCTGCGCCCCAACGGACCTGCGCCAGTACGGCCGCGCCAAATCGGTCGCACCAGATCGGTCGCGCCAGAACGTCCTAGACCGACTAGGACGGTTAATATCATTAACATTGTGCATTTCATATTATGTCTTTTTCAATTTTTTTTACGGGTCCAAAGCCATGCGCCTCCTCAATATTACTCGGGATACTCCATATTAGACGTAAAAAAACGATAGAAATAAATTCGGAGCACTTTCCAGGTGGATCCGTGATTCGACAGATTTACCAAGTTTTCTTCTAATCAATGATGTTGAAAAAAAAACAATAATTTTTGGATGCAAAACAAATTTGAAATGTTGTCCAATTCAAACGTTTACAATAAATATAGTAACCCTCTGTAAAATTTTAAGTGGTGAGTCGGCATAAAAGGTTTATTCAACTTGACAATAAATACTTATTCATAATTCACTCCCCCAAATCATAGGAAATACGATATGCTCAATGTATCATTTTATCATCACATTAAATTTATATTTTTTAGTTTTCTAAATTGATAATTCCAGATACTATTTTCGTACTCCAATATGTACATTCAAAATCTATTTTTAATATGTTGCGACACACTTTTACGTTTCTGTGTTGTTATACGATGCTACATCAATATAGTTACATGGCACACTTGGCAGATATTTTTATTGAGTAAATTATATAATTCCTTTAATGCTACAATATTGGTTATTAAAGCTGATGGAAACATATTTTTTCAAAAAAGTAATATGGAAGTCAGAAATTTTGGAGAAAACGGTATCCCACCAAAAACATTTTCATGTAAAATGTTGCCAAGACGAGCCCATATGACTCGCACTGTCAAAAAGTTATCAGATCTCATGTAGAGCCAAGCTTCTAACACTACACGCCCTAACTCTACAAGGCCTAACTTCACAAACTCTACACCTTAGTCAAAATATGTGGCTTGGCCATTTCGCTACATTCACATCGGCGTAAGGTGAAAAATCAATTCACTGTTCATTACTTTTGTGTTATACAATAGTTCTTGTAGTAACGAACGGCCAAGCCACATATTTTGACTAAGGTGTAGAGTTTGTGAAGTTAGGCCTTATACAGGGTGCCTCCGATTAAGTCGGCACTATTGTTAACTTCTTTATTATTACAGCTACGAGGTTGGTTAAATTAGCAAACTAGTAGAGTTTTTTCCGCTTATTAAGATGCTGAAAACAGAAAAACAATTTAGCATCGCGTTTTCGACTTATTTAGAAAAATAACAATTTTTTATATGGAACACCCTGTATATTTTGACCTATTACGATAGCAAATCCTTTTCTACATAAAAAAGGTCCTATACACTATCGCTCTAAATTGAAAAATAACAGAATTATGACGATATTTTATTTTCAGTAAAGTTGGCTGTGAAACTCCAAACCAAAAACAATTGTACGGTTGCTTGGTAACATAAATAATAGTGGCTATTATTGAGTGTGATTTTGTTGACAGCAAATTTAAACACTTACAGTTTTTGGTACTAGAATTTGTTTTAAAATGCCTTTCACGCATATTGAAAAGTGTGATATGTTAGAAATTTATATTACGTGTAGAAAAAACAGTGTTAGAGCACTAGAAGAATACCGCCACAGATTCCCCCTATGTGATTTGCCAAACAGGAGATATTTTTTAGTTCTGTACAGAAAATTTCGGAGTAACGAGGATGTTTTTAAAAAGACGAGAAAGAGAAAACAGTTTGTTGTAAGCGAAGACGTTGAAACCACGATCTCGGCCTATTTTGAAGCACACAAAGAAAATTCAACCAGAGATTTAGCAAAAGAGTATGATGTCAGTTTGGTTACAATATGGCGGGTTTTAAAAAAACTTAAATTTGTTCCTTCCAAGTATCGACCAGTCCAAACACTATTACCCGGTGATAGCGAGAGAAGACTTGCTTTTTGCAATTGGTTGTCCCATATGTGCGATAATGATATTGAAATTTTAAAGTACATTATTTGGAGCGATGAGGCTAATTTTTCAAATAAAGGTATGTTTAATCGGAAGAACGTACACTATTGGTCCCAAGAAAACTTGTTCCTTACTAATCCTAGAAATCCTCAACATCAATTTAGTGTTAATGTTTGGTGCGGATTAATAGGAAGTCAAATAATTGGACCAGTGTTTTATGATGGGACATTGACAGGACAGAGGTATGTTGACCTTATAATCTCCGGAGCGCTAGAAGAGTATTTGGACGGTGTGAACTTGGCAACTCGCCAACTTATCTACTTCCAGCAAGATGGGGCACCACCTCATCAATTTGGCGAAGTAAGGATTTTACTACGAAGATTGTTTGGAGATAAATGGATTGCCACAACCGGTCCAGTTCCTTGGCCACCCAGATCCCCAGATATAACCCCGCTCGATTTCTATTTTTGGGGTCACGTTAAAGATGAGTTGTATAAGAAAAAATATGCAACCGTAGAAGAACTTAAAATTAATATTAGAAGAATAATAGAATCTATTGATGGCAAGACTATTTTGAAAGCGACAAGGCGAGTGTTAAAATGTGCTCGAAAGTGTATAGAACAAAATGGTCATGTATTTGCTCATTTATTATGACTGTTAAAGAATTTCGTTAAAAATTATTTATTTAAATTACTAATAATTCAATTTAATAATTATTATTTCCACTTTTATCTAAAATAAACTATTTATTCGTTACCAAGCAACAGTTTAATAATTGTTTTTACTTTGGAGTTTCACATTCAACTTTACTAGAAATAAAATATCGTTATAATTCTGTTATTTTTCAATTTAGAGCAATAGTGTATGGGACCATTTTTATGTAGAAAAGGATTTGCTATCGTATAACGTCAAAATATACAGGGTGTTCCATATAAAAAATTGTTATTTTTCTAAATAAGTCGAAAACGCGATGCTAAATTGTTTTTCTGTTTTCAGCATCCTAATAAGCGGAAAAAACTCTACTAGTTTGCTAATTTAACCAACCTCGTAGCTGTAATAATAAAGAAGTTAACAATAGTGCCGACTTAATCGGAGACACCCTGTAGAGTTAGGGCGTGTAGTGTTAGAAGCTTGGCTCTACATGAGATCTGATAACTTTTTGACAGTGCGAGTCATATGGGCTCGTCTTGGCAACATTTTACATGAAAATGTTTTTGGTGGGATTTCATTTCTTTTTGTAAGTTGTTTGTAACAATTTTTTTTTATTTATGTCTAAGACAATCGACAATCAACAAAACAAGACAATCGACAATCGACGCGCTCGCTGTCAAGGACAATTTTTTTTTTATTTTTAGCTACTGTGAGGACGTAAGAGGCAGGAGACGTTCGCACACTTCTATTCATTCATATTTATATGGTCTGATCTGAAGTATATGTCTCTCAATATATGTCGATATGTCTCAATATATGTCGATTAATTTTTTTTTTTTTTTTAACAAGGAGTACCTATACATATATATATATATATATATATATATATATATATATATATATATATATATATATATATATATATATATATATATCTGGGGGCACCAAGTTTTAGATTAGATTATTAGATTAGACCTCTAGCGTCATCAAAATTTAATTTAAAATTACAGGTCTCATACAAACTCCCATCCCCTAGTTTAAGGGGTTGGGGGATAAAAGTTATAAGTTTTATAATTTTTTTGTTGTTTGTGTGCTAATACTAGCTTACATACAAAATTTCAGCTTTCTAGGACATTAGGAAATACCTTAATAATTTTGATGATCATCAGTGAGTCAGTGACGAAATCAGCGTTTTTAGATATAAATAAAATCTGAAGTATAAAAGCTAATGTAATTAAAACTTAATATGTTCAATAAGTCCGCTATTGACAATATATCCCGAAAATTTTGTTGATCTAGCATAATCCAAACCCAAGTTATGAGGGTTCAAAAAAACGACGAAGCGCTTCGAGAAAAGGTAGGTAGTGCCCGTGCGCTTCGCTTGGCTCGTCTTGGCGGGGGCACTACCGTGCCCCCAGATAGAGATGTAATACAATAAAGATTGTAACGTTAAAACGTCCTAATAGGCGTTATTTTTCTATAACGCCTTTTAGGACGTTTTAATGTTACAAATTTTGACGATCAACGTCGGGCATGAGACTCTTAATCTTATGGTCGTGGGTTCGTGTCCCACATTGGACGCCAAAACTTATAACGTTAAAACATCCTAAAATGCGTTTTTCCCTATCTAGCTCAACTAAGTCGAGGGTTACCTTTTAAGAATATTACCAGGCTCCCCAAAACATGTACCTAATTAAGGGCACCAAAGTACAAAATCCACAAAGTATTCTCAAACACCCGTTTTAAACGATTTATTACAATTATTACAATTATGTCAAAAACAAATTATTAGAGAATTAATAATCTTTTTATCTTTTTAATGAAAGTCTTCAGAACCCCTTGAATTAACTTATATGTAACAGTATCTATTCTATAGGGATGATTTTTCTTCCAATTCCAAAATCGGGATAAAATCCCTTAAAATTTATTTTCATTTTCCTCCCAACAAAAATAGCTAGAGCTTATCGAATCTAGTACTAGTTCAGTAACTCGGGTGGACCTCTTAATAGATACGAATAATCAAAAGTAAATCACTTATCGAATTTACAACTAAGTATTTTATACTCATTTCTTAAAATATTATACTAAAAAATACCCAATAGTACTGTGATCATCTTCATATTGACAACATTGTAAAAATTGCAATATCTATCAAGCGGTAAATGTTCAGGTAAATTCCATCCTACTCTGACCAAATACTTTCTCTCTGCGCACTGCAAGATCCGCCTATTCACGAAATACTGGTTTGACTGTAGAATCAGTTTTTAGCTAAATCGGTTTTTCCATTTTATTAGGAGTAAATTAATCCTTAGAGCAATGGTAAAAACCGGCTCTGACTTTGATGAATAATAAAAAACTGATGTTTGGCTAAATTGAAACTGGTTTTTGTTAGTATCAATAAAATACCACCTTTTTTTAGACACTCATATTAGATAGGTAGATAGATTTTTATAAACTGCTTTACAAAATGTTTGTAGCACGTCAAAAAAAAAAAGTATAAAACTTTTAACACAGTGATAAAACAGTAAATACATGAATTTAAACATAAAGCAAAAATATCACAGCAGAGATGCGGCATTGTGGTTGGCTCGACAATGTTGTAGCGTGAAAATACCCTTGGCTAGCTCCAGGGTTCGTGGCTTCCTTCTGGCTTTCTTTTTAACTCCCCCCAAACAAATAAAAAAGGGCGCCAAGTACAGACATACAAATAAAAAAGGAGAATCAGTGTTAAATTGTTTATTCAAAACTTTAAGTTTAGAATAGAAATAAAAATAGTGAATAACTAATTTCTTATCTTTTGCTTTTTAATTTCGGAATCGACGTGGTGGACGGAATTTCTGTCGTAGTTCGCAGTGTTCGCACCGGTTAAAGATGTCGATGGCAAGATGGTTTCTCTTTAAATACTGGAAGTATTTCGAGGAAAGACTTTGGTGGCGGAAAAACAATCTGTCTATGGTGGCAGGACGATATACACTGCTGAGCATAAAATTAGGGTCACCTCGTAATTTGCATTTATTTTGAAATCTTTTAGTATTTTTGGATTTTTTTTTGTTGTAACATAGTATACTGACTTTATAAAATGATTTTGTTGTGTTTGCTTGAATAAAAGAAAGTTTTTGCTCTCTAGAATTTCTGGGAGCCGGCACATGTCTCCGTAGACGTATTCCCATCTCATCCCAAACATGCTCTATCGGATTTAAATCTGGACTTCGAGCAGGCCAATTAAATCGCATGATTTAAACCTCGTCAAGATAATCAGTAACTATCCGAGCAGTGTGGGGCCGTGCATTGTCATGCATAAAGGTTGCGTCTTCTCCAAGCGTAATCATAAACGGTACGACATGGTCTTCTAGAACCTCTGTCAAGTACCTATGTGCAGTCAAAGTCCCATTCTGGATGAATACTAACTCTGTCCGAGCTTCGAAAGATATGCCTCCCCATGTCATAATTGAGCCTCCACCAAATGGAAGTCGCTCGGCAATACACGCTTGAACATATCACTCGCCTGGTCGTCGCCACACTCTTACACGTCTGTCGGATCCCGTAAGACAAAATCACGATTCATCTGAAAACAATACGCGCTTCCAATCCTCTATTGTCCAAGGCAAGTGTTCTCGTGCAAAATTCAACCTAGCAATTCGGTGTTCACGGGAAAGCGGCGGCCCTGTAGCCCTAGTCCTAGATGATAATCCAGCAGCATGAAGTCGCCTCCTAACTGTCCACTCACTTACGTTTACATTTCTCACTTCTTGCAGATGATTTCGAAGGGAAACTGCCGTCTCAGTTCGGTTTTTCAAAGCAGTTGAAACTAGGAAGCGGTCGTCTCTAGCTGTTGTAGTCCTTCCTCGTCCTGAACCGGGTCTTCGAGTGAGCAGACCAGTCTGTTCATACCGCTGAAACACTCGTTGCACACTGGAGAGACTTACACCAAAGTTTCTTGCAGTTTCGCGCTGACCGCGGCCTTCTTCTAGAGCCGCCACAATTCGTGCCGCAACAACAGGATTTATGGCCATTTTAATTCAATTTCAATGACAGCAGAATAATCAATCAAAAATGTTTGCAAAAAAAACCATGGAAACAAAACATATGCCGATAATCGTTATCAGGAATTTGGGAAGGAGGCCCTTTTTTGCCAAAAACTTTGAACAACACAACAATTTTTTTTTATTCAAGCAAACATAACACCATCATTTTGTAAAGTCAGTAGACTATGTTACAACCGTAAAAAAATTCGAAAATACTAAAAAAATTTCAAAATAAATGCAAATTACGAGGTGACCCTAATTTTATGCTCGGCAGTGTATTCGGCTAGAAAAAGCCTCACTCAGGATAAATCTTCTATTTATAACAGCCCTCAATTTTGACCCTTCACAAATTGGCAACGGCCCTAGGAATTAAAATAATAACAGTCAAAATTCCGTCCCACTAGACCTTAATTTCGATTACAATCATCCAAGGTTTCTCCAAAGTTTGAGAGAGAAAAAAGTTAATTACTTGATATGTTTATATGTTTTTAACTCAATAAAAAACTGATTCTTAACAAATGATTGTAATCGAAAGATTTAAATGTTAGTAAAAATATCCAATAAAACTACTAAAAATAAATTCACCAAATTTTTGATTAATACTTAAAATTATAACAAATTAAAATAACTCACCGAAGGGAGAAGGTAGTGAGAAGAAACTGATTGCTTTAAAAGCACAAAATGAAAAGAATTACAATAGCAACACTTCTCATGTTCGAACTAAATATTCCCCTTCTCAAAACAGATAAAGTCTACGCGTCGACTCCAATAACCCGAAAATTATAAAAATTAATAGTCCATAGGCCAGGCCACAAAATGTTACAAAGCCCATAGTTCGGTGTGTGTAACTGCGAAACAGTTAATCGAAAACGGCTAGTTCTGATGTGGTGAGCGTTGCGAGTGTTGTATTTCTTGTTCTTGGCAATATTAACTGACATCTATGAATTTGAATTAAAGAGTGAAATAAAAATAAACAGGGTAATGGCATAATTTTTAATTTTATAAAATACTCATGACAATGATCTCTAAAACCAAGTTCGGCAAGCACCTTTACTGCTTTTTTCTGAAATTTAAATATTTTTATCGCATGGGAGGAGTTACCGCAGAGAGTAATGCCATAGCTAATATGCGAATGAAAGAGTAAAAAATATGTGGTTTTGGGAGTTGTAAAATTGTTTTTAATTGTCGTAAAATAAATAGGGGGCTCGAAAGTTTAGTCAGTGGTCCAGCACTAATCCAAGTAGTTTCACGCTTTTGTTACTTGATTAACTTTTGATTAGTTATTAGCCGACATTTGCAATATTTGTGTTTTATTGCTATTTAGTTTCAATTTGTTTGTTGAAATCATTCATTTGCATTGTTGGTAGCGCAATCTAGAGAAGCCTTTACATTTACGTTATCTTTCTCAGAAAGAATAAAAGTTAAATCGTCTGCAAATAGAACTGACCTACAAGGACACATGAAACGGCTGAGATCATTAAAGTAAATGATAAAAAGAAGAGGGCCCAAAACCCAACCTTAGGGTACTCCATGACTTACAGTCTAAAAATCTGATGAATTACCATTCACTGAGACACATTGTGTTTTATTGGAAAGGTAAGTACTAATAAGTTTCAAAGGAATTCCTTTAACACCATATTAGTTTAATTTTTCTAATAGAATGACATGTGAAACACAGTCAAATGCTTTCAAAAGATCGCACAGCATTATAGCTGTACGATTACCTTGTTTCAATAATTCTACAACATCACTGATAACATTAAGAACTGCCTGGGTTGTTGAGCAAGAGTTTCTAAAGCCATATTGGAAGTTATTGAAGAATCCGTTTGAATCAAAGTATTCATACAATTGTTTTTTAAATAATTTTTCAATGACAATTGACATAATACTAATATGGCGATAATTGTCAATAACTGAAGTATCACCTTTTTTTTTTTAAAGGTAGCACTTTGGATAATTTAAAAATGTTGGGGAATATAGGTACCATTAGTAAACATAACATTTATGAGCTGAGTGAAAGGTTTAACAGCAACTGAAATTGTTTCTTTCAAGATTCGAATATTCAGTTCATGAATATCAAGACAATTAGTATTGATGGTTGAGTAATGAGTAACAGGGTGCAAATAGAATGATTTGCACGGTACAGGAAACTTTTAGGAGATCATCATTGGATACGCTTGGCAGCGACTGAATACCTAATACTGGCAGCTATATCCCAAAATAACTATTTATCTCATTTGGTCTAAAATCAGGAGTTATTAAGGACTGTTTAGATTTATTTCTTTCGTAATTAATGATTCGCCAACAAGCCTTTGCTCTGTTCTCGGAAGACGTTATAAAATTATCATAAGCTAATTTTTTTGAGCTTTTTACCTTTTATTATGTTATATTAAATTATGATTATATTATATTAAATAAAATAATTAAAGGAAACATTATTAGGATCGACTTATTTGTATTTCAAACAGGCTAAACATAAATGAACCAGATTGTTTGGCTTACTAACTTATAAAAGAACGAGAATTGCTAATGGTAATGAGAAAATGTCGATAATTTTACTGCAATACCGCTCACGGCAAATTTATGAACTACATTTTTTAAAATAAGTAATTCTCACCGATATAGGCACGGTAACAATGGTCCGGTGAAATTATTCATTATTCAAAACGGTCAGATAGATCGTTACAACATTCTAAATTTCTTGAGTAACGAAAATTTATGTAATATTAATTAAATAGATACTCGAGTGATTACAATGATTAATTATAATTTGACTCGGCCTCATACAGAGATGACGATAATTCGAACGAATCTTCGCTACCACGAGAGAATATGTTAAATATGTCTCGAATAGTCGAATGTAAAACACCAAAACTTGTCCCACAAAACTTGTGAGAATTGTCACGGGGTAAAATCCGTTCTAGGTATAATTGTTTTAGAAGCAAACATAATTGATTACTTACCATATAAATTTCACCATAATTAAGGGTTAAACAGAGTCATTTAATGTTAAGAACAAGTTGATTCTCAGTTGTTTGTAGGTAATCACCTTCTATTTATTATATTCTGGCCACAATTGTTACTAATACTACTTTGCATTACCGTCTATTTATTACATTCAGGTCACAAATTATTGGGGTTGTTTACTTTAATTATTGTCGCTGACATTTGTTAACAGGTGGTTGTAACTTCTTCCGTTCGTATAACTCGTCATATTGTTGTCTACAGTCAGGTGTTTCGTTATATTGGCATCTAACATATTAAAGCTTGGACACGAACGAGAAATTGAGTACATATTGAGAATTTTGGTGTTACTTTGACAAGTAGTATAGATTTGTTGTTATTAAAATTATTACCGCTGACGCTGGTAAACCGCTGGCTGACAATTCTTCTTTTACTGGTCCTACAGTAGTTTAGGAGTTAAGAATAAAACGGTTAGAGGCCATCTCCGGTTGTGTCATATTTCGTCGAGAGGAAACGATTGTCTCAGTCATTTTGCTATTTGCCTTCGACTTGATCACTTGTTTGAGGAAGTCAGAAGATTTTTCGGTTTAAGTTTTAAATCACGGTGCATCCGTAACAATTGATTTTGGATTTTTGAAACTAAACCTTATTGTCCATTCGAATCGTTGTTGGAGTTAGATTCTGTAGTTATTTTTGTAGTGATTCAATGGACAAACCGTGTATCGGGATTTTATGAAATCTTCTGGTGGGTAAGTGTACATGTCTTTTATTCAGGTGGCTTGTCCAATTCTTATGGTTTTCTCTTTCTTTTTATCTCCAGCGAAATGTAGATAGGATCACAGTACAGTCAGCGAATTGTTGATTAATTCAATACCATTTAGGCCAGCGAATTGCAGTTTAGAGTGGCGTGGTTTAAATCTCAATACAGTTAGCAGCGTTCACGCCTTCGCACATTCATACCAGTTGAGAGTGTCACGATCTTAGAGAAAATAAACCCTATTACAATAGGTGAGTTATAATGTTATATTTTATTACGATTAATAACGGCATATGGTCGCAATTTTAGTTTTTATATCTTGATTTTACATATGTTTTTCATTGTGTATCGTGTGTGTGTATTATTTTAAGAAACTAGACTATTCTTTCAGCTCCTTTGCGCCATTGCTAATCAATTTTATGTTAAACCTTAATTTAGTTTATTGTTATAATTCAGTTATGGCTAGTAAGTCACATTTAAGTTTGTTAAGTGCATTCAAATCATTAGTTTTGATTAGAAATTGTAGAATTCAGAATATCAGCTTCTAACTTCTGTAATTTGTGTAATTCATCTAAATTCATTATTTCTTTTTATTGTTAAGCAAACATAAGTTTTTTTTTGTGTAAGTTGTATTAAAGTCAGTAAATTAGTAACGGTATTAAATTAATTAACTCAAGGAGCATGATAATTTGCTTAAGCTTATTGTTAATTCCAAGTTACGATTTTAGGGTTCTTGGTACGGGCCTTAAGTTCTTGGTACGGGCTTATTTGTTTGAAGCAAGCCTAATTTGTTTTTGGAGCAGGCTTAATTTTTGGTGCAGGCTTAATTTTTGATACGGGCCTAATTTTTGGTACAGGCCTAGATAATTTTTGGCCAATTAGTGGTGAAGCATTTGAAGCCAAGGGCTGGAGGAAATCGACTGCTGGATTACAGATAAGCTATAAGCCATTGTGACTTGTAGATTTAAGTCGTAACTATAGATTTTAATTTTAAGTCTTGCGTGTGATCACACTTTTCAGATAATTTTTTTTCCCTCTTTACTTTCATATTTATACGATTGTAAGGCGCTAGGGTTGCCAGTAGTGTAAACCCATACTATATTCTTTTTTTAATTATTAAAGAAGGGTCTAGTTTAACATTCTCGTTTTATTTAGCTCACTTTAACGTTCTTAAACTTTCAGCTCAATTAATTTTGATTAAGATTCTTAATTTCTTTAACTATCTCCAGTGAGAAAGGTCAGTGCCTGGAACAACAGGGGTTTCCGATTTTAACCGTTCAAATCGGTGGCGCGACTCACTATTATTTTGTACTTAGCCTCTACGGCCGAGCTGGGCACTAATTTGCCAGTAGAGAAACCACTCACTGACCTCAGCTGGAGTTGAACTTCTATTTGAAGTAATAGATAAATTTTTCAAAATTTATCGCTTTATTTTCAATTCTTTTATTACATCAAAAGTACGTGGCAGAATAAACGTATTAATTTCCTAATAGTACTAAGTTCAACTTTTGTAAACCTAGCGTGTGTTTGATAGAATTTATAAGAATGTTTATTTTTACATGTTTGACACGGTTTTAAACGGGAAATTAAAAGTTCTTATGTTTAATCAAACATTTTTTAGTAATTAACGATTAATTTTTAATTAAATTTGAAACATGAGCATAACAACTTTCTATGTGCGAAATTGTACTAGTGTGTTTCTAAAGGTAAAAAATAGTGTTCTTCCATCCTTGTCTCCCTTTCCATCCAACAGAGACTCGTCTACTGCACATATCTTTCTGGTAAATTTGGTTTTCAGGTGATTCAAAATAGGATTAGATTACATGTTTATTGGGTTGGCTGTTAGCCTGTATCACTGCGACCTTTGCAGATTTATTGTGACCACTCATTATCTCAAGAATAGGATTAGATCACCTTGTCCAGCCCTGCCCTCTTAATGAGACTTATTAGCCTTGACAGTGGCCTATCCGTATATCGTAATTATTTGCAATATACTGCTGTGCATAACGGTTTGTTTCGTTAATAAATAGATCAAAGAATTCATCATCAAAAATTTCTAATCTGCTGCCCAGACCATCTGTCTGAATGCTACTGTTTCCTGTAAACGGCAAATCAGGTGTTGGTATTCCTAAAAATGTCCAAGGCATGTCAAAACTATCTGCGGGTTTATTGTCAGACTCCTCAGTTTCTTCTATATCGCTTTTACTAAATTCAGACTCTATATTGTCTAATAAAGATTCATCAGAGGATGAAGAATCAAAATCTTCATCACTTCCAATGTCCATTTCATTCTCATAGTCAGACATTATCATTTGTAAGTGAAAACTATTATCATTAAATTTATGTATGTTCAACTATAAATCAAGAAAACGTAACGATACGGAGGACAAAACCTATAGAGATAGACACAACTTATTCAGCCAGAGAACTAAAAAGCGCATTCAATATACCCTATACATCAATGTAAATCACCGCATTCAGATATATTGTAACCATGTTTGGTTCCAAAAAAAAACTGGTCGTAAATATGTCCGTCAAAAGCGTTCTGGTAAAGTTTACCTTCTCCGGACATATACATTATAGCCAATTAAGAGGTTAAATGGCATTGTTATCTTGCACAAATATCATACTAAATATAGGTAGAAGCTACGGTGCGAGTTTTACCAGTTGCGACATTTTTTTTAATTTCAAGGTATTGCCTTTTTTTTGTTTGTTTACATTCTAAAGTGCCAAAATCTCCTGAGACATATCTCAAATTGATGTTATGAGCCGGTCTGGACCTGTCGCCCAGGAAGTAGGTACCTAACGCCAGACAAACGCCAGTTCTTAGAATTTTCGAAGATTCCAGTTGCTTTTTGATCGGTCAAAAATTCTAGTGGCAGTTACAACGTTCGATTCTAGAAAGGTTGTTTTCCGGTGTAACGTTGAAGATACTTCTAGAAGGATTTACTTTGTATATAAGGGACCGCTTCGGACCGGGAAGAGAAATTGTAATTGTAATAGCTGGCGATAAAGTGCGGATTGGTGTAGGAGATATTTTAAAGACGTTATTTAATAATTGTGACAGTTTCAAAGTTGTGTAAATTAGTTTAAGAAAATGTTATCTATTTGTGTTTACCAATAAATTGTTAAGTTTGTTTGCTGCTTATCACTTATCCCGAATCCACGAAGGAAAAATATAACAGTATGATCAAATCATCTCCTTGTATAATGACACAGCAAATAGTATTATGTGAAATTTTTGGTAATTCTAAAATACGATTACAATATTTTTTAAATATAGAGAAAAATTATAACATTAATTAATTTACTAAAAATCTATGATTCCGGTCCCCTAACCATGGGGCACAAAAAGATGACCCCGAGTTTAATGTTTCATTTGTCAATTTGACAAATAGTCTCTCTCAAGACGATCAAACCGATTAATTACTTATGCATCTGTGACTACATGTTTAGAGGCGTTACTGTCTTTAGGTAAAGGTTACAGATTCCTACCGGATGCGAGATACTTTCAATTAAGGATAATATCATTTTCTTGTTTGTATACTTTCTAAATTTTAAAGATATAAAATAATCGAAAATCATCATAGTCTGAGAAAAGAACACGAAAGTCGTGTAAAATTTGTGGCATGACTGAAAACTTAAAAACGGTAATAAAATTAAGAAAGCAGAACTAGATAAATATATTTAAAATGTGACCGAAGCCATGATTAACATTCTACTAATAACAAAATATTTTGAATAATATTTAGAATTTATTATGCAAAGTAATTTTCTGTGTAGGTACTCAGTTCTGATCTGTAGTGTAAAATACTATTTAGTTATAACCTGGATACGTCTCTGACTGTTGTAAAAATAAGTCTCAACATTTTAGCAGTTCACAATCACAGGTGCAGTACAATAAGTTGCCAAATCCCACTGAGAAGAAAAATATTTCAGAAACTTGTTGGATCCGACGAACAGTTGTGGAATTAGTTTTGGGAGTAAGAGTAGTTAACTAATCGCGACCGAAGTTAAGTTATTGAAGTTGTTGTCTGATCGTAGTGAGAAAAGTTAATTCGTGTTATTAGAATGGATTAATGTGTGCTAGTTTGGCTTGTGTTCAAGTGTGAAAGTGCAACAACAATTATTGGATATAACGAGCGAAGGGGTAAGTTTCACGCTGATGTGGCACTCGAGTTAATGACTGTTGGCTGGAGTTTTAATTGGATTTTATACGGAGAAGAGATTTTCTCATGTAATTATTTTAAGCTTCAACATTATTTCCATGATACGTTGTTTTAAATAATAAATAATTTATCCTCTAAACATTTTCACATGTTTATGTCATCGGTGCAAATTTTAATTATTACTCAATTCATAAACATTCAGAGAAAAATTGAAATTTAGTACTACATACTTGAAAATGTGTTGTTTAATAATTAAAAATAATAGTATATTACATATCGAGGTGGAAAGTAGGTGGGTATTTCATTTTTCTCAAGAGAAAAAGATTTCAATTTCCCGATAGAAAAATGGTACTTCCAACGAGGTATGTATACTATTTTATTGACAATCGTTTAAAAATAATATGATGAAATTATTAAATAAAGAAATTATGAGAAACGTTTATTTCAGACAAATCTTCCTGTCTAATAATCTATGAGAAATTTGACACTTATCGTAGACGTGAAATTTATTTCTATAATAATTCGTGGTTTATTCTTTTGTAATTGAGAGTATTGCAATATGTCCGACAATGAAGAAGATTGTACCTACACCCCCAAAAATACGTGAGGCTGTTTAAGCGTTGACGTTAAGAGAAAACGTACGAAATTTACCACGAATGGTGTATTGAAAAAGGTGTTCAAACCGGAACATCTGAAAACTGCTTATTGGCTTATTTTGCCAATATTGTTGCTCAAAAAAAAGAAACCTTCCACCCTTTGGTCTATTTATGCTAAAGAGTACAATACGAATACAACATGATATTGATATATCAAAATATGGAAAAAAATATCGTTAAAAAAAGCATTGTGTGGTTTTATGAAACCACGGTAAAAGTGAAACTTTTTTTTTACCCTATAGACATTTAACTAAAAATTTTTTGAATCATATTCCATTACGGGTATAAAAATCGCTTTATCAAATCAAAATCAAAATCGAAATCGAAATCGAAATCGAATTCGAATTCGAAATCGAAATCGAAATTGAAATTGAAATTGAAATTGAAATCTAAATCAAAATCAAAAGGTGTGTGTGCGATTCACACACGATAGAAGTGAAAACTTCAGTAAATCGACAAAAGAATGAAATGAATATATATATATATATAACAAGGGTAGGATAATAACAAAGTTTATTTGTTTAAAAATAAAAGTGTTTTGATTAATTTTAAAAGATTTTATTTAATATATGTTACATAATGTTCAAGTTCCATATTTTCAGTTTCAAAAATTATTATTTACGACTGTAATATTTTTAAAACGTTACACGTCGTAGATACTTACGCAGTCGAAGTTCGTATTAATACGAATAGTAGGATTGTTTTCATTAGCAGATGTGCTCACTCCCGTACATTTTTGTATTAAACTATAAGCGCTGCTTACTTTATACTTTATACCTACTCGGCGTTCGACCGACATGCGACATGCAACATCTAATAAAAGCTTCACTTTAAAAACCTAAAGAATACAGTGTATTTAAAAAACAAGAAATCGAAACATTTTTACAGGATTCACCCTTTCATTTTCTTCTTTCATGTATAATTTTATTCCTAAATCATTTAGGTTGCCTTAATAATTGGCATCTCCGGAGTCAGGCGCCTGTCGAACTGATTAACTAATCAAAATGAAAATAGATCATCTGGATCTACAAAAAGAGAAATGTGTCAGTTATGGATACAAATAATGTAGCGTAAAAATATCCTTTTGCTAGCTCCAGCGTTCGTGGCTTCCTTCTGGCTTCCTTTTTAACTCTCCCCAAACAAATAATAAAGGGCGCCAAGTACAGACATACAAATAAAAGAGTGAAATCAGTGTTTAATTGTTTATTCAAGAAAATAACTTTATGAGATTAGTAAAAAAAGTAATTAACTATTTTCTTATCTTTGTCTTTGTTCTACGGATTCGTTGTTGCGGAATTTTCTGGACGGAATAATTGAGACCTCCGGATTTGGTGAGCACCGGTCAATGGTACCGCTGGCAAGATGGGTTTCCTTAACAGGAAACGTGGAAACTTCCAAAGAGGACAGCAACGGTCTATGGTGCCGCTGGCAAGATGGTATTTGTTAACAAGAATTGAAGAGACTTCCGAAGTGGACAGCACAGACTACGGAGTCGCAGCCTAGTTGGATTTTTCTTTTAATTTGACTAATTGGCTCGATAAGCCCTCACCTAGGACCCTTCGCTATTTGGCAAAAGCCCTAAAGAATTAAAATAATAGCAGTCAAAATTCTGTCCCAATAATCCTTAGTTCCGATTACAATCATTCAAGGTCTCTCCAAAGTTCGAGAAAAAAGTTAATCACCTGATGTGTTTATAAATTTTTAACTCAATAAAAAACTGATTCTTGACAAATGATTGTAATCGAAAAAATTAAATGTTAGTAAAAATATCAAATAAAACTACCAAAAATATATTCACCAAATTTTTGACTATTACTTAAAATTATAACAAGTTAAATTTTACTCACCAAGAAGGGTGTAAGAAGCGAGGAGAACTAATTTCTATCGAAGCACAAAATGAAAAGCATGAAAATAGCGACGCAACTTACGAATGAACTAAAAATTCCCCTTCTCAAATCTGATAAATTATTCGCGTCGACTCAAAATAACACCGAAAATTATAAAAATTTAATAGTCAATAGGCCAGGCCTAGATTAACGTTATTAACGTTACAATAATTACAGAATAAAAATGTAGAAGAAGATATATTTTTTTTGTTTTTTGCAAGTCAGACATGAAAAATTAACAAAGCAGTCATTAGGACACAATTCTGTGGCTGAATTTTCCAAAATAATTGCCACTTAATTACAATTAGACAAAATAAAAACGTATACTGATCATTGTTTTCGTCTAACGGCAGCTACTTTATTTGTAAATAATGGTGAAGATGATCTCAATTTACAATGTTTGGAGGTTGAAAATCAAGTGCTGTTGCTGAAGGTTTTGTTGAAAATTCACTAGACAGCAAACAAAAAGTGCGGGCATGTTAACTTATGATCAAAAAAAACCTAATCATGGTGCGTCAACATCCAGCATACAAAAATTTTCTTTCTTGAATGAAAACCATAAAGAGGGAATAACAATTAATAATAATCAAATCCATGACAATTCTACCATAAATTTTTACTTATATACTAATTCCAACGCTTCAAATAGTGTTTAATTTTATGTTAACTTTTATAATATTTACCTACCTGTTACCTGGTTCGCTATGTTGTTGTTATTATTACATTTCTGTTAATAATACATTCCACTGAAATTAATAAAAATGTATAATGTCCCCACAATCGTTTATTCTACAATAAAATTCGTAGTTATTATACTGGTTGCCTATATACCCATACCGATATAAACCGTTGGTCGTATTTGCCAATTTTAATGATCTCTATCTATGGAGGCGCGTAACCAAGAGTAATAGGTGGAAAGTGACCTATCTCTGAAACTGAAATGGATAAATTATATATAGAAGTAAAGAACTTAAATATAAAGTGATACAAAAATTTGAAAAAGCAGATAAAAATATTTTAAAAGGAAACCCAAGTGAATAAATGAGTATAACAGAAATAAGCACAATTTACAAAAAGAACTTTTTATAATAGAAAGTTTTTTACTGATTTATAGGTCATATTTTGTGTCATCTCAACAATGCACAGCATCCCTGATATTGTAAAAATATTAAGTCATACAACGCTGTGATTGATCATAGAGAAGATTGTTTCCTTGTTAACAAAATCAAGGGTAGTTGTATCTAAAAACTTTCTAAAACAGTTTATTTTATTACCAGTTAAAATAATAATTACTGTTTTCACATGTAAGAACAAAAAAAAAGAAAAAAAACTTCGATCCCATTATGATAACATAACAGAACTGTCACAAGTGGACTGATCCGCCGCTTAACCAACTACGCTACGAACGATTTATTTAATAACTTTCAAAATAATATTATCTATACACAACTTAGATCATGTTTAATATCAATTCGGTATAAATTTCGAAATCTATGTATATGCCTAAATACACTTGAAACATGCATTGTCATCCAGTTCTTAGCTATCCTGAAAATTTCAGAGCTCTAGGTAGTCGGGAAATAGGTTTAAATTCGATTACAAATTCCACGGAATGACATAGAGACACAGAACACGGCGAAAATATAAAAAAACTTTCTAAAAAGTATGAGTAGAGCAGTAAAAAGTATAGGAATTGGAAGTCTAAAAAAACTGCAATAATAAGTCTATATTTGAATCTATTAAAAAAAGTAAAAACAATTAGAATATGAGAAAAAATCATGCAAATTAATTTACAAAAAGTTAAGTTGAAGTCACAACTGGAAGAATTGAAGAATCTTCATTTTATGAAAATGGTTATACCGAAATCATAGGAACACGTTCTCGCGTTAATAGTTGGTTAAAAAACATACCTACCCACCAAGATCACGTTATTAGCCTTTACAAGGAAAAAGAAACCTAATTTAAAAACCGTCAAAATGCAGAAAAATTGATTGGATTTGAAAGTTGAAATTGGGCAAGCAATAGTAAAAAACTGTTAATGAATATTGTAGCCAACTTAAGAACAGATGAAATAAAAGATTTAGATGTAGAAAAGGAGTTATCCAGTGACAGAATATTGGGTTTATCCTGGGATACGAATAAAGATCCCTTCCAATCTAAAATGTGCATTGAGGATTTATATGAAATCATACTGGAACAAAAAAGAAGTATCAAGCGTGAGATATAACGAATAGTAATATTAGCATTTAATCAATTAGTTTTTTTTTGTCATTTTACTATTAAAATTCTTTTTCAAGACATATAGAGAAAAGATTTAGAGTGGGATGAAAAACTCACCGATCATTTAAACGAAAAATGGTTAAAGTGGGTAAGAGATTTACAAAAAATAATGACATTTTCAATTCCACGCAGTGATGTACTTAAATATTCCAAAATTGTAGAGTTGCATACATTTTGTAATGCTTCTTCGAAAGCATTTTTCTGTTTCTTGTATTCGGATAGAGAAATCTTCAAGCAAATAGATTGGTTATATACATAATGGATTTATTATAGCTAAATCACGAGTTTCTACCTTACAAACAACATCAACACATATACTTGAACTTCGAGCTGCGTTATACCATGTAGTAGAATATCAGAAACAACATTGGAAAATCACACTATCAAATTTAATGAAATTTACTTTTGAACAATCACCAAATTCAAACAATTTGTTGTTTACCGCGTCAGTTACATTCTAGACAATACTGAAAGTTCAAGCTGGCACTGGTTATCTACTTTAGAAAATATTGCAGATTTAGGTAGCAAAGAAAGTACCTACATTTAATGATTGGTCACCTAATAGTATATAGTTAAAAGGTCATTTGTTTTTAAAAAACCCTAAATAAAGTTGGCCTTCATATATACAAAATTTTACAGAACAAAATTTGACAGAATTAATATAATAAACAAAGCATGTGCTCTATTTTATATCTTTAAACACTAACAACTTGCTATGTGTGATATAATACTTACTCAGAGATAATTTCTCTATGGCCTTACCAAATAATACCAAACATAAGTCGGTTTTCAACGTGGTTAAAGTTTGCAAGAACAGTAGCAAGGATATTAAGAATAGTAGATATAAAAAGTATAATATTAAAAAAATATATATTAAATTACCAACTGAACTATAATTTAACGAAATAGAAAAAGCAGAAATCTTTGTATAAAAAAAGTATAGATAAATGATTTCGCTGAAGAAATCAGAGCTCTTGATATACATAATAAAATTGACACATCAAGTAAAATTTATACTTTAGTTCCGTTTTTAAATAAAAATGGTTTACTTAGAGTAAAGGGTAAATCAGAAAGATCTAGAGATCAAGATTTTAATGTCAAATATTCCATCATTCTTCACCCTAAAAATTAGTATACGAAATCATTAATTTATCATTATTATAAACAAGTTGGACATAATGATCAAAGCTTTGTAGATAACGAATTATGTAAAAAATATTGGATCATGAATTTGAGAAAAGCAATACGAAGTTGCTGGAGTAATTGCCATTACTTTAAAATTAGAATATACCTCACCAATGTTAGCTCTACTGAATGTAGGGAGCGTTTTTTCAGATCTTTTACTTTCACATGTTTGGACATGTTTGGTCCATTGATAGTACCTAACTGTAGGTAGAAGAAAAGAAAAACGTTATGGTAAATTATTTACTTGCTTATTAAGAATAGCAATACATCTTGACAGATTCGTCAAATGGCTCGAATTTCCATGGAAATAAGTAAATTAAAAATGACCTTTACGAAATCGATCAAAATGAGATTAACTTTATTTTAACTTTAAAAGGAATAGAGTGACAGTTTAATTCTCCTGTAACACCTTATGTGAGAGGATTTTGTGAAAGATTAATAAAATCTGTAAAAATAGCCTTTAAATCTGTGTTATGAAAACAATTACATTCAATAGAAGTTTGTTAACTCTACTCACAGAAACTGTGATTACTGTAAATTCTAGACCACGGAAACTAAGAATATCTACTGTAAATTCTATACGTTTAATGCACGTTTTATTAGACCTTAGTGCATTTTCCCAGCGTTGAAAAGTCAAAAGTCAACTCCCAATTAATGTAGACAATTTTTGAAGTCTACTTGAGTCATAATTTCAAATTTTTATCTTCATTTTTAGCTAGCCAGGTCGAGATTTCTAGTTTTAAAACGTGCATACCACGTCCCACACGTTTACTCAGCTAGAGCATGTTTACCATACACTTCCACTAAAATACGATAATCTTCAGCAGTACTTTTAGTCCAAGATATGACGGTAATCTGCTAGCAATTCTTTTTATATGCATGGATTTGTTTAATATTTCGGGGGTAGGTAGAAAATAGGTCAAAAATCAAAATCTACCCTATGCCAATATGTAGTTTTTTGGGGTGGTTAACACCGCAACTAGAGGGTGGAAAATATTTATAAAAAAAAACAGGGTAATTTCTAGAGTAGTAAATTTTAAGAAAACAATGTCTTTCAGAGTTTTTTCAAAAAGTCAATACTTTTGGAGTTATTGGTAACTGAAAGTTCACAAATTAAATGCCAAACAAGCATGTTTTTAAACGATTTTTCTGGAATATTATATATTATATTTTATCGGGAATACTGTCATAATCGAATACAAAAATCCAACCATATGACGTTGAATAACCGGAAAACGATAAGTTTTTCATATAAAACTTATGGAACCTATCGTACACGATTTTTTTTCAAGCCCTTCGTTTTAAAAATGGTTGCACTGAAAGGGCTCGATGATGGTGCTAAATGCATGTGAATACAAGCTTTAAACAAGCATATCTCGTTTAATTTTTCGTCTATAAAAATTAAAAATAAAATATTTAGTAAAGAAAAATCTATTTTTTGTATCTTTTCTAGTTTTTGAGTTATTTTCAAAGCAAGGGAATTTTTAGAGAAATTTAGAAAACTCAGATTTTTTCAAAACTAAGCCTTCTAAACCACTTAAGAGTGGGGACGGGGACTGGGGACGGCTCTCAAAGAATTTTCGACGATACAGGGATCAAGTACTTTACTGACGGATCTCGCTATCTCGCACTTCAGAAGGAACGGGTGCAGGGTTCTGTGGTCCACGCAACCTTAGGCAGCACTTCAGCTTGGGAACGGAGTCAACCGTGTACCAGGCTGAGGTATACGCCTTACTAAAGGCTGCCGACCACGTCCGAGGCCGTGGCTGGAGAGGGGAGAGGATAACTTTCTTCTCAGACAGCCAGGCTGCACTGCTGGCCTTAAAACAATGCCGGGTTAGTTCCAAGCTGATCTGGGAGTGCATACAAAACCTCAATGAACTGGCTAGGCAAAACAGTGTCTTCTTGGAGTAGATACCAGGGCATAAAGGTTTTGAAGGGATTGAAACCGCGGACCTTCTGGCCAAGAAGGAAGCGGATACACGATTCACTGGTCCAGAACCTGTATTGGGACTGCCTAGAGCCTGGGTAAGGACCAAAGTCAGGAACTGAGTCTGGGAAGAGTCGACCAAACACTGGAGTAATACTGTAGGGCTGAGGCACTCGAAGCTGATGCTCAAAAGCTACTCCAAAAAACTGACGTCGGACATACTGAATCTTGGCAGGAGTCAGATAAGAGTACTAGTGGGCCTGCTCACTGGGCATGGACCATTCAGACTACACCTTCGGAGAATGGGGATTCTGACACAGGAACCCACCTCGTGCCGACTGTGCGCTATGGACGATAAGACGGCAACTCACATTCTATTCGAGTGTAAGGCCTTGGACTATAAACGGTTCCTGATCTTCTTTGACACGAATCCTGAATCCTATCACCACCTTGAGGAGCTAGTCACAGGACTCAAATCTCTTATAAAGGAAACTGCCCTGTGGCAACAGTAACTCAAGGAATTTCGGACACCTGGATTATAGCCTACCTGAAGATCAGCGTGATGTTGATTTTCAGCTGAACAAACTAGAGTCCTGCACGCATCGGTTGCATATAAGGACTCTTGGTGCCGAACCTGGTCACAATATTCCCATAGGAAGCAGTGCTCAAACATGGGGCTCCACAGGAGAGACCATGCCAGGTTATTTAGATTAGATTAGAAACCACTTAAACTTCTAGAATGTAATGTTTGTATATATAAACGAAGTAAATTGTAAATGGGCAACGAATAACTTCAACCAGGGTGGTTTTGGCGAGGGTAAGTTTGTTACTTTTTGCGTCGCAAAAAATATAAGCGGACTTTTAGTTATAACTTACCTTTATTTTCATGCAAATCACTTTTACTAGTGATCGTTTGAACCGATTTTTCAAGATCTTTAAAAAAGTTTCAATAAGTTTTCTATGATTTTTGTATTCGTTGAATAAACGTCTACTTTCGAACAGTCATAACTTTGTTAATATTATGTTTGCGATAATTATAAACAAAGAAATCTCTCTTTTTTATAAGCTTTATTTTATATTATGTCAGTTTTTCCGGTAAAATATAAATTCCCAAAAAATCGTTTAAAAACATCCTTGTTTGCCGTTTAATTTGTGAACTTTCTGTTAACAATAACTCCAAAAGTATGGAAACCAACCGCAGAGGAAAAGCACATATTGGCATAGGGTAGATTTTGAAGGAATATTGAGTTTACCTACAAATTTTCATTCAAATCGATGCATATAAAAAAAATTGCAAGCTTTCCTACTAATATCTTGGACTATTTTGCTCATATCAAAGTAATGAAGTAAAACTCTCCGCAAACACAATTTATTTGGCACAAATTTTCACATATTTAATAAAATTGGCTTTTGTTTTTAAATTCCAACACCTAATATTATAACTCAAAGATTCTATAAGGTTACACTATAAATTTTAAGATACGAGAAAATTAAAACCTGTTTAGCAAATATACTTTATTAATCTTCCCATCTAACATCAATGCACTTCTGCAACCTCACTTTCCATAATGTGCATAACCATTAATCTTTTGGAACTATTTTAAAAAGCTGCATGACGGTATGATGAATTTATTTTTCCGCACAAGACTTACGACTACGCTAGTGCCAACAGTATCATGCTGCTAAAGCTCATTTTCTACCCTTGTGATCCAATATACACACATCAAAATAATAATAATAAATAGTGTAACGGGATAACCGTAAAGGAAGGGACCTTAATTTGAAAGATTGTTGTTGATTTTTAGAAGTTTGTAAAAAAATCAACTGACCATTTTAAATAATGTTTCTAGAAAATTCTAGAAACTTCTAAACACACTGACTAGATTAAATAATGTTGTATATAAGGGGATGCATGGGCAGTTTACGTCAGTTCGAGTCAAGTGTTCACAAGAGTTCATTGTATTGTCAAGTAGTTAGACGTTATCCAGCAGAGTTCAGTGTATCTTAACAATTTTGTAAATAAATTGTGTAAAAAGCCCCCATAAGTGTTTCAAATTGGTGTCAGGTGTGGGGTGAAGATACAAGAATGCCTGGAAAAAAGATAAATGAACTATTGGTGGCTGAGCTCAGAAGAGAGTTCGAAGAATTGGAGTTGGAAACTACTGGAAGCAAATCCGTATTGTTAAGAAGGCTCCGTGAATACTATGTAAATAATGATTTGGACCCTGACGCTGTGGAGTTCGAAGACCCAGTTCAAAAAGCCAATTCTGAACTAGCTCAACAACTTTCCCGGCTGCAAGAAGAACAAGCTCAACAACTGTCCCAGTTGTCCAGTCAGATGAAGAGCCAACAAGCGGAGCTATCACAACGGATGTCTACCCTATCAGATGAGTTATCCAGTTCGTTCTCCCAGCAAATATCACATCTTCGTGACGAGCAAAATCAGCAAGTAGCCAACTTGAATCAGCAAGTAGACAACTTGAATCAGCAAGTAGACAACTTGAATCAGCAAGTGGACAACATGAATCAGCAAGTGACCAACATACGAGACGAGCAAAATCAGCAAGTTGCCAACTTGCGAGACGGAGATGCAGAAAGAATGGAGACCTTCCACGTAGACATCGACCGACGAGGAAACGGGGAGGCGACCCAAGTACGAACTACGATGAGACCCCCAACCTTCGACGGGAAGACTTCCTGGCCAAATTACCTGAAACAATTCGACGCAGCGGCCAGAGCTAATGGATGGTCATCCCAGGAGAAAGCATTGTCCCTAACCGTAGCTCTGCGAGGCGAAGCTTTAGACGTCTTGCAATCATTGACACCGGATGAAGCTGACAACTTCGAGTTATTGGTGAATCGTCTAGAGATGCGTTATGGTCAAACTCATCTACAACCGGTGTACCGAATGCAGTTAAAGAGCCGAAAACAGAAAAATGGAGAAACTATCCAGGAATTTGAAGCGGATGTAGCAAGAATGGTACGACTTGCGTATTCAAATGCAGCGGAGGATTTCCTGGAGTGCCTAGCAGTCCAAACCTTCACCGATGGTCTTCGAGACGTCGAGTTGCAGCGCGCTGTACGGTTGGCGCGGCCGAAGACTCTTGTGGACGCCTTGACCATTGCCCTGGAGTTTGAGGCGGCGACGGAGGCCTCACGTGGAGTTGCTCGACTAAGGGAAATCACCGGTAACTACGACCATGCCGTTCATTCCGTTAGCGACGTTGAAGCGGTAGTAGAGAGATTAATAAAGTTATCTCCAAGAAGAAGGCGCCAAGTGAGATGCTGGAACTGCGGAGAACTAGGCCATATAAGAAATACTTGCCCCCAAAAAGAAAAATCTTCTGCTGAAGTACCCCAGCAGCAGGAAAACTAGAACGGGTCGACTCCTGGAGGGCGAAATCGACCCCAATCATTCCCGAAGCCCCTCACACCATTAAATTGGCAACTCTGCGACATCACGTGGACAGCTTATATGTAGATGGCCTCCTTGATGGGAAGAATATTAGCATGCTGGTAGACACTGGAGCTACAAAAACTATCGTCCGACCAACCATCATTATGCGAAATAAGATGTTGCCTACCAGTTGGAGACTGCGTACCGCTACCGGAGATTCTGCTAGAGTCTACGGTGAGATACAGGTGACGCTACAGTTTGGTTCAACCTCTCTTGTTCACTCAGTGCTGGTGGCTGACGTTGATGAAGATGTTGTTCTGGGCATGAATGTTATGCTCCACTGTGGTTTTCATTTGGATCTTCGCCAACGTATCCTTCGTACTGGTAATGAAGAAATATTCCTGCACCGAAAACAAGTTGACAATGCCTCGATTAAGCTAATCGATGATTTCGAACTTCCGGCAAGCTGCGAATGTGTCGTCACAGCGCGGTTGGATGGACTGGAGCCAGATGGTGCCCCAGCCATGATAGAGCCGAAGAACCATGACCATGAATTGGGAAAAGGACTCCTTGTGGGTAAGACTCTTGTTAGATCCGCCAAAGAGGTACCCATCCGAGTTATCAACTTGAATGATCATCCAGTTCTTCTCCGAAAGGACACGGAAATGGGAAGTTTAGAACCAGTAATGGCCATAATTCACAAGATAAATGTTACGGAAACAGATGAGACCAACGAAATTGAACAATTAATGACAAAATTAGACCCCTCTTTGTCAAAATTAGAAAAGAAACAGGTAAGAGATCTACTTTACCGTTATAAACCTGTATTTGGTTCTAAAAGTAAACTGGGAAGAACTGATGTTGTGCAACATAGAATTGACACTGGTGATGCACGTCCGATTCGACAGGTACCCCGAAGGATGCCTCAAGTTAAAAAGGAAGAAGCAGACAGAGCCCTTAAAGAAATGATTCAAAATGGCATAGTCGAACCATCCAGTAGTCCGTGGGCTTCTCCTGTGGTATTAGTGAGAAAGAAAGACGGATCAATGCGGTTTTGTGTCAACTATCGAAAGCTAAATGATGTCACTAAGAAGGACAGTTATCCTCTGCCAAGGATTGATGATGCCCTCGACGCTTTGGCGGGTTCTACTCTGTTTTCTACCTTGGACCTTAAAAGCGGATACTGGCAAGTTAAAATGAATCCTGCAGACAAAGAAAAGACTGCCTTTACCAGTAGATTTTGAAGGAATATTGAGTTTACCTACAAATTTTCATTTAAATCGATGCATATAAAAAAAATTGCAAGCTTTCCTACTAATATCTTGGACTATTTTGCTCATATCAAAGTAATAAAGTAAAACTCTTCGCAAACACAATTTATTTGGCACAAATTTTCACATATTTAATAAAATTGGCTTTTGTTTTTAAATTCCAACACCTAATATTATAACTCAAAGATTCTATAAGGTTACACTATAAATTTTAAGATACGAGAAAATTAAAACCTGTTTAGCAAATATACTTTATTAATCTTCCCATCTAACATCAATGCACTTCTGCAACCTCACTTTCCATAATGTGCATAACCATTAATCTTTTGGAACTATTTTAAAAAGCTGCATGACGGTATGATGAATTTATTTTTCCGCACAAGACTTACGACTACGCTAGTGCCAACAGTATCATGCTGCTAAAGCTCATTTTCTACCCTTGTGATCCAATATACACACATCAAAATAATAATAATAAATAGCTTTATCGTTTAATAGGTTATCTATATTAAAAATAATAGATTGCAAACTCTTTTGAAAATAAAATTGTTCATTTTGACTCTGTACCTACACTGTTAAATATATATTTTAAATTGTTTTTTATATTGATGTTAATCGCTCGTTTTAAGCTTCAGTTATGCAAACGGCACTCAGTTGTTTGATGGAGAGCTAGTCGAGGGTTCATTTAAGTTTAATAAAAAAAATTAAAAAAAGATGTTAAAAAGTTTTGGTCGTTAAAATAAGTAAAACAAATAAAAGAAAAAGAAAAATGGGCACCACTTTTTATCGAATGGATAGGAAAAATATGAAACCCAAAAAAAGTTAAAAAAGAAATTTATAATTTAGTTAAAGTAAAGAAATTAGAAATTACACTTTATCTAGAACCACATTATTTTCATTAGTTGGGTTTTCTTGATGATCGGAATTAGGTAAGTATTAATAATAAAACTTACGGTGGGCTTTCAAAAAGCTTTTTATAGGTATAGATACTTCGAGAATAAGTTATCACCTCCTCAGGTAAAGATAAAAAGATAATTCGACTAATCACTAGTCACAATTACCAGGTATTTGAAGAAGGTAATGTTAATGACCATATCGGGAAATTTACTACAACCCCTTTAATGTAACACTCGGAACACAAACAGTTATGTAGTAATTTGTTGCAAGACTAAATCAAAAGTAAAACACTACGGGGATAAGCAAATTACTCTGGATTCTGATTGGTCAATCATTCTGTGGCACCCAAAAAGCACGTTTTAATGAAGATGTTTTTTTTCCGCATGTAATCCATATCTTGCTTCATTTTAAAATGTTATGAAAAATTTCGAGCAACAGACAAGAATCTTTACTGATTACAAACTCTTGTTTCAATTAAATAGAATTTATTGGAAAAAACGGTAAGTAATTTAGCATAGGTATATACTTAACAAATAATATAGCTTATAAACTCTTTAAAATTTAAATTAATTATTTCTTGTGTATTTTGCAAACGAAAATAAAAAATAGTTATCTTGCTAAACAAAATAGTGGTTTACGTAACAAGTCCCGAAAGTGGTCTTTTACTGGACGAGTGGGCAAATTGCAGGGCGAACCATTGGCGAGCCCTGCAAGCCTGCGATTCCAGTAAAAGCACTTTTGGGACGTATTACGTACAATAATTTTTTTTAAAACGGGCATTGTTGTACCATCAACTTCATATTATTTAGTTAACATTTTTTTTTTTAACAAACCTTTCTTGGGTGGCCGCCTTAACAATTTCATCTGGTATAATTTCATCTTCCATTAATTCACAATCAAATGCATCATTTTAAATATCCATTTTATAATAAATTTCACGTTTTTAACTAAACGTCAAAATATGTCAAGTAATTTTATTGTTTTAAATATATACAAAACTCTGTTACCAATTGACCGCTATCTTAGACTAACTATTTTATTGTTTTTTTCATTAAAGATAGGCCGGAAAGTAAATAAAAATGAGTCCGGTAAAAGCTTTTACCGGACTCATTTTTAATTTCTGGCCTTGTCCGACAAAATAAGATTTTCTAACCTAAAAATAAACCGGAAAGTATTAATTTCTGGCCTGTTTTAAAAAACTTTACGTCCTAGGTAACTAAACTATTCTTTACATACTATTTTAAGTTTCCCTTTATATTCCTACAGTATTTTTTGAAACATGTGCAGTAGCGCTTGTTTCAAATCGGTCTTTTAATAAAATAATTTGGTTTTAACAAGACACACGCTCGAAACAACTTAAATGTGCACGTCACTATTTCGAAATCAAGTCGCCTGTTATGAAACAGATATATTTGACGTTTAATTATTGTAAATCAACAAGAGTCACATTCATAGTTATTTAAACAAATCTTTGTGGTGCAGAAAATAAATATGCCTCAGGGTAAAGCTGTTTCTGAAGAAGTTAGAAAAGTGATAATATATTTGTACTTAAGGAAAATCTGTCGCTCTAATCGCTGACAATTATCAATATATTATACGGAGCAAATAGTTTTTAACTTTACAAAACTACTGATTCTGTGGTGCAGAATCAAAGAAATGGAAGCAAGCCACGCTATTCTTATATAAATCTAGAAGCTTTAAATAACCTTTTTCAAGAGCCATATAGCTGCTCGTACACTATGATTCAAGACTTAAAAGGTAAGGTATAAACATTACGCTTATTATTCATTTTCAGTCTTCCTATTCGTAGGCAAAGGAAAAACCTTTACTCACTCAGAAGCAAAAAAACAGACTTCTTTGAGCTAGAGAGCACAGAACTTGGTCTCATAATCAATGGAATGCTATTTTGTGGAGTAATAAAGCGAGATTTGAAGTGTGCATTGGGGGTACTCGAAGCCAAGTCATAAGTACCAAAGAAGAAGTTTTTCTTGTCTTAAAATAAAAGTCAATTTTTCTGCTTCCGTGATGTTCTGGGATTGCATGTTAGCTTATGGAGTGGGCAAATTGCACTTTTTCGATGGAATCATGAATGTTCATAAATACGTCAACGTGTTACAAATAAGTTGAAGAAATGGCTTTAAGTTATGTTGAATTTACCTTTTAGCAAGACGATGCTGCTTGCCACACAGCTTAAAAAGTGAAAAACTGGATGTCAGATAATAATATTTTTTTTTAAATGGACAACAAGCAGTCGAGATCTATCGCCAATAAAAACTGTCATATCATGAAGAAAATGATTTGATCACAACCTGCAAGAACTATTCAAGAATTGTGGATCGCCTTCAAGAAAAATAGAATAGTTTTATTCTAATGGAATGCAAACTTTGATCAATACTATGCCAAGGCGTATTAAATCGGTGATTATTCAAAAAGGGAACGTAACGCAATGGTAGTTTTCTTTAATTTTTGACAATTTTTTGTTTATTAGCAATCTTAGGCCCTTCATTCTTAATGTTTTTCCATTTTTATAAAAAATTTAATGTTATTTATAAAAAGTTAATAAAATATATCCGTGTTATCTTAAAGTGTATTCATTTTGGAAAAACTAAGAGACAGCAAACGAAAAGAAAAGAGTTTATTGGACGCAAAAAGAAATTACACAAGGCAAAGACGTTAAAGGAATATAATTACCTGTGTCGATTTAAATGCAATAAAATTATTAACGAGAGAAAGAGGACAATTATTTGAAAAGTTTTATAAACTAACTAGCTGTACCCGGTGCGCGAAAAATAAAAGAGAAGAAGAGATAGGGAAGGAAAGAAAGTTTATAGTTTTGTTTTACTTATCGCACCAACAATATATTTTATGAACTTTTATTTGTACGAATTCGTATAGATATCTATTAAAATCAGTATTGAACTTGATACATGGAAGCACCATCTGGTGGTAACTTCCATTAATACGAATATCATATTCATCTTACCATTCTTACCCATTAAAAATACATCATCATACTGATTTTCGTGACAATCGGTTGAACGGAGCAGAAGTTGCTAATCTGCAGCGCCACCTGGTGGCGAGTGGCATCAATAAGCATATCATACAAATCTTCTCCGTGGAAAAATACATATACATGTAAAGAAATAATTATTTCTTTATTTTGAATTTTGGCGATTCACACGGTATCAGTTCTACAATTTTGTCATTTTTACGGTTACCGTGTTTAATATGTCAATAAGGGATGTCATATAATAGAAATTGTTAAATTCATTTTAGGAAATATAATAGTGGATTTAATTTGTGGAAAAAGTGTACAGAAATAAACTTTATTGTCGTTTCTTTGTTTACAGGTATGTTACCTATACCTTTATATTTTGGTTAAGTGTTTAATTTTTAACTTTGTATTTACGAAATAAAACTTTGTTTACAGAGCAACACAACAGTTTATTTTAATTGATTCTACAAGAGAAAGAAAGATCTTATAAAACGACAATCTTGTTTGAAAATATGGAAAAACTTCAATTCAAATTTACATTATTGCCTGGAAGTGATGGAAAGTCAAACATTTATTCCATTACCTCAATAGCCACGCAGGAAAATAAAGTGTATGCAATACCTGAAGAATTACAATCGGCTGTCCATCACAAAGAAATAGTTAAAACTTCTACATATAATAAAGTGAAGAATAGTTTAAAGAAAAGGTACCAAATAAGGAAAGTCTGGATAACAATGACAGAAGAGTTAGCTAGTATTTATATAGATGAAGACGGTAACTTACAATTTGGTGATCAATATCTGGAAGAAATAATAGAAGAACAAGTGGAGCAGACTACACAAGAAAATAAACAGGAAAGCTTAAAATTAATTGCGGAGAAATTTGTAATAGAAAAATTTACCAGTAGAAATTCCAATGCAAAACTGTGGATTGACATTTTTGAAAGAGAATGTTTGCGATTTGATGTGACATCAGATGAAAAAAAAATTGAAATACTCAGACTGTTTATGGATAAGACCTGCGCTGATTGGTACAGTTCTATGGTTATGAAATTGACATTGGACTCTGAATGGTCTACATGGAAAAATAAATTTTGTGAAACATTCGCCAATAAGGGATGGCACCCAGTCACTTATGCACTGTTTTTTAAATATAAAGATGGATTTTTACTGGAATACGCTATAAAAAAGGAAAAACTTATACTCGAGATGAGATCATCAATTGATAAAGGCACTTTGATAGACCTTATTGCAGCGGGGTTACCAGAAGTTGTACTCAATAAAATCGACAGGGAAACATTAAAAGATACAACGGATTTATTTAATGAGATCAACAAGCATGAACACTTGATAAATAAACGAAATAATATGACCAAGAGAAACTATGGAAATCAGAAGGCATATGGGAAAAGTGAAATAAAAACTCCATGTAAAATATGTGAAAAGTTAAATAAAGGATCACGTTATCATGATGAAAATTTATGCTGGTTTAAAGAAAAAGAAGATGAGAAAATAAAGAAAAATTCCATTAGGCATGTCAACAACTCGGTGATTGAAGCAGAGTTAAATGAGACTGACCAAAAAAACTAATAGTAACACCATTAATAACTGTCAAACTAATTTTAAATAATAAATTACAAATAAATGGAGTATATGATTCAGGTTCCAATGTTTCTTTAATAAATTCAAAATTATTAAAACTAGAGAGAAGAGGGAACAGTACAAATGAAGCAAATTTAATTACAATTAATGGTGTTCAAAAGACAAGTGGTTTGACAAATTTAAAAATAAAGATTTTTGGATTAGAGAAACAAGTTGATGTGTACATTATTGATGAAAAACACTTTAAATATGACTTTTTAATAGGATTAGATTTGATAAAAGAATTTAAATTAATTCAAACTGAAGACTTAGAAATTATTCAGAACCAATATCCTAATAATGAAAATTTCGATAAAATGGAACAATTAACTACAACTTTAAATAATAGATCGACAAATGATGAAGAAAACAGTAATATCTTAAAAAGATATGAAATAAATTTTAACGAACATATAAAAGAGGAAGATTTTCAAATTACAATAAATCATTTAAATGAGGATAGAAAAGACAAAATAGATGGATTGATAAGCAAATATAAATCAGTGTTTGCAAAAGATAAATATGATATTGGCACTGTAAATGGATATGAAGCAAGAATAGATTTATTGGTAGAAAAATACTGCAGTAAAAGGCCTTACAGATGCACCGTGGAAGATAAAAAAGAAATAGAACATCAAATAGCAAAATTATTGGATAACAAATTAATAGAAGAATCTTATAGTCCATTTGCAGCACCTGTAACGCTTGCATTTAAAAAAGAAGATAACAAGAAATCAAGACTATGCATAGACTTTAGGGATTTAAATAAAATTGTGATTCCTCAAGCTCAACCGTTCCCGTTGATTGAAGATTTAGTTGCAAAGACCAGAAACTGTAAATTTTTCTCGACCTTAGATATAAATTCCGCATTTTGGTCTATTCCTTTACGAATAGAAGACAGAAAGTAGACAGGATTCATAACTCAAGAAGGACATTTTCAGTGGACCTGCTTACCCTTTGGATTAAAGACATCTCCAGCTATTTTCCAAAGAATTTTAAGTAATATATTGAGAAAATACAAGCTTACAGATTTTACCGTTAATTATATCGATGATATATTAATTTTTTCTAATAATTTTGATCAACATATTAATCATTTGGAGCAATTACTGGAAGCCATAAAAAGAGAAGGATTTAGACTTAAATTCACAAAATGCACATTTGCGTCAGACTCTGTTAAATATCTGGGATATATAATACAAAATAATTCAGTTAAACCTGTTAAAGACAATGTCATCTCTATAAAGAATTTTCCAACTCCTACAACTCAAAAGCATATTAGACAGTTTCTTGGGAAAATAAATTTTTATTATGAATATATTCCAAGAAGTGCTATGTTATTAGAACCCTTGCATAGTTTACTAAGAAAAAATCAGAAATTTATTTGGTCTGATGAATGCCAAAAATCGTTTGAGATGGTAAAAAACCTATTATGCACTCAACCTATTCTGGAAATTTTTGATCAAAATCTGCCGATCAATATCTATACTGATGCTTCTATAGAAGGCATCGGCGCTATTTTAAAACAAATACAACTTGATGGAAAAGAAAAGCCAGTGGCATATTTTTCAAAGAAACTGAATGAAGCTCAGAAGAAAAAAAAGGCAATTTATTTAGAATGTTTAGCTATCAAAGAGGCCTTAAGATACTGGCAGTATTGGTTATTAGGTAAATCATTTACAGTATATTCAGATCATAAACCTTTGGAAAATATGAATTTAAAGTCAAGAACTGATGAAGAACTAGGGGATATGATGTATTACTTGTCGCAATATGAGTTTCAAATAAAATACGCTCCTGGGAAAAATAATCTAGAGGCAGACTGCTTAAGCCGAAACCCAGTATTGGAGTCAAATGAAAACACAGATGAACAATTAAAAGTAGTAAATTTAATAAATTTGAAAGATATTATAAAAGATCAAGAAAATAATAGAGAAATACAAAATTATAAAAATAGAGTGATAAGAAAGCAAAATTTATATTATAAAAAAGTGGGGAAGAACGAAAAAATAATTTTATCAGAAGAATTCAGTTTAAAGTTCCTAAAGAATATACATAAAAGTTTTTGCCATATTGGAGTCGGACAGATGGAAAAAACTATAAGTCCATTCTATTCTACAAAAAATTTGTCAATAAATATTAGAAAAGTTTGTAGAAATTGTACAACTTGTATAAAAAATAAATTAAGAGGTTATGACAAATTTGGATGTATGTCTCAGCTAGGACCGGCGACAAAACCTTTTGAAATAATTTCCATTGATACAATAGGAGGCTTTGGAGGGTCAAGATCAACAAAAAAATATCTCCATTTGTTAGTGGATCATTTCACTAGGTATGCATTTATTCTTACATCAAAAACTCAATCAGCAAGTGATTTTATAAAGCTTGTCACAAATATATCGAAAACAGAAAAAATAGGTATGATTCTGACAGACCAATACCCAGGAATAAATTCTAATGAATTCAAGAGGTTTTTAAATGACAAACAAATACACATTATATTTACAGCAGTAAATGCACCATTCTCTAATGGTTTAAATGAAAGGCTTAATCAAACATTGGTGAATAAAATTAGATGCAAAATTAATGAAAGTGAAAAAAAACAGGCTTGGACAACAATAGCACAAGAATGTGTAAATAAATATAATGAAACTAATCACTCGGTTACAGGATTTTCACCATCTTATCTATTGTATGGTACTAATGTCACTATTCTACCAAAAGAGCTAAGTCAAGAAATATCGTATAATGATTGGATAAGGGATAAACATATTGCACTTGAGAATACAAAAAAATCACATAACTATAATAAAAGATTATTTGACAAAAATCGGAAAACTTGGGTTTTTAATGTGGGAGATATGGTTTTTGTGGAAAATGGTAATAAACTAAACAGGAAGAAATTAGATGAATTAAGAATCGGACCATATAAGATAATTGAAAAAATTTCGAATTCAATATACAAAGTAGATACGGGTCACAAAAAAATGGAATCAAACCTTTTTCACATAACAAAGCTAATTCCTTTTCCATTGTTGGAAGAAACAATACTAGAGAAAGAAGAGTGAAGATATATATAAAGAAATTTTCACAGGAAAATTTTTTTTCAAGGAGGGTAGATGTAAAGAAATAATTATTTCTTTATTTTGAATTTTGGCGATTCACACGGTATCAGTTCTACAATTTTGTCATTTTTACGGTTACCGTGTTTAATATGTCAATAAGGGATGTCATATAATAGAAATTGTTAAATTCATTTTAGGAAATATAATAGTGGATTTAATTTGTGGAAAAAGTGTACAGAAATAAACTTTATTGTCGTTTCTTTGTTTACAGGTATGTTACCTATACCTTTATATTTTGGTTAAGTGTTTAATTTTTAACTTTGTATTTACGAAATAAAACTTTGTTTACAGAGCAACACAACAGTTTATTTTAATTGATTCTACAAGAGAAAGAAAGATCTTATATACATACCAATTTTCATGACAATCGGTTGAACGGGACTGAAGTTGCTACTCTGCAGCGCCACCTGGTGGTGAGTGGCATCAATGAGCATATCATACAAACTTTCTCCGTGGAAAAATACATATACATACCAATTTTCATGACAATCGGTTGAACGGGACAGAAGTTGCTATCCTGCAGCGCAACCTGGTGGCGAGTGGCATCAAGAGCATATCATACAAACCTTCTCCGTGGAAAAATACATATACATACCAATTTTCATAATAATCGGTCCAGTAGTTTTTGAGTTCATTGAGTACATACAGACATACAGACAAACATTCATTTTTATATATATAGACTAGTTACGACCAACAAACAGCATTCTGGTTTTTATGTATAAGAAACGTTGAACCTGCAAGAAGGAACTCAGCAAGTACCTACTTCAAGAAAGCATTCAGTACAGTAATAACTGTGCTTGGAAAACGTGTTTGCAATAGTATATTGAGTTGACTGCTCGAGCGAAGCGAGGGCTGTTATCGCCCGGTCAGAAATCGTCTTTGTTTCATCCCGTGCCACACACCAGATTTTTCATATCACATGCATTGAAACAGCGAGTTTTGATCTCTGTAGCCAGTCGAAGTAAGACTATTTCAGACCAATGCAACTGTCAGTCAAAAACATTCTGACAGACTTAAAATAATGACATTTGTTTCTGCCCTAGGGAAGAAACAACGTTTTTTTCTCCCCTAGGGCAGAAAAAACTGTCAGTTTCTGACTGACAGTTGCATTGGTCTGAAATTGTCTTGTTTCGACTGGCAAAACAGGGATCAAAACTAGCTGTTGCAATGCATGTGATATGAAAACATTTTTTTGCATGTACTTTGACAATATTGGGAATAATGGAACCAGATAAGCAAAAAAAAGCCCAATAAAATAAAAAAAACGCGCTTATTCTAAATGGAAGAAAACTCATAATTTGGCTCACTTTCAATATTACAAGGATTTAAGGAATTACACCACTAGTGCTATGAGAAAAGAACAAGAACAATACTTAAATCACCATTTTAATAATAAAAACTTTAAAACGGATGTGGCAAAGTTTAAAACTACTAAATATTACTAAAATCTAAACGCCAAGAACCTTTTCCAGAATTACTAAGCAATCCAAATGAAATAAATAGTTATTTTTTGTCAGATCAGGATAATTTGGAACCTAATTTAGATCTTCAATCTCACTATTCTTTTAATATAAAGCAAATTATAAACCAAATTCTTGAATTTCGCGAGACTATTGACTTTGAAGTTGAAATTCTAACGCGGTGGGAGTGGATAAAGTGAGCATTGGAATGATCAAGTGGTGTTGTCCTTATATTGTACCTTATGTTAGACCGATTATTAATCATTCTTTATTATTGTCTTTTTACGTTATATTGGCCTTGGAGAAGGTGCAGTACAGTGCAGAAAACAGATGGTTATTGTAGACGGTAACATTTCAGATCAAATGTCAGTCATATTGGGGGTGCCGCAGGGTTCCATCTTAGGGCCACTGTGTATACGTCATCATTATATAACTGTATTAAAAATTCTTCCTTACATATTTACGCTGAAGATACACAAATATATAAGTCAATATCTACTATGGACTTTGAAAATGATGTACAACTACTAAATGATAATTTAAATAGACTCTACTTAGAATATTTAAAGCATAATCTTAGTTTAAACCCTAATAAAAGTTTAGTTATTCTCTTTGGTAATAAAAAACTTAGAGACGTATTTGAAAATCAAATAAGTATTAAACTAAATAGTGTAACCTTGTCCTTCAACCCTCAAATTGCTATATTCTAATATACAAATACTATCTACTGATTAACTTAAAACGCTCTGTGAATCGTTGATATTATCAAATTTTAATTTTTGTGTTGTTGTTTATCATCCTTGTTTAGATAGTACTGAACGGAGACGGCTTCAGGGTTTACAAAATTCATGTTTACGTTTTATCTATAATATCAGACGAAGAGAGCACATCTCGCAAATGGTGGTACAATCAAATATCATCTGAACTTAAAACTCTTAAATTTTCTACTTTCAAGAAGAAACTTGGGAACTTAATTAAAACTATTAAATTGGTTCTTCACTGATATAAGGGTGCGTGTGCGTCGTGAACACGTGGATGGAGTATTTTTTTAAATTTCTATTTATTTATTTTTTCTAAATATTGCAGTGACTGTTTGTTGATGGACATTAGGTGGGGTTGGTGGGGAGAACAGACGGCTACTTTTGTGGGTAGTCTGATATCAGTCCCTTTGAACAGAGGTTTCTTTTAATAGGCTAGTAGGTACATGCTTTTATTTTCTTTTATCTGAGAAATTTTTTGTAAATAAATGATTATTTATTTATATATTTATTTATTAAAATGAAGGAATCGTCAAAGGAAGCTGTAATTTCGTAGATTAAACTTCCCCAAATATGATAACCATTATTCTCGAAAAGAATCCCAATACTACGTAGCTCTCAGGCGATTTGAATATAAAAAAAACCATAGTCTTTATAAAGAATGGTGCAAAGAACAGCAGGAAGAGCCTGTGGAAGAATTATTGTATAGATTCATTTTTAATACAGAGTTCAATCTAAAATTTTACAAGCTTCCCAGTGATACCTGTAGTTACTATGATAAGTTTTAGAACATACTATCCACAAAGCTAATATTGCTACGGGGTTACATCAAAGAAAAGCCCAAAATACTAATCGTGCTAAAATATCTGACCAAAAAGAAAAGTTATTTAATAAATTATGGACACCGTAAGAATTAGATGGTTCGACGTAAAATTTAAATATAACATTTACTTTTAAATAAATGTATTTATTGATTAGTTTATTCATCATTAAGGACATTTATTGCATATTTTTGTAAATAAAAAAAAGTGAGAGGTGTCAAGGGACACCCGGGTGGAACGAAGTACCTTTCGATTAATTAGTGAAGGAATTGTAATTGTAATTTGTAAACACAACAGAGTGTTTATATATACATAAGCATAATGTCTGTATAACATGTCTACTTACCTAAGTCTATCAGCAATATCCGAGACTTGTGCAGAAACACTGTCAGGATACATTATTGTTATTATTTTCTATTATTTTATTATTTATTATTTACAAAAAACCTGTATAAACTTAACAAAGTCGCGACACTACACTGTTCAAAGCAAAAAGGAAAATGGTAAATCCATTATTACCTAAATATTTTCAACAGTTCGTTTCTTCTAACAAAAGTGACCATTTATACGATACCAAAGGTTTAAAAGACATACATCTACCTAGAATTACTTTTTATTTCAATTAAATTTAAAACAGGAATTAACCACTTAATATAAAATTTTAAAATTAAAATATTTGACAGTAACTGACAGTTAAGGTAATTTGACGTATCTACCTAACTAGTCAAGTTACGAACTATTTTTAAAATGTTTATGAATTTATTAATTTATAAAAACAGGATGAAATAAAATATACTTAATACTATTATAGGTAATTATTTTTTTTTCTACAGTATTTTCTTTTTAATGTACATTTTCTTTTAATTTAAAATAGTTTTTTTTTTAATTGTAATACATCTATCTATGCGAGAGAGAGAGAGAGAGAGAGAGAGAGACAGACAGACAGAGAAACATGCGTGTGTCGTGTCGTGTCGTGACAACTTTTGGTCTGAATTTTTTTCGGCTAGCCTCTAGCCTCAGTCCTAACTGGTCGTTACGCCCGAAAGGAAACTTCGTTCCAATAAATAATTTGACCCATTTTCCGGTGTCCGATTAAACTGAAATTTTGCATACTTATCAACGATCGATGACAATCCAATAATAAAAAGAAAACAGTTTTTCTGTGAATATATATCTACTTCCTTTTAACAAAATTCTTATATAGATCCAGTGGGGTCATCGGTTACAACGTTACGATTTAAAGTAGGGTTGATTTTTAATGCAGGTTCTGTGGTTTCGAATTCTTTAAAACTTTTTTTAAATTTCTCATACATATAAATAATCGTACGTAAATGGTTAATAGTAGTGGAAAATAATTAAAATTTAATAAATACTAGTTAAAACAAAACTAATAAAGAACTAAATAAAAAAATTCTTTTTAAAAAAATCCAACTAAAAAATACGAAATGAATAATAGCTTAAAAAACCTAAAATCAAGCTTTTGTGAAAAAATGAACAAGAATTTAAAAACATTTTTTTTTAAATATGAATTAAAAATAATGTTAATAAAAAAATATATTGCAATGTAAAAAAAGCATGGGGTGCTTTTTATATAATCTATTGACATCTTGCTTGCAACGTTTTTAAAGTGAAACTTTTATTACATCGTTTTTTGCTCTGTGTTAGTGCATGTCGCATGTCGGTCGACCGCCGAGTAGGTAAAAAGGATAAAGTAGGCGGTTGTCAGTGTTTAATTGTTAGAACTTTTTGCTGGTGCATGTTGTTGTTTATGGATTTATTTCAATTTTGAGTACTTGAATTTATTATTTAACTTATTTTGTATGAATATTAAATTAATTATTTTTAACTTCCCGCTAAAAAAATTAAAAAAAAATTTAAAATCGGGAAGTTATTGGTTTTACCCCGTTTTTCGAAAATCGAGTTTTCATCGGATCTCAACGTTTTGAGGTAATTGGATTTCGATTTCGATTTTGATTTCGATTTCGATTTCGATTTCGATTTCGATTTCGATTTCGATTTCGATTTCGATTTCGATTTCGATTTCGATTTCGATTTCGATTTCGATTTCGATTTCGATTTCGATTTCGATTTCGATTTCGATTTCGATTTCGATTTCGATTTCGATTTCGATTTCGATTTCGATTTCGATTTCGATTTCGATTTCGATTTCGATTTCGATTTCGATTTCGATTTCGATTTCGATTTCGATTTCGATTTCGATTTCGATTTCGATTTTGATTTCGACTTCGATTTTAATTTCGTGAAACTTTTATTACATCGTGCCAAACTTTTTGCTCTGTGTTAGCGCATCTTGCATGTCGGTCGACATGCATGTCGGTTGGCCGCCGAGTAGGTATAAAGTAGGCGGTTGTCAGTGTTTAATTGTTAGAACTTTTTGCTGGTGCATGTTGTTGTTTATGGATTTATTTCAATTTTGAGTACTTGAATTTATTATTTAATTTTATTTATATTCGGTCCATTCCAATTTTCCAAGCATAAAATTAAGATTGATAAAGCGATTTTTATACATTTAATTGAATATTATTCGAAAAATTTTTAGTTAAATGTCTATAGTGTGAAAAAAAGGTTTATTTATACTATTCTTAATTATTTTTTAATTTTAAGTTTATTTTATAATCCAAGGTTTATATTTGTTTAAATTGGTTTAAAAGGTGCATAGTTGTTAAATAATTCCAAACTGACTGAAACTCTTGGGTTTCACATCAATATTCCTTCAAAAATTAAGGACCATTTCATAGCTTTTAGGTCAGTTTCAAGTTTCTGTCAGTTAAACTTTGCAAACTTGGAAACGTCTAAGAACTATTGTTTTCCTAATGAACAACTAAAACACATTCTGTTAGCCAATGGTCTCATACCTTTCTATCTTTTGTATCCGAAAGGCCTTTCGACTCAGTTTAATTATTGTCTGCTAAAAACTAATATAGAGGGATATTGTAATATTCTCTGAACTTTGAAATATGTTAAAAAATTATAAATGGAGGGTCAAATCTACGTCAAATATCATCAAATTTGCTCGGTAATTAGTTTAGTTTAGCAGCACGTGTAGGATTTGTTAAAACCGAATTATTTTCATAAATGTTTTCTTGAAATAACACATTTTTTTTATCAAAAATACTGTGTCAGTAAAGCAGTTATTTCCTACAAATAAAAAAAGATAATTACAGTAGTACTACTCTCCAATAGATGTCAGAGAGTCATAATTTTTATTGTTGCAGTTATTGATTGCCATGGATAAAACGACGTTTTTAAAATTGAAACGTTGATAGATCGATTTATCGCTTTCGAAATCACTTGAATACGTACTCAATTTCTAGTCCAGGGCATTTAGATCAAAATCGCCCGAATAGCGGAAATTTGGACATCCAGCAGATATCGAGATGCGGTTTTTTGCATTGTGTTCAGGAAGGTCCCAGGAACAAAGTCTACAATGTCAGGTTTGGCGCATTTTTGAAACATGCCTTCTGTGCCGGAAAATGCATTTTCTAATTGCATCATTCCTTGCACCTTTATAGGAACGACTGGAAACTCGAAAAATTTGCTCGGAAATTGTAACTCGGGAGTTTTCGAGGCTGCCAGAATTACCCGTGGTTGCACGGTAGTTGCTCGGTGGGAATGCGCTGGGGGTGAATTGGGGGAAAAATGGTAGCGTGCATGAAAAGCACTCCAAACTTGTTACTCGGGGGTTTTCGGGGATGACGAATTTAATTCTGGTATTGTAATCACCCGGAGACGCTTGGAGGCGGCTCTGGAGTGGCATCCGAGGGACCTTCTGGAGAAGAAATTGCATAGTCCATGAAAATCGCTCCAAACTCGACACTCGGGGGTTTTCGTAGATGACGAATTTAATTCTGGCATTGGAATTACCCGGGTTCGCTCGGGGATTGCTCTGTGGGGGAGCGCAAGGGTGAATTGGGGGAGAAATGGCAGCGTGCATGAAAAGCACTCCAAACTCGTTACTGGGGGGGTTTTCGGGTATGACGAAGTCAATTCTGGCATTGTAATCAACCGAAGGCGCTCGGGAGCGGCTCTGCAGGGGCATAGGGGAAGACATTCTGGGGGAGAAATTGCATATCGATGGAAATCGCTCCAAACTCAACATTTGGGGATTTTCGGGGATGACGAATTTAATTCTGGTAATGTAATCACCCGAAGGCGCTCGGGTGTGGCTCTGCGGTGGAATCTTTGGGAAAATTACAAAGTCGTTACTCGGGGGGTTTTCGGGGATGCCAAATTAAATTCTAGCTTTAGATTTCTTCGGGTGTCCCTCTGTGGGACTGCGCGGAGGATGAATTAAGGGAGAAATGGTAGCGTGCATAAAAATCACTTCAAATTCGTTACTCGGGGGTTTTCGGTGATGACGATTTCAATTCCGGCATTAGAATTCCGCTGGGTGCTCGGGGTTGGTTCTGTGGGAAATGGTTAAGGAGAAAGTGAAAAATCACAAATTATAAAAATAGTACTTTATTCAAATAACAAATTGGAGTTTTTGTTTATGTTGAATTATTCATTATAAACTTAAATTTTCAATTTAGATCCTAAACATCTTGTTCAAACTCTTATTCTTCTTTTCCTTCTTCATCTTCTTCCCCGTCACTATTCTTGACCCCGTTGGAAGTGCCTCTTTAGTTTGAGCAATTGCCATCGCAATGATTGCATGCAAGTAAGCACTCCTAAATCCTATTCTTCACCACCAGCAGGGGTGAAGCGTCCGTTCATGGGGAAGGATCAGTAGTGTCTTACAATAGTAATAATCACCAAAATGAAAAGAATTTACCCAATATTTAGGTTTCAATATTAATTTAATACAATTGACGGTACAGTATCGATATAAATATTATAAATAATGCTATACAATAGAAATATTAATTTTAAGCATTTTTTGTATCCGTTAACAAAAATGCTGTAATACTGACGAGGATGCAATTTATTAATAATCGTGACATAGCGATTTGTGTTAACTATACAATTCAAAAAATTCATACCAAATACCTAAATAAAAAACATGTAAAAATGTGATGAAAAATTTAAAACTTTAACAACAAAGTCTTTCAGTAGATTATGTTATTTTTGAATTATTTTGTGCTATATCTATTTATGTATATCTAATTAAACAGTATTATTTGCTATATAAATGTTAGTAAAAATGAATATAGCAATAGTTACTTAACGTAAATAAAACTCTTTAGAGTTTCTTTCCTAGGTTTCGAAATATTTTTGATTTTATTTTCAAGGAGCTAGTATAATTCATTAGTGACAGAATGTAAGTAGAAATCTATTATAAATTTAAACTTACATCTCTGCTAGGTTACAACGTTTGGTGTTTTGTATAAATTAACATTAACAACATATAAGAGTAAATAATAAATTAGAAAATTCAATTGTTCAAAATTATATGACAGTTGATATTAATCTATACTAATATTATAAAGAGGAAAGATTTGATCTTTTGTTTGTTTGTTTGTTTGAAATAAATAGGCTCCGAAACTACTGGACCGATTTCAAAAATTCTTTTACCGTTGGGAAGCTACACTATTCCCGAGTGACATAGGCTATGTTTCATTTAAAAAAAAATAGGGATCCTTACTAAAATGCCATTAATGTAACCAAAAATGACCTTAAAATCCTTACATCGCGTGCGCTGAGAATACTATTGATTATAGAATAAAATAATGTACTACGATTTTGAAAAATATATAAATTTCTACAAAAAATGCCGCGACAGCATATGTCTAACTGTTATAGTTTCGTCACAATAACTAATTTTTAATTTTTTAAAAGTTTTTATCTTGGTATTATTCCTTATCAAAATAACTTATTTTATAATCACGACAGATATCACAAATTTAGCATGTGCAATGGGGCGAGGCTACTTATAAAGGAATTAAAGGACAATTGAGTTGTTGCAACCAATATAACTGAACCACCAGCTGATCAACTAGCTCATACACTGAGGATACCGATGATCCCAACTGATCTACCAAATCCATTTAAACCGCTTCAATTTCCTATCAAAATATCTTTCGCTTTTACTAATAATAAGTCTCAAGATCAAACCTTCCAAATAGTAGGGATCGGTTTTCCTCATGGCCAATCGCCTAAAGCGGGTCGTAGTACCTAAAAATCAATTTATTTTGCAGCCAGAAAATAAAACAACATGTAATATTGTTTACAGGGAAGCAGTGACCCAATAAATTTAATGGCTTTTGTTATTTGTCTTTAATCCCCGTGCAAAGCTGGGGCGGGCTGCTAGTAAATAAATAATTATGTAACTATGACATTAGTAGTAATCTGATAGAAAACTATTTACCCATAAGCGAACAAATTTGTTTTGTTGCATTGTCATCCAAACATATGATCTTTTTCGAGCATCCTCACTTAGTGTAAGTACCTAATTGTGCATTACAATATACTTACTGTGTTCTTGTTTATCAGTGTCCTAATGAAGCTGTAAATAAACAGCAAAAGCTCATCCAAACTTAAAAGATGTTATCTTTTTTCGCCACCTCTGACTACGTTGTCGAATCCAATTGAGATTTCTTTGGTTTAACACTTGGATAGTCAACTTATTCTTTATATAAAACTCATCGCTATCTGTACATAGCAAAAATATTTTTTAATCACAATGTATAAAAAGAACTTTTTATAGTACCTATATATTACCGATTGACTATAGGTCACATTACTATTATATACAATATACATTATTTTGTTACTTGAATTTGGGAATTTTGTAATCGATTTAAAGATCATATCTACCCGAAATTGTGTCAGAATCTCTATTTATATGCCTAAACACACTTGAAACATGCATTGTCATCCAGTAGGCGGTCTAGGACGTTCTGGCGCGACCGATCTGGCGCGACCGATTTGGCGCGGCCGTACTGGCGCAGGTCCGTTCGGGCGCAGACCGCTTCGGGCGCAAGGCCTATCTGGCGCAGGTACGTTCTGGCGCAAGGACTTTATGGCGCACATTAATATTTTTATTTATATTTCGCACATTAACCAATAAATTAGTTATATTTCAGTCAAAAATTGTATTTTATCAAAACATGTTTCGAGAGTTCATATATCATTATTAAAGCTCGGATTATAGGCAAAATGCCTTTTTTTGCCTATTATAGGTATTTTCTGTACTTTTTATCTTTTTTCGTAAATTCTGCCTATATGTGTTTTTTAAAAAAAAATTATGCTACTTCCCACGATATTATTTTATTGCTTAACCTTTCTGTAATAAAATTTTGGGTCAATAATAAAATATCAATGGTTTTTTATTATAATAGATTGTAAAGTTCAAAAAAATTGTATACAACCAAAAGGCGATAAACTGAACCTCTTAGAATCTCTGGAGATTAATAAATATATGTAAACATTCTAAATTGCTTTTAAATGACCAACCAGATTTTAACAAATTCACCCTTACTTAATTTTTTTTTTACCTAAGTGGGAAGTTTCGAATCTGGTAAATATAATTTGAATTATTAAGTTTGTATTTATTCATTCTTTGTACGAAGCAGTTTTGGTTTGTAGCTTATTGTTCAGTTTATGTCTATACTTCTATACGGTGTTAAAAATGGAGGTACAAATTAAAAGCAAACAAGGAAGCGGGAAGTTTTTCGAAAATGGATTTTTGTATGTATTTTATAGAAACAGTGCGTGTGGAACAAAAAAGTTCTGGCGTTGCGATAGAAAGGGTGATGGTTGTCGTGTGAGAATACATACACAAGATGGCACAACAGTGAAAAGTATAGACCGTCACACACATGATAGTTCAGCTGCTACTGTTGAAGTCTTTAAGATCAAAACACAAATTAAAGATAGAGCCACGTCTACAATGGAAGCGCCTGCTCAAATTATTAATCATGTTTTGGGTTCTGACGGTAAAAATGTGCCAAGAAGTGTCTTAGCTGCATTGCCCGTGCAAACAGCATTAAAGAAGATGATCAGACGGCAGAGAAATACAGTAAATGGAGCACCGCCTGTTCCACGGAGCTTGGAAGAACTAGAAATTCCAAAAAAATACAAAACCATTGTGGGAAGAAATAACGTGGAAGAAGATTTTCTTCTGGCAGATAGTGGAGCAAGCCCAGCAAGAATCTTAATTTTTGGAAGACGAGAGAATTTAAAGTACGTTTGACTGCTAATTTATGCTTTATTCCTTTAAATATGTAACTAATTAAATAAAATTTGTCATACTTAATTATTTACATGATTAATTTTAAATTATTATAATAATTCATTCATTAATTTTGTAGAGTATTCTGATGTTTTAAAATATTATCTAACTGTATATGAAAATTGTACCATATTTCCGAAACATGTTTTAATTTAAAAATAAATTAAATTTATTGGCTTTCAAACATATGAAAATTTAATATAATTATTTTTAATGGGGAACAAATACAGGTTTATTATTCGAATTTACTGTAAAAAGACTCACAAAGTCCTAGTAGTACGATCATTAACACACGCATCTGCCCACATTTCTACCAGAAACAAGCCGTTTTTACATATACAGGATATCCCAAATTCAATTCTCACCATTGGGATATCGGAAACCATAAGAGATACCTACAGAGTTGCTTAAATGAAAAAAGTTTTGTTTATATCAAAACCAAGTTTAACCGTTTTCGAATTATTAAAGTAAAATGTATTTTTTTTTAATTGTGTCCGATATCTTGAATTTTAATAACTTTATAATTTAACATTATTAGCAGGGTTTTTAAAAATACTTTTTTGAAAGTATTTAAATACAAATAGAAACACAATTGTTTTTTTTTTATTTTAAATACTATTTACTTAAATACATCTTAAACAATTGTATTTAGATTTTTATAAAGATTTTAATGGTTTAATTATTTTGTACATTAGGTACATTAAAGAATCAGTACACTTCAAGTTTTGATTTTATTTTTTACCGCAGGCCTATTGTTTCCCGGTGCTTTTTTCCGCGGGACCGTTTTTCCTGCATTCAATAGTAGTATAGGTTATGAAAATTTTGTATCAATTATTTTTGTATCTATGCAGATGTATCTATGACATAATGTATTGTTATGTGTTATTATTTTTTCAGATTTTACGTGAATCCAAACAGTGGTTCATCGATGGAACCTTTTGTTCTACTCCTCCACTATTCTACCAAGTGTACGTCATTCTAGCAGAAAAATTAGGTGGGGTTCATCCAATAATATATGCCTTACTGCCAAATAAACAAACTGGAACATACAGACGCCTCTTGGATATGTTGCTTGAACTACAAGTACACTTAAATCCACAGCGAGTTCCTTGTGATTTTGAATTGGCTGCAATAAATGCTTTCCAAGAAAAATTCCAAGACGTTTAAATGCAAGGCACTTGGTCAAGAATTTTAAAAAACATCTTGCTGAAATAAATCTTTTGGGTAGATACCAGAACGAACCAGATTTTGCCAACATGGCAAAAATGATAACTTCGTTGGCCTTTGTACCTATCGAAAATCTCGATGAGGCGCTAGAGAGTCTTACAAAAGAAATTCAACCAGAATTGTTGCCAATGCTCGATTGGTTCGAAGATTTTTATGTGGGGCGACCAAACAGACGTGGAGGTGGGCGAAGACCACCTATGTTTCCACCAACTTTATGGTCTGTTTATGGAAGGGTTACCAACGACATTCACAGAACCAACAATTTTGCTGAAGCTTCTCACAGGAGGCTTCAAACGGAGTTATCGATGGACCATCCATCAATTTGGTCATTTATTGATCTACTGAAGAGAAGCAGGTCTCAAGAGATATGTATATTGAACAATTAATAGCGGGACACGCACCCCCTAAAAAACTTGGAAAATACATTGAATGTGATAATAGAATTAAGAATATTGTAGAGAATTTCAATAATATAGGAGTGATAGAATATATAAGAGGATTATCCTATAATTATAATATGTAATATGGATTACTAAATCATTATTATTAGTTTATTTTTTATTTTTTTAGTTTGATTTGTGATATTTTTAAAAAATTTATCTTATTAAATTTCTATAATCTAGTTTACTTATTTCGCTTATGCCATTTTTAATATTGGCAATAATTATTTCTGTTGATATTTTAACTTCTTCATATGCATTTTTTTCTAATTTAAATGCATCAGATCAGGTTTTTAAAACGTTCCGATTTTTAAAGAGATCCTTTCGCCGCCAATGTTAAATAAAAAATACTTATTAGATTATGAATAAATTTTTTTTTATAGTTAAAGACCTTATTTATCAAATTGTGAAGTTTTAATTACACCTTACTGTGCAAATTTTTGAAAAAAAAATGTTTTAAAATGTTCGTATTTGTACAAAGTCTTATGAGAAAGTAAGACCTTAACGATATTTTTCGAATTATACTATTAGTTACCGATTAGATGGAATAAAGAAAAACTGAAATTTAGATTTTTAAAATAAACAGGTTCCTTTTTTTGCAATAAAATATATCAGTCACCGGCCAATTTACTGAGAAATTAATAATTAAAAATCACAAAAAAATCTCAAGTAACCTACATTAAAATGGAGTCAAAACATTTGGCAACGTTGCGTAGCGCGCGAACTTCAAACCATTGAATACCTTCAATGTAAACTTTTCTTTTTTTTGCACTTACAGCATTTTCACACCATTGTTTACGTTTAAGACTCACAAATTTACCAGCATCCTTGCCACGATACATTCGAATATTATGATTAATCATTTTTATTTAATTTACTCATTCACCACATTGACAGATATAGTAGGTATATTACTTTACGAGTGGAGTAAATTGCATATTACAGCGAGTGTTTGGCCCATGAGCGGCTTGCGAGCGAAGGGGCTAAAGCAACGAGCTAAATATGCAATTTGTTCATCGAGTGAAGTACTATTCTTTACCCACGACTTACCAAATGGTTTTGTATAAAACTAAAAATAACAAATATAAACTTTAAATTTTGACAAAAATATTCGATTTCGCAGACAGTTCTGTCTAAGAAATGTCAAATGTTAGTTTAATTGAATGAAAACTGTAGGTAACCAACATAATAATACAGGTGGTTAAACATACTCCCGCGTCACCCCTTACCTGAGCCCAGTAGGGTGCTAATAAAAGAGCAATAAAAGAGACCTTTTCGCCTACCCTCACCGCATGTGGTTGTATGAATTCACGATTTTACAATCTATTGTTTATATTTAACAAATATGTGTTTAATTTTTTATAAATAAAAATAAATAAATATCAGAAACGTAAAGATATTTTTTTTCTGATTTCAACCATATATAATACTTACGCAAAATTTTGTAGTTTACAGTTATGTCACCAAAATATTCTAAATTACACTGAGAAACAAACAAGAGATAATCTCATAATGTGGTACAAAAATACCCAATGATTATTAAATTTAAATCCAAAACAGCAAGGGATAATCTCATAATAATGTTTTGAAAATAATATATAAGTAATAGAATACCTTAATACTACAAAAATGCTTAATTATCAAATTTAAATCCAAAACAGCAAGGGATAATCTCATAATGAGGTGTTGAAAATAGATAAACTTTAACAATTCCAATAACAATCAGATTGAAAGAGATTTACCCTAATTAAAATGCTATTGCATTACAAAACATCCTAATGTTTTTTTAATATCAATTTGTATTGTTCGGTTATAACAAAAAATATATAAAATGTTAGCCATTATTCACAAACAATTATTTGTGTCTTGTTTTACGCACGGTATACATCATCCTATTGATTGTTCGGTAGTGATAAAAAATATATTTGTTTGTGTATGATGGAATTCCTCCGCAGTTCTACAGCTTTTAAGAATCACATAAAGGAATTGGGTTTGGTAAATTTTTTGATAGTACATGGATTTGTTTCACGTTCCAGGACATGTGTGTGTGGGAATAGAATCCAACTTGGCCAACAAAAAAGGCAAGGAAGAGAACCAAGTTATCGGTGTCGCAGACGGAACTGTTGTACTGAAACGTCCTGTAGGACAAATTCATTTCTAGATTTTTCGACACTTCCTATAGGTCAGCTGCTGATTATTTTAGTACTGTGGATTAATGAGTATCCAGTCATTCAGGAAAATGTTTTGCCTGGATCCATTGTAATGACTGACTCGTGGAGAGGATATACTGGTTTAAACCACCTTGGATACCATCACTATCAAGTCAATCACCAACGAAATTTTGTGGATCCAAACAATCGACTTATTCACACCCAAAATATCGAAAGTAAATGGTCTGTCATTAAGAGGAATCTTCGTCGACGATTGGGAAGGATGTGCACAACTAGATTTGAAACATATTTGGTGGAGTATGTTTGGCATAGTCGATGCACCACACATGAAGAGCAATGGACGGATATTACCAATGCGATACAACATTTTCACCCACTGATGAACTAATCACTTTTTTACATTGACAAGTAAGTACTACTATTACATACATTTGCCAGAGGTATTTTTTTTGCATGTTGGTGAGGGGTATATTTATTACTATTAATATTTAGATATGCATTTTTGGGGTATTTAAGGTTCTTTTCTATTTTGATTTCTTTTTGCATGTTGGTGATAGGTATATTTATGACTATTAATAGTATTAATATTAATTGACAAGTCCTGTTAGATACAGGCGCTAAAGGTATTTTATGTTATATTGGGTGTTGTTTGTTTCTCAGTGTAATTTAGAATATTTTGGTGTCATATCTGTAAACTACAAAATTTTGCGTAAGTATTATATATGGTTGAAATCAGAAAAAAAATATCTTTACGTTTCTGATATTTATTTATTTTTATTTATAAAAAATTAAACACATATTTGTTAAATATAAACAATAGATTGTAAAATCGTGAATTCATACAACCACATGCGGTGAGGGTAGGCGAAAAGGTCTCTTTTATTGCTCTTTTATTAGCACCCTACTGGGCTCAGGTAAGGGGTGACGCGGGAGTATGTTTAACCATACAGGTTTTTATTTACTTACTCCACTAGTTAAGTAAATGAAACTATAACACAACTCCATAATAATTTAACACTTACTGACAGAGTTATAGGTTAAAAAATACGCAATTTACTTATGAGTCGTGGGAAAAAGCTTATACGTGGTTAAGGTTATATTGTGTGGATAAAAATACAAACAATCGAGAGACAGCGTTGTCAAATCACGGACAGGTTATTAACAGCTGATTTACAAAAGTCAAATTAACTTTTGTATTTTACTATTTTTTTTTAATTTTCAAAATTTCAATTATCAATGCTTCATATACTATTTATTTTTTAATTTTAGTAATTTTTATGGGCTTTTTATTTTAATTTATCGAGTATTGACTACAACAGTTGTTTTGACTAAACTGGAGCGAAAGGACCTCCTTAAATGGTTTTGTTTGTTGACGTTTTAGTATTTTTAACCTTATTAAATTAACACCTTCCTAAAAAATTTAAGTGCCTTGAATCTAAGTTATGTTTTCAATTATTTGCGGCATTCAGTCCTCACGCCAGAACGTTCCTGCGCCAGATAGGCCTTGCGCCCGAAGTGGTCTGCGCCCCAACGGACCTGCGCCAGTAAGGCAGCGCCAGATCGGTCGCGCCAGAACGGGCCATTCCGTCCAGTAGGTACCTACTTAGCTATCCTAAAAACTTTAGAGCTCTACGTGGTCGGGAAATAGGTTTAAATTCGATTACAAAATTCCACCTGGAATGACAAAGAGTTAAATAACACGACAAAAATAAAAAACTTTCTATTTCCCATATAAAATTTAGAATTTCTTGAAATTGTGTAAAAACCTTTATGTATATGGCTAAACACACTTGAAACATGCATTGTCATCCAGTTCTTAGCTATCCTGAAAATTTCAGAGCACCAGATGGTCGGGAAATAGGTTTAAATTCAATTACAAAATTCCACCCGGAATGACAAAAAGAAAGACAAAGAACACGAAAATAAAAAACTTTCTAAAAATACAAACCTTTATATACACAAGAAAACCAAAATCAACGTTTTTTCAATTCGTCTGTTTGCCTATAGGTATGTCTCTATGTTTGTTAACGCTAATGTTAAATACGGCTTAAACGATTTAGATGCAGCTTTCAGAAATATATTTTGTTTGGCTTCACATAATAGGTAATATAACACAATAGAAGTGATAACCAGCTGTCGTTACACAGTCATTAAGATAAGATAGGTCAGTCCGCACGAACTTGGACCGAATAATACAGTAAAAACTTTTTTTTTAAGTATTAACAACAATAAAAATATTTCAAACAATTGTTGTAATCATACCTTAATTTAACACAATAAAAAAAATAAATAGCCGTCTCAATGAGACAGATTAATAAAAATTCTAAAACTACATTTCAATAACTTCAATTTTTTGTTTTCAGTTTAGCGTTTAATAATTAAAAATAACATTTTCAGACCTTCTACAAGAATATGTAGATGACATTATCGCAAAAATTTTTTTGTAAATCAGAGAACAGCGGTGTATGCCAAGTTTTGTATTCAATTTAAAAAATTCAACTTCATAATATACAGAATTGGTGCCAAAAATATATAAGTTTGTTTACATCATTTGTAATACATTAACTGGGAAAAAAGGTTTAACAAGTGTTGATTTTTAGAAATTCTTTACGAGTGAGTGAATCTAAAATGCACAAAGTTAATAAGGTCTGGATTTAGTATAAATCTTATAAAATAAGTACATCTGTTTTTCAGAAACCTAGGAATAGTTAAAATTATTATTTAATACAAAGTGTGTCTACGCATGGAGCCGTGTAGAGGAGATATATTTAGAAATTTGGTTTCCAAAATTATTTTTTTTTTAATTCTTGGCCTACCACGAGGAGGTTCAGCATGGTAATATGAGTATGAAAGGCTAAGTGTAGTGTAAACCTCATGTATGATGTTTCATACTTTTAAAGACCTGTTGGACGGACGGATAGAGGGGCATTTTATGGAAAACTTGGCATAAATAAATACTAAGAGAAGAAGTATAAACAAGTTTACGTTAAATAGCATGACACGAAACAAAAACTAAATAATTATTTAAATTACTCATTATCTTGAGGAAGATTTCGCATACGGTCCATTTATTTCATTGCTTCTTCATTACAGGGTGCCTTTCCTGTGTGTTTTGTGATGTCTAAACCTAAAATTCGAAGAGTACGCACTCTACTAAGTGCAACCTGTCCCTTGGCAAATAGCGCTTTACCGAGATAGATTATGGCATAGTCCACAGTACACTCTAAAAAAAATTTTTAAATTAGTTTATTTTATTAACAGTTAAAATAATATTTATTATTTTCACATGTGGAACAAAAAAAAAAAACAGAAAAAACTTCTCTCTCGCGTAATCGATCCCATTATGATAACATAACAGAACTTTCACAATTGGACGCTTATCCAAATGAGCTATGACCATCTTAAAGTATTATTACAGATACCTGTAATAGTGTCTTACTTTATAAAGCGAGTTATTAATGAACAAATGTTGCAAAATGCAGAATATTATTTATTCTATCGCTTTACTAGTTTTGAAAAATATTTCAACTGCAAACTAAAATGGTTGGTTTAAATTATCTATTAGATATGCCAACCCCATTTGACTTTGAAGTGTAAATCAATATCCGTCGAGACACATAGCCAGGGAAGTAGTTGTTTCTTCTTAGTTAAATAGTCAATGTTTTTTGAAAATATTTTTCAAAACTAGTAAACCGATAGAATAACTAATATTCTGCATTTTGCAACATTTGTTCATTAATAACTCGCTTTACAAAGTAAGACACTATTACAGTTATCTGTAATAATACTTTAATAGTATCAAGACCAGGGTCTTGTTGTCAAATCGAATTTTGGTTTGCAATTAGAGGTGAAGATGTCACTACTATCACGACGTTTACACTTTCATTACTGAAAGGAATATATCGTTCATGATTTTAGTCAAATCTTCAGTCAGCGATTATGCCTTAAGCTCGCTGACGAATAACATATACCTTGTACTGACGAGACCCAATAGGTCGAAACCAGTCTACAAGTTATGTTGTCCCTTCTAACTGCAAACTAAAATGGTTGGTTTAAATTATCTATTAGATATGCCAACCCCATTTGACTTTGAAGTGTAATTCAATATCCGTCGAGGCACATAGCCAGGGAAGTAGTTGTTTCTTCTTAGTTAAATGGTCAATGTTTTTTGAAAATATATTTTAAAACTAGTAAAGCGATAGAATAACTTATATTCTGCATTTTGCAACATTTGTTCATTTATGACCATCTTATTTAAAAACTTTCAAAATGATAATATCTATACATAACTTAAATTATATTTAATAACAATTCAGTATAAATTTCTAAATCTATGTATGTGCCTAAACAAACTTGAAACATACATTGTCATCCAGTTCTTACATATTCTGAAAATTTCAGAGCTCTAGGTAGTCGGGAAATAGGTTTAAATTCGATTAGAAAATTCCATGGAATGACAAAGAGACAAAGAACACGGCGAAAATATAAAAACTTTCTAAAAATATTGTTTGTCGAGCAGATGTAGATGTCTTGTTATATTATCAAGAAACATACACAATTAGTCAGAATTTAGACAAAATTTATTAAGATATACACTTTAAACTACAAAAACTTCAATTTTAACTAATTACATAACGAACAAAAACAGGAGCGACTATTCGGAGCACGAAGTGTAGATACCAGGAGTCCGAACGGATTATTGAACGAATGGTCTCAATTTAATGGACAAATTTTTTACCGGTAGATTGCACCACTTGTCAAGAAATACTCGTTCAAATCCTTATAAACTAATTGTTCATAACACAAAATTCTAATTGATATTATTTTGAGAGTGCTCACGTTTGGTACTTTGAATAAAGACACCTTTCCTACATTCTTACTTACTACTCTAGTCAACATCTTCAAAAACGTGAAAAATTAAAATAAAGGTCCTAAAAATATGAGCTGCAGCAAGATCCTTATTTATAGAGGAAAACTTTTAATAAAATAACTATATAGCTGTATGAAATTATTATTTAATGAATGAACAAAATAGGAACAATAAATATTAATAATGATAAACTTATACTAAAAAATTATAGTAAACCTAAACTAAACAATTACAGTGAATCTAACCTTAACTAAAAAATAAAATCAATCAACAGACAAAAAAATAAACTTAACTTAAATTACTTCGAAAACTGTTATTTACAGATTCTTTTTGAGAATTTTCTCTTGTACTCATGAGCTGTGCATGTTGCTCTTACATATGCTTCATGCACAACTCATGCTCCTTTTGCAACCTTTCATTCTCCAGCCCCCGAAACATATGCATATCTTGAAAAGATGCTTCAGAAAAATTGAAATTATTTTTCTTTGATGTCTAAAAAGATATATGTGAATTGCTGTATAATAATAATTTATTTGTGTTTTCATACCAGTGTTTTAACTACAGGCGTTGCTTTGCTTGGTGTACATGTTGATCTTGAACATTACATTTTTCCTACAATAAAATTTTCAAAAGTAATAAATGTGTTATATATTTATTAGGATTATAACTAATTGTTATGACAATCATATTAAGCAAGTACTAATCGTAATAATTGAAATAAAATAGTACCTCATGTGGAGTATTGGGAACATTTTGTGTATCAACAGTATATATCGGTTCCTAAAAAAAATGTTCAGCACATGGGAGAAAAATTTTAATAGTACACCATTGCACTGTCACCATGACAAATATCATATTAAGCAAGTACTAATCATAATAATTGAGTTGAAATATATTACCTCATGTGAAGTACTAGGCACATTTTCAGCATGAACATATGTTACTTCCTAAAAATTTTTTTATTATTTTGAAGAACAAACAAGAATAATGTACTCTACCTTTGCACTGTCACAATCAAATTCATTGTGATCTATTTCCAACTCCAGAGGAATCATTTCGGCTATCTCCAATATCTCTGGAGGAGGAGATGGAGGTTTAGGACCACCACCACAAGTTTATTTTGCTCTCTTCTCAAATGAGATATTTCCCTCTTGCATTATAGTTTAGCCAGTTTTCACTGATTCATCAATTATTTCTTATCCCTATTTCTCGCATTAGCAGAATTAAACCTAAAGAACATAAAAACATTGTTAAAATTAAAAGCTAAATGTTTCGTTTCAGTTCAAAATTTAGAATAATCTCGTTCCAAGATGTAATTACCTATCAGTAATTTCCAACCATGCATTTAGTTTTGCCTTATTTGTGTTAGTACTCAGATCTTTATTTTCTATTATGCTGAGATAGTCTCCCACAATATCCCTCAAAAGGCGCTGAAATAAAATACAGATATTCACATTGATTTAATAATCAAGTAGCGAAAATATCTTTGCTTACCTTTTCTTCGCTTTCCCAATTGATACAGCGTTCTCTTTTATTACTGGCCATCTTTCGATCAGAATTATTATTAAAAAAAAATATGATCTAAACAACACTTAACTTCGGCTCCACATGCTTATACAATGCAAGTGTTCTTCTTTTCGTTAATAGCATACACAAAAATACATTCGCCAATACCACAGCACATAAAGATTAGACACATGTCACTCAAATTTGTAGATGTACTTGCTCCAGGAGTTTCGACGTTGCCAAGCCATTATTAGAAAGTTTTTTATATTTTCACCGTGTTCTTTGTCTCTCTGTCATTCCGCGGAATTTTGTAATCGAATTTAAACCTATTTCCCGACTACCTACAGCTCTGAAATTTTCAGGATAGCTAAGATCTGGATGACAATGCATGTTTCAAGTGTGTTTAGGCATATACATTAATTTCGAAATTTATACTGAATTGATATGATATAAATTGTGTATACATGTTATCATCCAATCAAAATGGTTTGAAGTACCGTAAAAAAACGTTTACGAAAATATAATCAGCTGGCCCTTGAGAATATTTGAGATGTAATTAGTGACATTAATAGCGATGTATGGCAAAATTGCGAAGTTCATATTATAAAAATAGAAAACGAATATCTTGTTTTACCGCCAATAGCACCATTAGTTACCCAACCTTTTTTTTTTGAAGGAGGAAACCGCATGGCACTCTTAACTTATATTAAGAGTAGTGGGGCGCTACTCCCACTAAAACCTCCCTGGAACTTCTAACCCTGGCACCATCCGTTCCGATATATCATCAGGATTAAAACCTGTCTTACTATGTTGTTCTGCCGCCAATCATTTCTTTTTCTTTTATGACAGTTACAATGTAATTGTATCCCATATCCCACCTTTCTTTATCTTTTAACATTCTAGCAATGAACTGTTCTGGGTGCCGTTCTTTCACATCCCATGCTAACTGGGCTCTTAAAGATGCCCACTTTGGACATACAAAACATGCGTGCAGAGGGCTCACCCTCCGTTTTCCCAATCCTTTTTGTATATTGTTCGAAGCTCCCGTGTCCAGTGAGGAACTGGCTGAAAAAGTAGTCTGTTGTGGCGAAGTCACACCTTGCCCATACTCCGATATTTGGAATCAGGCGCTTAGTCCATTTGGCCACCTCTAGGTTATGGTCCCACCTCTCTTGCCATATTCGCGCTCATTCCGTCTAGCTATCTTTGTTATTGTCCCTGTCCTCTGCAGTCTGGCTCTCTCCTCGATCAATAAATCAATAGGCGGGATCCCACATATGACCGCCAGGGCCTCTGTGGACACTGTTCTATAGGCTCTATTTCTTTGTGTTGAAAAAATAATTTTTTTGTACTTACTGAATTGCAGTGCTTTCTTCCAGATTGGGGAAGCGTAGAGCAGAATGGATGAGACTACCCCTGCCAGAATCTTCCTCTTTCCAAAATCTGGACCACCTATATTTGGCAGGATCTTAGGTAGCGCATTTGCCCTTTCCCTAGCTTTTTCACACGTTTTCTTGACATGTTCAGTGAACGTCAATCTACCGTCCAGCCACACGCCCAGGTACTTCACGTATTTGTCTGGCACAATCACCTCCCCGTTTATATTAAACAAGATGTCGTCTCTGTTTCGCTTCCCTTTTAGGATGACACTTTTAGTTAAAAAGGTAGCGACCTCAAGGCCATTTTTCTGCATCCACTTTAACACTTCGCTAAGGCTTACATTCGCTCTATAATATAGGTCATCTTTTTCATTTGCCCTAATGATCAGCGCCAGGTCATCTGCATAGGCTATAGTTATGCATCCTTTTGGGAGGTCTAGTTTGAGGATCCCATCGTACAACAAATTCCACAAAAGGGGACCAAGAATAGACCTCTGTGGGACTCCTTGGGTCAGGTTCACCCTAGTTGATTCGATTGTTATTGTTATGTTCCTATCCATGAAATAACTTTTGATAATATTGACCAGGTACTCACTTATCCCGAGATTTTCTAGGCTTTTTAAAATTAGGTGCCACTTGGCAGTGTTGAAGGCGTTTTTTACGTCTATTAATATAATGGCGCTCCATGTGCAATCTGTGTTACGGGTCAGATCAATCAGCCTATTGATCGCCGATATAGTGGACTTTCCCTCTCGGAAGCCATGCTGGTCGTCAGAAAAACCTTCAAGGTCGCTAATTTCTGTTAGCAACCGCGCTTTTACCAGTTGTTCGAAAAGTTTAACGATTACGTTCAGTAGGCAGATTGGTCTGAAACTCCGCTCCTGCAATTGGCCTTTGGGGATAAGTGAGACTTTTCCCTCTTTATAGTCGGTCGGAATATTCTGTTCCTGCAGTATGTCGTTGAACAATCTTTTGAAGCAGTTAGGGTTTTCCTTCACCGCCAGTTTGATAGTCTCCGGGTAGATCCCGTCTGGTCCCAGGGATTTTCCAGATTTTTACTTTGCTGCTGCGAATAATAGCTCTTCTCGACTGAAGGAAGTGGGGTCCATGCAGTTCGCTGGTTGGTGGGAACAATCTTTTCACGATTTCTGCTTTCTCATCGTTTTCAATTTCGTAAGGCACTAAAAGATGCCTGAATTTATTGGTGACCAATTTGAATCCGATTCCATAGGGATCGTTTTCTAGATCATTGCAGAGCTCCCTTCACGCCCTAGCTTTAGCCTTCTTTATTTCTTTTCCCTCTTTTCCCTCCGTGCCTCCTTATAAATCGTCTCAAAATCCTGTATAGCATGTTCATCCAAGTTTCTTCTTCTACCTCTTTTGTTGGTACATTCTCTACGTTTTATGTCAATTGCTTCATTCCACCAAACAGGTTTCCGACATATCCTATTTAGTTACCCAACCTGGGAATGATTCTACTTCGAAGACTCTGACAATTCTTGTTACTCATTGTTCCTTTACAACCATCGTCATGTATATTGGAACTTTTTTTGTTTCTTGCTGTTTCTAGTATTCATTATTATATACAGTAAAAAAAAACAAATAACTGTATATTCTTACTAACGTATCCGACTCTTTCCTTTTCAGTCAAGAAAGTCTCATAGCTCCCCGTGGTTCTTGCTGGGCAAACAATATGTTGAGATTATCAAAGTCTTACAAAATAAGCATTAATTACAGATAATTGTAATATAAATATTAAAAGTTATGAGCTAATGAAAAAATTAAATCGTTATTTGACAATTTTCAAATTGATACAAAATATACAGATATAGTCCATTTCATCGTTTTTGGCCGATTTGATATTAGAAACCACTGAAATAAGATTAAACTGTCATCCAAGTTACCAATGGCGGACAGTTTTTTTTTCTAAATTAGGTAGTAAGTTTCTGAAACTATCAGTGTGGTTTGACATCTACAAAAATATGACATTAATAATTATTAAATTCAACCCTTCAACAACGAGCCGTACATGACGGTTACTAGGAATGTGAATTAAGTTAAGACTTCCGTATTGAATACTTTTTATCTACCGGTGAAACAAGATGCAGTTACGTAAGTGTTGTATTAAAAAACAAACGTCCTCATTTAAATTTCTAACTTGCCTGTATCTGAGAGAGATGTAACTCTAAATTTACTTCGAGTATGATTTCTGTCATCGGCCAAAATCCGTGAAATGGACTATACAGGGTGTCCCAGAATTAACTACGAAAACTTCGTATACGTATTCCTTGATGACAAATAAGTAGGGTCTTTCCTATAAAAAAAATTTTTTTAGAGACTCCTGTCAGAGTTATAACCGTTTAAAGAGGGGTGGTAAAATACTGTTTTAATTTAATATCTTCTGATTGGTCCAAGATAAAAAAATAAAAATTTGGGTGAACATCATTTTTATAAAGACGCATTTCTCCTGCCACTTTTCACCTGCCCTACCCCATTCTAAGGGTGCAAATCAAGGAACCCCTCTTAATATTTTTTTTGTAACTTTCTTAGCAATTAATATTTGCAATAACAAAAAATTATTTTAGGAAGTTTTGATTATTTAGAAACTTTTTTGTTCCTTGTCGTTTTTAACGAAATCGTTTCGGTTTGGAGTAAAAAAATAAAATGTAGGACCATGTTAATTGAGTATTGTGTATCGCGATCAAGTAGCGCACATTTTACCATTTAAAGAGTTAAAGGGTTATAACTCTGACAGGAGTCTCTAAAACAATTTTTTTTATAGGAAAGACCCTACTTATTTGTCATCAAGGAATACGTATACGAAGTTTCCGTAGTTAATTCTGGGAGACCCTGTATACAAAAACGTTTGTGTTTTTAAATTTACAACAAAAATAAATAAAATTTAACAATGATATGATTTTTCTCGAAATATGCTTTTGAGGAACTGGCCTTTTTTCTTCAATTCCACGCTAATTGGCTTCAATAAGATTAAAAAGTCGCCGATGGTAAACTGATATTGGAAAAACTTTAATCGGTAAAATGGGACACGATGCATTGTGGCAAGAAATTCGCTTCGTGGCCATCTGTTATTAAATTTGACCACAAGGCGTTGCAACAATAAAGAAAACCATGACGCGTTTGGATTATCATTCAACTAAACGTTAAAACTGAAAACCACTGCATGACCCATTTGCTGTTATTAAAAGCAATAAAAACTTTTAGGTTCAGAGAAAAAAAGCAGATTTATTAAAATAACAATATACAGAAAATATCAAATTAGCTAATAAAATATTCCTTATGTTAGAAAGAAAAATAATCCATTTACATGCTTACGGTTAGATATTGTTGGTCATTTGCCATATTGTAACTTTAAAGGGCATTATTTCCCTAGCTAGCTCACTAAGTCGTGGGTTATCTTTTAAGAGTACTTACTACCAGTCACCCACTAACATGTAGTTAAAGGCGCCAAAGTACAAAGTCCACAAATTATACTCAAACACCCGTTTTAAATGATTTATTACAGATTTAACAATTTTAAAAAAGACAATTAATGAAATAAATAAAAACATTGAAAACTGAGTAGGTAGTATATCAAATAATATTAATTATAAACAAAGGAATAAACTCAAAGTCTAGTACCACAAAAATATTTTAATTTAAAAGGGTACAAGTTTCGGGAATAAATATTCCCATCAACAAGCCCTCAAAAGTAAACAAAACGAAGCAATAAAATTATGGAATTGAAGTCAACAATTCCCGTTTGCAGTTAGAGGGACAACATAACTTGTAGACCGGTTTCGACCTATTGGGTCTCATCAGTACAAGGATATATGTTGTCGTCAGCGAGCTTACCCGCTGACTGAAAATGCACTAAAATCAACATCTATATATATCCATCGAGTGATGGAAACACAAACGATACGATAGTAGTGACATCTCCACCTCCAACTGCAAAACAGAACCCGTTTGACTGAAAACAATTCACACACAGGTGTTCAACAAAAATGAAGGATGATGATAGCCAAACTGGCAACTTTAAAAAAGAGAAAATCATCCATATCTCAAATGTGGTCCAATGGTAAACAAAGGAATAAACTCAAAGTCTAGTACCACAAAAATATTTTAATTTAAAAGGGTACAAGTTTCGGGAATAAATATTCCCATCAACAAGCCCTCAAAAGTAAACAAAACGAAGCAATAAAATTATGGAATTGAAGTCAACAATTCCCGTTTGCAGTTAGAGGGACAACATAACTTGTAGACCGGTTTCGACCTATTGGGTCTCATCAGTACAAGGATATATGTTGTCGTCAGCGAGCTTACCCGCTGACTGAAAATGCACTAAAATCAACATCTATATATATCCATCGAGTGATGGAAACACAAACGATACGATAGTAGTGACATCTCCACCTCCAACTGCAAAACAGAACCCGTTTGACTGAAAACAATTCACACACAGGTGTTCAACAAAAATGAAGGATGATGATAGCCAAACTGGCAACTTTAAAAAAGAGAAAATCATCCATATCTCAAATGTGGTCCAATGGTAAACAAAGGAATAAACTCAAAGTCTAGTACCACAAAAATATTTTAATTTAAAAGGGTACAAGTTTCGGGAATAAATATTCCCATCAACAAGCCCTCAAAAGTAAACAAAACGAAGCAATAAAATTATGGAATTGAAGTCAACAATTCCCGTTTGCAGTTAGAGGGACAACATAACTTGTAGACCGGTTTCGACCTATTGGGTCTCATCAGTACAAGGATATATGTTGTCGTCAGCGAGCTTACCCGCTGACTGAAAATGCACTAAAATCAACATCTATATATATCCATCGAGTGATGGAAACACAAACGATACGATAGTAGTGACATCTCCACCTCCAACTGCAAAACAGAACCCGTTTGACTGAAAACAATTCACACACAGGTGTTCAACAAAAATGAAGGATGATGATAGCCAAACTGGCAACTTTAAAAAAGAGAAAATCATCCATATCTCAAATGTGGTCCAATGGTAAACAAAGGAATAAACTCAAAGTCTAGTACCACAAAAATATTTTAATTTAAAAGGGTACAAGTTTAGGGAATAAATATTCCCATCAACAAGCCCTCAAAAGTAAACAAAACGAACCACATTTGAGATATGGATGATTTTCTCTTTTTTAAAGTTGCCAGTTTGGCTATCATCATCCTTCATTTTTGTTGAACACCTGTGTGTGAATTGTTTTCAGTCAAACGGGTTCTGTTTTGCAGTTGGAGGTGGAGATGTCACTACTATCGTATCGTTTGTGTTTCCATCACTGGATGGATATATATAGATGTTGATTTTAGTGCATTTTCAGTCAGCGGGTAAGCTCGCTGACGACAACATATATCCTTGTACTGATGAGACCCAATAGGTCGAAACCGGTCTACAAGTTATGTTGTCCCTCTAACTGCAAACGGGAATTGTTGACTTCAATTCCATAATTTTATTGCTTCGTTTTGTTTACTTTTGAGGGCTTGTTGATGGGAATATTTATTCCCGAAACTTGTACCCTTTTAAATTAAAATATTTTTGTGGTACTAGACTTTGAGTTTATTCCTTTGTTTACCATTGGACCACATTTGAGATATGGATGATTTTTTCTTTTTTAATATTAATTATGTCAATTAACAGAATTAATTATTATCTTACCTAATGGAAGTCTTCGGAAACCCTTGAATTGACTTTTATGAATCAATATCTATTGTATAGGGATGATTTTCATTTCAATTTCCAAAAGTCAGGACAAAATCGGGATTAATTTTTTTTCCTTTTCCTCCACAAAATGGCTGGAACTTATCCAATCTAGATATACTTTAGTAACTCGGGTGGACATCTTCGAATAAATTAGGATGAACCTTGTTTTTCAAAGAGGATTAACACCAATGCTAGACTTTTGACGTACCAACTTGTAATCATAAGAGAATTTACTAATCACAACGAGAAAGAATTGATAATTTTACTCTCACACCGCTCACGTCATATTTTTGGATTACAACTATTAAACTAAGAATTCTCACCGTTTCTATATATTAAAAAGGATATTTAAATACCTAAATCAAAATGTTCATCCATTTTCATTATTATTGAAGTTATACTTCTATTCGTACACTCTGTAGAAAAAGGTTGTGTAGAGTTAAATGGGAAAAATCATTGCAGATGTAATGGTGTGAGTAAGAGAGAGACAGAAACACTTATAAGGTATATTGGTCGGTGAAAACAAAGATAAAATATATACCACATGTTATTAGTCATAGCCATAAGTTCTTTGAATACCGTTTAAACATTCAGTACATTGAATAGGGATAGATATACAAAAAACAGTCTGAACTAATTCATGAATATCATAGTGACGGACCACATGATTATTTGACAGATTATTTTATAATTCTGTTACGTAAGTATACATATAAAGTTTAGCATTTTATATTAATAATAATATTCAGTAATGAGTATTGTATTGTAGTCTAAAATACCGTCACATGGTTGCAGTATATTTTGCTCCATGCTTTTAAGGTTGATGGATACATAAACAGAGTTTTTACGAATAGTCGAGGAAATAAAGCACCAAAACCTCCGAATTTTGTAACGTAAGATGGATCGGAATGCGTTTTTTTGCATTGGATTCATTAAAGTATCAGGAAATTTGTCGCTATATTTTATAATGTAAAAATTAAAATTGCATTTCTGCATTCGAAAAGTACATTCAGACAATAGAGAGAAAACTTAAAACTCGGTAAGTATTGCTGAAAATGGGTTCAATTTATATACTCGGCGTTTTTGGAGTCGCTGAACACTAATATCACGATTCCAAAAGTCTCCACGGCACTTGGTGTCTAGGGTATTTACCTCTTCCCCTGGGTATTTTATGTAAATTCTGTACGAAATCAGTGCACACTTGGTACTCGGTGGTTTTGTTGAGTCGCTAAATACGATTATAATAATAGCGATGGTGTTCGAAAGACCTGGTGCTTAAGACGGACCTCGTCTCCAGAAATTTTATGCAAATTCGATACAAAAAGAGTGTGCACACGGTACTAGGAGGTTTTTGGAGTCGCTTACCACGAATATCATATAATGAGTTTGCTAAATCATTCGCATACAAATTTATGAATCCATGCGCGTGCATAAAAGTACCTATAACTTCTGCCGGCAGTCCCACTGACTGCCACACTAGTTTTTTTTAATATTTTGTGTTCCTTAATCGGACCCTTAGAAATATAAACAAGAAATAAGATATGAAATCGAAAAAAATCATATCTGGTACGATTTAAATCTTCGATCTCTACCTATAGCGCTTTTATCCATCCGACCACAGAAGACAAAAACCTTAGTGGTGAATCGATTTCTTCTTAATGCGATTTCTTGTTTGTCTGATTTCTAAATTTCAAAAATACAATAAGAGATGTCTCAAAAGACTTAGTTTACTTTATAACTACGTAATTAAAACTTATTGGCTACTTTCTAGTTTTATCACAAACTTTAATTTGTTAACATATCATCTCGATACGAATAGTTTCTGATTAGCTATTTACCCAAATTATCTGATAGTGTCGACAAGAAAATGTTTTACATTTTGATTTACTGAACAAACATATTTTTTAATTTTACCGCGTTATTCAGTTTCTACACTTTAAGCCGTTTTCTTATGCATAATGGTTTGATTTCTAACTCATATAAAACCATTGATTTATAATTTACTTAATCGGAAAAGCTTTATGACAAGGAAAGCCAGTCTAAAATCACATTGCGTTTTTTATTTTATAGTAATGTTGGATTAAACACCTATTCTTAAAAAGAAAAAAAGTGTGAGGTGTCAAGGGACACCCGGATGGAACGAAGTTCCTTTCGATTAATTAGTGAAGGAATTAGTAATTTGTAAACATAACAGAGTGTTTATACATAGGTACATAAGCATTTATTATTGTCTGTATAAAATCTCTACTTACCTAACAGTTCGTTTCTTTTAACAAAAGTGTCCATTTATACAATACCAGAGCTTTAAATAACACATCTTTTTAAAATTACTTTTTATAATTTAAAACAGGAATTAACAATTCAATACAAAAAATTTAAAATTAAAATATTTGACAGTGACTGACAGTTAAGGTAATTTGACGTAGTCAAGTTACGAACTATTTTTAAAATGTTTATGAATTTATTAATTTATAAAAACAGGATGAAATAAAATATAATACTATTATAGGTAATTATGTTTTTTTCTACAGTATTTTCTTTTTAATGTACATTTTCTTTTAATTTAAAATAGTGTCTTTTTAATTGTAATATATCTATCTATGAGAGAGAGGGAGAGAGAGTTATTTATTTTTTGGTCTGTGAGAGAGAGAAACATGCGTGTGTCGGTGCATTGTGTCGGTGCATAGTGTCGTGACAACTTTTGGTATAAATTTTTTTGGGCTAGCTCCTAGCGTCAGTCGTAACTGTTCGTAACGCGCGAAAGGGAACTTCGTTCCAATAATATACTCTCAATTCAACGATGGTTTCGGCTTTGGCTAAATATTTGCCAAAGGAATATTTTAACAAATGCCAATTTTGCATATTGTAACCTTAAAATTACCCTAGGCTAGCTCCTGAGGGTCGTGGCTTCCTTCTGAGTTTTATTTAATTCCCTCCAAACATTAATTAAAGGGCGCCAAGTACAGACACACAAATAAAATTCGAAAAATCAGTTTTAAAATGGTTTATTACTTTAATTAGGATTTGATAAAAAAATTAATAAAATGAATTAATTATTTTTCTTATCTTTGGGTTTTCGAAGACTTCTGACGGAGTTTCGATTACTGGTGGAACGGAACTGCAAGGTGGATTGAATTCCTTTCTAGGAACTTCCTGTCGGATTTTCGTTAGATGTGCAACGAAACTGCAATTGGATTGTATTCCTTACAAAGGACTTCCTGTCGGATTTTCGTTGAATGCGAAACAGAACTACAACTGGATGGAATTCCTTCCAAGGGACAACCTGTCGGATTTTCGTTAGATGTGGAACAGAACTGCAAAATGGTGTCGGCTTCAAACTGACTGTCGACAGACTGCGTAATTTCTGGTACGATTTAACTGGTCCTTAATAGGGCCCTTCTTAAAGATGACAATAACCCTATTAATAAAATTGAAATCAAAACTCTGACTTTCAAATAATTAATATCGAACACAATCGCTATATCGTCTCTCCAAATTTCGAGAAAAAATTAATTACCTTTCATGGTGTAAAGTTAATAATTGTTCCATGGAATGTAGCTAATCAACTGAAAACTTTAATTCCTGTTGAAACTGCAATAATTATAGTTGCTATATTTTAATACCACAAAAAACTGACCTTGAACAATGGCAATTGTATTTGAAAATTTAAATGTTAGTAAAATACATAAAATATTTTATTCACCGCATTTTGGATTATTTTTAACAAACAATTAAAACAAAAGCAATAAGGTACTCACCAGAATGAAGGCCGAAGATATTAAGAAATAAATCTGAATTTAATCAGATTCGCAGATAAAATAAACGAATTTAAATCATAGACTATCGAAGAGACATATTGTCTTCTACCAAACTGGCAATCCCCTCTCGTATCGGCGCGATAACAATAGATAATATAAAAATATATAGTCCGCATGGTATGCTCAAAAACGAACGTTACAAACGTTACAATATTTGGTCGTTTCTTCCGAAGGGTTATACAGATCTGTCTATTAGGTCCAAAGTTAACTTTTCCAACAAGAATTCCAAAGTTCACTGTTTCCGAAGTTAATCGTTAATGTTTACCTTTGGTTAGAAATTACAAGGTTCATCTTTAGAACAGGGAATCGAAAGCTCAGCTTTAATTGATCAAAAATCCAAGGATGACTACTTCTGGAATACCGTAGCGCTGGTTAGTAACCACGAGTACTCTTGGACACCCTTTCTGTTTCAGAAAACAGCAAAAGTATTTTTAGGTTTCAAATATATTTTTTTTTTCTAAACTGAATAGTTTGTGCGAGAGATATTTCCAAAGTGGTAAAATGTGTTTCCCCCTTGTAACTTCTGGAATCACTACATAGTATAAAACAAAGTCGCTTTCTCTGTCCCTATGTCCCTTTGTATGCTTAAATCTTTAAAACTACGCAACGGATGTTGATGCGTTTTTTTTAATAGATAGAGTGATTCAAGAGGAAGGTTTATATGTACAATATCATCCTTTAAATAGTGGAGAAATACTGTTATTTTTGAGGTTTCTAATGTTATGTCGTTAATCAATTTTTTCCGCTAACATTGCAAATGCAGGCTGAACCCTACGAGATTTATCAAAATAATGTACTAATTATTTGTACACATTGAAAAGGTCTACAGAAAACTCTGCGATGGTATATGTCTATCTCTTATGGATATCCCACAATAACATTTTTTTGTCATTTACTTTTTACGACAAATAATGGCTAATTTTCGAAGCGATTTTAACCAATACAGCATTAATTCTTATCCAATTAAATAGCTTAAATACATTGTTGATTAAATATAGATCTATATGGTCCTGTACAGCACAAGATTTAAATGAATATTTTCGAAGATATTACAGATTTAAAATTGCGGGACGTAGCGCTTGCGGTGGTACTGGCCGGCCGGGGCATCGGCAGCGTGCCTATAAATAGCGCGTCGGAGACCGCGATTTTCCCTATAGCACTTTGAATTTTGCAGCGATTGGACGCGTTTATTACGAAATTAATCATTATGACGCTACCCTAAGGTGGTGCAGTTAAGATGTTATCAATTTACACCTGTAATTCTTACATGACCGTAAGGTGGCGCAGTTGATATCTCATATATTTAAAAGAGCAAAACTTACTATGACTTACTATGACGCCACCGTTAGGTGGCGCAGTTAATATATATTCTACCTAACCGATAAATTACAAAGTACTATAAATAATACTAAAAACTGGTAACTAACGAGAAAATATGATTAAAAATACAAAAAATTAATCGTAAAAATAAAAAATAAAATGAAAAAAACGTTAGTGTTAGGCGATGCGAAGTTCGCCGGGTCCGCTAGTAAAATATAAAACTAAAAATAATATATGATATAAATTACCATGTAAATTTTCACCGGAAATTGGTTTCTTGATTTTTATCGATTTTACACAGTTTTATTTTTCGGTTTTTTCTAATTCTGTCACCTTTTTTTCTGTTTTTTATTTTTTTTTTTCCATTTTTATGTGCAATTTTTTTTTTGTTTTTTCTACATTCCGGATGGAGAAAAATGCAAATAAGCTATTAACAATCGAAGTACAACGCCTTAATCATTTTCCTGATTTATTATTTGTTTTTATCGTGTTTTTTGAGTTTTTCTTTTTTCTCACATTATTCTCTTTCACAATTTGTACAATTTTTCGAATATATTTTGTTTCTTTTTTCTGTTTTTTCAGCTTCATCTTATTTTTTTCGTTTGTTTTCAGTCTCGTACCCATTTTCAATTATTCATGTTTTTTTATTGTTTTATCCGTTTTTTTTTATTTGCTTGATTTATTTTTGTTTTTTATAAAGTTTTTTATGTCTCCTTTATATGATGATCTAATAATATTTTCTTGTTTTTGAAAGATTTCATAATTCTTTTTTCGTCATATTTTGTATTTTTTCCCGTTTTGTCGTTTTTTCTACTTTTTCAATTTTCCACATTTTTCGTGATATTTTTTTGCTTTTTCTTGTTAATTGTCTTTTTTTAGTTTTTCTATTATATTAAATATCAAGTTAGTTTCTCGTTTATAACCCGTTTTTACCTCATTTAAACTTCTTTTTTTAATTTATCCTGTTTTTTAGAGTTTCTAGCTGTTTCGTTTTTTTTTCTTATATTATAACTTTTCTGATTTTTTTCTTGTTTTCTTATGTTTTCGTGTATTATATTTCTTTCAAGTTTTTTTTATATTTTTTTCGTTTTTAATCCTTTTTTCGAATGTTAGTGTGTTTTTTGGTAATTTTTCATATTAATACAATTTTGTTTCGATTTTTTTCTATTTCCATTTTACGATTTTTATCATTTTTGATTTTTTTCCTAATAATTTTTAACTTTTTTAATTTTTTTATTGCCATTATTTTCATATTTTAATAGTTATTATTTTATTCATGACGAAGACAAATCCAAATAAGCTTTTTACCTGTGTTATTTATAAATCGAAATACAACGCCATCTACCAAGTGGCTCCGCAACCTAGATGTAAATTAATGGAATAGATTTATTTCGATTAATTAATTTACACTTCCCTCTTGGAACTTATACAACTAAATAATAGGTACACACTGTGTTGGTAAATTTAACTGTCGTTTTTATGTATTTTACCGTTCAAAACTTACTGAATTTCCACAAATAATTCAAATCCAAAATTAGGCAAATCGACTCAAAAGTTTTCGAGTTTTAGCAAGACTAACGAACAGTAATTCACTTTTAATTACATATATAGATTAATGAAAATAAAACTTTAACTTTAAATCTATACTACCTAATTTATTTTACTAACGTGACATGTTTCAACGTTTGGTTTAAGAGTCTTTGAACAGCGGCGGTCCATAAATCCGACCTTTTTCGACGGATAAGACTCCAAAATATTATACATTGCATTGAGAAAAGAACAACACTCGTAATAACATAAAATACCTCTAGCTCCTCTAAACATCAAAATCAGAAAATAATATCTTTACGTTTCTGATATTTATTTTTTTATTTTTATTTATAAAAAAATAATCACTTATATTTTTTAAATTTAAACAAAAGATTGTTAAACCATGCTCTGAGGGTCGAGAAAAGAATAGGATTTATGGACCGCCTGATTTTCCCAGGTAAGGGGTGATTTTAAAGACTCTTTAACCCAACGTTCTCTTTAGATAAAATCCCAGGAAACGGTAAACCTATCACCGAAGTGTTAGATTGCTCAGACGGCACTGTTCTATATCATATTTCCTTAGGTTAATCTTTTTCAGAAGTTACATGAGAAACGCACTATAATAGCATATTACACCTGTTTAAATCTTCGGTCAGCTTCAGGGCACCACCGCGATTCTTGCACAATAATTCAATTCAGTTTAGCCAATAATACTGTTATGGAAATCTCTACTCATAGGTTTGGGTCTGTTGGTTGTAATAATTCTAAACTTTGGTTCTGTTTAAAGCATCATATCTGGAAAAATGTTGAAAAATTTCATTAAAATTGCACAAAATAGCGTAACCTACAATTTAGCCAATATATCTTTAAAATTATTTTAGGTTTACATGATGCTACACTTAACAAACTTACCCTCTTTAAAATGCAGATGTGTCACAGCGATTTTTGTTGGGTCGCATTTCTATTCGGTTTCTTCTGCATATAAATTGCTGTCCTTAAAAACAATTTAAACCAAATGATAATACTTCCAATGTCCAAGATCTACCTCGACAAGACACCTGACTGGACGATACTCGTAATGTGATGCAGGTGTCTCCTACCTTTTACTGCGATTAAGATTGATATACGAATGTTATATACGTCGTTAATAAAATCTGCAACGTACTGTAACGGTATAACCGAATAAGGAAAGGACCTTTACATGAAAGACTGTTTCTAGGTTATTCTAGAATGTTCTCTTTCTTTCTAGTGTGTACTAATTAGGTTCGATTTATGTTTCGCGTGAATTTTAGAATGTTCATTTGTTCTATATAAGGGGATGTATGGGCAGTTAAGGGGAGTTCAAATATTTAGAATAGTTCATTGTATTGTCAATCAGTTTAGACGTTATCCAGCAGAGTTCTGTGTATCTTAACAATTAACCATTAAGTGGTTCAAATTGGTGTCAGGTGTGAGGTGAAGATACAAGAATGCCGGGAAAGAAAATAAATGATAAATGATGATTGGTGGTTAAGCTCAGGAGAGAGCTCGGAGAATTAGAATTGGAAACTACAGAAACCAAATCTGTATTGTTGAATAAGCTCCGTGAATACTACCTAAGTAATAATGTCACATACGATGAGAGGGCAGTTTTCCCTACATATTAATTTATTAGTTTATATTTTACTATATTGTTTTGTATTACATTTTACCAGGTCAAAGTCATTGCGTTAGATCTCGACACCTGTTTAAATAGTTTAATTTTTATTCTTACGTAGAATATGAATTGGCTATAAAAGCAAGTTGTTAAGGTCGAACACGGGGAGTAAGGGTCACGCTTTGGGGTATCCCTAAAACAGACCCTTGGGTCTGGGCCGTTGTGACTCTTGACTTATTTTCGTGAATAAATGTGACATGCCACCATGTAGTTTATTTGGTAAGATTAGTTAAGATTTGTATTTAGTTATTCGTTATTCACATTTTTATCATTTATTGTTATTGCTTATTTATTCGTTAATATATTTGTTGTTTGTTTCCTGTTGTTTATCTCATCTTCACCTTGGTTAGTTTTCTGCCTTCAGCAGGATACATAACCAGGGGGTAGATAACGACGACCTGGGTGGGAAGTGCCTTTAGTAAGCTACCCCTCATCCCAAAACATTATGGCACATTCTCCTAAACCCTCCAGGCGTGACAATAATTTGGACCCTGACGTTGTGAAGTTCGATGATCCGGTTCAAAAAGCTGAATTCTGAACTATCACAACGACTGACGAGCCAACAAGAAGAACAAACTCAAAAACTTTTCCGGCTGCAAGAGGAACAATCGCAACAACTTTTTCGGCTGCAGGAGGAGCTATCACAACGAATAACGAACCAGCAGAAGGATCAGACGCAACAATTTTCCCAGTTGTCGCAACAGATAATAAGCCAGCGCGAAGACATGTTACAGCTATCACAACGGATGTCTACCTTATCAGAAGAGTTATCCATTTCGTTCTCTCAGCAAATATCGCATCTGCGCTCCAAAATGTACACTCTTTCGGATGAGCAAAATTAGCAAGTGGTCAACTTATATAGAACATATGAACATTCTAGAATTCACGCAAAACATAAATCGAACCTAATCAGTACACACTAGAAGGAGAGAGATCATTCTAGAATAACCTAGAAACAGTCTTTCATGTAAAGATCCTTGCCTTGTTCGGTTATTTTGTTACAGTACCATTTGGATTTTTTTTGGGCCTAGTAAACACTTCTCTCATTTGGACACATTTAGTTTAAAATCTTAAAGATCGGGTATTTAGGGCCTACTGCGGCCTTATTTGGAGTTTTGCTTGTTTCTACTCTATTTGTCCTTGATTTTAATTTAGAAAATGACTTTGGTGTTTGATTAAGCAACATGTACTGATCTGTAATTTCTATTCCTCTATTTTTTTTGCTAGAGTTTTTTCAAATTTGTACCTATCTAAATGTTTAAGATCATTTTAACAAATTTTATCTATCCTTACTTTCTGCAAATTAATTGGCATCATGTGTTCATTGATCTGACAAATTTAATTCGAATAGATTTATAGATTGTATAAAAAAGTTTAAATAAAATCTCTATAATTAAGAATGTTTTAAAAAGGCAAATTAGCTTATAGTATATTACTTTACGAGTGGAGAGTGGAGTAAATTCCATATTACAGCGAGTGTGTTTGGCCCATGAGCGAGCTTGCGAGCGAATGGGCTAAAGAAACAAGATAAATAGGCAATTTGTTCCTCGAGTGAAGTACTATGCTTTACTCACGACTTACCAAATGGTTTTGTATAAAACTAAAAGTAACAAAAATAAAATTTAAATTCTGGCATAAGTTGTCAAAAATATTCGATTTCGCAGACAGTTCTGTCTGAAAAATGTCAAATGTTAGTTTAATTTAATGTATACTGTAGGCAACCAACATAATATTACAGGTTTCTATTTACTTACTTCACTAGTGGAGTAAATGAAACTACACACAACTCCTCAATATAATTTGACACTTACTGACACAGATATAGGTTAAACAATAGGCAATTTACTTATGACTCGTGGGTAAAATTATTTTACATGTGTATTTTGTATATTACTCACAGTTACCTTTGAATTACGGTATTATAATTGAAAAACATATTGTTTTCAGAAAATGGCGACTGCAGCTGCAACTCACATTCCAGAAACTATAAGACTTCAACTCCGTAAACCAAGAAGTTGGCAATGGGAACTATCAACTTCAAAATCGTCACCAAATATTATTTTACCTGTCATCCAGCTATATGATTGCAAGGGTCAGCTCTTAGTGGAAGCAAAAGATTCAGGTAATATTACCAGAAAAATTTGGAGTTCGAATTTAAATTCATGCAACCAGAATAGCGACAACAGAACCAGAAAGAGTAGGAGCAGAAGTATAAATACATCTAGGTTAGTAAACATTGTGAAACACAATAGAAATTTAACTTTTAAACATTTGCAATTAAACCACATCTCTAAATGCAGAAAGTTCTAAACATTCTTTATTACCTATTATGAATCATTCTTTATTACCTATTATGAATCGACGATATAAGGTTAAAAAATTCGAAAAGTGGTTGACCTTAAAGGTCATCCTTGCAACTTCCCGCTAGTTTTAACCGCAAAGCTATAGTAACGTGACGTATTTTGACGTTTTTGACTTTTTTTAAAATGTTTAAAAAGCCATAACTTTTTGACTCGTTATTCGATTTTGATGTTCAAGATGGCATTCGACGCAGTTTTTTGAGACCTAAGAACTTTAATAGGAGTGCAAAATCGATTAGTCAAAAAATCTCTAAGTTATTGAAAAAAAAAACACTTTTTTTGACATTTTTCGACAACGATATCTCACGAACGAATTAACCGATTTTAATTTGCAAAACGGCATTCAACGTGGTTTTTTAAGCTTAAGATCTTATTAGGTTATGAAATTGATCGATGTAATGGCCAAAAAGATATGCCCAAAAAACATCAGTTTTACCAATTGTTTTTTTCGGTTATTTTGAAATTTTTTGAAATCTACCGGTTCGAATCGGTTTAATCTTACAGGAAATCTAAGTTAGATGAAACTCTTTGGAACGCTTTTTATTTCATTCCGATCGTTTAAACCGTTTAAAAGTTATAAGAGGTTTACATATATCCACAAACACACATAAACACACAACCACACATACATACAGATATACAGACACCCTCGTAAAAATAGTCAGGGGAGGTTCCAAATACCTCAAAACGTTGATATCCGATGAAAACTCGATTTTCGAAAAACGAGGTAAAACCAAGAACTTCCCAATTTAAAAAAAAAATTAATTTCCTTCACCATGTCATACCAGAAATTAAACCTGTAACTGGTAAGCTTTTTTTTTTAGTTTAAGATCAATATTAATAATGTGGTTCATGGACATTCCCAATGGCAGTAATATTCATCACGTTTTAGTGAAAAAAATAGCAAGTACTACATTCTATTCATCGCAAGCCAAGCTAAACACCAACCTATACATGCTTGTAATTGTGGAAGCTTGCCGAGACTTGCCAAACATGTAAATCTACCATTACAACCGTTATGTTATATATCTTTTACTATTTTATTTGTAAGTTCACTAGATCCAACGGGCTACAAGCCATTAATGTTCTCTCTGCCTACTTCAATGCTCTCTCTTCTAACACTGGTAATACTAATTTAATCTGGAAAGACATTAAAAAACTGGGTATCAATAATAGTAGAAAGCCTAAAATACGTTCTCATTTGCAAGATATTAATGTATTAAATAATCATTTTGTTTCAATTGCAAATAACTTGATCCCTGTTCTTGATACGACCTTGCATTACTATTTAAATAACACATTTGATGGATTAACTGAACCATTTACGCTCACTACTGCCTCAGTTGAGGATGTTAAAGACGCAATATTTAGCATATCATCCAATTCATTGGGTCCCGACGAGATTTCACTACAAATGTTGCCCCGAAATTATACCAGTAGTTACCCATTTAATCAATTTTTGTTTGCTTGAGGGACAATTTCCTGCTCAGTGGAAAACCTCTTATGTATTGCCCATTCCCAAAAGCAATAATTGTAATACAATGAGTGATATTCGCCCAATAAGTATTCTGTGTGCTATCTCCAAGGTATTAGAGAAGATCGTTAACCATCAAGTTCGAAATTATTTAAATTCTAATAATATTTTGCCTGATGTGCAGTCCGGGTTTAGGCAAGGCCATGGATGTGCTACAGTTTTATCTGCCGTGGTTGATGATGTCGTAAGATCACTGGATGTTAATATTAATACTGCTTTAATCTTACTCGATTTCTCGAAAGCGTTCGACACCATCGATCATGGATTGCTTCTAGCCATCTTGAAATATTACGGGTTCTGTGATAGGTCATTACTTTTTTTTTAAATTACCTCTATAATCGTTCACAGATGATAAAGTTAAATGATGCTTTATCTAATCCTCTACCTGTGAGATCTGGAGTTCCACAGGGCTCAATACTGGGGCCGCTGTTATTTACCATATATTTACCAGTAAACTGTTTTCTTGTTTAAAATTCTGCAAATATTATTTATATGCTGACGATACACAGTTATTATATTCTTTTTCTAATAAAGATGTTATTACAGCTCAGACTAATATTAATAATGATCTATCTGCTTTATCATTCACAGCTAAAAATCACTCACTTCTACTGAACGCAACTAAATCTTCTATATTATTATTTTGTTCTAAATATCATCGTCTCTTGCTTGAACAGCAACTGGTTATAGCTATAGATCGTGATGTGTTAAGGTTTTCGAGTGTATCGAGAAACTTGGGCCTACAGTTAGATACTAAATTAAGATTTAGAGAACATGTTGCTGGTCTGGTGGGTAAAGCTTATGGAGCGCTCAGGGTCATTTATCCATTTAGATATTTGATGTCGGTCCCAGCGCGTAAAACCTTATGTGACGCTTTGGAATTGAGCAGGTTTAATTTTTGTGACGTGGTCTATGGCCCTTGTTTAGATGCCGGGACGACTCGTAGGATACAGAAGGTACAAAACTCATGCGTTCGTTTTGTATATGGTTTAAGAAGACGCCACCGCATATCTGCATATCTGATTTTAATTAGATGGTTAAATATGTTAAATAGACGCCTCCTCCACCTTTCCTTGTTCTTTCACAAGATCTCCATACTCAGAACTCCTCCGTACCTGGCAAGAAGACTCTGCTATCGAACAGATGTTCATCATTTGAACTTAAGACATCGTGGTCTCTTGACAGTCACAAGGTATTTTAAGACAATTTTCAGACGAAGTTTTTCATATAACGTTGCTGCTGTGTATAATGCTATACCCAATGATTTTAAAAGGTTATCTATTCCAAGTTTTAAAATTTTTCTAGTGGGTGGGCCCTTTCACGTCTCTCTGTGATATTAAAATGTTACATTATTAATTATCCATTGATCTGTATTTATTACTTAGTGCTGTCTGGATGTCGCTGGAAGTTCACGTATTGAGGAGAGTAGAAACCTGTTGTACTGGGTTACAGCTGCTACTAAGTTTAGTAATTCTGTGGGGTGTCTGGAAGATTGATTCCTCATTTCGAGGAGTCAATGATGTCCTTTTGAAATGCATGTTCTATTTTGAAAGTACTCATCCTTAACGTATTTAAATTATGATTAATTTTTATTTTTGTACTCGAATGTACCTATATAATGTACATGCATCAATAAAATTATTTTTATTTATTTATTTATTTATCATTATTGTCACGAGAGGCTTCAGATAATTATATGATTCGTGTTGGTGAATGGTTTTCTTTAAATGAATTGAAAATGAATGAGGCCAAAACACAGAACATCAAATAAAATCTGTACTCGCTCTGAGCCAATAAAAATGCTAGGGACAGTTTTGAATTCAAGCCTAAATTGAGCCCAACATATTGAAGGTCTTTGCTCAAGGCTTTCTAGTCAGATTTTTACGATGAGACAACTTAAAACACGTTTTGATATTGACACCTTAAGAACTGTTTACTTTGTCCTGCTCCATAGCCATTAATAATTATATTCTGGGGAAGAAATCATCATGCACAGAAAGCATTATTTTCCAAAAGGCTGCTGTACGGATCATCGAACCAGCAGAATGCAAACCTGTATTTATGAAGCAGCGTTTACTGTCTCTGCCCTGTGTATATATATACTGGAAACATTGAGGGAGTTTCATCAGCAAGCGGGTGATTTTCTTAGGCATTCTGATACACATAATTACAATCCACGTAACGCGGATAAGGGATTTGTTTGAGTGGAAACAATAAATTGGATTTAAACTTTTATAACTTGTTTGTAAGATAGGAATAGGATAATAACAGACATGGTGCGAGCAGGTTTCATAAGCTGGGAAAGAAATTTCTTTTAGAACACTGCTTCTACTTAATGCTGTATTTCATCGTTTATTTGTATTTTTTGTATTTTTATATGGAAAAAAAGTCAATAAATATTATATCTATTTATCTATGACAAAAACAATCAAAATAAAATAAGTTTCATTATTGTTTATTTTCTTGTAGAATTTAACTTAATAAAGAAACTAGTATTTTTCTTAATAAAAGTATAGTGTGCAACTCGGATGTTGCGATTTTTTTCAACTTACGTAATTTACAAGACTCTTCTATGACTCGTCTTGCACATTTAGCTCTTTTATACAAATGTCTACTTAATAGTTTTTAAAAACCTCAGAGGTATAGGGACAGCCACGTGTTAGTCGACGCAGGTAGGTGGAGTCTTTCTATCAGTGGCGGACGGAAATAAAAATATATTATACATCTTAAATTAATTTTTAATGTATGAAGCTAACATAATTAAGAAGAATTTATTTTATATAAATTTGTTACTGCCCACTTTAAAATAAAAAAATACATACATTTAAAAAACAACTCAGAAACTCTCTCAGCATATTCGTAGCTAAATACAGTTTACAAAACCATTCCAGCTACCACACTGACAAGCTTTCAGAACGGTCGTTGTTATCGTAACGCTCGTAATTAAACCACTGCGCATTGAACGAGAGGCCACGTGGCTGTCACAAACTTTCGTTGGGCGATCTTTAGCATAAAGTTATGCTGAAAAAATGCATTGTGTTTTTTTTAAAGCATAATTTCTATCAACGAAAATCTATTTTCTTGTTTTAAATCAGACTTCCAATATATATTTTTTTTTATTTCAGAAGTGACACAGCAACCTCCATTATAAAAAAAAGTTCATCTGCAATAAATTTGCCTGACAAGAAGGAACAGACACAAAGATATAACTCGCTAAACTTTGCGGATCATTTGGACGATTCTAAGAATCCTATTGGAAAAAGTTCGAACTTGATAGAGAAAATTGCGATCAAAGAAGCTGGACGCAGACAGGTGTATAATGGATTGGGTTTGGAGAAAAATCGATTGGAAAAATCAAACAGCGAATTGTACGACCACAGTGGTGAGTAAAAACTTTGTCACTATGTATATTCCTTTGTGATCTGTAAAGAAAACTATGACTTTAAGAAGATAATATATTCTGAAAAGATTTTATCAATAAAAAAACAGTCAATAGAATTTTAAATTTACAGAGTGTTTGTACAAAAAAATACAACCTTAAAAGAATTTTTTTTTTGTGTTTGGGACTGAGATATTTACAGCTGTAAGGCAATTGTAATTTTATTGGTGAATATTATACCAACTTTTTTTCCGTTTTCTAAGGTCTTAATAAAAGTAATGATTTATATAATGATGAATATACAAAAACAAAAACGGAGAGTCAGAAGGTCACCAATTGCGAACGGCACTCAGGAGTAGGTGGAGAGCAAGTCGTGGATTCAAGATGTTACTCTAGTGAGTACCGAGCGGAGAAACTAAATTAAACTAACTATAAAAAAAGAAGATACCTAGATGGATGATATAAACGACGTCACCTCATTTTTATAAAAACAAGAAAAATGAAAATACTAATAGGGATGTTAAATATACACATATAAAGAAAATATCATTTTATCAAGAATTCTGTAAGATTAATAGCCACACACTTACAGTTTGTTTCTTTGGTTCAAATTATAATATTTAAAAAAAATGTACGTAATACGTCCCAAAAGTGCTTTTACTGGACTCGCAGGCTTGCAGAACTCGCCTGCGGCTCGCCCTGCAATTTGCTCACTAGTCCAGTGAAAGACTACTTTCGAGACTTGTTACGTAAACTACTATTACCATGATACCTTTTTGCGTTTGATTAACTACTGAATTTCATTACTTATCCAGGGCTTTAAAAGAAATCTAGTAATCAAGATAGTACCTACGGCTATTTACCGCCAATAATAATATTATTAAATGTTAACCAGTTTTCTTGAATAGATCAGCAAACGTTTTATCCCAGTCTATTTGATATAAATCATTGTTAAGTTCAGCATAGTTTATTATTTGCCGATAGTTTGTCTCCTTATGCGTTTTTATTTCATATGTTCAAATTGAAACCAAATCAGGATCGGAACTAATAAGAAGATCTAATAAAGATGGTCTCTGTCCAGTTCGAAATCGAGTTGGAGAAAAAATTAATTGAGTCAGATGAGAATTATTTAAAAAATCCATAAACAAACGAGAACTTGGAGTATAAGCATTAAAATTTTATCGCAGAAATTAAAGTCTCCTATAATGATAAGGTCTTTGTATTTAGTGCAAAGATGAGTGAGAGAATCAAATATAGCATTATTATCATCTAATGAAGTATTACCAGAGCGATAAATACAACAAACTGTTATAGGCATAGGTTTCCAGAGTTAGGAGTATTAATATGAAAAGGGGTTACAATAAAATTATGATAGATTAAATTTGAAAGGAAAACACAGACTCTCCCACCAATTCTGTTAGGTCTATCATTACGAAAAATAGAGTAGCCGGGAATGGAAATTAGACTGTCAGTTATATTAGAGTTTAGCCAATATTCAGTTACGTTTATCGTTTTTTATAAGAGCAATAAATTCATTAAACTTCGCCATTAGAGTAGCTATGTTGGTATACTAGATGCATGGACCAGTTAAAGAAGTTTTTTGGTGGAATCTCGATAATGGTAGGGATGCCATTGACATACTTTATTGTAAGTTCAGTTTCACCACTGAGATTAGTTAAATATTTTAACTGCTTAGGTGTTTTATCATCTTTTATCAAAACGTTTTTATATTTGGTGCTGGCCAAATTATTTTTGGGTTTCAAAATATTTTTGGCGAATAGTGGACTGTAGAATGTAACTCTTAAAGGTCTAGGTTTATTTGGAATTATTTTAGCAAATCGCGATATTTTTAGAAGTGCAGGTTTAGCATTTTGAATATTAGAAGCACGAAAAAGATTACAACCAGTCTGAAGCACTGTTACTTAACTGTATTCTAGTCAAAAATTACGATTTTTTGATAACTGTATACCACTCAAATTTTAAGAAATATACACAGCGAAAACAACAGATGTAAACACTACCTGTATGTAAACATTTAATTTAATTAATATAACACAAATACCTATTAAAAATTTTACCGCCCATTTTTAGCTGAATTGTGGCTTATTTCTCTCGGGTCTGTTTTACTTATTCCACAACTTGAGAAACTCGTACAGGATGATTACCGGCATTCTTCGCACAAAAGCATAAAAGTTTTTTACCAAACTTAATGCTATATAGTGGATACCTCACATTATTTACAGAACACTAAATGGATTTAATAACTACTCTTTCCACGTTAGCCATATAAAGACACAAACGAACTAAGAAAAACACTACTTACGAAGTAAATCTAACAAACCCCTTTCTTAGGAAAGATAATAATATAAGATAAGATCAAGAATTCTGACTGACGACGGAGTGACTGACGAATGAATAGTTTGGGAAATAAATATGGAAATTTTTAGGAGTCTGGTACGTAAGAGGACCCTGTTGTAGGACGTCTTTTTCAGGGGATAGATGGAATGTTGGGAAGGAGTTAGTATCTATCTGTTGTCGGCTCCGCTCTCACAAATTTTCCCATTTGTTTTCCTGTGGAGTTGATCTTCTAACTTCACATTTCGTCCCTCCATGGTGTTTGAACGTGCCTAAAAAGTCCTTTTCTTTTGGTATATGTGTAGGTGTATGTGGAAGTGTAACCTACGTGGTGCAAAGTGGGGTTGGGAGATTGACGCTGTGGCGTGTCTCCTCCGTCTTGGAGCCCTTCCATTTGGCAAGGACAAAGGGAGCCACAGAAACCTTCGCCAAGGGCCCATTTTTTTATTTTTATTTTATCGTGTCCAGTATAGGGTTGGGGGCACCATCTAACGGTATGAAAGAGGGATTCAACCAGCAGGGTTTCCAGATCTTCCGGTCCAAGTCTACAGCGGATTGGAGGAGTCTAAGGTTAGGGAGGAGGATCTTCTTTTTCGGAACTCTGGATCTTCTTTGGAGTCCTCCATTCCAGTGTGTATGAAGGGTCCTCTGGGCAACGATGTTAGTACCCTACAGAGTCCGGGCGACGTAGCGATGTTGGAGCGTCTGAAAACGAGAAGGGAGAGGCAGTATTTTTGTGTTATTGTAGACAAGGTGGCTTGGATAGAGGTAGTGTAGGTTTTTCACTTTCCGTAAGATCGCTCTCTCTGTGGCATGGATGGAATGTAGAAGTCTCTGGGGAATAGCAGAGTATGGCACAGCCTTGTGTGTAAAAGGGTTTTGGTGTCACTTCTTCCGATTGTACCGCCCAGAGCACCTAGAAGAGACGCTCGTTTCCTCATTTGGTTGATTGTAAGCTCAACATCGATATCCCACCTGAGTGTTTGAGTAGGTCACCCTTTTGGGGCATTTGGTTGGGAATACGGGGTGATCCCCATTGCAGTTGGGGCATTTTGGTTGGTTTGCCTTAGAACAGGCGGTAATGCGGTGGCTTTCGCCACAAGAGGGGCAGGTAATTTTTGGTTTTGGGCATTCTGAAGCTGAATGCCCATTTTGAGTGCACGAAGTGCAGTATTTCAGAATTGGGGGTGGAATTTGCATTAAATGGGAAGGTTCGCAATGGTGAACCTTCGCATAGAAGTTAATACCCCTGTTTATGGCAGAGGTGAAATGGGGTTCAGAACCCGTAAGGATTCTGAACATTGAGGTGGGTTGATTATTGGCCTTGGAGGTATTTCTCCAAGTTTTGGTAAATGGGAAGTTGATTTCGTTGAGAATCACGGCGAAATCCTTATCTTTAAGGGATTAGTCTATTCCCTTTATTACAAGGAAGAGTTTTGGGGAGGTAGAAGCAGTTGGAGCACGTGGGGGATGAGTTTTTTTGTATGAAGGGGATCACTAGGATTTGGGGGTCTCCAAGAACAGTTCTTAGGGTGGTTTGGATTTCTTTTGGAGTTTTTTTGGGAGGTTGTTTTGATGAGAGCTGTATGGTTAAAGTTAACCTTACAGAGGGAGATAGTGTTATGGAGGAGTTCGAGGCGATTTAGGGTTTTATATAGGTTTACATGGGAGTTGTGGTTTTGGGGGATGTTCCTAGTGGTCAGGGTTGGGTTTTGGGAGCAGGAAGGCCAGTGGTGGTGTTGTTGTTGGTGGGGGGAGTAGTTTTTGGGGGAATAGGAGCAGTATGGGCAGGTTGGGGGAAGTTAGGTGAGAATTCAGGTGTTTGGGGGGGAGGGAAGTTGGTTGTGGAGGAGCAGGGAGTGTTGGTGGTAGGGGTAACGGCAGCAGAGGAGGGAGGGGTGGTTGGTTGTGGTGGAGGAGTGGAGGGATTATTCTTGGAGGAGGTTTTCTTGGTTTTGGTGGATGTGGAGGTTGTTCTAGGTATTGCTCCGGACGCGCGTGTACGGCTATCCATTGCTATAGGTGTTTGTTGTTGTTTTTTGGGGTTGCGTACATGTCTCGTTTGTGTAAAGTCCAATTGAAATCGGTTTGGGATAATCGCTTGCCGATTTCCTGTGTTTTCCGTGTGTTGTAAGTGTATATATGTGTATTTGTATGTGTATGTATGTATTATTCAAATATTCAAATTGTGTTCGAGAATCTTACTGTTTTTTCTCCTAATACTAAAAGAAAAAATTATAATTTTAAGCGAGCAAACTTTAAACAACTTTATGAACATATGTGTAATGTCGACTGGAGTTTCTTGTTATATATTAGTGATATTAATTCAGCTGTTGATCAATTTTATGAAAAATTGTATTTACTATTAGATCTATATGTTCCGACTTGTAAAAATTTTAAACGCAAATTTCCTCCTTGGTTCGATTCAGTTATTATTAACAAAATTAAAGAAAAAGAAAATGTTTTTAAAAGGTATAAGAGAACAAATAACGAACAATTCCTTACTCATTACAAACAACTAAGAGCACAAATAAAACGAAAAATTAAATTAGCATATAATTTATGTATTAAGAACATCCAGAACAATGTTTTAAATGAACCACAACAATTTTGGTCTTACATCAGCTCAAATAACAGGACTTCCCGCATTCCTGGTACAATTATATTTAATAATGAGCATTTTTCTGACCCTCAAGATATTGTGAACAAGTTTGGTCAATTGTTTGAAAGTGTTTTTGTAACATCATCAGAACCATCAGATACAGTACGGGAAAGATTTTATGCATCTCACTGTTTTAATCAGCATAATAATATAAATAACATCAGCGAAGATGAAATCATACTAGCTGGGAAAAAACTTAAAAACAAAATGACATCTGGATCTGATGATATACCATCATTCTTAGTTAAGGACTGCATTACAGTATTGGCTTATCCGTTGAAACTGTTGTTCAACCTAGCATTGGAGTCGCTCATTTTCCCAAATCATTGGAAGGAAGCTAGAATTGTTCCTGTGTTTAAATCTGGGGATAGATCTGTGGTCAATAATTATAGGCCTATTTCTATTCTGTCAAATTTTTCAAAGTTATTTGAAACTGTTTTATTCAATCGCATCTACCCATCTGTTCGTAACCATATTGTACCTTCTCAGCATGGTTTTATGAGCCAACGATCAACCGTATCTAATCTACTCGTTATAACACAAAAGTTATCTGAATTTGTGGACTCGGGGGGACAGATGGATGTGATATACACTGACTTCTCAAAGGCGTTTGACAGAATGGATCATGGTGTCTTGATTGAAAAGCTTAATCAGTTTGGTACCTCAGGACTCCAATTTAGGACCATTATTTTTTTTATTATTTATCAATGATTTAGACAGATGTCTTAAATCAGCAAGATTATTTTATGCTGATGATTTAAAAATCTATCTTGAGATCTCACATTGGGATGACTGTTTACATCTCCAAGGTGATCTCAATAGAGTTCTTGAATGGTGCCTTAAAAATAAACTTTTACTAAACATAACAAAATGCAAAGCAGTGACATATACAAGGAGAAAAGCATGCATTGAGTTTCCATATGAATTAGATGCCAATGTATTATCACGGCATTCTTCCAATAAAGATCTGGGGGTAGTCTTTGACTCAAGTTTATGCTTCAATGAACACATACATTCAAAAATTAATGAGGCTTCTAAAATGTATGGATTCATAGTCAGAAACTGTAGGGGATTTGATGATATACTTGTTTTAAAAACACTTTATTTCGCATATGTCCGTTCCAAACTTGAGTACTGTTCAACAGTCTGGAATCCTATCTACAGTAATCTAATTAACAGAATAAAAGCAATACAAAGAAATTTTTTAAAGTACTTAGCATTTAAAGTGGATTTGCTTGGTTCAATTAACTTTAATGTTCCACAGTTTAATAATAGACAAAATTTAGTGTTCTATGTTAATAGGCCTGTTGGAGGGAGTTGGATAACGATATCTGGAGCGTAGCCTTCAAAATGGTAGCCAAAAAAATGCCGTTCCAGATGCCGATAGGGAGGAACCTCGAGCTTACGCAAGAGCTCTTCCTACAGGGACATGGCATGGGGTGCAACGAACCCAGGCAGTTGAAGGCGAACCCTTTACCGAGGCGGAGCCCCTAAGACCTATGTTAAGAGCCAATCATGCATGTGGTCTTATTGGGGACTGGTTGGATGAAAATGGCTGAATCTGGCGGCAGATAAGACCAAGGCGGTGATCTTGAAGGGAACACGTAAGAAAGAAGGAGTGGTCTTTGAGGTAAATGGAGTGCAGATTACACCTTAAAGATCCGTAGAGTAGCTGAGGGTGACACAAATGAAAGTTGGGGAGAACATCTGAGAAGGGTTACCACCAGCGCCAAGAAACGGAGTATTGAGCTTGGCTGCAGAATGCCGAGGATTGGAGGACCCAAACCCGATCGGAGGAGGGCACCCCACTTCTTGGTGCAATTTATCGTGCTCTACGCTGCTCCTGTCTGGAGTGGTGTGGTTTGGATCCCTTCCTACAGACGGCTCCTCACCAGGATTGACAGAGTAAGCCTGCTAAGAGTGTCGTGTGCATATCGTACAGTGTCTTCCGATGTACTCTGGGTGGTTGCAGGTTGCGTACCAACACACATCCTGGCAGACAAGCAAACGAAGATGTACCAATGTCGTTTCGGCGAGGACATCGAAGAAAATGTGAGGATTAAGGAAAGGGTTACATCTTTTGATATGTGGCAAGCAGAATGGAAGAGAACCGAAGATGTGGCTCAGTGGACAAAGTCACTCATTCCGGACATAAGAACTTCGATGGGGACGTAGGCACCGTACTACGAACTATGCCCTGACGCTGGTACTGACTGGACACGGATGTTTCCGTTCGTATTTACACAAGTATAAAAGGGCGACAAACCAGATGTGTCTGCAACGTGGGGCTTTGGATACTGTACAACATACGATGTTGGAATATGTAAGATGGGCTGGTTAAAGGAGTATGCTGATGGAGTTTGAATGGAATGGCAACTCAGTAAGAGAGTTGCTTGAGCAAATGGTGAGAAAGGAGGAGTATGGAAGTGTGTACAAACATATGCGAGAATGGTGATTAGAATGAAGGAAGATGAAGAGAGACAGGGAAGAGTGGATGTGAGCGAATGAAATAAATGAAATGGCAAATGAGCGAAAAGACGATGATGCCTACATTAGGGTGGTTTCCTGTTTAGCTCATCAATGTGGTTTCAGTCGGTAGAAATCCGACACTACCGGTATATCTTCCCGGTGTCTTTTGAAGATTTCTAACTCTTGATAAACACTAAAAAAAAGAGTGTAGCATAATAGTTTACAGCATACTTTTTACATACCAAATTTTATTAAGAAAAAGCGTAAGTTATAATATCTCACTGGTATAACTCACGCTTTTGATTTATGGATACTTTTATTAGCTCAAAACCAGTTATGTAATTAACATATAATTTAATAGTAGTATTTCTTAATTTTTTAAAGTTAACTGTAATGGGATGGTGTATGTCTAGTGTAGTTTATAAGATTTGCATCACAATACAACTTGGACAACTTTTGTCAAGCGGCACTTTACAACTACATATCTCTTCATATGCCAACCCCGTTTGACTTTGAAGTATAACCCAATATCCGTTGGGGCATATAGCCCAGGAGATAGTTGTTTCTTCTTAGTTGAACGGTCATTGTCTTTGAAAATGTTTTTTCAAAAACTTATAAAGCGTTAGAATAATATTATTCTTTGATATCTATTAATCTTTTAATTTGGAAGTTAAATATACTTTGCTTTTTTCTTTGTTATGGAATTTTCTATATTACAATATTTTCATTTTTGATATGATTATTAAAATACAAATTATTTTATCAAAAACACATTTTTTTATATTTCAGGAGTAAGATTGTTTACTATTAATCAGCCTGCTCTTACATTTTTGAAGTTGTATTAAATTCCATTTTATGGGACAATAAAACAAATAATAAAAAAAAACAAGAAAATGACTAAACTTTCATAAAACTTCAAACAAACCATAAATCTGATCATCGAGATTTGATTTTCAAAAAGTCAGAGCTTTTTAAACTTTTTTTGATCGTTTATTATTATATTCAAATAAAATATTTTTCCTTTGCATTAATTACTTGTAAAAACTTGTAACCTTTTTTTATGAATATTACTTGCTTGTTAAAGTTTCAGTAATGCCATGGGCACTCTGTTGTTTAGTGGAAAGCGAGTCCTAGGTTCATTCGAGCGAAATAAAAAAAAATTAAAAAATGTTAAAAAATGTTAAAAAAAATTAAAGAAAAATGAAAATTGCCGCCACTAAGAAACAAAGTAAAATATAAAAAAGAAATATATAATTTAGTTAAAGTAACCGGTAGATTCTTATATTATTAAGAAATTTTACATTCCACACTTTACTCTGTTGTAACCTCTTTTTTCGGTAGGTGGTAAATGCTCGTTTAAAAAGGTTAACTAGTGCGAACGGCACTCAGTTGGTTAGTGGAAAGCGAGCGTGGATTCGATCGAGCTAGATGATAAATTATTGAAAAGATAAAAAGGAGTATATTTAATAAGACAATAGAAGTTAAAAGAAACAAAAGAGAGTAAAAGAAAGAAATGAAAGAGAAAGGAAAATGGTCGCCACTTATGTTTTTTATCGTTAGGATGGGGAAATATAAGAAACCCAGGTAAAAGATAAAAGAGATATAAGATAAGATAAGGTAACCTGGCAGATTGTTCTTGCTAAAATTGAGATTTATTTAAGAAAAAAAAAGAAAAATTATACTTGCATTTTCCTTTACTTATCCTTATGGTTATAATTCAAATTTGTAAGATAAAGATATATTTAAAAAACAAAATCTAGTACTTTAATAAAATATAGATTAGATAAACTAAAAATATTGATCAGAGTAACATGCTCTGGCTAGAAAAAGAAAAACATCTATTTAACAATAAACAATATTTATTATTTGGTTTAATAATAAATGAGACAAACAAAAAAAAATCTATGTTAGAGATAGTAAATACATATTACTAGTCACATTTGTGATTAGTTCATAAACATATCTTTTGCTACACTTAAAATAACAGCTAGGTATATTGTTTTGTTATTTTTGTGTTCCCTGTGAAGCGAAAAGTGAGGTAAATGAAATTATAAAAATCACCTTTTGCTTTTGTATTAACTCGAGTTAAAAGAGTACTCATATACGAAGATATCAATCTTAAATAAATAGGTACGAGATACAAATAAAAAATACCAGTAAAAAAGTTTACAGATAAGAGATACAAAAAATATAAGTAATAAAAATACAGCTAAGCAATACACGAAAAAAAATTAACATCCCGGTTACTCTCATTACGACACTGCACTTTTTTTATTGTTGATAAGGTAAATACAATTAAGATCAAATTTTCCAGAGAAATAAATGGTACTCTCATACTCGATAGAGGTGTAAAAAAAATTGCAAAAACTTACGTTAGCTTCTAAATGTTTCTAAGATAGTTTGGACAATAGTTGGCTTCATTCTCTCGGTAGAAGATCGGTACGATAAGATATAATCTAGACCCCACTCTGGTTTGAATTAATAGTTATTTAGAGAATAAACCATAAACTTACTCTTTATAGCTGTTGATCAAAGAGATACTGTCACTCTGGCTAATTTGCCGCCATTATTACACGATAATATATGAAGTAATCTTAAAAATAGCACTGTCTGGAAATCTTCAGATAAACCTTCAGGTAGAATAAACGATAATAGGCACTAGGCTTTGTAATTTTTAAGATAAAATGAGAAAAAACCGGGAAACTGAAACTAGGTGGCTCGTGAAGATCTTAACAGCAAGCCGACTCTACCCAGAATGAATTGACCGTTGATACCCTAAGGCCTCGTATGCAACCCTCGCTTAGCTCACCTGATCTTAAACGTGGAATCTAATTGGTCAATAGAAAAAATCAATACTTCGCTTTGAAAAGTTCTTTAGATTTTTAAGTTCTCGAACGTTCCATCTAATATGTTATACCTACAGGGTCGGCTTAGATTCAAACAGATTGTAAAAAAAGAATTTTAATTATTCGGGTTTTTTAAAACGCTACACTGTGATCGAAAGATAAAAAAAATAAGATAATACAATTCTTAACTTATCCTTTCTGGTTTGAAACAAAACTTGTTCCACAAAAAAAATTAAGATAAATCAAAATTTAGAAGAAAAGATTGATCTAAACAACACACACTAGTGAAAAATGAAAATATCTAGTGAAATTTACCAATGTTTATTCAGTTGTTAAATAAAAAAAATAAACTCAGATTTTTCAGATTGTAATATCCTTTTATAGAATAGGGTTAGAAAAACCATATTAATTTAGCAAGTATATACAGCAGAGCTTTAAAATTTATCATTTTCGTAGTTTTTATTTAAAATCAATTTATTAAGTGTTTAATATTTAATGTCACTATCACTTTTATTAAAGTTTTTACTGATAAAATGATCTTTTGTAGTTATACTGACAAGCGAAAGCACAAACTTTCAAAAAAAAGTGATAAATTAAGACATAAGGTATGAAAAAACTACACATTCCTCGGTCGACATCTAGCTTGAAGTTTTCCTTTTTCATCCACGATACTCCTCAATCTTCCACGATGCTTCTTAACGTTAATAATACAATCTCTCGAAATTTCTGGCATTTCTGACTCCCATTTCCTGAAATAGTCTTTGTATCATTTTTGCCAAGTAGGAAATTAATTAACAGTCTTTACTTGGCTATGTATATTATAAAAACATCATATAAAAAGCATTAGAATAAAAACAAGTCGGTATAAAGCTAAAATGTAAAGAATTTATTGTTAGTGGCAATTTGATAATAGATTAACTTTAAGTATTAAGCCTCAGTTCTGAAGCGCAACGTTTCAAATGGAACTTTAATTAAGCATCCATTGCAAAGTACCTAAGTTATATAAGTTATACCTTTTTTTTTTATTTATAGCTAAGTCTAAACATAAAAAATTATTGATTCTGCACTACAATAAAGTCTTTTAGCGCTTACTGAAATTTTCTAAAATAAGTATAATTGATCATTAAAATGAAATAATTGACAAATAGTAGAAGAATGGCTATTCAGCACTTCATCAAATGAAAATTAACCCTGAAAAATCATACGCAATGGTTTTTGGCCGAAATAGAAAAATAATAGAAAAAAATATGACTGTAAATGTTGTTGGTACACAAATTCAGTTTAATAAAAAAAAGTTAAAAACTTAGGATTAACAATGGATAATAATTTTAGATTTAAAGAACATATAAGAAGTTTTAGTAAAAAAGAATATCTTAATTTAAAAATGTTTTATACTTATAGACAAATATTGAATGAGAATATTAAAATAAAATTAACAGATTCGTTCAAATTGAGTCACTTTGCATATTGCGATGTTTTGGACAAAGTTCATATTGATAAAGTATGTACAGAAATTCCAAAAGTGTTGTTTACGCTTTATTTATCGTATAAAGAGGTTAATTTGGTTTCGTATGTTACCGGATGCGGTGTCGCTCAATATGTCAAACAGGCGCCATGTACATTCTTTAAATCTGTTTCATCAAATTATTTATTACAACTGCCCACCATATCTAACAAAAAGTATAAAATATAGGACTGATGTTCATACATTAAATTTAAGATTTCGTGATTTGCTATCTCACATAGAACTGTTTTATTTAAACGAAGTTTTTCATACTGTATATATAAAATGTATAATGAAATTCCTAACGAACTGAAAAGTCTAAAACCTGCTATTTTTAAAATGAAACAAATTATTCGAAAAGATGTAAGCTATGGGTCTGTAGTTAAAAAGCTGGGTTTTAGAGCCTTTCTTGGGGACTGGTTGTACTCGAGCAGTTTTCCAGGATTCTGAAAAAATACCAGTATCATGTGATAGTTGAAATAGCTTAGTGAAAACTGGCGCGAGTTCAGGAGCACAACATTTTAGGAGTAAAGCAGGTATTTCATCGAGGTCACCTGCTTTGTTGGTATTTAGAGTAGCAAGGACTCTCTGCACCCACTTTATCCTAAATATGATATTTTTCATTGTGTGGGGAGCCCGTGGAATAGAAGGTAGCTCTATGTTGTCCGGTGGGTTAAGTGTCGAGTTCGAAGAGAATATTTTGGCAAAGAGTTCTGCCTTTTCTGTGGAGGACGTAACTATTGAGCCGTTATCTGATGTGAGTTGTAAAATTGTTGTTGATATTGAAACACGTATGGGGGCTTTTTACACAATTTATTTACAAAATTGTTAAGATACACTGAACTCTGCTGGATAACGTCTAACTACTTGACAATACAATGAACTCTTGTAAACACTTGACTTGAACTGACGTTAACTGCCCATGCATCCCCTTATATACAACATTATTTAAACTAGTCAGTGTGTTTAGAAGTTTCTAGAATTTTCTAGAAACATTATTTAAAATGGTCAGTTGATTTTTTTTACAAACTTCTAAAAATCAACTGTCAACAACAATCTTTCAAATTAAGGTCCCTTCCTTTACGGTTATCCCGTTACACTGCCTCCTCCTTAGATTCATTCCTCCTGGAATGTTATTTCCTACATCGGAATCCCGCACACTCCCTGAGCCAGCCAAACCATCTTCTTGGAGTTGCTGCGCATCTCCACTGTGGTTTCCCTGGTAAGGCGCCAAACGATCATGATGGACCACGACGGGTTTCCCTCTGGGAATTTTCACGATCCGATAAATGACATCGTTATTCTTTTTCTTGATGGTGTAAGGACCTTCCCAGTTCTTTTGTAATTTGGGACAAATACCTCGACGCCGTCGGGGGTTATAGAGCCAGACTAAATCTCCAACTTGGTAACTCTTTTCCATTGTCCGTGTGTCATAGTACCTCTTCATCCGATCACTAGATAATTGTAGTTTTCCACGCACCAGGTTGTGTATATTTTCCATTCGATTCTGAAGGTCGGCGACATATTGTTCACGTGCCAGTTCTTTACCAGGTTTACAACCAAACACCAAGTCACATGGTAGCCTCATTTCTCTACCGAACAGGACCTTCGCAGGCGTTTGGCCAGTTGATTCATTGATGGCCGATCGAATTGCCATTAGAAATAGTGGAATATGTCGATCCCAATCCCTCTGACAATCTGACACCACTTTTGACAGATAGTTGGTTAAAGTTCGGTTCATTCGTTCCACCATTCCATCCGACTGAGGGTGCATCGCTGTGGTTCTCGTTTTGTGGATGCCTAATCTTTGGCAAACTTCTTGAAACAGCTTGCTCTCAAAATTTCTTCCTTGGTCTGAATGTAATTCTTATGGTACCCCAAATCGGCTTACGAATTCTTCAACCAATATATCTGCTAAAGTGGTAGCTTCCTGATTGGGAACTGCATATGCTTCAACCCATTTAGTGAAGTAGTCCATTACAACAAAGATGTACTTGTTTCCTACATCGGTCTGTGGAAGTGGCCCCAATACATCTACTGCGATTCTTTCAAAAGGAATTCCAACCAGGTATTGCTGCATTTCCGCCTTCGGTTTTCGGTGCGGACCGTTACTGGCAGCACATGTAGTGCATTTACGACACCAATCTTTAACATCATTAGTGCAATTTACCCAGTAAAATCTATCTCGGATCTTTTGCAGCGTTTTCGTGATACCCAGATGTCCTCCAGAACTATCATTATGCATCTGTTTTAAAATTTCCGGTACAGCATTTCTTGGGACCACTATTTGTTTCCTTGTTTCTGTGCCCTCGGAATTTTCTACAAGTCTTTTAACGAGCCCTCCGTCCAAAATTAAAGAGTTCCATTGGGACCAGTATGCTTTTAAAGCAGGAGAGGATAAGGATATCTCTCTCCACAACGGACGACGGTCCATTCTCTTCCACTCCCTAATCTTTCTCAGAACGGGATCGTTTTCTTGTTGCTCCTCCAGCATAGAGCTCTCGTCTTCTGGCACAACCTTAACTAAGGCAAGTTTTTCCTCGTTCTGCTCCAAACGGGTACAATGGGGGCAATCAGGTCGACATGGTCTTCTGGAAAGTGCATCAGCATTACGATGTTTGGTTCCAGGTCTGTGCTCGATTTGAACATCATACTCCTGCAGTTTTTCGAGCCATCTTGCTATCTGTCCTTCTGGGTTCCTAAAGCTAAGTAGCCATTTTAAACTAGCATGGTCTGTTCTGATCAGGAATTTTCTGCCATACAGATATTTATAAAAGTGTTCGATGGATTTTACAACTGCTAACAGTTCCCTCCGAGTTACACAGTAGTTCTTTTCAGCTTTCGATGAAGTAACCAACCACTCTTTCCTTACCATCTTGTAGCTGTGACAAGACGGCTCCAATTCCCACATTGCTGGCGTCGGTGTCCAGAATAAGCTTACCATCAGGAAGTGGATAAGCAAGAACAGGTGCTGACGTAAGCTGTTTCTTCAATATTTCAAACGCCTCTTGACATTCCTGATCCCAACAGAAGGACTTATCTTGTTCTGTCAAACGTGTTAAGGGTTTGGCGATGTCTCCAAAATTCTTGACATATCGTCGGTAATAGGAACAAAGACCCAAGAAACTCCGGAGCTGATGTTTGTCGATAGGTATTGGCCATTCCTGAACGGCTTGTATCTTAGCGGGGTCAACAGCAACGCCATCCTTGTTTACGTTATGGCCTAAATAGTTGACCTGTCTCTGGAACAAGTGGCATTTCTTAACATTCAATGTTGGATTAGCGTTCTGTAATCTTTTAAAAACTTCTTCCAGGTTAGATAAATGTTCCTTAAAGGTCTTACCCATTATGATGATGTCGTCTAGATAAACTAGACAAGTTTCCCATGACAAACCCCGCAGGATGTTCTCCATTAGTCGTTCAAACGTCGCAGGAGCATTACAGAGGCCAAACGGAAGGACCGTGAATTGCCACAACCCTGATCCACTGGTAAAGGCAGCCTTTTCTTTGTCTGCAGGATTCATTTTAACTTGCCAGTATCCGCTTTTAAGGTCCAAGGTAGAAAACAAAGTAGAACCCGCCAAAGCGTCGAGGGCATCATCAATCCTTGGCAGAGGATAACTGTCCTTCTTAGTGACATCATTTAGCTTTCGATAGTCGACACAAAACCGCATTGATCCGTCTTTCTTTCTCACTAATACCACAGAAGAAGCCCACGGACTACTGGATGGTTTGACTATGCCATTTTGAATCATTTCTTTAAGGGCTCTGTCTGCTTCTTCCTTCTTAACTTGAGGCATCCTTCGGGGTACCTGTCGAATCGGACGTGCATCACCAGTGTCAATTCTATGTTGTACAACATCAGTTCTTCCCAATTTACTTTTAGAACCAAATACAGGTTTATAACGGTAAAGTAGATCTCTTACCTGTTTCTTTTCTAATTTTGACAAAGAGGGATCTAATTTTGTCATTAATGGTTTAATTCCGTTGGTCTCATCTGTTTCCGTAACGTTTACCTTGTGAATTATGGCCGTTACTGGTTCTAAACTTCCCATTTCCGTGTCCTTTCGGAGAAGAACTGGATGATCGTTCAAGTTCATAACTCGGATGGGTACTTTTTTGGCGGATCTAACAAGAGTCTTACCCACAAGGAGTCCTTTTCCCAATTCATGGTCATGGTTCTTCGGCTCTATCATGGCTGGGGCACCATCTGGCTCCAGTCCATCCAACCGCGCTGTGACGACACATTCGCAGCTCGCCGGAAGTTCGATATCATCAATTAGCTTAATCGAGGCATGGTCAACGTGTTTTCGGTGCAGGAATATTTCTTCATTACCAGTACGAAGGATACGTTGGCGAAGATCCAAATGAAAACCACAGTGGAGCATAACATCCATGCCCAGAACAACATCTTCATCAACGTCAGCCACCAGCACTGAGTGAACAAGAGAGGTTGAACCAAACTGTAGCGTCACCTGTATCTCACCGTAGACTCTAGCAGAATCTCCGGTAGCTTTACGCAGTCTCCAACTGGTAGGCCACATCTTCTTTCGCATAATGATGGATGGTCGAACGATAGTTTTCGTAGCTCCAGTGTCTATCAGCATGCTAAAGTTCTTCCCATCAATGAGGCCATCTACATATAAGCTGTCCACGTGATGTCACAGAGTTGCCAATTTAATGGCGTGAGGGGCTTCGGGAATGTTTGGGGTCGATTTCGCCCACCAGGACTCGACCCGTTCTAGTTTTCCTGCTGCTGGGGTACTTCAGCAGGAGATTTTTCTTTATAGGGGCAAGTATTTCTTATATGGCCTAGTTCTCCGCAGTTCCAGCATCTCACTGGGCGCCTTCTTTTTGGAGATAACTTCATTAACCTCTCTACTACCGCTTCAACGTCGCTAACGGAATGAACAGCATGGTCGTAGTTACCGGTGACTTCCCGTAGTCGAGCAACTCCACGTGAGGCCTCCGTCGCCGCCTCAAACTCCAGGGCAATGGTCAAGGCGTCCACAAGAGTCTTCGGCCGCGCCAACCGTACAGCGCGCTGCAACTCGACGTCTCGAAGACCATCGGTGAAGGTTTGGACTGCTAGGCATTCCAGGAAATCCTCCGCTGCATTTGAATACGCAAGTCGTACCATTCTTGCTACATCCGCCTTAAATTCCTGGATAGTTTCTCCATTTTTCTGTTTTCGACTCTTTAACTGCATTCGGTACACCGGTTGTAGATGAGTTTGACCATAACGCATCTCTAGACGCTTCGCACCAATAACTCGAAGTTATCAGCTTCATCCGGTGTCAATGATTGCAAGACGTCTAAAGCTTCGCCTCGCAGAGCTACGGTTAGGGACAATGCCTTCTCCTGGGATGACCATCCATTAGCTCTGGCCGCTGCGTCGAATTGTTTCAGGTAATTTGGCCAGGAAGTCTTCCCGTCGAAGGTCGGGGGTTTCATCGTCGTTCGTACATGGGTCGTCTCCTCGCTTCTTTGCCGTTCGACGTCTGCGTGGCAGGTTTCCATCCTTCCTGCATCTCCGTCGCCGTGATGGATGGTTTGGTTTTGTAGACAAGCTTCCAGTTCTCGTTTAAGTTTTTCTATCTCGGATTGCATTTGCTGGTTGATCTCGTCTCTGTAGTTGGCAACTTGCTGATTCATGTTGTCCACTTGCTGATTCAAGTTGTCCACTTGCTGATTCATGTTGTCCACTTGCTGATTCAAGTTGCCTACTTGCTGATTTTGCTCGTCACGGAGATGTGATATTTGCTGGGAGAAGGAACTGGATAACTCTTCTGGTAGGGTAGACATCCGTTGTGAAAGCTGGAACACCTCTTCGCGCTGGCTTCTTTTCTGACTGGATAGCTCGTCTTGTTGGTTCGTCATTCGCTGTGATAGCTCCTCTTGTTGGCATTTCATCTGACTGGACAGCTCCTCTTGTTGGTTCGTCATTCGTTGTGATAGCTCAGACAGTTGTTGCGTCTGTTCTTCTTGTTGGCTCGTCAGTCGTTGAAACAGCTGGGATATATCTTCGCGCTGGCTCTTCATCTGACTGGATAGCTCCTCATGTTGCCGGGAAAGTTGTTGAGCTTGTTCTTCTTGCAGCCGGGAAAGTTGTTGAGTTAGTTCAGAATTTGCTTTTTGAACTGGGTCTTCGAACTCTACAGCGTCAGGGTCCAAATTATTGTTTACGTAGTATTCACGGAGCCTTCTCAACAATACGGATTTAGTCCCAGTAGTTTCCAACTCCAATTCTTCGAGCTCTTTTCTGAGCTCAGCCACCAATAGTTCATTTATCTTTTTTCCAGGCATTCTTGTATCTTCACCCCACACCTGACACCAATTTGAAATACGTATGGGGGCTTTTTACACAATTTATTTACAAAATTGTTAAGATACACTGAACTCTGCTGGATAACGTCTAACTACTTGACGATACAATGAACTCTTGTGAACACTTGACTTAAACTGACGTTATCACGTTAACTGCCCATGCATCCCCTTATATACAACATTATTTAATCTAGTCAGTGTGTTTAGAAGTTTCTAGAATTTTCTAGAAACATTATTAAGGTCCCTTCCTTTACGGTTATCCCGTTACAATATGTTTGGCGAGAGTCCAAAAGGACCGGCTTCCATTAGGGTTTGACATTACTTTCTCTCTCATTCGAGCTTCAAAGAGACTTTTGGAATTGGAAATAGTGGTGTTGTATCTGTTTCTAGCGTTTATATCATCCTGTTTTGTTTCTTCTGATGGATTTTGTATAAATAATTTGTGGGACTTAATCTTAGCTTTCCGAGCTACATCGCAATCTTTATTAAACCATGGCTTCTGTTTGGCTTCTAAGCGTTTGGTAAAGTGAGGAATGTAAGCTTCCATGGCACACTAAATGATTTCAGTTATACTGTTGCAAACTGCAGATGGATCTTTGTTAATAAAGCAGACTGGATTCCAGGAAAAAGTTGCAAAGTAGTCTCGAAGGCCTTCCCAATCTGCTTTTTTTACGTTCCAAAAAGTTCTCGTGGGTGGTGCCTCATATGGGTGAGGTTCTACTGGACATTTGACTTCTAATACAGCATGATTAGAGTTACCTAGGGGAGACAGAACATTTACATTATATTGCTCAGAGTGAGTAGTCAGAAAAAGATCCAGAGTATTAGAACTGTGATTGGCAGCTCTTGGAAAGTAAGTGGGCTTGTCGATTAGTTGGGACAGCCCATGGCTAATTGCAAATTCTTCAATTAGCCTGCCTTCTGTGTCCGTTTTGTTGGACTTAAGCCACTTTTCGTGGTGAACATTAAAGTCCCCAAGCACAATTAATTTTGAAGAAGGGAACTCACTATTAAGGTAGTCGATCTTTTGTGATAGATAGTCTAGTAGTTCGTTGCATTTATTATCTGATGGCCGATAAATACAACATAAAAATTTGCTAGAGGCTTTTAGTGTTAATTTTAGCCAGACAATGTTGTCTCTGTTGTTTTCTAGTGCAGGTAGTCTAGAGCAGGAAAGTATGCTTCTTACGTAAACACATACACCATGGTGCCGTTTCAAGCTGTGGTAAAGTTCGTAACCTGGAAATTTAAGATGATTCAGGCTATTTTTTCCAGAAACCTGTGTTTCGGTAAGAACCAGAACATGAGGTTTCACAGACTGTAAATAGTGATGGGTTGCGTTAATGTTGGTATTCAACCCGCAGATGTTCGTGAATGTTAATATGCAGTCTGATTTGTGTGTTGGCTTCTGGGTAAATTTAGCCGAACTAGTGGTTGGTCTACTAGTAGACTGATCGATGGCTATGTTATTTCCATCATGACTTCCCCGAGATTGTCCCCCCCCCCCCCGGAAATCCGAATGGGGAACTATTTTACTTCCGGAACATTTAACCTCTGGAGAACTCATTATGGTGTATTTTCTAAAAACGAGTTTAAGAGAATGAAGGGAATTGGAGTTAAACGGAAAGGGTAGAAGGGAAGTGAAAGAACCGACTTACAACTCAAATGGGGAAACATGTTTAGAACATTTCACCCCATCTTAACGAGTTGCAGGGTGGTACCTCCTCGGGCGATGGAAAGTTCCATCTACCACCTACCAATACCAATACCTGTCCAATACATAAAACTTTATATTCTTCGTTTCTATGTTAACGCAAAATTATCTTTAGCTTCAATGGAATAGGTGTAAAATAATTAGATTAATATGATATTATTTTCGTACGTTGAAATATAGGAATGAGATTGAACTAATGTTGTTTCACTAAAAGGTAAATTAATTAAAAATGCCAAAATCTCAATGTATTCCTCTAGAGAAACACTTAAAAGGATTTATTACTTCCAAATGAGTAATAAAACAGGCATAAATTTCTTAACAAGTTCTGGAAATTTCAGCACACAGAAACTTCTAAACGGAAATTATATTTGTATGTACAACTGTGGTTTCTCACAATCCAAGTGCTTAGAACTTCATTTAAAATGTTTAGAATGCGAGCAGGAAGTTTTGGCCGTTTTAGAAAATATAGCCACATGTAATTTGAGTTTGGTAATTGAAGAATGCAATTTTCCCACTATTTTTCAAAAATTTTATTTCATCATTTATTGAATTTGTGAATTTTACCATTAAATATAAAAATATGTAAATTCTGTAAATCAGTTGTTATACAGTAGGTAAATAATTTTTTATCCAGAAATTCAAATGAATTAAAATTTCATACTTTGAATATAGCAAACAATTTTTTATGCAGAAAAGAAATTATTTTTATTGACCCTTTTCCATTTTTGCAGGTCATTTATCGCTGTCAAAAAACGGTGGAATGGTGGAGGGAAAGATACGACATAGACGGTCGAAAAGCGACGATCTATTCAGACGAAAATTGAGGTAAGGGTAAATTTCTCGATTGAGAGAAAGTTTTTTTATCTTAAAAACAAAATAAATTAAAGCAAATCAGATTCACACGATACCTTTGTATATAATTTAATGAAATTTTTTATTACTTGTTGACCTTAATTTCTTCGTAAGAATTGCTGTATGAAAAATAATATAATTAATTGTATTCTACAAATATTTTGTGTTTCCGGGTTTCCTGCTACTATTCTGATAAATGAGACAAGGGTCTTCTTTTAAGTTTTGCATATAGCCGCTAAGAAGGTGCCACTAATAGAACCTTCAGACACAAATATAACTTGAATCTTTTGTTGACATAAATCTAGAGATTCATTGCGAAACAACAAGCTGTGTAGCAAGTCGGTCGAAAAATGGATCTTAGCCGAGAACATTTACAAGCAATAATTATTTAAAATTTTCGGATAGGAATATCAGCAATGTCTCACAGTTTATGTGTTGGGGAATGAAGCACTACACCAGACAACTATTTCACGTTGGTATTGCGAATTTCAATGTGGTTGATCCAGTCTCAGTGACGAAGCCACGCTAGGTCTACCCAAAATAGCAGTCAAACAGAAAAACATTGATGCGATTCGTCAGCTATTTAAGGATGACCGCCGTATAACATACCGAAAGATAGAGGCATATCTAGGCATATTAAAGACCTCGATCCAAAAGATTCTACATGAAGAACTGGGTTATACGAAGTTGGTTTTCCGTTGGATCCCTCATTTGCTCACAGAAGAGCAAAAAGCGGTTCGCGTCAATTGGTGTCGAAAAAATTGGAAAGGTTCAACAAAGGAACCTCAAAAAACGTATTGATTCCTTCTTACAGGAAAATAAACAGCAATCCGCTCTGTGGTTGTTTCACGATGTGTGTCAAAGAAAATGGTCGTAACTTTTGAGTCAAAATCTGGTCATGTGGCAACAAAGATCAAAGAACGGTTACCTGCGATTAACAATTAAATTTTTGGTGCTTCAAAACATTGAATTTTTAGACCATCCACCGTTCCCAAAGATCAAGAATTCAATAAGTGGACAGCGATTCTTGTCGCCAAAAGAAGCTATTGAATCCTTTAAAACAGCAATTTTGCAGGTGTCACTTGAAGACTGGAATAACTGTTTTACCAATTGGTTTAAATGTATAAAAAGTGTATCGATCTTGGAGGGACATATTTCGAAAGCAACTAAGTACTCTATATATTTTTTGTCTTTGTGACTATATGCAAAACTAAAAAGACAACCCTCTTTAGTGACCGTAATCTAAAAATAATCACAATTTATAAAAACAACGTTTTATAGTAGAAAGTTCTTTTTTACTGATTTATAGGTCACCTTACTCTTATATAAATTATTTTGTTACTTGAATTTGTATATTATGTGGGAATTTGGTAATCAATTCTATTAACAATCTTTATTGAACCACTAAAACACTTTAAAACACTTTTTAATAACTGTGATTTTAAAATTTAATTTTTACTGCAATTATAAACAAATAGTTCTGGGCTATTTTAAATCACAACAGGCCGTTACAATTTTTTTGTGGTTTAGTAAGTAGCGCCATCTCTTGATTTTTTGCATGAACTTTTTTTCATATATTAAATTTAGAATTTCTTGAAATTACATTTAATTAAATTTTTTACATTTGAAATTTGTTTAAATTGCTCCTAATTAGATATTTTATTATTCATTGAGTTTTATACAAAAATATTTTTTAAATATGCATAATGAATCAAAATTATTAAGTACAAATTAAATTGGTAAACTAAAAGTTTTTTTTAAACCACCTATTCCTACTGCTCAAAGCCATCTACCAGGAATATTTAGAACCCGCTTAGTAGGTAAGTGGACAAGCAGGTGATGGCAGTTTTGGATAAAAAAGTACTAGAAAATATTCTAATAAACTCAACGTTTTGTACATGATTCGTCCACAGACCACAGATTACTATGCTTCGCCGTTCTTTACCTTACAGCACGTTCGGACCGAACGGTCCGGGTAGTTTATCGGATGTCAAATTGCCTAGTGGCGCATAGTTTTAATTGTACATCTTCACACGATTCGACCGTGTACCGGATTAGGAAACTTTGCCGGATCCGGCCAAATTTACACCCGGTTTTGTCACTCCAAACCGGCTACCGGAAAACGATAAAAAATCTTTTTCGGTTATTTGAAGGTTCTACATGGGTATTTGGGAGGTAGTAGATAAAAAAATCCGTATAAACACTGCTAATTTTACCCTGTTTTTTTTAAACAAGTAAAAAAACCGAAAAACAACTTATTTGTTAATAAAATTTTTCTATTTTAAACGGCCAGTTCACAATAAGCGGCAACATTGTATATTCATAAAACAGTAAGGTATAGAACTTAACTAGCCCTTAGGCTACAGAGAAAAAAAAAATTGGTATTTTGTGTAAAAAAGTTTAGCAGATATCCGAAAGTTGTAAATGGCAGGGAGTTCTTTCTAATGATAAATAGGTACATCAAAAGATACAGCCAGATATGCGTTGTTTTTTTTTATAAAAAACGGGAAAAGCCCAAAATTCAGTATTTTACTTGTATAATTTTCAAACTAAATTGTATAAATAATTGGTAAAGAGATCTTTAATTTTATTTTTTAAGAATTAAAATCGATAAATATTAAGCTAAATACGGGTCTTTTTAGAAATATTGAATAAATGTTTATAACTATTAAAACAATTGTAAATGTCTAAAAATTTGTGACAATGAGCGCATCGCAGGTGTTGATAGGTGGGCAAAATTTCAGCCAGATGGGTTTTATAGTTTATGTAAAAAGCTATTTGTTTATCTCAGAGAAAAATTTTTAAAACAACTGTTCTTGCCCAAGAAATAATCCTAGAATGTTTTATAAAAGTGAAATGAATTCTTGAAGGTTTCAACTTCCAAGACTTTTTATAGTTATAAACATTTACAATAATTTTGTTATTTTTCATTATAATTTATTTTAACAAGTTGATCTGGATAAGTGGTTAAAAAACGCATATCTAAAAAAATTTCTACGACCAATAAGAGCCAAGATAACTTTTTTGTTTTAAATTCATACTTCCTTTGTTTATGAACATAAAGGCGGAAACATACTACCAAAACGTGACACGACGCCACGCCACCCGACGCATGTAAGTACTTATCAATTTCATATATTTATGTTGCGGCGTGTGGTCACATGCGTCGGATGGCGTGGCGTCACGTCACGTTTTGGTAGTATGTTTCCGCCTTAGACTCGACATATTCACAGATTTTAATCAAGGAGATCTTTTCATCCAATTTATAATTTTGCAATTAGTTCAAAGATCTTTAAGAAATAGCCACCTAAATTGAAGGTACTCGCTTAAGTATTTTTTTGGTCCTCCGTCCAGCAACAATACTATTAATTACTTCAAAATCGTCCGGAAAATGACATTTTCCGGCCTAGGCCGGCAAAGTAGCTTTTAGATTATCTAAAGAGATGGCGCAATGAGTCATCAAAAATACATAATAAATAATACAAATTTTAATTAAATTTATCTAAAAACAGCGTATAATATACTAAACTAATAACTTTTTCTAAAGGTAATAAGGATTCTAACTTACATTTAATTTCTCTCACAAATTTTATTTTAAATTTGACACTTATGTCAATTTACAACTACTTGTCATTCGATTATGAAAATACATATCTCGATTTTATTTTTGCTCATTGAACTAAAATAGTTCATTGTCTCTGCTATTTTTATATAAAATTATTAGATATTAATGTTAATATTTTCAATATAACAATTTTTACTGTGTTGCTTATTAGCAAAATATTCGTATGTATAAAAATTAAGGATCTTGAAATCGATTGTCAGAAAATCATTCCTTATTACTAATTCTTTTAATCGTGCAATAGATGTCAATAAACATCTAATCTTGTATGTCATAAATTAAAAAATTTTTGAACTTTTCAAAATATTAAAAATTAGTCGGACCAAAAAATAGTGTGTGTTACACGTCCGGGAAATGTTTTGCAAGTGCTCGTCATTTTCCGTCCTTGTGTCACAAATGACTATTGGGTGAATCAGCTCTAGCTCAATTTATTTTAAAGTGAAACTTTTATTAGATCGTTTTAAGACCGATATGCGACATGCAACATGCACTTAAATAATTTAAGTGCATGTTGCATGTCGCATATCGGTCGAACGCCGAGTAGGTATAAAGTATAAAGTAGGCGGCGCTTATAGTTTAATACAAAAATGTACGGGAGTGAGCACATCTGCTAATGAAAACAATCCTACCATTCGTATTAATACGAACTTCGACTGCGTAAGTATCTACGACATGTAACGTTTTAAAAATATTACAGTCGTAAATAATAATTTTTGAAACTGAAAATATGGAACTTGAGCAATAAATTATGTAACATATATTAACCTTAATATATATAAATTACGTGTCACGTTGTTTGTCCGCAATGGACTCCTAAACTACTAAACCGATTTTAATCAAATTTGCACACCGTGTGCAGTTTGATCCAACTTAAAAGATAGGATAGCTTACATTTTAATTTATAGTCGCAATATTATTTTATTGCAAATTATTTGTTTATTGAATTGTTATTATACTTATTAAATATGATATTATCATTTTAAAAGTCTTTATGTAAAGTCTTGGTAGCTAATTTGGATCAGCGGCTGATTATGACATTTCGGTTGGGTTATCGTAATGGGATCGATTACGCCAGAGGGAAGTTTTTTTTTTGTTTTTTTTCTGTTTTTACATGTGAAAACAGTAATTATTATTTTAATTTTAACTGTTAATAAAATAAACTATTTTAGAAAGTTTTTAGATACAACTACCCTTGATTTTGTTAACAAGGAAACAATCCTCTTTATAATCAATCACAGCGTTGTATGTCTTAATATTTTTGCAATATCAAGGATGCTGTGCATTGTTGAGATGACACTTAAATTCAGTTTTAATTATTGAAAAGTTGTGGTATGTGCTTTGAAACTATACAGTTTAATAAACTGGGCAACTATATGTTGCATGTTCACGTGTAGGGAAATCGTCGAATCTGTTTGTGTTAGCTAAAGACAGGTTAACCAAAAATATTCCGATTAGTGCTAAATTAAACTTAAAATAAAAGTAATTATAATTTAAAATAATAAGTATTATTGTTATAGATTTAAGACTATCTGCCCTACCTACCTCATTCATAAGTTAAAGTGTTACATGTTATTTACTTTGTAATGTCACATAGGTGATAGGGTAGTTTTGCCCTACATATTAATTTATTAGTTTATATTTTACTGTATTGTTATGTATTACATTTTACCAGGTCAAAGTCATTACGTTAGATCTCGGCACGTGTTTAAATAGTTTAATTTTTATTCTCACGTAGAAGATGAATTGGCTTTAAAAGCAGGTTGTTGAGGTCAGACACCAGGAGTTTGTAGTCTGAGGTTGTCTGTAAGGGTCACCCTTTGGGGTGTCCCTAAAACAGACCCTGGGGTCTGGGCCATTGTGACTCGAAGTATTTTCGTGAGTAAGTGTGAAATGCCACCATGTAGTTTATTTGGTAAGACTCCCAATTCATAATGTTTATTACTCATTCTTATTGCTTCTTTATTCGTTAATATATTTGTTGTTTGTTTCCTGCTGTTTATTTCATCTTACCCTTGGTTAGTTTTCTGCCTTCAGCAGGATACCTGCCGGGAGTGCCTTTAGTAAGCTACTCCTTATCCTATAACACTAAGGCACATTCTCCCAAATCTCTCCAGGCGTGACAGTAATATACTCATTTGTTAGAAACTTGAATAAAAATAATATTAAATTTTAAAATTCTTTTGTATTCCGTCTTAATTCGTAAATAATAATTTCATTGTATTAAGGGGTTGCAGTAGTAGAAAATCTGTCATGGAGGTCGCCATATTTTTTACAAATGGCATCTATGTAAACAAGCATGGTGGTCCCCATGACTGATGTTCTCCTACTGTTCCTCTTAAATAGATTACTACAATGTAATATAACAAAAACCTTAGCCACAGCAACGCGTGGCCGGGTCAGCTAGTAATAGTATATTATTCAACGAGCGTATAATGGTAGCTATTATTCACGAAGATGAAGTTTACAACACGAGCCATAGGCGAGTGTTGTAAATCATCTGAGTGAATAATAGCCATTATACACGAATAGAATACTATACTTTGTCCACGACACAATTGCTATAATCACAACTTTAAAATTCTAAATTTACGCTATAATTAATGTAATTGAAGTTTCAAATGTATATGACTTACACTAACTACGATCTAAATTTAAAGATTAAAGTGTGTAGCTTAGATGTAGTGGTAAAAGGTAGGTCGATTCTTTATACATGTGTTTTGTTTGTTTACACCATTGACATATAAATACGGATTAAAATGTCAAATGAAAATATAAAATTTGTCTAATATAAGTTATTCTCTTATAAAGTTTGGACATACGTTCTGTTGTGACGTCATGCAGTGAATAATGAACCATTATTCACTAGTGAATAATAGATACTATTATTCACTAGTGAATAATAGATACTATTATTCTTTATGAAGCACTAGTATAATGAACGTTTTGTAGAACAGTCGTGGACAAAATCTCTTAAAATTAATCGAAACACTTTCATTTTTAAACAAATAAACTTTGTAATTATCCTACCCTTGTTATATATATTCATTTCATTCTTTTGTCGATTTACTGAAGTTTTCACTTCTATCGTGTGTGAATCGCACACACACCTTTTGATTTTGATTTTAATTTCGATTTTGATTTCGATTTCGATTTCGATTTTGATTTCGATTTCGATTTCGATTTCGATTTCGATTTTGATTTCAATTTTAATTTCAATTTCGATTTCGATTTTGATTTCGATTTCGATTTCGATTTCGATTTCGATTTTGATTTTGATTTTTATTTTGATTTTGATTTCGAATTCGAATTCGAATTTGATTTCGATTTCGATTTTGATTTCGATTTCGATTTCAATTTCGATTTCGATTTCGATTTCGATTTCGATTTCGATTTCGATTTCGATTTCTATTTCGATTTCGACTTCGATTTTGATTTTGATTTTGATTTGATAAAGCGATTTTTATACCCTTTATGCAATATGATTCGAAAAATGTTTAGTTAAATGTCTATAGGGTAAAAAAAAGTTTCACTTTTACCGTGGTTTCATAAAACCACACAATGCTTTTTTTTGAAAATAAGTCTTCAAATCGGAGCGCGCTGTAAAATTTTGCGTTATCTCGGCTTCTAAGCAACATAGAACCTTATTTGTTTTTAATTTGGGGTAACTCGTCGATATAATGACATCTGGCACATTTCTATTTTCCTGGAAAATCGAGAAATCCCGAAAAACTTATTATGAAATAATAATAAATTATCAATAAATCATTTACTTTTACTCTTAGTCTAATGACATTATTTATATTTTACAATAAAATTGTTTAAACAATTTCATAATTATAATTCAGTTAATTGGTATACTATTAACAAAATACACTCTTAGAAATTGTAAAAAATATTTTACAATTAGCTTTTTACATAAACTATTAAACCGATCCGTCTGAAATTTTGCACATACCTATATTAACACCTATGATGCCCTCATTGTCACAAATTTTTATACATTTACAATTGTTATTCTAATAGTTATAAACAATTATTCAATATTGCTTAAAAGAACCGTATTTAGCATAATTGTTTAATGATTTGATTTCTTAAAAAATAAAATTTATGGTCTTTTTATGCTCTAAAATCTCCAGGTTACCGATTAATTATAAAATTAATTTGCAAATTATACAAGTAAAATACTGAATTTTCGGCTTTTCCTGTTGTTTATAAAAAAACAACGCATATCTGGCTGTATCTTTTAATGTATTTATCATAAGAAAGACCCCCCTGCCATTTACAAATTTCAGAAATCTGCTAAACTTTTTTACTCGAAATACCTATTTTTTTCTCTGTACGGCTACTTTACCTACTACAATTTTCATACCGATCTCGATATGGGTTCTAAATATTACTGGTATGTAGTTGGCTTTTAGGAGTAGGTATTTGGGGGGTAGTTTAAAAAAACTTAAAGTATCAGTTTAAATTATAATTAATAATTTTGATTAATTCCGTAAAATTAAAGAATGTTTCGGATTAAAAATTAACGGAATTGAAAATAATCAATTAAAAAGTTAACTAATTACGAAAGCAATTATAGATTTTGAGAGAGCATTTAGGGAATTTTTTTTTTATATTCCACTTAATTGCAATTTGGTTGGTTAACGTTAATAGTGGAACAAAACTAATACTTCTAGTGTTACTTAGATACACATAAATTGATGATTGAATACATTGTACCGTACATTATGTGATAAAAATGTAAAACCGTATTTTATTCCGTAGATACAATAGCAGCGCGGAAAGCATAAAACGTGCAGAAATGGACGGGTACAGAAATTTTATCACGCCCAACATTGCAGATAACGAAATTCAAGCGCCAGGAGAAAAACCGCAAACTAATAATTCGAACAAAAACAGGAAAGGTAGTAGGAACAAAATGATGTGTTCGGTTGAAAATGTAACCCTAGATGGAAATAAACGGAACATTGAAGTAAGTAGGGTGTCTAGTTCTCTAGATTTTGCCAACAAAGAATTTAATCTTTGATTAGGATTGGCATTCTTATTTTAGTTTTATTTGTTAATATATTTACATAAGACTAACATACCCAACGGACTCCATACAGCATAACACTGACATCTTTTTTCTATTTTTCGTTTTTTCAAATTTTTGTTTTATTATTGCTTTCAATGTTTTTTTTTTAATTTTATTGTTTTCATTATATTTTCTCGTTAGTTAACCGGTTTTTACTATTTTTTTCGTTGTATTTTGTAGTTTATCGATTGTGTCACGTGCATAAATCAGCTTCCATATATTTAAAAGTAAAGTTAAGTGTTTTATCGCGATTGCTAGCCTTTTAACGGGTTCTGGTCAGTTGTAGTAGGTAGCGTATCGCCTTAACCCGTAGAGAGAGTAATTCGATTGTTTAGTTCGAAAACGTACCGGTGCTTTAACTGTTTAAGCTAATAGCGAAAATCTAAAATTAGGCAAACAAGTGCATTGATTTCTTGTGACATTAATAATACATTTAGTTTAAAGGATTCGATTTAATTTCAACATCATTTCGTAAATCAATTTAATATCTAGCAAAGCCGTTTTTGCACAACAGAACACACAATTTCCCCTTCTTTACTCTCAAGTGTCATTGCAAGAAGCGTATGCGTGAATTAGCGTGATGTTTGGCTTCCTTTTGCGTTTCAACAGTTGAACGAACGATTAAGTGCTATTACCGAATTAAGCAACGCCATTTTGTGAAGTTGAACATTCTTACCTGGCAATATCTGAGCCATCCTTACGGGATTTTGAATTTCACTTCAGTACTTTTATCTAAGCCTCATTTGTGTTTATTCCTATTTTGGTATTTTTGAGTAGGCGTTTAGATAACTCCATATTTCTTGGGATTTAATTAAATGGTGCTTTTCTTCGTGTGATTACTAAGAGAGTTCGTTACGAAGAAGCGTGGACATCCGATTTAGAAACACGAAATTTGCTACAGGGTGTTAGCGAAATAACATCGCAGATTGGCTGCTTAACCCCTAATCTTAATATAAAAGGACCTGGCGAGTAAATTGTTTTTGGACCTGGCGAGTAATTTTTTGGACCTGGCGAGTAATTTTTTTGGACTGGCTAATAATTTTTTGGACCTGGTGAACATTTTTTTTGGTCCTGGCTGAACTTTCTGTTGGCCCTGGCACATATAGTTGGTAGTGTCGAGAGATCTGTGCACTATCGAGGACCAACGCTGCACCTCACTACCATCGGAGCAGCGTGGCTAGTACAGTTAGCCTCTCTACAAGATCCTCTGCGTCAGAGAAGTTCTACTAACAGATAAGCCAAAATTTAATTTTAAGTTAGTAGATAAGCAAAGAGAGCACGGCCTCACTACTTCCAAATTTCGCCGCTAGATGTCGCCACAGGTGGCGCTGTTGGTTGAAATCTGTGCTAAATGGTTCGGAACTTGGCTAAAGTGCGCCAAATTTGAATTTTTAAATCTTTAGGGGGCGCTAGCAGCCAATTCTTCTTTATCGAGTGGCCTTTTACGTTTGGCACAAGCAGCCAATTCTTCTTTTCGTATATTTCACTCATTGACTTAGTAATAACTAACTGTTTAAATATAAGGACTGAAATTTGTCTCACTCCTAAAATAAGTACCCATTTTAATGTCGAGGTGTATAGAGATTTTCAACCTAATAATAATAATAGACAGTCTCAAATAATAGAAAGTAGAGGTAGAGTGATTGATTTTAAAAAGATAAATAATAAGTTGTCACAGGTCAATTGGAATTATACTATCAATATTAATGAGAGATATATTAAGTTCTACCAAAATTTAATGAAAGCATTTGACGAGGTGGCACCAAAAAGACCTGTTAAGATATTTTCTAATTATAAAGACTGGTGGAATCAGGAAGTCAGAAATGCTATAAGGAATAGGGATGATAGTTATAAAAGGTATGTATCTAACAAAACTGAAGAAAATAGGCAAATATACAAACAACATCGAAACATAGCAGTTAGCGTTATTAGAAATGAAAAAAGTAAATATTATGAACGGCAAATAAGTGAAAACAAAAAAAATTCTATTAAACTTTGGAAAGTTATGAAAGACCTTTTGCCTAAAAATAAACAAAATAGCTTAACGGAGATAGAGATTAATGATAATCTAATAATAAAAGATATAATTGATATCCCTAATGCCCTCAATAATTATTATATTGATAGTATAAAAGAAATTATTTCTCATATAAATCGTAATAATAGAAATTTTCCTGTAACACCTAAGAATAATAATGTGTTTTTTAAGAAATTCAACTTGATTGACATTGACACATTGAGAGAAATTATTTTTGACTTACCCAATAAGGGAAGTTCGGATGACATAAATGCGACCTTTTTAAAAAACTGTTTTGGAAACATAGCCTTGCCATTGCTTAATATTATAAACACCTCCTTAGAAATGAACATAGTTCCTACAGCCTTGAAAACTTCAGTTATCATACCAATCCCTAAAGTCTCAAATTCAAATAGAGCGGCAGACTTAAGACCGATTAATATGCTAAGTACAATAGAGAAAGTATTAGAAAAATTTGTTTATAATCAACTTATTCATTACTTAGAAGAAAATAATCTATTTAATAGTGTACAGTCTGGCTTTCGAGGGAAGCATAGTTGTGAAACAGCACTACAATATGTCCTAGATCACTTCAAACAAAATAAAAATAATAAGTTAATTACTGGTGCTCTATTTCTTGACTTACAAAGAGCGTTCGAAACTGTAGATCGTGCAATACTTATTAGTAAATTAGAAAGTTTTGGAATAGTTGATGATGCATTACAGTGGTTAATAAATTATTTAGATAATAGAAAACAGAAGCTAAAGTTTAACAACATTACATCAGATGAAATCGAAAATGAACAGGGTGTCCCGCAGGGAAGTGTGTTAGGACCATTATTGTTCCTCTTGTACATAGATGATATCACACGTGTCGCAGGAGAATGTTACATTATCCTATTTGCGGATGACACTTTGATCTATTTTGCTTCAGACAAGTTACACGAAATAATTGAAAATATAAATAACACACTAAAAGAAATATTTCAATGGTGCTGTTTTAATTCTTTAAAAATTAATATCAATAAAACTAAGTTTATGATTATAGGAAATGACAAAAACTATGAAGAATATAATATTAGTAACCAAAAAGTAAATATAGAGAATAGTAATATTGAGGTTGTTAAAAAATTTAAATATCTGGGAGTCATAGTTGACTATATGTTACTATTTAAAGAACATGCTAATTATGTTATTAAAACAATATCATTTAAAATCAGCTATTTATATAGATGCTCAAAATATCTTAACCAATGGTCTCTAAAACTTCTCTATAATAGTTTAATTCTTCCCCACTTTACATATTGTGCCACAATTTTATATTTGCTTAACCAAAATGAAATAAATAGGTTGCAGAAACTTCAAAACAGGGCAATGAGGATAATACTTTCATGTGATAGAAGAACTCATATAAAAACAATGTTACAGAATCTTGAATGGATATCAGTTAAAAATTATATTCTATACCTAACATTAATTTTTATTTTTAAAATTCAATTACAAATGATGCCTTCATACTTACTTGAAAAAATCGATTACAATTATGAATTTCACAATTATAATACAAGAAATCGGAGTAATTTTCATATTCGACATGTTATAACTAGGAGTGCCCAAAATTCAGTCTTTGTCAAGGGTCTGCAGGCTTACAATGAGTTGCCAGGTGAAATTAAAAATGCTACCTCATTAAATAATTTTAAATATAAACTAAAGAACTATATTATGATGACACAAAGGGTCTAAATAAAATGATTTTAAATATAGATACAGACAGAGAGATTTTAATTGTAGATATAGATTTAATTTTATGTTTTATATGTTGTAAAGTTTTATTATTTTTATATTTTTATTATTAATATTTAGACATTAATATATTTATGTTTTTAGACATTATACATAATGTATAAACTATACTTATTATTGTAAAACTGTACTATTTTTGTATTAGCAAAGCTAAATAAAGAATCTAATAATAATAATTGAATTTTTCGCGCTTCACTGTAATCGTACCATCTTTACATGCCTCACATTATCTCAACTCACCCTAACTCACCCTACCACCCCTCATTATCAACCCCAGTTCCCAAATAGAACTTAAAATAATTTTGTATGAGAATAAGTGTAGAAAAAAAATTCTGTGTGATGTCTGTTGTGGTATTCGAACCCACAAAGTCATGTGTAGAATGTTGACGCCTTAACCAACACGGCTATTAACTGACTTGAAAAATAAAGTTGAAATGTGTTAGATAAACAGCTCCGTCTACGTCATATACGGTTTGAATTAAATAGTAAAAGCGGGTGACCTTGGTGCGGGTTCGCGATGGGAAACAATTATTAGTATTATTCTTAAAAATTGTAAATTATGCAAAATGACATCATATTAATGAAGAAACAAGTAGAAATATTTTTTGAATTAAATATTAAAAGCGGGTGACCTTGGTGCGGGTTCGCGATGGGAAACAATTATTAGTATTATTCTTAGAAATTGTAAATTATGCAAAATGACATCATATTAATGAAGAAACAAGTAGAAATATTTTTTGAATTAAATATTAAAGGCGGGTGACCTTGGTGCGGGTTCGCGATGTGAAAGCAGTATTATTATTCTTAGAAATTGTAAATTATGCTGCACCTGCAGTGAGTATAAAATGACATCATCATATTAATGAATATGAATGAGTTTCTCAGGAAGCTATGAGTTATCCTGATACATAAAGGTGTGGAATTTTTTTAGACATTAGCGTCACATAATATGATTAGTAAAATATAATACTTAATAAACAACATATAGAGAATATATTGTAAAAGCAGCAATTAGGTATTAATTTTTTTTATCGCCGCCCATGTGTTTTGATTAAGACACACACACACACACACACACACACACACACACACACACACACACACACACACACACACACACACACACACACACACACACACACACACACACACACACACACACATATTTAAAGAGTATTCTGAATGTAAGTTCTTCATTATTGTGTTGACTCTGTTTACATCCAGTTCAGTGCAAGAGCTCTTCTGTTACATACTCATAAAGGTAAGAATTTTTATTTTATTTAATTTTATTTTTGAGTTTATTTAATTATTTTTTTATGTAATTTTATTTTTGAGTTGATTTAATTTCATTTTTCTTCAGTTAAGTGTATTTTTCATGATTTATTTGTATTAATTTTATTTTTGAGATTATGTAATTTCATTTTTCTTCAGTTAAGTTTATTTAATTATTTATTTATGTAATTTTATTTTATGAGTTGATTTAATTTTATTTTTCTTTAGTTATGTTTATTTTGAGTTGATTTGTATTGTTTTTGAATTAATTTTATTTTTAAGTTGATTTAATTTTTGTTTCAAATTCAAGAATTTAATTTTTTGTTTTTAGATGGATTTAACTAAAATAAATTCGTTATGTCTTGCAGAAAAAAGTAACGAGAAAACTATAATTAAACTAGGAGAACTTCCAGTGGATGTTCCGCAAAAAGTATTGAACGCTAAACTGGTCCAGAGCAAATTTGGGGAAACAATTTTGGTTGAGCTAGAAAACGGGCTCTGCTTTTTACCTAAGAGAACCATTAAAACACTGAAGTCTCACTTGACAGAATTATCTGGCGGACATTATTGTATCAAATATAAAGGAAAAAAACAAATTGGACAAGCTAATCCTACCGATACATTTGAAATAGTTAAGGAATAATTTTTTGTAAGTTTTTTTATTTTTTTATTTTACAATTATGAGTAACATTAGGGCTAATGCTATTGTAAAAGAAGTATCGAAATCATATAAAGCGTTAATCAACAATTTTTCGCATAGGGAAGCAAACAAATTAATCAACCAAATTAAAAGGCATGTTATCAGTTTTCATAAAGATATTCGGTGGGGAAATTTAGATAGTGGGACTTTAAGAAATTTACAAACAAATTTGGGGCATTTAAAATCGATAAAAGAAAAAATTTTTACTTTGTCTAAGCAGGGATCGGGGTTAACTGAAAAATCAGGAGTAAAATGGGTCGATCTAGAATCGGTTTTTCATTCAAGAATTAGGACTGCTGTTATCGTTAATTTAAAACATAAAGACCTTAATAGTTTTTTTAGTGATGCGTTTAGGCTAGTTAAGAGTAGAATAGCTAACAGTTTGAAAAAATTTAATATGATTAAAGTAAATACAACATTTTGCGGGGAATTTAATAAAAAATCTAGGGAAATCGAAGACATTTTAGAGTTTAAATATTTTAACACAAAAAACGCGGTAATAGATGCAGGTACGGATCTTGCATTGTGGTTCAATGAAAAAATTGTTGATACAGTTATGAGTAAATTATCGGAATTTCAACTTAAAGATTCTGGATGGGCTTTAGACAAAATTATTTCACTGGAAATTAACATCAATAAATATGAGATAGGTAACGGTGCTACATCATACATTAAGCTACCTGATCCTATACTAAAAAAGCAAGCATGCATTAATATTAAAAATTTAGATAAAGCATGCTTTTACTGGTCGGTAACAGCATCAATGTATCCTACTACAAATAGAAATGTAGATCGTGTATCCTCGTATCCTCATTATACAACCGTATTGAAAACCGATGGATTGGACATGCCAATGTCAGTACACAAAATTTCAAAATTTGAAACATTAAATAACATATCAGTTAATGTTTATGCATTAGAATTGAATACCGCGAAAGATAAATCATTTTACACAATTTATCCTGCCCGACTAACAAAAGAAAAATTAAATAAACATGTAAATTTATTGCTTATTCAGGACAAATACTTTCCAAAATTAAACGATTATGAAGCTCCATCAATGGATACGGAAAATGAAGATATCAAATATCACTATTGTTTAATCAAAGATTTATCTCGACTAATATCAAGTCAAGTTAGTAAACATAATGGACAAAAATATATTTGCGATCGATGTTTAAATTACTTTAGTAGTCAGGAAAAATTAAGTAAACATGAAGATTACTGGAAAGACATGAACAATTGCAAAATATCGTACCCACCATTTGATCATGTAGAGTTTAAAAACCACGTATACAAGCAGACTACACCTTTTGTCATTTATGCAGACTTTGAGTCAGTGCTACGTCCTCATAACAAGAACTTGGGAAAACATACACGAAAGTTTCAAAAACACCAGGCGTATAGTGCAGGATATTATCTAAATTGCTCCTATGATAGTTCGCTATCATTTTATAATGAATATTGTGGAGAAGACTGCATGGATTGGTTCGCTGCTGAAATGACAAGGATGGCTAAATTTATCGAAGACAAAATTAAACATATCGAACCAATGATTGTCAAGCCTAGTTTACTTAATGCAACAACATGTCATATATGCGAGCACCCCTTCAAAGAGAAGGACATTATCGTACGAGACCATTGTCATTTTTCTGGAGATTTTAGAGGGTTTGCACACCAAAGCTGCAATTTAAATTATAAAACAAAGTTTGTTGTACCCGTAGTCTTTCATAACCTTTCGGGATAAGACTTGCATTTTTTAATTAGAGATTTATCCAAAAAAGGTAATATAAGCTTGCTTCCTATAAACAAAGAAAAATACATTTCATGTACACTAAGTAATGACGAGAGCGAAGTAAAGTTTAGATTCATAGACTCGCTGCGATTTTTAGATTCCTCCTTAGATAAACTGTCCGCTTTACTAGAACCATCAGATCTACATTATCTACGTTCACAATTTCCCAATTTAACATCTGAACAATTTGAACTATTAAGTAGAAAAGGGGTGTTTCCTTATGAATACGTTGATTCAATTGAAAAATTAGACGATACGAAACTGCCATCCAAAGATAAATTTTATAGCACACTGACAGATGAAAATATTACTGACGATTTATACACGCAAGCACAAAAGGTTTGGCAATCATTTGAAATAAAAAATTTAAAAGAATATAGCATGCTGTACATGAAAACAGATATCTTGCTTTTAGCATCTGTGTTTGAATGTTTTCGTGAAAAATGTCGAAAAACGTATGGTCTCGATCCTGCTTGGTATTATACGCTCCCCGGTTATACGTGGGATGCTATGTTAAAATATACCAAATCTAAATTGGAAATACTAAAAGATATAGACCAAATCATGTTTATAGAGAAAGGTATAAGAGGAGGAGTCAGTCAATGCAGCAATAGATATGCTAAAGCAAACAACAGATACATGCAAAATTTTAATCCAACTGAATCCGAAAAATATCTTATGTATCTCGATGTAAACAATTTATATGGTTGGGCAATGAGTCAACCTCTACCATATGGGGATTTTAATTGGGTTGATACAAACATCGATGTGACTCAAATACCAGACGATGCTGATGAGGGATATATCCTCGAAGTGGATATAGAATACCCTCAGCATTTACATAATCTACACAATGATTTACCGTTTTGCCCAGAACATCGAAAACCCCAAGGATCAAAAATACAAAAACTCATGACCACTTTATATGACAAAGAAAAATACGTAATACATTATCTAAATTTAAAGCAGGCTATAAAACATGGATTGAACGTGAAAAAGATTCACAGAGTGTTGAAATTTAAACAAAGCCCATGGTTAAAAAAATATATCGACTTAAATACAACTCTTCGAACGGCTGCTAAAAACGATTTTGAGAAGAATTTATTCAAATTAATAAACAATGCAGTCTTCGGAAAAACCATGGAGAATATAAGGAAATACCGTATTGTTAAACTCGTTAGATCTTGGGAGGGTCGATATGGAGCAAAGAACTTGATTAGCAGTCCTAGGTTTAGTTCGAGCAAAATCTTTGATGAAAACCTTTTAGCGATAGAGCTTTATAAAACCGGACTTGTATTTAATAAACCATTGTACATTGGCATGTCGATTCTTGATATTTCAAAGACGTGTATGTATGACTTTTATTACAGTTTTCTACTTCCTACGATGGGTGTAGACAACTGTTAACTCTTATACACCGATACCGATGCATTTCTTCTGCAACTGCAATGCAATGATGTTTATACCGAATTAATTAAAGCCTATCCCGAAAAATTTGACACCTTGGACTATGAACCAAACAATGCGTACGGTATTTCACTCTTAAATAAAAAAGTCATTGGATTATTGAAAGATGAATGCAACGGCAAACTTTTAACTGAATTTGTGGGGTTGCGTTCAAAAATGTACTCGTATTTAACAGAGGGTGATAAATGCGTTAAAAAATCAAAAGGGGTTAAAAAGAATGTCGTTGCAAAGAAAATTACTTTTGATGATTACCTTTTATGTTTAAGAGATAGTAAATTAAAAACAGTGAACCAATGCACGTTCCGTTCGTACAATCATAATGTTTATACAATCGAACAAACCAAAATCGGTCTAAGTCCACACGATGATAAACGCTTTTTATGCAATGGATCTTTTAACACTTTAGCATGGGGCCATCGCGATATAATGCTCGATTAATGCTACTTATAATTGGGAAATAAAAAATAGTTGTAAATTAATTAGTTTTTAGTTTTCTATTGTTTATTGTATATCTAACATTAAATAACAGTTGTAAATTAATTAGGTTAGTTTTTAGTTTTTTTTATTGTCTATTGTATATCTAAAATGTTTTTATGTTTACAATAAATTTGTAATCTGAATCTATGGTGTATTATTTTCTTTTAAATATGTTCCGTTGAAACGACCAAAATAACGTTCAAATTCGTCGTTTAGACGTCTATTTTTTGACACTTTGACGTTCATGAATTTAGTAACGAAAAAACGTCAAAAACTGACGCTTTTTTGTCACTTTGAAATGATGTTTTTCCATAAGAAATACATGTAAATCGAAATTTTTTTTTATCAATTTTTTAATACGTTGAAACGACAAATTTTAACGCTATTTTGACGTTTTAACGTTTCACATTTTGGTACTGTAACGTTCATAAATTTTGTCTCGATAAAATAACATTTTTTGACGCTTTATTTATCGATTTTGAAAGAAAAGTCATGATTTTTTATAAAAGTTTATTACATATTTTCTAAATCTCTTATTACATTTTGTTTCTAAGCTGTGAAAACGTACCTAGTTTGTTATAAGAATACGTGTAAAAAATGTTTAAAGTAAGAAACAACAGAGTTTATAAAATATTAGATTTTTCGATCCAGCTATTGTGCGAACTATCGAACCCCAGCCATTTAACGTAGATCTTATTGCCTTTTTTCCTTAGCACTTTTTCAACAAGGTACACATCAGGATTTTTTGACTTTTGTAGCTCTTCCTCGTAAAATGCTCCTTTAATTGGTGATCCATGTAAATCGTCCAACATGTATGTTACAGGATTAGTTATGTTCACTTTGGTAATTTTAAAAAGCTCCGTAGACCAATTAGGTGTATAACCTTAATCAAATAGATGCTTTGCCTTGCTTATGCGCACCACATCTCCAAGTTTATATTTTCGCGGGCCTGCTATTTTCAAATGATTATAATGTTGCTGAAGAATCTCTTTTTCATTGGATCTGTTTACCTGAGACGGCTTTTGACCAATCGTTCTATGTTTGCTTTCGTTGTACTCTTTTGTAATTTTCGGTAACACATCTATCCACCTGTACGTACCGTTTAAGCTAAAATGCTTGTACAATTTCGTTTTCAGCGTTCTAATAACTCTTTCCGCCATACTTGCTTTCATCTTGGTAAATGTACTATAATGATTTATGCCATGTTTCCGCATTAGATTTTGAAATTTTGTGTTGTAAAACTCTTTGCCCTGATCAGATTGAAGATTTTTCGGTTTGCGTTTTCCTATAATATCGGCAAAAGCTTTCGTGATTTCTTCGCCAGTTTTCGATTTCAACGGTCGAGTCCAGAGAAATTTCGAGAAGCAGTCAATTACCACTAGAATCATTTTAAACGATTGATTTTGAGTTGCGTAGGAACTCATTTCAGCCAAATCAATTTGCCATAAATCGTCCAAACCTTTGATAATTGTTCGTCGTCGAACATAATTTTTTCGAGCCGGTTTATGCAGCTCACTAACGACTTGAACCTTTTCCTTTGAAAACATGACTGTGACTAAATGTTTAGGGATTTTGTACTAACCGCTTCTCCAATGCTTTAATAATATTTAAAACATTTCGCAGATTATTTTGATTTATAATTATTGTATTAGTCAACTCAGCAATGTTTTTTTCAATAGCCAAAATTTTTCCAGAGAGTACATTAACATTTTTCGTTACAGAGTCAGTTCTTTTAAGAATCTCATCGAACAAATCTTGTCGTATATCTGGAATATCCTGATTATATAATTTTATTATCGCTTTTTCGATTTTATCTTTTACGTTTTCTACTGCATTTGTTTGATTAACAGCTAACTGTGCAGAGTTTGCATTAATCGTTGCTATTTGTGCTTCTAAACTTTTAAGCGAATTTTTGATGTCTTCTCGTAGGTACTGTTTTGCAGTGATAATTGAGTCATCAACATATTTTTTGTTAGCCATATGTTTGCTGGCTAACGGAGGATCTCTTGATATAAAAGTGTTTATGGCCATCAAGTCATTATTGAATGTAAGTTTCATAGCATTCATGTTTTCAGTCAACTTTTGCACATTATTATCCATATATTTTTTATTGACGGCATCGCTGTCTGAGTCAGGATCTTTAACATTACAAAGTTTTAAATTTTCAAAATCAATATCACCGTTTGCAGTATGGACTAAGCTTGGTTTAGACATTAGCAATAGTTTTTTATTGCCTACATCATGTTTAGTACGTCCGAATTTGTCGACACTCATTGTGGTAATGATGTTTAGGCAATAATGCGTGCTTCTTTTAATTCCTCAATAATTGCAACAATTTCATTATCATTCGAAGTATTTCCTGCTTCTTTTGACGCTATTAAAAGCCGAAGCCTGTCAACGAGTTCGTTTGGATCGTCCCAATATTGAAGGTCAATTTTATTATCGTTGTAAACCATTTGCATCCCAGAGCCCACAGTGCCCGAATGTTTTCGCAAGTGAGAGATAGCCAGAGGTCTTATGATATGTGTGTATTTGAATCGGTTTGTTCCTTTAAGGTGTCCTTTAATGTTTTTATGAGGATTTGTTAATTCTAGTATTGTTCCATAACGATTAAAATCGTCATCATTGTAATTTTTAGGTTCATCATTAAAAATTAATTCATATAAACCCGGTGTACCTTTTATCTGTTTGCCTTCTGTAATAATAAATCCATGCTTGTTATCAAAGTCGATTTGTTTGCTACCCAAAAACCATTTAGATGTCTCAGCATCGTAAGTAGGACCATAAACCGTATCTATATTATCTTTTTTCTCCCAATAATCTATAATATATGAATGAACCATTGGGGGATACTGATCCAAGTATTCCTTAATAGCATTTGCTGAATTGCTAAGATCTTTAACAGCCTGTTCTTCGTCTTCGTCTTCATAGAATACTTCATCATCACCATCATCACTAGTAGTTTCGGCAACATCTGATACAATGACTTTGAATAAACGTAAACATTTTTAAATTTCGCGCCATGTGGATGAAACAGTAACGATAACATAACGTTCGTTTTGCCACACCCACTGGGTCCACAGATTAGCGCTCGAAACGAATTTGGTAGCAATGGTCCATGTTTACTGTCAGCGATTTGACCGTTTCCTTCATCTAAATTTACAATCGGTAGCGTCTGGTCTTGTTGAATGATCTTCATTGTTTAACATGTTTTTTAATGTTTCACTGTATAAATAGAGTAGTAATTCTTGAATTATTTCATTTCTCATGTTGGTGTTTGAAGGTGAAGGTGTGCTTAACAGTTTAATCAATAATCTGCCGTTTGAACTACATTATCCTGGTTACAACTTTTTGGGTCCTGGAACTAAATTACATAAAAGACTTGCACGTGGAGATACGGGGGTTAACCTGCTGGACGACGCAGCCAGAGAACACGATATTGCATATTCTAAGCATAAAGATTTAGCGGAACGACATAAAGCGGACGAGATTCTAGAGAATAAAGCGTGGGAAAGAGTAAAGTCCAAGGACGCATCAATTGGCGAAAAGACTGCAGCGTGGTTAACTACCAACGCAATGAAAGCTAAACGTAAACTTGGCATGGGTGTTAGAAAACCTAAATCGTTTAAACGTAATATTATAAGTAAAATACAGAGAGATATAAAAAAAGCTGGTCCTTCGGCTACATTAAAACGAGCAGTCAGTATTGCTCTAAAAGCAGCCAGGGTTGCTGTACAAAATGCTGGTGGAAAAAAACAGGTTAAAGTACCTAGGATTATTCCTATCGAACCAAAATCCGGAGGCTTTTTACCGTTAATTCCGTTATTTGCTGGACTAAGTGCACTCGGGGCGTTGTCTGGTGGAGCTGCTGGAATCGCTAAAACTGTGATTGATGCGAAAAATGCACAAAAAAAATTGGACGAAGAACATCGACATAACAAAGCTATGGAATCTCTCGGTAAAGGACTATATTTACGAAAAAATGCCAGAAGGGGCTTTGGTCTTTTTCTTAAAAAAAACTAGGCAAGCTACCCAATCGAGGATTGTATGATTACGAACTAAAACGATATGCTAAACGTCTAAGAATCCCAAATTTTAGAGGTGTATTTATGCGAGACACATTGCCTAAAACCGGTCCTATTCAACGCGAATGCGCAATCCTAAATTTGGATGAAAGCAAAAATCATGGAACTGATTGGGTGGCGTATCGAAAGACTAACAATAACGTCGAATATTTCGATTCATTTGGCAAGTTGAAACCGCCGAAAGAACTTGTACAGTATTTGGGACCTGCAACGAAAATTGTTTACAACCACGATCCTTACCAGACTTTTAATCAAATCAATTGCGGCCATCTTTGTTTAGAATTTCTATACGATGGAGGCTGTTTTGGCGTACATTAATCGTGAAAAGAACCTGATTGACTTTACTGAACAGGAATTGGCTTGTTTTCCTATATGTTATTTGAAAAGGTACGCAAAACCTTGTGAATTATTACAAGTTTGGTGCAAGTTGCCGCTTGAATATAGATTGGATTTTGAATTGCGAACCTGCCTGCCCTGCTTTGTTCATCATAATCGTCCTGAATGGACAACTTATGTTGATGGACCTGCGCAATCACAAGGAAATTGTCATATATGTAAACTAGGTTTAGAAAAATGTAATGAGATTGTAAAAAATTATTTAAATAAATGTTAAAGATATACAATTTTATTTCTTTGATTAACCTCCAACAGTTATGTTGTTGACGCTAGAGAGTCGTGATTATCAATTTGATTGGACTCCTCCGGTTCCGTTAAGTTTAGATCCAAAGAAACAATACAAGTTGGCATTTCTGTTTTTCTTTTCGTACAACAGTATACCGAATGTAGAGAATGGCAGTAATGCTTTTTACTATTACGAAAATAACGATAAAACTAAATTGCAGAAAATAACATTAAATACTGGTTGCTATGAAATTTCCGATATTGAAGAGACGATCCGAAATTTCATAAATATACCACCAAATGCAAAGATTGAAGACGTTTTTTCATTGAAGCCCAACAATAATACACTCAAGTGTGAAATATTCAGTAGTCAACATGCAATAAATTTCGAGTGTGAAGACAGTATAGGCAAAATGTCGGGTTTCTCAAAGAGGATTTTGGAACCGAACGTAAGACATAGTTCCGATCTACCTGTGGAAATTGTTAAAGTACGAACGATTCGTTTCGAAACAAACATTACCACCGGAGCCTTCTACAACAACAGACCTACTCACACTATTCACGAGTTTGGTATATCTGTAGACCCTGGTTACGCTATCGACGAAATTCCGAAAAATATCACGTATTTGCCGGTGATTAATATACCTGAGATTACAAATATTACTATACTGGCATTGGATCAAAATTCAAGACCTGTAAATTTTCAAGGTGAAAGAAGCATATTGGGTTTTTAGTATAATTTTTTTAACAATAAGAGTTTGTGAGAGTGTTCTAGGTTTATCAATTTTGATTATTATAGTCCGAGTTCACGGTAATGATTATGTTATAACATTTTCTAATTTATGATAAAATTTTTAATTAGATTAATTATATTGATTCCTTTAGTTTATTATATTGAATATTGATTTTTTCAATGATTATTTTTAATTTTTAGATTTATTTTTATATTCAGGTATTTTAGTAGTTTAATTTATTCTCAGATTAGAATAAATTTTGGGTTAGATTTAATATCTTTTAGATTAGTATTATTAAGTTTTTGAATTTGTTCTTTAATAATTATGGCTAGAGCTAAAATATTAAAAGATACTTATCAAAAATTTTTTTTATTAATAATAGTAGTTTTAATAATTAGATTGTTTTTAACTTTTGTATCATTAAATTTATTTATTTTTTATTTGTTTTTTGAGGTTAGTTTAATTCCCACATTAATTTTAATTATTGGATGAGGATATCAACCAGAACGTTTAGAAGCAGGCATTTATTTATTATTTTATACATTATTAATATCATTGCCAATGTTAGTAATGGTATTTTTTATTTATAATAATCAAAATTCTTTAAATTTTTTAAATTTAAAATTACTTATGTTGAATTTTGGTTTTATGTTTATTTGTTTAAATATAGTTTTTTTAGTAAAAATTCCGATATTTTTTTTTCATTTATGAAGAATGAAAGAATGGGATTAATCTTCAACAACAACTATATAGCACCTTCATCTTTTCAGAAGCCTGCAGTATTGAACAAGACGTTAAAGTGTTCAGTAGGACGACTACGACGACGACAACTTACTAGAGACAACGTTTCATTTTTGAAAGCTCTTGGTTTCAAAGTTATTAACACTAATAATAATAATAATGAATCGTATACGAACAATTCAAGATCCAATGTTTGATCTCTATCGAGAACCGACTCAGGATGAATCGATTAGAAAATCTGAATACCGATCTTACACACCATTCATCAAATCGTTTAGCTGCAGTGACATTGTAGAATTTAGTGTAAATCAGGTAGACTCATTCTTTGCAATGCATGATACGTTGTTGGCTATTAAAGGAAAATTGGATGTAACTGGTGATGGCGATGTTAGTTTGACACCAAACTTTGGAGCATTTCTATTCGACTCGTGTACGTATAGCGAAAGTGCAAGAGAGATAGAAACAGTTCGAGATCCTGGAATTGTTAGCACTGTAAGAGCTTTAACATGTTACAATGAAGAAGATTCTCGTCACCTCGCCATTGCTGGTTGGAATTATCCCGTAAGTCCCATTCTCAATCCTGATGATAAATCATTTAGTTTACTGATGCCACTTAAACACATCTTCAACATTTTCAATGATTACCCAATGGTAACTTGTGGACGACAAACGATTCGATTCGTTCGAGCTCGTAATGATCTCGATAGCGTTATTGTAACAGAAAAACCAGGTACCGGTAACGTACCTACTGTTACAACCGTACAGATTATGATTCATTCGATGGAACTAAAAGTTAAACATATTTATCCAAATGATTTTGTTAAAGAACAATTGATGCGATCAATTCAAAGCGATCGTCCAATCGTAATTCCGTTTAGAAAATGGGAACTACATGAGCTACCATCTTTGACCGCAGGAGCAAAACAAGAAATTTGGGCTGTTAAAACGACGTCTGCAATAGAGAAACCTCGATATGTTATTGTATTTTTCCAAATCAATAGGAGAAATCTAAAAATTGCAGATCCTTCTTTATTTGATCACGTAAATCTACAAGGTCTCAGACTCGCATTGAATGGAGAATATTTTCCCAATGAAAGGATGCAACTTGATTTTGCCAAAGGCGACTTTGCGCTAGCTCATTACAACTACAGCGAATTCAATTCCAGTTAAAACAGAGTATCAATGAAACGGCCATTAATGGATTTTCTAGCATTTCGAAATCGTGCTTTGTTTGTTATCGATTGTTCTAAGCAAGAAGAATCGATGAAATCATCGACTGTTGATGTACGACTAGAAATTGATGCTAATGAGGGATTTCTCAAAAATACTAAAGCATATTGTATCATAATTCACGATTGTTTATTGGAGCATTATCCCTTAACGGAAGTAGTTAAAAATATAATATAAACTACTACCTATTTAGTATTTGCTCAGCTTTCGAAGAAGTTTCATCGTCGTCGTCGCCATCATGAGAATTGCAGTAGTCGACATCCAAGGATTTATAATCGATGAAGTTTTTTATCCAAAAGAAGTCGCTATTCAGATTGGTGGTATAAAATCGAATTTTTTATTTAAACCTCCTAAACCATTCTACGAGTTGACTGCTAAAGACAAGAAAACTACGCGATATTTGGAAAAATTTTTGCATGGAATACGATACGATTCTGGAGATGTAGATTATTCCGATGTCAATGCAATTTTGGAGAAACACCTACTTGGCAACGTTGATTTGATTTATGTTAGAGGAAATCAAAAAATTGACTTTTTAAAAGCAAAATGCGAAGAACTTGGACTCTATGTATTAATTTATGATGTTGTAAATTATGATGGGACACCCTGTGCAACAAAAAATTTTGAAGCTGTTTATTCCGGATGTCCTCACCACGCCAACGGTAAATTTATGTGTGTATATAATAATATTCTTTCTTTGTATAATTGGTTGTATTATACTGTATTACCTAAATAAAGCTATAAAACAAAAATTAAGGTTTTTTATTAAAACACCTTTTACAAGTTTACAAATATTTATTGTTATTATTATTATTATGTAAAAATACATTTCATCGCTTCATTCTTCTTTTTGCTTTTTTTGATATAATTTTGAGAATTAATAAGTAAACTCCTACTAACGTTGCCCATGCTATTTGTATGATTTGGCACATTTTTGCTCCTACTGGGTCTTCTAGGTCTAAATATAATTCCTGTATTGGACTTTGTTGGTTAGATCGCCATTCCCCCACTCCTTCTGAGTTATCTTTAAAGATTAATTTTAGCTTGTAGTTAAGAGGCGATTCCGTTAAATTCAATGCAAACACCGGCATTTTTCCATCATTGACTGTTGACAGACTCATCATTTGCCATGTATTGCACTCTTGTTTTGTTCCGTTTGTGTCTAAACACACACCAATATGTGCAACGTTTTGCGGAACGTTAACATAAAGCATGTTATTTAATATTGCTGTTAAAAGAACAAAATTTGCTTTTAGCAAGGCCATGGTTTTATTCGTCTTGTGGGCGTTGATGATGTTGGTAAATATTTTTCAAAAACTTTGTCCCACAAACTTAAATTTTCAATTTTTTTTAACACTTCTTTTTGGTCTTCGTAGACAGAAATCTGTTGGTTTAATTTTCTTATATTTTTACAAAACTCTTCAAGTTTTTGACTGTATTCTCTCGAAGCCATTCTAAAACTGCATATTTTCCATGATATGTTTTATTATTAATAGCGAAAGCAAAGTCTGTTATTACTCTCACATCAGTCGATTACGTCACACATCGCAATCCGCCATTACACCAAGGTCACCCGCTTTTAATATTTAATTCAAAAAATATTTCTACTTGTTTCTTCATTAATATGATGTCATTTTGCATAATTTACAATTTCTAAGAATAATACTAATAATTGTTTCCCATCGCGAACCCGCACCAAGGTCACCCGCTTTTACTATTTAATTCAAACCGTATATGACGTAGACGGGGCTGTTTATCTAACACATTTCAACTTTATTTTTCAAGTCAGTTAATAGCCGTGTTGGTTAAGGCGTCAACATTCTACACATGACTTTGTGGGTTTGAATACCACAACAGACATCACACAGAATTTTTTTTCTACACTTATTCTCATACAAAATTATTCTAAGTTCTATTTGGGCACTGGGATTGATAATGAGGGGTGGTAGGGTGAGTTAGGGTGAGTTGAGATAATGTGAGGCATGTCAAGTTGGTACGATTACAGTGAAGCGCGAAAAATTCAAAATATACGAAAAGAAGAATTGGCTGCTTGTGCCAAACGTAAAAGGCCACTCGAAAAAGAAGAATTGGCTGCTAGCGCCCCCTAAAGATTTAAAAATTCAAATTTGGTGCACTTTAGCCAAGTTCCGAACCATTTAGCACAGATTTCAACCAACAGCGCCACCTGTGGCGACATCTAGCGGCGAAATTTGGAAGTAGTGAGGCCGTGCTCTCTTTGCTTATCTACTTAAGTTCAAGACATTGTAATTTTGTTTAAGCGGATGTAACATTTATAGTTTGCATTTTTAGGTTCTAACTATTTAGTAATATTTTTTTTTGCGCTGGGTGATCACTCTTTTATTTTATACGCCAGTAATAAGCGGTATCATATTTGATTATTTTTTCTTTATCGCTTATTTTTCATTATTTTTCAGAGATTGTTATTGAACCGTTGGGTTTATATTATTGTAAAATATATAGATAGATCTAATTTTGTTGTCTTACTCAGCCAATCACCCACTCACCATATTTGTTATTTAATCAATTTATTTTTTTTTTTTTAATTAAGATTCTTAAATTCATTATTTATCTCCAGTAAGATAGGTCAGTGCCTGGAACATCAGGGGTTTCCGATTTGAACCGTTAAAATCGGTGGCGCGACTCACACTTTTGTACTTACCCTCTAGGGCTGAGCTGGGTACAAATTTGCCAGTAGAGAAACTAGGTACTTACCAATCTTAGCTGGAGTTGGAGATTTCAATTTAAACCGTTAGAATAATTTTTCAAAATTTATTTTATTTTATTTTTACTAAAAGTACGTGGCAATTGAATAAATTAGATTTCAACAGCGCCACCTTACAGTGGCGTCATAGCACTTAATTAAAGTAAGAATCGCTTGTTTTAATGTATAAGATATTAACATCGCCACCTTTCAGTGCCGTTATACTACTTAAGTAAAAATTGCTCGTTTAGATATATTTGACATTAACAGCGCACACTACCGTGTCATAGTATTTAATTAAGCTGTAATTGCTCTTTTAAATTTAGATGATATTAACTGCTTCATCTTACGGCGGTGTTATATTATTTAAATTAGAAAGGTATTTTCTTGCCTTTTTTTCTGTTTCTTTACTATTTTCCATTTTATTTTAGTTTCTCGTTTACATACATACCATATACTTGGTTTTCCCACAACCTATATGTTGAATAATTTAAAAATCAAAACACAGCGTCGTCAAAGGTTTATAGAGTTTCCTCAATTAACTTAAACTGACATCCAATAGGAACTAAACAATAAGCTTCACTTAGATGATTTATTAAAAAAATAGCCTACTTCAATGTTTGTTGGCCTTCGATAAACGCCTCTACCAACAATTTACATTGCCGTTCGGTAATGTATCGCTTTTTCTATTATAGTCGGGTCGTACAAAAGATGGAATGATCACGAGACAAATGTACTCCTTTATTTCGGCCCACAGTTTATATCATCTCTGGTATGAGTACAGTCTAAACTGTCCTTCGTTTTTTGCAGTTTACAAGATGTTACATCGTAAGATTAAGCCGTCCAGGTATTCACTGATCACGCGTCCTTAAATTCCATCTTTTGAACGGCTCGACTATAGATACACAATATACCTACTATTCTGGACATGTAACACACATTATTATTTGCTAAAATAATTTTTCAATGTTTTTAAGTTTAAACGTTTTAATATTTTCTGACATAATCGTTTTCAAGATCCTAAATGTTTATACATACGAATACTGTGATAGTATGCAAACAAAAATATATGAAATGACGTTAAAGAGAAATTTGAAAAATATCGCATCCAGAAAGACTCGAACCTGCAACCTTTAGCTCTAAGCGCTAACGCTCTAACAACTAAGCTAGCTGATCCATCAAATCGTCTATCGGTTGTTAAATTCATGTCACCTCACTTTACCCTTAAACACAGACACCATGACGTTAATGAGAGAGAGAGATTTTGTCAAATCGACAATTGAAACATCAAACTCTTAAGTCAATTTTTATATGTCTTATATTTTTATTCGGTTAAAAAACCGGAACCATGAATTATTTGAAATATCCTTTATGTGATTTTTGAATTTTTTTAGAAACAAACAATAATATATTAAATGACGTTGAGGAGAAATTTGTTTCTGTTTTAGCAACATTAAAAATATCAAATTAAATTCGAGTTATCTAAAATTCAATAGAAACATTTATTTAACTAACAATGGATATTAAGAGAGATTCCTCAAATAAAATATGTACACAGAAAGAGATTATAAAAAAGTTTTTTCGATTATTTGCCATTTTGCTTTAGTTTCTCGTTTGTAATCAGTTTTTTATCAACATTTTTTTTTCTTTTTTTTTAATTTATACTGTTTTTTCGGTTTAACTCTTTTTCCATTTTCCACATTTTTCGTTTTTTTTGCTTATAGTTTTTTTTTATATTTTAATATAATATCATTTTCCTATGATTTAGTTTTATATTTCTTTCCTTCATCATTATCATAATATGTTTTAGATTTATATTTGGTTCCATCATTCTAATATAATTTAGTTTTATATTTCAACTCTTTTAAAACATTTTTTATCTAGTCTATTTTCTGTTGTAGTATTTTTCTGCTTTTTTTTAATATTTTTCATTTTATTTTTAAATTCCATTCTAACATTAATAATATCTTATTTTATTTATTCTATATTTTCTTTCCTCTTTTCTACGTTTTTCTTCCTTTTTATACTTTTCGTGTTTTTATTGATCTAACTTTGTTTCTCTTATATTTTCTTTCAAAATCGTCTTAACTTCTTTTTTATTTTTCTTGATCTTCCCATCTATTTTTTGCTTAGTTTTGCGTATTTTCTAAAATTGTGCTTATATATTTGCAAAATTTTTTTGTTCCCTCATTTTTCCTTCTTTTGAATTATTTTCTACTACAGCTTCTATTTCCGAGTCTATTTCTATATTCTTTGTACATTAACATTATCCATATTGTCTATTTCAGAAATCACTGTTTCTACTATTTAATTTAAAAATCTTAGCCCTCAACTCCAGTCTCTTATTATTTCAATTTAACGTCACTTGGCTGTCACTCTATCTATTTTTCTGTCTTTCTTCTTGATTGTTTGGTTGTCTTTGTCTCTTGCCTTGTCTCCCTTAATTATAATTTCTCACTATTCTTTTTGTCTTGGTTAGTTGGTTTTTCTTCTATTTTGCTTTAATTCCAATTTTGTATTGTTTTACTGCGTCTGTCTCATTTGGTTGATTGATTGTCTTGTTATTCGTGCCCCAAATTGGGCGTCAATTGTTATGTTCTATAATTTCTTCTGGGACTGGGTTCTTAGTATACTTCTTGTATATTCCTTTTATTTATATTTATTTTAATTAAATCGGTCCAGCCAGAATTGAGTTTGAGCGGGACACACAAAAATCATTTCATTTTTATAATATTAAAAATTTAAATTTATTTATTAAATAAAAGAAATAGGTATACATTCTAATAGCTGTAAAATAATATCTGCATATTATTAAAAAGTAGAACTCAAAATGTTGCAAAAAATAAAATCAAAATACAATGTAACAACAATAAACATTTGTAAACATAACGATTACTATGACAAGTATAGAGCAGTAAAAAACGCAAATGTAAAAATCGTAGAATATTTTTGTTAATAAAAAATAAGAAAAATCATCGTCACATGGCAGTCTTACAAAAAATTTATTACAGATATCAACCTAGAAATTTATAATTACTATTTCAAAAATGTGAGTGATATAGGTAACAATTATTTATATGCGTAGATAGATTTTTTCGATTATGCAAGTTTTCCATGTATTTTTAATGATTAATTTATCTAAAAAATTCTGTTTTGTCCGTAGCTGGAGGAACTAAGACATAATTTACGTTATACGACAAGAACAAGTAGTGCGGGTACCCTTATCATTCCTGAAGAATCATTTAAAGAGCCTGAAGGAGACGTTTGTCGACGTCGTCGGAATCGACGCCGTCGAGACGGTAGCGTCCCGGCGACAATGGTGTTAGATTCCTTAACTGAGGGACTAGACGGGGAATCTAATAGTGAGTATTAAAGTAATTTTGGTTGAAACATTATTTAATATCATATTAAATATATTTGAAATTATAATATAATATGTATGTACGCAAGAAAGTAGTTATTGTAACAAAAATTCTCCTTTTAAATGAATAGTGCAAATACTATAAATAATGTTATATTGATTTATTCTGTACCAGAATTTCTTGAAGATGTTTAAATTTAGAATAATGATTAAAACTACAGAAACAAAGAATGCAAGAATGCAAGGAGTAATTGGTGTACAGGAGTGTAATGTTGGTGGGTTTTGGGTGTTGGTTTAAGTACCCTGTTATAGGACTTGGTGCCCATTTCAGGGATTTCAGCCATTCGGTACACGCTTACCGGTTCTTCTAGTGTTTACCCTGTATCCTAGGTTCAGGTGTGTAATTCCACTTTTTGCACTGCGAGTTTGGGAGATTAACGCTGTGGCATGTCTCCTTCGGTGTGAGGCCTTCCATCTGGCAAGGACGAAGGAAACCTTCGTTAAAGTTCTGTTTTTGTATAATTCTGTCGTCGTCCTGTATTTACTGGTAGGAAGGGAGATCTTATCTTCGGAATTATTGAATGAGTCCTACATTCCAGTGGATATGGGCAGTGATGTTGGTTACTTGTAGATCCGAGCAGAGTATCGTTGTTGAAGCGTCTGAAATCGAGAAGGAAGAGGAAGTATTTTTGTATTTTGGTACACCAGGTGGCTTGGGTAAAAGTGGTAAATAATGCAAATAATGGTTCTCTCTGTGGTAAGAATCAAATGGAGGAGTCTTTAAGGAAGAGCAGACTATGCACGCCCTTATAATCGACAAGTTTTGTAAGTATGAATTAGGTTTTTGAAGTGGCATCTTCAGAGTCTACCTAGAAGGTACGCTCGCCTTCTTATTTTATTAATGGTAAGTTCGGTGTCGGTATCCCACCTGAGCTTTCGAGTGAATCACAAGCCTTCGTAGGTCACCTAATCTTGAGGAAGGAGCTGTTCATAGTGAGGGGTTGATATTGGTGAAAGTGAGATTCTCTCATCGGCTGAATTTTGGATGCCTGAAGATGATGTTTTGGATTTTAGTAGGGTTGAGGGCACTGGTTCACTAGAGTGCTCTAACACATTAAATTGTTGATCTGTTAATCTATTTTTTGAATTTAACGTTTTAACCACTATTTTATAGAGCTGTTTAAAAATGTTTAAATGACCATAGTTCTGGTTAGATTCCGTACTAGAAGAAAACACCTACATAATTATAGTCATAATACCAAAATAAATGTTTCTACCTGGTTTTCGAGACGATGGTAGACAAGAAAAATACTTAAACATCGAAAAAAACTGATTTTTGCCGTTTTAATAATAAGTTTGCAATCATTAGATTGTTTTTTTTCTCATACCTTATTGGGGTGTTAAATTATTTGAATGCACCAGTAATATATGAGATTCCCAATTTCGAAAGCAAGCTGTAGTTTCAACATCGTTATTTGATGGTGACTACTATAATCTTTAATCGTCATTATAGCAGCATAACCTCAAATTGAAATAAACTGGGTTTCTACTTTTATTAAAAATTATTCTTATCTATATCTTTATTGATCTATACATATAATAAAATTGTAGAAACATGCTTTCTGTACATTGAAAATATAAAAATAAATAGATAGTAGGGGTTATTATTATATCGATGCCGAAACCAAAAATATAATTAAAAATTTGTCTGTTTATCCGATTTATATGCGGTTTTCACAGATATGTTATGGTAAAGATTTAAGATTTGGTGTTTTTTTATGCCAATAGATTCATAAATAAAAAAGTTATGTCAATTTAAACTGCGATAAAGCTAAGGTTTTTCGTGATTATTATATGGGATCAGTGCACAAGGGCAGACCGAAAAGCAAAATGGCCAACCTATACAGTTTTTTGTGGAGATTTTTATCAGAGCGCGAAAAAACATCAAGTGCTTAGCATTTGCGGACCATTTGGCTAGAAGCAAAATAGAATTGATGGAAACAGTCATGACGCTCGAAGAGAGGACAGCGACCAATGGATTGTATATGTTACCGGCAATGTGTACAATTCAGGCATTGTATGGAATACCTAGGCATTCTATACATTGCCGAGTGAATTCAGGCAAAGTATGAAATAAACTCATTTCTTAACAATTGTAAAAACTTTGCCTAGGCATTGTGTATAATGCCTAGGCATTATATAAAATGTCGAAAGTTTTGCAGGCAAAGTATAAAATGAACAACATTGTTAAAAATTGTTTATTGCAAATAACAAACATGACATGTATTAAACATAGGATCTGAAAATCCTCATATTTTACTAGAGTAAAATTTAAATGTGAAATATTAATTTAAAAAATTACTTGTTACAGCAGGAAAGAGAACTATGGCACTTCGAGTTGCATTTTCGATTGTTTTTAACACAAGCACATTGTTTGGTTTGACATTTAGTTTTGCAAGTGCATCTCACAAATCCTTGGCCGCTTCCTGTTGACTGAGCTGTTGCAACGGTACGAAGTCCTGTTTCTTGATCAGGCACGTCTTCTACTCGAACTAGGCTTTTTTTGCAAACTGTAAACTGTGACCTTGCGTACAGTTGTTTCAAAACTTCGTTGGCGGTCCCTAATTTGTAAAACCCATCTTCTGTCGTATCCATGACCACTGCCAGAATATTTCTCAAGTGACCTCTTCCTTTGTCAACGTCAGGAATTGGAACACGAACAGTGACTCCTTTGGTGACGGGGGGAAACTTTTTATCGGAATTATCTTTCATTTTTTTAGCTTGTTTTTCAAGACAAGCTTTTGACCTCTTCCTCTCTTTATCAATATTTTCCGAATTAAAACAAAGGACACACAACAGGGTTTTTTCAGTATCATCACACCCCTGAATTGAATGGCCACATGAAATATGTATGTCCGCTAAACATTTTGTGCAGTTTTGTTTCTCATTAGTTTGCTGCAAACAAACGCTACACATTTGTAGAAGGCTAGAACTGACCGAGACATCAACATTAACTTCTGAAGTGTTATGATCGGTTTGGAGTGGAGGTTCTAGACTTGACATTGTTTGTGTTTCTGTTGTGTGCATGTTATTAACCACTCTTTCCAAATCTTCTTCGCTGTTAATGGAATCCAAAATGTCTCGAGGCAGAAAAGATGTTGTAAGACCGACCTTTACTTTACAGCCGAAGAGAGCCTCATAGGGCGTTCTTTTGATTCCTGAATGTAAAGCTCTATTTTTCATAAGTTGCACAAATCTCAATCCCTCACTCCAACGGTCAGTTTTTTCATCTTGCATCCAAGTCGAAATCATGTTTTCAATATCTTGGTTTGCACGTTCTACACTACCCTGACTTTGAGAATGACGTGGTTTGCCATGAACGATTTTTAACGTAGACCAATAATCTTTTAAATTGTAAACTATTTTGTTTGCAAACTCCCTTCCATTGTCTGACTGCAATATACTTGGTGCTCCAATGAGAGTAAAAATATCAACTAGGTGATATGCTACTTCCTCAGCGGTTTAAGTTTTGAGAGGCTTAAGAATCACAAATTTTGTCAAATGATCCTGATAGACCATTATGAACTTAAACTCCCTGTCGGGCTGTGACTGGAAATCAATTAAATCTACTTGACAACGAGAATTAAATTCTGATGAAATCAGGGGCTTTACTACCACTCCTCTTTTCGAACCCTTTTGTTTCTTCTGACAAACTAATATATAGCTCAACATCATGACGTGTAACATTTTTGTACTTAATATCTAGCTCTTTTAACATTCGATCTCTTCCACCATGACCAATAGCTACATGAGCTTCATGGAGAACAGTAAATAAATCTGAATCGTGGACATAAAATTTTACAACACTGTCTCCTTGTTTTAATGGGTGTATTAGTTTTTGCACATTTTCTACGATCATTACATCATACCTGTTGAGTAGCCAGTAGTGACGAGGTTCCTTTCTGGGCTTGGCCTTGGCATCTTCGACCTCCAACACCAGCTTCTTATAGTCGTCTTCAGTCAAAAAAACACTATTTTTAGCACTTGCATTCCGAATTTTTACAAGTTCGGCACTAAAACGAAGTTTCATTAGCGATAAACAATCACTAGAACTACTGATACTACTGTTCACTTGTGACATTTTTAAGCAACAATACAGTGGCACGACAGAACAGAACTGAAGCGTAGGCCTAGCACAATACTGTGGCGTGACGGAACAGAACTGAGAGCAGCGTTATAGCGGTGATGGGAGGGGGTAGTAGGTGAGGCAAGCACGTTGTAACTTGAAAACAATGGAACAGACAGATTTTTAACTCTGCCTGAACTCCAGCAGGCATTCTATAGAATGCCTAGGCAAAGTATGAAATGTTTAAAATTTCACACTTTGCCTGCTTACTTTTGGCAATGTATAGAATGCCTAGGTATTCTATACAATGCCTGATTGTACACATTGCCGGTAACATATGTTATAAGTGAAATAAAAACGAAGTATATGAAATAGACATGCAAATAAGCAATTCGTTAGGGGCAGTACATAACTGGTAAAACAGCAAACGACACAATATAAACTCAAAAAAGTTAAAAGACTTGAGTACCTACTTGGGAACTGTGTTCACAAGAGCACCTAACTGTGAAGAAGAACCACAGAGAATAATTATGTCGAGTATATGCTCTCAATGGGTTGTTAAGAAGCAAAAATATATATTGTTGACCAAAACTAAGAACTTACAAGACTAACGTATGCTTCTAAAACATGGGTCACAACAAAAAAACACCAAGAATTGTTACTAGTTTCACAGTGGAAAATACTGCGCAAAATCTTTGGTGGGAAAAACTTTAATGGATAGTAAATCATATATGTAATACACCTATATTGCTAGCATCCGCATAAAAGAAAGATAGAAGAACGACACTAAAGCGGCTCTGCGCATGCTCGATGCTGAAAGGAACGCCCTTACATTTAAATTGCTTTAAATACATTGCCAATATCTCCGGCGCGCACGTACCTTTTTAAAAGCGTTTTTAAGTAAACTTTTTCTTAAGTTCTATTTTTAAGAGTGTGAAAAGTAATGTTGCTTGAGTAATTACATTCATGACAAATGATTTGTTTCCATGATAATTAAAAGTGGTATATTTTCGGAAAATTTGAGTATAAAGTATATGAATTGAATATTGATAAGTAATTTGTCCTCGCTTGTTGTCCGCAGAATTGAATTTTTCCAGATTATTAAAACACTTTCGAATAGGCATAATTTATTTCAGGATTTTGCAACGCTCACGAAAAATTGTATCAAAGTGAAACGCGTATTTTTATTTATACATATTTACAAGTCGTGTTTGACAACAAGCTACACGGGGAAAAGCATACGGGAGGCCGCACAGGCGCTTAACGCCGTACATGTCGTTCACGAGAGAGAGGCAAATACATTGTCGGCACTGTAATGTTTCGGACCAGGCTCGTTCTCTTACTAGCAATATAGGGGTATTACATATATGTACTAAATGATATAAACAAATATCTGAGTTTTATCTGGAACCTAACATATTAGCGGTATTAAGGACAAAAGACTTAGATGGATGGGCCATGTGCAATGAATAGTTTCATCTAGAATCCCCAGAATGAGACTATTTGGTGGACTGGCATGGTCAAGATAGAGCAACGAGGTTAAAGAAAATTTGAGAAAACTTAACGTAATGAACTGAAAAGGAAAAGCAACTGACAAAAGGAATTGGAAAAGAATAGTACACCAAGCCATGGGCCTACTAGAGTCGTAGTGCTTACATGTTATTATTATATAAACCCATGAGTTACTTACATTTTTGTATCCCTTCTTATTTATTAACCGACTTCAAAAAAGGAGAAGGTTCTCAATTCGACCATACCTTTTTTTTATTTTTTTTATGTACGTTACCGAATATCTCCCGTAATTATAATCCGATTTGAAAAATTCTTTTTGCATTCAAAAGAGTAGAGTGTCCCATTGGTCTCATAGATATTTGGTTAAGGTCTGGTCATCAATGTGAAAAATATTCCAGGAAATACCAGAAAAACCAACAGAATAAGCTGTACAGTTAAGTTAATATGTAAATAATAATGTATAACATAAAAACATAATAATTAGCCCGCTACTGTGCCACTATAACCGATTTAAAAAAGAGCAGGTTCTCAATTCGACCATATTTTTTTGTATGTTACCGAATATCTCCGGTATTTATAATCCGATTTAAAAAAATCTCTTTGCATTCAAAAGAATAGAAATTTTATTAAGGTCTGGTCATCAATGTAGAAGATATTCCAAGAAATACCACAAAAACGAACAGAATAAGCTCTGCAGTTAATATTTTAATAATGATGTATAACATATAAAAATAATAATTAGCGCGTTACTGTCCCACTCTAAAGCCAAAGACCTCTTCTCACAAGGAGAAGGAAAAAGCATTTAATCAATTCTCTTGCTCACTGCGGGTTGGTAGTTTCAGACAATTAAGTCCACGTTTCATCACGATGTTTTCCTTTACCGTACGTGCTTGGTGTTTCTAGGGGTTAGACCATTTACTTATGCCTCCAAAAAGTCACATTGGTACATGTCGGGATTGTTGGGGATTGAACTCAGTACTTCTTGCACGGTATTTGGAAGGTTTTGAAAATAGTACATCATAAATTTGCGCCCACATATGACAAAACCAAGAAGCAACTAAAAATAATAAAATAAAAACTTTTTTAAAAAAATTCATCTTCAAAAAAATGCACTTAAAAGCCATAATAAAATAAAATAAAATCTTTATTTCTTAAAAAAGTTGGAGCAACTAGGCATCTGATTTCGATTTCCTTGAAGTCGGCTCCAACGGCATATTACAGTCTATTTTAATCTTAGCTATTAAATCCAGGTTTCCAATGTTGGTAACTCAAATTTTTTACAAAGATATAAAGCCGACTTCAAGGAAATTGAAATTAGACGCCTAGCTGCTTCCAATTTTTTTAAGAAATAAAGAATTTATTTCTGACTTTTTAGTGCATTTTTTAAAGACAGTTGAATTTAAAAAAATATATATATATATATAATATTTTGTTTTCTTGTTAAATTTTGTTTTATCCATAATCTTTTGATAAAGTAACAATTCTAAGATGTTTTTAATAAAATGTTTATTTGCTTTGCACCCTCCCGGACAAAAAACGTGTTGGCTTTTTGCTACCCACAATACGGCCCTTCAGTTAACACTATTTAAATATAAAACACAAACACTTACTTTAAGAGCCTTCCAAACACTTTAATCATCCTTTTTAACTTCTGAGGTAGATATTATCTGCTTATGTACAAAGTCCCTGACAACAGAACTAACAGGAAAATGTAATGTTAATCTTGGTAAAAATTGTGTTGATTGGAAATGATTCTTAAAAATTATTTAATAAAAGCGATTTGTCTGCAATTCCGTGGTGACAATTATAGTATGGTTGCTTAAAAAGTTTTCAACGTGACACCAATTAACCACTAATGGAATCAAAATGTATACGCCATTTTGAAATTTCATCTTCCATGTGAATACACAAAAAAATTCATTCTTTGTTTACAAGCCTTATTTTGTTACAAACCGAATATCCTGCAGTGATAAAATACTTTGTTTTGGAAAGTATATCCACAACAGAAATTCATACAAAATGAAAATGATAAAGGAATCTGCTCCTTGATTTCCAACTGTGCATTGATGGGTTTTAGAATTTAAACGTGGTCGTTCAAGCGTCGAAGATCAACCACGTAGTGAACGTCCAAAAAGTGCAACAACACCAGAAATCATTGAGCAAGTCTATGATATTGGTTGTAAAGTTTGACTAAGCGTGAGATTGCTTTAAATTTGGAGCGTTTTAAGCAGAATAAAACTTATTTTGTTTGTCTATTTATAACTATGATGAGACATAATGATCCTAAACTTAAACAGGAACGTTTACAACGGACTCCAGCTGGTTCTTTGGCTTTAAAATAGTCAGATCAATCGACAAAAAAGGTTATGGCATTAGTTTTTTGGGATGCAAGAGGGGTTTTAGTGATTATCTTGAAAAACCCTTGGACAAGTTGGATAAAAAAATTCGTGAAAAAATTTTCGGTCAACAGAAGAAAACAATTGAAGTTCATCAATACAATGACCGCATTCACATAAGTTTGGTGACGATGGCTAAATTTAACTAATTAAAGTACGAATTGCTTGAAAACCCACCGTATTCACCCGATTTGGCTTCCTCCGACTATTACTTCTTTAGAACCTTATAACGATTTCTTCCTGGACAGCGTTTTTTGTCGAATAAAGAAGTTATTGCAGTCGTGGAACAATATTTTGCAGAGCTTCCGAAAAATCGTTACAAAGATGGTATAAAATTATTGGAGCATCATTGAAATAAGTTTGTTCAAGCTAAGGGACATTAAATAAAAAGAACAATTTCACTAAAAATTACACATTCTTTCATTTTTGTTTTTTAAAACTTTCCAACCAACCTGTATTATTAATTAATGTGAACAATATTGGCCTTTTGCTTTGTTAAAAAATGAAGTTATATTTTTATGCTTAATAAATCTTTTGAATGTTCACCATTTATAAAGTATGTGTACCTACTACCCAAGCTTGAGAAGATAACATAATAAATGAGAGGTGACAATTTACCAAAATGTATAATTAGAATAAGGGTAGGTTGGTTTAAATAAATAATAAATTTCAGTTTTTCCTAATAATGTTTAATATTTTAAATAAGTCTTAGTGGCCGATTGATAGATAGAATTAATTAACCGTTTCAGAAAATAGGTAGAGTCGTTTGGTGCCCGAGGTTATATAAATCTTTAACTTTAATAACATGTTTTCCGAAATTTGTCCAGATTAATTGTAACAAACATTATTTGTCACGATCAAGTTTAATTAATGACACGTGCGTTTAATGTTGGTGAAACGTTTTCTCATCGAGCTCTGGATTTTAACTAATGCCACATGTGTTCTAAGAGTTGAAGAAATATGAAAAATGGTAAAAGAGCAATTTTAAGAGAAGAATAATCCAATTAATAAAGTATCATTGACTGTAGTAAAATATAATAAAAGCCTTAGTACTGTGTAACCCATATTTTAACAATACTATCACAAACATATTCTGTACTAGCTTTTACCCGCGACTTTCTATCCCGTCAAAATTAATGAGAATGATGGCCGATCTTACGGACATCGCATATGATATCATAATAAACTTAACTTTCTTTGTATAAAAGTAATCAAGAACTTCAATATCAAATTTCACATTTCAGCCTTAAGCAGAGAAAGATTCGTATAATTGATACGTTCAACAATGGCGCAAATCGATTTGCCCTAGCGCCTCCCGCACTCCATACACTCGCGCATTCCCATGCGTAGCTTTCAACTGACGCGCGCTTAACCTAAGCTGTACACCATTTAATATGATTGATCATATAGATCTGAGCATTACTTTATTTAGTACATATTAGTTGACTCACATAAATTGACATATCTTCTTTACTTGTTAACCCACTTAAATGAAAAAACACTAAATGTTAAGTGGGGTGCATCCCAAAATATTTTTAAAAACTGCATCTAAATCACTTAAACCATTTCTGAGATTAGCGTTAATAAACATATACACATACATATATACAGACAAACAGACGAAAGGAAAAAAATGTTATTTATTATGTATTTTTAAATATATTTGCCATGTACAAAGAGCGATCAATCACAGTTTTATTGTATGTATAGATTAAAGTTAAACGTTACTAAAACTAATCTGATTTTGTTTTGTACTTAATTACTTAGCTGTTTCTAATACATTCTTTTGATATTCGTCTACACATATAGTTTTTTTAGTATCATTTTTTTCGTTTATTATTTGGGTTATTTACAATATCTTTAATCGCAGATATTGATGTTTTTGTTAACTAACTATGTAACTATGTTTTTTCTGGAAATCTGGAAATAAATTGGAGAGAGGCGACACATATGGCTCATTGTGTATCCTCTCGTGTGTAGGGATATCCACACTTTAGGCTGTCGTGAGTTGTAAAGATTTAAAATAGGCGATGAGACTTCCGAGAAGACTTCCCTGACATCGGCTGGTGTAAGCAGTACTCACCCAACGTCTTCTGATTTCAGAAAAACCAGAACAGTCATACAGTATATGTTCTACTGTTTCTTCTTCTTGCTGCTGTAATTCTGTTAATTTCATCCTAGAGAAATGTTGTCGCAATTGATCTGTTAAGATTTCCACAGGTGTTCGGAGATTTCGTCTGGTCAATGCCTTAAATTTTCTTACTGTTTCCTCGCCAGAATGAGGTAGTAACTCTGGCCAGTCTACAGTTCGTAGTTTGATCCCAGCTCTGTTTAAATTTTTAGTAAGAGTGTTGTTTGATAAGTTCCACGAAAGCGGACATTGTTAGCTTGGTACATGGGCGATGGCTAACATATTTGTAGCCTGCAGTCCTTTGTGGTAAATTGTCCTTTGGCCCAGCTCAGAGTGACCACCTTATTCTGGCTGGCCTTAGTTAGAGTTTGGTGACATTTTAGTACTAAACTTAAAGTAAGGTCAGTAGTGCTTATCGGCAGTTCGTGTAAACATTTCCGCCTATTATTTTCCTATTGATTAATTCTTTTGCACCTTTAGTTATATCTGTGAGTTCTGACTAAACTACACTTGACAAGCCATCCATAGCCCTTTTTATTTTTATGCTCAGGAATCTAGAGTATATTCCACATCCCACACCTTGCTGCGTTTTTGTTTCAACCGTATAAGCGCTCAGAGCGTACAATACGTTAGAGTCTATGGCATTCGTGCCCACCAGTAGCATTTGAAGCAGCAGCTTAATATTGACATTTTGTTGATGTTGTCTGATTATCACATTTAGCGATTCCCTCCACAGACTGTTCCGATGGGTTCCATTCCATACAGTGTCTTCGATAACATCAGTGCAAAAGCGTACCATGGTCATATCAAAACTGCGTTATTTTCCTAGCTAGCTCACTAAATCGTGAGTTACCTTAATTTATTAATTAACCAGCTTTTACCCGCGGCTTTGCCCGCGTGGAATTGGGACATTCACAAATGATTTGATGACTTTCTATTTTACATATAAAAATTTAATTTTAAAGGTATATCTTTCTGGCCTAACTACTTTTAATTTGTTTTTATTTAAATCTGTAAGATATAGTAATTGGTGAGTCATTTTTATATGTACTTGCGATAAAAAAACAACGATGGCGCGTTTTAGTAACCTTATAGCAGGATCTGGTTCAGAATATCAAAACTAAATTATAGCACGTATGTATGCATGTTGTGTATTATTTTATTGATATGTTTAAATAAATTAATGAGATACTTTCATACCAAATCTGACCCCCTCTATTGTCACGTGAAAGGGGTGGGGAAAGAAATTTTTATACACCAGATGTTAAGTTAAAAGAAGACAAATACATCTGTGAAAACCATATTTGAATCGAATCAAAAGTTTTCATGCGATGCGCGCACACATGTACAGACAGACAAAAAAAATCTAACTACATGTTTGGGTTCTATATCGATGTACGCGCGACGTCGTTCGCGTGGCGTGTTGATTATTGTATAAAAAGTAGCCTATGTCACTCTTCATGCTTTCAACTATCCCGAAACAAAAATCATGCCAAAATTTTTATACGCCAGATGTTAAGTTGAAAGAAGACAAATACATCTTTGAAAGCCGCATTCGAATCGAATCAGTAGAACCACATTTTTGGGTTCTAAACCGATGTACCCGCGACGTTGATGTACCCGCGACGTCGTTCGCGTGGCGTGTTGATTGTTGTATAAAAAGTATCCGACCCCCATTCAACCCTTATAAAGGGGGGTCTAAAAATACAATATAAATGCAGCTCCATAACCTCTAAAGAGGACACATTTTAATTTCCTATACTTCAAAAACATAGGACTTTCATACAAATTTCCAACCTACGTTTTACCCCCTTAGGAATTCAGTTTAGTAAAATCCTTTCTTAGCGGACGTCTAGACCCTATGAGGAACCTATCTGCCAAATTTTTAGTTTGTGGGTCTTATAGATTCTGAGATATGGTGATGAGTGACCTTTCGCTTTTAAATTTAATATATATTGAGATGATGTAAGTTACTATGCTATATCAAATAAGTACATATTGTAACGAGCGAGAACCCCTTAGTACGCCCCTGTCGCTCTCCAGGTAAACAACGCGCTTATTCTCGAACAGAACGATCGAGAGACTTCCTTCCTTTCTACGCGCGTCGAGAAATTGTTACCGAAGAACGTTCTGGAAGCTGTGGACTGGTATATAAGCGGAGAGTCACGACCCACGGGGAAGTTGAAAAGTTAACAGAGACGGTCTAAATAGTTGAGCGACCTACGAAGTGAAAATAAATAGTGAATATAAATCGAAGTTAATTGATGTACATAAATTAGTGTGTTATAGTTAGTTTAGTTATTTAGTTATAATTCGTTTAGTTTAAAGTGTGTAAATAAATTGGACATTTTCGTTCAGCAGTGATTTTATTTTGAACCCCTAGAACGTAACAATTGATGTCAGGTGTGGGGTGAATTAAACTGCTGTGTTAATTAAATTGTGGACTTTATTATTGAACATTTTGTATGCCAGTAACGAGATCACAGACGAAGAAAATGGATCAGGCGACAATGGAATTTTTCAAGCAAGCCCTTGAAAAAATGAGCTTGAAAATGGATGAAAACACCCAGAAAATGGAGAATAAAATGGAAGAAAACACCCAGAAAATGGAGAATAAAATGGAAGAAAACACTAAGAAAATGGAAGAAAACACTAAGAAAATGGAAGAAAACACTAAGAAAATGGAAGAAAACACTAAGAAAATGGAAGAAAACACTAAGAAAATGGCAGATAAATTGACATTGATTGAAAATGAGTTAAAGAATAATTACTCCAAACTGGAAAACGAAATTGGAAGCGTAAAAGATGAGATGGGCAACGTGAACGATAAAATTGAAAAATTTGAAGACAGGTTTCGAAACATTAAAGGCAGATTGGTTAATATGGAGGAAGAAATGCAGGTAAAATTGGAAGAACATGTGAAAACCATGGAAGAGCGATTGAGTAAGAACTTCAGCAAATATTGTTCTGTTAAGCTGGGAGAACGGGGTGAGCCAGGTCGAACAAAGATCAAACCTCCAACTTTTGATGGCAAATCAACCTGGAGCACATATCAGAAACAATTTGAAGCAGCAGCCAACGCCAACTGCTGGGACGATGAAGAGAAAGCAACTGCCTTGATTGTTGCATTAAGAGGAGACGCACTGAATATCCTTCAGACCATTCCTGTAAGTCAACAAGGTGATTATAAGACTCTGACAAGTAGACTGCAAATGAGATATGGTGATGCACATCTCCAACAAGTGTATCACGCACAAATCAAGAGTCGCCATCAGAAGAGTGCAGAAACCTTGCAGGAATTCGAAGCAGACATAGCAAGGTTGGTAAGGCTGGCTTATCCTTCAGCACCGGACAGCTTCCTAGAACAACTTGCTGTCCAGACCTTCGTCGATGGGTTGAGAGACACGGAGACTCAGCAGACGTTGCGGTTGGCCCGGCCCAAAACCCTAGATGACGCCCTGGCTCATGCCCTAGAATTTGAAGCTGTTAAACAAGCTTTGCACAGAGGACAGAGCAAAGTGAGACAGCTTGATGATTCGCCAGTCTGCGACAGAAGTATTGGAGAAACTTCATAATGGAACCTCCGGTGGACACTTCGGCATCAAGAAAACGTTGGAAAAGATCAGAGAACGTTTTTACTGGGTCAACTGCAAAGAAGACGTCAAGGACTGGTGCCGAAAATGTAGACTTTGTGCTTCAACGAATGGCCCAAGAGGAAAACGACGAGCGCCAATGAATCAGTATAACGTAGGCAGTCCTATGGAAAGAGTTGCTATAGACATCGCAGGCCCATTCCCAGAGACCGACGATGGGAACAAGTACATATTGGTGGCGTCGGATTACTTTACCAAATGGGTTAAAGCACATGCCATCCCAAACCAAGAGGCCTCGACAGTGGCAGACGTGCTGATAAAAGAGACGTTTAGTCGGTTTGGAGTGCCACTGGAGCTACATTCTGATCACGGACGAAATTTCGAGTCTGGCCTATTCCAGAGCATTTGTGAAATACTCGGAGTCAAGAAGACCAGGACAACGCCTCTTCACCCACAGTCAGATGGCCTAGTCGAAAGAATGAATAAAACTGTGGGAAAATATTTGGCTAAAGTGGTCTCTGACCATCAAAGAGACTGGGACCGGTACCTTCATCTGTTCAACATGGCCTATAGATCAGCCGTGCAAGAGTCTACTAGAGAGACACCAGCTTGTGTCATGTTCGGCCGGGAAATAAGATTACCCTGTGACCTAGAGTTTGGATGTAAGCCCGGAACAGAGATAGCTGGTGAGGACTACGTGAGCACATTGAGGGGCAGGCTACACTACATTCATGAGAAGGTCCGACAAAACATACAAGTAGCTAGTGACCGAATGAAGACCCGCTATGACAGCAAAGCTACAGAAGGTGGTTTCAACGCTGGAGATTTGGTCTGGCTGTACAACCCCCAGAAGAAGAGAGGATTATCACCTAAGCTACAGAGGAGTTGGGAGGGTCCATACAGAGTGGTAAAGAGGATCAATGATGTAGTGTACCGTATACAAAAACTACCAAGGGGCAAGAGGCGCGTGGTCCATGTAAATCAGTTGGCGAAATACGAGGCGGACTACGACGAACAAGACGAGACCCATCTGAGAAGGACGACCAGCCCAGAGCATGTTGAGATGAGTTTCGACCAGTTCATGGAGAACTATGGTGGAACTGGGAAGGCACGATTCGGAGTTACCACCGAGCAGCAGCAGGACCTCTTCTCTGTGCCTGGAGATTATTCCCTAGCCCACTGTGTCGCCGAAGTTTTGCGTATGTCCAGGGGAATAGCATTAGTCTTCAAGAAGAAGTTTGGCCGTGTATCTAAGCTCTCCAGACAACAGCCCCATCCCGGAAAAATTCTAAGTCTCACTGACGGTCATCGTCACCTCTTCTACATGGTGACTAAGAGGTTTTCCGATCACAAGCCTAGCTATAGAAGTATGTGGAATACCTTGCTGAACCTAAGAAACGAACTCACCAGGTTGGAAGTGAAGAAGCTAGCTGTGCCTAAGTTGGGTTGTGGTCTAGATCAACTCAACTGGAGAGTCGTCCGGAACATGCTCGAGGTGCTTTTCCATAAGACAGGAATAGAGATACTCGTGTGCATTTTCAACCCGAGCGGAAACACAATGAAGGAGAAGACTGTGGATTGCTATTTCGAAAAGCAAGGGAGCTGCAGAATGGGAGATGCCTGTAGGTTCAGACATACCAACCAAGGTGTTCGGGGACCGAACGTCTTAAGGAGGGGGCAGTGTAACGAGCGAGAATCCCTTAGTACGCCCCTGTCGCTCTCCAGGTAAACAACGCGCTTATTCTCGAAGAGAACGATCGAGAGACTTCCTTCCTTTCTACGCGCGTCGAGAAATTGTTACCGAAGGACGTTCTGGAAGCTGTGGACTGGTATATAAGCGGAGAGTCACGACCCACGGGGAAGTTAAAAAGTTAACAGAGACGGTCTAAATAGTTGAGCGACCTACGAAGTGAAAATAAATAGTGAATATAAATCGAAGTTAATTGTTGTACATAAATTAGTGTGTTATAGTTAGTTTAGTTATTTAGTTATAATTTGTTTAGTTTAAAGTGTGTAAATAAATTAGACATTTTCGTTCAGCAGTGATTTTATTTTGAACCCCTAGAACGTAACAATATAAAGAAAATTAATAAAAATAGAGAAAAGGAAAATATTCTTATTCCAAGGCAGAGTGCAAATGCAGTAAATTTGGTATAATTTATAATCGTCTTCTTACTCTTCTTCACAATACCTAAAAAAGAAAAATAAAACAAAATAAGAAATTAAAATATGCAAGTACATCTAAGAGATATTTATTTCAAAGATTCAAAATAATTTAATCTATAATATATAAAATTTTAATGATCATGTATTAAATAGATAATAAGAGTAAATATTGAAAAAGTTTATAAATTTTACGATACATTGGTAATTAAAACCGATTTTAAATAAATTAAGATAAAATGAAATAAAAAAATTAAATGTTAAAACATAAATGTAAAACTTTACATAAATTTTATTATAAAATATTAGAAATCATAGAAGAAATATATAAAAATTTTACTTACTTTCAAAATATACAATGTTTGTTTTCAAGCCATATTGTGATTTGTTATTAGTTTAATTTCCAAATGAAAAGTTCTGAAAATAGAAAGATATTAGATGATATTATAGATAAGATATTATAAAATTAACAATTCATTAAAAGTATAGCAAATTTTAAAAGAATGATTATTGTATTAAATGTAAATAAGGAATTAAGTATTAGATTTTTAGTAATTTGATTTGAAAAATAATTAGTAGGCGAATAGAGAATAATAATGTATAGTGTAAGTTTGTTTGGAGATTCAGTTGTTAAATTGTTTATTTCTGAATCGTTCTCTTGTTTTCTACCTTTTGAAGGGATAAGATATAATAAAGTTTGCTCCGTTAAAATTTCGAGTTTTTTTTAAATACTTATAAAAGAAAGTATAAAAGTAGTCAAAAGTGTTAACAAAACCGCAAGACAACTCCTGATAGTATTGCCACATACTTTTAGTAAAAGTAAAATAAAATCAAATTTTGAAAATTTAAACTTATGGTTTAAATTGAAATCTCCAACTCCAGTTAAGATGGGTAAGTGGTTTCTCTACTGGCAAATTTGTGCCCAGCTCAGCCGTAGAGGGTAATTCAAAACAAAATAATGTGAGTCGCGCCACCGATTTTAACGGTTCAAATCGGAAACCCCTGATGTTCCAGGCACTGACCTATCTTACTGGAGATAAATAATGAATTTAAGAATCTTAATTAAAAAAAAAAAGAAAATTGATTGAGTAACAAATGTGGTGAGTGGGTGAAGATCTGAGTAAAACACAAAGTTAGATCTATCAATTATATTCACAAAAAAAAAAATCCCCCCCCCCCGCACAATAAACCCAACAGTTGAGTTATACAATATATAAAAATATATATAAATGAAATAAAGATAATTAGCGATTATCAGAAAATTTGTTCCACAATAATGTCAAAACCCTGGCAGATTTAATTATGAGTGATCACCCAGCGCAATATGAAAGATTTAAAAATTAAAAATTACTATAAATAATCAATATTCGACCAACAACTTTTACAATGTCTTAATCTTAAAATTAAATTTTTGGCTTATCTGTTATCTGCAGTGCTGGTAGTGAGGCTTTCGTTATTAGCCTGCTGCTTTGATGTTGGTAAGGCACAAGTTTAGCCTGATCCAGAAATATTCACCCGGTCCAAAAAGAAAACAATATTCGCCAGGTCCAAAAGCAAATGTTCAGCCAATACCAAAAATAATTTCAGCCAGAACCAAAAAACAATTTTACTCGCCAGGTCCAAAAACAACAAATGTTCGCCAGGTCCAAAAAAACAACAAATGTTCGCCAGGTCCAAAAAACCCTAGTCGAAAAAGCGAATTAGCCAAAAATTCCAAAGTTAAATTATTTAAGAAAGAAAAGTTAAACTTACAAATGTTGACTCTACTTGTTACAAAAAAAAATTAAAGTTTGAATTACACACTAAATTATTTAAGAAACAAAATATATTAAAGTTACAAGTACCGACTCTGCTTAATAAAAAGAAGAAAAAAAAACAATTTTAAAGATTAAATTACTGATAACACAAACTGAAGGTATACTATAATAATAAACAATAACAGAATTATTGATGAAATTAATATGTAAATAAATCAATTAAATCAGATGCACGTGTGTCATTATACAATTTACAATTTAGAAATCCAATTTACAAATAAAAAGAATATACGATATAAAAATAATGGAACACAATGAAATATATTTAAATTCAAAATTCATCGATCAAACTATAGTTAAAACAGGTTAAGCATATCACAAAAAATAATCATTGCACCTGATTCCAAAATTATTTACAACAGTTTATATAAAAATTAATAATAACCATTAAATTTTAAAATTAGTAATTTAGTCGGGTTTATTTATGACTGATAAATTTAATTACACAAAATGAATTTAATCACAAAAGAAAACGATAGATCTAATATTACCAAAATACCAAAATTCAACGCAATATTTAGGTATGTATGTGTAGTTATTATAAGGATGATAATTTACGTGATTTTATAGAATAAACACAGGTAAACACTTACCCTTTTATAATAGGATTAGGGGATAAGCAGCCAAACTGCGATGTTAATTCGCTAACACCCGGTGGTAAATTTCGTGATCTTAAATCGGATGTCCACGCTTCTTCGAAACGAACCTCTTAGCAATCATACTATAAACGAATGACGGTGTCAAGAAAAGGCATTATATAATTATGCATGAGGTATAACTTACCGAAGGAAGCACCATTTAATCAAATCCCAAAAATATGGATTTATCTATACGCCTACTCAAAAATACCACAAAGGAATAACCAAAAATGAGGCTTAGATAAAATAAATTGAAGTGAAGTTCAAAAACCCATACGGATGGCTTGAATATTGCCAAAAGAACCTTCAACTTCACAAAATGGCGTCACTTAATTCGATAATCGCACTGAAATTGTTCGTTCAACTGTTCAAATCGAAAAAGAAAGGTCTAGAATCCGGAAATTTACGCATATGTTTCTCGCAATGACATTTGGGAATAAGAAGGGGAACTGGTGTGTTCTGTTGTGCCAAAAATGACTTTGCTAAATGTTAAATTGATTTACAAAATGATGTTAAAATTAAATCGAATTCATTAAACTAAATGTATTATTAATATCAAAAAGAATTGATGCACTTATTTAATTAATTTAAAATTTTAGCTATTAGTGTGTTAGTTTAAACAGTAAAAACCCGATATGTTTTCGACCTGACAATCAAATTCTCTACTCTCCCTACGGGTCAGGTCAATAAGATTCCCACCACACGGATCGGAACCCGTTTAGAGGCTAACAATCGAGCCGAACATTAACTTAACTTTTAAATATATTGCTGCCGATTTCTGCACGTGACAGTATCTGGTAAGACGTAAAGTTTATATTTATGGAGAAATGAATGTTAGAAATTGTATGCTGAGCAGTTCAATTATATCAATGCTTCCTGAGTTAAAAATATTGAAAACTTAATATTATATCAAAGTAGATTAATTATTTTAATTAAAATATAATTATGACCCTATCTTCAGAAACCCTTGAATGGACTCATATGTAACCGTATCTATTCTATGGGAATATTCTAAAACTCGGGGCGATATGTCTTAAAATTTTTCCTTTTCCTCCACAAAATGACTGGAACTTATCCAATTTAGTTATAGTATCATAACTCGGGTGGTCTTCTTTGAAAAGTTTATAGAATTACTCTTAATAGAAACGAATAATTAAAAATCAACCCCAATCGAATTTACAACCAAGTAGAATTAGTTTCTAACCACATCGGATTTTTTCACTTTAGTGAGAGTAAATTAAGCACGCATAAAAACTGGCCCTGACTGATGAATAATAAAAAGGCTAAATTAAAACTATTTGATTTTGTTTAGTAACAATAATATATCACCCTTTTTAAACACTCATAATAAATAATCTAATCAAAGAAAACATTATTAAAATTGACTTACTTTTATTTTGTAGAGGTTAAAAACAAAAGTACAAGTATGTTTGACGTATCAACTCGTAAAGGGATGAAAATTACTAATCACGACTAGAAAATGTCGAGCCAAAGTTTTACTGCAATACCGCTCACGGAAAAATTACGGTACGAATAGTCTGTTGAAATTATTCATAATACAAAACGATCAGACAGATCGTTACATTTTTGTCATCTATGGCAACAATACTTATAAATTCTTGATATATAAACGATTCAAACACGTTTTTTTCAATAATCTTCACAAATGCACTTTTTTTAACCAAGGACATACAGACTTTAGTTCGAATACAAGGGTTAATACAAATGCACTGTCGAAATTAGTTATTTATGCAACTAGTGCGTAAAGTGACCTTTAAAAAGGAACATTTACGCACGAGTTGCATACAATATTTTTTCTACAACCGAATTTCTTTACAAGAAATACAAGTATAGGCCTGATTTTTTTTACGCACTACTGCAAAAAAAAATATTATATTTAAAACAAATTTTAGATAACAAAATATTTATTTTCTAAATTAATCTTACCTTATAATACCGGTACGTAGAAACGCGAAATGCTTGAATTATAAATTAAATGAAATGTCAATCAGTCAGAGCCTACACGTACCTATATTTAAACAAAAATACATACCCTTATTCATGAACTGATATTTCTGTCACATTAAAAATCAAATTAAAAATTACTGAATATAATATCTTGTTTTGTATGTATTAAACTGCAATAATTTAAGAATTATAGTTATTTATGCAACTAGTGCGTAAAGTGACCTTTTTTGACGAATGTGAATGTTGTCGCATGAGCCGCAGGCGAATGCGACAATCACATGAGTTAAAAAAGGAACATTTACGCACGAGTTGCATACAATATTTTTTCTACAACCGAATTTCTTTACAAGAAATACAAGTATAGGCCTGATTTTTTTTACGCTTTACTGCGAAAAAAAAATATTATTTTAGATAACAAAATATTTATTTTTAAAATTAATCTTTCCTTATAATACCAGTACGTAGAAACGCAAAATGCTTGAATTATAATTTAATTGAAATGTCAATCAGTCATTTAAATAAAAATACTTACCCTTATTCATGAACTGATATTTCTGTCATATTAAAAATCAAATTTTGTATGTATTAAACTGCAATAATTTAACAATTAAATATATTTACACAAATTTGCACAATTAAATAATAAAAAAAAAGTTTCCTTACCCGGAATTGAACCCGAGTCATCTGGGTAGAAGGTATATACCTTACAATCTCGGCCACTAACACACATAAAAGCATCTGCATAATCTTATACAAAACAGTGCTTATTTTACTTTTTTTCACTAGTGAAAAAAAAACTTTTTTTTTCACTAGTGAAAAAAAGTTAAACTTTACGAACCTTAAACCATGCGTAAAGGTAATACTTTACGCTGTAACGTAATTAACCCCCAACTGTCGCCAGTTTGTAGCCAAAACAATCCCTTTGAGAAAAAGATATAGATAAAGATAAAGATAAATCTCAAAGAAATTGCTTCAACTACGTTGGGCGCCAGTTTGTAACGTTAATTTACCCTTGCTAGCTCCAAGGTTGTGGCTTCCTTCTGGTTTTTCTTTTGACTATCCCCAAACAAATAAAAAGGGCGCCAAAATACAGACATACAAATAAAAGAGAATAAATCAGTTTTTAAAATTGTTTATTCAAGAAATTTTGAATTGAAAATTTTCAAGATATTAGTTGATTAAATAGTGATTAATTTGTTTTCTTATCTTTTTTATTGGAATCTTCCTCGAGACAGGGTGAGGACGACGGAGAATTCGGTTCTGGACTCTGATGTCGATGGCAAGATGTTTTCAATAACTTATCATCAATGCGGTCAGGCTGGATACGGCAACACAAAATAATTTCGGCTAGGCCAAAGCTTCTTATTCGAAAAATTGTTTCCAGGCTTCCAGTCCTTCCTTAGGACCCTTCAAAATTTGGCAATCGGCCTATGAAATAAAAAATGAAAACCGTCAAAATTCCGTCTCACTAAACCATAATTTCGATTACAATCATTCAAGGTTTCTCCAAGTTCGAGATAGAAAAAAGTTAATCACTTGAATTGTTTACTTATTTTTAACTCAATAAAAACTGATTTATAACAATGATTGTAATCGAAATAATTAAATGTTAGAAACAATATATCCATTATATTTATTAAAATAAATTCACCAAGTTTTTGATTACTACTAAAAATTAAAACAATTTAATTTTTACTCACCACCGAAGGGAGAAGGTATCGAATGAACTGAATACTTTGAAGCACAAAATGTAAAGAATAAAAATAGCGACATTTTTCACGATCGAACTAAAAATTCCCCTCTCATTACTGAAACCAAGTCTGCGGCGACTCCATAGACGAGAAATTGTAAAAATTAAATAGTACGTAGGCCAGGCCAAAAAATAACGTTGCAAAATAGCCGAGAAATTATAGAAATTAAATAGTATATAGGCCAGGCCAAAAAATAACGTTGTAAACGTTACACCACGGTAACCTGACGGAAAAAAAAAGAATTGCAAATTCTTTTTTTTTTATTAAAAAGTTAAACCTTTAAAATCCAAAAACATTAAAAAAGTAAATAATCAAAAACTGGTGAATAGGTAAAAAAATATACAACATTTAATAATTAAAGGTAACCACAAGGATTTGTGTAATTCTTAAATAATAAAAAAAAATTTAAAAACACGAAACCTTACTACACTTTACCTCTAGGGAAGAAAGAAAACAAATTGTTTTGGGCCTAAGCCCGGGACCTGAAGGGACCCATGTGAAGCAAGTAAAATTACCATGGGTTTTGAAGAAACCCAGGTAGTTAAACCGTCACAAGACCACGTGACTAGATTTTTCTACTAGGTACTAGCCAACCTAAAAGGTGGAACGAATTCCTCAAAAAGCAAGTGAAATTACCATGGGTTTTGAAGAAACCCAGGTAGTTAAACCGCCATAAGACGAAGTGACTGGATTTTTACAAGGGGTACCAGCCAACCCAATGGAACGGTCAACACTGAAGTTTCTCCACGCTGGGCAGGGGATACGAGGAGCTCAGTGAAGACGGGTGGTCTCGGCATAACCAGCGATTCGTCGTATCAATATGATGGCATGTCAACCATTTCAAAAGAAAAAATAAAAAAATAAAAAAGGTAAATATAAAAAAAAATATAGGGACTTGACCAAGGGAGTATTAAGCTTCCCCGGGAACATGTTTCTCCATTAGGCAGACAACGCCCAGTCGGGAAGAGAGAGAGAATTTAAAGCCAAAGAGGTTAAGACAAAAAAATTTTTTGAAAAGGTGGCAATAACAAAAAGAACAAAAAAATATAGTCACAATCGGTAAGAGAGTCCCCCCACTCTAAATAAAATGTGGTCGCATTGACCACCACCTCTAGGGTACCAAAAAAAGTCATAATCGGTACTGCTAACAATTAAGTAGCATTAAGTCATAATCGGTAAAAAATAAATTAATAACTGTCCTATTTAAGGTCGTTTAAGAAAACAACAATAACGAGATGTAACGAAAGAAACAAGAGATTAATGTTCACAAAGCAGAGAAATACAAGGCAAAAAAATCTATCTCCAAAAGTAAAATAACTTACCATAGCAACAAAGACAAAGATAAGACTGTAGTCAACAAAAATCATTGAATAAGAAAATACTCAAGAAATGAGAACAAAATAAGCTAAAAGCTAAACAAATATTCAATGAACAAAAGAAAAAAATTGAAACCAAATATCGATTGAACAAAAATGTGACTAACACTCAAAAGAAAAATCAATCAATATGCGAATCAAAAATAACTTGACACGTCTTATCGCACACGCTGTGCAAACTGGAGACAATATAAAAGATAAAAGATAATATCTATCATTAAAAATGGCAACAAATAACGGTAATAATGTGAACAATAAAAATAGGACAGTTAATAAAAGAAAAGCGACAAAATCAGTAAGGGACAGGTAAGTACACTACAAAACGTTAAAAATACTGAAGGCAATATCAAACAAGAAAAAGAGAAAATTTAGAACAAGGAGCTAGGCAAACTAAATATTCAAAAGTACAAGTTTATACTAATTTGATGGTGCGGCACAGAGGAACAGCGACAGCCTGTACTCGCAAATAAATGCTATCCCTAAGGTACAGTACTGACCTGAACTCACCAACTCTTATAAAAATTATAAACTCGAAAAAAAAAATTAAATAACAATCGAATTTACTTAAAAACGTTGAAAATTAATTTTGACAAAGTTCAAAAATTTAAAAAAAAATCTAAGAAATAGAAATTGAAAGTTAATAAAACTAATGCCTTCAGTGAAGTGACTCCAGTGTACGGAATGCAAAAATAACTATACCAAAATTTGAGAATTTAAAAATATCGAGAAAAGATAAAATATAAAACGATATCTCAAAAAATTACTGCAAAGTTACTACAAAAAATATTACAAAGGTAACAAAACATACGAAAAAATCACAAAATATATCAAGATGTCCTCGGTATGTGAAGAAACAGTCCAAGCTATTATAAGGTATTTCTGTATTTGGTGCATCACAAAACAGTACAGAAAAAAAAATGAAAGAATGATAAGAGGGAAACAAAAATCTCGAGTAGGTACAAAAACACATGGAAAATCTATTTTCTTCACAAAGATAAACCTTAAAGGTTAAAAAAAAAGAAGCAAAATAGACCATAATCCCACAGAATAAACTCCTATTGTGTTCCATCCATACGGAACACCAATAGAGCCAAAAAGAGCAGTTAAACCTAACTGCTACACGATAAAGAGGTCTCACAGACCCCTACAAAATACTAAGGTCCCACAGACCTTACACGGTAATAATGTGGTCATCCAGACCACATCCAAAATGCCCACGGCAAACACTATAGGTACCCACACTCAAGATATAACAAAATTTCCGATAACCACTTTTCAAATCCTTACTGGAAGAAATGAGATAAAAAGAGAGAAAAGAAAAAAACCAAAATACAGAAATGAAAGGAATTCAAAAAAATTTTGACTGTAACTCTCACAATCACAAAATAAAGTCATGAAAAAAAGACTAAAGCTAAGATAGCAACGAAAAAAGGACATATTGATAACACGATACAAACACATTAAAATCTGCTAAAAAGGGTCCTAACTGTTTAGAAGATTCCGCCTATAAATCAGGAATAATCGAGATAAATTCAAGATAAAGAGATATTTTAAATGTAAAAATAATATCGAAAGAGACAATCGGTATAGAAAAATTACTAACTGTAACATAATTGTAAGGTAAAACAATTTAAGAAAAGATAATAATATTCTTCGATAAATAAAACCAGTTAAGTTAATAAAACTGAAATATACCAATTCCATAGTGGTTTACCTTGAATCTATCGATACTAGGATCCAACAAAATAAAGTAAAAATATTTATAAAATATTTGAATGTCTGTATTTAAATTGATGGAAAAAATTTAAAATTACCTTAATTTAATGTGAATGATAGGAAAAGCTTCAAAAAAAAACAGAATACTTAGTTGGGCGCCAGTTTGTAGCATAATTAACCCTTAACGTTAATTATACCTTAACTGTCGCCAGTTTGTAGCCAAAACAATCCCTTTGAGAAAAAGATATAGATAAAGATAAAGATAAATCTCAAAGAAATTGCTTCAACTACGTTGGGCGCCAGTTTGTAACGTTAATTTACCCTTGCTAGCTCCAGGGTTGTGGCTTCCTTCTGGTTTTTCTTTTGACTATCCCCAAACAAATAAAAAGGGCGCCAAAATACAGACATACAAATAAAAGAGAATAAATCAGTTTTTAAAATTGTTTATTCAAGAAATTTTGAATTGAAAATTTTTAAGATATTAGTTGATTAAATAGTGATTAATTTGTTTTCTTATCTTTTTTTATTGGAATCTTCCTCGAGACAGGGTGAGGACGACGGAGAATTCGGTTCTGGACTCTGATGTCGATGGCAAGATGTTTTCAATAACTTATCATCAATGCGGTCAGGCTGGATACGGCAAAACAAAATAATTTCGGCTAGGCCAAAGCTTCTTATTCGAAAAATTGTTTCCAGGCTTCCAGTCCTTCCTTAGGACCCTTCAAAATTTGGCAATCGGCCTATGAAATAAAAAATGAAAACCGTCAAAATTCCGTCTCACTAAACCATAATTTCGATTACAATCATTCAAGGTTTCTCCAAGTTCGAGATAGAAAAAAGTTAATCACTTGAATTGTTTACTTATTTTTAACTCAATAAAAACTGATTTATAACAATGATTGTAATCGAAATAATTAAATGTTAGAAACAATATATCCATTATATTTAATAAAATAAATTCACCAAGTTTTTGATTACTACTAAAAATTAAAACAATTTAATTTTTACTCACCACCGAAGGGAGAAGGTATCGAATGAACTGAATACTTTGAAGCACAAAATGTAAAGAATAAAAATAGCGACACTTTTCACGATCGAACTAAAAATTCCCCTCTCATTACTGAAACCAAGTCTGCGGCGACTCCATAGACGAGGAATTGTAAAAATTAAATAGTACGTAGGCCAGGCCAAAAAATAACGTTGCAAAATAGCCGAGAAATTATAGAAATTAAATAGTATATAGGCCAGGCCAAAAAATAACGTTGTAAACGTTACAACGCACGGTTGTAGAAAAAATATATTTACACAAATTTACACAATTAAATAATAAAAAAAAGTTTCTTTGCCCGGAATTGAACCCCAGTCATCTGCGTAGAAGGTAAACACCTTATAATCTCGTCCATTAACACATGTAAAAATATTTGCATAATCTTATAAAAAACAGTGCTTATTTTACTTTTTTCACTAGTGAAAAAAAGTTAAACTTTACGAACCTTAAAACGTGCGTAAAGGTAATACTTTACGCACGGTTGTAGAAAAAAGATGTTTATAATAAAAAATAATTAAAGAGAAAGAAATCCAACCTTTTTATATTACATAAGATGGATTATAATTACTTGTTTTTAATGGTTTAACTACTTATGCTGTAAAATCAGACAGCATCAGCAAATAAAAAAAATGTAGTCATCAAATATTGAAATGGGCTAACCTATCGCAGTCGCAGTACATTTTGGTAAAAAAATAGAATATTTGTTTTTATTCTAAATTTTAAATCAAAAATTCGATCTAGAAATGTATTTGGTTAGTGTTCGGGGATATTGTGTAAATAATGATGACCAAATTTTTAATAATTTTCATTAACAGTAAAACTGTAATAGGCTGTTGTGTTTGTTATGATAATACATTTTTATAATTTTATTTACATATAATGTTTTTTTGTTAACAGCAAAAAATGATTTCAAATATCCGTGTGTGGAACGAGTCGCACAAGCTGAAAAACACATCAGGCAGACCAGCGATCCTACTGCTTTTCTAACTCGGGACAAATTAGAAAAATATGCAGCCTCACCAGCTTCCATTGCAGATCGATATGAACCAGGCTCCAAAAAGGCAGAATCTGCTAATGACACTAGGTAAAATCTTAACTTTTAACCTATAAAATTATAATCCAATAATTCCTTTCTTTTAACACCATAAGTTATTATTAATTGGTCTAATAGTATGCAAAATTTGTATTTTTTAAAACAAGTTCATTTTTTTAAGAATCTTTGTTATTATTTAATATGCGAAGGTGATGAGTTGTGTAATTTTTATTCAATGAAGATTTAAAAGAAATCCGAACCGGGACAAAACGGGTTTTATGGGAGGTTTTTGACTAATTATTATATGTGCGTAATCAGGGGTGATCTATTATGTCCCCATTTTTCCTGCTATAAGTCTGATTTTTTCTTGGACTTATAACAGTTTTTCTAGTCCTATCTTTCTTCGAAAGTTTAGAATATCGTTGGGTTTCAAGTTGGGTAGATTCCCCTTCTATTTCATATGATTCTAGGTATCTGACCCTAGAATTACGTAATGCAATTCATTCTGAGAGTATGTGTATTGAGGTTTCGTCCTCTTCGACACAGAATCTGCACTTTGCTTTATCTACCAACAGTCCAACAGTGCCCAGTTGATATTTCCGTTATTGTTAAAGTTTTTTTTCTGAGGTTTAGCCAGCTGAAAGATCTCTGCTGGTTATAGTTTATCAGGAGCGTCTTCGGTTGTCTTAGTCCTCCTAGATTGTTCCAGTACTTGGCTTTTTCTCTATCCAATTCTTGCCTTAGTTTTTCTACAACTGTACTACTGCTAATTCCACAAGGCGGTACTCGTCCCAAATATGGGCTTTCAGTTCCTTTTTTTCCAGCTTATCTGCTGTTTCGTTTCCTTCTATTCCTATGTGTCCTGGGGTACCCATAAGAGGGTAACAGTGTTATTTTTTGCCTAGACATTCCCATCTTTAAACTGATTTTGTGTGAGCTCAGTGGTTGCCTGACCATCGGACATGATTACAATTTTTTGTCGACGATACTTCCGTTCGATATTAAATTGTACATATCTTTTAATGGCGCAGATTCCGCTTAAAATATGCTTAGTTATGCCACCAGTCTTTCTAATATCTCTAAATTTGTACATGAAAATTATTATTGTGTCATCAAATGTATCTCGTCTTAAATTTTTCATAGTCGAGCAAATATTTGAAAATGGGCATTCGTAATTTTGGTTATGCTAGGCTTTTTTAATTTGTTGAAAAATGGATAGTATATTTTACACAAATTTTTAAAAAGAGGTTTAAAAATATGAATCAAAGTTTATTATTGAGAATCGGACCTAAAACAGTGACTAACTCTTAATCTCAAGATATAGCAATTTACCTGTCATAGTTAGAATGGTGTTTATTAACGGTCTTTTCTATGTGTTTGTTCCAGTTATAGGCTAAGAGCTAGAGCCGAAATTCGCCGTCATCCGTAATAGGACATTTCTCTTTTGCAACATGTTCATCCCATACAGGTATCTACGTTCCTGATCAGGTGAACAACGTAGTGGATACAGAGGATAGCTATGAGGTATAAAAGTTGCCAATTTTTAACGGGATATTGTAGTCATCGATAATATTTTCCCTATTGAAGGTGTTAATACGAGGATTCGGAATCCTGACTGACGGACACCTGAGTGGATACAAAGTGGTTGGCGGACAAGGATATAGAGGGCCAAAATTTGGGCAAAAATTCATCATCGATAATATGTCCGCCATTTCTACCACGTAATGTTGGACAATCGAGAAGTCTAAATCCAAAATGGTGGATACAAAAGACGTGGCGGACAAGTGTAAAGAAGGCAAAATTTTGGGGCAAAAAATCGTCATCCATTTTTACCTAATATTGGACCCTCGAGAGGCGTAAATACAAAATGGCGGAAAGCTGGATGGATATAAAAGAAGACAACGGTAAAGTGGACCAAAATATGGCCATCTTTACCCTTGTCTGCCACCTCCTTTGTATTCACTCAGGTGTCCACCCATCAATATTTTAAATTTTAGTATCAACACCTTCGACTGGAATTTTTTTTATCTATTATATTATCGATGACGAAAATTTTTCGTAAAAATCGGCAACTTTCAGCCCTGCATCTACTAGGGTGTTCACCTGAGCTGGAACGTACCTCTATGGATGACGGGCGAAATTTTGGCTCAAGCTCTCCTTCTATTAGGTTATGTTAATAACTGAGTAACGCATTAATAAGATTTTTAGAAATGCGGATAATAATCTGATATTAAATATTCAAGAGTGCATCATACTTGATAAAAATGTAACAATTTCATTGTTATAGAAAAATCGAATAAAAAGAATGATTTAAGTATTTTCAAACACGTAATTCATGGTGCCAAAATCCATTTCTTTTCAACCAACATGTATTTATAGCAGGCGATAATATCTAATTTAATCGAACTTTAAGAAGGCGCCACTAACGTCAATTTAGTTAATTTTTTTCGAAAGTTATTACTTTATCAATTGTCTTTGTGAATATGTACAAAAAACTTGAACAAATTATTATCAAATTCATGGATGCACAGTAACAACTATTGGCTAATTATAATAAACAAGCTTTTAATTTTAACCTACTTGCTGAAGAGATCAAAGTTTTTTCATTGCTCTCTATCACATTCTAAATAAGCGATTTTTAAACTGTGGGGCATGCTACCGGGGTGTGCGTGTTAAGTTGGTAAGGGGGCACAGTAAATTAACAAAAATTATTAATATCGATTTAACCATTTTTAAATATTCTTAGAATGCAAGGACTAATAGCTGACATGCGCTTGCTTTTTGGCACACATTCTCTGTAAGTTGTGTTCCTCATTGAAAATGGCGAACTCTTAGTTATTTTTTTAGGTAAAGCTTATTTCGATATTTAGACTTTAACAAAGCAACAGCAGAAAATCCTGTTTCACAAAGGTAGGACGTGGGAAAAACTAACAAAATCCGTATCGCTTTGGCATTTTTTACTGAGCAGTCATTTGGAAGTTCAATCCAGAAATTTGTTAAAGATTTGTTACTTAAATTCTTTTAGTGAAGTGTTCGACGAAACGTCTACTAATTGTTCTTTCAGTGATAGACCATTAGTTTTTACTGTTAAATGGATTACAAACCCAATTCCAATTGTACAAATTGATATCTTCTACTACAAAAAAGTATTGTAGGAAATTCAAACTCAGATTTTCTAAATGGCCCATCATTACAATTTTATGATTCTCTGCTAGTGGAAAATTCTAGATATTTCTTTATGTTGTGGAAAACATGTCAATGCAGTTTTCTTTTAACTTGTTTTTCCATAAATGCATTTTTTTACAAAAAGATTCGGTCAAATGAAATACATTCAAGTTTTTTCCATGGAGTTAAAGAAAGAGTATTCAAAGATATTTACCAAATACGAAAGCTTCGTGAAAAATAAGTTGTCGCAGAATTCTGTCGAACGCTTATGTCCTTCTTTCTTTAAAAATACCGTTATTTCACTTCTTAGTTCGTAGATACGCTTGACAACCTTACCACGTGATAACCATCTGGATAAAGAATAAAACAATAAAGATTTATGTTCAGCTCCCATATCTGTACAAAGCGCATAGAAAATCCTTGGTTTTAATGGCCTAGTTTTTGTGTACCTAGTTAACTACTTCAATACCTACTTCCAAAACAATATTTAGACCAGGGCTTAGAGACTTGGACATTAAAGCTTTCCGATGAATTATGCAATGTGCCCAAATAATTTCTGAGAATTTCTTTTTCGCAACCGTTTGCAACCGTTTGCAAACTATTGTATTTACCAGACATGGCTTGAGCTCCATCAGTGCAAATACCAACACATTTTTTTCACTGCATATTCGCTGCAATTGTAGCATTATCTGTAATCCTGAATAATTCTTTGACTGTAGTTCTTCCTTCAATAAGTTTGCAAAACATTAATATGTAAATTATGATATGAACGTTGTATTTATTTTTTGTGCCAGCAAAACAGTAGTGGGTTGGCATACTACCATACAAATCAGTTCTATAAATCACATTTAGATATATCAATTGCACTTAAAACCAATTTGTCTGCCAGTTTGTGGAAACATCGTTAGCTTTAGCTGTAAAAGTAGAAATAGTACACCCGTTTTTAGAATCTGAGAATAAACTATTAATTGTAGTTTATTCGTTTTTCTCCGAATTTAACATGTATAGATATGTATAACTACGTATTGTTGGCGACTTTGTTGCACTCAATTTTTACAATTCAAAGTTTGTTTAATTTAAATATATCGGTAGTGATAGAAAAAATATTTATATAATTTTCGTCTGAATTTTTACTTTTAGCGCTGGTCTGTTTATTTGTGAGAAGTTATACTAGTAGAAATACATAATCTCCTAAATTATATTTTTTTGAGCATTATAGTCTTATAAATGAAATGTAACCTAAAAATTTCAAGACTCCTGTTTTTGTTAGTAAACGATTATTTGAGATATTTCTCATGAGGTTATTGAAATTTTTTTTGAAAATATACAAACAAGAATATACTAAGGAAAAATTGAAAAAATGTCGCATTCAGCAGAATTCGAACCCGCAACGTTTGCCTCTACGCGGGAACGCTCTAACAACTAAGCTATAAATCCTTAGTAATTATTTCGCTTTTTGGTCGTTAGTCTTATGTCACATGTGACACTCCTTAAGCTTAATGAGAGATTTTGTCAAATCGACAATTGAAACATCAAGTCACTTTTTTGTACCCTTTTTCATATTTATTACGTTAGGAGACAGTAACCATGGATTTTTAGTAAACGATTATCTGAGATATCTCTCATTCGATTTTTAAAATTTAAGAAAGCATACAAACAAATATAGAGGTAATTAATGACATTTTTTCCATTTCTTCTTTTAAATGGAGAAATGAAAAAAGTGAATGCACTAGATGCCTCAGTCAAAAATTTCACTTTCAAATGACTACATGTGAAGAAAATCATAATATATTGCATTCTTTAAAAAAGTAGGTGTCTCTCTTTCTATGTTAAAATACTGCAGTCCCTTTATTGATATATTTTTATTACATTTTATAAATTCTTGCATTGAACAATGTTATTTTTCAAAAATTTAAAACTAGACAATATAAACCCAGAGACAGTCTAAAAGTATGAAAAAAATTATATAAGTATTTTTTTAAATTTTTTTACTAAAAATAATTTATTGCCCAAACTTATCATCAACTGATGCGTTGACTAATTCATAAATGATAAATGTAATAAATGTAAGTGCTTATAATAAAGGGATGTGTTGGTTATGCTAGATACATTTGATACAATAAATTATAAGCTTTTGCTTGCTAAATTAGAATTTTAGATTTGACTGAGATGTTTTAAACTTAACTAGTGCGTATCTTGATAAGTGCAGCCAAAGTGTATTGTACAATAAAACTCTTTATCTTAATTTGATATATTCTTAACAGTTCCACAAGGGTCTATTTTGGGCCCGCTTTCATTTATCACATATACTACCGATATTCTAAACTCTTTCAATAGTTGCAGTGCCCAAGCGTTTGCGGACGACACTCAATTGGAATTTGTTTTTTCTAGTGACAATTTTCTCAGGCCAGTAACATATTACAGAATCTGATGTAACAAATTAAATGGGATTTATTATTGGAGTCAGTTGTTTAATCAAGTTGTGTCAGCTGATATATTTCTTCGATAGAATCTATTATATGACAAAGGAATATTGTCAAATTGTTTAGCATATTTTGCAACAAACAATGTTTCTAAAATGTCTTTGGTAACGGGTAGAATAAGTTGCTCTGCTATAGTGGGTGTTTTTTCTTACATTTAGCTACTTTGTAGGTCACCTTGTATGATGCTAACAAAGCTTTCTCGTTGACTGCAAGCATTTTCTGAAAACTAGTATTCGGTTTTAAGTTTTTCCTCGAAAAATTCACGCGGATTACTGATATATTTCTTGGGCAATGTTTCTAGGTGCCTTTTAAATTTATTGAGTCTTAAGCTATCATCAGCTAATACTTTCAAACAGATTACGCATTGTGGTTTTTCTCATCACTAATTTCAATGCCTGTAAAGACCAATTTAGGCAAGCTTAGAAATTTATTCATATTTACAGCATAGAAAATATTTAGCGTTAGAGCACTAAACTTCTTGTTTAACGTTAGCTAATTTTAATGGAACAACTGTCTTAAAACAAAAAGCTATACCAGTAAACGTGCTTCTTTATTTATAGCCACGCATCTTGCGTCGAGACAATTCAAAGACCTTTGACATCTTTCGCGAACCATTATTATCCGCCGCGCCAAGCACATATGACTATACCCACTTGATATAAGTTTTGCCTTGTTTAATTTTTATTTCCCCGGTTGAAGCAATACAACGCGGGAAGCAAACTTTTTTGAAATAAAATGGGGGGCATTAAGTATGAGTGTTTCAATACCGCTGTTCTTAATTGCTTTCCATAAGAAAATATAAATTTAAACACAATAGGTTAGAAACCGATTTATTTGTTTGTTTTAAAAGATACTTTTGCATAAGAACATAATATATATTTATATATTATAATAAATATGTTTTTATTAATTAAGGGAATATCAAGAAAAAGAGGAACACAATTTGGTTTCTTCACATAGCGACATTTCCACATTCATCAAAAAGAATGATCGTGAACACGTCCCAATTTACCGGCAGAATCAAGAAAAAGCTGTATGTGAAAAGTTAGAAAATGATAAATGTGAAAAATCTAAAATTGACTATTATCAAAAAAAAATTAAAAACTTTAGGAACAAAAACGTCGATTACCGTGAAAAATTGAAAATGTGTCGCGAGAAATTAAATAACTATCGTAACAAAAACCGAGATTGCCGGGAAAATGATGTTTACCGATACAATCGCGAAAATTACGAAAAGATAATATCGGACCTAAGAAACATTGCTGAAAACTCATATATTCATGAAAATTTTGAATGCAACGAACCAGTTACGAAACAAAGTAATAGATCTCGTCAAAGGTTAAGAAGGAGCAGAACTGTCGATGACAGGTCATCGTCTTCTTCGAGGGAACGGACAAAGTTTAACAGAAAAGGTAAGTTGTTATTTTATACATATGTTCAATGTATTGATCCAATTTATTAGACTTTGTTATAGTACCAATTAAGTTTGGCGAAAAACTGTTTTAATTTTTAAAATTTTTGAAACAACATACTTACTACAGATATATAGTCAGTTTATACAAAAAACTGCTCAAAACATGTTATTTAAAAGAACAATTTCAAGTTTTTAATAAAATTTAAATAAATCGATTAATAACTGGCTCCAACACAAGGTGAAGTCTATAAAATTACTCCCTATCGTTATCTGGCCATAAACTTACCGTAAAATGCTGCTTTCATCTATCTATTATCATATTTTCTCGTTTCTTTCCAGATTTTTACTTTTTTTTCATTGAATTTTAATTTTGATTTAATTTGTTTTCGAGTTTTCACACCTTTTATTTAATATTTTGGTGGTATTTTCTTGGTTTTTCTTTTTTTTTTTCGTTATTTTTTTGTTATTTAATTATTTTACTTTAGTTTCTCATTTGTTATTAGTTTTTTTAATCAATTTTGACGTTTTTTTCTCATCCTACTTTTTTTAATTTCCATATTTTTCGTTTTTTTTTTCTTTAATTTTTGCGATTGTTTCTGGTTTTTTCTATATTTTCAGTATATTCTGTTCACTTTTATTTTTTCTTGTTTTTCCAATTATATCGTTTTTTCGAATTGCTATTTCAATTTTATTTTTTCATCTTTTTTTGCTTGTTTGTGTTTTTTTCTATTTTTACCATTTTTATGCATCCTCGTTTCTTTGATTCAACCACTTTTACTTATTTTTGTTTTTTAACGTTTTCTCAATTTTTATTATTGATTTTATTTTTATCATTTTTGGTTTTTTTTTAAATTTTTTTATAATTTTATTGACAATTTTTTTAATCCTATTTTAATACTTGTTATGCTATTCCTGGACGAAGATAAATAAGTATTTTTTTTAACTAAATCGAAGAACAACGCCATATAACGAGTGTATTGTATATGCCATCTAATTGTTAATTGAAGATGTAGATTTTTATCGATAAATTACCTTACGCCTCACACCTTACCAGCTATTAAAATTCAAGTAAGTGAGCGACAGACATCTTTGCTTCGCTTCATCCTTATTTTTAATATTGAATTTCTCACCTGGAAATTTTTATTGTACGAAACTCATAAGATATTTATTTTGTAAATATGGTTTAAAGGCAATTTTAATGTAACATATGTAACGAATTTTATAAGGATTTATTTTAATATCTAAAAGAATTTTTTTTTATTTATTTATTTATTATTTTTTTCGTCTATTTTCCATTTTACTTTAATTCCACGTTTTTATATTATAAATTATTTAAAATACAACACAATAGAAATCAAAACATAACGCCATCTACCGGGTGTCTACCAAACCCAGATGCCATACCTTTATAGAGAGTTATACCAATCAACTTCACCGTTATCTATTAAAAATTTGTAGAACAAAACAATAAATTTTACTTGTGAGGTATTGTTACTTTACCGGCGAAATACACAAATAAGTAAAAAATCATTTTATAGTTTATCAAATACTCCAAATAGTAAATCTAAACCATTCTTCAATCCATTTTAACACATACAAAAAATTTCATCAAAATTGATCAAGCTCTTTAGGAGGAGTTTAGTTACATACACACGCACGAATATATATATATATATATATATATATATATATATATATATATATATATATTTATATAGGATTTTTACCTAAATGATTTGTTATCGAAACCTTAGTTTCTAATAATTCTTATGGATTAAGGATTATTTTAATTCTTATAACTTTGGTAACTCTATATTTTTACCTTCGATTAACATTTTCTACATTAATATTTTCTATATATATATTGAAACACTAATGGGGGCTTTTTACACAATTTTATTTACAAAATTGTTAAGATACACTGAACTCTGCTGGATAACGTCTAACTACTTGACAATACAATGAACTCTTGTGAATACTTGAACTTGAACTGACGTTAACTGCCCATGCATCCCCTTATATACAACTTTATTTAATCAAGTTAGTGTTTTTAGATCTTTCTAGAATTTTCTAGAAACATTATTTAAAATGGTCAGTTGATTTTTAGAAACTTCTAAAAATCAACTGTCAATAACAATCTTTCAAATTAAGGTCTCTTCCTTTACGGTTATCCCGTTACACTGCCCCCTCCTTAGATTCATTCCTCCTGGAATATTATTTCCTACATCGGAATCCCGCACACTCCCTGAGCCAGCCAAACCATCTTCTTGGAGTTGCTGCGCATCTCCACTGTGGTTTCCCTGGTAAGGCGCCAAACGATCATGATTGACCATGACGGGTTTCCCTCTGGGAATTTTCACGATCCGATAAATGACATCGTTAATCTTCTTCCTGATGGTGTAAGGACCTTCCCAGTTCTTTTGTAATTTGGGACAAATACCTCGACGCCGTCGGGATTTATAGAGCCAGACTAAATCTCCAACTTGGTAGCTCTTTTCCATTGTCCGTGTGTCATAGTACCTCTTCATCCGATCACTAGATAATTGTAGTTTTCCACGCACCAGGTTGTGGATATTCTTCATTCGATTCTGAAGGTCGGCGACATATTGTTCACGTGCCATTTCTTCACCAGGTTTACAACCAAACACCAAGTCACATGGTAGCCTCATTTCTCTACCGAACAGGACCTTCGCAGGTGTTTGGCCAGTTGATTCGTTGATGGCCGATCGAATTGCCATTAGAAATAGTGGAATATGTTGATCCCAATCCCTCTGACAATATGACACCACTTTTGACAGATAGTTGGTTATAGTCCGGTTCATTCGTTCCACCATTCCATCAGACTGAGGGTGCATCGCTGTGGTTCTCGTTTTGTGGATGCCTAATCTTTGGCTTGCTCTCAAAATTTCTTCCTTGGTCTGAATGTAATTCTAATGGTACCCCAAATCGGCTTACGAATTCTTCAACCAATATATCTGCTAAAGTGGTGGCTTCCTGATTGGGAACTGCATATGCTTCAACCCATTTAGTGAAGTAGTCCATTACAACAAAGATGTACTTGTTTCCTACATCGGTCTGTGGAAGTGGCCCCAATACATCTACTGCGATTCTTTCAAAAGGACTTCCAACCAGGTATTGCTGCATTTCCGCCTTCGGTTTTCGGTACGGACCCTTACTGGCAGCACATGTAGTGCATTTACGACACCAATCTTTAACATCATTAGTGCAATTTACCCAGTAAAATCTATCTCGGATCTTTTGCAGCGTTTTCGTGATACCCAGATGTCCTCCAGAACTATCATTATGCATCTGTTTTAAAATTTCCGGTACAGCATTTCATGCGACCACTATTTGTTTCCTTGTTTCTGTGCCCTCGGAATTTTCTACAAGTCTTTTAACGAGTCCTCCGTCCAAAATTAAAGAGTTCCATTGGGACCAGTATGCTTTTAAAGCAGGAGAGGATAAGGATATCTCTCTCCACAACGGACGACGGTCCATTCTCTTCCACTCCCAAATCTTTCTCAGAACGGGATCGTTTTCTTGTTGCTCCTCCAGCATAGAGCTCTCGTCTTCTGGCACAACCTTAACTAAGGCAAGTTTTTCCTCGTTCTGCTCCATACGGGTACAATATGGGGAATCAGGTCGACATGGTCTTCTGGAAAGTGCATTAGCATTACGATGTCTTGTTCCAGGCCTGTGCTCGATTTCAACATCATATTCCTGCAGTTTTTCGGGCCATCTTGCTATCTGTCCTTCTGGGTTCCTAAAGCTAAGTAACCACTTTAAACTAGCATGGTCTGTTCTGATCAGGAATTTTCTGCCATACAGATATTTATAAAAGTGTTCGACGGATTTTACAACTGCTAACAGTTTCCTCCGAGTTACACAGTAGTTCTTTTCAGCTTTCGATAAAGTTTTGCTGAAGTAACCAAACACTCTTTCCTTACCGTCTTGTAGCTGTGACAAGACGGCTCCAATTCCCACATTGCTGGCGTCGGTGTCCAGAATAAGCTTACCATCAGGAAGTGGATAAGCAAGAACAGGTGCTGACGTAAGCCGTTTCTTCAATATTTCAAACGCCTCTTGACATTCCTGATCCCAACAGAACGACTTATCTTGTTCTGTCAAACGTGTCAAGGGTTTGGCGATGTCTCCAAAATTCTTGACATATCGTCGGTAATAGGAACAAAGACCCAAGAAACTCCGGAGCTGATGTTTGTCGATAGGGATTGGCCATTCCTGAACGGCTTGTATCTTAGCGGGGTCAACAGCAACGCCATCCTTGCTTACGTTATGTCCTAAATAGTTGACCTGTCTCTGGAACAAGTGGCATTTCTTAACATTCAATGTTAGATTAGCGTTCTGTAATCTTTTAAAAACTTCTTCCAGGTTAGATAAATGTTCCTTAAAGGTCTTACCCATTATGATGATGTCGTCTAGATAAACTAGACAAGTTTCCCATGACAAACCCCACAGGATGTTCTCCATTCGTCGTTCAAACGTCGCAGGAGCATTACAGAGGCCAAATGGAAGGACCGTGAATTGCCATAACCCTGATCCACTGGTAAAGGCAGTCTTTTCTTTGTCTACAGGATTCATTTTAACTTGCCGGTATCCGCTTTTAAGGTCCAAGGTAGAAATCAGAGTGGAACCCGCCAAAGCGTCGAGGGCATCATCAATCCTTGGCAGAGGATAACTGTCCTTCTTAGTGACATCATTTAGCTTTCGATAGTCGACACAAAACCGCATTGATCCGTCTTTCTTTCTCACTAATACCACAGAAGAAGCCCACGGACTACTGGATGGTTCGACTATGCCATTTTGAATCATTTTTTAAGGGCTCTGTCTGCTTCTTCCTTTTTAACTTGAGGCATCCTTCGGGGTACCTGTCGAATCGGACGTGCATCACCAGTGTCAATTCTATGTTGTACAACATCAGTTCTTCGCAGTTTACTTTTAGACCCAAATACAGGTTTATAACGGTAAAGTAGATCTCTTACCTGTTTCTTTTCTAATTTTGACGAAGAGGGGTCTAATTTTGTCATTAATTGTTCAATTTCGTTGGTCTCATCTGTTTCCGTAACATTTATCTTGTGAATTATGGCCATTACTGGTTCTAAACTTCCCATTTCCGTGTCCTTTCGGAGAAGAACTGGATGATCGTTCAAGTTGATAACTCGGAAGGGTACCTCTTTGGCGGATCTAACAAGAGTCTTACCCACAAGGAGTCCTTTTCCCAATTCATGGTCATGGTTCTTTGGCTCTATCATAGCTCCAGTCCATCCAACCGCGCTGTGACGACACATTCGCAGCTTGCCGGAAGTTCGATATCATCGATTAGCTTAATCGAGGCATTGTCAACTTGTTTTCGGTGCAGGAATATTTCTTCATTACCAGTACGAAGGATACGTTGGCGAAGATCCAAATGAAAACCACAGTGGAGCATAACATCCATGCCCAGAACAACATCTTCATCAACGTCAGCCACCAGCACTGAGTGAACAAGAGAGATTGAACCAAACTGTAGCGTCACCTGTATCTCACCGTAGACTCTAGCAGAATCTCCGGTAGCGGTACGCAGTCTCCAACTGGTAGGCAACATCTTATTTCGCATAATGATGGTTGGTCGGACGATAGTTTTTGTAGCTCCAGTGTCTACCAGCATGCCAATATTCTTCCCATCAAGGAGGCCATCTACATATAAGCTGTCCACGTGATGTCGCAGAGTTGCCAATTTAATGGTGTGAGGGACTTCGGCTTCTTTTTGGAGATAACTTCATAAACCTCTCTACTACCGCTTCAACGTCGCTAACGGAATGAACAGCATGGTCGTAGTTACCGGTGACTTCCCTTAGTCGAGCAACTCCACGTGAGGCCTCCGTCGCCGCCTCAAACTCCAGGGCAATGTTCAAGGCGTCCACAAGAGTCTTCGGCCGCGCCAACCGTACAGCGCGCTGCAACTCGACGTCTCGAAGACCATCTATGAAGGTTTGGACTGCTAGGCACTCCAGGAAATCCTCCGCTGCATTTGAATACGCAAGTCGTATCATTCTTGCTACATCCGCTTCAAATTCCTGGATAGTTTCTCCATTTTTCTGTTTTCGGCTCTTTAACTGCATTCGGTACACCGGTTGTAGATGAGTTTGACCATAACGCATCTCTAGACGATTCACCAATAACTCGAAGTTGTCAGCTTCATCCGGTGTCAATGATTGCAAGACGTCTAAAGCTTCGCCTCGCAGAGCTACGGTTAGGAACAATGCTTTCTCCTGGGATGACCATCCATTAGCTCTGGCTGCTGCGTCGAATTGTTTCAGGTAATTTGGCCAGGAAGTCTTCCCGTCGAAGGTCGGGGGTTTCATCGTCGTTCGTACATGGGTCGTCTCCTCGCTTCTTTGTCGTTCGACGTCTGCTTGGCAGGTTTCCATCCTTCTTGCATCTCCGTCGCCGTGGTGGATGGGCTGGTTTCGACGACAAGCTTCGTGTTCTCGTTGAAGCTTCCTTATTTCGGACTGCATTTGCTGGTTGATCTGGTTTTGCTCGTCTCGCAAGTTGGCGACTTGTTGATTTTGTTTGTCTCGCAAGCTGCACACTTGCTGATTTTGTTCGTCTCGCAAGCTGGACACTTGCTGATTTTGTTCGTCACAAAGAGTGTACATTTCGGAGCGCAAATGCGATATTTGCTGAGAGAAGAAACTGGATAACTCTTCTGGTAGGGTAGACATCCGTTGTGATAGCTGGGACATATCTTCGCACTGGCTCTTCATCTGGCTGGAAAGCTTCTCTTGCTGGCTCTTCATCTGATTGGATAGCTCCTCTTGCTGACTCGTCATTCGTCCTGAGAGCTCCTCTTGCAGCCGGGAGAGTTGTTGAGTTTGATCTTCTTGTTGGCTCGTCATTCGTTGCGATAGTTCAGAAATTGCTTTTTGAACCAGGTCATCGAACTCCACAACGTCAGGGTCCAAATTATTACTTAGGTAGTATTCACGGAGCCTATGCAACAATACAGATTTGGTCCCAGTAGTTTCCAATTCTAATTCTTCGAGCTCTCTTCTGAGCTCTGCCACCAATAGTTCATTTATCTTTTTTCCAGGCATTCTTGTATCATCACCCCACACCTGACACCAATTTGACATACTTATGGGGGCTTTTTACACAATTTTATTTACAAAATTGTTAAGATACACTGAACTCTGCTGGATAACGTCTAACTACTTGACAATATAATGAACTCTTGTGAATACTTGAACTTGAACTGACGTTAACTGACCATGCATCCCCTTATATACAACTTTATTTAATCTAGTTTGTGTTTTTAGATCTTTCTAGAATTTTCTAGAAACATTAATTAAAATGGCCAGTTGATTTTTAGAAACTTCTAAAAATCAACTGTCAATAACAATCTTTCAAATTAAGTTCTCTTCCTTTACGGTTATCCCGTTCTTCATGGTGCACGTTCTTTCAATGTAATGGTGGAACGTGATCCATTATTTGTAAATTGGTTGTCCAGGTTAAGTATTTTTTGGTATCTTGATTGTTTTTGTTTAGTTGATAAAGTGTTTATGATGATTATTTTGATGAGAGATTGTCATTAAGTTAATTTTGAAAAATGTCAGAAAATAAAATGATTGTAAATGAAAGAATTTGAATTTAAATTAAAATAAAAACATAATAATAAATAATTAAAAGAATAATAAAATACAAAGAAACCAGAACTTGAAAGATACAGAAAAGCAGAGAGTTGGAAAATTGTAGGAAGAGGAAGGTATAGAGAAAAAGCTGAGCAGTAGAAAGGTAATAGATAAATGGAAAGGCAGCAGCAAGAAGGAGTTGGAAAGTAGTAGGAAGAGGAAGATATGGAGTAAGAATTGAATATTGGAAGAAGAAAGATTCAAAAGAAGATTAATTATTTTTTTATTTATAATTTTTGTATTTTAGGACAATCAATTTAAAAATTTTGGACTCCACGACCGAGAATTTTATTGAAGGATTATATATATATATATATATATATATATATATATATATATATATATATATATTGAGATGAAATATGATTCTATGATATATACAATATTTAAAATAAAATATAAAATGATTAAAAAGAATTTTCTTGATCCCAGGAAAGAGTTCAAAGTTTTGATATTTGTATTATTTAGTTCCATTTTCCAGTATATTAAAAATTATTCTCTTCATTCTTAAAAAAGGAAAGGAAAATTAAAATAAGAAAGTTGAATTAAAACTTAAATAGTAAAATACATGCGTTGGTTTAAAATAATGAATTAATTGAATAAATAAAGGAATACTTATTTTTAGTAAACTGTGTATATATTTTCAATTCCATAATTTCCATATTTATTATTTTCAGAATTTTCATTAATGAAATCAATAAGTAAATGAGAAATTCTAAAAAATTAAAGTTATATTAAAACATAATAGAAAATAAAATTTAGAAATTTTGTTAGAGATCTAGTATGTAGGGATTATAATGCAGATTGGCGAAATAATGTTCTAAATCTACATAGTATGTATGGTGGTAGAAATTTTTGAATAATTAAGATAAGTTATCTTAGGTAGCTGATTTGTTTGATTTATAGAGAATCAAGTTTGTTTTGAAAAGATTGATATGTGATTTAGATTGTTAGCGACAGTGTTTTTTAGTTTGTTAATTTTGTCAATTGTTTCTCTTTCCTTTGGTCTGTCGAAGCAGAAGGTTGTAATAAATGTTATGGAGTTTTAAAATTGAGTTTTTTTATTACAAAAAGAAGTTTAAAGAGATTTAAATGGTATAATATTGGTACTAAAGTCAAATAGAAGAATTTTGTATAAGATTGGTAAGCAGAAAGATTATTTAAAGTTAATTTAAAAGACTTAAAAAGACGACGAGAAGAGATATTGAATTAGAAATAAGATTTATCATTGTTAAGAAGATTAAATTATCAAGTTAAGAAGAAAAGTATTCAAAGAAGTTCTTACCAGTTCTAATTAAAGCAGTTTTCCTCGAGAATTCAAGAAAATCCGTCACTTATATGGTTGGAGCAGTAGTTATATGGTACAAAATTTGAAGAAGTGGAGTTATACGGTATATTTATCCAAAAATAATTAATTGTGTGTTTGATTTCTTGTTGTATAAACTATATTTATTTTAATTTCATTTATAAAAGTATTTTGCACTTCACTAGATTTAAGAATATTTAGAATTTTTCATTTTCACTTTAGTAATTTCATTAAAACAATTACTTTCCACATACTCAGCACTTAAAATATTCAATTATAAAGGTTTAAGGTTAATTTCAGTTAAAAGATCGAGAATAGACGCAATCACTTGTCATTTTTTACCATTGGCGTTCCAAATAAAATATTAAAATTAAATTTAAATTCTGTTTATCATAAAATTAAAAATTAAATTTCAATAAGTAATTTTTCTAAATTTTGGACTCTGCTCTGTAGATGAGAGTAGCACAGACAATATAAAATATATAATTGGAATCATATCTAGAGTTAATTACATTAATTAAAACATCATATTAAAAGTTTAAATTTTATAAAAAAAGAAAAAGTTTATGTTATAGCATATATACTTATATAAAATAAATACTTGGAAACTTATATATGTTATAATATATATATATGTGGTGCTCGTGCCTCTTTCGAGCACACAAAGTTTCTTTATTTAAAGATTTTTAGTTATATGCAATCGTTGGCGATCATTTGGTCTCTTCTTTTCTTTTTCAGTGATTTAATAATCACTGATTAAGATTCATTTTCCTTTGAAAAGCTTTATGAGATTATTCGTATGGATAACAAAATAATATCAACCTGTATAGAAAATATGGAAGATCACCGTTGCCAAGACAGTGGATCGTGGTTGATATAAAAAAGGCGAAACAAGTTTTGATTGATTATTATTTTTGATATTTCAAAAAAAAGTCAGATGTATTTATTTTGCTGCAGTAATACAAGTTATTATATTTTCATTTTTATTTTATTTTAATTTTGGTGTAATGACCATTGCACTAAAATATTGGGCACGAGCACCACAATATATATATATATATATATATATATATATATATATATATATATATATATACAAAAGGGGTAAATTAACGGGCATGTACGCAAAGGCAAAAGGATCATAGGGTCACGAGTAGGAATGGTAACCGCAGACATGCATGTTTCTGGCTCGTTAGCCGTCATCAGTGCGGCATAACCAAGTAAGGTATTGCACTTGGCTAGCAAAAGTGTTGGGTACTTGGGAGCAAAGGATGGTAGGGAAACATGTGTCTAAAAAACACAAACAACGAACGCTCACACAAGAGTCCTATCGCCATTTGTGCCTTCGGCTAGCTGTGCCCACATTTTGGGGCTACGACCAGCGTCGCCACGTTGGCGAAACGGACTCATTATGTTTGAGTCGTTCCAAGCCCAGGATGTGAAACACAAAGGGTGCCAAGTATGCGTACTTATGATACCATTCCTACTCGTGACCCTATGATCCTTTTTGCGTACATGCCCGTTAATTTACCCCTTTTGTTTATCATAAGTACGCATACTTGGCACCCTTTGTTTTTGTATATATATATATATATATATATATATATATATATATATATATATATATATATATAAAACAAACAGAGCGTTTTGTGACAGTCTAAAAATGTCCAAAGATGATACATACATACAAAACTAAAATTATTACTATTGACAGTATGGCATTAGATACTTTATGTATCATCTTTGGACATATATATATATATATATATATATATAACGTGAAGTCAATCGTGGAGTTGCAGTCAACGTTTGGCCAAGGTAAGTAAAGAAAACTCTTTGATTTCAGTCAAGCTTTCGAATTTATTTAATTCTTCTTCAGGACATCTGTGGTGAAGAACAATTTTTATAAAATAAAGAAATATTGTTACAAATGTGATGACTTACTAATCGTGAGGTTATAAGAAAAGCGACGAATTCCGTTTGACAACATTACACTAATAAAACATTTTAAAATTCAGGTACATCACTATTAAAATACATAAAAATATATACATTTACACCATAAAACTTATTATTTTGTTATTTTTAGCATGGAGGTTTGTCTGTAAATGATTGAATTTTAATGTGTCTTCAATTTCCTTTTTTATTTGTGTGTTTTTTATATATGGTTTTTATTTTAACACAGTAGGAGAGCAAAACATTTTGATGATTTATTTATTTAGATTTTATTATTATATCAAGTAAAATTCTGTAGTAGAGATAAATAAACTATTAATAAATTCAAACATGATTACAAACATAAAGATTAATATAACACTAAAATAAATAAAAATAAAAACACAACAACGTTCATAAAATTTAACAAATAAATTTTTGAAAGTAAAATCCCGCATTTTATGACTACAGAATTTTACTTGATATAATAATAAAATCTAAATAAATAAATCATCAAAATGTTTTGCTCTCCTACTGTGTTAAAATAAAAACCATATATAAAAAACACACAAATAAAAAAGGAAATTGAAGACACATTAAAATTCAATCATTTACAGACAAACCTCCATGCTAAAAATAACAAAATAATAAGTTTTATGGTGTAAATGTATATATTTTTATGTATTTTAATAGTGATGTACCTGAATTTTAAAATGTTTTATTAGTGTAATGTTGTCAAACGGAATTCGTCGCTTTTCTTATAACCTCACGATTAGTAAGTCATCACATTTGTAACAATATTTCTTTATTTTATAAAAATTGTTCTTCACCACAGATGTCCTGAAGAAGAATTAAATAAATTCGAAAGCTTGACTGAAATCAAAGAGTTTTCTTTACTTACCTTGGCCAAACGTTGATTGCAACTCCACGATTGACTTCACGTTATATTGAACCAGTCACTATACCATTATTCGTATTTCATAAAAATGGGGTTTTTTGAGAACATCCAATCAAGGTATGGACCTACTAACGTTGGTTTACTTAAAGAATGGGCCAAAATTAACACCAAGCTGGCGAAGTTAAACAACAGACACATTTTCTTATTAAAATGCAGAAGACATGATGTATCACCTAAACATGTCAAAAACAGCATAATTAATGTAAATAACTTGTTACATCACAGAGGAGGCAAAACAGGTAATAAAATACTAAATCTAAACACAAAACTTCAAAAACAAATAATAAATCTAGAAATTAGTTGCACTCTATCTGATAAAAAATTTCTTGAAAACAAATTAGAGAACATAAAATCTAAATTATATCAAGTAATTCCTAGTCAAATTCTAAAAGAATACAAACGAAGACAAGATATTAATTATAACACCATTTTCCATAAAATTAAAATAAATAACATACAAAAATTCAACAACTTAAAAATAGAACACTTTTCAAAAATTAAATTTAATGCAAAATGGTTCAAAAACTTAACCAACATTCAGTTCCCTTTTAACATTAAAAAACTCTTAGCATTAGGACCTAAATTTTGCCTCATTCCAAATTTTAGGGATTTTAAAGTGTCATCATTATTGGCTGATTTTGAACAGTTAATACAGAACATGAATGATAACAATAAAGATTTGCTCAGATCAAAATCCACCAACATCATAACAAATTTCTTACATAAAACTGGCAAAAACAATCATTTCCTAAACGATATTTTTGAGGAAGCTAGAACATTTATCAGAACAAACCCTGAAGTGTATATTCTTCGTAGTGACAAAGGCAACGTCACTGTAGCAATGTACAAGGAGGAATACTTTGAAAAAAGTCAATTGTTACTCAATGACGAAAGGTATTACCAACAATTACAAAATGATCCTACTTGTACATTTCAACAGAAAGCCAATAAATTAATAAGTGACTTGGAAAAACAATCACAACTTTCCTCAATAGAAGCAAAATCATTAAGAATATACAATTCAGTAGCTCCTAGATTTTATGCACTCCCAAAAATACATAAACCCATTTTGTCAATGCGCCCCATTGTGTCATCTATTGATTCTCCCAACAGTAAATTGGCTAGTCTTTTAACATCTATTTTATCTAAAACCTATAATTTTAATAATAATTTTATAATAAGAGACTCTTTCCATTTTAGTGATTTCATTAACAACATTAGAATTCCTGACACATATATTCTAGTGAGTTTCGACGTTGTCTCCATGTACACGAATATGCCAACTGAACTAATAATAAATTGCATTGAAAAACAGTGGATTAACATTGAACCTAATTGCAAATTAAGCTTAACTAATTTTAAAAAAATTTTAACGTTCATTTTTGACACCAATATCTGTAAATTTAATAACAAATTTTTCAAACAAATATTAGGCACACCAATGGGTAGTACTTTGTCCCCGATTCTTTGTAACTTTGTACTGGATGACTTGGTAGAGAGAAGTATTAATCAAATACCATTCAAAATTCCTTTTGTCAAACGTTTTGTTGATGATTTAATACTTGCGATACCATTTAATAAAGTTGATTTTGTCCTAAAAATTTTTAATAACCAATGTAAACAACTGCAATTTACAGTGGAAAAAGAAATTAATAACAGGTTACCTTTCCTAGATTTAATCGTCCATCGCACACAAAACAACATCCTACAAACTGAATGGTACCGTAAACCAATATGCAGCAACAGGTTTATTAATTTTTATTCTGAACACCCTCCAAGAACTAAGATTAACCTAATTCTGGGATTAAAAGACAGGGTTTTAAAACTATCACACCCAAAATTTAAAAACCAAGGTTTACTTAAATTAAAAGGAATACTGTTAAATAATTCATACCCTTTGGGATTATTAAATAAATTAATTTTTAGTACCACGTGCATTGCAAGAATAAGTGAAAACAATAATTTCAATCAACAACAAACATTTGACATTGAGAGAGGTGTCTTGTCTAATGAAAATTCACAGCCAATTTTTGGTTCTTTACCTTATATCCCACAACTCACTCCTAAACTTTTAAAACTATTCAAAAATTATGACAATTTCAAAATAGGCACGAAAAATATCAAAACCATTTCTAGATTATACACTCGAACCAAAGATCCGCTTAGTAATTTAGAAAGTTCAAATGTAGTATATGAAATCACTTGCTCGGATTGTAAAAGGGTGTATATTGGGGAAACATGCCGAACTGTACACAGCAGGAACATCTCGCATAAAAGTGACATTAAAAATAATAAATATAAAGCATGCGCACTAACTGAACATGCAATTAAAAATGGTCATAGTTTTAAATTTGAAGAAACAAAAATTTTAGAAAGGGAAAGGAACCTTAAGAAACGATTATTCTTAGAAATGACACACATTGACAGAAGGGAAACATGTATTAATAGAAAATCGGATATAGAAGGGCTGAGTAATATTTATTGTTACATTCTGTCGTTTCAAAAATAAATATAAATAAAAAAAATTTTAATATATAAATAAAGATAAATAAACTATTAATAAATTAAAACATGATTACAAACATAAAGATTAATATAACACTAAAATAAATAAAAACACAACAACGTTCATAAAATTTAACAAATAAATTTTTGAAAGTAAAATCCCGCATTTTATGACTACAGAATTTTACTTGATATAATAATAAAATCTAAATAAATAAATCATCAAAATGTTTTGCTCTCCTACTGTGTTAAAATAAAAACCATATATAAAAAACACACAAATAAAAAAGGAAATTGAAGACACATTAAAATTCAATCATTTACAGACAAACCTCCATGCTAAAAATAACAAAATAATAAGTTTTATGGTGTAAATGTATATATTTTTATGTATTTTAATAGTGATGTACCTGAATTTTAAAATGTTTTATTAGTGTAATGTTGTCAAACGGAATTCGTCGCTTTTCTTATAACCTCACGATTAGTAAGTCATCACATTTGTAACAATATTTCTTTATTTTATAAAAATTGTTCTTCACCACAGATGTCCTGAAGAAGAATTAAATAAATTCGAAAGCTTGACTGAAATCAAAGAGTTTTCTTTACTTACCTTGGCCAAACGTTGACTGCAACTCCACGATTGACTTCACGTTATATTGAACCAGTCACTATACCATTATTCGTATATATATATATATAGATAGAGAAGAGGGGATATAGATATATACTAGCTTTTACCCGCGGCTTTACTCCCTCTATTGACCTGTCCAATGTAAAGTTAAAAGAAGACAAATACATCTGTGAAAACGGCAGTTGAATCGAATCAATAGTTTTCATGTGATGCGCGCACAAACATACAGATAGACAAAAAAATCTAACCACAATTTTTGGTTCTATATCGATTTACCCGCGACGTCGTAGGCGTGTTGATTGTTGTATAAAAAGTAGCCTATGTCACTCTTCATGCCTTCAACTATCCCGATACAAAAATTATGCCATACAGACAGACACACAGACTAAAAAATCTAACCACATTTTTGGGTTCTAAATCGATGTATCCGCGAGGTCGTTCGAATGGCGTGTTAATTGTTGTATAAAAAGTATTCGACCCTGTTCAACCCTTATAAAGGGGGTTGATATCTAAACATAGAATATAAGTAAACCTCCACAACCTCTAAACAGCACACACCGTAATTTTCTAGTCCCTTACTTTAAAAACACAGGACTTTCATACAAATTTTCAACCCCCGTTTTATCCCCTTAGAAATGGAGTTTCAAAAAATCCTTTCTTAGCGGACGTTTAGACCCTATAAAGAACCTACGTGCCAAATTTTAAGTTTGTAGTTCTTATAGTTTCTGAAATATGGTGATGAGTGACCTTTCGCTTTTTTATATATATAGATTAATAGGAATCAATACGTCAAAATGAACTTCGTTAAAATGTCCGTTAAAACGCATTCTTTGTATTACTTGTATCGACTCTCCAAATCTGGCAATAAGTCTGCTACCTTGAAACAGTTGGAATTCAAATAAAAATATTTCTCTAGCTGCTTTCAGTTCGCAAGTTGTGCCATAAGTATACAACCTACCCATATCGGCTACATAAAGGCGTTTTGTATCGTAAGGGGTCCCAGATCGGTCCATAGTAAAACACCTAAATCTTTGCCAATCGTTGGACACGTGGCTTACTATATTAGCTCTAACTTGAGCAGCCATTAAAATATTTCCATAAAGCAAATAAGACAGAGATGAAAATAAACACGCTCCATCGCCAGGTATCTCTTTCACTCTACATCGGATTGCTAATCCTTCAACTGTGACTGTTACAATTTCCCCATCCATTTTTTAAACAAACGTAAGTTTACTTAACGAAAAATACAAACTTTTTTAAGTAAGTAATCGATATGACACTTTAATATAAACGTCAGTATAATCAATCAAAAAAAAAAAACAAATCTAAGCCAGCACCTAATTGGCATGAAACTTTGAAATAAACATAATTTTAATCAACGAAGAAAAAAACAAATATTACTTACTAATTTGGAACGAAACACCTCCACAACCTCTAAAGAAAACATTTTAGTTTTCAAGTCCCTTATTTCAAAAACATGGGACTTTCATACAAACTTCCAACCCCGGTTTTACCCCCTTAGGAAATTTCGTAAAATCCTCTCTTAGTTTGTATGTCTTATAGTTTCTGAGATACGGTGATGTAATGAGTGAACTTTCGCTTTTATATTTATATATATATATATATATATATATATATATATATATATATATATATATATATATATATATAAACAAAAGGGGAAAATTATTGGGCATGTACGCAAAAAGGATCAATAAGGCCACGAGTAGGAATGGTAACCGCAGACATGCATGTTTCTGGCTCATTAGCCGTCATCAGTGCGGCATAACCAAGTAGGGTATTGCACTTGGCTAGCAAAAGTGTTGGGTACTTGGGAGCAAAGGATGTTGGGGAAACATGTGTAAAGAAACATAAAAACAACGAAAGCTCACACAGGAGTCCTATCGCCATTTTGTGCTTTCGGCCAGCTGTGCCAATGGGTTTTCGGCTAGCAACCAGCGTCGCAACGTTGGCGAAACGGACTCATTGTGTTTGAGTCGTTCTAAGCCCAGGATATGAAATAAACAAAGTGCCAAGAAAATGCGTATTAATATAAACAAAAGGGGAAAATTATTGGGCATGTACGCAAAAAGGATCAATAAGGCCACGAGTAGGAATGGTAACCGCAGACATGCATGTTTCTGGCTCATTAGCCGTCATCAGTGCGGCATAACCAAGTAGGGTATTGCACTTGGCTAGCAAAAGTGTTGGGTACTTGGGAGCAAAGGATGTTGGGGAAACATGTGTAAAGAAACATAAAAACAACGAAAGCTCACACAGGAGTCCTATCGCCATTTTGTGCTTTCGGCCAGCTGTGCCAATGGGTTTTCGGCTAGCAACCAGCGTCGCAACGTTGGCGAAACGGACTCATTGTGTTTGAGTCGTTCTAAGCCCAGGATATGAAATAAACAAAGTGCCAAGAAAATGCGTATTAATATAAACAAAAGGGGAAAATTATTGGGCATGTACGCAAAAAGGATCAATAAGGCCACGAGTAGGAATGGTAACCGCAGACATGCATGTTTCTGGCTCATTAGCCGTCATCAGTGCGGCATAACCAAGTAGGGTATTGCACTTGGCTAGCAAAAGTGTTGGGTACTTGGGAGCAAAGGATGTTGGGGAAACATGTGTAAAGAAACATAAAAACAACGCATTTTCTTGGCACTTTGTTTATTTCATATCCTGGGCTTAGAACGACTCAAACACAATGAGTCCGTTTCGCCAACGTTGCGACGCTGGTTGCTAGCCGAAAACCCATTGGCACAGCTGGCCGAAAGCACAAAATGGCGATAGGACTCCTGTGTGAGCTTTCGTTGTTTTTATGTTTCTTTACACATGTTTCCCCAACATCCTTTGCTCCCAAGTACCCAACACTTTTGCTAGCCAAGTGCAATACCCTACTTGGTTATGCCGCACTGATGACGGCTAATGAGCCAGAAACATGCATGTCTGCGGTTACCATTCCTACTCGTGGCCTTATTGATCCTTTTTGCGTACATGCCCAATAATTTTCCCCTTTTGTTTATATTAATACGCATTTTCTTGGCACTTTGTTTATTATATATATATAGATATAAGAAATAAAAGTTACTAGATGACAGGTTGCTAGGAGGAGGATGATGGAATTTGTTTGATTATTTTGGAGATAAAAAATATTGATGCGTCATTAAGTAATAAATGTAAAAATGAATTAAATTTGAATTGATTGGATTTTTTTTAATGTAATTTGTATTGAATAAAATGATGATCTTACATTCTATTGTTTAAAATTAAAAAATTTATATGATTAATTTTTTATAAAAAATAAATACCAGAAATGTAAAGATAATTTTTTCTTATTTTAACCATATATAATACTTAAACAAAATTTTGAAGTTTACAGATAAGACACCAAAATATTTTACATTATACTGAGAAAAGAACAACACTCTATATAAATAAATAAAAAAATTATAAATAAATTCAAAATAAAAAACAACCTACAAAAATTATAATCATTAAATCTGAATTACAAATACTGAATCTAAGACAGCAAGGAATAATTTTTTTCACGTCTGTTCCTAACAGAAACGCTAGAGTAATATTTTGCCCGGATCCATTACAATGACTTACTCGTGGATTTAAGGACCGCCTGCAATTTCCAGGACTTTAAAGACTCTTTAATTAAAAATTATATATTTGAATTAAAAAAAATAATACAAAGAAGAATCCAGAACCAGAAGCCGATGTAAGTATAGAACCATAACAAAATATATGAAATAACACGACTATGCTAGTCCTTACAAATCATGTGCAGGTCCAACTGGTAACTAGCAAGTAATCAAAAAAGAAGAATGTTACAAAGATATCTGAAAATTATCAATAACTTGTAAGGTACGATGGAGTCAATAGCGAAAGTTCTTAGAAGCTGATCGTACTTTTTAAAACAAGCCACGACTCTTATCTCTCCATTGATCGTAGTGTTTTAGTCAAAATGAGTAAGAGTTTGCTAATACAGTCGATTTAAAAGAATATGTGGTAAAAATAACCTTGGACATGGTAATCACAAATATCGGTTTAAAGGACCGAATATTAAATATTAAAAAATATTGTATACCTGGTTGTAATCCAATTCAGTAAAATGCTCTGAAGGACAAGTGAAAAACACATCTTATCAATATTAAATAACAACCCTTGCGAATCCTTGTTGAAGTAAAACTTCTTTAGGCGCGACTAGGGCTAACTCAGATTTTTTTCTGACGGAAGTAATTCTGACGGAACAAAGTAATTCTGACGGAAGTAACGCTGTGACGTCTGCTATGGAGGAGCTTAAAAACCTTTCCAAACAAAACAAATTTGCATTGACAGTTTAGTGAAATTGAGGTTATGTTTTGTTTAGAAGTTTATAAATTTTATTGTGGTAATCTTGTAATTAATTATGTATTCCTTAACTATTAGATACTATTCTGTTGGAGTAAAAATGGTGTTGTATTATAATATTCTTTCGGTTTTAAATACATTAGAGGTATTTAGAGAGTAAAATCTATGTTTCACATTTTAGTTATCATAAACCCATTATTTCATATATAAAAAATAATGATAACTTTCAAATTCCTATTTCTAATGAATAATATAAATATAACATTATATTTTTTTTGTAAAGTATATAGACAATAAATATAATTGAATTGTAAGTTAATATTTATTTTGCGATACGTACGTCAAATAAGTTTTACTTCAATCGCGCGTAAAGGTTACATGCACACTCTTTTTTTTGTCTGAAAAGAAGCATTTATTTCAGTTCCAGAAGTACACTTTCGATTCAAGAATAGGTCACGAAAGACAAAAATTCGAAAACTGCAATTGTATTTGCAATAGGTGTAAGTGTAAGAAATATCGCGATTTCTGTAACCCAAAATATTACAAAAAACCATACTTGTAACAATAATATAATCCTGGTTTTAAAAACATATACTTGATTTGGTTGTATAATTTTGAAGTTTATTTCCCATTTTTCAAAATATCATATTCTTTCACTATATATAACGGCAGAAAATGTAATTAATATGACCTTATAAATCATCATTACTTAACTTGCTAGTAATCATAGCTGGAAGTGGACATTATTTTTATGACTAGAATACTCGCTTTTAGTGCAATATACCGTATATATTATATATATTATATGTCCCAGCTTTAAGTTTACAGCCTCTAACTACTTACCCTGTATATTTATTAAAAAAAGTTTTAAATAGAATTTACTTAAATTCTTAAAGCCTACAAAACATTGTATTTAGTTTTTTGTATACTTGTCAACTTTATGGTCATTCGAAGGTCAACTTTATTTTTTTAAATGGAAGCATATATTTTTAAATGCTCTATAGTGTTTATTGAAAAAAAAATGAATAACTTATGTCTAAAACATTTTTTTATTTATTGCTTCAGTTTAAGAATAAAAACGTTTAAATAAAACGAGAACACTGTTAGTCTAGGCACCTATTTCTATGATTAACTACCTACTTATAGAAAGCGTAAATACATAAATTGACGTTGACATTTTCAATAAATTATAATTGTTATAATTTTGTATGGTTAATATTTGAATTAAAACGATAAAATATGCCTTTCAAATTCACTCCCAATGAATGTGTGGATATGTTATTAATTTATGGAGAATGCAATAAGAATTCCCGACTAGCAGCAAATTTGTATCGAGAAAGATTTCCAGGACGTAACCACCCTTCGCACGTAACATTTAAAAAGGTAGAGGTAAAGTTAAGGAATGGTTCTTTTCCTTCAAATTTAAAACATGCAAACCATCAGGCGCCTGCTAGCAGTGAAGAAAATGTAATAAAAATGTCTTAGCTTACGTAGCAATGAATCCTCATGTTTCTCTTCGAATTTTGGCCGAAGAAATTGGGATTAGTAAAAGTACAATACACAGAATTCTAAAAGCACATAATTACCATCCTTTTAAGATGCATTTAGTTCAAGAGTTAAGGGAAAACGATTTTCAACGAAGACTTGATTTAATCGCACATTTGCAAATTTTGGAAGAAGATAACCCGAATGTTTTTAATTGTATTCTTTGGAGCGATGAAAGTCGGTTTCATAACAATGGTATTGTAAATAAACATAATGCTCATTATTGGTCAAATGTAAATCCCTGTTGGTTAAGAGAAACACGCTTCCAGACAGTTTGGGGTACCAATGTTTGGTGTGGTTTGTTTAATGGGCGGATAATTGGACCTCGTTTTTACGACGGGATTCTCACTGGCCAAGAATATTTTAATTTCTTACAAAATGATTTACCAGGTTTAATGGAAGATATTCCTTTAAATTTAAGAAGAAGCATAATTTGGCAACAAGATGGTGCTCCACCTCACAATGCACAAATTGTAACAAATTATTTAAATAGGGTATATCCAAACAGGTGGATTGGAACTAGAGGTCCCATTTTATGGCCCGCACGTTCTCCTGATCTGACGCCACTTGATTTTTTTCTTTGGGGCTTCTTGAAAGACTTTGTTTATCAAGTGCGTATAGAAAACTTAAACCAATTAAAAGAGAGGATTCGACTGAGTTGCCAAGCAATTACTAGAGAAATGATCATTGCATCTTGCAATAGAGGAGTGCGGCGCCGTATGGAAGCTTGTTTGCAGGCCGGTGGCGAACAGTTTGAACATTTATTAAACTAACCTTTTTTATTTTTTGCTTATAATTTAATTAAATATTGTTTTCAAAATGATTTTTAATAATTTAAAACAAGAAAAAAAGATTAATACAAATATTAGACTAATATTTTTTTAGGGCTTTTATTTTTAAACTGAAGCAATAAATAAAAAAATGTTTTAGACAAAAGTTATTCATTTTTTTCCAATAAACACTATAGAGCATTTAAAAATATATGCTTCCATTAAAAAAAATAAATTTGACCTTCGAATGACCATAAAGTTGACAAGTATACAAAAAACTAAATACAATGTTTTGTAGGCTTTAAGAATTTAAGTTAATTTTATTTAAAACTTTTTTAATAAATATACAGGGTAAGTAGTTACATGCTGTAAACTTAAAGCTGGGACACCTGGTATATATATATATATATATATATATATATAAAAAGGTTGCCAAGTATTATTTACGAATGAAAACGGAAATATTTGAGCTGGTATAAAAATTCACTGGATTGATATTAAGCAAAAATCAATACATAAGAATTTTAAAATTTATTATTATTTTTATACAAGTTTCTAACAAATGAGTATATTACTGTCACACCTGGAGGGATTTGGGAGAATGTGCCTTAGTGTTATAGGATGAGGGGTAGGTTACTAAAGGCACTCCCCGGCTAGGTATCCTGCTGAAGGCAGAAAACTAACCAAGGGAAAGATGAGATAAACAACAGGAAACAAACAACAAATATATTAACGAATTAATAAGCAATAATTTGCTCCTCGCGTTGTTGAGCAAAGAAAAAAAGAAAGCATTAGAAAAAAAACTGAAAAACCTGCTATAATAGCACATTTAAATGATAAGTGCAAAATAATTTTTAATAGAGGTTAAAGAAAAATAATGAAAAAAAAAAATGTGTGCGTCTCAGGACGCGCGACAGAAGTGATAACTTCAACTAATCCAAGTTCAACTATTTAATATTGAAATTGTTTAACTTTAGAAAAACATGTTTAAATTTTATGATCATTAAAATGATACATTTAAAATTTTGGAACATTCAAAAATTTTGAAAAATTCAAAATTTTTGAAAAATTTAAAAATTTTGAAAAACTTCAAAAATTTTGAAAAAAACAAAAATTTTGAAAATTTTGAAAAATTCAAAAATTTGAAAAATTTTAAAATTTTGAAAAATTTAAACACAGAAAATTTTGAAAAATTTAAAAATTTAGCAAAAATTTTGAATATTTTGATAATATTGAAAATTTTGAAAAATTCAAAGATAGAGGGAAGCGTCTGTTCAAAATATGGCTAGCGCTGTGGGTTAAAGTGAGAGAGGAGTAGCCTGCCTACGGCTGCCGTATGCATGAGAAAGACATATTGGAAAAGTGTAGGGAGCTTTGTACCATTTTCTCATAGATAATATTAATTAACTTTTATAACTATATGTGATAATACTTACATGTATATATTTTAATTTTAATTAAAGAGTTTTAAACAATGAAGCACAAATAATTAATAATCACAATTTATAAAAAGAACTTTTTATAGTAGAAAGTTTTTTTTACTGATGTATAGGTCATATTCAGAGATAATAGTTTGTCTATGGTCATATTACTATTCTATAAATATTTCATTATCAAAATGGCGTTTATTACAATTAAATTAAAGAATAAGTTAATTAATGAATTCAGTGAAATGTGAGTTAATTCTATTAAATGGTAACTAACACTTAGGTACCGTTTACTTGATAACACACTAATCATTTTTTTATTAAACTGTATAGTTTCAAAGCACGTACCACAACTTTTTATGTTAAAACTTTTCAATAATTAAAACTGAATTTAAGTGTCATCTCAACAATGCACAGCATCCTTGATATTGCAAAAATATTAAATCATACAACGCTGTAATTGATCATAGAGAAGATTGGTTCCTTGTTAACAAAATCAAGGGTAGTTGAATCTAAAAACTTTCTAATATAGTTTATTTTATTAACAGTTAAAATTAAAATAATAATTACTGTTTTCACATGGAAAAACAAAAAAAAAAAACTTCCCTCTGGCGTAATCGATCCCATTACGATAACCCAACCGAAATGTCATAATCAGCCGCTGATCTAAATTAGCTACTAAGACCTTACATGAAGACTTTCAAAATGATAATATGATATTTAATATAATAACAATTCAATAAACAAATAATTTGCAATAAATAATATTGCGACTATAAATTAAAATGTAAGCTATCCTATCTTTCAAGTTGAATCAAACTGCACACGGTGTGCAAATTTGATTAAAATCGGTTTAGTAGTTTAGGAGTCCATTGCGGACAAACAACGTGACACGTAATTTATATATATTATAACATATATGAAAAAATGCATATATATTATAACATATATGAAAATACCTTGAAAATTTATATTTTAATATAGATGTGGATAAGGTAAGATTCAACTTAATTTCTTTTATTTTAATGATTGTTACTTATGCCCAGGATATGAAATAAACAAAGTGCCAAGAAAATGCGTATTAATATAAACAAAACGGGCAAATTATTGGGCTTAGAACGACTCAAACACAATGAGTCCGTTTCGCCAACGTTGCGACGCTGGTTGCTAGCCGAAAACCCATTGGCACAGCTGGCCGAAAGCACAAAATGGCGATAGGACTCCTGTGTGAGCTTTCGTTGTTTTTGTGTTTTTATGTTTCTTTACACATGTTTCCCCAACATCCTTTGCTCCCAAGTACCCAACACTTTTGCTAGCCAAGTGCAATACCCTACTTGGTTATGCCGCACTGATGACGGCTAATGAGCCAGAAACATGCATGTCTGCGGTTACCATTCCTACTCGTGGCCTTATTGATCCTTTTTGCGTACATGCCCAATAATTTTCCCGTTTTGTTTATATATATATATATATATATATATATATATATATATATATATATATATATATATATATATATATATATATATATATATATATATATATATAACGTGAAGTCAATCGTATATATATATATATATATATATATATATATATATATATATATATAGTTCCGATATAACGAAATCTGTGGACACGATAGCGGTCGCATTTCTTAACGGATCAAAGTGAAATTTGGTACAAAAATCAATCGTCCAAAAATCTCGGTCGAGTTCGTTAATGGGCCAAATCGGTAAGGCTGTTTGGGCGTGACATTAAATCAAAATGGAAAAAAATTCGTAACTTTTTTACTTCACACTGTACAAAAAAATGTTAGGGGAATTTTTTGTTTGTCTTAAAGAGACCTACAACTTTTATTTAAAACATTTTTTTCTGAAACGTATTCCTTTATATATATTTAATTAATATAAATTTACTGATGCGCCTGGCTTACCAAGGGCCATTTTTTTATTATTTCAATAAAGATAGGCCGGAAAGTAAATAAAAATGAGTCCGGTAAAAGCTTTTACCGGACTCATTTTTATTTTCCGGCCTTGTCCGACAAAATGAGATTTTCTGACCTAAAAATAAACCGGAAAGTACTAATTTCTGGCCGGTTTAAAAAAAAAATGTTTTTATTATAAATCATTTTAGTTTTTGTAAAGTAAAATTATCTTATTTTATTTTAATTTTATGTTTGTGTCAATCGTAATCATAAATTACCATGGTAGATTATGATAAAGATATGAATACTATCAAAAATTAAATTTTACATTTGTTTGTCAATAGCTTTAATTAGTTTGACTAATACTAGTATAGGTATAATATATTTACGTAATTTAAACATTATTTACAAGTAAACATATTTAAATAGTAAATTGTATAAGCTATACTTTACATTTTTGATAAAATATCTCACTGTCCTACACTTTACATTATTTAATTAATTATGCTATTTTTACATTTTTTATTTTGTATATTTTGTCTAAAAAAGTTCGCAACAAGTGGAAACTTGCTTTATTATTCGAAAACAAGTTAATCTTCAGAAAAAGATTCTGCATACATTGTGATCAATAATCAGAAATAAAAAATGCAAAATATTTTTTGGTATACAGGGAAAATCAAAATTTTGACTTAAGCTAAAGAGTAAAATGCTTTTAAATATAATTTCAAAATGTTGATTGTAATTAAAGATTATGCCAATGTCCACTTATTGAGTACATTACTCATTTTCTTATTGCAGATTTAATAAACTTTGACCTTGTTTTGTTGGAATTATTAGTTGTCCAATGTGGACACATACAATCATTTTAGAATTATTTATTTTTACAACGCAATATCAGACAAGAACTAGAACAATCCCGGTTAACTTTTGAAATTAAACTTCTTTACTGGCGTTGGAAAAAAAGGCCGTATATTTTTCGGTTACGCGTCACATTTTTCTGTTACGCGCCTCTCTCACGATCGATTCAGACGAAGTGTACTTTTTCCCAATTCCAGTGGATTTCTAACATAAGTAAGCAATTATATCTCTTTTTCTAATACTTGGGTGTGATTGTGGCGTTTATGTTTCTTTTTTAGTTATTTACGATTAACCTCAGGTTTTGATTGTAACTATTGGTATATGTTTATAATTTGATTAAAACTACTTATTATTAATTAATACAAATAGTAATTATTAACTAATACGATTAGTCTTATTTAAGCAATTTTTGTAAAGTTGCATATAGTAGACCATTTTTTAAAAAATAATGTCATAGAGAAGTTTCACTTCTTACGTGTGTACACTAGTATATTCTTTCCAAAGTCAATTTAACATCGTTCGTTGTTTGTCGGAATTTTAATCCCTTTGTTTCAAATTTCAAAGGAAAAACGGTTGTTGTATATTTTGTATCAATTTGAAAATTGACAGACAATCTTAAAAGATAGTCTGTCCAACAAGGACCACGAGAAGGTATGAGCCTTCCTTGCCTGAAAAGGAAAGGGTTGGGTATGTTAGTAAGAATCTAAAATTAGTTGTCTTTTAAAAACAAGTTTTTAAGATACATCACGATAGTTTTAAAGGAAATTGGTTAGAATGACTAACAAGAATTGTCAGAGTCTTCTGAAATAGAATCGGTCCCAGGTTGAATAACTAATGGTGCTATAAGCGGTACAACAGGATATTCCTTTTCTATTTTTATAACATGAGCTTCGCAATTTTGCCTATTAATACCACTAATTACCTCTCAAATATTATCAAGGATAACTGCACTTAATGTTGTTGACTGATTATATTTTCGTAAACGTTTTTTTACAGTACTCCAAACCATTTCGATTGTCAGTAAATAGTCTTCGGCATTTCTTTACATCAATATCTAAAGAGCCTGCAAAAAAATTCAAAGGCCGAGCTAAATACTCAATGTTGCCGTTACTCAAAAATGTCTTTAAGTATAAGTAATATGTACAAAATTGATTTCATTAGTGAAAACTGTTTAATATGAAGAGCCTAGTTAATTAATTTAAGTATATATATTTTTTAAATATTTTCATATTATCTTTCCAAAAGTCATTGACAAACAATTGAATAGTAAAGTAGAGAGAACATTTTCAAAATATATAAACTTAGGAATTTTCGGAAATATATCTGGCAACCTAGATTCGAAAGTCCGTTCCTTTTGTTGGGGTTAGGAGGCGTGGTTGACTTGTTACATTAATATTAGTTAAACTTTAATTGTTTAAGCAAATATTTTTAATACATTTTTAATAACAGCGGAAGTAATAGCTTTACATGCTTCTCTAATTGTTTGTTTCAAATAATTGATATTTTTGAATGGTCTTTTAAGGTACACCTTTTGCTTTAAGTATCCCATAAAAAGAAGTCTAGGGAATTTAGGTCTGGAGGTCTTGCAGGCCGAGCAACGACCACCAATCTTCTAATTACATTTTCGTTTAAAATTTGTATAAGAAATCTCGAAATCTCTTACTGTGACATGGTGCTCAATAATGTTGGTACCATATACGTTGCCATTCCATTATTGGTAGATTACCAAGAAATTCTAAGTAACGTTTAGCATTTATAGTAGTTTAAAAAAAGAATGGTCCGATTAATTTATTTTTATAAATTTCACACCATACATTATTTTAAAACTGTATTGGATAAGAGATGAAATAGTAAAATTAAAATTAATGTAAAGAATATACATTGTGCCATAAAATTATTATCTTCTGACTCCTCTTGGAACCAAGAACAAAATTCAAACCTTCTATCAAGATCTTCTGCTTTTGGGGTATAAGTGAACTAGAGTTTGTAGAGTTCACATTTTGGTTGATCTTATATCTTTGAAACTACATCTTTACGCAGACCAAATAAAACTGTCCTTTTCCTTAGCAAATCTTTGGGATTTTCTACTGCTAATAGCATTACAAGATTGTGTCAATATTTCCACATTTCTTGAACTTTCTCATTATTTTACTTAGTGTGCAAAATGTACATTTTTATCAAGATCGTTGTTATTAAAGATTCCCTGTAAGTTTTGTAGTTATTTCCAACAATTAAAACATTTTAGATTTTATCTGCAAGACTTAATTTAAGCGACATTTTTACTATTTGAATACGTTTTGAAGCTTACTGGCATTACTTAAACAAATGATTCATAAAACAGTTACGGGGTTAATTTAAGTTTTAAGTAGTAATATGATTTCATAATCGGTATAGTAATGTAAAATATCATTGGAAAGTAGTTATTTTAATAAGATTTTCTCATATGTTCAATAATAAAGAAGAACTTTTTATAAAGAATAACTTTTTTTCGAAAAAACAGTAATGAAGAAAGTATCTACTGGTTGTCAACTTTTTAAACGTTTATAAAATATATATTTACCTATAATATATTAGATAACAAGGGTGGTAAAAAGAACGTAGGAAGCACAAAAATATCATTTAAAATGAGGTAGATATAGTCTCCATCTCTTTTTATTCTTTTTATGCACACAAAAGATTTTAGTGTAAATAAACATATTAGAAAGATTATTGAGTAATAAGGAATAAAAGCATTAAATTGGCTTTCGTAAAGGCTAAACATTAGTTTTTTTTGCGTTGCCAGGATTGGTTGAACATCGCCTACTTCATATATGCCGATCTTAGTTAGCGGTGTTGCCACAACTGGTTGAACTTAAATTCTGAGATTTAAAGACTGACCGCCTTGGGTATATGGAATTGGCAATGCATTAGGTGTCTCTCTTTTTTTATACGTCAATGAATGCAACCAATTGTGTAAAACAAAAAGTTACCAAAAACAGTGTTAGAATGAATCTATTTCGATACTGTTTTTAGTGTCGAAATAGAAACTTTGTGAACGTGAATTATAAAAAATATTTTTTAACATTTTTCACACATTTAACAATGGTGCAAATTAGAAAATTAAAATTGCGAATTTTTGGTAAAAGACGCATATCGATATAAACTTTAGCGAGTGAAATATGAACGTTTGAATCTGGTTTAAGTAACGCAATTTTTTAATCAAGTTTATCAAAAAAGTACGAGGGTGCAAATTATGAAAAATACATTTTTGAAAGGTGCAAATTATGAGCTTTGAATAAAAATAAACTATTTATTTTTTATAGATATTTTTGGGGCTGGAACAGAGGGTGTGTCTAGTAAAGTATTTTAGACGTGCGTCCTTAGCGCCTCCTCGTGGTTAATTTTTTAAAAAGTGGTTTATTAAACCTAATAAGCACAAGTTATTGCCATGTAAACGATTTATATTAACAACAAATTGATGTTTTATTAAAACGGTCGATAACAAAATAATGAGCGGCTTTCAAAAAGTTTAGACTATATCAGAAAAAAGTTTTTCAAAAGGAAATAAATTATGTACAAGTTTTCATGTCTTTAATGTTTATAAAGAGATTGATGAAAATGATTATAAACGAATTTTTGAAACTGTTTTACGGAAATAACCGATATCTATTGTCTGTTCAAAATGCATTTTTCAAACGCAATTTTTGAATGCAGGAATGCAATTTCCCATTTTTACATTATAAAAAATAGCGACAAAATTTCCTGATGCTGTAAAGAATCGAATGTAAAAAAACCGCATTCCGATCCATCTTACTTTACAAATTTCGGAGGTTTTGCTGATTTTAGTGCTTTATTTCCTCGACTATTCTTAAACACTTTATGCAGCCAACAGCCTCAAAAGCGTAGTGCAGGATATACTGCAACCATGTGACGGTTAAACTACAGAACAATACTCATTACTGAATATTATTATTAATATTATTTATATTAAATACTAAACTTTATATGTAAACTTACGTGACAGAATTATAAAATATTCTGTCAAACACAATGTGATACGTCACTATGATATTAATACATTAGCTTAGACTGTTTTTTGTATATCTATCTCTTTTCTATGTACTTAAAGTTTAAACGGTATTCAAAGGACTTATGTAGTGATTTTATCTAATAAGCACAAGTTATTGCCATGTAAACGATTTATATTAACAACAAATTAAAATTTTATTAAAACTGTCGGTAACAAAATAATGAGCGGCTTTCAAAAAGTTTAGACTTTTTCAGAAAAAAAGTTTATCAAAAGGAAATAAGTTATGTACAAGTTTTCATGTCTTTAATGTTTATGAGAGATTGATGAAAATGATTTTTAATAAATTTTTGGAACTGTTTTAGGGAAATAACCGGTAAAACCAGCTCTAAAAATTACCAATTATTAAAATGTTACAGTGGAAATAATTTTTTTAACCATAATTAACATCAAAATTTTAGTTTGATTAGATTCGACTTTAAAATACAAGCTGTTAATTAATTAAACCTTATAGAAAGAAGTAATTTTGATCGCTACTTATATTATTGAAACACTTATGGGGGCTTTTTACACAATTTATTTACAAAATTGTTAAGATACACTGAACTCTGCTGGATAACGTCTAACTACTTGACAATACAATGAACTCTTGTGAATACTTAAACTTGAACTGACGTTAACTGCCCATGCATCCCCTTATATACAACTTTATTTAATGTAGTTAGTGTCTTTAGAAGTTTCTAGAATTTTCTAGAAACATTACTTAAAATGGTCAGTTGGTTTTTAGAAACTTCTAAAAATCCACTTTCAATAACAATCTTTTAAATTAAGGTTCCTTCCTTTACGGTTATCCCGTTACACTGCCCCCTCCTTAGATTCATTCCTCCTGGAATGTTATTTCCTACATCGGAATCCCTCACACTCCCTGAGCCAGCCAAACCATCTTCTTGGAGTTGCTGCGCATCTCCACTGTGGTTTCCCTGGTAAGGCGCCAAACGATCATGATGGACCACGACGGGTTTCCCTCTGGGAATTTTCACGATCCGATAAATGACATCGTTAATCTTCTTCTTGATGGTGTAAGAACCTTCCCAGTTCTTTTGTAATTTGGGAAAAATACCTCGACGCCGTCGGGGGTTATAGAGCCAGACTAAATCTCCAACTTGGTAACTCTTTTCCATTGTCCGTGTGTCATAGTACCTCTTCATCCGATCACTAGATAATTGTAGTTTTCCACGCACCAGGTTGTGTATATTCTCCATTCGATTCTGAAGGTCGGCGACATATTGTTCACGTGCCATTTCTTCACCAGGTTTACAACCAAACACCAAGTCACATGGTAGCCTCATTTCTCTACCGAACAGGACTTTCGCAGGCGTTTGGCCAGTTGATTCGTTGATGGCCGATCGAATTGCCATTAGAAATAGTGGAATATGTCGATCCCAATCCCTCTGACAATCTGACACCACTTTTGACAGATAGTTGGTTATAGTCCGGTTCATTCGTTCCACCATTCCATCAGACTGAGGGTGCATCGCTGTGGTTCTCGTTTTGTGGATGCCTAATCTTTGGCAAACTTCTTGAAACAACTTGCACTCAAAATTTCTTCCTTGGTCTGAATGTAATTCTAGTGGTACCCCAAATCGGCTTACGAATTCTTCAACCAATATATCTGCTAAAGTGGTGGCTTCCTGATTGGGAACTGCATATGCTTCAACCCATTTAGTGAAGTAGTCCATTACAACAAAGATGTACTTGTTTCCTACATCGGTCTGTGGAAGTGGCCCCAATACATCTACTGCGATTCTTTCAAAAGGACTTCCAACCAGGTATTGCTGCATTTCCGCCTTCGGTTTTCGGTGCGGACCGTTACTGGCAGCACATGCAGTGCATTTACGACACCAATCTTTAACATCATTAGTGCAATTGACCCAGTAAAATCTATCTCGGATCTTTTGCAGCGTTTTCGTGATACCCAGATGTCCTCCAGACCTATCATTATGCATCTGTTTTAAAATTTCCGATACAGCATTACTTGGGACCACTATTTGTTTCCTTGTTTCTGTGCCCTCGGAATTTTCTACAAGTCTTTTAACGAGCCCTTTGTCCAAAATTAAAGAGTTCCATTGGGACCAGTATGCTTTTAAAGCAGGAGAGGATAAGGATATCTCTCTCCAGAACGGACGACGGTCCATTCTCTTCCACTCCCGAATCTTTCTCAGAACGGGATCGTTTTCTTGTTGCTCCTCCAGCATAGAGCTCTCGTCTTCTGAATGACATTTAGAATTACATAACAAATTTTTGGACATTTTTACATTTTTTTATGAAACATTTGCTTTTACAATTACATTTTTGGAAACCCTGTCCTCCTGGAACTGATTTTTTTTTCACTTGACACACACTCTAATGGGATTAACTTTGTTTTTACAAACAGAGAATTGATTTCTAGAGTATATTTCACGGATTGTGCCATTTTTATTACCTAGTTCATAATATCCATTTTCTTTATCGGCATGTACAACCGTCATCAATGCATTATTAAAGTCACAATGCCCTCTATCTAAATCTGGAATAGGTACTCGGACAGTATCACCGACGTTACAAGATGGAAATTTTTTATTTGATAAATGCTTCATCTTTTCTGATTCTTTTTCTAAACACTTTTTAGCTTTTGCTCTATTTTCTAAAATACTGAATTGTTTTACACAAATATTACAATTTTTACGTTCCAAAGTCTGACAAAGACACGTCTGATTTGATACATCGGTGATGTCATTTTCTGTTTCTATTACTGTACTATTATTTTCTTGTAGGTACGTCAATTATTTCTATCTGTATATTTTCATTAGGTCGTTTAATTCCAATTGCATGTTTTTATTTTCTATATTTATATAAGTGTCGGTTCCTTCGTTAGTATAATTTTCTTCGTTTTCATTTTCCTGTAGTATTTCAAATTTATTATTTACTAGCTTTTGCCCGCGACTTCGTCTGCGTGTAATTCGAATAAAAGCAAGGTCTTTATGTATCAATAACTGGTGCCCGCGACTTCGTGTGCGCAGTATTAGTATTTCGAGTAGCTTATATTAGCGTGAAAAGAACTAACATTATGACATTAAAATTATAACATACATAATTTTTGGGTCGTATTTGAAAAATATAACAGTCTGACAATATTGAGATGTTACATTCGCACTGTAATAACGTAACAATATTGTCAACATAAGAAATACAGTAATTTTTTCAGACTTAAATGACATTTATCGTTATATTTTGGACAATTCACACAATATCTTTATAAATTATAGCCTATATGTTATTCTGATCTATAAGCTACATTACTGTAAAGTTTCATTAAAATCCGTTTAGTAGTTTTTGCGTGAAAGAGGAACAAACATCCATACATCCATCCAAACAAACTTTCGCCTATATAATATTAGTAGGATTGTGTCATTAACAGCTTTTACATTTTTGTTTATAAAAGTCTCACCATTATCCGTTTGGTCTTCTATCTGAAATATATTTTCATTTAGTTTTACGCTACTTTCAGTAGTTTTTTCAATGCTTGTGTCTTTTACTATGTTAAATAACTACTCTTCTGTACTAATTTCTTCAATAAGTTCTCTAGGCAGTTTGGTATCTAATAAACCAACTTTATACCATACATTGCTCTAAAAGGTGAACGCTTTATTCCATCATGGTAAGCACGATTCTTCATTACTTGAATAAATTTAAGACCTTTTGACCAATTATTTGTATTATTATCTATCATCCATGTCGCAAGCATTTTTTCCACGTCTTGGTTGCATCTTTCTACATTCCCTTGTGATTGACTGTGGCGAGGTTTTCCGGTTACTAGTTTAAGTCCAGGCCACATATTTTTTAACTGCTCTAGTGCATGATTACAAAATTCACGTCCATTATCTAAATGAAGAATCATTGGTGAACCAAATATATCTAGTAGGTATTGTTGTAGCTACTTCAACAGCTGTTTTTGATTTTAATGGTCTCAATTGCACAAACTTGGTTAAATGATCCTGATATACTAATATGAATCTATACAGCCCATTAGGATTCGACTGCATATCGATTAAATCGACTTGGCATCGACTATTCATTTCCGAATGTATAAAGGGATTAACAACCAACCCCTTTTTCATGCATTTTTGTTTGATTAGACATGATGTGCACAAACTAAGATAAATAGACACACTTTCCTGAGTAATATTTTTATATTTTTCCTTTAACTCCTCAACCATTCTATTGCGACCGCCATGTCCAACAGCCAAGTGAGTTTTATGAATAATATCAAAGTAGAGTAGTCCTCAATTGACACATAATATTGAAATCTTTTTTATTTGGCTTGATTGGTGTGATTAATTTTTCAACACCGCACCGCCTATGGTACACACGTCATAATGTTTTAAACGACGATATTGTTTAGAGGTTTTTGAAACAGTATTTTTTGCCTCTTTAACTGATTCTACTATATTCTTGTAATCGTCACAACTTAAATACCCGATGTTAACACTTTTTTAACAGCCCTTTTAAAAAATTCCTTATTAAAACGCGTTTTAAATTTGTTTAAGCTTTCACTACTTGCATCCATGTTGACAGATAATGTAATAGTAACCTATTACAAATTACTATATAACCTATACACCAAATAGGGATGCTTCTTACGTAATTCGCGTTTTAACCAATTTGCGCAAGGTAATACCCGAAAATAAGTCATCTTCGGATTTTATCCTTTGCATTTGGATAAATTGCGTTTTATCCGGTTAATGCGCGAATTAACACATTTCCTGTTTTACCCGTAACATATACATACATTTTTAAATGAAAATTTTAGACAAATCAAACGACATATTGTTCGTTATATGTATAATAATTTAGAGAAATAGGTGCAGATGATATTCCTCCTGAGGTTTCAAATATTCATTACTCATTCAACTGAGAGCGGAGGTCTAGCAAAAGACCTAGTTTGTTAATACAATTGCTGGCGTGTGTTTTAGGTAACTAGAATAGATATATTCCGGAGCAGTTGATAATTTAGAACATTACGAATAGCACATACAGATACGAATTGGAATTGTAGAACCCAAGATTTATGAGAGAAAGATCATCGCTGATAAACCTAACGACGGAAAACCGTGGCTAAGGATATTGAATTGATATTGGAAAAATGGAGATTATCTTTAGGAAGTTATATTTTACAATAGAAACTTGTGAAACTATATAAAGAGAATATTTGTTATTTCAAATCGTTAGAAATGTATGTTCTGAGTTAGTATATTGTTAATTTAATTAGTGTGTTATTATTTTGGGTATATTCGTGTCGCATAAGGACAGCGATTATAGTAGGTAGTATAAGATCTAGAGCCAAAATTTCGTGGATATCCGTAATATGACATTTCTCTATTGTAACATGTTTATTTAATAAAGGTATTGACTTTCCAGCTCAGGCGGACACCCTAGTGTGAATTCTTCCAAAGTGTTTATGTCCCTTCTCAAATATTTCATTGCAAACAAGTTCTGTCAGATTTTATTCTCTGCTCCTTCCTTTTCCGAATCGGAGGTCTATACTGGATTAGAAAAATTAAAACCAAAACTGACCTGTGACGATGACTATATTCCCAGTTTTCTTGTCAGGGATTGCGCTTCTGTACCATACCACTTTGAATTATTTTAAATTTATCTCTATCATTACAGTTCTTCGCAGACACATGAAAAATTTTCTATTCTGAAAGAAGGCAATTTAAACAACATCGAAAACTATAGACCAATAACTTTGCTATTAAACTTTTCCAAGGCCTTTGAAATCTGTTTATATAATAAAATTGCTACGAAAGTAAACAATATTTTCTCAAATTCTCAACACGGTTTTATTGCCAGACATTCAACTACAAATAATCTCACTTGTTTTACCCAATATTGGAAAAATGGAAAAGCGTGGCTAAGGATATTGAATTGATATATTAAAAATGGAGATTGCCTTTAGGGAGTTATATTTTACAACAGAAACTTGTGAAACGATTTAAAGAGAATGTTTGTTATTTCAAATCGTTAGAAATGTAGTATTTTATTAATTTAATTACTGTGTTATTATTTTGGGTATGTTCGTATCGCGTAAGGACAGCGATTATAGTAGTCTAAGATCTAGAGGCAAAATATCGTAGACATCCGTAATATGACATTTCTCTTTTGCAACTTGTTCATTCAATACAAGTATTGACGTTCCTGTTCAGGCGGACACCCTAGTGGATACAGTGGGTAGCTATAAGGGGTAAAAGTTGTCATTTTTTACGGAAAATTATCTTCATCCATAATATGAATGAGCATTTTTCCACTCAAAGGTGTTGAAACGCTAATTCGAAATCCCGACGGGAGGACAACTGGGTCAAAATGTGTGGAAGAAAATGTCATCGATAATATGTCTGCTATTTCAACCACGTAATCTTGGAATCTTAAGAAGCCTAAATCCAAAATGGCAGAAAGCTTGGTGGATACAAAAGAAGTGGCGGACAAGGGTAAATAGGGCCAAAATTTGAGATTTCGAATTGTCGTATGAACATGTTCGACTGGGAAAATTTTTGTTTATTACACAGGCGCTAGAGGTATTTTCTGTATAATGTAGCATATTTTGGTGTCATATCTGTAAACTTTGCGTAAGTATTATATATGGTTGAAATTAGAAAAAAATTATCTTTACGTTTCTGATATTTTTTTTTATTTATAAAAAATTAAACACATACATTTTTTAAATTGAAACCATAGATTGTAAAATTGTGAGTGCATACAACCACATGCTGTTAGGGTCGAGGAAAAAGTATTTTTTATTGCCCTCCCGCTGGGCCCAATCTTTTTATCAAACGAAGTCGCTGGTTTAAAATAAAACACCCAAACATCACAAATAATATTTATGACTCTAAAGAATGCAATTAAAATCTGTTAAAATAGGATGGGGACTGATATTTTTAAAATTTTAGAAAGTATACAAACAAGAATTTATTAAAAGACATTAAGGAGAAATTGAAAAACTGTTTTGCATAAAGCAGGACTTGAACCTGCAGCCTTTGCCTCTACGCGGCAACGCTCTAACAACTACTTTATGAATGTTTAGTAATTATTTCGCTTCTTTGTCATTGAGTTTGGCTCATGTCACATGTGACACTTACTTAATTTCTCCCTAAGAACATATAGCATATGTAATCCTTAAAAATTGTCTTACAAACAATTTATAAATTATAGAACACTAATATGAATTAAATCCTTAAACTTGGAATAATGTGTATATATAGAAAACGATGACATCATTTTTTATAAATAAATTAAAAACATACATACAGAAAAATATAACCATTGTTACAATTAAAAATAAAAACATAAGTAAATTTAAAAAAGATTGGATGACACCTGCTATTTATAATTTTATTAACCAAAAAAATAAGTTTAACACAATTTCCTGTAAATATTAAGAAACGCTGCATTAAAAAAGCAATATCAAATCTATAGGAGAAAATTACATAACTTAAAAAACATTGCCAAAAAGCATTAGTATTATCGTGTAAAGGAAAAAGTGATCTTAGCTTAATAGTGGGAGATATAAAAATCGACTTGATAACAGATAATAGTAATAAAGAAGAATATCTTAATGTAATGTCTGAATTTGAATACATTTCTGGAATTACTTCACCTACTAAAAGCAAAACGTGTCTAGATCACATAAATATTAAAACTAAGCTACCTCTTGAATCTTTCAGATTTATAATACTCGAGTATTTAATAACCGATCATAATCCAATACTGATAAATGCTAATTTTTCAAAAAATAATAAAGAACTACGTGTCCCGACAGCATGGACACTAGGAGTTAGTTATCGGCCACCCGATTAAGCCGATTTTTAATTTTTATTTTGTTTCTGACTCTTTGGGCTCTGCTGATGACATCTGCGACCAGCAACAAAATCCATAACATCAATGTGTCAATACAAACTGTATATTACGATAGCAGGGACACTGGTTGGTAGTTATTATTAACAATTTCTAGCTAATTCTGTGGTTTTTCGAATTTTTTCCTGTACTGGTTTTGAGCAACAAATTAGCAACAAATTCACACGCATTAGTCCATTTTTTCTGGGCAAGTCCTGTCATTTTACTGCTAGCTTGTTGTAAAGATAGCAGTAACTTGTTTTTTATGGAACTGAATAGAGCTACAAAATCGTGATTTTAGCAAACTACTAAAAAACATTTGAACGGTTTTCGGATTTAACACACAGCGCTTCCAGTTCTGCACAGTCAACATTCAATTCAAAAACAATTCTAGAACGCTCCAAGAAAACGAACCTAAATAAAGCTATTTACTTGTACCATAGATATTAAAGGGTTCATTTCTGTATTATGTATTTGAATATTACCCTAAATGCCATAAAACGGTCACATTTCGCTTTAGGCCTAGTTCGCAATTCATCTCATCATTATGTCTTCAAAAAGGGCACGGTTCGCAACTCGGGTAAGGGATTAGCGGCTATCCCCTGGACCCTTAGATACTTTTGACCATAGTTCGCAATTCGTGTTACCCCTTCTTTGAATGTTTTGTTTTTGTTTGTGGAAAACAGAACGGTGTTAATTATCGTGTTATATTTGGCTATTGTTACATTGGTATGAAGAATAGGTTAATATCTTAATATAAGGTTATCTTTTGTATGTACCTGTCTTAATATGTCATCTGTTGGTCCATTTAAGAAGTGTGACAAATAAATCAATTTCTTTAAGACATGCTGAGGATATCCATTCATATACATTTATCTAAATCCTCTTTAGATAAATATTACTAACTAGCGGCCGCCCGCGACTTCATCCGCGTGGACTTTAGTTTTTTGCCACCGAGTTTCATACAAATTTGCAACCCCTATTTTAAATCCTTAGGGATGGAATTTAAAAAAGTAATTTCTTAGTACACCACTACGTAATAAAACAAATTTATTCTCGAATTTTCAAGACTTTACGCGTCTATCGACAGTGTCATGTCGGCCAGCAGCAGCGTGCTACCGTCTCACCGCTCCACACACCCCGCTCAGTAAAGCGCGAGTGGTATTAGACCATTATTGTTTAAAAACTTTAAAAACTTGCATGCTATATGCATGCAAAATCTCAGCCTGATCGGTTTGAAATTGGCAAAGGTTCATACAAACTTTCATCCCTATTTTATCCCTTAGAGGTGGAGTTTATCAAAATCCTTTCTTAGGGGATGCCTAAGTCATAGTAGCTATATGCATGCAAAATCTCAGCCCGATCGGTTTAAAACTGACACAGTTTCATACCAACTTTCATCCCCTATTTTATCCCCTTATGGGTGGAATTTATTAAAATCTCAGCCCGATCAGTTTAAAATTGACAAAGTTTCATACTAACTTTTATCCCCTATTTTATCCCCTTAGGGGTGGAATTTATCAAAATCCTTTCTGAGGGGATGCCTACGTTATAGTAGCTATATGCATGCAAAACCTTAGCCCGATCGGTTTAAAATTGACAGAGTTTCATAAAAACTTTCATGCCCTATTTTATCCCCTTAGTGGTGGAATTAATCAAAATCCTTTCTTCGGGGATGCCTTCGTCATAGTAACTATATGCATGCAAAGTTTCAGCCCGAACGGTTTAAAATTGACAAAGTTTCATACAAATTTTCATCCCCTATTTTATGCCTTTGGGGGTGGAATTATTCAAAATCCTTTCTTAGGGAATGCCTACGTCATAACATCTACCCTAATGCCAAATTTCAGCTCCATATGTCCAGCGGTTTGAGCTGTGCGTTGATAGATCATACAAACTTTCATCCCCTATTTTATCCCGTTGAGGGTGGAATTAATCAAAATCCTTTCTTAGCGGATGCCTACGTTATAACATCTACCTGCATGCCAAATTTCAGCCCCATCCGTCCGGGGGTTTGGGCTCTGCGTTAATAGATCACTATATCAGTCAGTCAGTCAGTCAGTCAGTCACCTTTGAGTTTTATATATATAGATATGTGTAATACACTTTTTCATCTCCATCACTTCTTACTAGTTGGATAAGTGGAATCTATCTGTATATTTGGCTATATATGGCTTGTCAAGTGTGGTTCAGTCAGAACTCACAGGCATAACCATAGCTGCAAAAGAATTAATCAATAGGAACATCACAGGCAGAAATATAAATATATACACAGACTGCCGACAAGCACTACTGACCTTAAATAGACCACGTTTCACTTCAAGTTTAGTACTAGAATGTCACCAATCTCTAACTAAGGTCAGCCAGAATAACGTGGTCACTCTCAGCCGGATCAAAGGACATGGGAACTCTAAAGGCAATCGCATTGCAAACAATTTAGCAAGGAGGGCTGCGGGCTACAAATATGTAAGCCCTCGCCCATCTACCAAGCTAACATTGTCCGCAGTCGTGGACCTTATCAAACAGCAGTCTCACCAAAACTTTATACTACGAACTGTAGACTGGCCAGAGAGTTATTACCTCATCCTGGCGAGGAAACAGCAAACAAATTTAAGGCATTGACCAGACAAAATCTCCGAACAGCTGTGGGAATCTTGACAGGTCACTACCAATTGCAACAACATCTTTTAGGATGAAATTAACAGAATCGCCGCTATGCAGAGGCTGCGAACAAGAAGAGGATACAGTAGAACACATAATGAATGACTGCTCTGCTTTTTCTGAAATCAGAAGATCCGTGTTGGGCGAGTACTGGCTTGTCAAGGAGATGCCCCTCGGAAGCCTCATCACCTATTTTAAATCACTAGGCCTGGTGACAGCCTGAGGTGAGAATATCCCTACACACGGGAGGATGCACAATGGGTCATATGTGGCCTCAGTGCTGGCTGAGCACTAGCTCGCCCCTCCCCAAATTACCAGATCCAGAAGTGTGACAAATAAATCAATTTCTTTAAGACATGCTAAGGATATCCATTCATATACATTTATTTAAATCCTCTTCCTCTTAAGATAAATATTACTAATATGTGTAATACACTTTTTCATCTCCATCACTTCTTACTAGTTGGATAAGTGGAATCTATCTGTATATTTACATATTTGATAAAATCTTATCACGATGTATTAATATTAGATTATAAAGGACTTTCTGAAATGATATCCTAATATTATAAACAATTAGTCATTATATTCATTACATGGTATTGCACAATTTTATGACAAAATTCCATTTACAACTTTGGCTTCTATTTGATCAATATCTAGATAAATAGTAATATAATTCATTGATACCCAATAGCAGTTCTCTCGAATACATAAAGGTAGAATAGATAACATTTAATTACTAATTAATAGATATACCTACTTATAATTGCCTATTTAAATATATTATGTTTTGTTAATTGTTATAATATAAACAGATAGATGTAATCACGATTTCTAATTATGTAATAGATTAGAATTAGGAAAGTAATCAATATAATAATAGTCACTTAAAGAATACAATGTTAAATTTAGATTGTAAAAATTAAACAATGTACCGTAACCAGTTGTGGGTTTGCAAAAGCTATAAGTGTGGAATAAAACATGACTAGGAGCGTTGTATATGTAAAAGTTGTTTTTTAGAGGTATAGAACTTTGAAATGGAATAAAACAAAGTTGTTTTTTTAAATTGACATGAAATTTACTTAAATCGAAAGATAATTTCCTAGCATTATACCTAATTTAAATTACTGATAGCATCGGAAGGTCTGATTTTTTATGACGTTTTACAACAATGTTGATCGTATATCGGCCATAACGCGACGAATGTTGTCCTCCCAGCGGTCAATCGTTTCAGACTTGAGTATGAGTATGAGCGCAACTAGGGGTGAAAGATACACCTGTTAAGATCTATTGTGTCCCCCTTTTCTTGCTACAATTCTAAAGTCTCTTCAGACTTAGAAAGTTTAGGATATCGTTGGGCTTAGTGTCAAGTTGATCTTTCTCTTTTATTTCTATCCTAGGTATCTGACTCTAGAATTACGTAATGCAATGCATTCTGAGCGGATAGGTATATGTATTAAAGTTTCGTCCTCTTCCTCACAAAATCTGCACTTTGTTTCATCAACCAATCCTAGTTTCTTAATCGGCAGTGTCCGGTTAATATTCCTGTTATAATACAAAGGTTGTTTTCACTGAGGTGTAGATAGTTGAAAGATCTCTTCTGGTTTTAGTTTCCCAGGAGCGTCTGCGGTTGTCTTCTAATCTAATCTAATCTAAATAAACCTGGCATGGTTTCTCCTGTGGAGCCCGATGTTTGAGCACTGCTTTTTATGGGAATATTGTGACCAGGTTCGGCACCAAGAGTCCTTACATGCACCCGATGCGAGCAGGACTCTTGTTTGTTCAGCTAAAAATCAACATCACGCTGATCTTCAGGTAGGCTAGAATCCAGGTGTCCGAAATTCCTTGAGTTACTGTTGCTACAGGGCAGTTCCCTTTATAAGGGATTTGAGTTCTGTGACTAGCTCCTTAACGTGGTGATAGAATTCAGAATTCGTGTCACCGAAGATGAGGAACCGTTTATAGTCCAAGGCCTCACACTCGAATAGAATGTGAGTTGCCGTCTCATCGTCCATGGCACACAGTCGGCACGAGGTGGGTTCCTGTGTCAGAATCACCATCCTCCGAAGGTGTAGTCTGAATGGTTCATGCCCAGTGAGCAGGCCAACTAGTACTCTTATCTGGCTCCTGCCAAGATTCAGCATGTCAGACGTCAGTTTTTTCGAGTAGCCTTTGAGCATCAGCTTCGAGTGCCTCAGCTCTACAGTATTACTCCAGTGTTTGGTCGACTCTTCCCAGACCCAGTTCCTGACTTTGGTCCTTAACTAGGCTCTAGGTAGTCCCAATACAGGTTCTGGACCAGTGAATCGTGTATCCGCTCCCTTCTTGGCCAGAAGGTCCACGGTTTCATTACCTTCAAAACCTTTATGCCCTGGAATTCACTCCAAGAAGACACTGTTTTGTCTAGCCAGTTCATTGAGGTTTTGTATGCACTCCTAGATCAGCTTGGAACTAACCCGGAATTGTTTTAAGGCCAGCATTGCAGCCTGGCTGTCTGAGAAGAAAGTTATCCTCTCCCCTCTCCAGCCACAGCCTCGGGCGTGGTCGGCAGCCTTTAGTAAGGCGTATACCTCAGCCTGGTACACGGTTCTGCGGTTGTCTTAGTCCTTCTAGATTCTTGCAGTACTTGGCTAATTCTCTATACACTTCTTTCCTTATTTTATCCATGACTGTACTACTGCTTATTCCACAAGATGGTTCAGGTCCTTAATATGAAGTCTTAGACCCTTTTTTATCAGCTTATCTGTTGTTTGGTTTTCTTCTATGACTGTGTGTCCTGGAACCCATTAGAAGGTTACAGTTTGCCTAGGCATGCATTCCCAGACCTTCTTTGAACGGATTGTTTGTGAGTTCAGAGCTTTGATGGCTGCTTGACTATCCGACGTGGCTTATCGGTGTAGACTAGCTACATATTTCCACAGAAAATAGTGAAGCGGCGTTAAATGGAACGATCTAGAAGCCAATTCTAGAGTGAAAATATGCGGTTACCAAACGTTTAATAACTCAATTGTGGCACGAGATTTGTGACGTTAGGAAGACTATTTTTTAGAGTTTTTGAAGGTTTACTTCTTCTGGTGCGTTAGGGAAAATGATAATGGTAAATTTTTACGATGTGCCCGCACACCGTCACGAACAGTGACACGACACCAGGAAAGTAGCTACTCAAGATTTTTTTTGTTCTGAAATGTAAAATTGTTTGTATTTATATTAAATTTTTTATAAATAGATACAACAACAATAAAAGCCCAAAAATATATTGTTGTTACTGATTTATAGATTTAATGAAAATTTAGAGTAATTATATGTGATTATTTTTTTCACCTGTCAAAATATCACAATTTTGGGATTTCGTCCAATGAAAACGCTTAATCTTCAATGTTTTATGCTAAATCTAGCCAATCATTCCACTAGTGGTTTTACTAGTATTGATAAAATTATAGTATTGATAAAATCAATTTTCTTGTTTATAAGTAGGTACCTTACTATAAATCAACATTCATTTATATTATCTAAATATTCTGAAATATATTTTGTTATTATTATTATCACAATTCAATTCATCTAAACGATAATGAAAAATCAAATATGTAGGTAATTTAAAACTAACCTGCTTCCTGGTTCTGCATGCATTTAAAACTTTTATCTGCCTACAAGCAAATGTGGTCTTGTAGGTAAACTTTAAATAGATATACCTAATAATTTTTATTTTGGTAATTTTCTCTTTAATAATATTGTAACGGGATAACCGTAACGGAAGGGACCTTAGTTTGAAAGATTGTTGTTGACAGTTGATTTTTTAGAAGTTTGTAAAAAAATCAACTGACCATTTTAAATAATGTTTCTAGAAAATTCTAGAAACTTCTGAACACACTAACTAGATTAAATAATGTTGTATATAAGGGGATGCACGGACAGTTAACGTCAGTTCGAGTCAAGTGTTCACAAGAGTTCATTGTATTGTCAAGTAGTTAGACGTTATCCAGCAGAGTTCAGTGTATCTTAACAATTTTGTAAATAAATTGTGTAAAAAGCCCCCATAAGTGTTTCAAATTGGTGTCAGGTGTGGGGTGAAGATATAAGAATGCCTGGAAAAAAGATAAATGAACTATTGGTGGCTGAGCTCAGAAGAGAGCTTGAAGAATTAGAGTTGGAAACTACTGGAAGCAAATCCGTATTGTTGAGAAGGCTCCGTGAGTACTACGTAAATAATAATTTGGACCCTGACGCTGTGGAGTTCGAAGACCCAGTTCAAAAAGCAAATTCTGAACTAACTCAACAACTTTCCCGGCTGCAAGAGGAGCTATCCAGTCAGATTAAAAGCCAGCGCGAAGACATGTCCCAGCTGTCCCAACGAATGACGAGCCAACAAGAAGAACAAACTCAACAACTTTCCCGACTGCAAGAGGAGCTATCAGGACGAATGACGAGCCAACAAGAAGAACAAACTCAACAACTTTCCCAGTTGTCCAGTCAGATAAGCAGCCAGCGCGAAGATATGTCCCAGCTGTCGCAACGAATGACGAACCAACAAGAGGAGCTGTCCAGTCAGATGAAGAGCCAACAAGAGGAGCTTTCCAGTCAGATAAAGAGCCAGCGCGAAGATATGTCCCAGCTGTCACAACGGATGTCTACCCTACCAGAAGAGTTATCCAGTTCCTTCTCCCAGCAAATATCGCATTTGCGCTCCGAAATGTACACTCTTCGTGACGAACAAAATCAGCAAGTGTCCAGCTTGCGAGACGAACAAAATCAGCAAGTGTCCAACTTGCGAGACGAGCAAAACCAGCAAGTGGCCAACTTGAATCAGCAAGTGGACAACTTGAACCAGCAAGTGGCCAACATCCGAGAGGAGATCAACCAGCAAATGCAGTCCGAGATAAGGAAGCTTCAACAAGAACAGGAAGCTAGCCGCCGAAACCAAACCATCCACCACGGCGACGGAGATGCAAGAAGGATGGAAACCTGCCACGCAGACGTCGAACGACAAAGAAGCGAGGAGACGACCCATGTACGAACGACGATGAAACCCCCGACCTTCGACGGGAAGACTTCTTGGCCAAATTACCTGAAACAATTCGACGCAGCGGCCAGAGCCAATGGATGGTCATCCCAGGAGAAGGCATTATCCCTAACCGTAGCTCTGCGAGGCGAAGCTTTAGACGTCTTGCAATCATTGACACCGGATGAAGCTGACAACTTCGAGTTATTGGTGAATCGTCTAGAGATGCGTTATGGTCAAACTCATCTACAACCGGTGTACCGAATGCAGTTAAAGAGTCGAAAACAGAAAAATGGAGAAACTATTCAGGAATTTGAAGCGGATGTAGCAAGAATGGTTCGATTTGCGTATTTAAATGCAGCGGAGGATTTCCTGGAGTGCCTAGCAGTCCAAACCTTCACCGATGGTCTTCGAGACGTCGAGTTGCAGCGCGCTGTACGGTTGGCGCGGCCGAAGACTCTTGTGGACGCCTTGACCATTGCCCTGGAGTTTGAGGCGGCGACGGAGGCCTCACGTGGAGTTGCTCGACTAAGGGAAATCACTGGTAACTACGACCATGCCGTTCATTCCGTTAGCGACGTTGAAGCGGTAGTAGAGAGATTAATGAAGTTATCTCCAAAAAGAAGGCGCCCAGTGAGATGCTGGAACTGCGGAGAACTAGGCCATATAAGAAATACTTGCCCCCAAAAAGAAAAATCTTCTGCTGAAGTACCCCAGCAGCAGGAAAACTAGAACGGGTCGACTCCTGGAGGGCGAAATCGACCCCAAACATTCCCGAAGCCCCTCACACCATAAAATTGGCAACTCTGCGACATCACGTGGACAGCTTATATGTAGATGGCCTCATTGATGGGAAGAACTTTAGCATGCTGGTAGACACTGGAGCTACAAAAACTATCGTTCGACCATCCATCATTATGCGAAAGAAGATGTGGCCTACCAGTTGGAGACTGCGTACCGCTACCGGAGATTCTGCTACAGTCTACGGTGAGATACAGGTGACGCTACAGTTTGGTTCAACCTCTCTTGTTCACTTAGTGCTGGTGGCTGACGTTGATGAAGATGTTGTTCTGGGCATGGATGTTATGCTCCACTGTGGTTTTCATTTGGATCTTCGCCAACATATCCTTCGTACTGGTAATGAAGAAATATTCCTGCACCGAAAACAAGTTGACAATGCCTCGATTAGGCTAATCGATGATATCGAACTTCCGGCAAGCTGCGAATGTGTCGTCACAGCGTGGTTGGATGGACTGGAGCCAGATGGTGCCCCAGCCATGATAGAGCCGAAGAACCATGACCATGAATTGGGAAAAGGACTCCTTGTGGGTAAGACTCTTGTTAGATCCGCCAAAGAGGTACCCATCCGAGTTATCAACTTCAACGATCATCCAGTTCTTCTCCGAAAGGACACGGAAATGGGAAGTTTAGAACCAGTAATGGCCATAATTCACAAGATAAATGGTACGGAAACAGATGAGACCAACGAAATAGAACAATTAATGACAAAATTAGACCCCTCTTTGTCAAAATTAGAAAAGAAACAGGTAAGAGATCTACTTTACCGTTATAAACCTGTATTTGGTTCTAAAAGTAAACTGGGAAGAACTGATGTTGTACAACATAGAATTGACACTGGTGATGCACGTCCGATTCGACAGGTACCCCGAAGGATGCCTCAAGTTAAAAAGGAAGAAGCAGACAGAGCCCTTAAAGAAATGATTCAAAATGGCATAGTCGAACCATCCAGTAGTCCGTGGGCTTCTCCTGTGGTATTAGTGAGAAAGAAAGACGGATCAATGCGGTTTTGTGTCGACTATCGAAAGCTAAATGATGTCACTAAGAAGGACAGTTATCCTCTGCCAAGGATTGATGAAGCCCTCGACGCTTTGGCGGGTTCTACTCTGTTTTCTACCTTGGACCTTAAAAGCGGATACTGGCAAGTTAAAATGAATCCTGCAGACAAAGAAAAGACTGCCTTTACCAGTGGATCAGGGTTATGGCAATTCACGGTCCTTCCATTTGGCCTCTGTAATGCTCCTGCGACGTTTGAACGACTAATGGAGAACATCCTGCGGGGTTTGTCATGGGAAACTTGTCTAGTTTATCTAGACGACATCATCATAATGGGTAAGACCTTTAAGGAACATTTATCTAACCTGGAAGAAGTTTTTAAAAGATTACAGAACGCTAATCTAACATTGAATGTTAAGAAATGCCACTTGTTCCAGAGACAGGTCACCTATTTAGGACATAACGTAAGCAAGGATGGCGTTGCTGTTGATCCCGCTAAGATACAAGCCGTTCAGGAATGGCCAATCCCTATCGACAAACATCAGCTCCGGAGTTTCTTGGGTCTTTGTTCCTATTACCGACGATATGTCAAGAATTTTGGAGACATCGCCAAACCCTTGACACGTTTGACAGAGCAAGATAAGTCCTTTTGTTGGGATCAGGAATGTCAAAAGGCGTTTGAAATATTGAAGAAACAGCTTACGTCAGCACCTGTTCTTGCTTATCCACTTCCTGATGGTAAGCTTATTCTGGACACCGACGCCAGCAATGTGGGAATTGGAGCCGTCTTGTCACAGCTACAAGACGGTAAGGAAAGAGTGGTTGGTTACTTCAGCAAAACTTTATCAAAAGCTGAAAAGAACTACTGTGTAACTCGGAGGGAATTGTTAGCAGTTGTAAAATCCGTCGAACACTTTTATAAATATCTGTATGGCAGAAAATTCCTGATCAGAACAGACCATGCTAGTTTAAAGTGGCTACTTAGCTTTAGAAACCCAGAAGGACAGATAGCAAGATGGCTCGAAAAACTGCAGGAATATGATGTTGAAATCGAGCACAGACCTGGAACCCGACATCGTAATGCTGATGCACTTTCCAGAAGACCATGTCGACCTGATTGCCCCCATTGTACCCGTATGGAGCAGAACGAGGAAAAACTTGCCTTAGTTAAGGTTGTGCCAGAAGACGAGAGCTCTATGCTGGAGGAGCAACAAGAAAACGATCCCGTTCTGAGAAAGATTAGGGAGTGGAAGAGAATGGACCGTCGTCCGTTGTGGAGAGAGATATCCTCATCCTCTCCTGCTTTAAAAGCATACTGGTCCCAATGGAACTCTTTAATTTTGGACGGAGGGCTCGTTAAAAGACTTGTAGAAAATTCCGAGGGCACAGAAACAAGGAAACAAATAGTGGTCCCAAGAAATGCTGTACCGGAAATTTTAAAACAGATGCATAATGATAGTTCTGGAGGACATCTGGGTATCACGAAAACGCTGCAAAAGATCCGAGATAGATTTTACTGGGTAAATTGCACTAATGATGTTAAAGATTGGTGTCGTAAATGCACTACATGTGCTGCCAGTAACGGTCCGCACCGAAAACCGAAGGCGGAAATGCAGCAATACCTGGTTGGAAGTCCTTTTGAAAGAATCGCAGTAGATGTATTGGGGCCACTTCCACAGACCGATGTAGGAAACAAATACATCTTTGTTGTAATGGACTACTTCACTAAATGGGTTGAAGCATATGCAGTTCCCAATCAGGAAGCTACCACTTTAGCAGATATATTGGTTGAAGAATTCGTAAGCCGATTTGGGGTACCACTAGAATTACATTCAGACCAAGGAAGAAATTTTGAGAGCAAGCTGTTTCAAGAGGTTTGCCAAAGATTAGGCATCCACAAAACGAGAACCACAGCGATGCACCCTCAGTCTGATGGAATGGTGGAACGAATGAACCGGACTATAACCAACTATCTGTCAAAAGTGGTGTCAGATTGTCAGAGGGATTGGGATCGACATATTCCACTATTTCTAATGGCAATTCGATCGGCCATCAACGAATCAACTGGCCAAACGCCTGCGAAGGTCCTGTTCGGTAGAGAAATGAGGCTACCATGTGACTTGGTGTTTGGTTGTAAACCTGGTGAAGAAATGGCACGTGAACAATATGTCGCCGACCTTCAGAATCGAATGGAGAATATACACAACCTGGTGCGTGGAAAACTACAATTATCTAGTGATCGGATGAAGAGGTACTATGACACACGGACAATGGAAAAGAGTTACCAAGTTGGAGATTTAGTCTGGCTCTATAACCCCCGACGGCGTCGAGGTATTTGTCCCAAATTACAAAAGAACTGGGAAGGTCCATACACCATCAAGAAGAAGATTAACGATGTCATTTATCGGATCGTGAAAATTCCCAGAGGGAAACCCGTCGTGGTCCATCACGATCGTTTGGCGCCTTACCAGGGAAACCACAGTGGAGATGCACAGCAACTCCAAGAAGATGGTTTGGCTGGCTCAGGGAGTGTGCGGGATTCCGATGTAGGAAATAACATTCCAGGAGGAATGAATCTAAGGAGGGGGCAGTGTAACGGGATAACCGTAACGGAAGGGACCTTAGTTTGAAAGATTGTTGTTGACAGTTGATTTTTTAGAAGTTTGTAAAAAAATCAACTGACCATTTTAAGTAATGTTTCTAGAAAATTCTAGAAACTTCTGAACACACTAACTAGATTAAATAATGTTGTATATAAGGGGATGCACGGACAGTTAACGTCAGTTCGAGTCAAGTGTTCACAAGAGTTCATTGTATTGTCAAGTAGTTAGACGTTATCCAGCAGAGTTCAGTGTATCTTAACAATTTTGTAAATAAATTGTGTAAAAAGCCCCCATAAGTGTTTCAATATAATTGTATAAATAGGTATAAAAATAAATATTTATTCAAATTATAACCTTGTTTCACGACGCTCACGACAACTGACAACTGTCAATACTATCTAGTGTACAGGATAAGTTAATAGGGGGGTAACGGCATTTCGTTTGTGTTAATTATGAAATATAAGTTGTTCCAGAAAGTTTTTAAATAAAGTAGTTTTTGTACAGAATGGTTCAAAAAATAATCTTTTCAAATACCACTTGTCCTGTAATATTTTACTAGATAATTTTTTATTTTCCAGACTCAAACTTTTTTATTTTAGGCAAAACTACTTAAACAAACTGAATATGATATAATCACTCGTCCTACGAACTCGTGATTTTATCACATTTCAGTTTGTTTTCGTATTTTTGCCAAATAAAAATGTTTTCGTGGAAACTAAAAATTTATCGATAAAATTTTAAGGACTCGTGGTATTACCTTTGATAAAAGTACTTGTTACATATTACTTTAAGAACGGATCTATTATTTATTTTAAATAAGATTTTTATCTGTTACGTGCTAACATAACTAAATAATAAATCCATTTTTCTCTATTGTTAAACAAAGATTCATGTTAAAGGAATTTATATCCATTTAATACTGTAAGGCTTCTTTATCTTTTATTTTGAATAATGTCAATATTGCACTGAAAATTAATATTTACTCACGATAATTTCTAACAAACACTAAATTAAAATTTGTTTATAATGGTCCCGTGTTATACTGAAATTCTCAGATAAACCAGATGGATTTTTACCTTAATCCTTTAACAAGAAATTTTATCCTTGCTAATTGTCGGATTACCTATGTATCGATTAAAGTAGTATAGATCATCCGGGACTCAATTATCCTATTGAAAAGAACCATCAACATCCATAAACTTTAATTTCTACAAATTTTGTTTGATAATGGCGAAATTTCAAACTGTAAGAATTTTTTTTTAAAAGTGCATTTTAAAGTATAAATTTGTAACTGGGCAACGGGTTCAATGAAGCAATGAGAAAATTTTCGAAGAAATTGAATATTTTAATATTTGACTTTCTATTGCGCCGTCTCGTGGTAAATTGTGAAAATTTTTACATGGCCGCTTTTATAATAACACTAGCTTTTCCCAAGAAATTCATTTTGTCTTTATAATGAAAAGATATAAAGATATTTAAAGAATATTTCTAGTTATATTCAGAGAAGCATCCGAGGCCCGTGGGTGGACTATTAGAAATTGACAAATACTGCAAAGCTTTGAACACTTGAATGTCGCTTAACAGTCATGGTAAGGAACTTATTCTCTATAGCTTTTTACGAATGAGTCGTTTCGCCTAGGTAAAGATAGAAAGGTGTTACTATAGAATATTAGGGATGCATCTGGAAAAAAATAGAAGCGTCGTGTTAAAGGAACACTAATTGAAAAATGGCCAGGTTTGAAGGCTGATGACGAGTTAGAAATTGAAAAAAATTATACGCGGTAGTTCACTTACTTCAAAACAGTTCTGTATACAACATTAAATGCCTTGTTGTTATTAGCTACCAAGTGCAAATTTTGGGTTTTTTAAACACGTGAACAACCAACACATGGAAACACTTATGGGGATTCTAACACAATTTATTTACCCAAACTCCCCTTAACTGCCCATACATACTCTTATATACAGTGGGTCCCAAAAAGTTTTATCCAAATGCAGGACAGTCTTATCTTTTATTTTGCATGACCTGGGCATCCATAATCAAGTATAAAAATTTCAAGGCATTATCTGGAATACAGGGAAAATAAAAAAAGGTTTCTGCTGAAGAATGAATGTGCAAATTTAAATAGAGAGAAAAATGTTCATTCATCAAAATCGATGCGTTTCTAAAGAAAAGCAACATTTTCATCAAAAACTAACTAATAACTTACATAAAGTAACTAATGGCCATAATTTACATACATAGTAACTTTAACGTATCCACCGTCCTTTTCTAAACAGATAATTGTTCTTTATTATTGATGACATTTTTAATTACATTGGGTGTAATACGTTCACATTTTTCTTTTATTACTCTTTCTAGATGGTCAACATCTCGAAACGGTCTTTTAAAGGGTAAGTTCTGAAAAACTTGGAGACCAACGAAAGTTCACATACCTCCCTATCACACTACATTACATTTCCTAATTTAAGCATGGCTATCTAAATTATTGCAGCAGTTTTTAGTTATTTTCTTATTACAATGTAAAAATTGGTAACGTTAACTACTTGATTTACAGTTTCCTGTTCCAGTATCTCCAGTCTAGATGCTCTTAGAGCTTCTGGACGGATATCTTCCTTGTACTGATGAGGCGCAATACGCCGAAACCGGTCTACAAGTGATATCCTTACGAAATGCAAACTAAAATGGTTAGTTCTATCTTGCAGATATACTAACCCCGTTTAACTTTGAACTATAATTCAATGTCCGTCGTGGCATATAGCCAGGGAAGTAGTTGTTGGTTCTTAGTAAACGGTCTATGTTCTTTGATTTTCAAAGACTCTGTAAAACGTTATTATAGTATTAAACTATTATTACCTTTGACATCTAATTGGTAACGTGTTTCCTGAAATAATTTTTTGCATTCATGCAATTTTAAGAACATTTTTCTCTCCATTTAATTTGAATATTTAATCTTCATCAGAAATAATTTTTTCTTGTATTCCGGCGAATGCCTTGATATTTTTATACTTGATTATAGATGTTTAGGTCATGCAGAGCATTTTATAAAGAATATTCTTTTCTAAGCAAGCAAGATTTTTCTCCCATTTGTATAAAACTTTTTGGGACACACTGTGGAACAAACAAATATTTTGGTTTTGGCGAGAACCTGATCTAAACTAATTACTACATCTAGAAGATTCAGGAATACATAACCTAAAAAAAGTCTTTTAAGTAAAGGTTATTCGGTTATCCCGTTACAATATAATTGACCGTGTGAAAAATATGGAGTTCGCAGATGTAAAAGTGTAAAACTTTAATAGCGTGAAGAATTTGTTTTGAAGTAATTTATTTTAAACTAATTGTACCTGCGACGTCGTTCGCGTGGCGTGTTCATTGTTGTATAAAAACTTCTCCTATCACCCCGTTAAAGATGTGGGGGGAGAAACTTTTATACACCAGATGTTAAGCTGAAAAAAGACAAATTCATCTGTGAAAACCGCATTCGAATCGCATCAGTAGTTTTCATGTGATGCGCGCACGAACATACAGACAAAAAAATCTAACCACATTTTTGGGTTCTATATCGATGTACCTGCGACGTTGTTTGCGTGGCGTGTTGATTTTTGTATAAAAATTAAAAATTTATACCCCCACTCCGTTAAAGGGGAGAAAGGAGATATTTTTATACACCAGATATTAAGTTAAAAGAAGACAAATACATCTGTGAAAACCGCATTCAAATCGGATCGGTAGTTTTCATGTGATGCGTGCACAAACATACAGACATACAAACAAAAATCTAACCACATTTTTGGGTTCTATATCGATGTAATAACACTGACCGCTAATTATTTTTTTCATATCTTTAATGTTCAGAATTTTCATTTCTACAGTCTTATTATAATATGTAAAGATAACCTGAATTGAAAACTTAGCGAATTTTAAAACCACATTAACTACATCTATTCAGCCCAAAAGGTAAATGGAAGAAAATGCGTTATGGCCTTAACTTAACCTTTTGTACGCGTGTGCGGTGCCATAAATAAAAAAGACCGTGACTAAACCACAGGATCGATTTAAAAAAATATTTTACTATCAATTGAACATACATTTGGTAAATTATATTCAGTTTTTTTCTTCATATTGGATAAAAAGTGGCTTATGTGTTAGTCCTGACTACCATATCTATCATTATCCCAAATTTTATTCAACACCATTTAGCTGTTTTGGCGTGATTGAGTAACAAATATAATTTGCTTATAATAAAACTATGGTAAATATATCCCGTATATCCTGTTCAATTGGGATAAAAAGTGCCTAATGTGTTAGGTATTCCAAACCACAGTCTACCCCTGTTCCAAATTATATCTTGATCCGTTCAGCCGTTTAGACGTGATAAAGTAAAAAATTGTGATGATTTCATAACATTAAACTATAATGATTATCTCCCGTTTATCCTATTCCCGTGTGATTACAAGTAGCGTATGTGTTATTTCAGACTATCATCAATCCCTAATAAAAATCTATCTCGATCGGTTTAGACGTTTTGACGTGATTGAGTAACCAACTAAAACTCAAACTCACTCACAAACTTTCACAGTAAGATTTTTTTCTCAACTTTCTATGTCCTGTAGTATCTGAGATATGGCCGCTAGTCAGTCTTATTAAAATACCCTGTATATGGTGTTTACGTTTTGTAATTTTATTTTTCGTAAACCCCAAATGACTTTCAATTTTTATTAATGTATAGAAACTGCTAGAATGTATAATAAGATTATAAAACATTCCAGAGATTCTGATAAGATTATACTTGGACATGCATTATTAAACTTTAAAAATGGAGTTATCCAAATAATTACTTAGATAGGTACTTCAAATATCATATATAAAAGTAGTGTTCTAAATAAATCTACAATCATTTGAGAAATAATAGTAACTACCTTTTTAATAAAAATAAAAACGGTTTGCAACATGTCTTTCTCTGGAAAATATAAATTCGAAAGTGAAAAAGGTTTTGTAGAATATTTGCAAAAAGAAGGTACGTAGATTTTGAAACATTTTTATTTAATACTATTATTTTAATATAAATTTGTAAAATTTGCTTTATTCATTTAATTTTTTACCCATGTAAAATTCTAAGTATTTCGGTAAATAATTAGTTAGTTTTAAAAATATTTAATTATCTCAGCAAAAACATAAAAATCTTTTGAAAATTTGAAAATATTTTTGAAGGTTTAAAGGTGCCTGAAAATGCCTCACCCAAAGAGGATATTTGGGAAGTAAAAGTAGATGGAAATCAAGTCGCTTTGAGTCACCATATTGGAAACTTGACACCACGGAATAATGTATTTCCATTTGGTCAACAAATTGAAGAAAAATTTGGTGACAAAATTACGAAGGTTAGTGACTATCTTCATATATTGCAGTATTTTATACATTATAATCATCAAAAATATCCCCTTTGCAGTAATTTTATAAATTCCCGATCATTTTTTTTACCACTTCTGGGCCTTCTCCAGACTTTATTTCTGAATGGCTGCCTGTCTTAGCGGGTCAGCAACCTCGCCGGATAGTTCCTTGAAAATCATTGGGATATAAGTTCCCACTCGGGCAAATTTCATCGTCCTTGTACCCATACCAGTTTCAGAAAACTCCGGCTTACAGCATGTCTCAGGTCCCTAAGCAGTTCCACACCAGTTGTGAGCTTATTTGTGTCGAGACTATTGCCTTTTGAGCTGCTTGGCTGTCCGAGTATATGATTACGGTTTTACCCGTTGTAACCTGACTTATGGTCTCCGTCGCACAGTGTTGTTTGGCCATTATTTTAGTCTGAAACACTGTAACATAAGCAGCTAGATTTCATTGAATTTGGATTCTGTGTCTTTTACTATAGGTATATACCCGACACTGTGCATTTCCCAATCTTTAAAGGCAGATTGACTTTCTTTGATTTGGAGGGCCATTCTTCCATAAATCCCTTTCCTGTAATTCTACTCAAAATTTTCTAGCAAAGTTATACCTGGGGACTATCCTGTTCTAAAGCATACTCATTATTTAATCCGCCTTAACCGTATCATAAACCTCTGCTTCCTCTTTTTCCCTTAATAAGTTTGTGGGAGCATGGTCTTGTAGCAGCTTGTGAGCAGTTGCCATAGACTTGCCATGTATAAAGATGGATAGTTTTTTGTTAGATAAAACTTTAACTGGTATAATGATTTTAAATTCACTATCAACAGGATTTAAACTTTTTTCTGGAACAGGCAAGCAATTCCTACTGAGCATTATTGTGCATAAACTAATACTCATTGGCCGTATATTGTTTCAATTCCCATCTGAATAATATGCTTTATGTAGATAGGAACTATTTAAAAACCCCATTTAAAAGTAATTTCGAATATATTTTGCTTTACTAAAGTTACCTTCAATTCTCGTACTCAATTCAATTGATGCCTATCTACCAATACGAGGGATATCTTTTTAATTTTGAATCTAGTCATAAAGACAAAAAATATATAGGCTTAAAGTACTTTAGTGCTTTTTAAAATATGTTCCACCAAGATCGATACACTTTTGCATACGTTCAAACGAATTAGTAAAACAGTTATTCCAATCTTCAATGGACACCTGCAAACTCGCTGTTTTAAAGGCATTGATGAATTTTTCTGGCGACTGTCCACACATTGAATTCTTGATCTTTGAGAACGTGAAGAAGTTGCTGGGACTTAGGTTGGGACTATACGGTAAATGGTCTAACAATTCGATGGTTTGAAGCTCAGAAAGTCGATTGCCTTTTAAGCAGTGTGAGCACTTGCATTGTCCCGATGTAGGATGAATCGTCGTTGTGTGTTGCTTTGTTTCGCGACAACCGTTCTTTGTTCTTCTAAAGCTATTGTTCTCCCACGACTAGATTTTGACACAAAATTTGCGACTATTTTCTTTGACACACTTCGAGAACGGATCACTTTTGTTGGTTTTTCTTATCGTAAAACACCCACATAGCGGTTTATTTTTCGGTTCGTAGGAATAAATCCAACATTCATCGCCACCAAAAATATTATAAACGTTTTTTGAGTTTCCTGTGTTGGTTTCGACACCAATTGACGCGAACCTCTTTTAGCTCTTCTGTAAGCAAATGAGGTATACAACGGGACCCCAACTTCGTAACACTTAGTTCTTCATGTAGGATCTTTTGGTTCGAAGTCTTTGAAATTCCGAAAGATGCCTCTAACTCCATCAATGTTGTGCTGTGTGCGCAACGAAACTCTGAATTTATGTCAACAAAAGATAGAGGTTAAATTTGTGTCTGAAGGTTCTATTTGTGGCGCCTTCTAAGCAGCTATATAAAACACTAAAAAGACAACTCTCGTATTTTTCTTTATCTAGGACTTGATGATTGTGCTGTTTTCTTGCAAAAATGGATGGTTTTGACAAGAGCTAAATGAAATATTTTAATGTAATTCACTGAAGTGAACACGAAATTGAGTAGAACTTTTATCATTTGACAAAATAAGAGAAAAAGTGCTATAGATATTAAAAATATCACATTTAATTTACAAGAAAACTGATTAAACTCCAGAAAAATACACAATAATGATTTGGTTTTGCGATTTTTTTGGCTATCTAATGTTTCTCTAATTTATTTTAAACTGTATTATTTTTTTAAGTTTGGCTACTTTTTCTAAGGTAACTATGTTATTTACTATTTTTTAGAGCACCGTAACTTCAAATGGTAACGAACTTACAATGGTATCAATACATAGTGATGGTTCAGAACGCACTAAAATTTTTAAATTTGATGGTGATAGTTTGGTTATTGTAAGTGTATATTAACATATCGTATTTATTTACTAATTACTATTATTTTTAGCAACACAAATCATCTAAAGGCAATAAGGCTGAAACCACTTATAAGAAATTGTAAATAAATTTTGTTAATTAAAATAATTATACAAGTTTTTCCCAATAAATACTTTTGTAACTACGATTTTTTTATTTAATTATAAAAAAATAATTGCAGGTTAACTTATTTATATTGTAGTTGTACTCGCAACGTCGTTCGCGTGGCGTGTGATTGTTGTATAAAAATTTCTTACCCCACCCTATTTAAGGAATGGGAGAGAAATTTTTATACACCAGATGTTAAGTTGAAAGAAGAAAAATACATCTGTGAAAACCGCATTCGAATTGGATGAGTAGTTTTCATGTGATGCGCGCACAAACATACAGACAGACAGACAAAAAAATCTAACCACATTTTTGGGTTCTATTTCGATGTACCCGCGCCGTCGTGTTGATTTTTGTATAAAAATTTCTTTCCTCGCCCCGTTAACGGGGTGGGGGGAGAAAGTTTTATACACCAGATGTTAAGTTGAAAGAAGACAAATACGTCTTTAAAAACCGCATTCGAATAGGATCAGTAGTTTTCATGTGATGCGCGCACAAACATATACATTTCTACAGTTTTATTATATGTATAGATTTGTTTACAATAACACGGATAGACAAATAGATTAAAAGTTGCTTGAGTGGATATTGCAAGAAGTGACTGAATGCAATCATAACTCTAGTTCAGGTCCACGTAATTTTTTTGGCATTGTGAGATATACAGAGTAATTCATTAACACTATGTCTAATCTCGGAATCACACGTTTGCGTTAAAATGTGTTTATTTAACTTTTAAGCCATTTTGGCGTTTTTTATCAAAAAAACATTTAAAATAACAAACTACATTAACAAACGTTTTAAAAGCCATAACAATATATAAAAGAAGCTGTTTGTTTGGGAGTATAAAATTGTTATAATATGTTTGAAAGCGTTGTCAAGTTAGGTTATGAGTAATTCCGATAGTTAGTTTTCTATCATATTACTACTAATGTCATAGTTACATGATTATTTATTTACTAGCAGCCCACCCCGGCTTTGCACGGGGATTAAAGAAAAATAACAAAAGCCATTAAATTTATTGGGTCAACGCTTCCCTGTAAACAATATTACATGTTGTTTTATTTTCTGGCAGTAAAATAAATTGATTTTCAGGTGCTCTGACCCGCCTTAGACGGTTGGCCATGAGTAAAACGGAGCCCTACTATTTGGAAGGTTTGACCTTTGAAACTTATTATTAGTAAAAGCGAAAGATGTTTTGATAGGAAATTAAAGCGGTTTAAATGGATTTGGTAGATCAGTTAGGATCATCGGTATTCTCAGTGTATGAGCTAGTGCTGGTGGTTCAGTTATATTGGTTGCTACAACTTAATTGTCCTTTAATTCCTTTATAAGTAGCCTCGTCCCATTGCACATGCTAAATTTGTGATATCTGTCGTGATTATGTAATAAATTATTTTGATAAGGATTAATACCAAGATAAAAACTTTTAAAAAAATAAAAATTAGTTATTGTGACGTAACTATAACAGTTAGACATATGCTGTCGCGGCATTTTTTGTAGATATTTATATATTCTTCAAAATCGTAGTACATTATTTTATTCTATAATCAATAGTTTTCTCAGCGCACGCGATGTAAGAATTTTAAGGTCATTTTTGGTTACATTAATGGCATTTTAGTAAGGATCCCTTTTTTTAATAAAACATAGCCTATGTCACTCGGGAATAGTGTAGCTTGCCAACGGTGAAAGAATTTTTGAAATCGGTCCAGTAGTTTCGGAGCCTATTTATTTCAAACAAACAAACAAAAAATCAAACCTTTCCTCTTTATAATATTAGTAAATTAGTATAGATTATATTAATTTTCATATATCTTGAGAAGCATACAATTTTGAATAATTAAATCATCTGTAAGATATAGTACCTAATGTGTGAGTCATTTTTATATGTACTTGCGATAAAAAAACAACGATAGCGCGTTTTAATAACCTCATAGCGCCGTCTAGTTTTGAATATCAAAACTAAATTATAGCACGTATGTATGCATGTTGTGTATTATTTTATTGGTATTCTTAAATGTATGAATGAGATACTTTCATACCCAATCTGACCCCCTCTATTGTCTCGTGAAAAAGGTGGGGGAAAAAATTTTTATACACCAGATGTTGAAAGAGGACAAATAAATTTGTGAAAACCGCATTTGAATCCAATCTAAAGTTTTCATGTGATGCGCGCACAAATATACTGACAGACAAAAAAATCTACATAACTACATTTTTGGGTTCTATATCGATGTACCCGCGACGTCGTTTGTATGGCGTGTTGATTGTTGTATAAAAAGTAGCCTATGTCACTCTTCATGCTTCCAACTATCCCGAAACAAAAATCATGCCAATATTTTTATTTTTTATTTATTTATTTATATACACGGACCAAGGTCCTTTGACAAGTAAAATTAGAAAAATTTTATAAATTAACAGAACATATAAACATTAAAAATTTTAAGTTTCAAGCATAACAGATTTAAAAATAAAAAGTTTTAAGCACAAAATTGCATAATAAAATGGAATAGTTATCACAATTTTGAGAATTATTTTAAAAACAAACAGCTTGTATTATAATGACAGTAATGTTCTTAACTGATTGGTAAATAACTTAATGTTCACAAAGAAATCTATGCCTTGTGCAATATCGTTAGATAACTTTATGGCTCTCGATATAAAAGAATGAGATCCAAGATTTGTCCTGTGAGTAACTTCCTCAAAGATTTGCATAGATCGTGTTGATCTTGGGGGTACATGTAGACCAATATTGCTTAACAATTGAGAGCAGAATTTGTGACCATTAATTAAGTTATAGAGAAGGACAATATCTTTGTAATTCCTACGAGAGTGTAGTGAGTCTATCCCAAGAATGGATTGAAGAGATTCATAATTTTAATCCGCTAAGTGCATTTTATAAGCGTAAAATTTCAAAAACTTATGCTGAACCTTTTCAATCTTATTAATATAAACATTATATTGGGGAGACCAAACACATGATGCATATTCAAGGTGTGGTCTTACCAAACTGCAGTATAACAACTGTAACGTGGAACTTTCTGTGAAGTCACTAGAGCACATTTTTATGAAACCTAGCATTTTAAGTGACTTGGAGACTATATCATTAATATGAGAATTAAAGATTAGGTCACATTCAAAGGTAACTCCAAGATCTTTTATAGAGTTAACAGTTGTTAATGGCGTATCTTGTATATTATAAGAGTAAACATTTTGTTCTTTAGCTCTAGTGTAAGTTACGGCATGAAATATTCTTCAGATGTTAAGTTAAAAGAAGACAAACACATCTGTGAAAACCGCATTCGAATCAAATCTGTAGTTTTCATGTGATGCGCGCACAAACATACAGACAAACAGAGAGACAAACAAAAATCTAACCACATTTTTGGGTTCTAAATCGATGTACCCACGACGTCGTTGGCGTGGCGTGTTGATTGTTGTATAAAAAGTATCCGACCCCCGTTAAACCCTTATAAAGGAGGTAGATTTCTTAAAATACAATATAAGTACACCTCCACAACCTCTAACATTTTAATTTTCTACTCCCTTACTTCAAAAACATAGGACTTTGATACAAATTTCCAACCCTCGTTTTACCCCCTTAGGGGCAGAGTTTCGTAAAATCCTTTTTTAGCGGACGTCTAGACCTTATAAAGAACCAACCTGCCAAATTTCAAGTTTTATAATTTCTGAGATATGGTGATGAGTGAAATTTCGCTTTTATATAATATATAGATTAAAGCAGGTTGAATTTGATTGTTATCTTATACACCCTTTCTTAATCTTTTTCTAACTTTGTTAAGGGATTAAAATAGAAAGTAGATATACCTTAAAAAGTATCTATTATCCTATTGAACAACCTAAGTCATTTAAAAATAAATCTCTAATAGGGCAACCTGGAGACTTAAACAAAAGGTTTTATTAGGATTTAACGAGGGATTTCCCATAAGTACCTAACTAAGTTAACCATGTAAAGTAAATCGTTTTATCCAGTAACTGTTTTGAAAATAGACTATTAATAATAATATAAATATAAGAAAACCAAAAATGTAACGTATCATTTTGAATATTGAGTTATCAAAATAATATGGCAGAAATTGAATTTATTACCACGACAAAGGGTAAACCATCGATTATATTTGGTGGTCTTTAATACCGAATAGTACGCGATATACACGGTTTAGTTACCTGGTTATGTGTTAATAAAAAAAAGGGTGTGGCAGTCAGTGAGACTGCTGGCAGAAGTTATACTTCTATCTCGACTTCTATGCACTGTTAACTAATAAAACTTAATAACTACAAACTACAAACACAGGCAAGTAGAAGTAAATTTTTTTAAAAAAATAACTGTAATCAATTAAATAAATACTTAGAAATAAGCACAATTTACAAAAAAAACTTTTTATAATAGAAAGTTTTTTACTGATTTATAGGTCATATTTTGTGTCATCTCAACAATGCACAGCATCCCTGACATTGTAAAAATATTAAGTCATACAACGCTGTGATTGATCATAGAGAAGATTGTTTCCTTGTTAACAAAATCAAGGGTAGTTGTATCTAAAAACTTCCTAAAACAGTTTATTTTATTACCAGTTAAAATAATAATTACTGTTTTCACATGTATGAACAAAAAAAAAGAAAAAAACTTTTCTCTCGCGAGTTCGATCCTATTACGATAACCCAACAGAATTGTCACAATCTACCGCTTCACCGCTTATCCAAATAGTCCACCGCAAACTTATATGAAGTCTTTCAAAATGATAATATGTATACATATTTAATTTAATAACAATTCAGTATAAATTTCGAAATCTGTGTATATGCCTAAACACACTTGAAACATGCATTGTAATCCAGTTCTTAGCTCTAGGTAGTCGGGAAATAGGTTTAAATTCGATTGCAAATTCCACGGAATGACACAGAGACAAAGAACACGGCGAAAATATAAAAAACTTTCTAAAATAAGACCAGTTGATGTGTCTCCTTACTTCAAACACGAAAACTAAACAGTAAAACGATCAATGTACAAAAAAATTGTTTACAAAACCCCATAGTGCAAAATATAATGCAAATTACTGAATACATATTATGATTTATATTATTAATATAAAATACATACTAAACTTTATATGTTTACTTACGTGACAGAATTATAAAGTAATCTGTCAAACACAATGTAATACGTTACTATGATATTCCAAAACATTAGCTCAGATTGTTTTTTGTATATCTTTCTCTTTTCAATGTACTGATACCTTATATCTGTTTCTGTCTCTCTCTTACTCACACCATTACATATGTAATGATTTTTCCCATTTAACCCCACACTATGGAGGGTAGAGGTAAGGAGAATTCATTCTTATGAGGCTAAAGCTTCAAAAGTGTCCGTCCAAAAGCGTAAAATTTTGTTTTACTAGGGTGCCGAAGCCGGCGCTGTTAAGCAATAATTCCATGATTTGAATATAGCGATTTTAAACCGACTGAAATATGCAAAAATTAATGAAGTCTAACCTTTCACCCTGGTCTAACCTAAAAATTAACGTGACACGTTGTTGACATTAGATTTTAATATTATAAATTAAAATGGTGCAATTTTGTGTAATTAAAAATTGTTCGAATAGTCGCCAAACGAAAAAGAAAATATCGAATGATATATACTCTGGCACGGGATGAAACAAAGACGATTTCTGACCGGGCGATGACAGCTCAGTCAGAAATCGTCTTGTTTCACCCCTTGCCACACAATATACTATTTTTTTATGTGAATTATTTCACATTTAAATTATTATTATTATTATTATTTGTCATTTTTTATAATACAAAATATTATTAAACAATATATGTTTTATTGTTTATAAAATATAAATTAAATAAGATAAACGTAAAAGTTGATTCAGTTTTCTAACTAAGTTTAAAAATAGGACAATAGCTCTACAAATACGAGACTTTTAAACTTCTGTCTCTCATATGTGAAAAATAAATTGGCATAGATTTCTTTTCAGCTTTCTCGGGAACGTATCTTTTTCAAATACCTAATGCTATAAAATTCCTTTGAATTTTTTCTTCTTCTTTGCGTTCGTTGTATCCCTTATAATCCAACTGTCAAACCTTTTCCGTCAATCATTGAAAGTAAAAATATCAAGAGAGAAGGTACAACAAATACAAAAGAAAAACCGCAAACTCTATTTCCAAACCCTCTAACTTTATATTATATGTATCCTTTGTTTTGTAATAAAATATTTCAACTTTTTTTAGCAGCTATATTGGTACAAATAAGGGGTTGAAACTTTGTATGGGTTTTATTTGATAAATCATTCCGTTTTTTATAAAAATTATTATGCTCCGACTCATAAAATGGTAAAAGTTAAAAAAAAATTGTTAAAAATCTTGAAAAAACGTTGAAAATCGTGAAGAGTTGTTAAGAATAAAAAAAAAAATGGTAAAAAAACTGTAAAAAAATTTTGACTATCTTTAAAATCGATAAAAACGGTTACAAAACTGTAAAAAATCATAAAAAAATGTTAAAAGTTGTGAAAAAAATTGACAATCGTAAAAAATTTACGTAAACCCTACAAAAATATTAAAAAACTAGAAATCCTAAAAAAAACGTTGTAAATTGTGATAGTCCTTAATTATCTTAAAAAATTGCTCAAAATTATAAAAAATATGTGAAATTCCTGATATAATGTTAATAATCGTTAAAAATAATGTTGAAAATCTTGAAAAAATGTTGGAAATGGAAAAAAAAATTGACAATTGTGAAAAATAGTTTGGAATTAAAAAAATTCGAAAAGAGGTTGACCTTAAAGGCCATCCTTGCAACTTCCCGCTAGTTTTAACCGTAAAGCTATAGTAACGTAACGTATTTTGACGTTTTTGACTTTTTTGACTTTTTTTGAAATATTTTAAAAGTGCGTTATTCGATTTTAATGTTCAAGATGGCATTCGACGCAGTTTTTTGAGACCTAAAAACGTTACTAGAGTGCAAAATCGATTAGTCAAAAAATCGGAAAAAAAATCTTGAATCTTGAAAAAAAAACAATTTTTTGAAATTTTTCGACAACGATATCTCACGAACAAATCAACCGATTTTAATTTGCAAAACGGCATTCGATGTGGCTTTTTAAGCTTGAGAGCTGATTAGGTTATGAAATTGATCGATGCAATAGCCAAAAAGATATGCCCAAAAAACATCATTTTTACCAATTGTTTTTTTCGGTTATTTTGACATTTCTCGAAATCTACCGGCTCGAATCGGTTCAAACTTACAGGGAATCTAAGTTAGATGGAACTCTTTGGAATGCTTTTTATTTCATTCCGATCGGTCAAGCCGTTCAAAAGTTATAAGAGGTTTACATACATCCACACACACACACACACATCCACACGTACATACAGACATACAGACACCCTCGTAAAAATAGTCAGGGGAGGTTCCTAAGACCTCAAAACGTTGAGATCCGATGAAAACTCGATTTTCGAAAAACGGGGTGAAACCAATAACTTCCCGATTTTAAAAAAAATTTTAATTTTTTTTAGCGGGAAGTTAAAAAAGTGTAAAACCGTAAAATATTAATATATCTATTATACATCCTTAAAAAATGGCAACCTCAATCAATGAATCATAGATCCGGTATAGGCCACCTTAATGATATGTTTTCCTATCTCCTATTTTTGGATAAAGATCACGCAGTTTAATATAGTTTATATTTGGTACTTACTAATTAACTTATTAATTTATTAATGTATTTATTATTGTAAATTCTGAACTTTCATACGTAACAGACAGAGCCCTTAAAGAAATGATTCAAAATGGCATAGTCGAACGATCCAGTAGTCCGTGGGCTTCTCCTGTGGTATGAGTGAGAAAGAAAGACGGATCAATCCGGTTTTTTGTCGACTATCGAAAGCTTAATGATGTCACTAAGAAGGACAGTTTGTTATTCTTTGCCAATGATTGATGATGCCCTCGACGCTTTGGCACGTTCTACTTTGTTTTCTACCTTGGATCTTAAAAGCGGATACTGGCAGGTTAAAATGAGTCCTGCAAACAAAGAAAAGACTGCCTTTACCAGTGGATCAGGGTTATGCCAATTCACGGTCCTTTCGTTTGGTCTCTGTAATGCTCCTGCCACGTTTGAACGGCTAATGGAGAACATACTCCTGGTTTGTCATGGAAAACTTGTCTAGTTTATCTAGATGACATCATCATAATGGGCAAGACTTTTGAGGATCATTTTTTCTACCTGCAAGAAGTCTTTAAAAGATTACAGAAAGCTAATTTAACATTGAATGTTAAGAAATGCCACTTGTTCCAGAGACAGGGCAACTATTTAGGACACAACGTAAGCAAGGATGACGTTGCTGTTGACCCCGATAAGATTCAAGCCGTTCAAAAATGGCCAATCTCTAAGCACAAAAATCAGCTCCAAAGTTTCTTGGGTCTTTGTGCCTATTATCGACGGTATGTTAAGAATTTTGGAGACATCGCCAAACCTTTGACACGTTTGATAGAACAAGACAAGTCGTTCTGTTGGGATTAGGAATGTCAAAACGCGTTTGAACTATTAAAGAAACAGCTGATGTAAACCCCTATTCTTGCTCATCCACTTCTGACGGTAAGCTTATTCTGGACACCGACCCCAGCAATGTGGGAATTGGAGCCGTCTTGTCACAGCTACAAAATGGCAAGGAAAGAGTGGTTGGATACTTTAGTAAAACTTTATCGAAAGCTGAAAAGAATTATTCTGTAATTTGGCGGGAATTGTTGGCAGTTGTACAATCCGTCGAGCACTTTTATAAATATCTGTATGGCAGAAAATTTCTGATCAGAACAGACCATGCCAGTTTAAAGTGGCTACTTAGCTTTAGGAACCCAGAAGGACAGATAGCAAGATGGCTCGAAAAACTGCAGGAATATAATATTGAAATCGAGCACAAACCTGGAACAAGACATCGTGATACTGATTCACTTTTCAGAAGGCCATGTCGACCTGATTGCCCCCATTGTACCCGCGTGGAGCAGAACGAGAAAAAACTTGCCTTAGTTTAGGTTGTGCCAGAGGACGAGAGCTCTATGCTGAAGGAGCAACAAGAAAACGATCCCGTTCTAAAACAGATTTGGGAATGGAAAAGAATGGACCGTCGTCCGTTGTGGAGAGAGATATCCTTATCCTTTCCTGCTTTAAAAGCATATTGGGCTCAATAAAACTCTTTAATTTTGGACGGTGGGCTCGTTAAAAAACTTGTGGAAAATTCCGACTGCACCGAAACAAGAAAACAAATAGTGGTTCCAAGAAATGCTGTACCAGAAATTTTAAAACAGATGCATAATGATAGTTCTGGAGGACATCTGGGTATCACGAAAACGCTGCAAAAGATCCGAGATCGATTTTACTGGGTAAATTGCACTAATGATCTTAAAGATTGGTGTCGTAAATGCACTACATGTGCTGCCAGTAACGGTCCGCACCGAAAACCGAAGGCGGAAATGCAGCAATACCTGGTTGGAAGTCCTTTTGAAAGAATCGCAGTAGATGTATTGGGGCCACTTCCACAGACCGATGTAGGAAACAGGTACATCTTTGTTGTCATGGACTACTTCACTAAATGGGTTGAAGCCTATGCAGTTCCCAATCAGGAAGCAACCACTTTAGCAGATATATTAGTTGAAGAATTCGTAAGCCGATTTGGGGTACCACTAGAATTACATTCAGATTAAGGGAGAAATTTTGAGATCAAGCTGTTTCAAGAAGTTTGCCAAAGATTAGGCATCCACAAAACGAGAACCACAGCTACGCACCCCCAGTCTGATGGAATGGTGGAACGAATGAATCGGACTATAATCAACTATCTGTCAAAAGTGGTGTCAGAGTGTCAGAGGGATTGGGATCAACATATTTCACTATTTCTCATGGCAATTCGATCGGCCATTAACGAATGGAAAAGAGTTACCAAGTGAGAGATTTAGTCTGGCTCTATAACCCCGACGGCGTCCAGACATTTGTCCCAAATTACAAAAAAACTGGGAAGGTCCATACACCATCAAGAAAAAGATTAAAGATCGTGAAAACCCGTCGTGGTCCATCATGATCGGTGGGCGCCTTACTAGGGAAACCACAGTGGAGGTGTGCAGCAGCTCCAAGAAGATGGTTCAGCTGGTTTAAGAAGTGTGCGGGATCCCGATTTATGAAATAATATTCCAGTTGGAATGAATCTACGGAGGGGGCAGTGTAACGGGATAACCGATTAAGAAAAGGACCTTTACTTGAAAGACTGTATTTAGGTTATTTGTTCTAGAATCTTCTTACTCTTTCTAGTGTGTACTAATTAGGTTTATGTTTCTCGTCAATTTATATATATATATATATATATATATATATATATATATATATATATATTGTAACGAGCGAGATGCCCTTAGTACGCCCCTGTCGCTCTCCTGGTAAACAACGCGCTTATTCTCGAACAGAACGATCGAGAGACTTCCTTCCTTTCTACGCGCGTCGAGAAATTGTTACCGAAGGACGTTCTGGAAGCCGTGAACTGGTATATAAGCGGAGAGCCACGACCCACGGAGAAGTTAAAAAGTTAACAGCGAGTAGTGTAAATATTCGAGCGAACTACGAAGTGAAAATAAATAGTGAATATAAATCGAAGTTAATTGTTGTACATAAATTAGTGTGTTATAGTTAGTTTAGTTATACTTCGTTTAGTTTGTAGTGTGTAAATAAATTAGACATTTTCGTTCAGCAGTGATTTTATTTTGAACCCCTAGAACGTAACAATTGGTGTCAGGTGTGGGGTAAATTAAACTGCTGTGTTAATTTAAATTGTGGACTTCATTATTGAATATTTTGTATGCCAGTAACGAGATCACAGGCGAAGAAAATGGATCAGGCGACAATGGAATTTTTCAAGCAAGCCCTTGAACAAATGACCCAGAAAATGGAGAATAAAATGGAAGAAAACACCCAGAAAATGGAAGAAAACACTAAGAAAATGGAAGATAATTTGGGAGATAAATTGACATTCATTGAAAATGAGTTGAAGAATAATTACTCCAAACTGGAAAATGAGATTGGAAGCGTAAAAGACGAAATTGGAAAATTTGAAGACAGGGTTGGAAACATTGAAGGCAGATTGGTAAATATGGAAGAAGAAATGCAGGTAAAATTGGAACAACAGGTGAAAACCATGGAAGAGCGATTGAGTAAGAACTTTAGCAAATATTGTTCTGTTAAGCTGGGAGAACGGGGTGAGCCAGGGCGAACAAAGATCAAACCTCCAACTTTTGATGGCAAAACACCCTGGAGCACATATCAGAAACAATTTGAAGCAGCAGCCAACGCCAACTGCTGGGACGATGAAGAGAAAGCAACTGCCTTAATTGTTGCGTTAAGAGGAGACGCACTGAATATCCTTCAGACCATTCCTGTAAGTCAACAAGGTGATTATAAGACTCTGACAAGTAGACTGCAAATGAGATATGGTGATAACTGCAAGAAGCCGGTTAAACCACAACGCCAAGAACAGGAAAACTAAAGCGGGTTGGCAAGAAGGGGCATAAACCGACCCGCCACGACAATGCCCCTGAAGTTGTAATTCAGGCCATCTCTTCAAGTGTTTATGTCGACGGTAAAATTAATGGGAGGTCCGTAAAAATGTTAGTCGACACTGGCGCAACCCGAACTATAGTTAAGCCGAGTGTAGTTGAAGGAAATGGAAAAACCTTACCAGCGATGGTTCGTTTACGGACTGCAACTGGAGAAGACGTGCCAACACATGGAAAGAAGAGGATCGTCATCAACATTGGGGACAGGTCTCTCGAACATGAGGTGCTGGTGGCAGATATCATGGAGGAAGTCATCTTGGGAATGGATGTCATTAAGGGTTATGGCTTCCAGATGGATATGAGAAACGATGTTCTGAGGATCGGAAGTCTGGAAATTCCATTCCTGGGATGTGAAGATATCACGACTCGAGTCTTACTCAGCGAAGATGTTCACCTACGTGGACAGGCGAAAACCATAGTGAAGGGGTATTTAGATAGAGACCTTCGAGATAGCTGTATAAGACTCATCGAACCAGCCAGTGAGAGTAACCTCGGGAAAGGACTGTTAGTCGGAAAAACCTTGGTGAGAGGCGGAAACGAAGTTCCTGTGAGAATGTTGAACACCAACATGTACCCTGTGATCTTGAAGAAAGGTACGATCCTGGGAGAAAGCTGTTCTGTGCTTTGTGTGACAGGAAGCGTTCAGGATGTGAAGAACCCGCTACCACGAAGCGAGAAGAGTTCGAAAAAATTATTTGAGACATTGGCTTCTTCCTGCACAGAACTTGCACCAGAACATATTAGCAAGGTGAAGAAACTGATTCATGAATACAGTGACGTTTTTGCTATGGACAACACTCAGATGGGTAGGACGAATGTTGTGAAGCATTCTATCAATACCGGAAGTTCAGATCCCATTCGCCAACAACCGCGAAGGCTTCCCATAGCAAAGAGAGAAGAAGCAGAAAATATAATCAAGGACATGCACGAACAAGGAATAATAGAGCAATCTGATAGTCCTTGGTCATCACCTGTGGTTTTGGTGAAGAAGAAAGATGGCAGCACCAGATTTTGTGTCGACTATCGTCGTTTGAACGACGTCACCAAGAAGGATTGCTACCCCATTCCAAGGATTGACGACACTTTGGACACGCTTTCTGGCTCGAAATGGTTCTCCACGCTGGATTTGAAGAGTGGGTATTGGCAGGTGGAATTAGATCCCAAAGACAAAGAGAAAACAGCTTTTACTATTGGGACAGGATTGTGGCAGTTCACAGTAATGCCATTTGGCCTCTGTAACGCACCTGCAACTTTCGAGCGATTAATGGAAACCATTCTTCGAGGATTGTCATGGAAGTCGTGCCTAGTTTATTTGGACGATGTCATAGTATTTGGCCGGACATTTGACGAACACCTGGAAAATTTAAGAGAAGTCCTTGAAAGGCTACGCACTGCAAATTTAAGACTCAGTCCAAAGAAATGCCACCTCTTCAGAAAAGAAGTGAAATATCTAGGACATGTAGTATCTGCAGATGGCATTAGTGCTGACCCAGACAAAGTCAAGGTTGTACGAGAATGGCCAGTACCACAGGACAAGCACCAAGTAAGGAGTTTTCTTGGCTTGTGCACATACTACAGGAAGTTCGTCTTGGGATTTGCTGACATCGCGAAGCCTCTAACAAGACTGACGGAAGATGGAAGGGACTTCAAATGGGATACTGAATGCGAGGATGCTTTCAATCGACTGAAGCAAGCACTAACAACAGCTCCTATATTAAGTTATCCTCAGACCAGTGGAAGGTTTATATTGGACACGGACGCAAGCAACACGGCCATAGGAGGCATATTATCCCAAATTCAGAATGGCCAAGAGAAAGTTATAGGATATTTCAGCAAGGTCCTGTCGAAGCCTGAGCGTAACTATTGTGTTACGAGGAGAGAACTTCTCGCCGCAGTCAAGTCCATGGAACATTTCTATAAATACTTGTACGGTCGCGAATTTGTTCTAAGAACAGATCATGCTGCTCTGAAGTGGCTTCTACAATTCAAGAACCCAGAAGGTCAGGTTGCGAGATGGATAGAAAGGCTGCAGGAATATCATTTTTCTGTGGAACACCGGGCCGGAAAGTCACATGGCAACGCTGACGCATTATCTAGGAGACCTTGTCCTTCCGACTGCAAACACTGCAGCAAAGCAGAAGAGAAGGAATTCTGTTTAAGAACAACCGTAGTGGATCTGGATTGGCTGCCAGAATCCCTGAAGCGAGACCAAGAAGGTGACACCGAACTAAAGATGTTGCTTGACTGGAAAGCAAAAGGACAGAGACCAAGATAGGAAGAAGTGAGTCACCTGAGTCCTAGGGTCAAGTCCTACTGGGCGCAGTGGGACTCCATCATTTTAGAGGATGGATTGTTGAAGAGGTCCGTCGAGAATGACGAGGGTACTGCAGCTAGGACTCAGCTGATAATTCCCCGGACTCGGACGACAGAAGTATTGGAGAAACTTCATAATGGAACCTCCGGTGGACACTTCGGCATCAAGAAAACGTTGGAAAAGATCAGAGAACGTTTTTACTGGGTCAACTGCAAAGAAGACGTCAAGGACTGGTGCCGAAAATGTAGACTTTGTGCTTCAACGAATGGCCCAAGAGGAAAACGACGAGCGCCAATGAATCAGTATAACGTAGGCAGTCCTATGGAAAGAGTTGCTATAGACATCGCAGGCCCATTCCCAGAGACCGACGATGGGAACAAGTACATATTGGTGGCGTCGGATTACTTTACCAAATGGGTTGAAGCACATGCCATCCCAAACCAAGAGGCCTCGACAGTGGCAGACGTGCTGATAAAAGAGATGTTTAGTCGGTTTGGAGTGCCACTGGAGCTACATTCTGATCAGGGACGAAATTTCGAGTCTGGCCTATTCCAGAGCATTTGTGAAATACTCGGAGTCAAGAAGACCAGGACAACGCCTCTTCACCCACAGTCAGATGGCCTAGTCGAAAGAATGAATAAAACTGTGGGAAAATATTTGGCTAAAGTGGTCTCTGACCATCAAAGAGACTGGGACCGGTACCTTCATCTGTTCACCATGGCCTATAGATCAGCCGTGCAAGAGTCTACTAGAGAGACACCAGCTTGTGTCATGTTCGGCCGGGAAATAAGATTACCCTGTGACCTAGAGTTTGGATGTAAGCCCGGAACAGAGATAGCTGGTGAGGACTACGTGAGCACATTGAGGGGCAGGCTACACTACATTCATGAGAAGGTCCGACAAAACATGCAAGTAGCTAGTGACCGAATGAAGACCCGCTATGACAGCAAAGCTACAGAAGGTGGTTTCAACGCTGGAGATTTGGTCTGGCTGTACAACCCCCAGAAGAAGAGAGGATTATCACCTAAGCTACAGAGAAGTTGGGAGGGTCCATACAGAGTGGTAAAGAGGATCAATGATGTAGTGTACCGTATACAAAAACTACCAAGGGGCAAGAGGCGCGTGGTCCATGTAAATCGGTTGGCGAAATACGAGGCGGACTACGACGAACAAGACGAGACCCATCTGAGAAGGACGACCAGCCCAGAGCATGTTGAGATGAGTTTCGACCAGTTCATGGAGAACTATGGTGGAACTGGGAAGGCACGATTCGGAGTTACCACCGAGCAGCAGCAGGACCTCTTCTCTGTGCCTGGAGATTATTCCCTAGCCCATTGTGTCGCCGAAGATCTGCGTATGTCCAGGGGAATAGCATTAGTCTTCAGGAAGAAGTTTGGCCGTGTATCTGAGCTCTCCAGACAACAGCCCCATCCCGGAAAAATTCTAAGTCTCACTGACGGTCATCGTCACCTCTTCTACATGGTGACTAAGAGGTTTTCCGATCACAAGCCTAGCTATAGAAGTATGTGGAATACCTTGCTGAACCTAAGAAACGAACTCACCAGGTTGGAAGTGAAGAAGCTGGCTGTGCCTAAGTTGGGTTGTGGTCTAGACCAACTGAACTGGAGAATCGTCCGAAACATGCTCGAGGTGCTTTTCCATAAGACAGGAATAGAGATACTCGTGTGCATTTTCAACCCGAGCGGAAACACAATGAAGGAGAAGACTGTGGATTGCTATTTCGAAAAGCAAGGGAGCTGCAAAAAGAGAGATGCCTGTAGGTTCAGACATACCAACCAAGGTGTTCGGGGACCGAACGTCTTAAGGAGGGGGCAGTGTAACGAGCGAGATTCCCTTAGTACGCCCCTGTCGCTCTCCTGGTAAACAACGCGCTTATTCTCGAACAGAACGATCGAGAGACTTCCTTCCTTTCTGCGCGCGTCGAGAAATTGTTACCGAAGGACGTTCTGGAAGCCGTGAACTGGTATATAAGCGGAGAGCCACGACCCACGGGGAAGTTAAAAAGTTAACAGCGAGTAGTCTAAATATTCGAGCGAACTACGAAGTGAAAATAAATAGTGAATATAAATCGAAGTTAATTGTTGTACATAAATTAGTGTGTTATAGTTAGTTTAGTTATAATTCGTTTAGTTTGTAGTGTGTAAATAAATTAGACATTTTCGTTCAGCAGTGATTTTATTTTGAACCCCTAGAACGTCACAATATATATATAAGTAAAAGTAGATATTGGGTAAACAGCAATACTTAACGTTAAATAAAACTCTTTAGAGTATTTAATCCAAGCTTTCGTAATTACTTTATTACATTATCAAGGAGCTACAAAATTAAGAGTGACAGAATGCAAGTAGAAATAAATTATAAATTTATACTTACATCTCTGTGAGGTTATAACGTTGTTGTTCTAAAAGAAATTAACATGAGTAAATAATAAATTATAAAATTAAAATGATGTTTTTTTTTAAAGTATTATCAAATTGATGTTTCTCACAAGATATGACATTAATGATTAAATAGTCATGTAACTATGATATCAAAAGTAATAAATTAGAGAACTAACTATAAGGTATTAGGAATAATAAAAAAATAAATTATGGAAGTATTAAGATATAACAATATTAAAGCTTAGATGTTATTAGCCCTAAGGGATTATCCTGGATGTATATCCCTCTAAGATCAGTATAACTGTGCAATGATATAGAAAAACCAGGAAAAAACTATATCTGCTGATCTTTACAATAACTTAATATATTTGAATTATAATTATATCTTATGTATGTACAAAATGTAAATTCAATTAAAATAAATAGTTTAATTGTGGAGAATTTGTGTATCTTAAAAATTTTGTGAATAAATTGTGTTAAAGTCCCCATCAGTTTTTCAATATAAAAGGAGAAGCTTCTACTGACTGAGATATAGACACACACAGCCGTAACTGCTGATGGTAGAAACGTGAAATTTGGACAGATTTATGAAAAATTCTTCAAAAATTACTTCGTTTTCTATGAAAATTATGCGTTCTCCTATTATAAAAAATTTATTAAAAATCGTAAAAAAATTGTTGAAATACTTGAAAAAACGTTGAGAATTTTCTACAAATGGTGAAAAAATGTCGAAAAATACAAATAAATCTTGAAAAACGTAAATAACTGTAAGAAAATTTTGACAATCTAGAAACATTAATAAAAATGGTTTAAAAACTGTTATAAATCCATAAAAAAAAAATTGTGAAAAATTGACGAAAATCCTGAAAAAAATTTAAAAATCCAGAACGATTGTTGGAAATCGTCAAAAAAAACGTTAAAAATGGTGAAAATTGGTAATAATGTTAACAAATTCTTGAAAATAGTCATTTTTTAAGATTGTTAAAAATGGTAAAACAAATGTCGAAAATCATACAGTTCTGTTGAAAAACGTGAATAACTTTAAAAAATTGGTTTAAAAAATGGTTAACAAAATGTCAAAAATCCTAAAAAAAAAATGTTAAAAATCGTAAAAATTGTTGACAATTGTCAAAAATAGTTGTAAATTCTGTAAAAAAAGTGTTTAAAATCATAAAATATTATTGAATATCCTGAAAAATGTTAAAAAGTGTGTAAAACGAGGTGTTAAAAAAGTTGAAAAAATTAAAAAAGCAGAAAAGGATGAAAAACTAGCAAAATTGAAAAAAAAAATCAAAATCACCAAGAAATTTTTTACAAATAGATAAAAGTGTAAAATGGATAAAAATTGTAAATAAAAGAAAATGCTTTCAAAGGTGAATGTATAAATTTTATAATTTCATTTTTCTAAAACCCTAAATGACTTTTTTAATTTTAAATAATAAATAGAAACTGCTGGAATGTTTTAATAAGATTAATAAACATTTAAAGACTGTTATAAAGATAATTTTTAGTAATGCATTATTAAACTTAAAACAATAAGTTATCTAAATAAATAAAATTTACTTTGTACTAAAATACTTTAAATATTTTATATAAAAGTGGCATTTTAAATATATTTAAAATCATTGGTGAAATAATACTTTCGTACAGCAGAAGTGACAACTTAATAAAAACAGTTTTCAACATGTCTTTCTCTGGAAAATATAAATACGAATCCGAAAAAGGTTTTAAAGAATATTTGCAGAAAGAAGGTACGTAGATCTTTTAAAATATATATTTAACCAATACAAAAATTTATTTTGTTTAGTTAACTTTTTTTACATCTACAACTTAAAGCAGCGGTTCTCAAACTGTGTGACGCGCCCCCAAGGGGTAAGTTAAGTTAGGTTGGTAATAGTATAGGATCCCGATAGAGAACGACCTTTACCGAGCTGGTTAATGGACCAAACATATTTTTTATGTAATTTAATATATCAAAAAATATATTGCATGTGGCTTGCCTATCGAATTTCAGTCCAGGATATTTTTAATTAATTTTTAAAAATTTTTTGTGCGACTGAGAGGTCCCTACCAACCGTACCATGCGATAGAAGCGGACACAACATAACAGCGTTTGTATTCCGGCCTTTTAAAGAGAGAGAGTGCGCATGCTCTCTGCTCTTGAAAACAAGTAGGATAGCGATAGACGCGTACATTCTGAGCATTATTTTGGAGTAGTTTCATATTAAAATAAAAGATTAGTTTTTATTTTTTTTTCAATCAATTAAATATATATGTGTATTTATTTTGTTACATTAAAGTATATATAAATTTTTAGTTAATAAGAAGGTTATAGCAATACATATATAATTCTAATCATGCAAATTTTATTTCTTTTTTTTCCTATTTAAAAATATTAACTAAAATAAATTAAAGCAATTTGCTCTATATAATTAATGTATCTATAGATATATACTGACAAATTAAAATCAATTGAAATTATTGAAAACAATTCAAATCTCAGCTGTTATGTTGTGTCCTCTTCTAACGCATGGGACGGTTGGTAGGGACCTCTCAGTCGCACAATTTTTTTTTTTAAATTAATTAAAAATATCCTGGACTGAAATTCGATAGGCAACCCATATGCAATAAATTTTTCAGTATATTAAATTACATAAAAAATACGTTTGGTCCATTAACCAGCACGGTGAAGGTCGTTCTCTATCGGAATCTTAGACTATAAGGGGTTTTATAACAATTACTAATGGCTGACATGCGCTTGCTTTGTGGCACACAATCTCTGTAAGTTGGGTTCCACATTAGAAATGGCGACTCAGACTTCTTTTTCTAGTTAAAGCTTATTTCGAATTTTAGATTTTAACGAAGCAACAACAGAAAACCCTGTTTCACAAAGTATCGCTTTAGCATTTCTTGCACAAAAAGCATTTGGAAATTCGATCCAGAAATTTGTTAAAGATTTGGTAATGAAATCTATTTTCAGTAAAGTGCTGTACGAAAAATCTATTAGTTGTTCTTCTTTTTTCTGGTGATAGGCCATTAGGTTTACAGTCAAATGGATTATAAACTCAATTCCAATTGGATAAATTCATATCTTCTTATTCAAAAAAATATTGTCAGAAATTCGCACTATTTCTAAATAGTCCTCCAAGATTTTTAATATTATAATTTTACGTTCCTCTTTTAATGGAAAATCCTGGATTCTACACAATGTGGAAAATATATAAAAACAGTTTTCTTTTAACTTGTTTTTCCATAAATGTATTTTTTTAGAAAAAGATTTTTTTTTACTCAAATTAAATACATTCAAGTTCTTTTCCTGGATTTGAAGAATAAATGTATTAAGTAATTCAAAGATATCTACCAAATAAGAAAGCTTCATTTAAAATAACTTGTCGCAGAATTCTGCCGAACGCTTATGACTTTTATCCTTTAAAAATACCTTTATTTCACTTATCAGTTCGCTTTACAACCTTATCTTATAATAACCATCTGGATGAGGAATAAAAATACAAAAAATTATGTTCAGCTCCCATATCTGTACATAGCGCAGAGAAAATCCTTGATTTTGTAATCCTAAATAATTTGTCGGCTGTAGTTCTTTCTTTAATAAGTTTGCAAAACAGTATATCATATGATACAGAATCTGAAGTAAAAAATTAAATGAGATTTATTATTGGAGTCACTTGCTTCATCAAGTTACATAGCAAATAATTTTCCAATTAGCTGAGATTCAAGCGGCTTCTGAAATTCTTCGACAGTTTGTATCATTTGACAAAGGAATATTGTTTAGCGTAGCTTTCACCAAACAATGTTTCTACAATGTCTCTGGCAGCGGTAGAGTAAGTTGATCCTCTATAGAGTGTTGTTTTTTACATTTAGCTACTTTGTAATGATGCCATCAAAGCTTTCTAGTTCACTACGAGACTCTTCTGTTTTCTCTTTTTTTAAAAGATCTGAGTTTTTCGTTGAAAAATTCACGCGGTTTACTAATGTATTCCTTGTGCAATATTTCTAGGTGCCTCTTTAATTTATTGTGTTTTAAGCTATCAGTAGCTAAAAAAATAACCCATAGCGGTTTTTCTTCTCCACTAATTTCAATGCCAAGAACATATGACTATACCAGCTGAAGCTGAATATACAGTATTGCGTCGTCTAATTCTAATTACCCGAGTTGACTATTTTATTCTTGCAATACAACCCGGGACGTAAAATTGTTTGAAATAAAATCGGAGCGTTAAGTATGAGTTTTTAAGAACCGCTGACTTAAATTTTTTTTTTTAATTTTAAGGTTATTTTAAAACTATTTAACTTTTTAGCAAAAACATTAATATCTTTTAAAATCTTATTATATTTTTAAAGGTTTCAAATTACCTGAAAATCACACATTTAATGGCAATATTTGGGAAATAAAAGTAGATGGAAATAAAGCCGCTTTAACTCACCATATGGGGGGAAACGTGCCACCACGGGAAACTGTATTCCCGTTTGGTCAACAAGTTGAAGAAAAATTTGGTGACAATGTTGTTAAGGTCAGTAACTAATTTCAATAGTTTTAATAGTATATTAAGTATCAAGAACGGTAAGGACATTTTACCGATCGAAGACAATTGTTTGGAGAGGAGCGGAGCGACGACTCCAATTTTTGTCTGAGATCGGTAGTCCTTAACGTTCGTGATGCTTATAACGTTTTTTGCACGATAGAAATATTTTTCCGTATTAGACAGAGCACTTTTGACATTTTAATAACGTTAAAATGTCAAAAGTGCTCTGTATACATCACATATGCAATTATTTACTTACCGTTCTGTTTCAGTAAACACAACATACTGATCAGGCAACAAACGCGGTAACTAAGCAAAATCGTTCTATCGTGCAATATAGTTATTTATGAAACAGTTCGTGAAGTATGCTTTTTGCGCACGCACGCGATGTTTAGAGCACGAGCGAAGCGAGTGCTATATATCGCGTAAGTGCGCAAAAAGCACTTCACGCACAGTTTCATACAATATTTTATCTACGATAAACAGATAAAAAATAATTAGAAATTCAAATTTGAAAATTTAAACTACAAAACTGTCAGAATGACTTTGGTTGAAATGTAATGCTCTCATAGCAACACCATGACAACGCGAATGCTAAGGATATTTGATTATATGAAAGTGTGTCAAAAACAGTGCGAAAAAGTAAATCCCATTTAAAATACATTGTTACTTCACGCACACTTTCAATCCTTCACGCACTGCTGTCTATAATGACAGTTTTCACGAACTAAAAATTGATACATAATATGAGGTAGAGCAGATAAAATATATTTCATAATTATATACCCTAAAATCATAAAAAATCCCACTCTTTGTATGATTTAAGAGCATAACTAGGGCTGACAAGATACACATGCGTCCTATAAGATATTGTGTCCCCCTTTTCTTGCTATAATTCTTATGTTTCCTCAGAATTAGAGCAGCTCTTCTAGTCCCATCTTTCTTAGAAAGTTTTGGATATCATTGAGCTTCAAGTTAGGTAGATCTTTCTCTTCTGTTTCGGATGATCCTAAGTATCTGACCCTAAAATTACTTTGACAGTTTTTAAGTAAGGTTTCTTTTTCCTTGGAACAGTGGTCTTGTTGTGGTTAATATTTATTCTCACCGAATTTCACCACCGTTTTGTTTTATCAGTAATATGTCGCAGAGGACATTTTCATATTTCCCTCTTGTGCGAATACCATTTTTTAGGATTTGTATTAGTTCCCGATCAATTAGTTTTCAAGATCTTTAACACATTTTTACGGTTGTATTTGTTCGGAAATTAATCTTTTAAGGTTTCCTATAAAATTCTTTCATATATTTTATTTCAAATTTTTTCATTAAGACCATCGTTAACTGGTGGAACGAATCGGATAAAATTGAACATCTCTTAATAATTCCCCTAGACAACTTAATATCAATAGGATTTATACCGTTACTACATTTTGACCAATATAAACATCTGATTAAAACGTTTTTCAGGAAGCAGAAAACAATTCTTACTGAGTATTATCATACATAAACCAATATTCATATGGTTTAAATTGCCTTCTAAATGATATTTTTTATTAAGGCAATGACTATTAAAAACCTACAAAATAAAATAAGGCATATCAACCTTCTGTACAATTGGTGACATAATTCTTTTAACTCGCTGACTGCATGTAGGTGATCGTTGACGAAACACTGATGTATTTGAAAATTTTTCAGGGTTAAGTTAATTTTCTTGCTAAACGGACGCATTACAGGTTATGTTCAACTTACCACCAATGCATATTTATGTACAGGGCGAGACTACGAAACTGCTACAAGGCCAGGCTCCCATAAACTTATTTAGGAAAAAAGAGCAAGCAGGGCTATATGATAGGCGTAAGGCGGATCAAATAATGAGTATGCTTTAGGATACGATAGACCCACCTATTCAAGGAGAGTCAATCTGGTATACCGATGCTCAGAGACTACAACAGGCACAGGGTCGGGTATACATAGTAGGGGACACAGGATATAAGTCCAAGAAGGACTAAGTGATTATGTTACATTGTTTTAGGCTAAAGTTATAGCCATACAACAGTGTGCAACGAAGATTTAAAGTTAGCGTATAACGGTTAAAACCGTAGTCGTATATTCGGGTAGCCAAGTAGCTCTAAAGACATGGCACATGCCACAAGTCGGACTCCTCTCACACTAGCATGTATTCCAGGACATTCATTTCGGGGCAATGTCAGAATGGTTGTCAGTCTCTTGACAGGAGATTGTAGGCTTTGAAAACATCCAATTCAGCTAAACTTGATAGATAAAGATACTGCCAAGAGGAGAAGGAAACCGCATTTCATGTCCTATGCCTTTCAAGGACGCAGTATATAGTATTGGAAAAGTAGAAACGCCACTGTCAAGGCTATTAAGTCTCGTTAAGAGAGCAGGGATAGACAAGGTGCTCTAATCCTATTCTAGAGATGATGGGTCTTCACAATAGATCTGTAATGGTCGCAGTAATACAAGCTAACAGCCAACCCAATGAATATCTATCTATCTATCTATCTATCTATATTGTACAAAAACTATTATTCACTTCTATTATTTGATGCAATAGTTTTCTAGCTACCAATGTTTCTCTTCTCCCAATATTTCTCTTCATCCATAACCCCGTGATAATGTTCCTTTTTTCTTGCAATAATGAAAGGTTTTGGCAAGCGCTGAATATTATTAAAATGAGTACCGCATTCATGTAGTGTAAAAAGCAAAATATTTAATTTTGACATTTACTTTGCCTACCACTTATTGGGTAGGGAGTCCTTTTGTAATAGTTATTTACGTAACGAGTTATGAAAAGTCCAATTTTGTTTAACGAGTGTGATGTTGCAGCAAGAGCGTAGCGAGTGCTGCAAATGAACACGAGTTAAACAAAATGGCGTTTTATAACGAGTTCCGTACAAGATTTTTTATAATTTTGACGAAATTCCATAATTAAAAAAATCATAATTATCTAATAATTATTAAAAACAATACATCTAGTTCTCGTGTTTATTTTGCATTGACACCTTTCTAATGACAATTCTATTTAATACAGATATAATTAATAGGTAAGTTTCTGACTTAAATATTAAGTATAATTATTTAATTTTTTGTTTAAAAATGACTGCTTTTAAATATTTCTTTAATAAAGTTAGTATAAAATAGTTCTTAGTTGTTTATATTTGCTTTATATTTTTCGTAACTTGTTTTGAAATGAAGTTTTCAAAACTAGTTACGTAAAGTATTACTTTTCAAAACTAGTTATGAAAAGTAATGACTTTCAAAACTGACAGCAGTTTTGAAAAATGTCACTTTACTTGTCAAAATTATAAAAAATATATTATAACAACCAATTTAACATATAATAGACTCTGCAAAGTATTGTCCACGACTGCAATAGCTTCTTCAAGTTTTTAAAGAGATAATAGTAGGAGGAAGCCAAATCTGAATATGGTAGATTTTCAAGCAATTCGTTCTTTTCGTTCATAGTCAACAAACTTGTGTGAACGCGTGCATTGTTTTGATTTAAAATGATTGTTTTCTTTTATAAACCGGGTCTTTCTTCACGATTTTTTTATCCAATTGGTCCAAAAATTTGCAATAATATTAAATTTAATTATTCTACCCTTTTCAAGATAATCAATTAACAAAACCCCTTTTTGCATCCCAAAAAACTAATACCATCACCTTTTATGCCGATCGTTCTGACTTCAAATATTTTGGAGCTGAAGAACCAGTTTCAGTTCACTATAAACGTTCTTATTTTAGTTTAGGATCATGATCTTAGATCCAAGTCTCATCCATAGTTATAAAACTACGCACAAAATTTGTTACATTCTGCTTAAAACGCGTCGAAATTACGCTAAGAAATTTGTATTTGATTTAGTTTTTGTTGAATTTTTAACAAATAAGACACTAACTTTCCGAACAGTTTTATCATATGTACTTCCTCGTATAAAATTACTTGTACTGGTTTATCTGGGATGCCTAAGGTATCAACAATTTTATAGTCAAACTTGGATCTTTACAAACAATATCATAGACTTGCTCAATGATTTCTGTTGTTGTTGCACTCTTTGGACATCCACTACGAGGTTCATTTTCGACGCTTGTACGACCACATTTAAACTCGAAAACCTATCGATGGATAGTTGGAAATAAAGGAGCAAATTCCCTTAGAACTTCTCTTGCTGATAAATCTTCCATAAACAATTTTTTTTTTCACTACACGATATTCGTTTTTTTTTATTGTAACATAACACACTAATACGTCAACTTCAAATGGTTTGTAAACGAAGAATGAATTGACAAATCAAATGGAAGATAAAATATTAAAATAGCGCATAAATTTTGATTAATCTACCAGTAATTATGTATTGCTTTTAAAGTTTTTCAACCAACCGTTATATTTAATGTTTTAAAATGCTATTTTTAATTTCTTTATCATTTTTTTTATGCTTTTTAAAGTGTGGCTGCTTTTTTAAGTGATGTATTTTTTAGAGCACCGTTACTTTATCTGGTAATGATCTTACAATGGTATCAATACATGCTGATGGTTCTGAACGCACTAAAATTTATAAGTTTGATGGTGATAATTTGCGTATCGTAAGTGTATTTTACAAAACCTTATGTTTTACTTATTTTTATTATTTTTAGCATCACAAATCATCTAAGGGTAATAAGGCTGAAATCCATTACAAAAAATTTTAGGTAAATAACAATTTGGTTCATCAAAATAAGAGAAAAAATTCTGTAGGTATATATTTTACAATAAATAATATGATTTTATGACTTTTTATTTAATTCACATAAAATAATAACAGGCAAGCCTAATTAACCAATTTGTTTATCTTTCTATACATATAATAAAACTGTAGAAATATAAATTCTGTACATTAAAAATATTTAAAAAATAATTAGCGGAGGTGTTACTACATGGATGTAGAACCCAAAAATGTGGTTAGATTTTTTTTGTCTGTCTGTCTGTATGTTTGTACGCGCATCACATGAAAACTACTGATCCGATTTGAATGTTTTTACAGATGTATTTGTCTTCTTTTAACTTAACATCTGGTGTATAAAAATTTCTCCCTAGCCCCTTTAACGGGGTGGATGAGAAATTTTTATACAACAATCAACACGCGACGCGAACGGGTACAGCTAGTGTAATAGTACGAATTTACAAACAGTTAAAAGATTGCACAAGAGACATTTGCAAGATTTTTTTTAATAATATATCTGCTAAGTACTTATAAAATGAGTAATAAGTAAATTTGTTGTTTGTTTATATTATGTATTAAACATTCTCTGCCTTCTATCACATCACATTTTTTATCCAACCTCGTTGCAGTCTTCTTTCTTTTATATTTTGTTTTGCGCAGTTTATAATTATTTGCTTGTGCGTTTCACGTCGACGAGAAATGGTATGTCTAGGTCTGTATAAATGAAGTAATTCGATACATAGGTACCACAGTGCACTTGTTATGTTTTTGGGTATTTTTTAATTTGACTGTTTGTATTTGATGGGTTGCTACATCCAATACCAGATTAACCTATAGGCAAATTAAGCATTTGCATAGGGCATCACGTGTTAGGGGTACCATAAAGAGCACAAAAAAATATTTGCTAGCAGATGAACAGCATTTTAAATTAACTCGGGCGTTGACGTGTGCCATGGACTTCTGCTTGGTCGCTCGCTAGCTCGTCCATGGTCGGCAGAATTCAGAAATTCGAATGCTCCCGGTTTGCAATCAGAAAAATTACCTCCCCTGTCCGCTGTACTAATGTTTTTTTAGCAATGTGTTGTCTACTGCGTTTTTTCATTAATAAAATCTGTACAATATTGTTACGATTCAACCGTTAGATGGTAGATTTAAAAAAAAAAAAATCTTCTAAAAAATGAAAATGTTTTGAAAACTCTATCAGACATTAGAAACCAAAATCTGGTATTTTAGAGACATAATATAGATACGTTATAATATGTAAACAAAACACCAGAAGAGAAGAAGCTAATTTTTCTGATAAACTACAGAAACTTACTTATGTTGGTAATGTGGAACGAAATTTTGTAAACTGTTCGAAAAGATAGAAAGGCATTACAAGACCCGGAAGTCACTCTAGAGACTTTTAGTATACAACACAGAAAATACACGTCAAATTGACAACGTCAATTAGTTTTAACCCATTTGACACATACAAAATGATCACATAGGAGACCAACGGAAGATAAAAGATATTATATCAACGAAATCGTTGGGTTTTTGATTACTCAGTAGGTCCAGTGTAGCACGCTATAATTTTATTTCTGTTAAGTTAATAATTTTAAAATTACCAAAGTTGGATGGTTGAAATTTTTTTTTGCCTCGTATCTTCGAAATAAAGCGACCCATCAAAAATCACCAAACGACAAAATATCCTTGTCCAAGGAATAGTACCATGTTTACTAAATACCCTTTATATAAGATATTGGATGCGCCACCTTAAATACGGTGGTGTCATAGTGCTTAATTTAGTAACTATTTTCTTAGTTTTATATTTTTCGCATTTTTTTCTGTTTGTTTCGACTATTTTACTTTCGTTTCTTGTTTTTCTATTTATTTAGAAATTGAAATACAAAACTATTTACCGGCTATAAGTTAATGAACTTAGATTGCCATCTATTAGGAATTTACAACACTATATAATAAATACATCATTTCTATTGAAATATTAAAGGTACGCGGTTGAACGCGATAAAAAGTATACCTACTGCTGGTTTTAAGCTATCTTTCGACAATTTTTCGGCCAAAACGGTTTAGCCGTTCTTTAGTTATAAATAGTGTAACTGACACGACTTTCTTTTTTTAGGTTATGTACCTGAATATATTAAAAGCATGGGGCAAGATACGATTGTATTATTTTTTCATCTTTTTATGTTATAAAACGCTCTGTGTTTTATTTATTTACCTTACATAAGATTTATAAATTGGATGCAAAGCGACCACAACAGTGCTATTTTTGGAGTAGAAATGGCGCTACTTGCGATTGTTTCTAACTTTAGCAGACCTCTAACAACAAATACCAGTCAGTCTATATTGGGGATGTCTGTTGATTAGTGACTGAAGAGACAAGTCTGTACTGTACTGATGAGCTCTAATACAGCGAAACACAGTGTCTACAGTTTGGTTTTGCCCTTGTATAGACTGATTAATATTTATATTTACGTCGCAGCATCATGTGCATTTGAGTTAGGAATTCTAACCAGGCACAAATCTGGGTTATGTACCTGGATATATTGACAGCATGGTGCAAAATAGGATTGTAGGTTCTCCGCCCCTTAAAAATATGCTTCTGTTTCTTTATTTAACAATATTTTATTTCTATTGAAACATAAATGTATGAAAGATATAATTATGATTTATTTCCTACAAATTTTTGCTATTTTTACAAAAAAACAATCGCTGGACTCGTAATAACCGTCTACGTAGTGTCTTATTATTTTACGTCTCCAGTTAAGGGTTAATTAAGAAACGATAATATATTGTTGGTACCTACAATTACTAGTTTCTGTAGTCAGGACAACCTTCGAGTATCTTACAATTAGCGGTTCGGACGTCATGAGATTTAACTAGTCTCCCTAAGAAACTGTTCGTTGGCGGGTTGGCGTATACCTAATGACTTTAAGTATAATTTGTGCATCTGTAAGTAAATAAATTTACTACAATTTATATTAAAATTTATTATTAGCACGATCCAAAATTAGGATTGATTTCATTTTAACCAGTATATGTGGGTTATTTGATTAAATGTGTTTGCGGCAGAAAACTGTCAACCGTAATATATTCCTTTACAGTGATCTAGCTGAAGTTGGCGAGATCAATACGAGAAAATTTCCACACATCCAATATAAAAGAAAGATATTTAGTCAATATGGATGTTTATATTACTTGGGTTAATATTGACTCTGGTGTGAATTTGATTTTCTAAAGTAAATCAGGGAAGGGGATAATCCCGATTGAATAAATAAAGGAAGAGAATAAAAATAAACGCATTTCAGAAACTTTTCTTTCTACAACTATTACTTTGTTGACTTAGGAACGAAATGAAATAAGCCTGGTATTTACGACTTTGAATTTTAACAATACATTTTATTTTTTGTGTAAAATTATACCAACTTTTTGTACACTTTCTAAGGTGTTAATAAAGCTGATACAAAATGGCTAGATTAATTTATCCAATTATGAATACATAAAAACACAAACAAAAAGTCATAATGTCACCAATTGCGGATGGCACTTAGGGAGTAGGTGGAGAGCGAGTCGTAAATTCAAGCTGTTCCGATGGTCAGTAACGGGCAGATAAACTAAACTAAACTAACTGTAAAAGAAGAGGAAAATACCTAGAGGGATGAAATATAGGGTTCCACCTTATTTTTATAAAAACAAGAAAAAATGAAAGTACTACTTATGTACATATAAAGAAAATATCCTTTTATAAACAGTTCTGTAAGATTATGATCCACACACTTACAGTTCATTTCTTAGGTTCAAAATTCTGAAAGAGATGATAATCGTGAACTCGTTAAACGAAAAAAAAAAAACTTATAACCACTATATTAATGATAACAACATTATATATGTTACAAGGTGGACAAGTTCAGTCTGATTATTAAAAAAAGATATTTAACGAGCTTTACAAAGATGGATATAGATTGTACAAACAAAAAAAAAACAAGAGAATCGACATAAATCAAACGTGTATTGTTTAAACTCATACAAAAGAGGTGTTATAGATAAAGCAAATAAAAAATGTTGTGAAAGATTATAAAAAAAAATTAACAAAAACAAAACTATACTGAATTTAGTTGTTTCAGTTCTGTAATTATAAAAAGAATCTTTTCTTTAAAATTGTCAAAAAATAATATAGACACAAAGCTAATTTTATAATAAATACAGCAATGATTTTTTAAGATGTTGCATCAATTATTATTATCAAAACTAAACTTACACTCCTTACGAAGTGGATCTAACAAGCCTCTTAGGAAAAATAAGATCAGGTCAAGATTTACGTTAAAATAAAAAAAAATTAAAATAAGGATTTAGCATTGCAACAGGTGTAACCACGTGACCAACGGTAGCTATGAACTGATCAAATTCTCAGAAATCTATTTTCGTAGTCGTAACGGTTTTCCTGCCTTCTAACAAAAAAACGTGTGTATATTCTCCGAAACAAAAGAAGAGGAATTATTTACGCGTTTAAGGACAAGAATTCTATAACAAAGGCTTAAAATATTTTTTAAATGAATAGAGACAATAGAAACAGGTAGGAAACGCACTACAGGTGCTGCTCAACCTACCACCATTGCACATCTATATACAGGGCGAGGCTATGGCAACTACTTACAGGCTGCTACAAGGCCAGGCTTCCATTACCTTATTAAAAGAGAAAACGCAAGCAGACCTATATGATAGGGTTAAGGCGGATCAAATAATGAGCATGCTTTAGGACAGGATAGTCCCCAGGTATAACTTTGCGAGAAACTTTCGAGGGGAGTCAATCTGGTATACCGATGGCTCAAAGACTTAGAAAGGCACAGGGTCAGGTATATATAATAGAGGACACAGGATAAAAGTCCAACTAATTCTAGGTGCGTATGCCACAGTATTTCATGCTGAAGTAATGGCCATACAACACTGTGCAACGGAGGTCGTAAGTCAAGGTATAACGGGTAAAACCGGGTAAAACTGGGACAGCCAAGCAACTCTTAAGGTGGCACAAATAAGCTCACAGCTGGTCTGGGAGTGCGTTAGGTCCCTAACACATGCCGCAAGTCAAAATTCTCTGACACTGGCATGGATACCAGGACACTAAGGGTTTCGAGGCAATGAAAAGGTTGATGAATTGGCCCGTGCGGGAGCTAATATGCCAATGATTGGCCCGGAACCATTCGGCGGAGTTGCTGATATATTCAAAAAGGCTGCAATTGAGAAATAGAAGCTAAAGAAGGCCCAGAAGTGGTGGGAGAAATCACCGGGCAATCGACAAGCCAAAGTCTTTATAAAGGAAACTCGGCGAAGTTTACTGCAGATGTCAGAATCAATGTCAGTCTCTTGACAGTAGGTACATTGTAGGCTCAGAAAACACAGAAGTCAGCTGAACTTGGCAGATGACGACATCTGTCGATACTGCCAAACATTGTGAAAGTTTTAAAGGAATATGCTCCTTCATTTTCAACTGTGCATCGATGGTTTTAGATTCTTTCATTTTTGCTTTTAAAACTTTTTAACCAACCTGTACCGGGTCAAACGGTTCATCATGTGTATTATCTTGGTTTTATGAGGCGTTTGCTTTCGTGTATTCACCGTGTAAATAAAAAAAAAATGAACTGCAATATAAAAAACCGTGGGATATAATCACATGGTATCAATAGATCACTTAAAAAGCATTTGAACCCGCAAACTTACATTGAAAATCAATCCTACCTAAAATCATAACGCTTAAACGAATTTTCATTAGTCGATATATATACATTGTCATCGACCATTGTAAGCATGCAAAATTTCAGATTAATCGGACACCGGGAATTGAATCGAATTTAACTTGCAAGATTTTACCTTCACATACCAACATACATACATACATACAAGTCATGTTAAATAAAAGCTACTAAAGTCATTCCAATGTCAGTTTACCGTCGTCGGCTTTTAATTTTCAATGAGGCTAATGCTGACCATTGACGTAAAAATGAGGAAAAAGGGACAGTTTATCAAACGCATATTTCACAGCAAAAATATATAATTTATACTAGTTACTCTGTTATACTCGCTATTAGTAAAATAAAAGATTATGCCAGTTGTTCAACACAAACGACTGTTAGCGAACGCGGTGTCGCTGTTCAAATACAATATCGCTTCTTGTTTTTAATGTATTATTGTATGTAACCAAGTTATATGTCTTTTTCTTAAAATTTATTTTTAACTAATTTATTCCAAGTACGTCTGAGTTCTTTTGCTTCGGTGCTAATGAAGAGACGTTTCTATTTAACACGTTGTACTTACATAATGTGAAAAAGAAGTTTCAAAATGGGATACTCTACAATGTATAAAACTATCAACATAGAATAATATGACGTCTGTAAAGCTAGAAAGGTCAAGTCGGCAGAATCACACGTATCATATCTCAAAATTTAGTGCTTATTTAGTGCTAATTTAGTGCTGATAACAGATATTTGGTGCTGTGATAGAGGGACTAAAAATGAGAACACTGCTAACTTTTTATTAAGCTAGAAGTGTACCATTCGTGACCGCGCTAAAACGAAAACTATTGGAATTAAAAGACGTCACTATTTAGTGCTCAATTAGTGCTGCCAGTACAGTAAAATATTTTTGAAAAATATTTTTTTTTTATTATTTTTTTTTTAATCAACTACTGCTCATATAACGACACCAGCAGTCTTGAGAGCTAGAAGAAGATTTTAAAACGAGAACTAATGGATAAAAAAGACGTCACCATTTAGTGCTCAATTAGTGCTGTCAGTACAGCAAAAGATTTTTGAAAAAGATTTTTTTTTTATTTTTACTGCTAGTATAACGACTCCAGCAGTCTTAAAATTATTACTTGAATTATATTAAACTCCAATGTTGTATGAAAAAAATATTATTTTGAATGATAAAAATAATATTTACTTTTGTAAAAAATGTGTTTTTAAACTAAGCTAACGACTCACCAAATTTTATTTTAAGATTTGTAATTAAAAAATATTAAGATAATTTATATTTAACGATGAGTAAAAATAATTAAGGCTGCTAGCGTAGTTATACTAGCAGGAGTTGATTTAAAAAAAAAATAAAAAATAAATATTTTTCAAAAATCTTTTGCTGTACTGGCAGCACTAATTGAGCACTAAATGGTGACGTCTTTGAATTCTATTCGTTTCCGTTTTAAATTCTTCTCCTCGCTCTTGAGACTGCTGGAGTCGTTATACTAACAGTAGTTGATTTGAAAAAAAAATATATTGTTTAAAACTCCTTTACTACAACGACAGCACTATTTCAGCACTAAATAGTGACGTCTTTTAATTCCATTAGTTTCCGTTTTAAAGTCTCTCTCTCTAGCTCTTAAGACTGCTTGCGTCGTTATACTAGCAGTAGCCGATTTAAAAAAAATAATTATTTTTCTAAAATCTTTTGCTGTACTGGCAGCACTAATTGAGCAGTAAATGGACACGTATTTTAATTTTATTAGTTCTAGTTTTAGAGTCTTCTTCTAGCTCTTAAGACTGCTGGCGTCGTTATATGAGCAGTAGTTGATTTGAAAAAAATATAAAAAAAAGAAGTATTTTTCAGAAATATTTTGCTGTACCGGCAGCACTAATTGAGCACTAAATAGTGACGTCTTTTAATTCCATTAGTTTCCGTTTTAGCGCGGTCACGAATGGTACACTGCTAGCTTAATGAAAAGTTAGCAGTGTTCTCATTTTTAGTCCCCCTATCACAGCACCAAATATCTGTTATCAGCACTAAATTAGCACTAAATGAGCACTAAATTTTGAGATATAATACGACTGATTCTGCCGACTTGACCTTTCTAGCTTTATAGACCTAATAATATGTTTCTTAGACGACAATTCAACGTTGGGCCTAATAAAGAAGATCTAACTAATGGTGTTGTTTTGTTGTTAAATTGAAACGAAATATACTTGATGTGACTATTTAGTTTTTTATAAGTTAAAATTTATTACTTTCGATTACATAAAAAAATAAGTATCTTATCTTCACAACGAAAAAAAAAATTAACTTAATCTACTTTATTATGTACAGTTTTACCTAATTTAGAAACAGTAATAAAATCCTTGAAACCGTTTTTGATACATTGAATTTTTTAAATTTGTCTATGTTTAATTTCTTAAAAGTAGGTAACCAAAATGCATAACACAAAAACAGTTTAAAAATGTAGCAGCTCGTGCTCTCCTCTCCATAATTCCGTTGAATTTAAATATTTAGAACATTGTTCAAGACAGATTAATTATCTAAGTATTTTCTGACGACAGTAAAACAGTTCTGGTGAAAATTTAAAAAACGGACTAAAAATATCCTCGCTAATTTCACACCCACTTAAACTAATTGTTTTTAAAAGCTTGTTTTATCGATGAAATTATGGTCCTAAGCTCAGGCATAAAATCAAATTTCATCTTTATCGGTCCAGTAGAAAATACCCATAAAAAAAGATATATCCAGACAGACCGATAATATAATTTTTGTTTCAAACATAGTTTTTTACGAATTTATAAAGCCAAGAACTAACAAAAAATCTTTCAGCGATAATACTGAATACTCTTGTGAGAATCAAATGATAAATCATATTCAAGAGTATTAAGAATGACAATTTACTGGCCTATAAAGACCACCATAAAAAGCTTTCAAAAAAGTAAAAAGAGTCTAATGAAATATGTACGTAGACTGTAGATACTTTGATGAAGTTTTCAACTTCTACTCAGTTTGGAACTTTTCAATTATGCAACAAACGGAATTTTTCTTGGTTTTATTGGATTGTTCAAGTGCCGACACTGTTGAAATGTTAAAAATACGTAAACCATATGTAGAAAAGGATAAAAGGATAAAGAAAAAGTAGATCATGAACGTAATACATTTTTTAAAAGAAAAACAAGTTGAATGTAGTGTGCAAATTATTAATTAAATTACAAATATTATAAGAAATAAATCAAAAATTTTTTTGGGTAAATAGGGATAAAACCGTATCTAGTGCCATGCTTATAAAGTACCTGTTATTATATATATACATATATATATATATATATATATATATATATATATATATATATATATATATATATATATATATATATTATAACATATATAACTTGCTAAGAATTATAATATATAAGTTATTATGCTATAAATAAAATTTGCCTTGTAGTTTATAAATTTTGAACGTTGAATTTTATTTAAAATTTTTTATAGGCAAATTAGTTTTTATGATTTCAATTTTTATGAATTTAGATTATATTAATTTATTTATTTATTTATTTATTTACCCGACACTGACTCTTTTCTCATGGGCAGAATTCAATGCAAGTTTAAATAAATTATATACTATTGGATAAATATAAAAATTTACTACTCTTATATACCAAATGACATGATTTCGTTGAGAATTTAGAAAAAGAAGAAAATTTATAACCTTACTTTTTTTAATAAGCGATTGAAAATTAAACGAATGTTTAAAAACTTGGCTTATTAAACAAAATGAAAATGAAAAATGTGATTATTATTACAACTTGAAACAACAGAAATAAACTTATATACTAAGGAAATAGTGATTAGTGAAATAGTGAAAATGTTCCTACAATATTTATAATAAAACACAAAAGTTTTTTTTTATTGTTAATAAAAAAAGAACTTATACCGGTTTCTCGTAGAACCTCTTAAACATTTAGATGACTTCAAGCCTGGATTTAAATATGATTATCTCCATAACCATTAAAAATTTCATCAAAAATCTCTGGATAATCAGCTAACTCTATATATTGCTCTAAAGGTAAGTGAATTCTATTACTTTAACGTATTATCTGCTACAATTCTCTTCTAAATTTACTTATAAAGTGTCTCATACAATCTACAGCTCCACTCTGATATTTCTGGACTTTATTTTCTATCTAAATCAGATTTTCTGCTTACCATATATGCTCAATTACTTCTTCTTTATATTCGCTATACTTTTATATCAATTATACTCGATTATTTCTATCTTTTTTAATAAAAACTCAACTTTTAAAACAGAACAAAATTTAATACGTCTTTTCTCTTCAATCTCCAAAAAAACAAGAGCGCGATTACAAAATCAACAATTGCAAAATTCAACAAACTTCCACACTATCTATCTAGTGTATTTTACCTACTTGATAATTTTTTTACATAAATTACAAATCAGAATACCTACTCGATTTCTAATACAGATTTAAACAATTATTTATATTCAAAATCCTGTTACCTTTGAAATGAACTTAAAATCACATATTTATTAAACTATAATCTAAAATACTTTTCTATTATAGGATTTTTCATTTTCATCAAAATCAATTCTATAAAAATAAATATGATGCTTTAAAATTCCAATATTGATTATTGTAAACGTAAGTAAGTTCTAATTTAATACATGATTTAAATTATTCTTAATTTAAAATTTATATGTCTTTAGCATTGATATTTTCACACACAACTTTCTTATTCTATTTAAATATGATTCCTTAATTTAAATCATTATAAAACATTATAAATTTATATAATATCCTTTATTTTTTAATTTCAAATGTTTAATTTTCTTATTTTGTTTCAAAAAAATAGTATATTACGTACGAGTGGAAAAGTTACGCACGAAGCCGCGTAGCGGCGAGTGCGTAATTACACGAGTACGTAATACCTCTTACCACTCGAGTTACGTACTATGCTTTTTCTACGACTCAATATTTTAATTTTAATTCAAAATATTTGACATCTCTTAAAAAATATATGACGAAATTTGCCGTTTAAAATAACATTTATCAAAGTAGTGACAATAAGTAACATCCTAGATTAAATAATAATTTAAAATGTAATGTATGTTGCCTATATCTGTTTTATTTTTATTTTATTTTTTAATAAAAACTATTATATATTTATGTTTTTAAATTGACTAAAAGTTTGTAAATAGACCAAATAAAGTAGAACGTACATAAAAATTTTATTGCAATTTGATTAAACAAAGAAATTTAAGTTTTCTTATCTAAACGCACATGTATGTTATGAGATCTCATTACGTGCATATTGTTAAATGTTACTTACACGGAATGTCCACAGTGCGATTTTTGACGTTTACAGTCATGGGCGTAGAAAAAAATCATTTAAATTTAAACTATAACAAACAACTATATGCTATTTTTTTTACAAATAGATATGTTTTAAAACTCACATTTGATATTCTATTTACTTATCTTTATTTTCTCTTTTTTAGGAAAAAAGAAAGAAAACCAAAAACTCAAATATTAACAAAATTTGAACAAACTCATAATGTATGGCTTTGTATTCTACCCAGAGATCAAAATTGTCCTCGTTTAATTACTTCATAATAACTTTATTTAATTTTTTTTTTATTAATTATAGCATACTACCTCATATCATCTCAAAATATATATATATATATATATATATATATATATATATATATATATATATATATATATACAAAATAGGAAGGTATTGACTAGTAGAGATAAACAGAACGATGTTGATCCACCACTGTATGCAACGAGTGACAAATCTGGGGATGTAGTCAACAGGCCGAAGGTGAGTAATAAAACTCTTTGTTAATAATCAAGCTTTCGATATATTTCAAATCTTCATCAGGATTCTGATTGTATAAAAAATTATGGTTAGTATAAGCTCAAAAAATGAGTATAAAAAATGAACTTACTTAACTTGAGTCAAAGAAGCTTTTAAAGCATTAGCCACAAAAGATGAATACATAAAAACAAGTAGTGTAAACACGTAGACACGTACATAATAAAATTTGTTAAGATGATAAAAAAGTGTTAAGCAAACACTTATGTGCCAATACAACGTACTGTAGCGAAAATACACACAACAAGAAAAATTAAATAGAAAAATTTTCCTTTGTACAGTTTAAACTAACGATCTTTACTGTTAATTTTGGTAAAACGCTACTTTTTTAATTTGTGTAACTCAACACGCTAACAGAAGTACAAAATGGCGAGCAAGCGGCACCAAACGAAAATTCTAGAAAAAATTGTGGTAGTTTTTTTGTTAAATTTGTTTAAAACAACCCAATTACAGACTTTGGCTGGCTAACCTTCACTGATAGAGACACAAAGTTGAAGATTGAGATTGATGTTTAACTGACAAGCTAACATAACGTCGCGCACACCTAAAAATAAAACCAAAATTAGTTAATATTAAATAAAATAAAATTGTTTACATATTTTTTTGAAATAGGTTATGTTAGCTTGTCAGTTAAACATCAATCTCAATCTTCAACTTTGTGTCTCTATCAGTGAAGGTTAGCCAGCCAAAGTCTGTAATTGGGTTGTTTTAAACAAATTTAACAAAAAAACTACCACAATTTTTTCTAGAATTTTCGTTTGGTGCCGCTTGCTCGCCATTTTGTACTTCTGTTAGCGTGTTGAGTTACACAAATTAAAAAAGTAGCGTTTTACCAAAATTAACAGTAAAGATCGTTAGTTTAAACTGTACAAAGGAAAATTTTTCTATTTAATTTTTCTTGTTGTGTGTATTTTCGCTACAGTACGTTGTATTGGCACATAAGTGTTTGCTTAACACTTTTTTATCATCTTAACAAATTTTATTATGTACGTGTCTACGTGTTTACACTACTTGTTTTTATGTATTCATCTTTTGTGGCTAATGCTTTAAAAGCTTCTTTGACTCAAGTTAAGTAAGTTCATTTTTTATACTCATTTTTTGAGCTTATACTAACCATAATTTTTTATACAATCAGAATCCTGATGAAGATTTGAAATAAATCGAAAGCTTGATTATTAACAAAGAGTTTTATTACTCACCTTCGGCCTGTTGACTACATCCCCAGATTTGTCACTCGTTGCATACAGTGGTGGATCAACATCGTTCTGTATATATATATATATATATATACAGCAAGAAAATAATTTGATGAGACGCCTATTCCAGTGGAGCTTTGGTCACTTATATATACAATTTATTCAACAAAATTGTAGCAAGAAACTCTGCTGGAATATGTCTAAACAGTTTTAAATTGTCAATGAACTATTTGAACTTCACTTAACTGCCCTTATATACAACAATGATCATTCTAGTATTTGCGAGAAACATAATCTAATCTAATCACTATACACACTAGGAATTTCTAGAATAATCTAAAAACAATCTTTCAAGTAAAGGTTATTCGGTTATCCCGTTACAACATTTTAAATAACTGTACTACATTTCGCATTTGAAATTAGATATTATTAATCTCTCCTAGATAAAAATCGACTATAGATTATTTGTTTTAATTGGTGCATTTGGTACACACATACCCAATCATACCAATAACGTATAGGTAATGTGACAAACAGAGATAGGTCGGTTCAACTGGAATTCAAAGTTAGCTTAGATACATTTTGGAGATTGCATTGATTGTATTAGGTATACAATAAGTAAGACTGAGACTAGATCCTTGATAAATTAGTTTACATTTCTAAGGAGATCGTAATTATGCAACTATCGTTTCATTTGAATAAGTGTTTGGCAATCATATTTTGTTATTAATTGTCTTTAGCTCCGTCTATACTTTATCGTTTCTTTGTTAGACAACGAAAGTAGAACTGGCGTAGTTTTTTGTCTGTTTGAATTAAAGATTTGTTTTTTTTATTAAAATATAAGTAATAGCTTGTTAAGAAATGTAAACAATTGAATTGATAATTATTGATTTAAAAAATTGTAAATATCGAAGAAAAAATTGAATTAAAAAAATTTATCCTATTGTTTTTGCATATTTTCTTTCACTGACTTTTTTGCCGATAATAACAATAATAATAATAATAAAATAATTACTGGTTTTTTATTATTACCAGAAAAAGAAAATAATAAACAATCGAAGGGTTTTTAGTAAACTATTATTTTACGCGATTTTGAAAATTTATAAAATTTTAGAAAGTGTACAAACAATAATATATTAAATGGCATTACAAAGAAATTGTAAAAATGTCGCTCTCATCCATCAGAACTCGAACCCCAAACCTTTACCTCTACGCGGTAATACTCTAATAATTATGCTATAGATGCTTAGTGATTTTAGCTTTTAATCGTTAAATTCAAGTCATGTCACACGTCACATTTACTTATTTTCTTCTTAAGGACATGTATGCATTACGTTAATGAGAAAGAAGATTTGTCGAATTGACAATTAAAACATCAAACTCTTAGTCAATTTTTTGTGCCCTGTCTTATATTTTTATTCGGTTAGGACACCGGAACTATTAGAAATGAGATGAAAAAGTATTGTCCAATAAGAATCACAATTTATCAGAAAGTAATGCACCAAAATAACACAGGTTAACAACCTGTGTTTTTTATTATAACTGTATTGTGTTTTTGTATTTTTAATTATTAATTTTATAATAACTTATTGAACTTGAGTTAATAGCGTAAGCTATTAGGTGAAACCAACTTAAAAGTTGTTTAAACTTCTTATTCTGTTAAAATGGTAAATATTTTTACTTTTTAATAAATAATAATAATAATAAAATATTTTTATTTTCTTTTGACAAACAGAATTCGTATAGAATATCGAATTCGTAAAGGAATACAATGAAAAACTTAAAACTAGCCTAATTAATTAATAAATTGGAAGCAATTAACATAATTAAACGTTAAAAATTTAAAAATTCTTCCAGAGAATAAAAACAACATTGAACAAAATATTTCCTCAAAGCTCTTTTAAATGATCTAATCGTGTTACAAGATTTTATACTATTCGGTAATTTATTAAAAAATCGCTGACCAATGACAATGGGCGATTTAAAAAGTATATAATTTTTGAGTAAGGAATATGAAGATCATTCTTCTGTCTTGTATTAAAATTATGAGTATCTGGGTTTAGTTTAAGAGAACACAAATTAGAATATTTATAAACACATACTTCAAACAAGTACAAACATGGTAAGGTTAAAATTTCAAAATTTTTAAACTAATCCTTGCAACTAGTAATATGAGACACACCAGCAATACAGCGGATCAATTTCTTTTGTGTAATAAAAATATCACTAAAGCCTGAAGACGGGCACATTGCGATTGAGCGCAAATTCTCGGAACGCAGCAGGGGTCTTTTAATCCTAGGTTGCGATTGAGCGCAATGGTTTAAAATGGCATGTTGCGATTGAGCGCAAAACTTAAGGAACAGTTAATAACATCCGTGTGTTGTTAGAAATCTTGCCCAAATTCAATTTTACACAAGGTTGGGTTTTTAAAATTAATGTTTTTTAGAAAATATCAAGAAATTTATAACTTATAACTAACACTTTTTACAAAATTAAATCTAGACATATCTCCTCTTTGATATAAGTTTATTAAATTTTCAATATACTCCATCCGCTTCTTGTACTTTATATTTTTTACTTTTTTTCAATATTAACAGTGTTAAATTTAATTTTAATTCGTTTAAAAATAAAAATATATTTGGGTGAGTACAATAAAATTTTGAATTAAAGTGGCTGTGAAATGATTCGCAGGCGTTGGTACTTCTTTCCTTAGTGGCTAAACACGACGCCCATATTTTTGTTGGAAATCTTGCTGACTCAGTTATATAATTATCTGTAAGATAGTCACAGAAAGCTATCACCTTAGGATCTGCAGGCACAGTAGCCATGAGGTCTTCCACAAAGCAACTAGAGACTTCGGTGTCTTCTAGATAGACGTGTCCAAATGTCCAACGTAACCATTGCCCTATTTGGCTATTTAGAGTATTTTTCTTTCAATCCTAGATTTTGGATTTTTCGCATCCAAGCTTGCGAAATGTGGAACCGGCATCCAACTATTGTTATATTGGGCCATACAGCTCGTGCCGCCTTATAGATTGCTTCTTCAAAATCGCAGGTGATTTCCGACGGTCTAAATGATATATTATACGTGTTCTCACATGTAATGTTTATTGTGCGGATGATTTCTTCGTAAGTCGTAGCTTTGTTGTTTTCAAGCAATGCAAACACAAGTGGGCTATAGTGTCCATTTCTCACAACATGCACTGTGAAAAATTGTGTGAAAAATTGCGAAGAATAATTAAATGTTCCATCACAAAAGAACCGTGTTTCTTCACAAAGAAAGTGTAAATTTCTTTTTGTTGTAAATATTAAAATTCCTTTGTCCTTCTTTGCCAAAGTCAAAAATTCCTCTCCTGCTGATCTCTTCATATCGATGTTTTGTATTACGTCAAAGACTTCATTAATATTTTTTGGGAGTGTTGAAAGTAATTCTCTTCTGGCACGGTATATAACAAAACGCATATTTTCTACGTCTTTTGAAGTTGCCGAATAAACCGCATCGCCCACTTCCAAACTGATAATTTTGTTTGGACGAACAGAAATGTTTTCCGTTCCTTTTTTTTTGACACTGTCCTGGATTTTCTGAAAAAATTATTGGATATTAATAAATATAATTTTTTAACAACTTCAACTACCTAATTGTAAATAATAATAAATATATATACAGGGAATCCTTGGATTGAAATGTCGAGAAAGGAAAAGTTTAATTACCAAGTATACAAAAAAAGCCATTCGTGATAAAAATTCCTATTAAATAACAAATTCGTAAAATATTATAATTACCTTAATTGATAAATTCTTTGTTTCTTCATGGTTATGTTCTCCGATTGTCTCCAATAGCACTTTTTCGCTGTGGTCAACTTTTAAACTGGCTTTGCATTTGTTATTTGAACACCTATACTTCACACAGTGATTCTGAACTCTATCTTTCCGAAAAGTGAAATTATGTAAAATTATAAGCTTTTTACCGCGTTCACTGGTAATAAACTCCACTTTTAAAATAAAGTATAAAATTGAAAAAATTTAACCACAACCCTCTCTAATATAAACACCTCTCTTTTAATACACCAAATCTAGTAATGAGAAGAATGAAAATCATTCAAGAAATTCACTCTAAAGGTAGTACAAATATTTTGATTAGGAAAATCCAATCTCAAGTTCTGAAAAATGCATTTCAAAAGTATAATTACCTTAATCCTTCCCTTGTGCTCAATCGCAACGTAAAATTTCAGGTAATATTTCTTAACCCCATGGGGTCTACTATGGTTGCGCTCAATCGCAATACACCCCTGAAGACATTCCCCAAAAACATATGCCGTATCTTAAACGTGATTCAACTTGTGCGTAATAAAACATAATTAATTGTTTTTCTGTAAGCACTGAGCCTAGATTTCGAAATAAATAGCTAAAACTATTCAATTTACCGACAATCATTTCACAATTTCTTTTTTAGGTTAGACATTCATCAATGTACAATCCCAAAAATTTTACATCCGAAACTTTGTTTAAACATTGATGATTTAGATTTAAGTTTATATTTGGAGATTGTCTTTGTCTGTTATAAAAATGTACTATCTGGGTCTTTTCTGCATTAAAATAAAGGGAGTTTTTGCAGATCCAAAATAAGAGGTCTGATAAGACACCATTACATCTGTTCTCCAGGACAGTATTAGATTTCTCTGAAACTATAACAAATGTGTAATCTGCATATAATGTAAAATGTGCAAAAGTATTAATTTTTACAATATCATTTACGTATATAAGAAAAAGAATCGGTCCTAAAATTGACCCTTGCGGGACACCAATGTCGATATTTAAAAAATTTGATTTGCAGAAATTTATGTTATTATGAGCAATATATTGCTTACGTTCAGATAAAAATGATTTTATCCAGTAAAGAGCTTTTAATGTTTTGAGAGTACACATAAATAGTAATATTTTATACTTAGCTATTATTTTTAAATGTTAATGATAATGTATTTTGAAATTCACTTAATATGAATATTTTATATTTATTCTAGTGAAATATGATTTAATCTTTTTTACTTATTCAACAACTGAATAAACATTTTAACTAGATATTTTCATTTCTAGTGAGTGTTGTCCAGATAATTTTTTTTTAACTTTACATTAAAAAAATCTGGTGTGGACACCACACGACCTTCCGAACAGTAGCATGTTTAATAACAAGTAGTGAAAGAGCGAATCCACAATTTTTATTTCACATATTTCCAGTTTTTGATAAAAGTGTCAATATATCTCGAAAACTAATGAAAATATCAAAAAAATGTATTCCTTCAAAAATGTCGGAAATTACATGTTCTTTCCACAAAGTATAAATATTTTGCCAATAACTATATAAAAACCCAATATTTTCAGAAAATTCCATTTTTTGCTAAGAGTAAACGTCCACTTCCGGTCGGCCGATTTTACTCAAATTCTATCAGATTCCTCCGATGGTGATTATAAGGTTTTATAGTTTCATTCCAAACCGATTAGCCGTTTAGCCGCAAATGTGTTCACAGACAGACATTTTTTATTTTTGGGTTTTTTAGGCTCAAGGAACCCTAAAACGCGTATTTCCGCTAAAAACCCGAGATCGAAATTTTTCGCGATCACAATACCTTCCTCTAACAGCGTTGCTGTTCGGAAAGTAAAAATAACTGAATTTTGATTTATCTTAAATTTTCTTGTGAAACAAGTTTTGTTTAAAACTACAAGTGATTTTAAGTATTAGGTACCTTTATTACATTTATTATTGTCACTGGGTAAAGTGTGTAGTTTCTATCTTTCCCATCCATAGGATAAAAAAAATTAACTTTTTTTAATTTATTATTTAGCTGAAACGAACCCACGACTCGCTTGCATTAGTGCATCTGTAACAACGAGCAATTAACATTCATAAAAAAGGTTACAAAACTAAACCAAAAGTAAAAAGTGATAATTTCTTTTGTGTTTCAAAAATTTAGATATTCTGTCTTTTATTGATTTAATTTATATGGACATAAAATTTCAAAATTGTACTAACTATTTTTGTCAGTTTTCAACAGACATGCAATTTAAATCAGATTTTATGTGTCAGTTATGTTTGGTTTGTTAGTAGATAAAAACCACCTAACTTATTTTAATTTATTTTAGCATATTGGCCAAAAATTTATTCAATTTTACGCTTTGACCTAAAAATATTACTTTAAAAAAGAAATTCATAGCATAGTAAAAATAATGTTGTTAGCCTTTAAACATATTCAATTTTACCAATTTATCTTACACCATTATAACCCTGCGGGAAAGTACTTAGTATAAATTATTTTGGTACCCCTAAATACAAAAACGCAGATGTGTAATGTATGAATTTTTGTGTAGATTTGTATTAACAATACATTCTTAGAAATCCATTACTACATGTCATATGATTGTAGATGTCAAACCTCACTGACGGTTTAAAACTTTCGACTTGAAAATAATAAAGAATCTTTCAACAATGTTATTACAACACCTGGAGTATCACATACTGTTCCAAAAATAAAAACTGAAGACGTTGGAGATGCAATTAGAAACACTGTATATGACATGAAAATAAAAGAGCAACAAGTTACAATTCGGTTGCTTAATGAAGAACTAAAAAATAAGCAAATGTACAACACTTCTAATATAGTTTAACTAATATTAATTTAATAAGCCAACCACGCCTCCTAACCATATCAAAGGAAGCGGCTTTCGAATCTAGGTTTATATATTTTGAAAATGTTTCCTTTACTTTACTATTCAATTGTTCGTCAATGACTCTTAGAAAGATAATATGAAAATATTCTTAAAAAATGCATACTTAAATAAATTACCTAACTAAGTTCTTCATATTTAAACAGTTTTCACTAATGAAATCAATTTTGTATATACTACATACTTATACTTAAAGACATTTTTGAGTAACGGCAACATTGAGTATTTAGCACTGCGTATTAATTTTTTTGCCAGCTCCTTAGATATTGTATGTAAAGAAATGCCGACGTCTTTGTAAGACTATTTACCGACAGGATGTATTTCTAAACATACAGGAGAGTCGCTAATAGGAAAAGACGTGGTAGTAACGTGAATATAGTTAAATTTCGGAGCAAAGCCACTCTGTACCGAAATGGGAGTCTGCATGGAACGAGTTTTAGCGAGTGGTTGGACTTCTGACTGACTTCTGACCTTGCATAATGTTTCATTTTAAGGCTAGTATACAGTAGCGTCAGTGTGTTTATTGGAAAAATTGGTAAGAAATTATATATAAATCTATGGCGTTTTGGCGACTATTTGAAACGAGTTATCAAGATCCATCATCGTCGCAATTATCAATAGATGATAATTATATTAATGGCAGTCTCAAATTAAAATACAAAGATTTACACGTTCAATGTCAACCCGTTGTTTTAAATATGTATCATTGTTTGAAAAAAGAAAATGCTGGAATGACTGACAATGCGATTGTTTCGAGAATTCATGAATTAACACGAATCGGGTATACGACGATATATAAAAATGTTAAATTAAGAACTGTTACGAATCATTCTATAAAACGAAAGCGACCAAATAAAAAATTGGGTACGGTTGACACTGCTGCAAAGGACGTTATTCAACGAACAGTTTATAACTTTTACAAAAAAAATAGAGTGCCTGATTCGTGAAAAATTGAGAGATTTTCCTGAATATAATTTTGCAAGTTTGGAAACACTGCACGAGGTTTTGTTGAGTTGTGGATTTCAATATAAGAAACTAGATAATCGGATGATGATAATGGAATCTAAGCGTATCGTTGAACTTTTAGACAAGAGTATTTGTGCAAAATAAAAGACTATCGCAACTCAAACAGAAATATAATTTATTTAGACGAAACCTGGTTCGACACGCATGATGTTGTCAAGTATGGCTGGGTCGATAACACAAACAATTATGCTTTAAATGCACCGTGTTCAAGAGGACAACGTGTTATTATTCTTCATGCCGGAAGCAAAGATGGTTTTGTAACTAATGCGTTGCTATTGTCGCCCAAAAATATAACAAATTCTTCTGCCGATTATCACGAAGATATGACAGCCGATTTATTTAAAAAGTGGTTTGTCGAACAGCTCTTGCCTAACATATCGCCGAATTCGGTAATTGTTATGGACAATGCGTCGTATCATTCCCGCTGTATTTTTAATACAACCGAAATGGCTTGGAGCACTGTAAAAAAATGTTTACGAAAATATCATCAGTCACCAACCTTAAGCGCAGTCGTCCTTGATAATATTCGAGAGGTAATTAGTGGCATAATAGCGATGTATGGAAAAATTGCGAAGCTCATGTTATAAAAATAGAATAGTATATTCTGTAACAAGGTTAGAATGAAAATTCGATACGAGTGGAGAATTCCGAACGCGAGCATAGCGAGCGAGAGGAACCACGAGTTATCGAATTTTCATTCTAACCGTGTAACAGACTGTATTTTCTCCACGACCATGTAATAATTCTGTTTATTTAAATTGAAATATGTAGCAAAACAATTAGAACGTCGCACTGACAAACTGAGTGACAGTTTTAAAATTCGCAGGGCAATCTATGTTTTTTGTTGAGCAATTACAGAATGTTATTCCGTCACTAGTTATAGAATGGAAATACATGCAAAACACATAAGAAGCAAGTGTTTTAGAATGAATATTCTATCTCAAGAGTGAGAATGAACACTTTCTATTATTAAAAATGAAGTCGGAATTATTACATTCATTAATGGTCGTGGAGAAAAGGAATATCCTGTTTTACCGCCAATAGCACCATCAGTCATTCAACCTGGGAACGATTCTACTTCTGACTCTGACAATTCTTGTTAGTCATTCTAACCAATTTCCTTTACAACTATCGTGATGTATCTTGAAAAGTTGTTTTCAAAAGGAAAACTAATTTTATATTCTTACTAACATACCCAACCCTTTCCTTTCCAGGCAAGGAAGGCTTATACCTCCTCGTGGTACTTGCTGGACAGACAATCTTTTAAGATTGTCTGACAAAATGAGTATTATTTCTAGACAATTGTTATAAAAATATTATGAGTTATGTGCTATTTGAGTAATGAGTCAAATGTTCTTATTAATAACTAAAATTAACAAGTTTTAATTTGAAACAATTAATTTGTTATTTGAGAATATTCTAATTGATGCAAAATTTACAAATATACAAAAACCGTTTTTCTTTTGAAATTTAAAACAAAAATTAATAAAAATTTATGAACAGACCCTTTTTCTTTAATTTTACGCCAATGGTCGGCATTGTTCTCAATGGGATTAAAATTCCGACAAAGACCGAACGATCTTACACTTTGATTGGTAAGACTGTTACAGTTAAAACACTGTAGATTTTTACACAAACTTGAAAATAGTAGAAGGGTCCATTGCGAAAAGCTGAATATTGTTTCGAAACTTCTTGAGGCACTATATGAAACATTTATTTAATTCCAAGCCCACTTTAGCTTGTTTTTTAGACGAAACATAAATATTTTTGAAAGGGTTGTATAAACGTACATGGCAATATGACAATCTAAAGAGTATCCGAAAAGTCACAAAAATACTGGTAACGCTTTATTATTTTACATGCTAGAACGAGTAATAGGTTTGTTGAAGATGCTGGAAATTTATTTTCCTCTAAATCGAAGGGTGCAGACTACCATAATTCGATGGATAAGAAATCTTTTAAAAAATAGGTGTGTGAAAAGCTTATACCAATGCTGTAGTAACCATCTTTAATTATTATGAATAATGCTACATACCATAGCTCTCTGGTAGAAAAGTTGCCTCAAGCTTTGTGGACAAAAGCTCGGTTACAGGAATGGATAAAAGCAAAAAAAAATAATTTTGATTAAGACTCCTCTTAAACAGAACAAGCCACAAAACATGGGCATCAGGTATTACCGCTACCTACATATCACTATCGTTATAATCGGATAGTGTTGGTCTGTGGAATTTGTAAATTGTACGATGATTGTCACATTTAAAAAAGTATGAAACGATGAAAAAAGTAGTGCAAGTTTGGGCTAATTGCGTAAAGCACACTAAAAAATTGATCCAAGATGATTGTGCAAAGCTTATTGCATTCGACGAAAAGACAACACTAGTTATAGATCTAGCAGACAGTTCTAAATAAGAAACGCTTTTCACGATTTTAAATCCAAACTTTTAACTGAATAATATGTCTTGATTTGTTTTAATGTTATTTTAATTATTTATGTTTGTAATCTCGTTGCCATGTTCTGATGTAAGAAATAAATTTTCCAAAATTTTAATGAACAAAAAAAAGAGTTTATTTTGGCTTATTCTGTAGACCTACGTATTGTAACGCTTTTGGCTACTAAATCAAAGACCACTAACTATCTTGACTAATAATAATTAACCCATCACGCAGTAACAATTAATGAAAATATTGCTCAAAAACAGCCTGGAGCATTGTGGAACTTACTGAATAGTATTGACATTTATCTAAAAATTGAAAAACAGTACATATATAAAGACGAAGGAAGAAACTTAAATTTAAAAAATAGTAGCAAAGTGAATGTTGGAATATAAAATTTTTCATACAAATATCCCTTGTAAATATAGTTTTTTTGGTCCTCCGTCCAGAAACAATACTATTAATGACTTCAAAATCGTCCGGAAAATGACATTTTCCGGCCTAGGCCGGCAAAGTAGCTTTTAGATTTTCTAAAGAGATGGCGCTATGAGTCATCAAAAATACATAATAAATACTACAAATTTTAAATAAATTTATTTAAAAACAGCGTATAATATACTAAACTAATAACTTTTTCTAAAGGTAAGCAGGATTCAAACTTACATTTAATTTCTCTCACAACTTTTATTTTAAATTTGACATTTATGTCAATTTACAACTACTCATCATTCGATTATAAAAATACATATCTCGATTTTATTATTGCTCATTGAACTATAATAGTTCATTGTCTCTGCTATTTTTATATAAAATTATTAGATATTAATATTATCAATATAACAATTTTTACTGTGCTGCTTATTAGCACAGTATTCGTATGTATAAAAATTAAGGATCGTGATATCGATTATCAGAAAATCATTCCTTATTATAATTCTTTTAATCCTGCAATAGATGTCAATAATGTCAATATACACCTAATCTTGTATGTCACAAAGTAAACAGTTTTTGAACTTTTGAAAATATTAAAAATTGGTCGGACCAAAAAATAGTGTATGTTACACGTCCGCAAAATGTTTTGCAAGTGCTCGTATTGTTTCGCCTCGGTGCTACGCCCCTCGGCTACACAACTTTACTCGCTCTTGCAAAATGGCGTTTTCCGTCCTTGTGTCACAAATAACTATTTTTTTGGTGTTCTAAATTCCAATTCGGTTTAAGAATACTATAACGTTTTAAAAATTTAAACAAATTAAAATTGAATAATTTTAAATGTTAAATAAAAAAACAGAAATGTTTTCACGATATCCACCATATATACTTGTGTTTTCTATTTAACATTTAGAGTTATGACTATCCATCAAGTAACACCCAATTCAATTAAAATCATTAATTTTAATTTAGAAAATATATTTTCCTCCAGCATTGGTAATTTGAATGACATTTAATCTTATTTCAGTGGTTTCTAATATCAAATCGTCCAAAAACGATGAAATGGACTAAATCTATATTATTGTTGCCAGCTAAATTAAATAGGTCTCCTTACAAAAAAATAATATAATGTAATATTTTTTAATGTCATGTTTAAATTGATATATTTTATGAATTATTAAAGCGATTATTAAAGCGTTTATTAATACCTATAAAAAGCAATTTTCTAATTAAGCTAACCTCGGGAATTATTTTAATGTGCAATGAAAGAAAACCAGGAATCTGTTAATAGACAGGAGCAGCTATGAAACCGGGCATGCAATCGGGATATAATCAATTAAGAGTTTCGCCATTAAGAATTTTACGATTCTGATAGATCATAAAAGTCTATTTATTTTCATTTACCGCCGACGATAGCACTCGAAAGCAATTTTGCAGGAAAACCCGAAAGCTATATTTTACGCTAAGCGATGGCTGTCGACGCGATTTGGTATTCGCATCCAAAGTGTTTTTGTACCAGGACACACAAAAAAACGTTAATTTTTTTCGGTTAAAAAAAATTGTTTAGTGATTTAAAGTTCAACGTATAAATAATACTTTTTTAATTACGTTATATTGTCTATACATCTATATGTAAACTGGAATTTATAGAAAGTAAATGGATTCATTTTAAAGCATTTCATATGTATTATTTAAAAATAAAAAATAACACTGGCAATTCAGGGTATCCTAAATAACCAGAGTTTTTTTACTGACGATAAGAATAATCAATTTTATCAAATGCAGGAGGCGGCTAAAAATTTTAATAACTTTTTTATATAGTACATGAAAAAAATAATAAATGATAAAAATGAATGAACTAGAGAATTACCAATAAATTATAAATATAAAAAAATAACATTGATTACGCTTTTTTACGTTCTTATCATGAATGTGAAATGCATGAAATTATTTTATCTGTAAAGGATGCCATACACGCTACGATAAATTGATAACGATTTAACTGTATCGGTAAAACTGTACAGTTCGCCGTTCAGTTCACTACCACATACGCTACGATAAATCGTTACGAGTTAACGGTATCGTTAAAATTGTCAACAATTGTCAAGTGTAATTTTCATTGTTCGCGATGGCTTTGAATGCACAGGTACCGTTTTTAAAAATCGTAGAAAACTGTGCAGTTTTACCCCACACACCTAGCGATTATTGGTTTAATTTTAACGGTACCTACAGTTAAATCGTAACAATTTATCGTAGCATGTATGACGTCCTTATGCAAAAAAAATTCTACCGTTGACGATGTAATACCTTGTTCTCTTGTTCCAACTAGATTAAAAAGTTCCATAGTGGTCCCAATTCATAAAAGAGGTGATAGACATTTAATGTCTAATTATCGCGATATATCACTTTTGTCAGTTTTTTTTCAAAACTTTGAAAAATGTTTTTACAAAACTTTGGAATTATTTCTTTCAAAAAGAATACTTAGGTATCAATACGGTTTCAGGCTCTACCCAGGCTGCCATTTTATCATTATATTCACATTAAACAATTTTGCACAAAATAATAAATCACGTGGACGTAATAGACTTTTGTTCCCATTGGGGTGCTTGTTTAGCTGATTTTCGATCTTCAAAGGGGTGAAGGAGGTTGTGGGTGAAATGATTATTAGATTGACAATCAGCGACCTCGACTAACCCCTAAGCAGAGTTGTTTGGTCCATTTTGTCCTTTTTTGGATATATAGAACGTTTTTATATAGTTGAGACCTGCACTCCTATATTAGGGGTGAAATATCTCGAAAAGTATGAACTTTTGTGTTGTGCGGTCACGACAGCTTTTGTTTTGCTCCTCAACAACTAACCTTTCCCAAAGTTTCAGAAGATTCGACCGAGAGTCATTTTCCACATGTAGTTCAACGGGGTCCTTTGTATGATGCACTAAGATCTCCCATCGAAAAGTAGAAAAAAGCCAACCGCTTCGGTTACTGATTCAGCTGCACAAGTTCCTACTAAATTTTATGAATAGGCAGCACAGGGAACATATTCAACTTATGAATTTTGATTCTTGCTTACGTTATCATAAGATTGACCAGGGCAGTTTATTATGTTCAAACCACTGTTTTCAAGAGATTTTAAAAGCATCTTCAATGTTCTTAGCCTTAAGGCCATTAATTGTCAAATATTCTAAAACCCTCCAACAATTTTACCATTACCATGTATAATATCTACTTAATAATTATCGTAAGCTGATAGACATGCAATATCAGGCGTAGAATCCATAATCGCACCAAAATACAGATTGCACTTCTCTAGAAATTTGTAGTAATACTTTATTTTGTATTAATAATATAATTCTTTTATAGATTGTTTTAGACAAGTGTAAGTATTTTGCAAAGAAGCTTATTAATTCAACTGTTTCTTTTTAATAACATTATTCAATCAAGACCATAATTGGTATTCACAAATTAAGACATCAATGGGAAAATGAGTGACATAATCGTCTAAGGAAAATTTTCCATAAAAAATTTTTACAAAACAATTTTTATTTTTTTTTATATTTCGGCTCTAAAATTTAAACGTTTTTAAAATTTTGCTGCTACCCAAATCGTGCCGCCCTAGGCTCAGGCCTCACGGGCCTATGCGAAAATCCATCACTGCCTGATAGGAATTATTTTTTTTATTTTTTTATTTGACTAGGCTATATTAGGAATAGAATGCAGTTAAAGCAATACTTACTAAATTTCACTTTTCAACTGTTTTCACAAAAATAAGGTGGCATCATGAATGAATATATACTTTTTCTTTGTCTCCTTCAACAAATTCTATTTCTTTATTAAACTCAACATCATTATTTAGAAATGTAAATCCACCATATGCCCTGCCCCCCAAGCCTCCGTCATTGTGACCTAACAGTTCTTATGTTTTGGATCAGGTTAGTTAGGCTCATCCTATTACTTTTCATTTTATTCCATTTTTAGTAAAGTAGTTGGTACAACACTACACTAACTAAATTAAGTACTATGACGCTACCGTAAGATGGCACAGATAATTTTTCACTTATTAAAACGAGCAATTTTTACTTAATCTAGTACTATGACGTCACCGTAAGATGAACAGTTGATATTATTATTATTATTATAAGATAGAAGAGCAGAGGGTTTATACCCTATTATGCTCTATAAAAATAAAATAATTATAATTATAGTATACTTAAATATATCAAAATGTGTTATAAAAAATATGAGTCCAAACGAGATTTGAATGTGTTCACATTGGGGGCAGTAACAACATCATTTGGCAAAGAATTCCAGTCGTGAAATATTCTGTTAGGAAGAAAGTACTGCCTCGCAATCGTACGGAATGCTTACCTTTTTAATTTTAACGGATGTCCACGAAGGCGAGTATCCTCATTTAGCAGGAAAAGCTGCCTAAGCGTTGAACCCTCGTTCTGTAGAGCCGTATACGTTGTGATTAAGTCGCCCCTGATGTGGCGATATGTGATATTTGGAAGGTTCATGATGGCTAGCCATCATATCATATGTCATATATTTAAACGAGCAGTTCTTAGTTAACAAAATATTTGCTATGACGCCACCGCAAGATGGCTCATTTGATATCTTATATAGTTATACGTCATTATATTGAAACACTTATGGGGGCTTTTTACACAATTTATTTACAAAATTGTTAAGATACACTGAACTCTGCTGGATAACGTCTAACTACTTGACAATACAATGAACTCTTGTGAACACTTGACTCGAACTGACGTTAACTGTCCGTGCATCCCCTTATATACAACATTATTTAATCTAGTTAGTGTGTTTAGAAGTTTCTAGAATTTTCTAGAAACATTATTTAAAATGGTCAGTTGATTTTTTTACAAACTTCTAAAAATCAACTGTCAACAACAATCTTTCAAATTAAGGTCCCTTCCTTGACGGTTATCCCGTTACACTGCCCCCTCCTTAGATTCATTCCTCCTGGAATGTTATTTCCTACATCGGAATCCCGCACACTCCCTGAGCCAGCCAAACCATCTTCTTGGAGTTGCTGCGCATCTCCACTGTGGTTTCCCTGGTAAGGCGCCAAACGATCGTGATGGACCACGACGGGTTTCCCTCTGGGAATTTTCACGATCCGATAAATGACATCGTTAATCTTCTTCTTGATGGTGTAAGGACCTTCCCAGTTCTTTTGTAATTTGGGACAAATACCTCGACGCCGTCGGGGGTTATAGAGCCAGACTGAATCTCCAACTTGGTAACTCTTTTCCATTGTCCGTGTGTCATAGTACCTCTTCATTCGATCACTAGATAATTGTAGTTTTCCATGCACCAGGTTGTGTATATTCTCCATTCGATTCTGAAGGTCGGCGACATATTGTTCACGTGCCATTTCTTCACCAGGTTTACAACCAAACACCAAGTCACATGGTAGCCTCATTTCTCCACCGAACAGGACCTTCGCAGGCGTTTGGCCAGTTGATTCGTTGAGGGCCGATCGAATTGCCATTAGAAATAGTGGAATATGTCGATCCCAATCCCTCTGACAATCTGACACCACTTTTGACAGATAGTTGGTTATAGTCCGGTTCATTCGTTCCACCATTCCATCAGACTGAGGGTGCATCGCTGTGGTTCTCGTTTTGTGGATGCCTAATCTTTGGCAAATTTCTTGAAACAGCTTGCTTTCAAAATTTCTTCCTTGGTCTGAATGTAATTCTAATGGTACCCCAAATCGGCTTACGAATTCTTCAACCAATATATCTGCTAAAGTGGTGGCTTCCTGATTGGGAACTGCATATGCTTCAACCCATTTAGTGAAGTAGTCCATTACAACAAAGATGTACTTGTTTCCTACATCGGTCTGTGGAAGTGGCCCCAATACATCTACTGCGATTCTTTTAAAAGGACTTCCAACCAGGTATTGCTGCATTTCCGCCTTCGGTTTTCGGTGCGGACCGTTACTGGCAGCACATGTAGTGCATTTACGACACCAATCTTTAACATCATTAGTGCAATTTACCCAGTAAAATCTATCTCGGATCTTTTGCAGCGTGTTTGTGATACCCAGATGTCCTCCAGAACTATCATTATGCATCTGTTTTCAAATTTCTGGTACAGCATTTCTTGGGACTACTATTTGTTTCCTTGTTTCTGTGCCCTCGGAATTTTCTACAAGTCTTTTAACGAGCCCACCGTCCAAAATTAAAGAGTTCCATTGGGCCCAGTATGCTTTTACAGCAGGAGAGGATGAGGATATCTCTCTCCACAACGGACGACGGTCCATTCTCTTCCATTCTCGAATCTTCTTCAGAACGGGATCATTTTCTTGTTGCTCCTTCAGCATAGAGCTCTCGTCTTCTGGTACAACCTTAACTAAGGCAAGTTTTTCCTCGTTCTGCTCCATGCGGGTACAATGGGGGCAAGTATATCTTATGTGGCCTAGTTCTCCGCAATTCCAGCACCTCACTGGGCGCCTTCTTTTTGAAGAAAACTTCATTAACCTCTCCACTACCGCTTCGACTTCTCTGACGACATAAACGGCATGGTCTAAGTTACCAGCGTCTTCCATTAGTCGAGCAGCTGCATGTGAGGCCTCCGTCGCCGTATCGAACTCCAGGGCAATGGTCAAGGCGTTTACAAGAGATCTCGGCATCGCCAACCGTACAGCCCGTTGCAATTCGGCGTCTCGAAGACCATCGGTAAAGGTTTGGATCGCCAGGCACTCCAGACAATCTACCGCTGCATTTGAAAACGCAAACCGTACCATTTTTTCCACTTCAGCTTTAAACTTTTGGATAGTTTCTCCATTTTTCTGCTTCCTGCTTTTCAACTGCACTCGGTATACCGGTTCTAGATGACTTTGACCATAACGCATCTCTAGACGATTCACCAATAGCTCAAAATTGTCAACCTCATCCGGTGTCAATATATGCAGGACGTCTAAAGCCTCGCCTCGCAGAGCCATGGTTAGGAACAATGCCTTCTTCTGGGGTGACCATCCATTCGCTCTGGCCACTGCGTCAAATTGTTTTAGGTAATTTGACCAGGAAGTCATTCCGTCGAATGTCGGGGGTTTTATCGTCATTCGTACCTGGGTCGCCTCTTCGTTTCCTCGTCGTTCGACGTCTACGTGGCCGGTTTTCCTCCTTTCTGCATTTCCGTCGCCGTGGTGGATGATTTGGTTTCGGCGACAAGCTTCCAGTTCTTGTTGAAGCTTTTTTATCTCGGACTGCATTTGCTGGTTGATCTCGTCTCTGAAGTTGGCAGCTTGCTGATTCATGTTGTCCACTTGCTGATTCAAGTTGGCCACTTGCTGGTTTTGCTCGTCTCGCAAGTTGTACATTTCGGAGCGCAAATGCGATATTTGCTGGGAGAAGGAACTGGATAACTCTTCTGGTAGGGTAGACATCCGTTGTGATAGCTGGGACATATCTTCGCGCTGGCTTCTCATCTGACTGGATAGCTCCTCTTGCTGGCTCGTCATTCGTCCTGATAGCTCCTCTTCCAGCTGGGACATATCTTCGCGCTGGCTCTCCATCTGACTGGATAGCTCCTCATGTTGGCTCGTCATTCGTCCTGATAGCTCCTCTTTCAGCTGGTACATATCTTCGCGCTGGCTCTTCATCTGACTGGATAGCTCCTCATGATGGCTCGTCATTCGTCCTGATAGCTCCTCTTTCAGCTGGGACATATCTTCGCGCTGGCTCTTCATCTGACTGGAAATCTCCTCTTGCTGACTCTTCATCTGGGAAAGTTGTTGAATTTGTTCTTCTTGTTGGCTCGTCATTCGTTGGGACAGTTCAGAAATTGCTTTTTGAACCGGATCATTGAACTCCACAACGTCAGGATCCAAATTATTACTTAGGTAGTATTCACGGAGCCTATTCAACAATACAGATTTGGTCCCAGTAGTTTCCAATTCTAATTCTTCGAGCTCTTTTCTGAGCTCAGCCACCAATAGTTCATGCATCTTTTTTCCAGGCATTCTTGTATCTTCACCCCACACCTGACACCAATTTGAAACACTTATGGGGGCTTTTTACACAATTTATTTACAAAATTGTTAAGATACACTGAACTCTGCTGGATAACGTCTAACTACTTGACAATACAATGAACTCTTGTGAACACTTGACTCGAACTGACGTTAACTGTCCGTGCATCCCCTTATATACAACATTATTTAATCTAGTTAGTGTGTTTAGAAGTTTTTTAGAATTTTCTAGAAACATTATTTAAAATGGTCAGTTGATTTTTTTACAAACTTCTAAAAATCAACTGTCAACAACAATCTTTCAAATTAAGGTCCCTTCCTTTACGGTTATCCCGTTACAATATGATGGCGCAGTTGATATCTCATATAGTATTTAAATGAGCAATTCTTACCTAATTAAGTATTATGACGCCACTGTAAGGTGGCGCAGTTCATATCTTATATATTTACATGTCATTATAAGGTGGTGCAGTTGATATCTCGTATATTTAAACAGACAATTTTTTACTTAATGAAGTACTACGACGCCACCTTAAGGTGGTTCAAGTTGATATCTTATATAATTAAAAAAATTACAAAATACAACGAATAAATGGCAAAAACGTGGAAACTAAGAAAAACTTAACATTGAGAACAAAAAGAAACAAACGAAATTTTATAAATTTGAAAAACATATTAGTGTTAGGCGGTACAAAGTTCGCCAGGTCAGCTAGTTTTTAATAAAGCAATGTTGTTACTTTAAATGTTACATACAATTTATTATGAAAAAAGAGAGACTGTTATCAAAGTTAATGTTAATTTCACTCTGACAAAATTTAAAAATAATTTTAATCAATAATATCTATGCTTTGTGTACCTAATTATAAGCGTTCATTGAATGCATCCCTTTATTTTAGAACTCCAGTCAAACTATTGTTATAGAACAAACGTTTCGAAAAAAGTAAATAATCGATCATTACAATTAGGTATATTCAAGCAATGTCTAATGTTTAAGGAACAATAGTTCCTACCTATCGTCATTTTCCGCTATTGTCGACGGTTTTGTGTTAATTACGTTTTATTGTTTGTACGAAGGAGTAGAACATTGTTAAAATTCACAATTTATGTGGGAATTTACAATTATACGTTAGAATTCAAAAATAAAAGTTGAAATTTTGTTAACTTTTGTCAAGTGTATATTGGTCGCTGGTGTATTGTTTATTATTTGGCAACAATTGACAATTATTGTTGTAATAAACTATTTTTTTAAGATATCTTTCTTGACTTTTTTAAAATTTAGAAAGTATACAAACAAGAAAATGATATTAAAGAGAAGTTGAAAAAAATTCGCATCTGTAACCTTTATCTATACGCAGTAACGCTCTAACCACTTCAGCCACACATGCCTTAGCTTGATACAGTTACTCACTTTCTCCTTTGGCACATGTTTGCAGTAACGTCATCTTACTAAGGATGCAGAGGTGTTGTTTTGGTTTTAGATGACAGAGTGAATTTAGGAACACTAAAACAGCAAAAAATTTTATAAACATCTTAACCACTAAAAGCTTTATAATAACAGATCGCATAGGTTTTAGTCCATTATGTAACATAATTAATGGCAACGAGAATGTATTTGTCTCTGTTTCGGCAAACAAACCGGCAATATAAATTATTTACCAACGTTTTTTTGCCTCAAGGATGTTCTTTCCTTGCCAACTAATCTAATCTAATCTAAATAACCTGGCTCCATGTTTGAGCACTGCTTTCTATGGAAATATTGTGACCAGGTTCGGCACCAAGAGTCCTTACATGCACCCGTCCGTGCAGGACTCTAGTTTGTTTAGTTGAAAATCAACATCACGCTGATCTTGATCTTCAGGTAGGCTAGAATCCAGGTGTCCGAAATTCCTTGAGTTACCTTTATAAGAGATTTGAGTCCTTTGACCAGCTCCTCAGGGTGGTGATAGGTTTCAGGATTCATGTCACCGAAGATGAGAAACCGTTTGTAGTCCAAGGCCTTACACTCGAATAGAATGTGATTTGCCGTCTCATCGTCCATGGGGCACAGTCGGCACAAGGTGGGTTCCTGTGTCAGAATCCCCATCCTCCGAAAGTGTAGTCTGAATGGTCCATGCCCAGTGAGCAGGCCCACTAATACTCTTATCTGACTCCTACCAAGATTTAGTATGTCAGACGTCAGTTTTTTGGAGTAGCCTTTGAGCATCAGCTTCGAGTGCCTCAGCCCTACAGTGTTACTCCAGTGTTTGGTCGACTCTTCCCAGACCCAGTTCCTGACTTTGGTCCTTACCCAGGCTCTAGGCAGTCCCAGTACAGGTTCTGGACCAGTATCCGCTCCCTTCTTGGCCAGAAGATCCGCGGTTTCATTTCCTTCAAAACCTTTATGCCCTGGTATCTATTCCAAGAAGACACTGTTTTGTCTAGCCAGTTCATTGAGGTTTTGTATGCACTCCCAGATCAACTAACCCGGAATTGTTTTAAGGCCAGCAGTGCAGCCTGGCTGTCTGAGAAGAAAGTTATCCTTTCCCCTCCCCTCCTTGCCAACTAAGACATTGCCAGAAGCACATTTTTCATATTTCCAGAAACATTTATACTTACGTCTTATAGTTCACTCTATAAAAACACGTTTTTGAAAGGTCTTGGTGATATCAATATTTAAACCATCATGAAAATATGCTTATTGTCTGTTGTGTTAAGAAAGCCAAAAGATTTATTGCTCCATTTTATTTATCCGGTAATAGAAACTCCTTTTTAACTAAATTACGAGGCTTAAAAATTCACGAACGTATAAATTTTCGTGTAAACCTTTAAACGAAATACACTTATTAATCAAAGTAAATTTTACATGTAAATTACTGTCTAATAAAATTTTCTATACTATTGTTTGTTCTAATTATGGAAATTGACAGTGCAAAGTGGTGATAAATAAGAAAAAATGACGCAATGAAAAAAATAGTCTATTTTACAAACTTGCATCCCGTTTAGAAAACATAAAAGCCTCGAATTTTCACTGTCACAAAGAGCACTTAGGAAAAGTCTAAGAAAGTCTATTAATTATTATTAATCAATGTACAAATAATATGTTAGTTCTAGTTAAAAACCTAAAAATAATAGGTATTATTACTAAAATAACAATTAAAATTGGTAAATATTGAAACCTACCACACTGTGTGTAATAGACAGCACTGGTAAATGATGCAGGTGGCAATCATCCATTAATGCGACACCTAGGATGGAAGAGTTCCGTGTCGAACTGTATATATGACAATGTAAAATATAAAACTAGGAATAGGCTATTCATTAAAAATTACAACAAATAGTCCAGTGGTACGTAATGTGTCACGTGGTGCCATTCTTCGCCAAGCACGATCAAACACAAATATCACAATCGCACAGGACCTTTTTAGAGAAGGACCCAAATCTATTGACTGTGCGCGGTGCTCAAGATTTAGGCATGTTATCTTACGCATTGATTTGCAGCTGTTTCCTTACAATATACAAATGGTGCAGAAATTGAAGCCGGAAGACTACCCCAGACAAATTCAATACGGTAGTACGATAAAATGTGGGGAGAAGTGAAGAAGCACATTTTAACTTGATTGGCAACGTAAACAAATAAAATTACCGTTTCTGTACAGCCGAAAACCCACAAAAATATCGTGAGCAACCTCACCATGACAAACGAATGACTGTTTGGACCAGAATATGATCGGATTGCATCATTGTGTTGTTCTTCTTTGAATGTGACGATGGTAAAGCGATTTCAGTTAATAGTGCCAGTTATCGTGTTATGTTAAACCCTTTTTTGCGTGAAGAGGTCTAATGGTCTGTAAGATTACTGGTTCTAACAGGATGGTGCTACGGCTCATACTGTTTTCCAAACCATCTTCCACTTGGTAAGTTTACTGCCTTCAACGGGATACCTATCACGTGATTAGATAACCACGACTTTGGTAGCAAGTAACTTTAGTACAGCTACTCCTCATCCCAAAACACTAGTGCACATCTTCTATCCCCCCCGCCCCGGCGTGACGATATTACGAAGAAAAAGTTAAATTATTGTTTTGTTACAGCAAGCAAATTGTGAACGCTTTGAAGTTTAGGGAAATTACACCAGTTTCCAGAAACTGGTGAACTAGTTAGTCTACATATATTTATTAATAATGCTTCCTTTTTTTCCTTGAACAAACCTCATTTTATCTATAATACTTAGAAACTTATTTAATGAGCATTGAAATCTAATCAAAATTTGAATAAACAATTATACTATTTTTTATTATTTTTTAGGTAAGTTTGGCCAATACAGCTTTGCTTGGTAAGTTTACTAATTAGGTATGTGGATATATTGTTTATCGTAGTTTATTTAAGCCTTTCTACTTAAAATTAAGTAAACTTATTAGAATAAATTTAAAGTAAAATTAGAAAATACAATTGGGAATGGAAATGATAAAAAAAATTATTTGGATTTTACTCGAATACCCTTAGAAAAAGAAACTAAATGACTGTATAACCTCTAGAACTATAAAAATATTGAATGGGTACTAAAAACAAATAAAAAATGTATAGGTACAGGTACAAACAAGTTTTGAAAGCAAAAATGGAAGAATGTGTATTTTTTAAAGATTTTTTTTTTGAAGTGAAAACTTCTTTAGCCGCGTTGAGCATTTTTTCTGTAATGGGTAAAAAATCTTAAATTCGCGTCAGGACACGTGACCCTGATCGAAAAAACGTAAGATGACAAATAAACAAATTAAAGAGACGTGCAATCATATTTTGTAGTGGTGAAAATAGGAACTAAACCAGCTGGTAGCGCGAAAAGCGGAAAAGTAGTTATAACCGTATAGTGCATTAGTAAGTACTAGTAGTGTTATTTTAATATAATCTTTTTAGGTACTTTAAGCATAAAAAGTGTGTAGAAGTATAGTGAATAGTTTTAAACATGGTGCACTGATGTCGGAACTTGTTGCCAACTTTATATTATGCATCAACACATCTGTTCTATTATTATCTCTGGTTTTGTAGTTGACATTGGTCAAAACATGGCTTTCGATAATACCTATGTTTATAGTGCCTTAGTCTTAATAAACTTATTTATAAATAAAATTATGAAATTATCAATTTGTGAAAAAATTATATAGGTTTTAAATAGATTCGACAAAAAAGCGAATATTCGATGTTACTATGAATAAAAAGATCGATATATCGGATACAATAAATATTTGTCAAAACTCAAAACATCGAATTAATCCGACATATCGTATGGAAAACATCGAATAAATTCGATATATCGATGTGTGAATATCCCTATGCCACGCGCACCTATAAATACTGACAGGTGACAGCTAATAATTCAAAATTCAAACGTCTGTGTTTAGTATTCTTTAAGTATTTAAAATCTGGATATTAAACAAATTAATGATAAAAGGGACGAAGAAATAGTGAAATAAAATGAGTGAGTATTTTATAAATATACTAGATGAAAATTTAATAAGTTTTAATTTGTAATTAATATAATTTTATTATTAAGCTCAGGTTTCGATCTAGTCTATCGTACTGCTTAACAAAATTATTAATATAGATACATATGTATGTACTTACATATTATAGATGTAATATTTGTAATATGTTTACTGTTTATACTTTATAGCATTAACCTATATTTTCATAACATCACAATAAGCACATGTGCGGTGTAGGTTTATCAAAAAAATAATAATAACCATTCCAAAATATCAAACATGCACAAGGTTAATAATCAAGTTTTCACTTCTGCTGGCACTCCCGGAGTGCAAACCGTCGTTTTTTTTTATATAATGTCTCTTACCATAAACACACTAATTCCAATGATCCTTCAGTAATTTTATACCATCTCTGTAATGATTTTTAGGAAGCTCTGTAAAATATTGTCCACGGCTACAATAGATTCTTTATTCGACGAAAAACACTTTCCACGAAGGAATTGTTTCAAGTTTCTGACAAGGTTATAGACGGAGCGAGCCAAATCTGGTGAATACGGTAGATGTTCAAGCAACTATAGTATTTTAATTCATTCAATTTAGTTATCGTCAACAAACTTGTGTGAACACGTGCGTTGTCTTGATGAAAAATGATTGTTTTCTTCTGTAAATGCATTCTTTTTTCACGATTTTTTTATGCAACTTAACCAAGAGGTGGCATTAATATCCAGAGTTAATTTTTTTACCTTCTTCAAGATAATCAATCAACAAAACACCTTTTGGATCTCAAAAAACCGATGCCATAACCTTTTTTGTCGATCGTTCAGACTTCATCTGTTTTGGAGCTAAAGAACCACCTTCAGTGGCTTCAGTCAACTGTAAACGTTATTGTTTTCGTTTAGGATCATGATGGTAAATCCAAGTCTCATTCATAGTTATAAAACGACGCACAAAATCGATTTGATTCTGCTTAAAACGCTCCAAATTATGCTGAGAAATTTGTACTCGTTTATTTGAGATGCCTATAGGATCAGTAATTTCACAAGATAAAATATTAAAATAGCGTATAAATTTTGGTTTCAGTATTAGTTAATAGGTGTCGCTTTCAAAACTTTTTAACCAACCATTATAAAAAACCTATATAAGTTTCAGTACGAACAGTATTAAACTATGTTACAACACTTTTATGGTTGATTAACAAAAATTTCTCGTATTTACATTGGAGGCAACTACATGACTAACACCAACGGAAAAGCAGCCTTTCTCAGTAGATACGTAGTGAAACTGTACCAGCTATTTTACCAGAAACAAAAAATGACAAAAACATAGCAGGCTTACCTAAGCTAAATCCTATACCTGGATTTGCAGTCCGTTGGCATTGACGTCATTTGACGTATATGCAAGTAGACCAATACACGGTAAGTCTTTCTAAGTTAAACCTGGCAACTACGCTACATTCCTACCGCGTATTGGTCTACTTGCATATACGTCATATGACGTCAATGCCAACGGACTGCAAATCCAGGTATAGTTATAATTTTTCGAGTGGCGTATTTAGGGCATTTATTGTTTAAAAAAGACAGATTATAAACAGTAGATTGCAAGTAATTTACGTTACGCGCCTTGTTTAATTCAGAACGCTAAAAGTAAGCATTTTTTATGCTTTATAATATGATTGTGTCTTCACACTAAATTATCTTTTTATCATATAACTAGCTGTACCCGGCGCGCGTTGCTACGCCAGCAACTAAAATAAATTTAAGAAAAATAAAAGAGAAGATGAGATAGAGAAGGAAAGAAAGTTTATAGTTTTGTTTTACTTATCGCACCAAAAATATATTTTTCGAACTTATATTTATACTAATTCGTGTAGATATCTATTAATCAGTATTGAATTTGGTACATGGAAGCACCATCTGGTGGTAACTTCCATTAATACGAATATCATATTCATCTTACCCGTTAAAAATACATCATCATACTGATTTTCCTGACAATAGGTTGAACGGGACAGAAGTTGCTAGTCTGCAGCGCCACCTGGTGGCGAGTGGTATCAATGAGCATATCATACAAACCTTCTCCGTGGAAAAATACATGTATATACCAATTTTCATGACAATCGGTTGAACGGGACAGAAGTTGCTAGTCTGCAGCGCCACCTGGTGGCGAGTGGCATCAATGAGCATATCATACAAACCTTCTCCGTGGAAAAATACATATACATACCAATTTTCATAATAATCGGTTCAGTAGTTTTTGAGTTCATTGAGTACATACAGACATACAGACATACAGACATACAGACATACAGACATACAGACAAACATTCATTTTTATATATATAGAAGAAGAAGATAGATTGGCATTGTTGTATCCATTTATTAAGAGAATTACTAAAGAATCTAGATTCAAGTTAATAAATGTTTTAATAGTGGTTAATCTGTAGGTATACGTTTTTGTAGGCTAAAATATCAAAGCTTGTTGCCAGTATCCGGTAATACGTCTTTTTACGGCTGAAAGTGTAGCTTGAGTATTTCCAATTCAGTTAATAAAAGAGAGATAGCGCCTTAGGTTTAAGGACCTATAGATATTGGAGGTCCAGTTATTCAATTCAAAAATACTGGTGAGTTTACCAACCTGCAGTTCCACAATTAAATATATTTTTTGAAATTCGTTTGTTTTTAGATGTGTTGAGGATCATAATAAAATTAGTCTCATTTTCACCCTTAACCTTTATCGACTATGTTTAAATTACCATTTTATATATATATATATATATATATATATATATATATATATATATATATATATATATATATATATATATATATATATATATATATTATAACATATATGAAAATGTAAATGTATATTATTAATTGTTTATAATTTTGTGTTGTTTATCTGATTATATGTTATATTTAAAATGATGTAAATTTAAAATAATTATATTTAACTTTAAAATTTGATGTGAATTGAATTATTGTTTATAAATTTTTTTATCAACGACTCTATCTCAGGGCAGAATCCAATGTTTTATTTTATTAATTTGATATTGTCTTGAAATTATATGCATAATAATTATTATGTACCAAATGATACCTATGGATGTTTAAATTAAAAAGAAGAAGATCTGTAACCTATCTTCTCGTCAATGTGAGATTCTATGATTACTAATTATGTGAGTAAAATGATATGAAAAGATTAATAAATGGTGGTATTATACATATCAAAAATTTCTTAAAACTAATAAAATATGTGAATAGAGTAAAAGTGAAAATGAGGAAATTAATTGTTCATCCAATTATATATATAAAACACAAGAAAGTTCTTTATTAAGGTGAATAGTGCAATATTAATACCGTGACTCCAGGATGTATGAATTCTCTCAGCTAGTCTGCTACAGGATTATCAAAAGAAACCATAAACTCGTTCAAGAAAAAGGTCTTCTAACTGCTTAATGAACTCTGCAACGCTGGTATGTACTTATTCCTTCTTTCTATTTAACACGTACTTGGAAATTCAAGATTACATTCATAGCACCATTTGCTATCACGTTCTCATCTTCTGATTTCTTTTATTTATATAAAAATTAACTTTCTGCTTACCAATATACTTTAGTTTTCTTCTTACAGACGTTTATAATAATATTCAATTACTCAAGACTGATTTATATTGAAATTTTTTAATAAAAATCGTAAAAAATTACAAGAGCAAATTTAACACGTCTTTTCTCTTTCTGAACAAAAAAAAAAACAAGAGAGAGTCGTTTAAAATCAACAACTTCCAAAACAAAAATAACAAAAAACAACTATCCTAACAATTCTTATTAGTATCTATCTGATGCCTACTTGATAATAACTTAATTTATGACATCCGTGCACTTGATTAATTTCTATTTACAATTTATCTTATACCTAGGATTCTTATACAAATTTATGTTTTTTTATTTATTACTATTAATATTAAAACTTTTCATTTCATTCTTTTAATAAATTTTTTCATTTAAAATTTAAACCATAATAATAACTTTTAAATACATTAGTTAATACAGCATATAATTCTACATTTAATTTATATTTGAACTTATTCTTTGCATAAAAAAAAATATTATTTCTAGCATACTTTCTCAGACAAATTTCTTGTTTTATAGAAAGAAAATTACATGATTCCTTTTATTTATAATTATGAATATATCATGGTACTCCTTATATTTTATTTTTAAATTTATGTTTCCTTTTTTAGGAACGAAGAAAAAATTAAAACAACACTAAAACTAAGGAACTTGAAGAAAATTAATACTATTTATATACAACCTAAACTTTGTATTCTGCCCAGGATCAAGAATATTCCTTTTTTTTTTTAATGAATTTATTAATAACTTAATTTGATCTGTTCTTTAATTTATAACATATAATAGGATAATATCACAAATCCCCCAATTAAAATTTTTACATCAAACATTTCATTGATGTTGGATTAAAAATTATAATTTTAATCTATTTTTTTTTTTTTTTTTTTTATAAATAAACACTCATTTAACAAAAACTTTAGCCTCAATTCAAATTATTTGCACAGATTGTATAAACCTTTTTTCAATAAAACCATTCAATCTTAATTTAATATTTACATCTTAATACTATTATTTACAAAACTTTGCTATTAATATCATCTACCCATGCATTTTCTTTATAAATTTCTTTATTTCTATTTTTTTTTTAATATCACATTTATTCTTTCTTTCTAACATTTATTCAAATATACTTTATTTATTATCTTTATAAACTTGTTTTTTTTTTATGAAATATTAATACCTATACATTAAATTTTCCTATACACCTAAATATCTTGCCTCTTTCCTGATAATTCCAAATATACCCAATACCTACTATATTTTTAAATTTCTTCCCCCTTTCTTGGTATTTTCCTATATACGTATAACCTAATATCGCTTGTTGAATCTCCCCCCAAAAATATTTACAAAATTGTTCCTCAAAATCAAGGATTGACAGTATTTGATTTTCTTTATTACAGAACCATAATAAAGGATGTCCCGTTAGCATATTACGTATTTATAATTTTTGTTCAATAAAATCTGTTGTATATTTTATTTTGCTTTTTATTATGTTGATAAACTCCTTAGGATGAATATTGTTAATGTTTCCGTCAAATTTGATTCCATTATTGTTGTAATTTGATATAATATTAGGCATAACTCCCCATGCATTTCCTCTAACATCCTTCTCCATAACTTCTTGTAACTTCTTATGTATATCCTCCATTTCTTTATTCAAATTTAACCACGTTAATTCTAAATTTTTACTACAAGTTTCTTTTTGATTCTGTATTTCTCCTTCTATCCTTTCAAATTCCTTACCTAAGTTAATTTTTAAATTGTCTACAACTTCTTCATTAATTTGCTCTTGCAACTTTATCTGTCCTATTTCTTTTTTTATTTCTTCTGTTTGTTTACTCACTTCTACTATTTTCTCTTCTACAATTTTAATTTCCCCCTTAATTTTAATCCCTGTCTCCTGGATTTCATTCCTTAATTTAATATTTTGCTGTTCCATATTCTTGTCACAGTCTATCTTCATAATTTTCATTTTTTCCTTGATCTTCAAATTATCTTCTTTAATACTACTAATTTCTCTTTTAAAAATCTTATTATCTTCTTTTATTTCATCTAATTTTTTATTAATATCTTCTTTTTGCTGATCCAATTTCTTGTCCATGTTTTCTTTTTGCTGATCTAATTTATAATTCATATCTTCTCTCATTTTTACATTATCTTCTTTTTGTTGATCAAACCTCTTGTCCATAGTCATCATGATCCTTTGTAACATGCTGAGCATGTCTAATTGACTTTCTTCCTTTGATTGTGTTTGTACCTCCTGTTCTTCTTTTTCATCTCCACCACCAGTTACATCTGTCTCCATTTCAACCATAGTTTGATCATTCTCTCCCCCTATCTTCATTAAATTATCACCTTCTTCTGATTCTGCTCCTACCTGTTGTCCAGTTTGGATCAATTCCTCCACTCGATAATCTCCTGCTCCCAATATTCTCTCTTCATGTACTTGTACCGCAACACTCTCTACCTCAATCTCTCCTCCATCACTACTCTCGCTATCCTCTCCTACTACTTTACCATCTCTCAATCTCATTTTTCTATCCATTCTTACAATTTAAAATACCCAGATAAATACAAGTAATGTGCAAATTTCTAAAGAAATACCTTTATACCAATAAATATTTTATAAGCTATTACCTTTGTATTTAGCTTATAACTAATACGGAATCACAAAAAAAAAATTTTCAAATGAAGTTTTCAAAAAAAAAATATTTTAAATATTAATTATTTAAATAGGCTCTAGTTTGTATTATTTAGAGCCCCACGTTGGTCGCCAATTTTATAACATATATGAAAATGTAAATGTATATTATTAATTGTTTATAATTTTGTGTTGTTTATCTGATTATATGTTATATTTAAAATGATGTAAATTTAAAAGAATTATATTTAACTTTAAAATTTGATGTGAATTGAATTATTGTTTATAAATTTTTTTATCAACGACTCTATCTCAGGGCAGAATCCAATGTTTTATTTTATTAATTTGATATTGTCTTGAAATTATATGCATAATAACTATTATGTACCAAATGATACCTATGGATAGTTAAATTAAAAAGAAGAAGATCTGTAACCTATCTTCTCGTCAATGTGAGATTCTATGATTACTAATTATGTGAGTAAAATGATATGAAAAGATTAATAAATGGTGGTATTATACATATCAAAAATTTCTTAAAACTAATAAAATATGTGAATAGAGTAAAAGTGAAAATGAGGAAATTAATTGTTCATCCAATTATATATATATAAAACACAAGAAAGTTCTTTATTAAGGTGAATAGTGCAATATTAATACCGTGACTCCAGGATCTATGAATTCTCTCAGCTAGTCTGCTACAGGATTATCAAAAGAAACCATAAACTCGTTCAAGAAAAAGGTCTTCTAACTGCTTAATGAACTCTGCAACGCTGGTATGTACTTATTCCTTCTTTCTATTTAACACGTACTTGGAAATTCAAGATTACATTCATAGCACCATTTGCTATCACGTTCTCATCTTCTGATTTCTTTTATTTATATAAAAATTAACTTTCTGCTTACCAATATACTTTAGTTTTCTTCTTACAGACGTTTATAATAATATTCAATTACTCAAGACTGATTTATATTGAAATTTTTTAATAAAAATCGTAAAAAATTACAAGAGCAAATTTAACACGTCTTTTCTCTTTCTGAACAAAAAACAAGAGAGAGTCGTTTTAAAATCAACAACTTCCAAAACAAAAATAACAAAAAACAACTATCCTAACAATTCTTATTAGTATCTATCTGATGCCTACTTGATAATAACTTAATTTATGACATCCGTGCACTTGATTAATTTCTATTTACAATTTATCTTATACCTAGGATTCTTATACAAATTTATGTTTTTTTTATTTATTACTATTAATATTAAAACTTTTCATTTCATTCTTTTAATAAATTTTTTCATTTAAAATTTAAACCATAATAATAACTTTTAAATACTCATATGCATTAGTTAATACAGCATATAATTCTACATTTAATTTATATTTGAACTTATTCTTTGCATAAAAAAAAATATTATTTCTAGCATACTTTCTCAGACAAATTTCTTGTTTTATAGAAAGAAAATTACATGATTCCTTTTATTTATAATTATGAATATATCATGGTACTCCTTATATTTTATTTTTAAATTTATGTTTCCTTTTTTAGGAACGAAGAAAAAATTAAAACAACACTAAAACTAAGGAACTTGAAGAAAATTAATACTATTTATATACAACCTAAACTTTGTATTCTGCCCAGGATCAAGAATATTCCTTTTTTTTTTTAATGAATTTATTAATAACTTAATTTGATCTGTTCTTTAATTTATAACATATAATAGGATAATATCACAATATATATATATATATATATATATTGATATGGATTTTTCTTCGTGGTGCATGTTCTTTCAATAAAAGTGTTGGAACGTGGTCATGATTTTTAAATCGGTTGTCTAGATTACGTATTTTTTTGATATTGTATTTGTTTTTGTTTAGTTGATAAGTTGTTTTTGGAAATTTAGAGGATTATTGATTAGATTGTCAAAAGATTTGTAATTTAAAAGTCATTGAAAATAAAAAGTTAAAAAATACATAGAATTTGATTAAATTAGTAAGAAATATTGAGATTTAAATAGAAATAAAAAAGAGTTGACGAAAAATATAGCCAGAAGAATTTATAAATAAGTAAAAATAAAATTCTTGGATATAAACCAGAGAAGATAGCAGGTACAGAAAAGCAGTGAGGTCAGGGCTGGAAATTGGTAGGAGGAGATAAAAGGCAAGAAATAGAAAGTATTGGAGCAGAAAGAAGCAGCAAATAGGAAGAAATCAGAAATTTGAATGTATACAGAAAGGGTTGAAGAACAGAAAAAGGAAGTAGAGTAGAAAGAAGAGGAAGAAAAGAAATTTTTATATTTATATTTTTGTTGTAATTTATTTTTAGGACAATCAGTTTAAAAATTTTGAATCCACGACCGATAATTTTATTGAAAAAGGGTGTTCCGGAAGGAGGATCCATTTCAATTGGCGCCCAGAACGTGGGGCTGCTTCGGCACTAAGGGTAAGAGATTTTTCTTTACTATTAGGTGTCAAGCTTGCTTTATAAAAAAAACAAAGGTGTGTGATTCGGAGTGAAAGATTAAATAAATAATAAATAGTTGTATGAAATTAAGAGGAGGAAAGGTTATTACAGATAGAATGTTAGAGCAAGGGGATAATAGTGATAATCAGGAAAATCAAATCAGTCAGGATAGAGAGGGTATTGATGATAGTCAAAATAGGCAGGGTAGTCAGTGTAGTAAGGATAATAAGGATAATCAGGGTAATCAGGATAGTAAGATAGGGGATAGAAGGGATTCATCATGGGAACAAATGATGGAAATGTTAAAAAATATAAACAAAAATACTGAAGAAAATAAAGAAGACATGAACAAAAAGATTGAAGCAATGAATAAAAATATTAAAGAAGAAATAAACAAGAATATGGATTCTATGAAAAAAGAAATGAAAGAAATGAACAAAAATATTGAAGCAAATAACAAAAATACTGAAGCAATAAATTTAAATATGGAAACAATGAAAAAAGACATGAACAAGAATATGGATTCTATAAAAGAAGAATTCAAAAATGAGATGAAGAAGCAAATAGAAACAAACAAACAAAAATTGGAAGAAACAAAGAAAGAAATAAGAACTGAAATAATAGCGAGAATAACGGAAGTAGAGGAGTTACAAGAAGTGAAAATTAAAACAATTATTAACAAGGAATGTAAAGAAGAAATAAAGGAAATCAATATTAATACAAATAAAAAATTAAATGAGTTAGAGATAATTATAAAACAAGAGAATGTGGAAAAGAAAAATGTAATAGAAGAAATGCAAAATACAATAAAGAAGATATATGAGATGGAAGAAAACGTAGAAGAAATAAATGTAGTACAAGAAAAAGAATGTGAAATGTTATTGGAAGAAATGGAAAGAAGAAAAATAAATAAAAATCAAAATAATATGAAAATAAGTAAAAGTGAACATAGAATTAATGGAAATATTAATAAGATTCATCTAAAAATTTTCATAAGAATTGTGAAAAATAAGTTAAATTGGTGTGAAGATCATGAAGAATTAAGAAAATACCTGCGTGAGATGTTAGATGGACAGGCACAGATATGGTTTGCTAGTAAAGATGAAATATTTGTGTTTGAAAAATTTAAGAAGATGTTTTTGAGTTATTTCTGGGGGAATTTTGTTCAATCTAAATTTAGGAAAAAGTTATATACAGGGAAATATCAAGAAAGGGGAAAACAATTTAAATTTATAAAAAGTTTGTATCAAGGGAAATATCAAGAAAGGGGAAAGCAATTTAAATTCATAAAAAGTTTGTATCGTGGGAAATATCAGGAAAGGGGAAAGAAATTTAAATTTATTAAAAGTTTGTAACGTGGGAAATATCAGGAAAGGGGGAAGGTATTTAAATTTAGAAAGAAATTATATATAGGGAAATATCAGGAAAGGGTTAAGGTTACAAAATGTATAAAAATTATATGTAGGAAAATATTAGGAAAGGGGAGGTCTATAAAATTTATATGTATAGGGAAATTCCAAAAGCGGGGGAACAAATCTAAAACTTTAAAAAAATTATATTTTGATAAAAGTTAAGAAGGGGGAATAAAAAAAAAATAGAAATAAAAGAAGAAGTTAAAATTAGATATGGTGATGGGAATTGATATGCTAGGGGTAGTGTATTTTATAGTAAAATTGAAATATTCTAAATTAAAAGCTTGACAACTGATGGTGAAGAAAAATTTCCTACTGAAAGGAAATTTGATTTGGCAAGATGAAGTAATTCACCAAGTCAAATCAAATTTGGGGGAAATTGATATGGATTTTTCTTCGTGGTGCATGTTCTTTCAATAAAAGTGTTGGAACGTGGTCATGATTTTTAAATCGGTTGTCTAGATTAAGTATTTTTTTGATATTGTATTTGTTTTTGTTTAGTTGATAAGTTGTTTTTGGAAATTTAGAGGATTATTGATTAGATTGTCAAAAGATTTGTAATTTAAAAGTCATTGAAAATAAAAAGTTAAAAAATACATAGAATTTGATTAAATTAGTAAGAAATATTGAGATTTAAATAGAAATAAAAAAGAGTTGACGAAAAATATAGCCAGAAGAATTTATAAATAAGTAAAAATAAAATTCTTGGATATAAACCAGAGAAGATAGCAGGTACAGAAAAGCAGTGAGGTCAGGGCTGGAAATTGGTAGGAGGAGATAAAAGGCAAGAAATAGAAAGTATTGGAGCAGAAAGAAGCAGCAAATAGGAAGAAATCAGAAATTTGAAGGTATACAGAAAGGGTTGAAGAACAGAAAAAGGAAGTAGAGTAGAAAGAAGAGGAAGAAAAGAAATTTTTATATTTATATTTTTGTTGTAATTTATTTTTAGGACAATCAGTTTAAAAATTTTGAATCCACGACCGATAATTTTATTGAAAAAGGGTGTTCTGGAAGGAGGATCCATTTCAATATATATATATATATATATATATATATATATATATATATATATATATATATAAAACTCAAAGGGGACTGACTGACTGACTGACGTGATCTATAAACGCACAGCCCAAACCGCTGGATGGATAGGGCTGAAATTAGGCATGCAGGTAAATGTTATAACGTAGGCATCCACTAAAAAAATATTTTGATTAATTCCACCCCCAAGGGGATAAAAGTTTGTATGGAAGTTTGTGAATTTTAAACCGATCAGGCTGAGAGTTTTCATGCATATAGCTATTATGACGTAGGCATCCCTTAAAAAAGGATTTTGATAAATTTCACCCCTAAGGGTATAAAATAGGGGATGAAAATTTGTATGACACTTTGCCAATTTTAAACCTATCGGGCTGATATTTTGCATGCATATAGCTCTACTACAACGTAGGCATCATCTAAATAAGAATTTTATTAAATTCCACCAATAAGGGGATAAAATAGGCGATGAAAGTTTGTATGAAAGTTTGTCAATTTTAAACCGATCGGGCTGAGATTTTGCATGCATATAGTTACTATGACGTAGGCATCCCCTAAAAAAGGATTTTGATTAATTCCACCCCTAAGGGGATAAAATAGGGGTTGCAGGTTTGTATAAAACTCGGTCGCAAAAAACATATATGTAATAAAAACTAAAGTACACGCTGATGAAGTCGCGGGCGGCCGCTAGTAAATAAATAAAGATCATCGTCGTTAAAAAGACAGTAGTTGTCAACTCAATTTTAATTAAAAAGTCAACCCTCCTGTTCCGTTCACGTGGAAAGCGTGTTTCATTTCCTTGGCAAAACAATAAATGCAGTCCACACATAAACGGCATACAAGCGCTGAGAAGTTTTTTTTTGCAAATTATTTAGTTTAAAACTTATTTTACTGATAGTTTGCAGTTTCTTTATTATCTGAACTTAAAATTAAATATAATAGTTTAATTTGACAGAATTAAAACTTGAGGAAGTAAGTTATGTTGAATTTTATTTATTAAGGTTCTGCTACTTTTGGGGGAAAATTTTTAGACGACATAAGAATTTCAGATATGTTTTTATCGTTTTACGGTCATTTGTGTTTGGCTTTATAAATAATCTAACGCGGCTAATTAAATATGTAGATTAGAATAAATAAACAAACAAATCTTTCAATATGTTTTATCAATTCGTTCAACTCATCAAACTACTTAATTGTAACAATATCTTATATCTAAACAAAGCAGTAAATCAATATTTAAAAAAAAGTACATTTGAAAAATTAACAGAAAATCAGACATGCAGCAAAACTTAAATGGGCTCCTTAAATTATTTAACAATTACTTTAATTTACAAAATTGCTACGCCTTGACAAGAAATTATAAAAATAACAAGTTCACCAATTTTTTAAAAAATAATTTTTTGATCAAGTCAATAAAATAAATACAATAAAACTTAATACATTTTAGATGCATTTACAGTTCTTTTTATTGATTAAATTTTATTTTGTTATATCCGTTTTAACAACATTTTGTCACGTCTGTAAAGCTAGAAAGGTCAAGTCGGCAGAATCACTCGTATTATATCTCAAAATTTAGTGCCCATTTAGTGCTAATTTAGTGCTGATAACAGATATGTGGTGCTGTGATAAGGGGACTAAAAATGAGAACACTGCTAACTTTTCATTAAATTAGTCTTTTTAATTGTACTTTTATTAGTATATATGTATATTAGGGTTTCCTATTTAAATAAAGATATATCTATCTATTAGAGAGAGAGAAACAGACAGACAGAGAAACATGCGTTTGTCGTGTCGGTCGTGTCGTGTCGTGTCGTGACATTTTTTGGTCTGAATTGTTTTTGGCTAGTCTCGGTCGTAACACGCGAAAGGGAACTTCGTTCCAATAAAAAAAATTATTTTTTAAAAATCTTTTGCTGTACTGGCAGCAAGAATTGAGCACTAAATGGTGACGTCTTTTAATTCCATTAGTTTCCGTTTTAGGGTCTTCTTCTAGCTCTCAAGACTGCTGGCGTCGTTATATTAGCAGCAGTTGATTTAAAAAAAAAAACATATTTTTTAAATCTTTTTTGCTGTACTGGCAGCACTAATTAAACACTAAATAGTGACGTCTTTTAATTCCATTAGTTACCGTTTTAGCGCGGTCACGAATGGTACACTGCTAGCTTAATGAAAAGTTAGCAGTGTTCTCATTTTTAGTCCCCCTATCACAGAACCAAATATCTGTTATCAGCACTAAATTAGCACTAAATGAGCACTAAATTTTGAGATATAATACGAGTGATTCTGCCGACTTGACCTTTCTAGCTTTACAGACGTCATTTTGTCAAAATATCAGTACTCTTATAGTATCAAATAATATCCTAATTTTCTTCATATACAAAATGATACAGCTTAGTACATTTTATAAACACTAATAAATAGTTTTTCGTAAATTACATAACCTAATCTAAATTGTATAAATCTTTTCAACTAATTAAACATTATTACAAATCTAAAACCTATATAATTAATAGAGTAAACATAGGTATACTAATAATTTCCTTAAGATGGATTATACACAGAGCTTCTGGATGGCTGAAACGTTTGAACTCTACAAAACTAAAAAACCGATCCAACGAGTGGAAAGATCCGACCAGAACGCACAAACGGTTTATCATATTTTCAGAACCCACAAGCGAAAGCATATAAAGGTCCTTCAAAATTTTGGCACATAAACACTATATATGTTACATAAAACTTTTGTTGTGAAATTTTTCTTGATATTGGACATACTATAAAAACATATTTTTGAATATTTCACATTTGACTTGATCCAGTGTAGAGCGCCATATTTGTTACTATTTTTAAAAATATTTAAATTTTTAATAAACATTTCTAAGAAAAACAAAGCGAATATCCGCAATCAACAAGAAAAAAAAAATTAGTAATTCAACATGTTGATGTCAAAGTTGATTTTGTTTTGCTATTAACATTTGAATTATATCTCTGCACTTACTTTTACGAATGCTTTTTTTCAAACTGCCTTTACAAGCCATATCAATTCCATTTATCTACTTCTGTTTTGTATACTGTGTGTCATCGTAAAGAAACGTTGACGATGAAAATTTGGTGCATGCGCCTATGATTCCTGCCTTTTATCGTCTACCGCCACCGTCGACGCCGTGCAGCAGCTGCGGCGCCGGTCTATTGTCATTGCTCGCCGCCGACCTCGCTTCTTCACCGTGTTGTTCGTTTTCATGTTGCCATATCCTTATTTTGGACGATGATTTAGATTGAAAGTTTTTTCGAATGCGACTCTAAATTAATTTTCGCATCACTGGTATTTTTGTTTTACACAAAAAATCAATTTTACTTTAACGATGTGAGACATATAGATCCTGTGGTATTTGATGTTATACCCGATCCAGACTCTCCACGATACTACAGTTGAGTCCGTGATTCTTTACCCGTGCGTCACTAATACCTGGCGAGATAAAACACATACTTTTAATCACAGATCTTTAAATCTAGCGTCATTGTCTTCCACGCATGAAACTAAAGACAAAACAGCTACCGCATGTTATTAAGTTGCAATTTCCGACTTGCTTCGTATGCTTTAAATGATGACGCAGGGGTAAAGCACCACGGACTCAACTGTACAAAAGAGAACGTGAGTGCGAGAGCGGGGACGGAACTCTCGTACCCCCTCGTCTTCCCTCCCCAAACCTTGTTATCACTCCGTTTTGTGTCGGTTTTTCTGGCGCGAGTCAAAGGACGCGACGGGTTTGTCGAGAGAATCAACCACACTCTCGCATTCGCTCACTTTGTTATTAACAAGAGTCAATTTTTGATCTAGAAATTAACATGGTTAAACAGATTCTAAGGGAATCACTGTTAAATTTTTAATTCCAATACGAGAAATTAACCAACCAGTAGCACTTGTATTTTTTTGAAAGACTCAAGTACTAGGATTTTGTTTCATCCAAAGTCTGCATGTTCGTAAAAATGACTTTTTAAAGATTTCAACACAGATCTATCTAAAGGTTGCAAATAATGCGACGTGTGCTTGGAACAGATAACAACATGACATCATTAGCAACTGCATATTGCAACATTTCTACTGAATTACAGTGAGTAGAATGGCCCTCTAACCGCAGTAAAACCTTGCCCGGTGGTTTCCTGGGTACGAAGTGGGTTTAAAGCCGTTTTAAGAAGAGTGCAGATATATTCAGTTTTTCTATTCTTACCTTTAAAATGCAAAAATAAGCACAATTTACAAAAAGAACTTTTTATAATAGAAAGTTTTTTACTGATTTATAGGTCATATTTTGTGTCATCTCAACAATGCACAGCATCCCTGATTTTGCAAAAATATTAAGTCATACAACGCTGTGATTGATCATAGAGAAGATTGTTTCCTTGTTAACAAAATCAAGGGTAGTTGTATCTAAAAACTTTCTAAAACAGTTTATTTTATTACCAGTTAAAATAATAATTAATGTTTTCACATGTAAGAACAAAAAAAAAAAGAAAAAAAAACTTCTCTGTCGCGTAATCGATCCCATTATGATAACATAACAGAACTGTCACAAGTAGACTGAACCGCCGCCTAACCAACTACGCTGCGAACGATTTATTTAATAACTTTCAAAATAATATTATCTATAGGTACACAACTTAGATCATGTTTAATATCAATTCGGTATAAATTTCGAAATCTATGTATATGCCTAAACACACTTGAAACATGCATTGTCATCCAGTTCTTAGCTATCCTGAAAATTTCAGAGCTATAGGTAGTCGGGAAATAGGTTTAAATTCGATTACAAATTCCACGGAATGACACAGAGACACAGAACACGGCGAAAATATAAAAAACTTTCTAATCTAATAATCCTTTTGCATTACAAGATCCAATAATATAAGTTCTTTTATTTCGGTAAAAGTTATCGTAGATACAGATTTTGAGACTTTTTTTAGCTAAAACGTGTCCTGGATCATTATTTAGTTGCAGACCCAATTGATTCATATTAAAAATACTGTTTGCTTTTCCTATAAGATCATTATCAGAGTAGGTGGCCATTTCCTCATTTTTAACAGAATCAATTGGAATTTAGTGATTTTTCTGTCCAATTCTGTCTGTAACCGTTTTTCTTGTGCACCTAGAGATTTGGTATCTGCAATGGAATAGTAAAAGATTTAATTAAAAATACAAACTAAAATTTATAATTAGGCCATCTTTACCAGACCTCCTATGGCCATCTCTCCTTATTTGATCAGAACAGATGGCCATATCGGTATTATTTTTGGCTTTGCTTAAAATTTTGTGGTTAGAATGGAATAAATTAATCATACTTAACATGAAAAAACATAAAAACTAAAAGTGTTCATTGTAGTTTTTTCACCACGAGGTAAAATGAGAAGTCATTGAAAAATTTGTACACTTTTAAAAACAAATTAAGAGGTTTTTGTTTACTGTTTTATTTAATTTCACTTTACTTTGTAGCTTAATTAGCCCCTTAAAGATTAAATTGGCGTTGGGCGCCAACTTTGTAACCTTAAAATTACCCTAGGCTAGCTTCCTTCTGAGTTTTATTTAATTTCTTCCAAACATTAATTAAAGGGTGCCAAGTACAGACACACAAATAAAATTCGAAAAATCAGTTTTAAAATGGTTTATTATTTTAATTATGATTAGTAAAAGAAATTAATAAAATGAATTAATTAATTCTCTTATCTTTGGGAATTTTCGATGGCTTCTGACGGAGTTTCGATAACTTGTGGAACGGAACTGTAAAATGGATGGAATTCTTTCCAGGGAATTTCCTGTCAAATTTTCTTTTGGTATGGAATTAAACTGCAATTGGATTGTAATTTCCCTTCAAGGGACTTCTTGTCGAATTTTCGTTAATGGCAGAACGGAACTGCAAAATGGCGTCGGCTTCAACTGATTGTCGACTGACTGCGTAATTTCTGATATGTTTTTAGCTGGTCCTTAATAGGGCCCTTCTTAAAGTTGGCAATAACCCTATTAATTAAATTGAAATAAAAACTCCGACTTTCAAATAATATTTATCGAACACAATCGCTATAACGTCTCTACAAATTTCGAGAAAAAATTAATGACCTTTCATGTTTAAATATTGTAATACCACAAAAACTGACCTTGAACAATAGCAATTATATTCGAAAATTTAAATGTTAGTAAAATACATAAAATATTGTATTCACCGCAGTAAAGGTGCTATGACAGTTCTAGCGCAAAATCGGTCTTTTTTACATAAATCTCCATAAGAAAATCTAAGGCCCATTCTGCTCATTTTTGTCTCATTTAGCCACGCCTCCCAATCACGTGACCAGTCATAAGCCAACTAGTCATAGGTCATTCATACATCAGTCATACCTTAGTCATACGTTAGTCATACGTTAGTCATACGTCAGTCATACGTCAGTCATACGTCAGTCATACATCAGTCATACGTCAGTCATACGTCAGTCATACGTCAGTCATACGTCAGTCATACGTCAGTCATACGCCAGTCATACGTTAGTCATATGTTAGTTATACGCAAGATCACGTGATTGGGAGGCGTGGCTTAATGAGACAAAAATGAGCAGAATGGACCTTAGATTTTCTTATGGAGATTTACATGTAAAAAAGACCAATTTTGCGCTAGAACTGTCATAGCACCTTTACTCACCGCATTTTGGATTATTTTTAACTAATAAAATTAAAACCAAGGCAAAATGGTACTCACCAGACAGAAGGGCGAAGGTAGTCGGTAATAACTCTGAATTTAATCAGATTCACCGATAAAATGAACGAATTTAAATCAAAAACTCTCGAAGAGACATATTCTCTCCTACCAACTGGCAACCCCCTCTTGTATCGGTGCGATAACAATAGAAAATATAAAAATATTTATAGTCTGGATGGTATGCTCGAAAACGAACGTTACAAATGTTACAACTTTACGAACTTAGCACCTCAGCAATGGAATTTTGGGTCGAGAAGAACCTTAATCGATAGGTCTCCGTTAGGTCCTTTAAGGTCGTACAAATCTTTTGTTAGGTCTCTGATAGTTTTTTTATAAATATATTTTTTTTTTATTTAGAAAAAATTGCATTTAATAGTAAATTAAAAAAATAGATTAGACCATTTTTGCATTCTTTATCTTTAAGTCTGAATTGGTCTATAGAAATCATTTTAATATTATTCTTTTTATTTGTTTTATTTATAATTATAAAATGTATGACACAGTTTACATTTTAGTTTAAATTTTTTTGTGAAGGAAAGTAATAACAGTAAGTATGTCACCATTAATTAAACGGTCGTCAAACTTTTCAAAGCGCCAAATTGGTCGTGAAAAACTGTCCTGACACGGAATTTTCCGTGCAACGAACAGCTCTCGAGCAGAACTGTTTTCGCACCGAACTGTTCTCGCACCGAACTCTCCTCGCGCTTAATTGTCCTCGTATTGAAATGTTCTCGCGTTTCAACCCTTTTTGCTTCCTTTAATTAAATTGATAAAGTATACTTAAATTTATTGTACTGACCCTTACTATTTGAAAGTTCATTTTATTAGGAATAATAAAAAATGATAAAAAACTCTTTGTTTTTTATAAAACTTCCACCTTAATTAATTTTTTTTTTGTTTTAATTATGACATGTTTCGCTTCAATAAGCATCGTCAGATTGACATATAAAGTTACATTTTGTTTATTTGTAGCTAACTATCTGATGTTGATTAGGTAATATTAAGGCTAGATCAAGTGTGGAAGTAATAAGATATAACAATATTAAAGCCTAGATGTTATTAGCCCTAAGGGATTATCCTGGATGTATCTCCCTCTAAGATCAGTATAACTGTGCAATGATATAGAAAAACCAGGAAAAAACTATATCTGCTGATCTTTACAGTAATTAATATATTTGTATTACAATTAAATCTTATCTATGTATAAAATGAAGACTCAATCAAAGTAAACAGTTTAATAGTGGAGAATTTCTAAGATTTATTTATTCATTAACAATTTTAAATTGTGGATCTGCTAGATGTCTTTTTATTTCAAGTTCTTCAAGAAAATCTAAATTTTGTTTTATTATGTGTAGTATTTGGATGTCATTGTTGTGTAAGAGTGAGGTTGGATGTTCAAGTAGGTGTTTTGCATAATTTGACGTATCTGGTTGTTTTAATCTATATGCTCTTAAGTGTTCATTGAATCTTATTTCAAACTAGCTGACCCGGCGGCCACGCGTTTCTGTGGCTAAGGTTTTTGTTATATTACATTGTAGTAAACTATTTAAGAGGAACAGTAGGAGAAAATCAGTCATGGGGACCACAATGCTTTTTTACATAGATGCCATTTGTAAAAAAATATGGTGACCTCCATGACAGATTTTTTACTACCGTAAACCCTTAATACAATGAAATTATTATTTACGAATAAAGACGGAAACGTTAAAGCTGGTATAAAAATTTACTGGATTGGTATTTGAATGGGAAGGATTTTAAACGCGATTGATTCAAATTTTCGTACAATTGATATTAATCAAAAATCAATACAAAAGAATTTTATTATCTATAGCTGTACCCGGCTCACGTTGCTACGCCAACAACTAAAATAAATTTAAGAAAGATAAAAGATAAGAAGTGATGGAGAAGGAAACAAGTTTATAGTTTTGTTTTACTTATCGCACCAAAAATATATCTTTCGAACTTATATTTATACGAATTCGTGTAGATATCTATTAATCAGTATTGAATTTGATACATGGAAGCGCCATCTGGTGGTAACTTCCATTAATACGAATATCATATTCATCTTACCCATTAAAAATAGATCATCATGCTGATTTTCATGACAATCGATTGAACGGGACAGAAGTTGCTACTCTGCAGCGCAACCTGGTGGCAAGTGGCATCAATGAGCATATCATACAAACCTTCTCAGTGGAAAAATACATATGCATACTACATATCATGACAATCGGTTGAACAGGGCAGAAGTTGCTACTCTGCAGCGCCACCTGATGGCGAGTGGCATCAATGAGCATATCATACAAACCTTCTCCGTGGTAAAATACATAAACATCCAATTTTCATGACAATCGGTTGAACGGGGCAGAAGTTGCTACTTTGCAGCGCCACCTGGTGGCGAGTGGCATCAATGAGCACATAATATAAATCTTCTCCGTGGAAAAAATATATATACCAATTTTCATAATAATCGGTCTCGTAGTTTTTGAGTTCATCAATTTCATACATACAAACATCCTTTTATATATATATATATATATATATATATATATATATATATATATATATATATATATATATATATACACTGAGGGAAAAGAAAAAAAAGTGGCGCACCCAAACAAAATTTTCAGAAAATATAAACCTTTAAAACTTTTGAGTTGGTAGTCCGATTGCAATGATTCTTTTTTTATTTTAGAGAATGGTTCTTTGGTATTACGACGCGGTTATAAGAGTTTTTTATAATTTTAGGTTTGTAGCCAGTATTGCTTAAATAACAAGTACACGTTTTTTACGCTATTTTTGAAACACCCTGTGGACGTTGCTGTTACTCTAGTCATACTAAGTCTTTTATGGGCATGTTGAGTAGAGCCTCTTTTACATTTTTGGTCTTTAAATCATGTCTCTATCTTAGATCGTTCAAAAGATAGATGCTTACAAGCAAAGTTTTGCTTTTATTAAGAATTTTATTAAGTTTACAGAACAACAACAATAATTAAGACAACATAACATAAACAACAATAATTAATATCGGGTATTGGCTTCTTTTGCTCTTTTTAAAGACTCAATTCTTTTCGGCATGCTATGAATTGGGTTTACAATCCTTTCCTGAGGAATATTGTTCCACTCTTCAACAAGTGCATCACCCAAAGCAACAAGATTTTGTGGAACAATCTGACGAGACCAAATTCGACGCCCTAAATCATCCCACAAGTGCTCGATAGGGTTCATATCGGGGCTCTTGGGAGGCCATACTATGGTTGCTATACCAACTTGGTTCAAATATTCACAAACATTTTGGGCAGTGTGTGGCCTTGTATTGTGCTGCATTAATAAAAATGCATCTCCAACGAATGGTGCAAATGGTACTACGTGCTGCTCTAAAATGTTCTCTATGTACATATTGGCCGTTAGAGCATTTCTTGGAAGCGTGCAAAGTTCTGTACAGGCTTACATTGAAATTCCTCCTCAGACCATTACGGAACCACCTCCAAAACTCTTTCGCTCTCCAATCATATCCTGTTCATATCGTTTTCTAGGTCTTCTTCATACTCTTTGACGACCATTACTTGAATATAAAAAGATTCTTAATTTATCGGTAAATAACACTCTATCCCATTCGGGATCACGCTAATCCCCATATTCCCCGACGAAGCGACGACGAGCTTTCTTATGTCTTTGAAGTAATCTTGGTCCTGTTGCTGATCTTCTAGCTCTTAGATTAACTACCTTCAATCTTCGACAATTCGTTTTATCACTTACACGCGTCTCGCGTACCTCTCTTAATTGATGGTTTGTTTTAACAGCAGTTTGGAAACGATTGCGCAAAGTTTGCAATCTAATAAATCGATCATCAATATTGAAGGTACTCCTAGGGCACCCTGTACCAGCTCTTCTATGGCATTGGCCAGTTTCTTGATACCTCTAAATTGCTCGCTGTCCAGTTGTTTCGGGAAAACCAACCGCTCGTGCTGCATATCTTTTACTTTTACCATCCTCTACAAGAGCCATCATTCGTGCAACCTGCTTAAGTGTAATTTGTTAAACCATTGTAAATTTTCGAGAAAAACTACTACACAAACTACTGACAGTCAGGAGTTTAGCCAAAATGACACTGTCACAAATAAGCGGTTTCACGGCCTACTTTTTCCTATCGAAAAAAAAATGGATTTTTGTGTTGGGAGTAAAACTTTGCTTGAAACCTCTATCTTTTGAACCATCTAAGATAGAGACATGATTTACAGACCAAAAATGTAAGTGAGGCTCTACTCAACATGCCCATAAAAGACTTAGTACGACTAGAGTAAGAGAAACGTCCACAGGGTGTTTCAAAAATAGCGTAGAAAACGTGTATTTGTTATTTAAGAAACCCTGGCTACAAACCTAAAATTATTAAAACCTCTTATAACCGCTTCGTAATACCAAAGAACCATTCTCTAAAATAAAAAAAAAATCATTGCACTAACTCAAAAGTTTTGAAGGTTTATATTTTCTTAAAATTTTGAGTGCGCCACTTTTTTTGTCCTTCAGTCTTCAGTGTATATATATAAATAATATATATAGAATATTTGTACCTTGTTATCTAGTTTTTTAGGTAATTTAGTCTTATAATCTCCATGTTGTTAATTATTATAGAGTAAAACTTATAAAAAAGGAAAATTCCGTAAATAAATTAATAAATAAATAAAATGTATACATTCCATAAATTAAAACTATGGGTGTGATGCCAATAATATAACTCGGTTCGAAAACTTAGTTTTTAAAAAAAATTATTTTAATAATATTACAAAAATAAGAGACCGAAAGCTTTGAACAATAATATCAGACTAAATAATGAAACGAAATAAATGTAAAAAGAAAGCTATTGTCACGCCTTGCTGACTAGGATTAGATTCCAGGAAAAATAGTCTTGGTCAGCATGTCGCATTATATAATTCCTCCCTCCTTAGAAAGATCCATACGGGGTGTGGATCGATTGGTTATTCATCATCTTCGATTGGGCTCCGCTGAGCATTGATGGTTGATAGATTTTGCTTTATGAATTTGGATCTAATATATCTGGCAAAAAATATAATTAATAGAATGATCACAAGTCCATATAATGGTGTAGTCCACATGGGTGCATCAGAATTTGGTAAACCTTTTAAACTGATTTCATTAATTAATTCCTGTTCTTTTTAAAGTTGATGAATTTTGTCAAGTGGAATTTCTTATATGTTAAGATATTTTCGTTTTCGATAATCCAGTTTATTTACTTTAATTTCGGGTAGAAATAGTGGCTGACCAGGGATGATGTCATCATGGTTAAAATATTTGCCCTTGGAAGTTTGAAAGTTGCAACCTGTTGGTACCTCCAGGAAATAAGTCCCTTTAAGAACTGCTAAATCGGATTTAAAACAAGTCAGCTTAATTTTTGTTTCCTCTGGGAAAATTCCAATATAATCGGCTGGATTTATAATTTCTATAATTTCGTTTTCGATTTTAACAGGGAAGATTTCACAAGAAGGTACTTCTTTGGACCCTAATTTTAGTATCTGCTGAATACAGTCTTCGGTCTCAATTGTCTCTAGTTGTTTTGTCCAGGAACAGAAATATATTGGATGTATTTTCTTGCATTCTTCGTAACCATACTCATAGTGATTATTTTGTATTGCCAAGAAGGGTTTAGGTGGGATCATAATGGAATTATTCTTTGTAGGGATGGAATATAAGTGGTAGTATGAATATAATTCAGGGTAAGTTATGGGAAAGTGAACAACAAAAACGATTCTATTTTTAGAATAATAAGATTCTACACTAAGAATATCATAATATTTGTGTAAGTCAACGAGATTAGTTCCAAAAGCTAGATTATCTATTGAATAATGTTTTAATAGTATTTTAGTAATAAATTCTAGATCTTCGATTTTTAAAATACTGTAATGAAGAGTCTTTAACCTTGCAAACATAATAGAATTTTCAACGTTATCTAGAATATTTGTTAAAATTTTAAGAACTGCCAATATTTGGTCCAAAGCATTTTTTGCCATGAAAAATCCTGAGAAATCTGAAACAAACTTTTCTAGTTCTAAACTAAGTTCATTAACCTTTTCAGCAATTTCTTTTTCATTTTGTTTTATTAGCGAAATACTACTATTGTAATCGTCTATTATTTTCCTAGTTAATAAAATCTGTTTATTTAATGTGACCGCTATATCTTTTTGATTAGTATTTAAAGTAAGAATCGCTTCATCGTATCTTTTACCATCTTCGGCATCTAAATTTCCAGATATACTTTTAAAAATAGTACCTAGACCATCTATGATTCCACGTTTAAATCTTTTATTATAGTGTAAAAAGTTTAATTTATCTTTACATTGTTTAATTTGAAAATCAGCTGAGTTTATTGAATTTTTAAGTTCATCTGCGTACAATGGATTTTTTGTTTTGATTGTTTGATTTATATATTCAAATTGAAAAATAATTTTTATGAGTTCATCTTTTATAGGGTTTAGGTCGAAATAATGGATGAAAGAATGATAGGTGAATTGTAATTTTGCATAACCCAATTTATAGGGCAATACACCTGGATTGGATTCCAAATTGGTGATTTTAATTTCCTGTGTTTGGCTGGCTGCTGCCAGGGTTGAAGAAATCTGCAATGGGACAACGTTTTAATTAGCTAAGGGTCTTTTAAATTATTTTTGTGATAAGTTATGATTTTATTTCTATTTGAAACTGATGGTGTCTTATTTCTGTATGTTTTAACTTTAATATTGTCATTCTTTTTAACTGTACGTACTACGAATCTAGGCTTAGCTTTGTTGCGAACTTTTGATTTATGATAAATTCTATAGTCTGGCCGTCGAAAAGATGGAATGATCACGAGACAAATGTACTCCTTATTTCAGCCCACAATTTATATCATCTTTGGTATAAGTACAGTCTAAACTGTCCTTCTTTTACTGCAGTTTAGAAGGCGTTACATCGTAAGATTAAGCCGTTCAGATGCCCGTATTCACTGATCAAGAATCTGTGAATTCCATCTTTTCAGCGGCCGGGGTATAGTGCCTGGATCATAGTTTAATGGTTCGTGGCGAGTTTCATTTATTTTATTTAAGTTATTTTCCTTTTCCGTTGCCATTTTTTGGTTAAGAAACTTATACATTTCTGTTGTTAATTCTTTATGTTTGTTGATATAATCGGAATACAATTTTTGATTAAGGTCTATACTGAAAGGACTGTTAATGTCTAAATGACCCGAGATTACTTCAATGGGACGTTGTTTAGTTACAGAGTGAATAGAACTATTATAACCAAGAATTGCTTACGGCATTTGATCTAAAATATTGCAATTCTTTTGAGTTTCCTGTAAAATTCTTATATGTTCGATTAAGGTTGAATGAAACCTTTCGATTATGCTATTTGAATTGGGATTAAAAGCTGTTGTGTAATGAAGTTCTATTTTATGTAATTTTGCAAAATCTTCGATGACATGATTTTTCAATTCTGTACCTCTGTCTAATACTAGCATTTTTGGAGAACCGTGATGGGTAAGAAAATTAATAAACGCTTTTGCGATATGAATTGCAGTTAACCCTGTTAATGGGTATGCTTGTGCATACTTTGAAAATCTATCTATGATTGTTAAGAATTTTTGACCTTTTATTGAAAATACATCAGCATGAACGATTTCGAATGGCTTATTTGGTGTAGGGGTTAATTCAAATTTCTGTTTTGGTGGATTTCTGTCATACTTCATTGTTTGACATAATTCACAGTAATTTATGTATTTAGTAACAGTACTTCTAATATTTGGCCAATAGAAACGTTTTTTAATTTCCGTTACTGTTTCCAATATGCCCCTATGGTTTGTTTTACCTGTATGACATAATTTTACCGATTCTACTTGTTGATCATGTGTTACCACATCTTCTAATATTTTTTTACAAATTATTGCTCTAGAAGCTGAATTTTTAAATGTGTTTTGTAATGTGGTACACAATCGAGGTATTAACTCTTGTTTGTCTAAATTGATAGCAAATAATTTCTTTGTCGAAATAAACTTTTTAAATGTATTTATTATTTCTTTGTCAAAGTTTTCTTCCGAAATTTGTATAATAGTTCTAGTTTTATTTTCGAATAATCGCATAACCTTTGGTAATGCTGGGGAATGATACACAACTTTTAAAAATATTTGATTTTGAAAATTGTTAATCGCTGATTCCGAAATAGGAATTTCTAAAATTGGGTCTTCAATTTTAGTATGAATAGTTTCATTGTCATCATGAGTTTGGGCATTTTGACAGATGTCGTTGATTATATTATCTAATTCATTTGAATTAGGTACTTCGTCTACGTTAGCAATTATTGAATCTAAATCAATATCAACGATTTGATTTTCATTATTATTAGAATTACTCTGGTTATCTAAAGGATTTGTTTTATTTAAAGATACATCGTTGGTGTTAAGGTCGTTAATTTTTATTCGAGAAAGCGCATCTGCATTTTTATTTAAAGATCCCTTTTTATAGAGTATCGTATAGTCGTACTCTTCCAGTTTAAGTCTCCAACGGGTAAGGCGAGAATTTGAATCTTTTATCGAAAAGAGCCAATGTAATGGTTTATGATCGCAATAAATTAATATTTTTCTTCCATAGATGTAATGACGAAAATATTTCATAGCATATACAATAGCGAGGAGTTCCCTTTCTATTGTACTATAATTTTGCTCACTTTGATTAAGTGTTCTAGAGGCATAAGCGATTGGTCTGTCTTTGCCTACAGGTCCTTGTGAAAGTACGCCGCTGATTGCAAAAGCGCTAGCGTCTGTTGTCAAAATAAAAGTCTGTGAAAAATCTGGATATATCAAAATTGGATTATTAGATAATAATTCCTTACAAGTTTCGAAACATTTTATATATTCATGGTTTAAATCGATTTTTGCTCCCTTTTTTAAACACGACGTTAAGGGTTTTGTAATTTTTGCAAAATCCGGGATACATTTTCTGTAATAACCTAGGAGTCCTAGGAAGGCCTTGATTTCTTTAGTTGTTTTGGGAATTGGATAATTCTTTATAGCCTTAATTTTATCCGGGTTTGGTTTTATTGCCTCTGGAGTAATTATATGCCCTAAGTATGCGGTTTCCTTCTGAAGAAATTCGCATGTATCCAACTAGACTTTAAAATTTGTATCGCGAAGGCGTTGAAATACCTTCTTTAGATTAACCATATGCTCTTGCAGTGACGTAGAGTAAATTATAATATCATCTAAATAAACGAGGCATATTTTGCCTATTAAATCTCTTAAAATGTCTTCGATTACCCTCTGCATAGTAGAAGGAGCATTTTTTAAACCGAAGGGCATTCGTAAGTATTCGTACTTACCACCTTCGACGGTGAAAGCTGTTTTTTGAATATTATCAGGGTGCATCTCAATCTGATGAAACCCTGACGCTAAATCAAGGGTTGAGAAGTAATTACACTTCCCTAACTTGTCTAGTATATCGGATATATTGGGAATAGGATATCGATCATCGATAGTCTTATCATTGACCTGTCGATAATCGACAACAATTCTCCATTTCTTTTTTCCTAATGCATCGGTCTTTTTGGGCACGACCCAAATTGGGGATGACCAAGGCGAATAACTTGGTCTAATTTTATTTTGTTGAAGCATTTTTCGGATTTGGGAATTTACCTCTTCCCTATGAATATATGGGTAGCGATAACTTTTTGAATAGACAGGTATTTCATCCTATTTTGTTGAAGCATTTTTCGGATTTGGGAATTTACCTCTTCCCTATGAATATATGGGTAGCGATAACTTTTTGAATAGACAGGTATTTCATCCTTAGTGAGGATTTTATGCTTGATTCTATTAGTAAATGTTAAAGCATTTTCTTCCCTATGGAATATATCGGAATATTTACTACATAGATTTAAAATTTCCCTTTTTTCTTCATCATTTAAATGATCTGTTCTAATTAAATCAATAATATCTTTGTTTTCAAAATTATCTAACCTGGGTTCAACACTAATATTATATAATTCAAAATCATTTTTTATAGCAATACATTGAATGGGATATAATATCGTAAAATTTGTATCGTCTTCCCAAGTATTATGAACTTCGACTAATGCCCAGCCGTAGTTAAAGTTTCAGGTATTATACAATTTCCAATAATTTGCTGTGGTATTAAAATTTCTCCAAATTTGATTGTTACAGGAATTTTTACTTTTGAAACCGTTTTGCCAAACAAAAGTTTCGGATGTATTTCTTTTGGTGAGGCATTGAAATAAAATATTGGTAAAACTGCATTTCGAGAAATTAATTTTAAATTAGGAATATCTATACACATGCTTAAGCTTTGTAATAAATCTACTCCAATTAATCCATCAAATATGCAATGAAATTTATAAACATAAAATTTAATACTGGAATTTTCATTAAACTCTGAAAAAGCCGGTATAGTTACTGAGAAATTATGATTAGATGAACCGAAGGATGTTGACACCGTGAAATGATCTTCAACCTTGTAATCGGAGAAATACTTATCAACACATTCCGGTGATAAAAAAGATTTAGTTGCACCTGAATCTATTAGAAGTTTTAAAGGCGGTGAATTTATTTTTATATAAGGCAATTGCCGTTGATCGTGAGAATTATGATATTCTATCAAGTTTCCAAATTTTGAAGGCTGTCCTCCTGAAAATTTTCAAAATTTTGGTTTATATTCGAATCGTTAAATTCATAACTGTTTTCAAAATTAGTTTCTTGAGAATTATTAAATTTATTTTCATTATTTTGCATTTCGCATTGTTCTACATTATGCAATTCTTCAGAAACCCAATTACGATTTTGTGCGTATTGATTGCGTGTGTTATTAAAAGATTGTCTAGAAGTGGTGCTCATGGGTTTCGGTTTAGGAAGTTGATTTCGATTAAAATTTGGGTTTGGTTTCCAAACATTAGTACGGGGACCAAAAACTTCTTGGTTAGTGAAAAATCTTTGATTGTTAACTGGTCTCGATTGAATATTTATGGGCCCGGTAGGAAAGGTATTATTTTGCTGGTTACTAGTACCAGGTTGAGAATAAGATTGACGATTATTATTGAAATTGCCAAAATTCTGTTGATAATTAGAACGATTTGAATTATTAAAATGGGGCTGTTGATGTCTGTTCGAATTATAATTGTGTTTTGGGTTATTATTATTTCTATGATTATGAGAATTAGCTTTTGGTTGCTGTTGACCATTATTGAAATGAACTTGTTGCATATATTTAATGTTATCTTCTTTTCTAATTAAATTAATAGCATCTAACAAGGTTTTGGGTTCTTTAGTACGAACCATAATACCATATGAATTACGCAATCCTGCTAAAAACACTTGTAAAGCCTGATTGCTATACATTTTTTGTTTAAATTTACGGATATTAACATCTCTTTCATGTAATGCCAAATAATTAGACATAGAGTTCAACAATTTCCTGACTCTACCATGAAAGTCGTAAGGGGATTCGTTGAAACCTTGTCTTAAATTATTTAAATCTAAAGATAAACAGTTTTCATCTCTAGGATCACTAAAATTGCTTTTGTTTTATTTCCTCAATAGTAGTAGGTACATCCACTAATATTAATTACTTCACGAGCTGGTCCTGTCAATTTACTAATGACAGTTCTAAAAATTATAACATTTTGATAATTTCGCGGATTTGTTAAATCAATAAAATAATTTACTATACTTTCTACGCTTTCTAAAAAAAATTGAAGTTCATTCTCGTTACCATCAAATTCTGGAATGGTTTCGGCATGAACTTTTGAAAAAATTGGAAGAGACATTTTAGTGTAATTTCTTTCTAAAAGACTATCACTAATATTTATTGAATTAAAACTTTTTATTACTAAATCTAACTCTAGATCGTTCTCGCTGTCACAGATGGAATCGGAACAAATAGAGGAGTCTGACATATACAAAAATAAATCAACTTACTGTACGGTTTTCATCTGCCTTGAAGTCCAACTGCAATAATTCGGTATCGGTCTGGAATAACTGGTACCACTATGGTCAAAGAAATTGTCAATAACACTCGATAAAAGTTCGAAAACTCAAAAATTAATTCGAAATGTTCGAAAATAGTCACTTCACTATAGAAATAGTTAAAGTTGTCCTCGATGGATACTTCGTGACTATCCTACTAACTGCGCCAATAATATAGCTCGGTTCGAAAACTTAGTTTTGAAAAAATTTTATTTTAATAATATTACAAAAATAAGAGATCGAAAGCTTTGAACAATAATATCAGACTAAATAATGAAACGAAATAAATGTAAAAAGAAAGCTATTGTCACGCCTTGCTGACTAGGATTAGATTCCAGGAAAAATAGTCTAGGTCAGCATGTTGCATTATATAATTTGCCACAGGTTAATTTAAGGTTTATTTAATTAAGTAACCACGTTTCCGAACAAACGATGCTCTTTCAATATAGTCTATGGCTGTGAGCTGTAAATGACATTGACATTCGTTACGCGCGTTTTTTAAAATATGCAAAATTAAATGTCTATTTTTCAATATTTCTGAGAGATTTTCTTAATATTTACTTCCGTAAGAACCTTCTCCTAATAATAACAAATACAACACAAAAAGAATGAGTAAAATCGGTCCAGCCATTCACGCGTGATGCCATGACCAAGGAAAACGGGTTTCATTTTTATATATATAGATTTTTTCCTGGTTTTTCTATATCATTGCACAGTTATACTGATCTTAGAGGGAGATACATCCAGGATAATCCCTTAGGGCTAATAACATCTAGGCTTTAATATTGTTATATCTTATTACTTCCATACTTGATCTAGCCTTAATATTACCTAATCAACATCAGATAGTTAGCTACAAATAAACAAAATGTAACTTTATATGTCAATCTGACGATGCTTATTGAAGCGAAACATGTCATAATTAAAAACATAAAATTTTTTTAATTAAAGTGGAAGTTTTATAAAAAACAAAGAGTTTTTTATCATTTTTTATTATTCCTGATAAAGTATACCATTACTGTGCACCAATGGGACTATACATCTGTATTTTTTTATAAATCTACTATAGCCATTGTCAAATTCAAAAAACGATGAGTTTTAATTGACAACTTTATGTTTAGAGTTTGCAAAAAAAGCATAAACATTGGAAATTTTCTGTAAAAAAAGTTGTTTATTCAAACTTGAACAAAATGAATAGATCGTTTTTTACAACATTTTAGTTTGTTTTTAAAAGTTTTTGTCTCCTAAACTGCAGGGCTGTGTCTTGTTTAATCTACATATCTTTTATTTTTATTTTCAATAGTTATATAAAATTCCATCTGCAACATCCACATTGTTGGCACAAAATCGGTCATTTAAACCTGCTTCATCCTGTTTAATAAAAATCGTTCTTAAAAAAATTTGCTCAAAAAAAAATTGCAAAATATAATAATAAACTTTAATAGCAATTTTAATTTGTTGAGGATTTCTTGGCCTATTTTTAAAAGATTTGTTTATCTAAAGCGTTTCTATATAGTTTCATCGTGATCCTATTTTTTATTACATAAAATTTTAATATACGCAAAATTAACTTTTCCTTTGGTAGCCATTCAAGCATGTAAACTTTTTAATGCTTTTAGACCCTTACTTCTTTGTATTAGATAAAATAGGATACCAGGCATGAAATCTCGCATCTTTCCCAAAACTTTAAATTGTACGAATTTCTCAGAAGATGTATTGTATATAAAAAAACGTGACATGTATATATAATATGATGCTTTTGATTAACTTTTTAAATTAGACAACATAAAAAATAATTGAGAGGTTTCAGAAAATAACCTAATAATTGTCTTTCTTCTATTATTGGAGTATTTATGACGTCATAAAAAATATATAATTTTTTTTTAAACAATTGAAATTAAATTTTAAGCAAAACAGCTTATCAATCAGTCTATACAAGGGCAAAACCAAACTCTAGACACTGTGTTTCGATCTATTAGACCTTAACAGTACAGTACCTACAGGCTTGTCTCTTCAGTATTCAGTATTTGATGTTAGAAGTCTGCGAAAGTAAGAAAAAATCGCAAGTAGCGCCATTTCTACTCGAAAAATAGCACTGTTATGGTCGCTTTGAATCTAATAAATAAACCTGCAATCTTTACCTTTACGCGGTAACGCTATAAAACCCTTCAGCCAGAGATGCTTAGTAATTAGTCGGTGCTTTGCTCGTCTTGATTCAACTTATGTCAGATGTGACACTTACTTACTTCCTCCTTAAGCACATGTATGCATGCCGTTAATAAAAAAAAGTTTTACAAAATCGACAATTAATACATCAAACCCTAAACCAAGTTAGGAGATCATTTCCGGAACCAATTTTTTTTTCATACAGAAAATTAAATCTTTTAAAGTTTCTTAGGATCATATCATTTACTTGTTTTTGTATCGATACTGACGAATAAACTGTTGCTTATTCTACAGTATCATAATTTGTAGCCTTGGAGCATTTTTGTAGCTCTTTAAATTACTAATTTACCCCAACACTTCCATGTGCGTGTTGCCCTGAATAATGCACTTTAAAAATATACAGTATAAAACAGAAAAGTCATTCGATCAGCAAGGATAAAGCATAAAGAATTAAAACTATTATAAAACAGGATAAACTTCCGTCGGAATAGGCAGTACCTATCAAAGAAATAAACTATCATGGTCGACCTTCCCTAATGTTTTTAAGGAATTACCAAAGCATTATATTTGCAAAAGTAATAGCTATTTTCGCGGAGAACATTCTGAACGTATTCGGAGGGAATTCGCATGCGCAGTCTAAAATTTAAGTGTTCGCGGAGTAAAAATATTCTGTTCAGGTTATAAAATCCTGCGTTCGTGGAAGGCGTAGATGACCTTCCGAACATGCTCGTAACGCATCCGATGTGTTCGAGGATTAAAGCAGGGATTTTTTGTTCTGAATAAATTCTAACCTTAAAATTTGTCTGTTTAATACAATATTCATGTTTAATTATTTGAATGCTTTGTGTTTAATGTTTGTTTTTGTTTATGGTATTATTGACTTCTTGTTCGGGTTTTACTTTTTTAACAAAGTTTCTTTATTTATTGTATAGGAATCAACAAATTTGCTTACAGATGAGTTTTTCAATATAAAATTAATTTACATTAATCGGTTAAAAGTTTTAGATAAATTTCAGTACTAGTGATGAGGATTTAGAAGATATTGTTAGATTTATTAATGTTCCAAAAAACATTCAAACGTTCGTAAGCGTTCGCGGTACCTTAAAAATTCAGAATATGTCTGTAGAGTGACTTGCGCGTTAAGGAAATCCAGTACATACTCGGTTCTTAGTCTGAATACGTTCAGGATTAGCTCCGCGAAAATTGCTAATGAATGAAAAAGTTATTACGCAATGTTCGACAAAACAGTTGCTTCAATCGAAGGAAACAAAACAGAATTGTTATTTTAGAACAAACAATAGAAAATATTGGGTTGAAATAAAGAAGCTGATAATTTAAACAAACAAATGTGATAGTAAATTATTACAAATTTTGATTAAAGGGCAACACGCGCATGGAATGGTTAGGGAAATTTAGTGATTAAAAGAGCTAAAAAACTGCTTGGTGAACTACAAATTATGGTACTGCAAGATTAGCTAAAGTTCATTCGTCAGTATCGATTCAAAAAGTTGATAAAAGTTAAGTGATATGATTTTAAAAAAACTTTAAAAGATTTAATTTTCTGTATGAAAAAGGAATTGGTTCTGGTCTCCTAACCGAATAAAAAAATAAGACACGTCACAAAAAAGTGACTTAGAGTTGTATGTTTCAATTGTCGATTTGACAAATATTTTCTCTTATTTACGTCATGCATACATGTGCTTAAGGAGGAAGTGAGAAAATGACACGTCTGCCATGAGTTGCATTAAGACAATCAAAGCGCCCACTAATTAATAAGGCATCTGAGTTTGAAATGATTAGTTAAAGTTCTGCCAGATGCTATATATTTCATTTTTACCTTAATGCCATTTTCTTGTTTATACACTTTCTAAATTATAAGTTATCTCGAAAATAATAAGTTTACTAAAAATTCGATTATAGTTGTTTTTTAATATTGAATTCAAATATTTATAATTCTAAAACAGGCCTCTAGAATTTGTAAATTTTGTTAAGAGTACTTCCATAAGCAAAGCTACATTGTTGGAAAAGTAAATAATATGATCCTAAAACACTGACAGAGTGTTTAATAAGCGAATCAGAAGAATCGCAGCTGAGATCTTTTGGTTTGTAAAACCAATTTTCAAAAGAAAACTGCTAACCTACACCCAATCGGATACAGATCAGCTATAGTTAATAATAATGTGAGACACCTTTACAAAAGAAAATTTAAATTTAAATAAAAATTTTTTTTATTTTCATCACTTTCAACAAAATCTGAAGTATACTGAAACTTCATATAACATTATTTTTATTGGAACGAAGTTCCCTTTCGGGCGTTACGACTAGTTACGACTGAGGCTAGAGGCTAGCCGAACAAAATCCAGACCAAAAGTTGTCACGACACGATACGACACGACACACGCATGTTTCTCTGTCTGTCTGTCTTTCTCTCACAGACCAAAAGATAAAAAACTCTCTCTCTCTCTCTCTTTTTCTCTCTCTCTCTCTCTCTCTAGATAGATATATTACAATGAAAGAGACACTAATTTAAATTAAAAGAAAATGTACATTAAAAAGAAAATACTGTAGAAAAAATAATTACCTATAATAGTATTAGATTTTATTTCATCCTGTTTTTATAAATTTTAAATAATTTCGTAACTTGACTATTAGTTAGGTACGTCAAATTACCTTAACTGTCAGTTACTGTCAAACAGTTTAATTTTAAAATTTTGTATTAAGTTGTTAATTCCTGTTTTAAATTTAATTGAAATAAAAAGTAATTCCAGGTAGATGTATGTCATCTAAACCTTTGGTATCGTATAAATGGACACTTTTGTTAAAAGAAACGAACGGTTGAAAATATTCAGGTAATAATGGATTTGCTATTTTCTATTTTGCTTTGAACAGTGTAGTGTCGCGACTATGTTAAGTTTATACAGGTTTTTTGTAAATAATAAATAATAAAATAATAGAAAATAATAACAATAATGTATCCTGACAGTGTTTCTGCACAAGTTCCGGATATTGCTGATAGACTTAGGTAAGTAGACGTTTTATACTGACATTATGCTTATGTATGTATAAACACTCTGTTGTGTTTACAAATTACAATTACAATTCCTTCACTAATTAATCGAAAGGAACTTCGTTCCATCCGGGTGTCCCTTGACACCTCTCACTTATTATTTATATAATTATTAGGAAAATAAGCTTTTTAGTGTCTGACTGAAAAGGTTGGATATATTTCAATAAATAGATAAAAAAAACATACTTTGGAATAACAATTACTTTTTCTTCTTTACCTTTGAGAATCAAGTATTGGTCTAAAAAGTAGTGCGAACATTAACAAAATTTTATTTAGCCAACAGGTTTACAAATTCTTAAGAAACTGAATCAAGACCTTTAGTTTGAAAGAATATTTAAAAAGTCCAAAATACTATAAAACATTTAACCTAAATTAACAGAATTGAAAAACAAACATGATTTTAGTTAGCGAAATATAATGTTTTATAGTTTGTGTAAAGAGTTATACAGAATAATTTATTAAGGATGTTCATCCTCTGAACTGTAGATTCTAGACCTCAAAACAAAATGATTCTGTCCTACATCCTTAATAAATATTGCCGACAACCAACAGGATAAAGCGCAGCCACTCAAATACAAAGAAGCTCTTGCTGTCAACAGGTCCAAAATAATGTCCTTTGCTAAATCAAAAACAAGTAAATATTAGGTTAGTTTCTGATAAAAATGTAAACAAACATCGTTTAATAAACCTAGAGAGTGTTGACAATGATACTGTCGATAGAAAAGTGGTTGAAGCAGTTTTGATGCAGGCTCAACAACGGACCATTATGAATGAATTACAACCATTGGGAGATCCTGGTTATAATAAAAATGATGGCTGGGAAAAAGTCATGCCTATAAATCGTAACTACCGCAGAAGATACGAAGTGGGCAACAGAGTAACTAATGTGAATATTCAGGCAGTTCCTAAACAGGTATCATTGCATGTTTCATGTCCGAACACCAAGCCAGAGGACTTAAAAAACATGCTAATTGACCACTTCCCAGAAATCATTTGCGAAAAACATCAATTGAAACAGTTTACTATATATGCTTCCATGAAGGTAACAATTTTTCAAAATCATCTCCGTAAAGCTTGCAGAAGAGAGATCAGGTCCAAAGAAACATAAGTATCACGTTTTTTTTTCAGAAAGCAAGAACATTACCAGAAATTCCAGTGAGTCCTCAAAGAAGTTCAGTTTGAGTGGTATAAATCATAACATCATAATCATACTGAAACCTGGGTAGCAGAGGAAATTGCTGATGGTAAATACCCGATAAACAGTCTTAAGAAGACACTGAGAATCAAATTGTTAATAATCTATACATATAATAAAACTGTAGAAATGTATATGTTTGTGCGCGCATCACATGAAAACTACTGATCCTATTCGAATGCGGTTTTCAAAGACGTATTTGTCTTCTTTTAGCTTAACATCTGGTGTATAAAACATTCTCCCCGCACCCCTTTAACTTAACATCTGGTGAATAAAAATTTCTCTCCCATTCCTTAAATGGAGTGGGGTAAGAAATTTTTATACAACAATCACACGCCACGCGAACGACCGTTGCGAGTAAAACTAGTTTCAAATATAAGGGCTGCGGACTAATAAATTTTGTGAAATCAAGGGCCATTTTATATAAATTTAAAAAATAGGTCTCACCTTACCCACATGTTGTCATTCTGCAATGAATTTTCAAGCTGTGATAATTTTGATATTTTTAATAGTAGTACCTAGTATTAAGGAATTAAGAGAGATAATGAAAGTTTGATTAATCCTGATCGTATCGTTATATTTTTATGATATATTTTTATCTATATATTTTATTAATTGTATTTTTTTATTAGTATTTTCTCCCTTTACATGTATTTACCTCATTGATGTATGTAAAGTGTATTAATAAATAAATAAATAAGTTTAATATCCCAAACTTTATTGGAGATACACAGTCTTCAAGAAAACACTAACAATTTAAACTAATTTTTTGTATTAAGGAAGTCCTCGTAGGTATAGACCAAAATACAAATGTACCGAGAACATTTATTGGGGCAGAAGAAACAATTTATTAATTTGGGATTTAATGGCCTGCAAGTTAGGACGAATGGGGAATACGTGAGAGGGTAAGGACTTCCACAATCTGGAGACCCTGGGGATAAAGGAACGATCAAATCGATTCGTTCTCGATGTCTGGCACTGAACAGTATAAGGGTGAATGGAGTTGGCACGTCGCGATGCTCTGGAGGATCTTTAGAATGGAGTTCCTCTGAGCAAAATCCGTTTATGTATCGGTAAAACAAGGAGAGAACAGACACTGCTCTTTGGTGGGACAATAGGGCTAGGTTTTTGGTGAGACTGGTCTAGTTTATTAGTTGAACTGCTTTTTTGAACTTCATATTATTGGCTCTCTCATAGTTTTGCTGGCGATGGAGTTATCACATTTGAAGAAAGGGGGGTAGATGTAAAAAAGATCGCGGAGAAAGAGGTCAAAACACTGAAGCAATGGTTTAATGCTAACAGCTTAACTAAGTCTTTGGGAAGACCAAATTCATTCATTATTCGGTATATGACATCAAAATTCCGACGTATGACAACCACTGTTTAACCATATTGAAATTAAAAGAGTGGTGCAAATCAATTATTTAGCTAAAATACTAGATACTTCAGATGGAACTTACAAATAGATTGCTTGATTAAAAGGTTAAGATGCATGATTTCTGGGTGCAAATACCTAAGAGTCTTTTTACCTGTAAATTGTCTTTAAAATCTTTAAATGTCTCTTGTAAATTTGCATTTAAGTTATTGGTTAATAGCTTGAAAAAGAGCTGCAAACACAAACAAGTATAGGTTAAATAAAATTCACAATTGGTCTCTAACAATCCTATCCTACTTCCTACTATCCTACTAATATTATATAGGCGAAAGTTTGTTTGGATGGATGTATGGATGTTTGTTCCTCTTTCACGCAAAAACTACTAAACGGATTTTAATGAAACTTTACAGTAATGTAGCTTATAGATCAGAATAACATATAGGCTATAATTTATAAAGATATTGTGTGAATTGTCCAAAATATAACGATAAATGTCATTTAAGTCTGAAAAAATTCTGCAATCTGCGAGCTACTCAGGCGTGTGCTGCAAAAACAGTTAGTGCTACATGTATATAATGTATGGTGAAAATATTTATCTTAAATAGTCCTACAAAAAATTCTGCGACACCATATATATCTATCTTTTATGAGTAAGCCATTATTGTCAAAATAGTGAACCATAAATACAATAAAAATTGATAATTTATTTCTAATGCACATTTGGTAGTAATAAATGGATCCTTATCAAAATGAATACTTTTATCGCTTTTGGTATTTAAAGGAGATAAATTTTGTCCTTCACAATACATCATTTGAGTAGCTACCTATAGGCCTATGATTAGGGGTTTGCAGTGCTTAATTACTGTATTTTTGACAATATTGTTACGTTATTACAGTGCGAATGTAACATCTCAATATTGTCAGACTGTTATATTTTTCAAATACGACCCAAAAATTATGTATGTTATAATTTTAATGTCATAATGTTAGTTCTTTTCACGCTAATATAAGCTACTCGAAATACTAATACTGCGCACACGAAGTCGCGGGCACCAGTTATTGATACATAAAGACCTTGCTTTTATTCGAATTACACGCAGACGAAGTCGCGGGCAAAAGCTAGTTATTTATAAAAAAAACTTATACATGCCCCAGTGATTAACTTCACAATAAGAACCCAAATATTTGATATAATTTTTTTTATAAACTTGCAACCAAAACAATTTAGAGTAAATTAGGTTTCATAAAATATCAAAGCACATACCTACTCAACTAAAAACCCAGTTACGTATCTAACAAACACGTTGAATCTTAATTTTGGCAAAAAGAGCACTTTCTAGTGCCAAAAATTTAAAATCTTCTTCCAAATTCTTTCCTAGAATTGTAGTTGATGAGACAAACAAGAAAAGTTATAAAAAAGATATAAAATAATTTTTACGTAATGCAAGTAGGGCAGAAATTGATGATTTTGTACTGCAGAGATAAGTTACCTACTTAATAAGTTTTAATTACTGATCCTAATTTTATTATAACGTAACCTTAAAATCTTTTTCTGTGTAACTTTGTCAAGTAATGGGTGTCAATCCTAAAGTTCGTGAGATTAAAAATTAATATGATCTAATATAATATTGTGACATGACCGATTATAATCTAATTATAATACCAAATGTGACATTTTTCCTAAAAATGTAAATCGCTATTCTATTGTGACGATATCCCGATGTGCAACCTATAAAAAACAGAAAAACTGTATTCAAATTTTGTCTAAGTATAAGTACATTTTGTTTGGTTAATTTTCATTTATGCTTCCATTCATTTTAATTTATCTTTTTTTATTAATAAACATCTATTGTATTGTATTGGATAGATTTTATAAAAATTAACAGATTTAAAAGATATGCAAGAATACGAATACGGTTAGGGGTATTCCGAGAGACTTGCTCAGGTGATAGTTGAAGAGATACCTATTGTGTTATACTATCTTATTGCCTGATTCACATAATTCGTGGCCTGATTATTGTAGTTTTAGGTGTACTAAGTGTTTTTTCGTTAAGATTGATTGTTTTTTCTGTAAGTAGAATTTAATGTCAAAGTAGTATATCCGGGAGAGTTGCACATGGTGGTTTTGGAGATATGCTTAGTGGTTCATATCTCCCTCTATAGGGATTGTATGAGGATATTTGAAGTTTTAGTCACAGCTGTAGAAATTAAAAAATCTCTAACAGATTCCAGTAGCTATATCAACTTAACCATAACCTTTTACGGGTAAGCGACCATCTTCTGCTCCGCTGCATGAATATTTATCTCTGAGCTCTGAGCTTATCTGGATGGGTCAAAAATGAAGCAAGGGGTGGGATGTGGAATTTACTCTAGATCCTTGAACCTAAAAATGAAATGGGCTATGGATGGCTTGTCATGAGTGGTTCAGTCAGAACTTACATGCATAACCATGGCTGTAAAAGAATTAATCAATAGGAACATCACAGGCAGGAACGTAAATATTTACACAGACTGCCGACAAGCATACTGACCTTGAATAGACCACGTAACACTTTAAGTTTAGTACTAGAATGTCACCAATCTCTAACTGAGGCCATCCAGAATAACGTAGTTACTTTGAGCAGGATCAAAGGACATAGGAACTCTAAAGGCAACTGCATTGCGAACAATTTAGCAAGGAGGGCTGCGGACTAAAAATATGTTAGCCCTTGCCCATCTACCAACCTTACATTGTTTGCTGTCGTGGACCTTATCAAACACCAAACAGCACTATCACCAAAACTTTATACAGTGCTGTAATGAAACTACGTACTGTAGACTGGTCAGAGAGTTATTACCTCATCAACAGCACCAAATTTAACGCATTGACTAGAAAAAATCTCCGAACAGCTATGGGAATCTTAACAGGTCACTGCTAATTGCGACATCTCTTTAGGATGAAATTAGCAGAATCGCCGCTATGCAGAGGATGCGAACAAGAAGAAGAAACAGTAGAACATATAATGTATAACTGCTCTGCTTTTTCTGAAATTAGAAGATCCGTTTTGGGCAAGTACTGGCGTGCACCAGCCGATGTCAGGAAGATCCCCCTCGGGAGCCTCATTACCTATTTTAAATCTCTATGCCTAGTGACAGCCTCAGGTGAGGATATCCCTACACAAAAGGGAGGATGCACATTGGGCCATAAGTGGCCTCAGTGCTAGCAGAGCACTTGCTCGCCCCTCCCCATATTCCCAGATCTAGAAGGATATTTATCTCAGGAGACATTTAATGCTGACTGACTAAATTGGAATAAATAAGCTATTGCTTTACCATGCTCTTCTTTAGCTGCTATGGGATCAGAAACCAAGCCATACTTAATTGTTGTAATATTTAATCACCAATACCATCTTCTTCTAATCTTAAAATAGTGACTCCAAAGAAGTTACGACCATAGCTGAAAGCACCTCCGAGAAAGATGGCTCGACGAGGCCGTCAGCCTGGCAAAACCAAAATATTGACAGATCTCCGAGAAGTAAAATAACAGTGAATGTCTGTCAGAAACTTTAAACAACAGTTTTATTCCTAATAACGATATATGTAATGACTCCAAACGACCAAAAATAAAGCTAAAAAAACTCAATCCCATGTTACGAAGAATGATGGGATAAAAAAACGAAAGATGAATATAAAGAAAAGAGTTTTTGAGAAAAGCGACACTAAATCAGAAAAAAAAATGATACTTATAATAAGGTTCAAGAAGACTCTAAACGAATGAAAATAATAAAAACTAAAACAAATCCTAAACTAAAAGATGATAAAAAAATAATTGCAGGAAAAACTATAGAAAGAAAAAAACATTGAAACCTAAACAAGGTTCAAAACAAAAAGCCCAGAGAAAGAAAACTGGAAGACGCAAAAAAATGATATAGTGAAACCGAGGGTGAAGAAAATGTTTCGTATGATGATAGTACGGTATGCGCCAAAACAAAGGATACTGAAATCAGGAAGCCTGTGAAATATAATCGCGTCACATGAAACAAGTGACAATAGTTGTAATGGTATTTTAGTATTTTTAAACATTGTTTATTCTAACAAACTGTCAAAAAGATTCGAAATAGTGCTTACAACGCAAGAAAAAATATTTATTATTAAGTATTATTTCCGCTCATACGGGAATAAACGATCAAATGGACCTAGTTTGTTAATGGTTGCCAATTAATTTCGGGAAGCTGTACTGGTCGTCCAGTTACCGTGACAACAAATGCGAATCAAGGAAGGCTATTTCAACAGGTGTTAGAATCACCAAAAAGAAGTCTCCGCAGAACATCTCTAAAAATGAATTTGAGTGAAACGTCTACCCGAAGAATATTTAAGAAGATTGGTGGTTTTCCCTATAAAATACAGATTGGGCAACACTTGACAAGACAAGAAATCAAGAGTTGTTTATTGTGCTTCAGTCGTGGCAATTGTTTATGAACAACCCCTATTTTTTTCTAAGGTGTGGTTTACAGACGAATGTCACATCCATCTGAATGGATTTATCAATCGACAGACAAATCGTTTTCTTGGTTCGTAGAGAAACTTCTTCATAGTGACCGAGTAACAATTTGGTGCACAGTGTCAGGTAATGGATTATTGGGCCCTTACTTCGTGGAAGACAAGCATAGAAGACAAATTTCGGCACCATTTTTTATTGATCTCTGACAATTCTGTCGTGCCAGAAACATACAGTTGAATACCCAATGGTTCCAACAGGATGGGGCTACTTGTCATACCACGACAGCATCCTTAGATTTGATTCGAGAAAAATTTGAAGACCGCGTAATTTCGCGTAACACGAACTTTCCTTACCCTTCTCATTCATCTGATCTAAGAAACTCTGATGCTTACGTATGGGGTATGCTGAAACAAGCCATTTTTACAGAAAACCCACTGGCAACTATTGATGAACTCCGTGAAAAAATTTTAACCTTTTTCAGAAGAATGTAGCAGCCTATTTTTAATACCTTGCTACGCAATCTTGTTAAGCGTTATAAGTACTGCTTGGAACGCAATGGCGAGCACTTTGAACACATTTTGTATAGAAGCAAAACTTAGAATTCGCATTATTTGAAATGTTGTTATTTAATTTTTCATGTTTAATAAAGCTTTAGTTTTTCAGTGTCGTTTGTTTTGGCGCATACTGTAATAGTAATATAAACATGAATGATCGTTGGTATTATTTTGTTTGCCAATCAGAAAAAATGCTAATTGATATCATAAAATAAAAGGGTAGGAAGTTTGATTAAAAAACCGTCTAATTTTTAATTTTGTTAACAAAATGTTTAATAATAATGTTGATTGTGGAATGTATAAGAATATGCTGAATTTTTTTTTTCTTAATAAAAAGAGCAATAACTCTATTTCATTATAATTTCATTTTGTGATGTTTTGGTTAATAAATCTGTAATTTAAGCTGTAAAATGTTTTTATTTTTTCCCTTTAAAAAGCAATGCTCAACTCTCGCCAGATACTGGTTCAAGTGTCCCCAAGGGTGTATAAGTAAACCTAAATAAACAAGCTATTGTTTATTATTATTATTGAGCCTCATTTATAAGAAAATACTTTAAACAAAAAGCGGTTCAACTTTCCTGGAATATAGTTAATAAATAGTTATTTGTGACACAAGGACGGAAAATGCCATTTTGCAAGATCGAGTAATGTTGTGTAGCCGAGGGGCGTAGCACCGAGGCGAAACAATACGAGCACTTGCAAAACATATTGCGGACTTGTAACACACACTATTTTTTGGTCCGACCAATTTTTAATATTTTCAAAAGTTCAAAAACTGTTTACTTTGTGACATACAAGATTAGGTGTACATTGACATAATTGACATCTACTGCACGATTAAAAGAATTAGTAATAAGGAATGATTTTCTGATAGTCGATTTCACGATCCTTAATTTTTATACATACGAATACTGTGCTAATAAGCAGCACAGTGAAAATTGTTATATTGACAATATTAATATTAATATCTAATAATTTTATATAAAAATAGCAGAGACAATGAACTATTATAGTTCAATGAGAAATAATAAAATCGAGATATGTATTTTGAATCCTGCTTACCTTTAGAAAAAGTTATCAGTTTAGTATATTATACACACTGTTTTTAAATAAATTTAATTATAATTTGTAGTAATCATTATGTATTTTTGATGACTCACAGCGCCATCTCTTTAGATAACCTAAAAGCTACTTTGCCGGCCTAGGGCGGAAAATCTCATTTTCCGGACGATTTTAAAGTAATTAATAGTATTGTTTTTGGACGGAGGACCAAAAATAATATTTAAAATTATTTAGATAGTTATTTTATAATATAAAAAAAAATAATGCAAGTATAATATTATTTTAATTTGTTTAAAATAGTACCTATTTAAAAAATCAAAATTCTCGTAAAAAATTCATAAAACATTTAAGAACAGATTTTAAAAAGAGCTGAAAAATGCGAATACAATAATATAATATCTTGGATTGCTAAAAAATGTTGATCAACATAAATATAGAACCCAGTATGGACTAAAATTCTTTGCCCATTGAAATGAGGCAACACTGCGCTCGACCACCGGCAATGGCACGTTAATCGCAACTTCTTCCAGTTTCAGCAGACCAGTCGCATGGTGAAAGGTGGAATGTGTATGAACGTTCGATTTTATTAACATCCGAAACCACCGTAGATATTATTTTAGTGGCCCGATATGTTTGTAGTGCCGTTTCGTCACTCAAACACGTGTATTTATCTGTTTATAAATAAATTTTAAGTGTTTATTGGTGTTGTTTTCTTATGTTTTCGCCTTTTCTTTTTAGTTCAGTGTGTGACAGTTGGATTATCTGGGGCAGCGTGTTCGCGAAGGTGCAGGGGTTGCTGCGAAGCAGGTTTGTTCATGTTTATTTGAATCTGTATGAGTCACAAAAAAATTTTTGTTTTGATTATGCAGTTGCTAGTGTTGTTATATCGTTTTTTGTTCTATTTACATTTACATCAATGCAATGTGAGTACCGTTCACCGGTTTATGTTACCGTTCTGTTTGGATATTATGCTGTATTAATGTGCTTGTTAAATACATATTATTTACATTTTTTTAGGTGTATTCAGTAGCGTCCAAAAATTTTTTAAAAAGATTGAAATTAAAAATTATATTATTCAGTTTAATGGCTTCTTATATTTTTTCTTAATAATGGGATTTTTATTACCGGTAGATCGATTTAATTTCCTTAAAAGCAAAAATAATAATTTATTTATTTATACGAATAGTAGCACCATTTAAAAAATATTAATTATGACATGTCGCTACAAAAAGAAATTTATTGATATACCTAATGAGAAAACTTCACAGATAAAAGGAAATAAGATAAAGCTGATAACAAACATCACTTTAAATTATTAAGTATACAAATTTAACAAATGTTGTTATATATATATTTTTTTCTATCTTTTTTCGATTAATTTTCGTGATTCCTTTTGTTTTTATCAATTTTATCATGTTTTGTTTACTTATTTTTCTGTACTTTTTGTAATTTTTCTGGTTTTATACATTTTTCTTCGGCTCAACTTTCGTTTAGCCGAAATCAATTATAAAAAGAAAACACTTCTTTTTGTTATCTAGGAGGCTCTTCAAATAGGAAAATTTTTCTGCGGAAATGCATCATTTTCATTTTTCCGACTTTTCCGAAAAACCGAAATCAGTTACGTAAAAACATACTTTTTGCTATGTCGAATATTAATTCTTTAATTTTTTTATGATTTTCGACAGTTTTGTAATCACTTTTAACAATTTTTTAAGCTTGCAAAGATTTTTTTACAATTCGCAACAATTTTTAACGTTTTTTTAAGATCTCTTTATAATTTTGGACATTTTTCACGATTTCCAACAATTATTCAAGCTTGTCCACAATTTTTTACGATTTTTAAAAACCATTCACGATTTTTATGTAATAGTACCTTATTATACGTTACAAGGTCGGTAGGTGACTTATTACGATGATACAATAAGACAAGATATGATATCGCGCAGGTGACGTCAATTGGTGAGTAGAGAGCTAATTTGTGTATGCTGTGGTCACTCAGAAAACATTGTCTAGAATAGTTTTATTCATCTATTTTATTATATCGTAAGATTTATTATTGAATATATTTAATAAGATGAGGTGTGCAATTTACGGATGCGGTGTAGAAAATCAGATGAAAGTTTTTTCGTCTGATTTAAAATTTTTCAGCTTTCGAAAAGATAAGGAAATTGAAGGTGTATGGTTACATTTGTGTAAAAGGGATGATAAGTTTAATGTTAAAAATGCTCGCATTTGCTCAAACTATTATGAGCGAAACCTAAAACATAAACTGCTAGGATACGTGCCAAAAAGTTACCGAACTCTAAAAAAGGAAGCTATACCTTCAATAAACTTGCCTTTAATAAACAATCTCCAAAAACTTCAAGAAAATTTTTTTGAAGTTATACGGACCAAGGGAGGGCTTCATGACCATCCAGATGCCCTTGAATTTAAATATAGATTACGGCCTTTCTTTCTTGGTCGAAATGAAGGCCCTCTTTCATGTTTTGGTAACATTAAAGATGATGATACTCCTGACCTACCGGATGTGGAAATAAATTTATGTGGACAATATTTTTCCTTAATTGACAAAAACCAGGAATCTGAGGAAATTCCTGATCCTAAACCCACTTAACTCAGTTGATACTGAACTAAGTGATATTCAGTATGATGGATTGGAAAATTTGGCTGGGTACCTATATATGCCATAAAATGAAAGACCTTGATAATATTACAGATTGTACATCAAGCTCTACATGGGTTTCACATCTAAGTGAGGAAGGTTTATCAAAGCCTACTCCGGAATTTATGGATCAACTTGAAGAACTTGAAAAAATATTTAAATATTTTAATAAGGATAGTTTATTTATTTCTAAAAATTATTTAAAGAAATTATTAGAAATGAGTTCTCTTGTGCTATGTCCAGAGAAAATAAAATTATTATTTTTTCGTTCCAGAATGTTTTTTAGAATAACACAATTGAATAGTGATTTACTGTTTCGAGAAAACGAACGTTTTCAAAAATAATAAATTAATAGATAAAAAATCCAACTATGACTCTTTTTAACATCATTCATTTATCCATTCTTTACCAGAACACTTGATTAAGTATATATGAATTTATACTTTACTCAAGACTTCTTTAAACTGATAATATTGACATTTGTGCTATTGTGTGGTTCAAGCTTTTCATTCATACAACGCTCGCAGTTAATGCATATTTTTCAAAATCATAAAGGTTATAAAAAAATAATATATACACAGTATTCAATATTAAGAATTATTTTTCTACATGTGATAAAATATTACTTTAATCGATTAAGAAATTTAGTTTCAGAAAATTTTATACAGGCTATTCATCATATTAGACCAAAGCTGTTTAATGTTCAAATATCATTTTGGTTAGTTTAAATGGAACACCCTATATGTATCACATGCAATAGTTTAATTTATTTGCTTACAAATTAATGTTTATTAGTTCCCTATTCCTAAAATTTCTGGATTTCGAATTATTTATAAAAAATTGATTGAGACGCGCAGACTACACTATTGTCTAAAATTAAGAAGTAGTTAATAAATCAGTATAAATTTCAATAAATCATTGTGGCTCTTATTATTAAAATATTGATTTTCAAAAGTTAAAAAAACTTTTTTAATTTTTCAAAAAGTTCCTAAATTCCATAAGAGAAACGTATATACCATTTCGTTTACAGTAATTATTTGAATGTATACTCACCAACTAACGTCATGCGCGAGTCGGACCGAAATCGGTATAGCTTAGTTGCTTAGTATCATATCTTGTATCATGACTTATTATAGTACGAGTTAGTTTACGGACAAGGCGACGTAGGACCCGAGTTTGGAAATAAAAACGAGTACTGTAATAACACCTAGCGACCATGTATCGTATTATAGTTTATTTCATCCTATTTTTATAAATTAATAAATTCATAAAAATTTAAAAAATAGTTCGTAACTTGACTAGTTACGTCAAATTGCCTTAACTGTCAGTTACTGTCGAATATTTTAAAGTTTTTGTATTAATTGTTAATTCGTGTTTTAAATTAAATTAACATAAAAAATAAGTAATTACTTATTTTATTTTTATTTTATAGTCATTCCAACATGACGTTTCATTACGCACAACTGTGCGTTATAGCTTACTTACCCTGCATGGTGACAATGAGTATAAATGACATTTACTGTCAAAGGAGTAGATAAACAATTTTATGTAATGGCGACCTCGGTTCCTGTTAAAAAATTATTCTCAAAGACAGGAGCATACATGGTCAAAGGCAGCAATCACTTCCTTGAAAAAATCTCTGTTCTTGGCGAATTGCGAGAAAACATGATGACTGTTTTATTATATAATTATATAAACATATTATTTTTTAGTTAAATTATTTACAATACCGGTATCAATACTTTATTTCCAATACCGGTATCAATACTTTTGTTTCAATTGCCTTTCCAATAACAGTATCGATGTTTCAGCGGTATTGCAACATCCCTACATGTAATACTTGACTGATCAATAACATGTAAAAGAAAATACAGAAAGCTCCAATTTTATTTAAATATGTATGACAGAATGTAATTTCACATGATCAGATTTATAATAACAATTATTTTAAATTATAAATGTTTTTTTGCGAATTTAGGTATAAGTGTTTCAAACAAGAATCGAACGTGGAATTTAATTAGTATGTGTTTATATATCTTCATCAAAGCCCTCTACCACTTTGTCGGTTACAGCCATTATTGCTTCTGTTTTGGACAACATATTTCCGAAACCCACGTACAAGACTAATTTAGTTACGAGGATTGTTCTAATAAAGGCCTAATAAAGGGATCAAATGAAGTTTTACAATTCTAATTTGTCATTCTGTAGGATTTAAATCGATACAATATTATGACAGTATGCCAAAGTGAACGACTCTTGTGTTGTTTAACAATTAAAATACCTGAGTTGAGAGTTATCATGAAATACATTCATTTGAAAAGCTTTACACTAACCAAAATCAAATCAGAACGGTAATCAATACTGTTGGAGTTCACTCTTCTGTTTTTAATGGTTGTTGAATTTTAGCGTGATAGTAGAGGCACAAATGACAAACCCCGTAGAGAACGTGAAAATGCTTGAGCCTCAGATGTGAGTGAAAGAGATAAAAAGTGGCGCCTCTTTTTATTTTTCTTTCTTTTTTTTTTAATATTTTGTCGCATGAATCCATTTTTAAAATTTTTTTTATTTAGCTCAACCGAAATCACTACTCACTCTCCACCAAGCAACTGAGTGCCATTCGCATAAGTGAACCTTTATCGATCAATTAAAATCCATAAAAAAAGGTTACAATGTAAAAAAAGTGAAGTAGTAGGTATCTTAAATTACAGACTTTAAAGAAGCAATTGGAAATGAATGAATACTTACTCTGCGGGATTGCTTACACTGAATGGTTTAATATGTTTCGCAACTTTTTGCCACATTATCGCCACAATCCTAGAGACTTTTGCTCTGGTTCATATCATTTGATGGTACATCAGTATACTCCCAATATTAAAGAACCACCCAATGGACAATCGGCTGTTAAAAAAGGCAACAATGGTTTTTGTAATACGAAACAACTGTGTTAGATGATTATTTATTGATTAGATGATTATTCAGTTAAAAAGTGAAATTGTAGGTATCTTAATTTAACGAACTATTTGAAATGAAAGAATACTTTGCGCGATTGCTTACACTAAATGGTCTGAATGTGTTTCGCAACTTTTTGACATATTTTCGTCGCAATCCTAGAAACCTTTGCGCTGGTTCATACCCTTTGATGGCACATCAGTATACTCCCGAAACTTAAAAAAAAACACCAGGTGGGCACTCAGTGATTATAGAAGGTGACAACGGTTTTTTAATACGAAACAATTGTGATTTGTGCTGGTATTCACTCTTTTGTTTTTAATGGTTGCTAAATTTTAGCGTCGTTCTAGAGGCACAAATGATAAACCATGTAGTGGACGTGAAAATGTTAGAGTCTCGGATATAAGTGAAAGAGGAAACCGCATCGTATTGGATGATGATTGAATAAAAAAGTGAAATAGTAGGTATCTAGACACGCGGTAGCGTGTCAAGCCAAGTTCAAGCAAAGGAACTGGCTAGCCGCGCCAAGTGTAATATTACACGAACCACTTGGTGCCACTTTTGACTCTTCTATAACTCAAAACCTCTTTAACGTACACACATAAAACTACGTGTGTTTAAATATATCCATAAGGACATCTAGGAGCCCAAATTTCATGAAGCTAGCTAAAACGGTTATAAAGATATGAAGGTCAAAAAGTCTGAAATTTTAGCACTGACTGACTGACATAAGTATGTACCTAAACCTAACTTACTTCCAGAGGACCTAGAAGGGTGAAATTTGGAATCCAGCTCGGTAATTGTATGTAAGCGTAGGAAAAAGTCTAAAAATAAAAAAAAGTTAAAAAATAGGGGGTGTCCCCATACAAAACAATTTTTTTAATTGTAGCGTTGGAACCGTTAAAAGCAGATATTTGAAACTATCTCAATATATGTATGTGTATTGCTATATTAGCTATATAACAGAAATATAAAAATAAAGTTAAGTCAAAAAATAAATGGTGTCCCCATGCAAAAAACTTAAATACGCGCTACACAAACGGTGTGTCGTAAGCGGGGCGCAAATTAAATTGAATTCAATCGATGAAATACACTGTCCACGGTATTTAAACAAGCGAGCAAAGGAAGTGATCAAAAAGAACGAGGATGATTCATCATTAACCGCTGGATTAGAAGACGTTATAACGATCAAATTGGGTACACGAGTTATGTTGCGTAGGAATATACCTACATGTTAGTAAAGGGCTAGTGAACGGCTCTATTGGAGTTATAGAGAAAATAAACTGGAATTTCGATAAAAACAATAGTGCACGTAAAATTATTATCAAATTCAATAATTTAACTTATGAACTAGAACGTGTCAAGACTAAGTTTCAGATATTAAATCTATCTATATATATAAAACTCAAAACTGACTGACTGACTGATTGACTGACTGACTGATATAGTGATCTATCAACGCAGAGCCCAAACCGCTAGACGGATGAGGCTGAAATTTAGCATGCAGGTAGATGTTATAACGTAGGCATCCGCTAAGAAAGGATTTTGATTAATTCCACCCCCAACAGGATAAAATAGGGGATGAAAGTTTGTATGATCTATCAACGCACAGCTCAAACCGCTGGACGGATGGGGCTGAAATTTGGCATCGAGGTAGATGTTATGACGTAGGCATCTGCTAAGAAAGGATTTTGATTAATTCCACCCCCAAGGACATAAAATAGGGGATGAAAGTTGGTATAAAACTTTGTCAATTTTAAACCGTTCGGGCTGAAACTTTGCATGCATATAGTTACTATGACGAAGGCATCCCCTAAGAAAGGATTTTGATTAATTCTACCCCTAAGGGGATAAAATAGGGGATGAAAGTTTTTATGAAACTCTGTCAATTTTAAACCGATCGGGCTAAGATTTTGCATACATATAGCAACTATGACGTAGGCATCCCTTAAGAAAGAATTTTGATAATTTCTACCCCTAAGGGGATAAACCAGGGAATGAAAGTTTGTATGAAACTTTGTCAATTTTTAACCGATCGGGCTGAGATTTTGCATGAATGTAGCTACTATGACGTAGGCATCCCTTAAGAAAGGAATTTGGTAAATTTCTCCTACAAGGGGATAAAATGGGGGATGAAAGTTGGTATGAAACTGTGTCAGTTTTAAACCGATCGGGCTGAGATTTTGCATGCATATAGCTACTATGACATAGGCATCCCCAAAGAAAGGATTTTAATAAACTCCACCCCTAAGAGATAAAATAGGGATGAAAGTTTGTATGAAACTTTGTCAATTTCAAACCGATCGGGCTGAGATTTTGCATGCATATAGCATGCAAGTTTTTAAAGTTTTAAAATAATAATAGTCTAATACCACTCACGCTTTACTGAGCGGGGTGTGTGGAGCGGTGAGACGGTAGCACGCTGCTGCTGGCCGACATGACACTGTCGATAGACGCGCATAGTCTTGAAAATTCGAGAATAAATTTGTTTTATTACGTAGTGCTGTACTAAGAAATTACTTTTTTAAATTCCATCCCTAAGGATTTAAAATAGGGGTTGCAAATTTGTCTGAAACTTGGTGGCAAAAAACTAAAGTCCACGCGGATGAAGTCGCGGGCGGCCGCTAGTAATGTATATGTTCACCGGGAACAGTTTCCTATGTGCTTGGCTTACGCTATTACCATCCACAAATTACAAGGACTTAGTCTGGACAGCGCTCTTCTTGACATAGACACTTCGATTTTTATATAGCAGAGGACAGGCCTACGTTGCGCTCTCCAGAGTTAAAACACTAGACGGAGTACACCTTATTAATCTAGACCCTAGTCAAATTAAGACACAAGATAGTTCAATAGTAGAATATAACCACCTGAGATCGTTATATCGGCTGGACTTAGCTAATTTAATTATAAACAAGAAGCAGATAATGAATGGGCAATGCGCACTATTGTCTCTAACATTCAAGAAAATGTAAATAATAGCTTAAAAAATATAACTATGTAGCGGAAACGCAAGAAAAAACATTAAATCTCAATACCTGCCTGGTTTTCTTTACAAAAAGTAATGATATCCCACCAAAAACATAAATGTAAAAAAAGGAGAGCCAAGTTCAATACAAAAATTATGCTTGGCTGTGGGCTTGGCCGCAAAAAGAATGGAGATCTAAATGAGTGCCAAGTTATATGCAAAATCCAAATATGTATTGATAGGAACAAAATAACATTATGAACAAATATTAAACTCTATTTCTTTGCTTTATTAAATACCTATAATAATTGTTGTTATTTAAAAATGTGAGATCTTAAAAAAGGATAGATTTGACTTGGCCAGTTTTTATCAGAATTGAAGAATATATGTTGAATAGGTAACTTAATAAAATGACTGATTTAATGAAAACTGGCCAAGTCAAATCTAACCTTTTTTAAGATCTCACATTTTTAAATAACAACAATTATTATAGGTATTCAATAAAGCAAAGAAATAGAGTTTAATATTTGTTCATAATGTTATTTTGTTCCTATAAATACATATTTGGATTTTGCATATAACTTGGCACTCATTTAGATCTCCATTCTTTTTGCGGCGAAGCCCACAGCCAAGCATAATTTTTGTATTGAACTTGGCTCTCCTTTTTTTACATTTATGTTTTTGGTGGGATCTTAAATTACAGAATATAACGAAGCTATTGGAAATGAAAGAATACTTTGCGTGATTGCTTACACTGAATGGTTGAATGTGTTTCGCAACTTTTTGACATATTTTCGCCACAATCCTAGAGACTTTTGCGCTTTTGATGGTATAGCAGTAGGTATATTCCCGAAATTAAAGAACAACTTAATCGACAGTTTGCCATTAAAGAAGGCAACAACGGTTTTTTTAATACAAAAGAACTGTGATTTGAAATTTTAATGCAATTATCTTGCTGAACTGCTACTTTTTGGTAAAGAAAAAAACAGTGCTTTATCAAAATAGAGGACCTAATCAAAGTTTCGCAATTGCAATTGTCAAAACTTATGATTTGCATATGTATCTTATTTCTTAGATTTTGTTTACACAATTTATTTAAAAACCTGAAAAAACAACTGAGGCTTAAGAGATTTTCTAAGCCAGTCCCTGCTTTAAATAACTATTTCCAGCACTTTGATGCATAGGACTTTAAGTATGGTATTGTTTATGTGGTACATGGTTGGGAAAATGTGTTAAGTATTAATTGTGTTAAAAAATTAATCTTTTTTTGTTAGGCCACGAACAAGAGTGACAAAAAATTAATACGTAAAAACTTATCACTGTTAACCCTCTTTTAATAATAGTTTTCCATACTTTTTAACATTATACCGACAAAGAAAAATTAACAGCAGATTTCGACATTAATAAATTTGATTTTAACATAATACAAACTGGGCTGTCGACGATTAGGAGAGATTTTTTTACATGAGACTGGGATCAACTGAAAATTCTTCGGATGGACGTGAGCATGTATGGCGAAGGCCTGGAGAGAGATTTGCGAGATGTAATATTCTTCCCAAAATTTCATTTGGAGGTGACACCTTGATGTTTTGGGGAGGAATTTGTTTTAATGGCCGCACAGAGTCGGTTCCTTTCCATGAATGCAGATTATTATCACGAAAATATCGTTCTTGAAGATGTTATGCTGTTTGCTCCCTTCGTGAGGCTGAATTGTGTATTCATGCAAGATTATGCTCGTCCCTACTTGAGTAGGCAAGTGGTTAAATACCTAAATGCTATTGGCCCGCCACCAGTCTAGACTTTGTCCTTAAAAAAAGTTCGCAGTCATAGACCCTAACCTGTTAACCATAATCAACAAGTAGATGCAGCAATAGCAGAGAGGGAGACTATTTCCCAAGAAGTTATTAAAAATCTGATCTTCACTATGTCACGGCAAATGAATGCAGTAATAAGAAGAAGGAGGCCATACACGGTACTAGATCCAGTTGAAACACTTTTATTCAATTGTTTACGTTTTTTGTGTGTGTATATATAATGTTCAGCGAATTGTGTTATTTTATTGGTTCTTAGTTGAAATTTGGACGGGCCTTAGAAGTAAAAAAACGGGTGATATAAATTTAATTGTACAAAGGCTATTTGACTGATCTAGCCCAGCTTGTGCACAAAGGACAAATGTCATATTACGTATGACGGCGAAATTTCGGCTCGAGCTCTCCTACTATTACTATTTAATTTTTAGACCAACTGACCAATTTTTCTTGAAAATAATTATTTTCAAACTCATTCACTACCCATACGTAACGTGCATTAAAAAAAAATACATATTGAGACGGAAATTAGGTACTGCATTTTTGTCGAAAGATAAATTGTACTTTTGCTGAGAGTACTATTTTAGTCACAATCAGAATGAAACATTAAAATTCATAAACATAAAGGACCCCAAAAAATTCTTATGAAAATTGGTTCTCGGGTAAACTCGGGTAAACTTTACAGAAAGATAGTCTACATTAGTGTTTTTCAATCTGTGGGTCGCGACCCCTAGAGGGTCGCGAAGCCTTATTCGGGGGGTCGCCAACTTAACGAAAAAGCAAGGTTCTATCACTACATTAAAAACAAAATTTTAGTGAGAAGAGTGGGCTTGTTTATTTTTCAAAAGTTTATCAAGTTTTATTGAAACATTAATAATCAAATCGTTTTCTACTTGCAGTCTATTTCACTTTTTGGTTTTAATGTCTACCATTGAAGAAAATGCCAGTTCGCACAAGTATGAAGTGGCGAATGGCACTAATAATTTTAGAGCTTCCCTTGCCAGCTCTGGAAATTCGTGTTTTCTTTTCATCCAAAATACGTCAATACTTTGCGAATAAACTTCCATTTTAAGCTTGCATCAGCAACTAAATCTAGAAGATATTTATGTTGACATCAGCCAGATCCATTGACTTGTCCAAAAAACGGTTTAAAATCTATCTACGCCCATTGTCAGCTTCAGAGTGCAAGTCTGGAAAGTATGTCAAAAGTTTCTCTTGTAAATTATGCAAGCTCTGTATCATGCAAGGAATGTGAGCTTTTACTATAAGACTTTGGTCTGATGCGTTATCTTCAACAATCTTCTGAACACATGGAACCTCGTGGAGGTTCTTGTTCAAATTATTAAGGTGGCTAAAAAGATCTGCCAAAAATGCTAATTTAAAGAGCCAAATAGGGTCACAAAAGCGATTAGCATATTCAGATTTTGCATCTTGTAAGAACATTAACAGTACAGCTCTCACTTCTAGAACTCTTGTTAATACCTTTCCTTTGGATGGCCACCTGACCTCTGTGTGATAAAGAAGATTTTGATGAAGCGAGCCCATATCTTCACAAACGATTCTGAATAGCCAGCTTCGCAAGGCTTTGCCTTTTATAGAATTCACAATTTTTATTACCTCCTTGAGCACGTCATTTAAATCAGAAGGTACTACCTTAGCAGCTAGAGCCTGTCTATGAAGAAAACAGTGTGTCCAGGATATGTTTGGCATTATTGATCTTAATTTCGCAACGAGTCGTAATAATAGATAATTGTACCAAAATAGAAAAAAATAATTAACGTAGTGTTTTAATTAAATTTTATAATATTTGTCTTTCTATACTTTACACAAGGGGGCGCCAGAATTTTTCAACTTGTACAGGGGTCGCGAAATCAAAAAGATTGAAAAACACTGGTCTACATCATGCTGATCAAAAATCCCAAAATCTTGTGTATTAAGGCTCTAAAGTCACACAAGATTTTCAATTAATCTTCAAAGACTTTTCTGTCACTGCCAACTCTTATCTATTTAAATCTCACATTATACTCCTATTTTATTATACCATACTCCTCCTTTAACCCTCCACTCTTGATTAACACACATTGAAGCTTAAAAAGCAAATCTTTTCATACGGGTACATTACTGAGCATTAGTGGTGTGAACCCAGCTACCGAATGTATATATACGGCGGCTTGTAAGTGTTTTTCATTTCCCTTATTTATTTTAATTGCAAGATCTGGTGCTATAGACGATTTGTAGCACCCAGTGTAGTATTAAGCAGAAAATCATCAGGATATTTAACATTTTGTTAATATTGCGCACATTCTCGATACCACAAGACAGTAGCAACATGTGCACATGTCCATAGTGTGCGATTCTTCTTTGACAGGTACAATAGTAGCCGATAATTACGCCACTTTCGTCATAATTCTGGATATTTTCATCGTTGATAAAAAAAAGTTGCATGCGAAATTCTTGAATATACACGTACTCTCAAGAATCCCGGTTTGTTTATATGAATGTTTAATTTATAGTTGTTTATCAATATGTCTTACTAGTTTATGTTGGTGGTAGTATTCTGACAAGGTATGACACTGTTAAGGATCTGGTGGTTGTATTGGATTCTAAATCCTGTTGTTAACAAGGGATTAAAGAATTTAGGTTTTATTATTTGTAACGATAAAGATTTATCACCGAGCGTCTTGCCTTCTCTGTACTGTTCACTTGTTCGTTCAGGTCTGGAGTACTATAAAGCTGTGTGGTCACCTTTTTATGAATGTCACATTAAGTCTTTGAAAAGTGTACGGAAGAGGTTTGCTCGTTGTGTCTATTTCCGTTATAAGTGGAAATAGGTCAAGTTTAGTTCTGATTTTGTTTTAAATGAACTTCATACGTTGACTTATGTTTCTTGTTTAAACTTTTGAATGGTCTTGTTTAGTCCTCTAAACTACTGGGTATTGTATTATTTAATAAATACATTTTGTCGTACAAGGAACTATTAACCATTTTAGATTGATTATTATTCTTGTAATTATAATTAGTATGATCCCTTAGCTCGCATGCAATTCTTATCACTCACTACTAGATATATTTCATGATTCATTGGGAAGTTTTAAATTGAAATTAAAAATTATTTTATCATAAAGTATTTTTTATGTTTTTTTTCTCATATATTGTTTACACTTTTTTTTTCTTGTATGTTGGGAAAAATGGGGTTTGACGTTTATAAATAAATTGTCTTTCTGTGTTGACATTCATTCGGATCTTGCTGGTTTATAGTTGTTTCTATTTCATTTCATATGTTTCGTATGCAGAATGTAAAATATTTGAAGCAGTGTTTGAATTTTTAATATTGTAATTTTGTTCGGTAACAATGCATGAATGTTGTGTAGTGGATTCATATTCAGTCATAAACGACAGTTATACGACAGTTTTTAAATTTTATACTTGTATAACAGCTCAGTTTAACATTGTTTTAGTTTAGCACAGTTCTATTACACAGCTTTTATTAACCAATATTGTATAAACGTTAATAAAACAACCTGCTTATGGCTGTAAAAGATCTTCTATTTTATTCTAAGAATATTTTTATGGCATTATTACAAAGGCAATATAACTGCAAAGAACGAAATTGTACTTACAACCAATGTAGCTATTATAAACAAAGTAGTGGTATAATTTAAGATTATTATGTTATATGTCGCTAAAAATAACATTTTTTTCCAAACTTTTATATACTTTTTTTAAGCTTTATAGCCCAGTCAATTTAGACCAGAAAATAAGAGTGAAGTTACATTAATTTCCATCAAGCTGAAAATTTGTAAAATTGTTAAAAAACATAATTAAAACAACATTTTAAAATTTTCCATCGTTTCTTTAAAATCGTAAGTTTTATCGCAAAATTACTTTAGACAAAAAGGTTATACAATTATATATAAAAAAGGTTTTAATAATTCACAGATATTCACAAGCATTGTAATTTATAAAATAATAGGAAATTAATTAAAAAGCAGTAAAACTGTCTATTACCTCTTCTTGTGGATCTTCTTCTTCTTCTTTTTATTCTTCTTTTCCTTCTTGGTCTCTTCTTCATCAAGTGCGAAAGTAAATTGTGTCATTAGCGATGTATTGCATGCCTGTTTGTTAATATCAAACGAATCCTCTGCTGTTGGCGATTCAACATTAGAACAATTCTTGCACGCTAAAGAACAAATTTTTTTGCACCCACATTTAGCACTGCATCACTTCTTACAATTCGAAAAAATTGTATTCAGTAGTTTTTTCAGCGCAGTTGGGAAAAAAGTCTGAATTGGTTCTAATTTATTATTAACCAACTTCCAACCCAATCTGTTGTGTCTAGCTGATAACCAAGCCACACTTAAACTTGATAATATACCCGAAAAAGATATTGGGGTAGAAGGAAGAGAAGCTAATTGTACTAGAGTTTTATTTTTAAAAAAACATGCATATTGATACTTATCTAAACAATTGGTTTTTTAGGAGCTCCGTAAAAATTTATAACCGGAAAATGATAAGTTTTTCATAGAAAACTTATAGGAACTTTCTTAAAGATCATGAAAAATCCGTTCAAACGACCACTAGTAAAAGTGATTTACATGAAAATTAAGGTAATTTATTTACTTCTTTATTTGGGGATCTTTTTGCCACTAAAACAAACTTATAAAAAATATAAATTAATATTTTGAAAATGCTTATTGATCTTGATGGATATGTCAAATTTGTCAAGGGTCGTCTTTTAAAACTGAGAATGCCTAACAAAAATGAAAATAATTTTTTTTTAAATGTTTCTTAGCTTCCGACAACCAGATCGGTTGTCGTTTTCAAAGATAAAAAATTGTTTACTCTATACTTCTTTATGCAGTTTAGATTTAAAATTTTTGATTTGTTTTTTGGTTACTATAGATATATAGATTATTAACTCATTTTTTAACTTCCCGCAAAAAAAAAATTAAATTTTTATTGGTTTCACCCCGTTTTTTTTAATAACTTAGAGATTTTTTGACTAACCGACTTTGCACTCCCGGTAACGTTTTTAGGTCTCAAAAAACTGCGTCGAATGCCATCTTGAACATCAAAATCGTAACGCGTTAAAAAGTTATGGCTTTTTAAACATTTCAAAAAAAGTTAAAAACGTCAAAATACTTCACGTTACTATAGCTTTGCGGTTAAAACTAGCGGGAAGTTGCAAGGATGGCCTTTAAGGTCAACCTCTTTTCGAATTTTTTTTAAGGTGGTTAGCCAAGATCTAGATAAATCCAAAGTAAAATTGGAAATACATTCATTTGGATTTAATAAAATGTGTTCTGTTTCTTTTAATTTTCTTTTTATAGAATTTTCTTCTTTACATAAAATTTTTGTTTCAGTCCACTTTATTTCGTGATTCAGAAAATTAAAATCATGTTCACAAATCTTAGATTTATCTATATCTCCTTTTTTAAGATAATTTTTGTGTTCATTGAGGCGAACTTCAAGAGGTCTTTCTGATTCACCAATGTAGACTTTGCCACAATCACATGGTATACTATATACACAATTTTTTGTTTTTTGATCTAAATTAATTGGTTTTGTTTTGGATAAAAGTGATCTAATTGTATTATTTGTTTGAAAAATTGTTCTTATATTAAAAGCTTTACCAATTTTTTAAATTTTTTCAGAAATACCTTTTATATATGGAATTTTTGTTGTTTTTAAATTTTGTGTATGGTCAATTTGGTTATCCAATCTTGAACATTTAAAAAAAAATATTTTCATTCTTGTTAGACATTTTCAGTTTTAAAAGACGACCCTTGACAAATTTGACATATCCATCAAGATCAATAAGTAAGGGTCATTTCCAAAATATTGTTTTATATTTTTTATAAGTTTTTTTTAGTGGCAAAAAGATCCCCCAAATAAAGAAGTAAATAGATGTTATTATGCCACAAAGAAGCTATCGAGAATCCCTACTAATATTATAAATGTGAATGTAAGTTTGTTTGTTACGCTTTCACGCGAAAACTACTCAACCGATCATCATGAAACTTTGTACACATATTTTTGGAGGTATTAGAAGTAACATAGGATACTTAAAAGAAAACATTATTTTTTATTTTTTACGAAAAATAGAAAAATTGTTTGTCAAAAAATCTCAAAAAAAATGGAAAAACTAAAAAAAAAAACAGAAAAAATGCAGAAAAAATAAAGCCAAAAAATACCTTTCTAAATTAAATAATATAACGCCACCGTAAGGTGGCGTAGTTAATATCTCATATATTTAAACAAGCAATTACCACTAAATCAACTACTTTGACGCCCAACTAAAAGAAAATGGAAAAAACTAAAAAAAAAAAAAAAATGCAGAAAAAATACCGTTCTAAATTAAATAATATAACGCCACCGTAGGGTGGCGTAGTTAATATCTCATATATCTAAACGAGCAATTACTGCTAAATTAAAAACTATGACGCCACCGTAAAAGGTGAAGCAGTTATTATCTCACATATTTAAACGAGAAATTCTTACTAAATTAAGTACTATAAAGCCACCGTAAAGTGGCGCAGTATATATCTAATATATTTAATCGATAAATTATAAAATACAACGAAAAAATAGTATAAACCTGATAACGAGAAAATATGACATAATAAAAAGAATCATTGAAAACAAAATAATAAAAATTCGAAAAAACGAAAAATGAAAAAAAGTCACGACAGTGTTATGAGGTACGAAGTCCGCCGGGACAGCTAGTATTTAAATAAAATTAAGGTAAGTTATAACTAAAATAAAGTTCGCTTAAATTTTTTGCGACGCAAAAATTAACAAACTCTTCCTTGCCAAAACTACCCTATTCGTTGCCATCTTACTTCGTTTATATACAAACATTACATTCTAGAAGTTCAACTAGTTTAGATGGTTTAGTTTTATAAAAATCTGATTTTAAAGTGAACTCGTTATTTTCTAAATTTCTCCAAAAATCCCCTTGCTTTGAAAATAACTCAAAAACTAGAAAGATGCAGAAAAATATTAATATACAAAAAATAGCTTTTTGGAACTATGTTCCTTACGGCAGGCTTGGATAAGATAGGGATTTTGGGGCGTGACCGAACTGAAAAAAATGTAATAGTAAAAAACCGTAATCTCCTAACCAAAGGCAAGTTTAATCTATATATATAAAAGAAAGTCGTGTTAGTTACACCACTTATAACTCAAGAACGGCAGAACAGATTTGGCTGAAAATTGGTAGGGAGGTAGCTTAGAGCCAGGAGATGGACATAGGATACTGCTCATTGTTGCCACTTGCCACCAGGTGGCGCTGCAGAGTAGCAACTTCTGTCCTGTTCAACCGATTGTCATGAAAATTGGTATGTATATGTATTTTTTCACGGAGAAAACGAATATGCTATGCTCATTGATGCCACTCGCCACCAGGTGGCGCTGCAGAGTAGCAACTTCTGTCCTGTTCAACCGATTGTCATGAAAATTGGTATGTATATGTATTTTTTCACGGAGAAAACGAATATGCTATGCTCATTGATGCCACTCGCCACCAGGTGGCGCTGCAGAGTAGCAACTTCTGTCCTGTTCAACCGATTGTCATGAAAATCAGTAGGATGCTGTATTTTTAATGGTTAATATGAATGTGATATTCGTATTAATGGAAGTTACCACCAGATGGCGCTTCCATTAAACGAGCAACCACTACTCATTTGATTACTTTATATCACGTCACCGTAAGGTGGCGCAGTTAATATCACATACATTTAAACGAGCAATCCTTATCTAACTATATATATAAAAAAGCATGTTTGTATGTATGAAATCGATAGACTCAGAAACTATTTGACCGATCAATATTAAAATTGGTATGTACATATATTTTTCCACGAAGAAACTTTATATGCTATGCCCATTGATGTAACTTGCTACCAGGCGGCGCTGTAAAGTATCGATTTCCGCCCCGTTCAACCGATTGTCATGAAAATCAGTATGATGATGTATTTTTAATGGGAAAGATGAATATGATATTCGTATTAATGGAAGTTACTAGCAGATGGCGCTTCCATTAAAAGAGCAACCACTACTTATTTGATTACTTTATATCACGCCACCGTAAGGTGGCGCAGTTAATATCACATACATTTAAACGAGCAATCCTTACTTAAGTATTGTGACGCCACCGGAAGGTGGCGCAGTTAATATCACTTATATTTAAACGAGAAATTCTTACTAAATTACCTAAGTATTGTTATGCATCTTATATATTTTACCGATAAACTACAAAATAAAACGAAAACAAAATGGTATAAACCTGATAACTAACGAAAAAATATGATGAAAACGATAAAATCAAAATAAATTAAAAAAAAAACGAAAAATTGAAGAATGACATAAATGATTTGCGGTACGAAGTCCGACGGGTCAGCTAGTAATATATATAATATAAACATTGTAAACAATATAGAAATATCCAACGATGTCAACTTTTGTGATGTCCTATAAAGTAATGAAAATCATTGGTTTTTAAATGTAAAATGTGTAAATTATGTTGTAATATTTTATTTAATTGGATTATCTACACCTGTTACTAATGTTAATCTCAAAATTTATAATAAATTATTATTATTAATATGATCAAAATTTATGTAGTAAATATTATTTTAACTTTAAATAAAATTAATTCAATTATCTTATTCCGATCATTATCATTATAAAAATTATATCTTTAGAGAATTTATTGATATATAAGCTGCCCAGACAAATAATGAAAATATGTACAACCAAAAGAAATGTAATTATTAATCTATAACGTAGTATAATCCAAGGCTTGGAGGAGATAGGGATTTTGCTGCGCGACGAAACTGAAAAAAAAAGTAATAGTAAAACCGTAACAAAAAGTCTATGAAATAAAACCGTTAAATGAGACGTGCGCAGGCGCTACAGTCGTATACACAAGCGAGTAGTGTCGATTCTACATTAGCCGAAGGAACTTAGTTCCTACCTGGTGTCCCACGAAACCATTATAACTTGTTCTTTACTTAAGATTTTTTTTTATTTGTATAGACTAAAAATTAAACGAGATATGCTTGTTTAAAGCTTGTATTCGAATTCGTTTAGCACCATCATCGAGCCCTTTAGCGCAACCCTTTTTAAAACGAAGGGTTTGAAAAAAAAATCGTGTACGTAATCTTGTATCTTTTAAAATAACTTACAAGATGGTTGTTTAACGGACTTCTTAGCCTAAAAACTAAGAGAGTTATGAATAAAAAAAACAATTAATTATTTTTTAGAATTTTGAAGTTATTTTAGTTATAACTTACCTTTATTTTCATGCAAATCACATTTACTAGTAATCGTTTAAACGGATTTTTCAAGATCTTTAAAATAAATATAGTTTAAAAAAACTAAAAAACACGCTCTTATAGCATATGAAACTAACAAGTAAAAAAATAAATGTAATTAAGGAAAACTAAAAAGCATGTTTCTGAAAAACATCGAACTAAAAAGTTAAAAATAATTTTCAAAATAAAATTAAAACAAAAATAAATGAAAAATACTAGTATTATTGTGAAAAAGGCGTGGGCGCTGCATACCATATTTTTCGAATGTCAAGCGCCCACGCTTTTTTCACAATAATACTAGTATTTTTCATTTATTTTTGTTTTAATTTTATTTTGAAAATTATTTTTAACTTTTTAGTTCGATGTTTTTCAGAAACATGCTTTTTAGTTTTCCTTAATTACATTTATTTTTTACTTGTTAGTTTCATATGCTATAAAAGCGTGTTTTTTAGTTTTTTTAAACTATATTTATTTTTTACTTTTTAGTCCAATTTATTTTATTTCAATAGATTCGTTAATTTGCTGTGACGATTACAAGACCCTCACTCAATCATTATTCGTTTATTTAGTTGGAAATGCTTTGAAAGCGTGTTTTTTTGATTTCTCAAATTATATTTATTGTATTCATATTGTTGATGATTAAACATATTGTTTCAATCGCTTGGAAAAAAAATTATTATTATGAAATCTAAAGAATTGTTAGATTAATTCTAAGACAATTTTATTCATATTGTTTATTATTAAACGTATTGTCAGGGTTCGATTCCGGAGAGGGAGCCTGAAAAACGGCTACAAGGCCGAAGGAAGGCAGCAGGCGCACAAATTACCCACTCCCGGCACGGGGAGGTAGTGACTAAAAATAACGATACGGGACTCATCCGAGGCAGCAGCCGCGGAGTGGAGAGTTACAAACAAACAAACATACATACATACATACAGGTGAAGTTAATAAAAGCGTGTTAAAAAGTCCCATAAGTTTTCTATGAAAAACTTATCGTTGTCCGGTTATTCAACGTCATATGTTTGGATTTTTGTATTATGTATAAACGTCTACTTTCGAACAGTCCTAACTTTGTTAAGAGTCCCTTTTTTTTATAAGCTTTATGTTATATTATGACAGTTTTCCCGATAAAATGTAAATTTTCTGAGATATTACCGAAAAATCGTTTAAAAACATGCTTGTTTGCCGTTTATTTATGAACTTTCAGTATTGACTTTTCGAAAAAACTCTAAAAAACATTTTTGCCTTAAAATTTACTATTCTAGCGATTACCAGGTTTTTTTATTGGTAAATATTTTTCACCTCCGAGTTGGGGTGGTAACCACCCCCAGAGAAAAAGCACATATTAGCATAGGGTAGATTTTGATTTTCGAGCTATTTTCTACCTACTGTCAAAATTTGAAAAAAATACATGCATATAAAATAGTATATTGTGTATCTAGTAGGAAAAGCGATACATACCCGGACGACAATGCAAATTGTTGGCCGAGGCGTTTAGCCGAGGCCAACAAACATTGAGAGTCCGGGAATGTGCTTTTAGTACGAGATACACATACTATTTTTTCTGAAATTGCATTAAATATAATCGTAAATTAAGAAAGTTTCATATATGCATAACTGTTTTAGATATCATCTTATTTTCTATGAAACCGTTTCGTTGACATTGTTTGTTTATCATTGTTGATTAGTGTCACAAAAATGTCAGTTCGATTAGTTACATATTGCTTAAATTTTTTTAAATAATATTTAAAACGGTCGGTGACGATGATGTCCAGAGGTGCAAAACGCCTCCAGAGTTACTAAACACTGCTACTAATGTGGTTTTAAATTTATTGCCAAATAAAATCAAGAAGCAAAATGTGAATTTGCTTATAAACGTTTTATGGATCATTCCCGTACACAGGTCCGGAAAAAATATTCCCGTACAGTACGGAAAAGTTCGTTGCCCAGCAACGGACTAAAATACAAGAATAGTGTATTTTGCGGTTCGAATTTGTTCCGAGAAACTAGACATTTCCAAGCGATTTCAAAAAAAAAAAACTGTGATATCCTGGACTAAAAACAGAGATGTATATACGTGATTCGCTTATGCTTACAACTTTTTGAAGCATTATAACTCGGAAACGGTGGCTTTTAGGCAAAAAATATTAATACCTTATAGATAATTATATGATTTACAGTTTTTGTCTGAGGTAATTTTGCGATAAAACTTACCGTTTTGAAGAAAATCGCGTTGGCATTGATTCAAGACACGAGAAGAAGCCATCGATGCCTTTAAAACAGCAATTTTGCAGGTGTCAACTGAAGTCTGAAATAACTGTTTTACCATTTGGTTTCAACGTATACAAAAGTGTATCGATCTTGGTGGGACGTATTTTAAAAAGAAATAAAGTATTTTAATTCTATATACTTTTTGTCTTTATGGCTATATGTAAAACTAAAATGATAACCCTCGTATATGCACGTAAGGTAGGTACCAACTATGAAAAAAAAAATACCGACGAACGTTGATATCTAAAAATGCATTTTTATCTTTCGGTTTCCAAACCATCATAGATAAATTAGAATTTTTTTAAATTTTCAACTTTTTTTTTAATTTTCGTCATTTTTTTAGTTTTTGTAAATACTTTTATTTCTAACGATTATTACAATTTTTCATTATATAATTTTTATTAAAATTTTTCATCCATTTTTTGATATCTAATAAGTTTTACCAATGTTCTATTTTTTTACACAATTAAGTACTACAATGTAACGCTTTTTGGTTTCGTTTTTGTATCATTCTGCACAATCGATAAAATGTCCGATAAGAAGGATATATTCAAAAATTGATTATATGTAACCTAGTTTTTAGACGTATTGTACTAATTTACTAAATTAAGTGAAACCAGATATGAAAAAGCAGTAGATAAACCATGATGTAAAAATATTTCATAACGCCAATATAAATTCGCTGTTTTTATGTCTTTATTAAAATCTGATCCTATTACACTAGAGTTCTAATATTAATACAACCTAAATTGTGTTAGCACTATCTCGTGTGTACATAATCAATAACAATTCGTATCCTGATGGGTTTGGCTTTTTGCCTTTGCTTTGAGGCTTAACACCCTCAGAACCTCCTTAAAGCTGCATGAAAACTTTTATGCTGATAGCGTACAATGTACAATAAATCATTTTGTAGAAATTAAATAACAATCTCAATCAGAAATCGTGAAAAGCGTTGCATCTTTACAGCTATTTGGGTCGGGTCCTGAGTGTAAGAGAATTTAGCAGAACAAGGACCTTCGATAAACTGTGTTGCCATATTACTTTATACTGAATGTAAGTATAATTCGTACGCTATCGAATTATAAGAACAGATTTTATGATACTAGTAAACACCGCTGTTGTTCATACTTATTCTACTTATTTATATTTAGTACTCTTGAGACTGTGGTACTGTGGTTCTTATGTTCTTATGGTACCTACATTTAGGCGGATAAAACGAGACAGAAAATGGAGTTACATAATTACAATTACCTTTCCGTGTAAGTACAGTTATACGTTATCTTATTTAGATCACAATTATTTTTTAATTTTGCAAATATCTCAATAATTAATCAAGATACAGAGGTTTTTCTCAACTCTTTTAAAAATCGTAATATTACTTGCAGTTTGTTTTAACTTAAAGATAATCTTATTTATATCAAAAATATGTTTGAATTTTACAAATATTTTAACACCAAACGAAGAGATAGCGTTTCTTTATTTTTATGTTAATTATGATTTAATTAATTATTTCTTAGAAAACTTACTGGTAAGCTTGCAAAACGTTAAAGAAAACGGCACTAAAAATCGTTGCACTATTTGTTGTAATATTTAGTTGCGTAAAGAAATTACTTGATTCTGGTTAGTATGTATAAAATATCACCCTTTTTCAGACATCCACAATAAATAAAGTAATCAAAGAAACATTAATAAGATCGACTTACTTGTATTTCAGATATTGCTAAACCGTAGTATTCACACATGATTCATATTGTTTGGCGTACCAACTCGTAAACAAGCGAGAATAACCCAGCACGATAAAAGGTGTCGATAACTCACTACAACACCGCTCACAGCAAATTTTTCAACTACAAATAAGATATCATTACGGTAACAATAGCCTGGTAAAATTATTTATAATATACGACAATCAGATAGATCGTTATAACTTCTGCTGGATTCCCAGTGGGGGGAAAATTTTTATATTTCGATTATTGGTCTAAATCTCTGAACTCTGTTTAGTCTTAGACTTGTCTGATTTCATTTCCCAAATCTCTTCTCTAATTTCCCTCTTTATTTTTTACAGTTGTGCAGAGGAGGAAGGTCTTACAGAATAATGACTGCTGTTAAAATATCTTTCAGATGCCCTTTTAATGCAAGCAACTCTTAAAACTTGCTTAGTTTGATGACGTACCTTTAATTGTTAAATCTTTGGTCACCTCACCAAAGATGAATCTGTGATTTTTAATGTGGTCATTATACGATAGTTGTCTTTTTAGTTTTTCATATAGCTATAAAGACAAATAAATATAGCTTTATTCCGTTTCAAAATATGTCCCACCAAGACCAATCCACTTTTGCATACCAACAAACCAATTGGTGAACCAGTTATTCCAATCTTCAGTTGATACCTGCAAAATCACTGTTTTATAGGCATCGATGGCTTCTTCTGGCGACTGGAATTGCTACCCACGCATTCAATTCTTGATCTTTGAGGACGTGAAGAAGTCTTTGGGACTTAGGTCTTGACTATACGATGGATGGTCTAACAATTCGATGTTTTAAAACTTCAAAAATTTGATTGTCTTTTGGGCATGTGAGCACTTGCATTGCATGTTTCGCAATTGTGTGTTGCTTGTCAAAGTTTCGCGATAACTTCTGGTTAACAAACATTTATTTACCAAACGAAAGTAACTCTTATTCGATCTTCTAAAGCAATTTTTTTACATGACCAAGATATGAACACAAAAGTTGCGGACATTTTCTTTGGCACACTTTTTGTTGTTTTTTTCTCCTCGTGAAACACTCACACAGCGGATTAGAGTTTATTTTCTGGTTTGTAGGAGTAAATCCAAGATTTATCGTCACTAACCATACTATAAACGTTTTGTGAGCTTCCTTTGTTGGACCGTTCCAATTGACGCGAACCGTTTTTTTCGCTTTTGTGAGCAAATGAAGGATCGAACGGAAAATTAACTTCGTAACACCCAGTTTTTCATGTAGGATCTTTTGGATCGAGATCTTTAAAATGCTCAAAGATGCCTCTATTTGGGTGGAATTAGCCTGGATTCGTTGCTGAGACTGAAACGACAACGTTGAAATTCGCAATACCACCAGAAAATAGTTCACTGGTGTGGTTGTCCATTCCCAAACACAGAAACTATTTCCAAAAATTGCTCGAAAATGTTCTCTGCTAAGATCTACTTTTCGACCGACTTACTAATTTCAAAAATTCCCTCGGCTTGTTGTATTTTAATGAAATTCTGGATTTATGTCAACGAAAGATTGAGATTAGATTTTTGTCTGAAGGTTCTATTGGTGGCACGGTCTAAGCGGCAATATGCAAAACAACCATCGTTTAAATTATTTCCACAAATAATTATTTTGTTATACAAAAATATAAAGTTTTAACAGAAAATTACTTGTGTTTAGTTTTACTCTTGTCACATTCGAAACCTATATTACGTTAACAGTATTTCATTGTTTCTATGTCGTTAGACGGAAACAACTCTTGAGACAATAAAGTCCGAATTCAAATTTCTGAAACCGATCTTGCGGAAACACAGATGAAAGGCTACAGAATATAGAGCAAGATTCAGCAAATCCAATTATTATTGTTTTCGTTAGAGTTTAGCGAGATATTAGACTCTCTTACAGTAATTAAATACCCTCAAAGAGCATATACTATGTGAATACAATCAAATTTTAATGAAACGGTTCTTAATACGTAAAGCTATTAGATATTTGTTCTATGATTTCAGGATAATGTATTTATTCATGCTAGTGTCTACGATAAAATATTTAATGATCAGATTGAGGAAATTTTATTTACTAAACTCATTTTTATTGATATATCTTAATATAATAAGACAGTTAAGATGTTTTTAGATTTTATACTTACTTGCTATCGTCATTTTTGAATATATAACCAAGAGACTAATAACCAGACGTAAGGATTTAAAACAAGATATGTTACATTCAACCAAAGATTCAACAAAGAAATGCCACCACCAAGCACGATTTAAAGACTTGTTTTATTTGGCATAAAGGGGCCTCTGAGAGCAGCAATGAAAATTCTGTTAAACCTTTCTCCTCTTCAAATTATTGTATGCCAGTTGAGGCAAGAATGGGCTTTTACAAACTTCAGGAAACTATAAGCAACATTTTTTTTAACTGTATACAAGAAAAGAAAACCGGAAGTTATAGGCAGATGTAGGTAAACAGAAAAAAGTCGAACGCTGTCATTTTCGGAGAATATGGGAAGTGTTTTTTTTTTCAAAAAATCGGAAAAAAACCTTCCTTCTTCGCGATATTCTGGCCGCAGTCAACGAATACGCAAGAGCAAACGCCTCATAACACCAATATAATAGACAGCATTAACAATTTGATCCTCTGAAACCAATTCTTTGTGAATAATTCCCTTCGAATCATGGCCAAATTCCCGTTCAGAATGTGATAGATCAAATTTTTGGAGATATTTAATTCCAATTGCATGTATCTCAATGAAGATTTTGGCTCATTATTAATAAACAGACGCACTTTTTGGACAGTTTCTGGCGTAATCACAAATTTTGGCTGGCCAACACGTTCGTTGTTTTCCAGCGATTCACGACCCTCTTTGCACCGTGCAAACCTCTCGTGGACTCGGCTACGAGTTAACAATCATCACCATAAACTTATTTCAACAATTGATGCTTTTCGGTAAATGTTTTAACTAGTTTAAGTCAGAACTTAATATTGGCTCTTTGTTTGAAGTGGTTCGATTGTCATGTAATTTTTACTTAATATCAATGATAGATGTACCTATCGAGCGCTAGCCCCAATAACAGGATTTACAGCAATGATTGAAATGTAAAAAAAAATTGTATCTCTGTCAGGTAGAGCTGTATGCAATTTTGTAATTCGCAAAGAAAACCATTCAAAGGCTAATGAATTAAAGCAGCTCAATATTTACTCTGATAATCGAACCTTAAAGAACCCTAATGTCTTAAGACTAGCGTAAGAGTGCTGAAAAAAACTCAATGTTCTGTGTTATACTTACTAGTTATTTGTATGTCAAAACCAGGGTGAAAAAAAGTCAAACCATAAAGAAATACAAAACAATGAACAAGTTGATACATTTGCAAAGCATAGATCATTTCAATATTTTAAAGCCCAGAGCTCTTTTTTTTATACCAAAAAGGACCGTCTGGAGCTGGAAGAGGGCCTGGATCTGTGGACAATACAACTGTTAAAGAAAATGTATCCTTAATAAGGTATACGGCAAAATATGTATTTAAAAGACCCGTGCTAAAAAAGCTAAATCATTGCGCAGAATAAGCTAAAATCAGCTAAAAGTTATTACTGGCCAGGCATCGATACGGACAAGGTACAAGAAATAATCGGTTTACATAAGTGTGATGTTGGTGGTTTTCGGGTGTTTGGTTTAAGGACTCTGTTGTAGGAGTATTCAGAGATGGATGGAGGAGTTTTTGGGGTTGAGTCAGTATCAGTCGTCGGTGCCATTTGGTGCTCGCTTCCCGATTTTCCTGGTGTTGTTTTTCTATTGCCTGGATTCTGGAACGTGCCCAAACAGAAACAAAATACTTTATAGTGTGTAGTGTGAGTTAGTGTAGTATAAAGGGAATCACAGAAACATTTGTCAAGGGCTTAGTTTTTTTATTGTAATCCTGTCGTCTTCCTGTATCTACCTGTAGGAAAGTGAGTTTTCGTCAAGAAGGTCGTCGAGTTTTGTAGGAAGTTTCCTGTCTACAGTTCGGAGGAGTCTTAAGGAGGGAAGGGAGATCTTGAACATCGGAATTGTTGAGGTTCTTTGCAATCCTCCATTTCTGTGGGTATGGTATCCTCGGGGCGGTGATGTTGGTTCCCTGTAGAGTCCGAGCAACTTATTGTTATTGTAGCGTCTGAAATCGAGAAGGAAGAGGATATATTTTTGTATTTTGGTAGACAAGGCGGCTTGAGTAAAGGTGGTGTCGGTGTTTAGGTTTGCGGATAATGATTATCTTTGTAGCAAGAAGCGAATGGAGAAGTTTCGGAGAAAGAGCCCGGCCTTATAATCGACAAGAGGTCGAATAAAAGTTTTGTAGGTATGAAGTAGGGTTTTAAAGTGGTATCTTCCGAGTATATCACCCAAAGCACCTAGGACTCCTAGGAGGGACATTCGTCTTCTCATTTTATTAATAATAAGTTTGACATGGGTGTCCCATCCGAGTGTTCGAGTGAATCGCACGCCCAAGTAGGTCACCTGGTCTTGAGGAACGAGTGAGAGGCTTATTTGGTCGAAAGTGAATTTTTCTGGTCGGCTGAGGTTTGGTTGTCTGAAGAAAATGGTTTGAGGTTTACTTTGCCTCTGCTGCACAAAGTGGAGAATTGGTCCAGCATTCTTAAGTTTTTCGGTTTAGATTTCAATCGACGTTGCGGAGGTGTATAGGGCCGTGTTGTCGGCGTATAGTTGGATATTCCGAAGATGAGAAATATCTCTAGCGTAGATAGTGTACAGAATAGGTGCTAAGATGGACTCTTGTGGGTTCTGAAATTGCATTTCCAACTTTGAGACGGATTATACTGTTAAAGAGGTAGTAAAGGAACAGCTGCAAACCATGGGACTATTTACTTCTTTAATTGGGATCTTTTTGCCACTAAAACAAACTTATAAAAAATATAAATCAATATTTTGAAAATGACCCTTGCGTATTGATCTTGATGGATATGTCAAATTTGTCAAGGGTCGTTTTTTAAAACTGAAAATGCCTAACAAAAATGAAAATAATTTTTTTTAAACTGTTTCTAAGCTTTCGACAACCAGATGGGTTGTCGTTTTCAAAGATAAAAAATTTTTTACTATATAAGTACTTCTTTATGCAAGTTAAGATTTTAATAAAGAAGTATATAGTAAAAAATTTCAAAGTTTTCAAAAAATCCAATGAAAATCTCAAAATAATCGTATACTAACCTCTTACTGTTTTGTGATATTCAAAATTCCTGTTAAAGACTGGTTTCTACTCCTACTACTCCTACCTTCAGAAATTGGGGCAACTTTTCCTTTTACAACCTTTTTTGACTTTTTCCAAAAGTGAAAAATGATCATCCCTTTATCACGCTACCTCGGAATAGTAAACCTCTTGACTGAAAATCCAACCCTATATTTGAGAAAATACTTATGAGGGTGCATTTTTAGCAATAAGAGTACGACAAAATATTCTCCCACTAAAATTTAATCCAAAAGGAAGTGTTTTTTACTGTAATATTTATATTTTTACCGAAAATCTGATTTAAATATTGGACACAGTCGTTGACAATTTCAGAGAGAAGAGAACAATGCTTTATGTTACATTTACGAATGTTTTCAAACGATAGAGGATTTTAAAATTGTATATATTATATAGAGATAAAAGGTAAAACTCATATGTGTGTACGCCTGCTGGGTATACCGACAGAAGTATTTCAAACTTTAAATGGGTAATTCCAGAAAACACTAGCAAATGGAATTTGACAACTAGGTCAACTTGCATTGTTCCTGTTGGGTTTTTAGTAAAAATTTGTAGATTTTGTAGGGACTTTTTTTACAAATCTATTCCGAAAATTTTTAATTAGATAGATTTTGATTTAATAATGTGGGATTTGCTACCTACTGCGGTACTACAAATGAAATTTAGCTTCATTTCATTGTAGAATTAGATAAAATGCCCATTGAGGTAAAAATTTAAATACAGAAATTGCATTCGGGACAACAAGGCAACCTTTATCTTAAAATCATAACGCTCTTGCTACCGTAAATCTACAAAATATTTCTGATAAGGGCCTTATATTAATTAATGATGTTTTGACAGATTTTTAAGTAACTTCCTGTGAATCTAAAACTGCGGATTATGTATTTAGCTTTGGTTTCTCATTTTTAGAGTAGCAAATCGTTATTCTTATGACTCTTTATTTCAAAATTATTATACAACAGTTTATTTAGGTGGTCCTACGCCTTCAAAACTATTTGCTCATGTCCGTAATTCTTTGTCTCGTTAGTCTGAAATATTTACTTATTATATAAACAATAGAAAAACAGTTTGCATGCGTTACAAAATGGGCATGACTATGAGTATATTTGCATTTTTCTGGGGACAATCTGTGTTTAATATAATATATTTGATCCTAGCTTTTCATGGTTATTCGCGCACAAATTTTTACCTAATGGACCGATTTAATTGATGTTTTTTTTGTTTAATAGTGAAGTTATATGAGATAGTCCATTAATTTTTGTTTTTAAATCTGCTTGGTCGTTTTAATATCCGAAATAAACTTGTTAGCTCGTTAATCGACAATTTTTTAATCTTTGTTCTCGCAAATTCTTTTAAGTAAGGATCTGATTTGATTGTTGTTTTTTTGTTTTATCGAGGAAATTTTCGAAATGATCCCATTTAATATGTTTATAAATCTGTTTAGTGTTTTTTTTTATTAGAAAAAGCTGTGTTTTTAGTTCGTTAATCGCCGACTTTTTAACACATTTCAAAAGACGTCTTTATAATAAATATATTGTTAAATCTCGAAAATAAGTTAATAAAATACAAGTATAGTTTACCTAAGAATAATTTACCAACATAAACATGCCTCCTAATCCTATCAACGAGACCTGCTTTTGAATTAAGGTTGTCAAATATATTTCCTAAAACTTCTAAGTTTATATATTATAAATTTTTTTTTTCTACTTTAATATTTAATTTTTACTCAATAACACTATTAACAAGATAATATCAAAATATTCTTAAAAATATATAAATAATAACTCGGTAGTTAATATTTCAAACGATTCTTTACTAATAAATTAAAATAACTTTGTATATATTACTTTAACTTAAAGACATTTTTGAGTATTAGCAACATTGTAATCCGGTGTGAATTAAGCGAGGAGTTTTAAATTGACGTTGCCATATTGATGGTTTTAGCGTTAATAATCTTGGACATGATTTCTTATTTGATTCTCACACATGAGAGTATTGAGACAATCGGTGATGTAAAGAAAGTTTGTTTGTTAGTTCTTGGCTTTTTAGGTCCTAAAAAAATTGCTGGTTTGTCTGGATTTATCTTTTACGGGTATTTTCTACTGGACCAAATAGTAATATCCCTGAAGTCAGGACAATAATTTCATCGATAAAAATGCTTACTTAAAATAATTGACCAAAAAAAATACAATAAAAGACAAAGAATAACCTGGTTACATACAATAATACATTAAAATTTGGTGCGCCCGATATCGTGTTTGATGATGGCAACACCGCGATTACTATCAGTCGCTTGAAATCAACACTTGACATTTTAACAGAGTAGTTGTTTGCAGTTATAAATTATGAAGCTTTTGCTGGTTTTCCAATAATTAATATAACTGAATAAAAATTCTACTCTTTTGCAATAGGGTTGAAAATCAATATTGGGGTTTTTTAAAGGATTTATTTACGTATGTGTTGTTGGCTCTTAAACATTCAATATGGTGAATTTAATAAGGCTTACTACACATTCAACTTATTTCAATTTGATTCAAAATTCGTATTTTGATGATGGTAGGTACATCATGAATTTGTCTTTCATTTTCAACAATTTGTACTGAACTTTTTAAGCTTTATACTTTTATTAAAGTTTTTCATAATAAGTGAAACTCCTCAGTTCCATTTCTACAAAAGCTTTTTGATCATGAGTTTAAAAAGCTTCATAGACATGTGACGAAGCCAACCCAATCGAACTCTTTACTCTGTCAAGAGCCACATAGACTCGTTTTTTAGCAAAAACTTTTTTCCAAGATTCAATGACTACTCGTTGTATTATTCGTTCCAAGTTCGTGCGGACTGACTAATCTTAACAGCTACCTCAGCCGACACTTTAAAGCTCAGGGCCGTAATAGGATCTATATTATACCAGCAAATACCGACTGTGCCACTTCTTTAACATGTTGAATGAAAATTGTCCAGTTTTGAGAATTTATTACAGCGACTTCACTTTCTAACAACTTTATCACATATGCACTTAGTTTTGGAGTTGTTCCTTTTCAACTGTCCCCAAAAAAGCTCTATACGATACAGAACACATTATTACGTAACACTTCCAATAATCGTTTTTTTTTTGTGTAGCCCGCTTCAAAGTAACTGTCATTTATTTTAGCTAATCTATCGTATAACTTGAATGATAGGTCGTATAATAATTACCAATAAAGCTACTTATTTTGAGTTTTGGAAGTAAAACTTTAGAAAACCCTTTCTCTAAAAGAGGGTTATATATATCTTGATGATAATCCACACAACAAGCTTATCTTCACCATTGCATGTGTGTTTTATTTAGATAATAAATTGGTCTGTCGCATTCTCTATATTTTGTGTTGGTTTGGAAATATTCGTTTCTGGATACAACCAGTTTCTTGCTCTCCAACGCAAAGTTGTTCTCGCACAATCTAAAATTTCTTTTATTTTCAATTCGATCTAAATGCTGCGTAAAATAGAAACAAAAAAATGAATAAAAGAATGTTTTTCGTTTTGTAAGGCTCTTTATTTTTTTTGCATTTTTTTCTTATATTTAAAGTTTATTACATTTTAAATTATTTTCAATGTTGATCTTATATTGAAATACAATATCGTTTTATTATTAAATATAAAAGTGATTCAGTACTTATTTAAATATTCTCTATGTGTTCTTTGTGCCATTTATCTCTATTTTTTCCTATTTTTTTAGGGTCTATTTTGTCTCAGCAAAAAATATAAATTTAATATAGTATTTGTTATAAAAGTTCTTTACGTTTATTGATAGTTTAACATGTTAGTCGCGTCAAAGTAGGTTTTCACTTCCAACTTTGGTCGGAAAGGTCCGATCGGGCTCATTTTTTTTTTTGAAATGTTCATTGAGACCTTAGCTTCAAAGTTGTATAAAATCCGGATGCCGCTCGTCCCCCTCCCTCCCCCCCAAATTCGACCCAAGTTGGGGGGTTTTTAAGATGGTATATATACATGATGAGACTGCCCTCCCAACCCGGCCAAATGTTCTACTCGGGGGTTTTGAAGTCCCCTCCATCCATTTCTTCGGTCAGGTCGCCTTTTCGACCTTCCCAGGGGCGTCTAGAAGGGCCTCCAAGGGCCCAAAATATAAGATATCTACAGAAATGTGCTCGGCCTGCCAGACTGGGTCAGGGGGATTCTGAAGGGCGGGGTTCTTATTTCTGTCAAAAATTAAGGCTTTTTAACCCTTTAGGGCCGTATAAAAAGGGGCCCATGGGGTCTCAAAATTATGATTACGCGGGATTGAATTTCAGTGTACAGAATTGGTACGATCAAGTATTACAAGGCTACCAACCCTTTCTTTGAGCAGCCTGCGATTCTGTGACCCATCCCGGGGTGGACAAAAGTGGTGCCGGGGCCCAAAAAATGTGATTTGATTGGATTCGATACCAACGTGAAACTCTCTTCCGGATCCAGGTATGGACGGGAGGCGTTCCAAGGGGGCTCAAATTAAAATTTTCGTAAAACTCCCTTATCTCATACAAACTTGATATGTTGAGGGTTTGTAGGGGTGTACTTTTGGGTTGCCCTGGCATGCGAGTATGCCCCCAGGGATTTACGAACAAGGGTGCTTGAGGGGGTGAAACTCGCATGTTCATCTAGAATTTGATTCGATTTGATTTTATCAGCTTTAAATTGAACTGATTTGTATAATAAATTGTTAATCAATCAGCTGTAAATTGAACTGATTTTTATAAGAAATGGCGATAATATTGCACCACTTTAAATTGAAATTAGATTGAAATAGTATTTAAAAGTAATAAATGCGTAGAAAAGAAATATAAATATGTTATAATGGGTTAAAAAGCCTTAATTTTCGACAGAAATGAGAACCCCGCCCTTCGGAATCCGCCTGACCCAATATTGCAGTCCGAGCACATTTCTGTAGATATCTCATATTTTGGACCCTTGGAGGCCCTTCTAGACGCCCCTGGGTAGGTCGAAAAAGCAACCTGACCGAACAAATGGATGGAGGGGACTTTAAAACCCCTGAGTGGAACATTTGGCCGAGTTGGGAGGGCAGTCTTATCACGAAACCTCCTCCCCACATTGGGGTGAATTTGGGGGGGGGGGGGGCGAGCGGCATCCAGATTTTATACAACTTTGAAGCTAAGGTCTCAATGAACATTTAAAAAAAAATGAGCTCGATCGGACCTTTCCGACCAAAGTTTTAAGTTTTTGGGTTTTTAGGTCTACTTTGACGCGACTATGTTGTGAAGGGCGTCTTTTGAATATTAATATTAATACCGGCTATATACAAAAATATACGTTTAGCTTCTGAGCTTTGAATGAAAAATTTTCGATTATCGAAAGATTGTAATATTTTATTTTAGGAAAGCATATCCGAGAGCGACAACCGGTTTAGTTATCGAAAGCTTAGAAACTAAAGCTTTTTTTTACGTATATATAATAGGTATTTTTTATATATTTTTGATTCAAACGACGATACACAAGAGTTTTCATATCAAACATTTAAACCAATATCCTAATATTTAATACGGTATAAACATTTTGTAAGTACAAAAATTAAACAATAAAGATATAATATTAAGAAGAAATGAGAAAATGCCACATCCTGGCTGAATAAAACCAGCGATCTCCTTCTAAATCAGATAGCGTTTTTGATTATATCTTTGTTGAGATCATATCGCCTAGAACAACTACTGAATTTCCCTTTAAATTTTGCTGTTTTAACGATTTCTAAGTTTTCCGGGTCTACCCCAATACCCACGATTTTCAAAAAGTCCCAGCTGAGCAGAGGTAACTTTAATTGTTGGGAGTTTATTGTTAACCTACTAGTCAAGGCAAAGAAGCATTATGATAGGAAATCTTTTAGGATAGGACGGATCGGAATGCGGTTTTTTGCATTTGCTTTCCAAAATTATTTATACCATTCCTAGTACAAACCGGAAGTTGCATTGCTGCAGCCAAAAATGATTTAAAAAAATGCATTTTTTGAGAGTTTTTTTTTTAAATTTAATAACTTTGTAAATAAAAGTAAGAATTGGCCCAAGTTGGGTACCTAGGGGTTTTTAAGGTCGCTGATCACGATTATGATGTTCAAATTCACCCCCCGAACACCTGGAGCTCAGGAACGTCAACGAACATCATCTTCTTGGGACTATCCCGAACTTGATGCGAGGAAGGAGAGAAACTCGACCCCGGGGATTTTTTGAGTCGCTGAATTCAAATATGGCGAACACCCCACGGGCACCTTGTGCGCCCTAACCTGGAGGCGGACGTCATCTTCAAGAACTTTCCTGGAAATTGCGACAAAAACGCACCACCGAAAATCATTATAGGGGTATTTTGTGTACGCTAAATCCGAATTTCATTTGGAAAACGAACTCCCAAACACCTGGAGCGCCCTAACCTAGCTCTGAAAGTCATCCCCGAGGTTTTCCCAGACATAACTGAAAATAGGAACCGACAATCGTAACTGGTGGTTTCTTGGGGCGCCGAAGTGAAATATGGCACCGGCGAACACCCTACGGTCACCTGGTGCGCCCTAACCTAGCTATGGACGTCATCCCCGAGGGTTTTACAGACACGTTCTACGCGTTGTTGGGTGGAGCCTGGAGTTAGGGGAAAGTATCTGTGTATACTTGTATACTTACACAAAAGCGTTTTGAGCGTTGGGAGAAAAGTGAAAGGCTACTCGGCAAAGTTCGGAGGTCCAGCCGGAGATTATTTTCGTCATTTTAACAGGACTGGATCACCTTTTTCCAGGGCCCCAGGAGAGAGTTACACATGAATGGATGTATGAAATTATGAGACAATTTTCGGTCCGTATTGTCTCTGGAAAAACCGCGAGGACTGTTCAGCGCCAGGTTAGGGCGTACTAGGGGTCCGTGGCGTGTACGCCGATGTCATATTTGAATTCAGTGCCCCAAGAAACACCCCGGGGATGACGTTCAGAGCCAGGTTGGGCGCACCAGATGTCCGTGAAGTGTTCGCCGGTACCATAATTGAATTCAGCGAGCCAAAAAAAAACATCAATTTTCGGTTCGTATTTTTCAATTGTGCGCGGAAAACCCTCGGGGATGACGTCCAGAGCCATTTCAGGACGCACCAGCGTACACAAAATGCCGCCATAATGATTTTCAGTTCGTTTTTGTCAGCATTTCCAGAAAAATTCTCAAAGATGACGTCCGCGTCCAGCTTAGGGCGCACCAGGTATCCGTGGGGTTTTCGACGGTGCCATATTTAAATTCAGCGGGGTCGAGTTTCTCTCCTTCCTCGCATGAAGTTCGGGATAGTCCCCCGGAGATGACGTTCGTCGACGTTCTTGAGTTCCAGGTGTTTGGAGGGTCAATTTGAACATCATAATCGTGATCAGCGACCTTAAAAACCTCTGGGTACCCAACTTTGGCCAATTCTGACTCTTATTTACAAAGTTATTGAATTTGTCAAAAAAAAACTCTCAAAAAATGCATTTTTTGAAAGCATTTTTGGCTGCAGCAATGCAACTTCTAATTTGCACTAGGTAAAAAGTAGGTAGGAATGGTATAAATAATTTTTGAAAGCAAATGCAAAAAACCGCATTCCGATCCGTCCTATCCTAAAAGATTTCCTATCTTTGGCATTTTTAGTGCTTCATTGCCTCGACTACTACCCGATTTAGGCCACCCTCCCCTATGTGATTTAGTTGGAACTAAGCAAGTTTTCTATATTCGACATGAGTTAAATCATTTACGTTTAAAGAGATACAAAATGCATATATAGATTGAGATCGAAGGTTGGATTCCTGCCGGATATGATATTTTTTTCAATTTCTTTTTAATGCCATTTCTAATTTTTTAATTCACATGAGAGATATATTAAACAATGAAATTACTAATGGTCTAAAGCTATTTTTCAGTTTTAATGTTGAGTATGTACCTAGATTAATTCAACTTATTGTATATGTAGTACTTTGTATTAATATTATTCTAAACCTTGTTTTTAATACATGTCTAATGTAAGCCAATACTAAAACATTATTTGATGACTTTATCGATATAATGTTAAAGAGATTGACAAATACCTATTATTTAATATGCGGAATCAAAATTTTTCAAATGAAGTCATTAGCTCGTTCCTATTTTTGGTGACCTTCTATTAACAGTCAAATAGAGAATTTGGCAAATTCTATTAAACATTGTTGTGCAAATTCCAAAATCCAGTAAAATTGTTCATTACACCCCCCGAAATTCAATAACTCCTTGGACAAGGTTGCATGCCGATTTCTTTGCACCAATTATTAATAAGCATTTTATTATATGTGTAATGTGTAATTGTTGTAAAAGTAGTTAAACTTTTACAACAATTAAAGTATTTAGAGGATTATTATCAAGACATTGTTTACCTTTGTAGCTATATACGGATAATGCCAGTACATTTAGTGAGGAATTCCAAAAATATTTGATATATAGTGGCATTCGACATTTAACAGGGGCTTCATTCCATTCTTCTACTAATGGTCAAGCAGAAAGTACAATTAAAATTATAAAAAATATTATTAATTAATCTAGGTACTCGATAAAAACAGATGGCGGGTTAATTTGGACTAGACATATTATTCACATAAAATTAGATATACGTAAATATTCAGATGATTTATGGGTAAAAAACGGTCAATAATATAAGAATATCTAAGTCCCAGTACAAAGACAGTGTGTTAGAAACCGTAAAGGCTAAAATTTACAATGTGGCACAACCATCAACTTCTCAAAATACAAATATACGAGAATTAAGACCTAGAGATTCCTTAAAACTTCAAGGTTAAATTTTTCTTGGTTTTCACTAAGGGGGATAATGTTATAATATATGTTATCATTGGTTAACATTTCTAGGGAGTTTGTTATCAATTGTCAATGTGACTGTTAATTGCAAATTGAAAAAAATAAAATAGAATAATATTTAAAATGGATTTGTAATCTTAAATACATAACAAACCAGTTTATCATGATCTGGAAAGTTGATAGGAAAGACTGTAACCCTTTAATTACTCTAGGTTAGCTCCTGAGGGTCGTGGCTTCCTTCTGAGTCTTTACCAACCCTTCCCAAATATTAATTTAGGGCGCCAAGTACAGACAAAAAACGGTAAAATCAGTTTTAAGTTGAGAATTAAAAAAAAATTAATTTAATCTCTTATCTTTGGTTTATTTCGATTCTTCCTGTTGGAGCTTGATTTATTGTGGATCGGAACTGCTCTAAATCCAAACGTGGATGGAAGTGGGTTTTCTTTTAAGGAAACTTCCTTTGTGTCCAAACCCGGGAATGGTTTCACCTTGTGTCGACTTTTAATGATCAAAATGGCTGTCTGTAGTCAGCGAAACTTTTCTGTTTTACGGTAATCCTTAATAGGGCCCTTCTTTGATGTGGTAATAACCCTAATAATAAAATTATAATCAAAACTTCCACCTTTAAGTAATTTACTATCAAATACATTCGCTATCTGGTTCTCCAAATTTCGAGAAAAAATTAATTACATTCCATGTTTATATATATATTAACACCACAAAAACCTGACCTTTCACAATATGTATTTGAAATTAAATGTTAGTACATAAAATTTTTAAAATAATAAATTTACCGCAATTTGGATAATTTAATACAAATAAAAATTAATACTAAAGCAAAAATGTACTTACTAAATGAAGGGCCAAGGTAATCAGAAAATATTTCCCATTTTATTTAAAATCAAAGATAAAATGAAAGAATTGAAATAATTTTCTAACGAAGTAACAAACTTTCTCCTATCAAATCGACGCGTACAGACCATCCGCACCGGCGCGATAAAATTGAAATAAATAAAAATATAGTCCGGAGGATATACTCAAAAACGAACGTTACAAGACCTGTGCTCTACCAGCTGCTTGGTCACATTTGCCCCTTTGTACAACCTCTCGAAGATGGTTTCTTGTCTTATGTTTTCATCTAGACTATAGACTGAAAATAGGTGTCGACATTACTGAGGGGATCAGACTAAGGCTTCAGCTAAAGTAAGCGAGTAATCACTCAAAATGGATTTCTGAGTTTGAGTAAATCGAAGCAGTGGCTGAGTATGTATTCAATTGTTTCCTAATCTTGTTTACATACCCGACATAGGGGTGTCTTAGTAAATTTTATTTTGAAGAGATTTTGTTGTTGTTGTTGGTAATTACCAGTTGGATTCTTATAATTATACGGTCATTACTGTGTCCTATATCCTAAACAGAATTAGATAATAGTTCTCTGGTAAGTCCGCATTCAGTTGTTTCATTCCAGTAGTTGATGAACCTGTGTTTAGTTTGGTAACATTCTGGTATTAGTCCTGATTTAATGCATAGCATATTCAAAGATAATAGGTTTTTTGGCCATGCGTGTAAATATGTACATTCCTTGCCATAATGTCTTTATTAGTTAGTTCCATTCCGGCCATGGTTATGATTGTAAGTTAAAACTCTAGTCGATAACCCATTTTAGTTTTAAGTTTAGTAAGCTGAAGTATATATCATATTTAATATCTTGTTTAGTTTTAAATTTATTCGTGTAGATACTTAATCACCTGCAGGTTTTATAACAGTCAAATTTTGAGCTAACGTGGTCGAATTATTAATGTGAAAATTGTTAAATTAAAATAACAATTTACTGATGTCTATCATTTTGCAAAATGAAAAGCTAATATTTATACATATATAATAGAACATAGTTTATGACGACAATGCCATCTATTTCATTAATTAGGCAATTCAACGATGTGTCAAAAACACAAACAACAAAACACCTTTAAACACCACAAATTAAAAATCAAATCATTTTATAACTATAACACTCCTCAGCTTTCTGAAGATGAATAGTTACTGAATCCAATGTTTTACCGTCGCGGCCATGGAGACTAGACAAGGAGTACGAACTCCATGTATGCAAATAGGGCTACCAAACTAAGAGGGCGCTGGTGTTCCATTTGTACCAAAATGGCGACCAATGAGGACGTAGTTTGAAATAAAATAAATAATTTTTAATTATTTCATTATTAATTTATTTACGCAATAAAAAAAATAGTTCGATCTTTCAGATATAAATAATAAAAACCAATTTAATAATTCACGATTATTTAATAGTCTATATTCATACAGGTACAAAAGAAAAACTAGCGACGCTAGTGGTGAAAAAAGTAAACCTAATATGTACGATACCGTGGACAGATTTTGGCAATTCCCCCGGTCAAGTGCGTACTTCTTGTCTAGTCTCTATGGTCGCGGCAATCCAAACCACTTGATATTTTAGCTGTCAATATGGCGGCGACTAAAATATCACGTGGTTTGGATTGCCTAATTACGTATCATGACGTCACTTTTACTTTGCTCCCTACAATGAGGTTAGGAAGTGTGCCTATACTTTGTATGGATATAGGCGGAAAAATTATTTTATATGAATGAATTAAAACGAATGAAGATATTATAAAAAATTATGAATCAAAATTTTTATTTTTGTTATATTATTGCGTAGCAAAAAAATAGAAAAGTATTGCTTAATTTCGTAAAAAGTATAAAATAAACAAACTTTGTACCTATGTAAAATGGTGTTTTTTAATTATGTACAAATGTTTTTATTTTAAATGAGCTTCAACCTCTGTAGGTCATAATAACTTTCTTTCAATGTATTAAATTTCCTTTTTTAGAAAGGTTTTTATATTTTCGCCGTGTTCTGTGTCTCTATTTCATTCCGTGGAATTTGTAATCGAATTTAAACCTATTTCCCGACTACCTAGAGCTCTGAAATTTTCAGGATAGCTAAGAACTGGATGACAATGCATGTTTCAAGTGTATTTAGGCATATACATAGATTTCGAAATTTATACCGAATTGATATTAAACATGATCTAAGTTGTGTATAGATAATATTATTTTGAAAGTTATTAAATAAATCGTTCCTAGCGTAGTTGGTTAAGCGGCGGATCAGTCCACTTGTGACAGTTCTGTTATGTTATCATAATGGGATCGATTACGCGACAGAGAAGTTTTTTTTCTTTTTTTTTGTATTATTTTAACTGGTAATAAAATAAACTGTTTTAGAAAGTTTTTAGATACAACTACCCTTGATTTTGTTAACAAGGAAACAATCTTCTCTATGATCAATCACAGCGTTGTATAACTTAATATTTTTACAATGTCAGGGATGCTGTGCATTGTTGAGATGACACAAAATATGACCTATAAATCAGTAAAAAACTTTCTATTATAAAAAGTTCTTTTTGTAAATTTTGATTATTTATTATTAGTGTTGTTTTCTCTACAAATAAAAGATAACGCGAAGGATAAAATTTTTATAAAGATTTTTATCTTGTTACGCCAAAAAAGTATAATTTCTAACGTACGTACATAAGTACATAATCCATACACAAATTTAAAGGACGTTTTTTTCCTAGCTAGCTCACTCAGTCGTGTGTTTACCTTTTTTTGAATATTATACTATTCTTCCCCATACATGTAATTAATTATGTATGTATGTATGTATGTATGTATGTATGTATGTATGTATGTATGTATGTATGTATGTATGCATGTATGTATGTATGTATGTATGTATGTATGTATGTATGTATGTATGTATGTATGTATGTATGTATGTATGTATGTATGTATGTATGTATGTATGTATGTATGTATGTATGTATGTATGTATGTATGTATGAGCAGTTAGGGGTAACACCGCTAACGACAAATTTTTGAATTACAACTCTATACTAAGTACTTCTTACCCGTATAGACACGGAAACAATAGTCTGGTGAGATTATTTATAATATAAAACAATCAGATAGATCGTTACAACACTTTTTGTTTTTACGATTTTACCATTTTTTGTGTCATTTTTTTTTAATTTCTAATTTTTTATTTACAAGTGTTTCGTAATGTCTAAATACTTATTATTCTATTTCGAATAAAGAAGAATCCAAATAATGTTTCTAACTGTATTATATAGAAATCAAAATACAACACTATCTATCGAGTCTTTCTTAAACCTAGATGTCAAACGATGGTTTATATAGACAAATTAAATTACACAGCTGTCTATTTGGAATTTATAGATCTTAATAATAAATACACAATTTGTATTTTCGTTACTTATTATTTATGTTTCTCGTCGTTTAAAGATTTCCTAAACTTAACAAATATTTCAAGATCAATATTGTAGCAATAAAATTACCCAAAAAAGGCTTAAATCCCCTAGTTAGCTCAGTAGGTCGTAGCTTCTTTAAAGAGTTTTACCTGCCCTCCCCAAACATAAAATATAAGAGCGCCAGAGTACAAACTAAACAAATTATACGCAAACACCTGTTTAAAGGATTTATTTTAAAATAATTAAAATATCAATTATTTAAATTAATACTACAATTTGGAGTTTTCTACGAATATTAATTTGGGTAATAATAGTCTAGTAAATTAATTTATCCCTTATCTGCTTCAAGGTGATCTGCCGCTGTTTTTGGGGCTAGTTTCTCTAGGGACGAATTTTCCACAATTTTCTAAAGTCAGGGTTTCCAAACCGTTCGGCTTTCTATACAAAATGGAGGAAATTTGGTCCCGCCTCCAAAAAAATATGAAGCTCCAACTTGACCCTCTCACAGATATGGACCGACACCAATGATGAAATTAATGATCAGAAATCCATCCCTTAATGAAATTACAATCAAGTAGAATCAGTTTCGGATTTTTCCATATTATTGAGAGTAAATTAATTGTTAATAGACATGTAAAAACCGGTCTAAATTTATTCAAACTGGTGTTTGGCGAAAGTAAAACTACTTGAAATTAGTTGTTAGTTATAATAAAATATCACCTCAATTTAAGAAACTTATACAAATGAAACAATAAAATCGACTTACTTGTATCTATCACTTGACGATTGGATAATCAAATGAACTAAAAATTCTATCCAAGCGAACAAGAAAGGACAGTTATCAGTAAAACCACTAGTGGTAAAAATTATAATTAAGGCGATTACATTAAAATAAATCTCACCGAATATAATCTGGTGGATTCTATTACTAAAACGATCCGACAGATCGTTACAATATTCCTAAAGGGAGACAAATTTTTAAATAATCTTTTTAACTGAAATACAAATCCATGTAACGGGTGTCTTCGCAATCTAGATGTCAAATAATTAACGTATACCGCCATCTATTAGGAATTCAAGTCAGTGAGCGACATTCATATTTTAACTACCCAGAAATTTTTATTTTTCGATAACTCATAAGATATTCATAATTCCATCTAGGTACATTAAATGCTTAACGTACCTAATGTATTAAAGTAGATATTTAATGCCATTGAACTGTTAAAAATAGGATTGTTAATAAATCATTATTTTATGGTAATATTTGGTAGATAAACATACACCATCACAGACTTTGTCACTATACATTATTTTCTTATAAGATAAAGATGAGGAAATAATTGAACTTAAAAAACGTATTAATGAAAATGACAAAATTTCTAAAAATGTAGAGATTGGAAAACAAAATGATAAAAGAAATGATGCCATGTTGGAAGCCTTAAATGAAAAAATAATGATCTTGGAAGCAAAAAATATCAAACTTACAAAAGAAATTGAAAAAATGAATTTAAGTTTTAAAAGATAAAGGAAGATAGGAAGGAACTTTCGGAAATCAATCAAAACATGTTAGTATCTATTCAAACGCTAACGGAAGCAAATAAAATGTATGAAGAGGAGTTAAATAAATTGGAAAAAGGAACTTCGGATAAAGAAGTAAATGAAATTGGTGAAAGTGAAATAGAAAAATTGAAGACTGGGATGGTGGATAAAAAGGAAGTTAATAATAAGAAGAATGAAGTGAAAAAAGGAGATGATCATAAATCAAGAAGTGCTAGCTCAAGTTCTGGATCTAAGGGGCAAATACTGATACTATGTGATCAAAATGGATACAATATTGGTAAATTATTAAAATTTCATTTACCCCAAAGACACATTCAAACTATTATAAAGCCCAATGCATGTTTTAATGATATAATAAAGGACATCGTAAATTTAGCAAGCGATTTTACCCCAGATGATTATATTATTATTTTGGCAGGCTTCAACGACTTTGTAAAATCACAATATCCTAATTTTAGAAACATTAATGACAATATTAAATACTGTACACACACAAATATAATTTTTGCTTCTGTTCCATATAAAGTAGCTTGTATTAGTAATATTAATAGGTGTATATTTGAATTTAATAAAAAAATTGAGTGATTATACAACGAAACTTCATATGTATTCGGAAGCCACAATTTCTTACCTTGATATTAACATTAAAAATGGTATTTGTCTAAAAAAAAATGAAATAACTAAAAAAATAAAAAATGAAATAATCAATCAAAGCAAAAATTTTAAAAGTTATTTAGTGTTTGTAAATACTTCAAATAAAATTAACGAAAATTTTTTAGAACCACTTCTGGAAATAATAGAGATAGAATAATTAAGTCAAATATCTACAAAAATTTATTATATTTAAATGCTAGTAGTTTAATTGCCAATTTTGATGAAATACACACACTGATATTGAATGTAAAACCTTTGATTGTGTGTTTATCTGAAACCTGTTTGACTGAAGATATTTTTGATAATGAAATTATGGTGGACGGCTACAAAATTATAAGGTTGAACAGTAGTAGTAGGCATACTGGTGGGGTTTTGATGTACCTTCAAGAAAACATTAGGATTTTAAACAAATTAGTTGGTGCAATGAATATATTTGTGATAGTACAGTTCCCACGATTATTGTTGGTGATTTTAACATTGACTGGCTCAATAATGCTACTTATTCAAATAGACTTAAAAACTTGACAAAAGATTTAAATTTAAAACAAATTGTTACTGAAATAACTAGACCTAGTCAACAGGAAGGTTCAATTATTGATTTGGTTTTTACTAATTTAGATAAAATTAAATGTAATGTTTTAAAATTACCAAAAATAACAGATCATTACATTCTATCAGTAGAGTTTAGATACAACAGAAAAAAAAATTGCTCCATTTCTTATTGAAACTCGAGGAAAAAATATTAATTTTCCATTAATAAATACTAGGTTGTTACAAATAAATTGGGATTATAGAATATCTGATATTAATGAAAAGTTCGCTACTTTCTATAATGCTGTTATGGAAGTTTTTAATGAAATTGCGCCGAAAAAACAAATTAAAATTTTTTCCCATTATAAACCATGGTGGAATGACACTGTAAAAAATGCTATTCAAGACCGAGATAATAAATATAAAGAATACAAAACTCATAAAATAGACACTAACTATGTCGCATACAAAACTAGCAGAAATAAAGCTTTAAAGGTACCTAATTAGGGAAGAAAAAAGAAGGTTCTACGAAGATAAAATTGATGGTTGCAAAAATAATTCTAGCGCAATGTGGGATACACTTAAATTAATTATACCTAAAAATAAGAATAAAGTGTCTTTAAAGGAAGTAGAAATTAATAATATCATAGTAAATAATCATACTGAATTGCCACATAAGTTAAACTGCTTTTTGATTGATAGTATATCGGAAATAATAAAATTCCTGAAAGAAATCAACCCATAGTACATAATCACCAAAGATCTAGTACATTTACCGATTTTAAGTTTATAAATGGATCTGAATTAAAAGATATCATTTTCACACTTGCTAACAAGGGCAGTCCCGATGAATTAAATTCAATTTTTTTAAAGGAAAGTTTTGAGGGTCTCCAAAATCCTTTGTTAAACATAATTAACTGTTCTCTTGAACAGGGCGTTGTTCCATCAGAGTTAAAAATATCAACTATAATTCCAATTCCAAAAAAACAAAAATCAACAAAGGCATGTGACCTACGTCCAGTAAACATGTTAAGTACTATTGACAAAATTTTAGAAAAATATGTTTACCGCCAATTATTAGAGTATATTGAACAAAATGATATTTTAACTGATAAGCAATCGGGTTTTAGGAAAAAACATAGCTGTGAAGCAGCTATTCAATGTGTTGTTGATGAATGGAAAAATCATTTAGATTGTAACAATGCTATTGTAGCAGTTTTTCTTGATCTACAGAGAGCATTCGAAACTATAGATCGGAAAAAGTTGATTAATAAATTGCAAAAAATTGGGTTAGGAGGGCGTGTACTCAAATGGTTTAATAGTTATTTGTTTAATCGTCAACAAAGAGTTTTTTTGAATGGTCACTTATCCTCCACAGTATTAAATGATCATGGTGTGTCCCAAGGCAGTATATTGGGACCAATACTCTTTCTTTTATATATCAATGACATTGTATATTTAAATATTATTACCAATATACATCTTTTTGCGGATGACACTCTTGTTTAATTAGCTTCAAATGACTTAAAAAACTTAATTTTAGAAATTCAACAGGCATTAGATGTAATATTTGATTATACATGTCAAAATATGCTCAAAATCAATGTATCAAAAACAAAATGTATGCTGCTTGGAAAGGATACAGTACAACAAGAGTTACTGGTCAATACCTACTATTTAAACATCGGGAATGATTTCATAGAACAAGTTGAAAAAATTAAATACTTAGGAGTGATAATTGACCGAAAGTTGACATTTAAAGAACATGCGAATTACATAATATCCAAAATTAACCACGGGATATATTACTTATCTAGGTGTTCGCACTATTTGTCATTTTTCTCAAAAAAGGTTATTTATAATACTATAATTCTTCCCCATCTTAATTATTGTTCAACAGTGTTATATCTTCTAAATCAAAATGAGTTAAATAGAGTACAAAAGCTACAAAATAGAGCAATGCGAGTCATATTGGCCTGTAATAGGTATACCCCAATAAAAGACATGTTAAGAAACTTAAATTGGCTGCCAGTTAAAGACTATTTTGAATTTTTGGTATTGGTTTTTGTCTTTAAAATACAAAAGGGGGAGGCACCAAAGTATCTAATTAACAGATTGGTGTACAATAATGAAATACATACATATAACACTAGACAACAAGAACACTTCTTCATTCCACCAAAAAGGAGTAAAGCAGCTGTAAATTCAGTGTTTCATAAAGGGCTGAAAGAATTTAATGATCTGCGTAATGATGTCAAGAATTCTTGTTCCTTAAAAGTATTCAAAACCAATTTGAAAATGTTCCTATTAAAAAGGTCTAACTTAATTGAATAAGTAGCAAATATTTTTGGGTTTGAGCGAATCTATACATGTAGGATTTTAAGTTTTATTCTGACTGTGTACTGTGTATCTAGGTGTAATGACATGACTGTTCTTATGTGTTTATTTCCTTTTAACAAACATTGTATATTTTAGTACCTATTTAAATACTTATATTATTGTAAACATTTTAAAAATTAGTGTCTGCTAAATAAAGATATATATATATATATATATATATATATATATATATATATATATATATATATATATAATTCAAAAGGTTTTGGCAGCATTTTTGATAAAAGCTCAGAGTCTGTTTTATTTATTTTATTTAAATGTTAAACTAATATCATTGTATTTATTCTTTCTCTCGTCGAACCATGGCGCCCACTCTTCATCTTGTAAACCATTCTTCTCTATGGCGATGTTCCTTCATGATTTTCTGGGCCTACCTCTTCTTCTTTTAGCCATTAGACTCCATTCTGTTACTCTGCTTGCACGTCTCTTCTTTTGTGATATATCTTTTTCATTCTTCATCCTTCTTCGAATTTCCACATTGGATATTCTGTCTAGTCTAGTTAATTTTCAGCAGCGACTCTAATAATAGTCTGTATCCAGTTATTTTACTTTATATTTTCTTGTTCAACAACCAACATTCTGCCTCGTTCGTCATGATAGATCGTAATATTGTGTTGTATATCTTTGTTTTGGTATTCCTAGTTACCCTTCTGCTCATACAGGATTTGTCTGTTTGATGCCAGTTCTTGTCTGACCAAGTCTGTTTGCTATTTCATACTCTGTCCTTTTTTACATATTTGGAAGCCAATATATTTAAAATTTCCGCTTGCTTTTACGACAAGGTTCTGATTTATTTCCAAGTTTTCCATAGCTTCTCTCGACCTGTTCAGATACTCTGTTTTGCTTGCTGTTTATTTCGAGCCCCGTTTATCACACTTTACTTTGAATTTTCGCACCATATAACTAAGATCTACGGGGTCTTGTACAGTGACCATCTGATCATCTACAAAACTTATACATAAGGAAGCTCTTTTGTAGGATGAATTGTTAAAGTCAGCCTACTTTTATGGTTACAGTACTTTTTCTGTATAATTCTTTTGTTGCATGGATTTGCGGAAGTGGTATTTCCATTTACCTCATTAATTTCCACAATTATTATCTCGGGGCAGACACATAATTACGCTTTTTTTAGGTCTATAAAAGCGAAATACAGGTCACTGATCGTAGTCATAACTTAATATACACCAAAATCTTCGTTACGAACCACTCTACCTGTTGTTGAAAAGTAAAAATATTATTTTAGTACTTTTCGAGTCCACCGGGCACAAGGGGACAGACAGATAGACATGTTAGTTTTATTATATGTATAGATTTATAGATTTACAATGAAAAAGTCAATATCGAAAAATATATAAAGAATTAATTTGCAAAATGCATATAATATAAAAAAAATTGAAAAGAGGTTGACCTTAAAGGCCATCCTTGCAACTTCCCGCTAGTTTTAACCGCAAAGCTATAGTAACATTAGTAACGTGACGTATTTTGACGTTTTTGACTTTTTTTGAAATGTTTAAAAAGCCATAACTTTTTAACGCCTTATTCGATTTTGATGTTCAAGCTGGCATTCGACGCAATTTTTTGAGACCTAAAAACGTTACCGGGAGTGCAAAATTGGTTAGTCAAAAAATCTGTAAGTTATTGAAAAACAAAACACTTTTTTGAAATTTTTCGACAACGATATCTCACGAACGAATCAACTGATTTTAATTTGCAAAACGGCATTCGACGTGGCTTTTTAAGCTTGAGAGCTGATTAGGTTATGAAATTGATCGATGCAATAGCCAAAAAGATATGCCCAAAAAACATCATTTTTACCAATTGTTTTTTTCGGTTATTTTGAAATTTCTCAAAATCTACCGGCTCGCATCGGTTTACACTTACAGAAAATCTAGGTTAGATGGAACTTTTTGGAATGCTTTTTATTTTATTCCGATCGGTCAAGCCGTTTAAAAGTTATAAGAGGTTTACATACATCCACACACACACACACACACACACACACACACACACACACATCCACACGTACATTCAGACATACAGACACCCTCGTAAAAATAGTCAGGGGAGGTTCCTAAGACCTCAAAACGTTGAGATCCGATGAAATTTGATTTTCGAAAAACGGGGTGAAACCAATAACTTCCCGATTTTAAAAAAAATTTTAATTTTTTTTAGCGGGAAGTTAAAAAATAATAACAATCACCCAATGATTTTTGTACACAACTTTGATATGTGCATCTAATAATAATAATCGACTTTCTTGTTTGTCTTGTTTATAAATTAATTTAATCTTAAAATAAAAACTGCTCAAATAACAATAATCGAATTATTATTTTTGTGTTATTTTTAAATTAATTGATTCTTATATTGAAAATTTTTCTAAAAAACAAGCAACAAATGGTTATTATTTTGTAAATATAATTACCATACTGGATGACAGAATTGTAGGTATTAGTGAAAATTAAGTTAAACAAAGTTAAACCAAATATTACTATTGTAATTGAAAAAAGTGTAATTGTGTTTATAATGACCTTCGTCAGGCGTAATTGTTGGAATGACCTCGTTTGATTAAATTGCTAATCATCCCTGTACTATACCATCTCCATGTAATCATACCAACTCCCGCATTCTGTTTCTCATCACCTTCAATTAGTTCTGCATTTAAATTAATTAATTTTATTGACTTACCGTAACTGCAACATAAAATTATGAACAAAATTTTTTAATTGTAGTAAACAAATTTAAAAGCATATAGTGGATATCAGCTATATTGTTATAACCGCTGGATCATCCGTGGCCTAGTGGTCCAAGACGCTAGCGGATATGGATTGAGATCACAGGTTACATTTCTGCTGGATGTAACATTTTTATATTTTTTATTATCAGTTTTTTTTTGTCTAATTTCTAAATGTAAAATAAGACTATTAGATAATAGAGGTGAGCATGTGAAGGATTTTTGGCTTACTTTAATATGTAATAAATATAATAAATGAAGCATGATCAGAAAATTTCCGAAAAAATATACATGTCAAAATTTTAGCCGGGTCACGCTAACGCATCATTTTGTCAATCTAACGAAACCAAAAAATATACTTTATTTATTGAACTTGGGACTTCAAACCAATTAAATAAAATCTCTATTTCGCTTAATATATCTTCAATTTATTTAAAAAAAAATGTGAACAGTTTACGACGTTTTCGATATTATGCAGTCTTGAACACAACTCTTCTAATACTCCTTCAAAAAAAAAAAAAACAGAAAACACCCTTTCACCTGCCGCTGAACTGTCAGGAATGGACAAAATTCTTTTTGGCAGAAATCGTGTAATAATGGAAAATCAGCGTTTACCTATCCAATTTTTTTTCATAGAGATAGTTTTTTTTATATATATATATTTCAATCTCGGTGGCGATATCTTCTTTACGGTTATTGATAAATTTATCATATTTATCTTGGAAATCTTCAATTAATGAGAATGTTGAATTTGAGCTAGCTTGTTTTGTTTTAGGAATGTCAGCTTTTTCATCTTTATATTAAGTTGTATCAGCAACGCTTTAGTTATGCTGTAGTCATATCCAGCATACTTTTTACCATTTTAAGAACATTGCCTTTTTTGATATTCAGTAACAAGAAGATATTTTGTATTTTGTAGGCTACCTTTATATTTGATTTTATTTCGTTAATTACAGCAGAATAATTTCAGAATTTTTTTTTTTTTTTTTTTAATTATAAACATATTTTTAAACGGTCGGTTGTAAATTAGCAATAAATGTATTCTTTGAAAGGTTTTAAAAAATTAATTACTTCCAAACACAAATCAAAAGAAATTGTGAATGAAAATTTTTATTTTGCTAGTTTTCGTTATTGTGATCAAAATTGTCAATGGGCATAAATCTCAAAATGCTGGAATTTGCACATGAAAATGTCTCGATTTCGGTACTGCTAGGATTATTACTGAGTAACCAAGCAGCTGTAAAGGTAGTCCCTGCACAAATAAGCTTACTGCTGGTGTGGGAATGCGTTACGACCCTGACACACGAGCTGACACATGCCGTAAGTCAGAATTCTCTGACAATGACCTGGTTACGAGTACACTCAGGATCTCGGGGCAATGAGAAGTCTGATGAATTGGCCTTACTGGGAGCTAGCATCTCAATCATTCGCCCGAACCAGGGGTTGTTAATACGTTCAAAAAGGCAGTATTTAAGAAAAACCCAGGAGTGGAGGGAAAAATCACCTTGCAAGCGATGAGCCACAGTGTTCATAAAAGTATACCCGGTGAAATTTACGGCAGAGTTGACATGACAAGGCAAAACGATGTCAGAACCTTTTTAAGAGGACAGGGCTAGACAAAATGCTTTAGTCCTATCCAAGAGATGATGGGTGTTCACAATAGATCTGTAAAGGTCGAAGTGATACAGGCTAACAGCTAACCCAGTGAATATCTAGCTACCTATACCTGGATTTGCATTCCGTTGGCAGTGACGTCATTTGACGTATATGCAAGTAGACCAATACGCGGTAGATATGAAGCGTAGTTGCCAGGTTTAACTTAGAAAGACTTACCGCGTATTGGTCTACTTGCATATACGTCAAATGTCGTCAATGCCAACGGAGTGCAAATGCAGGTATAGCTACCAATCATTTCTTCTGCATAAAATTAGGTGCGACAATCAATGCTGGGCAACGATACAACTAAAAATTGTATAAACGTGATTTGTTTATAAATTATTTTTCATTTTTCAAATGTCCGATTGTAAATATTTTTTTTGAAGACTCATGTCTGCATATATAACACTAGTTCACATTTTGCATAAAAAATTCCTACTTCGATGGCACTGTCAGTGTTTAAAACAAACTTAGTTGCTCTAAAAAGAGATAAGTAATCTGGTTTTTCTATTTAAAAGTTTTAGCTTGGTCACCCTAAATAGATGGAACTATTTAAACACACTATACACGTCATAACTCTGACTCAACCTATCAAGATACAACTGTACATCCTTAGTATACGTCCGTTCTGATGTTCGCCCTTGTGTGACATGTTCGTGCTGGTTCTGGTTGGCGACTCGATCTAACGGGAATTTATCATGAGAAGCTCAGACGGAATAACAACGATGAATCTCAGCACATAAATTGTTATCATTTTAGAAGGCGCCGCATTAATCTTGCAGAAAATGGCTGGCGACTTCGTTTACTTTTAAGTAGTTACACCTTTCGCGAAATTTATTATAAACCAGTGTAAATGTATTTACCTAAATCTTACCATAAGAATGTTTAAATTAATATTTTCTAATTATTTGTTAGTCTTAGATAGTAAAACATGAGGTTGACAGTTTCCTAAATGAATAACGTCGATTATTTTACAAAAAGTTTTTAAAAACGGCTCATGTTTATTTACATTGCAGTTATATGTTTTTCGTATACAGTATTCTCACAGCCTATAAAGAGATACACAGAAAAGTTATTGACTGTGAAGCAACTACTACAGAATAGTAAATTTTTTAATATTTTAAATATATATATATTTTAAAATATGCATTCATAGATAAATCGAAGTCATTAGTCATTCTTACCATTTTAGACAGAGGACTAAAATAAGCATAATGTTTTAACTGAAATGGTACGACAAAAAAATCATTGTTCCTGGTAAACCTTTGAGGTATTCGGAACTGAATGTGTTGAAGCAACCTACTACAAGAAATTAAACCTACGAAATTCTAACGACTCTAGATTCAATGACCTCTGTATATCCTTATACTCATATTCCTCATATCTTAAGTCCAATTTGTACCCACAAAACTTATTTTGAACAGCTTCAATATTCGAGCAATGATCTGACATATGCACAATATACCGTCTTGATTCAAGTTAATGAGAGACCAGTGGTGTTTCAGAGCCTTGCAAGTGCTCTGGACCCCTATTTTCGAACGTGTGATGTGAAGTGAAAGTGAAGTGAGTCGGGAAGTGATCGATCCCTGACAGAACCTTTCATGAGTCGTATTTTCGATATTGCAGCGTTGCTTCGTTATATTTATGAAAATAGAAAGAATTTTCTTCAAAAAACTCCATCTTTTGCACAACAATAAGGAATCAGACCACAGATAACTATATTATTTTATTTATGAAAGACAAGTTTCAAAACAAAACTAGAATAACAACTCTGATAAACATGTAATTTTGACAATACGCTGACGCCAGAATACATACAACGATAATGCGCATGTTTCATAGACCGTCAGCCCATGGGAATGTTCTCAATTCGGGCGTCGCAACTCGGGCGTTCTCCAAAATCTACCTGAAACCTTCGCAACTCGGGCGTCCCTAAAAGTGAGTTACTTTAATAACGGTGCACTGGAACTCCACTCCAAAATTATAATCCTATTTTGGGTTGCACTTATTAGTTAATCCCTAACTGGAATTCCCCTCAGAAAATTAAAATGTTATTAGAACTACCTGTAAACTCCATTGTAAATATTATTTTACTTCAAATATAATTTTATAAATCAGTACCTATTGTATTAGTTGATGTGATAATTGTCTATTGCTGATACTGTGTGCGTTTCGAAATTTGTTAACGCTTTTTTTATTTACATGATGGAGTCTATGTTTAGTGAACGGGGAAAACGGTTATTAATTTATAAAGGTTATAAATTTTATATGGGAAGAACAATAAAAAGTGGTGAAACTGTGTGGCGATGTATTAAAAAAGGCTGCAAATCCCAACTATATACTATAGGAGATATAGAACAGCCAAATTTCTCTCGAATTAGTGACTGTGATCATGACCACGAGAGTGTATCTGGGTTAGTGTTAAATCGGCAGAAGATATCTAATTCAGTTAAAAGGAAGGCTAATCATGATATATCTGAAAGACCTACCAAAATAATCCATCGCGAAATATCTGAAAATATTGGTACAATAGATACTCTTACTGTTAAAGATATAGACTATATTCGGGATAACTATAATCGAGAAAAATTGAAAACTGTCCCGAAATTACCCCGAAATATTCAAGAAGTGCATGCCTTTGTAAATAATTGTGTTATAAAAACAGTTAAATCTGAAGATATTCTTTTTATTAATGATAATATAAATAATATAATAGTGTTTTCATGTGAAACAAATATCAAACTGATGACAGAATCCAGTGTATTTTTTATGGATGGAACATTTAATTATTGTTGTAAATATTTCTGCCAGTTATTTACTATTCACACATATGTAAAGGACACCTATGTGCCAACAGCTTTCTGTCTCTTACCAAATAAAAATAAAAGTACATATGAAAAGCTTTTTCAATTATTGGATGAAAAAATCCAGTCATGGCGGCCAGAAAAAATTGTGGTAAATTTTGAAGTGGCGATACATTCGGCGATTAATGAAGTATTTCCGGATGCAGAGATAATCGGTTGTAGATTTCATCTTGCTCAAGCATGGTAGGTTATTAACTTATTCATATACATATATGTATAATTGTAATTATAATATGTCACAACATGTTACATAACAATAATATCTTTTAGGTGGCGAAAGATTCAGCAAGTTGGGCTGTCTGGAGAATATAAAAATAATTCTGAAATTGGCAAGTGGTTGAAACATTTATTTGGCCTCACATTTTTACCAGCAGACAATGTCAATGATGTGTACTGCTTCAATTTTATAGCAGATATGCCTCAAGACAATCGGGTTTTGAGATTCAGCGATTACTTGGTAGAAAAGTACATAGATACTAACTCTCTGTTTCCTCCACACATTTGGGCAGCTAACACCGCTGACTTAAACCGGACAACAAATTCTTGCGAATCGTATCATTCCAAGTTTAATAAAATGTGTAATTCTCCCCATCCTAATATTCCCACTTTTTTGAAAGTACTTGAAGAGCTCCAGAAAGATACGTATATTAAAATAAATAGTGCAAAATTTAATGAAAAAAGAACAATTAGAAAGGAGGTCTTACATAATTTTAATTTTATAAATAATAAGGTTTTACAATTAAAAGAAAATGCAATTAGTTTATACGAATTCGTAATAGCTGTTTCTTACAAATTTTCAAAATTTAATTAAAAAATAGTTTTATAATTAAATTATGGTTTTATTTGTCCTTATCTAAGCGCAATTATATTTTCTGGTTTTAAAAATATAATTTTATTCGGTGGGGAATTCCAGTGTGGGATTAGTAGAGTATTCAGGTAGCAAAATTTTTGGTGTGGAGTTCCAGTGAGGTATTAACGATTAGGTAAATTCGGTGTGGAGTTCCAGTGCGCCCTTTAATAATTCGCATTTCGGGCTTAATATTTTCATATACCTGCTTACCTTAATTACGTGAAGTAAGTGATACCTGTTATAACAATAATAGATTAACTAACTTTCACTAAACTGACTTTCATGAAAATCACAGATTTATAGTTGATAGAGGGCAGTCAATATCCCTGTAATTACCAGCAGTGGGACTCCGTGTAGTATAGTATTCTATCAATCGACTCTTTTCTATGCTGTTGGCTCTCCGTGTCACCTTGGAAATCGTAAAATTGCCAGAAAGCTATCGTTTCGTTTCTACATCTCGATAGGAGTCGAATTCTATCAAATCATGCGCATTTATGAGAAATAATTGGAATTTTGACATAAAATTAAAACGTCTGTGAAACGTGCGGTAATTCTTTATATGGTTTATTTATTTGTAAAGCCCATTTTCGTCTGACTGTTCAGTTTGTTTCGTAGAATTATTTATCTTATAGTTGATTCAAATAGAAGTGTCATCAAGTGGGCTGGGTACGTGTGAGATCATCTTTAAGTTTATTACTAGATGCAATGGAAACAGAACTTTAGTTAGGGAATTATATTATGTCATCGCGATGTGTCAAAATGTTTATAGTTATATTTAGCACTTAGCTATGGAGGGTAGAAGTACACTTAGCATATGTAGCAATCTGATCACAAGCTGGCTAATATTACGATTCAAATTTCACTAAACGTGGGTGCTGCCACTACAAATTTGAATTTTCCAGAGACTACTTGATGACACTTCTATTTGAATCAACTATAGCTAAAATTTTATTTTTTAAGATTTTGTTACTATTATTCTACTCAAGTATTTTTGTATATTATTGTATTCTTATCATAAAAGTTTAGTCCTTAAGTTACTAGGAATTATAAATATTTTTCATGCTCAATACATTTATCCGTTTGTTGAAAGTATAGCAAATTCATTAAATATAATTGCAAATGTCATGCAACAACATTTTCAACGATGTTCATGTAAAAATAAAAATATTGTATAAACATTATATTTATTTAATTTTTGTTGTGAATACCCTAAAAAAATTGTTAAAAGAAAACCGGATTGTTAATATAAATGATTTATTTAAAAAGAAATAACAGAGGATAATAAATAATATACAAATGTACCTACTCCTAATTTCTAAAATATGTACTGCATTAAAAGGAAACATTGTATGAATGACTGAACGTATAACACGTATCTGACTTTTTAAATAAATTAATAATAATATAAAGAATTTCGTCAATAGTGAAAAGCAATTTGCAATCAAATAATCCCAAAATGACATTGACAATTATAATACTAGTTCCAAACATAAATATTACTAAATTTATCACCAATTTTAACCTGATGTTTTCATAACCAACAATATAATTACGAAAATAGCCGAGGAGTAGTCGACAGCGACACGGAGTACCAGTAAAGCAAGACATCGACTTCGGAATAGAAAGCTACTGTAGAAAGCGATATATAGATTACTATACTACACGGAGTCCCACTGCAGGTACCTGGAATTTAAAAGTGTTATGTTAAGACTAAACAACCTTAATGAACTACAAAGCTAGGTACCAAATACATAAAATAAGGACCTCGGTTGACTACATTTCATTCTTGATAAAATATTCTGAGTGAAAATACTAATTCGAGCTATGGAAGTTCAAGTTGTTGAAACTGAACGGGGTAAACCTGCAATATTATTTTCGGGATATAAGTATTCCCTAAAGTCCAAAAACAAGGATTTAACACAACGTTGGATCTGCATGAAACGTCCATGCCAAGGTGCAATTATAACAAGTGAAAGCAACGAAGTGTTGCGAGAAAAAGCTCATTCCTGTGTTCCTAATGTTGCTAGAAATGAGGTTGAAGTTACCTTGTTCAAAGCAAAAAAACGTGCTCGAGAAGAAAATTTTCCAGTGCCACAAATCTACAGTCAGAAAGTAACAAAATTACAAGATGCAGGATTGGATCTAGTTGTTGAAATTCCAACATTCATTTCTGTCAAAGACACATTATATAGACAGAGACACAAGGCCTTGGGTATTTCAAAACTACCAACAACTGGACCAGAAATAGAGCTTCCTGATTCAATTAAACATTACGTATTGTTTGATGACATGCATATAATGAGGAACGTATTATCGTTTTTGCCAACATGAGAGGACAATTGCTTATGGATGAAACTGAATTTTTTATGGACGGAACTTTCAAAAGTTGTTGTTCACTGTTCCATCAACTATACACAATACATGTAGATTTACATAGCACTGACCAATCGACTATAATTGTTCCTGGGGCGTATGCTTTACTGCCGAACAAACATCAAAATACTTACAGAAGACTTTTTCGAATGATTCAACACTACGTGCCTAGATTCATACCAGAAAAAATTCATATTGATTATGAAAAAGCTGCGATTAATGCCATTAAAGAAGTTTTTCTCGAGACTATAATAAAGGGATGCAACTTCCACTTCAATCAAGCTTTATGGCGAAAGGTGCAGGAGTTGGGGTTGGTAACAACATACAAAGAAAACCAGGAAGTTCGGGATCATATTCGATTATGTGCGGCTCTTGCACTTAAGCCAGAGTATATAGTACCAGATGCATGGCTTAACATTATGGAAACTGCACCTAGTGACCCACAAGTGGACAAATTCAATGACTACTTCGTCGATCAATGGTTGGAGCAAGATTTAATATGAGTAGTACATAAAGAAAGACATAGAACCACTAATGCAGTTGAAGACTGGCACAATCGCCTCAACAAGAGAAATGGAAAAGCAAATCCGAATATATATGAATTGCTTAAAGTGATAGAAAAAGACATTAAATGTACAAATTTAACCAAAAATCTAGTAGATTTACATATAAGTCTCCGAAAGAGATCTAATAAATACACAATTCTTGATAGGCAGTTGAATGCTATAGTCGACGATTTTACAAGTGGAAAGACACTTCAAAACTTGAAATATGTTATAAAATTTGATTAATTAATATTTCATTAAAACTTGTGTAAATTTTTTATCATGATATAAAATCTTAATAAATAAAATGTGCGTTTAAAATTTGCATTTTTTTTTGGATTAGAATATCACAATGATAATTAACCTTATTTGATACCGATTTTTGCAAAGTGTTCATCAGTATTAACAACAAACAGACAAAGAACTGACATCTAATAATTATCATTTCTAACCTTAAATTTGGAATGATTGTTAGGCGATTATACTTATAGCCCATTAGCTTATAGAGTTTTTACTTAAATGTTAGATTCGAATTGATGACGATCCTTATTACCCTAACCTTCATTTTATCTACCAACAGTACCAACTTGAGCGGCCTAGAACTGAACGCCCGAGTTGCGAACAAATTTAGTTAGTTAGTTATACCTGCTCATGTTACGCCCGAGATGCGAAGGTTTTATGATTCCGCCCGAGTTGCGACGCCCGAAATGCGCATAAATCCAGCCCATGGTATAAAAAATTGAACGATCCTTGACCGTATGCCCTTTGAAGATTTGACTAGAATATATGTGCCAATTATGTTAAATTTGAAATAAAAGTTGCATCCTGGTTTTATAGTTGCAAAATTCCGGAATATGTTGAAACAAAATTATGATAAATTTTAACAAAAGTTGACCGTATGCCGAGGTAATGAGAAGAAAGTTAACGAAAAAATAATCCAGCGGAAAAAGGTCGGCATACGTGTACGGTGGTCCCAAAGGGATGTAATAAACCCTTAAAATTGCAAACAATTGTTATACCTTCTTTATGATAGCTGACCGTATGCTTCTAAGAGATTTTTATTATTTATGACGTACCATATACTTATGCCTAACGGCATACCGATCGGCTGGTTCCAAGTGGTTCCTAACCTCCTAAACAAGAAATTACTAAAATGATATTAAGGAGAAAGTGAGTGAATGTCATATCTGACGGGATTTGAGTTCATTATAACGTTTCGCTTCCTAACCACTTGATCATCCAATAGCTTAAGTGGTTAAAGCATGCCTGCGTATAAGGCAGTGATAGTGGGTTCGAGTTCCACTTGATGTGACATTTTTTCAATTTCTCCTTAATGTCATTTTAATAACTTCTTGTTTATATAATTTCTAAATTTCAAAAATTTTAAAAACTATACCTTCGACTTTTAATAACTTGAAATTGTAAATAACAAAATTATTAAGGAAAACTCAAGAGATCTTTTACATAGTACTTTAGAAAACCTTTTAAATAAGCACTTTTAACAGTCTTTGAATTTGTTATGATGTAGTTTTAACTTATATATTTTTTAATTAGTTTATAGGAGCTAAATTTGGTTGTTTCTTTTTATAGCAAGGATAGTAACCAACAATTTATTTAAAGTTAAGGGTCCAAACTTTATAACTTGTTGCTTTCACTATTATTTTTAATTTCTCTACTTTTATTTTTAATTTCTTTTTTTAAGTATTTGCAAGAATTGTTCAATCATTACTTAATATAAACTGGATTAAACTTACTTAACCAGTCACTTTTTTTGCACATACAGATTACCTGTGATCTAGGTGCAATATACTTTCTTTTAGGCGTAAGTTGTAAAATGTATTATTATACTTAAGTAAACGAATTGTTAATTTCATTTTTATTTTAAAACTTTTTTTTTGAATCTTTTTAAGTATATGCTAGAATCTTTTATTTTGCAATGTTTTGCATCTAGGGGTAGTTTTACCCCTAAAAAATGTAAGAACCTGTTTGACACACAGAAGATTTTGATGTAGAGGGTAATAGTCGAGGCTATGAAACAAAGAACCTCCGTAATTTAAACGGCAGGATGATTTTTAATGATTCTTTTTTCATTCGATTTGTGAGAGCATTAGGAAACTTTGTGACATTCAAAAAATGCATTTTTAAAGTGCATTTTAAACAGAACTCGTTATTTATTGGCTGAAATGAGTTCAATTTTTTTACGCAGATGTTTCTAGGGTCGCCAACCACGAATATGACATTAACAGTGCTCTCCGGAGTACCTAGTGTACAGGATACCTGATGTTTTTTACATTGCATCCTAGAGTTGTCGGTAATATCGTTATAAAATTAGTCAAACCTCAATACTCGATTTATTTTGTGGTCAATTAAACCGAAACCCGGAAAACTTACTGTTTACCTCGTCTCATGAAATGTTCGGCAAATTTATCAAACAATTAGTCAATACTAGGGGGTTTTTGGAGTCGCTGAGAACGTATATAATATTGAATATTGAAAGCGATCTGCTAAAGTTTCATTGAATATAGTTAAAACAAAACTTGTTATTTTTTTAATTTAGTGTTATAGTCTATTTGTTTAGAGTTGGCAGCACAGTGAATTCATTATAAATGCAAATCCTTCAAAGCCCAAGCAAGGGTGGTTCATGAAAAATAATTAAAAGTAGTATACATTTCTATTGAAACATACCTATAGTTGTTATTTATCAAAGAGTCCACTCTGTAATTAGGAATTAACTAACCCAATCACAATAGAAACCCTAGATAATATCGTCACAACAGGTAGCTGAATAGAACCCATGACCGTAGAACCAAAGTTTTTTGAAAGCATAATTCAAATAAAAATTAAAAGTAAAATAAAAATATGCTACATATTAAAAAGGAAGAATTGAATATAAATTAATGCAAAAAGCACTTACTCCATTTCGTCGTATTTATCCGACGATGAGTCAGATTCGTTGCCTGGTCCGATAGGAATTACAATGGGTTCGAACAGTTCTTTAATATTGATATCAACACTCCACAATCGTTCTTCTTTCTTCTTCACATGGTTTATGGCATTGGTCCAATTTTCCCGTGTTACGTTTTCAAAAGAATTTATCAAAAGTTGTCTAACGTCATTCAATTTAAAAGTTGTATTGTTTCTTGCCACCTCACTTTTTACCTGTGCCCATATTAATTCTATAGGGTTTAATTGACAGTGATAAGGTGGCAAACGTAATACAGTTATTCCTTTTTCCTTCGCCATTTCCTTAATTACATATCTTTTATATTGTAATTTGTGGCGCTTTGCAATTTGCAGTAATTCCGTTTTCAGCATGGTGTCGCCAAAAAAATATTCTTGCTCTGGAGCCACTCTTTAATATCTCCTCTTTTCCATGATGTCGTTGGTAACTTTTCTACCAGTTTCAAATGATAATTGTCGTTATCTAAGACAACCACTGCAGCACTTGGCAAACAGTCCAAGAGCTGGGAAAAATAATCTTCAAAAACATCAGAGGTCATTTCCTCGTGGTAATCTTTGGTTGACTTTGATACAAAGTCTAATAACCCATTTTTTACAAAACCATGTGCACTGCCAATGGGTGCGACTTTTTCCTCGAGGAGCATTCAATCCTGTTGAATATCCCTCCAAAAATGCCTGACGGGAATTTGAAATATTTATAAAACCATTGATTAAGTGATTTGACTAATTCTATAACGATATTACGAAAAACTCCAAGACACAAAGTAAACAATAAGTATCCTGGACACCAGATTCTCCGTAGATTTTTTTAATGTTATATTCGTTTCAGCACTAATTGTATAACGGTCTTGCCGAAAACTCTCGGGGACGACGTAAACAGTATGTATACTGCACACCATGTACTCCGGAGATTACTTTTAATGTCAATTCGTTTTCAAAGACCCCAAAAATCATCGAATAACAAAATTTAACTCACTTCCGCCAATATATAACGAGTTATTTTTAGAAATACAATTTAAAAATGCGTTTTTTGTATGCACAAATGCAGTTTTCCAATATTACATAATCGCATAGGGCCACAAGGTTTCTTGACGCTCAGACGAATCGAATACAAAAGGAATCATTAAAATCCGTCTTGTAGTTTAAATTTCGGTGGTAAGGTTTTATTACCTGGACTATAAGTAGAGCTTTAACCCAAATTCTAATGAAAATCGATGTTGATTTTCAAAACTTCACAGTAAAATGGTATTTTACTGCTGAGAACTGGACTAAAAAAACATTGGGTATTTTTAATAGAATTATTTATCAAACATTGTGCCTATAAATTTACTGTTATTTTTCCATTAAGCTTTGGAATGAGTAAATAACAACGACTATGTAGATCAATGAAATATGAATGTAGATATCGGTATAATACAGATTATTTTGAATATTAAAATGCATAATTCACAATTACATACTTTTTATGCAAATCTGTGTTTACAGGAACTTTGGTGTAATGAATCTTGAAACTGTTATGTATAAAGAATCTAAACTATAGCAAATATTTAAAAATGTAAAATAGAATGAGCAAAATAACGCCAACACACTAAAAGCATTGTGACGTCGTAAACTTGTTGACAAAGGAAAATATCTTACTTGATACACTTTTAAAAGTAAACTACTTTTTTCTTCAAGCGTATAATAATAACTATATAACTTTTTGCAACACAGACCGTAGAAATATCCCATTATGTTACTAGTACAAAAATGAATTTTCATTATTGTACTAATAAAATAATGGGGCGTTGTAATCAAGTAGGTAGGAACTGTCATTTTTAAACTTATTTAATTTGACGTTTGTCTGTTTTGAAAATTTTGTGAAAAATGTCTCAAGAATTGCAATGTACGCCTCCGGAATTAGTTGAAATAGCTAATTCCAGTATTGAAACTCTAATTCCAACGAAGTCGCGTAAACTGTATGATTTTGCATACGAAAAATTTCTAAAATGGTGCAATGAATATAATGTACAGCAATACACGGAAAACGTTATGCTTGCATACTTCACGAATTTGTCCAGAAAGTTTAAAAGTTCTACTCTATGGGCACAGTATTCAATGATTAAAAGTCAATTAAACATTAAACATAATGTTAAAATAGAAAAATATAGCAAATTAATTGCATTTATAAAGCGCCAAGGGGAAAATTATACACCGAAAAAATCAAAAGTATTAACACAAGATCAATTTGATAAATTTCTCAAGGATGCACCAAATAATGTTTATTTAGCAACAAAGGTAGGTACTTTCTTATTTCTTTTTAATCATTATTACGTTTATTAAACCGTTGACAGTGATATCTACTAGCAGATCAATATTTAACTTGACAGCAAATATTACCTCATTTCCTACTTATAACATTTAATGACGGTAGCTCAGTGGCAGAGCTTTTGTCTTCGGTCGCAAAGGTCAGCGGTTCTAATCCCGGTGCTACCAGCTTTTTTTTTATTTATTTCAACGTTTGTTTTAGGTTATATTAATATTTGGAGTCACAGGAGCCCTTAGATGCGATGAACTTGTTAATTTAAAGTCTAGCGAAATCCAAGATTTGGGAAATTTAATTTTGGTTAAAATCATAAACACAAAAAACAAAAAACAACGGTCGTTTACTATAATTGGCGATTTTTATTTGAATTTGGTAAGACAGTATACGGCTCTTCGTCCGGATGATATTGGCCTGCAGCGATTTTTTATTAAATACCAGAATGGTAAATGTCACCGTGTGGTAATGGGTATCCACAAAATATCAAACGTACCAAAAGACGTTGCTACGTTTTTGAAATTAACAAATCCTCATGAATATACAGGACATTGCCTTCGGAGGACTTCCGCAACTATTTTAGTTGACAACGGAGGTGATATTACCGCTTTAAAGCGGCATGGTGGATGGAAATCCACCAGTGTTGCTGAAGGGTACTTAGAGGATTCCATTTCCAGTAAAACACCAACTGCACAAAAAATACTTAATTGGCAAGAACAACCAAGTAATAGTTCTGGAATCGCTGACATAATAATCGACAATCAACTTACTAATAATATGATGTATACCAATGACAAAATTGTAAATGTCGAAGCTGAAAGCGGTGGCAGTGGCTTAAATTTAAACAACTGCAGTATACAAAACTGCACATTTAATATTACTGTTAATAAATAGGTAACACTTTATGTAATTTTTCGTTTGTATTAATTAAATAGTTGAGATATAAACAAAGCCTTCTATATTTTTTATAAAATGCATATTATTATTACGCTTGAAGAAAAAATAGTATATGTTACTCGGAGCAGAAGGCCCATTATATGTTTCGCCCAGTTTGCACAGCCTCGGCTAGCGCCTCGGCAGTGCAAGAATCTGGGCTCAACAATAATGTTGGCCTTCTACTCCTAGTAACATAATATACTATTTTTGAGCACCGTAGGTGTTAAGTAATATTGCAATTTATTACTAAAAAAACTTTTAAGATCAAACCTGATTACTTTGTCTCTTTGAGGTGCGACACAAGCGAATCCGGTATCACTGGAACCTAAAAAAAACTGAGACTAAAGTTATGCTTATACTATTAGTCGGCACTTAACTTAATGTTATAGTAGCGTCACTATTCGATACAGTACAAACTTGAAGTGGATTTGCCCGGAGAACAATTGGAAACAGGTCAACGTCTTAAGTCAATCTGATATTGTTTTGGGTTGTTTAATTTGTTATTGTACGGTGGTTGTGCGAAGCGCAGTAAACACTAGCACAAGGGTCTCCTTAAATACTTTACATACATATTACCAACTTGCATTTAGAGTTAGAGTTGGGATTTTCAAAAAATTTTAATGTAAATACAGCGCCGCCACCTGTGGCGACATCTAGCGGCGAAATTTGGAAGCTGTGAGCCCGTGGCGGCTTTGCTACACTACTTACGAATATATATATATATTGACTGCAACTCCACTATTGACGACTTCACGTTATATTGAACCAGTCACTATACCATTATTTATATATATATATATATATATATATATATATATATATATAAACAAAGTGCCAAAAAAACGCTCATCAAAACAAAAATAAAAAAAAGGAGGATAACGGGCAATGTACGCAACAAGGATCATAGGTTCAAAGTAGGAATGCTAACCGCAGACATGCATGTTTCTGGCTTATTAGCCGTCATCAGTGCGGCATAACCAAGAAAAGTATTGCACTTGGCTAGCAAAAGTGTTGGGTACTTGGGGGCAAAGGATGTTGGGGAAACATGTGTCAAGAAACACAAAAAACACAAAAACAACGAACGCTCACACAGGAGTCCTATCGCCATTTTGTGCTTTCGGCCAGCTGTGCCAATGGGTTTTCGGCTAGCAACCAGCGTCGCCACGTTGGCGAAACGGACTCATTGTGTTTGAGTCGTTCTAGCCCAGGACATGAAACAAACAGAGTGCCAAGAAAACGCGCATCAAAACAAAAATAAAAAAAAGGAAGATAACTGGCAATGTACGCAACAAGGATCATAGGTTACAAGTAGGAATGGAACCGCAGACATGCATGTTTCTGGCTTATTAGCCGTCATCAGTGCGGCATAACCGAGAAAAGTATTGCACTTGGCTAGCAAAAGTGTTGGGTACTTGGGAGCAAAGGATGTTGGGGAAACATGTGTCAAGAAACACAAAAAACACAAAAACAACGAACGCTCACACAGGAGTCCTATCGCCATTTTGTGCTTTCGGCCAGCTGTGCCAATGGGTTTTCGGGTAGCAACCAGCGTCGCCACGTTGGCGAAACGGACTCATTGTGTTTGAGTCGTTCTAGCCCAGGACATGAAACAAACAAAGTGCCAAGAAAACGCGCATCAAAACAAAAATAAAAAAAGGAGGATAACGGGCAATGTACGCAACAAGGATCATAGGTTACAAGTAGGAATGGTAACCGCAGACATGCATGTTTCTGGCTCATTAGCCGTCATCAGTGCGGCATAACCAAGAAAAGTATTGCACTTGGCTAGCAAAAGTGTTGGGTACTTGGGAGCAAAGGATGTTGGGGAAACATGTGTCAAGAAACACAAAAAACACAAAAACAACGAACGCTCACACAGGAGTCCTATCGCCATTTTGTGCTTTCGGCCAGCTGTGCCAATGGGTTTTCGGCTAGCAACCAGCTATATATATATATATATATATATATATATATATATATATAAGAAACTCCAATAGTTAATTACATGTAAAAGATCCTAAAACTAGAAAACAACTTTAAATAAAAACAAACTAGAAGCTAACACCCAACTGTAATACGTTTAGTCTTTATACAATGGTAATACAATAGTACACTACGTAACGAGTGCGGAAAGCAGGTGATCCTATCAAGAGTGCATTTGTCGCGTGAGCCGAAGGCGAACGCGATAAAAAGCACAAGAGATGGGATTACCTGCGCACTGCAGGAGTTGCGTATTCTATTTCTCATCACTCCGTGAGGAAAGCTCTTGAAATTGTCTAAAATAAAAGGAAAGAAGATAATAAAAGTAGTATTAGGTCTGATCCACCTGCAACGCGAAGGCACTGAAGGAGGGTTAGGGGGGCGGATCCCTCCCATTAAATCAAAAATTTTTAGAGTTAAGAAATTATAACATTTTTATTAAAAAAACACTTTTTTATTACAAAATTATGTATAGTTATGAATCTTTGTGAAATACATTGATTGATTATATTGTGGTGCATTTACTACCGCGTTATCAGATGCTAAACTATTAGAAAATTCATCCTCAATTTCTCTTAATTCACTTTCTATCTCATTTATTTTTGATTGGGAAACACTTATCAACTCTGTTTCGGTCATTCATTACTTTCCGCACGGTCCTGCATGGTCGAAAGCAGTGCTTTGCGCACGGAGTAATGAAAAGTTTTATATTTCGTAACTTTAAAGGAAGCATTGCTTTCCGCACGGTCCTGCATGGTCGAAAGCAGTGCTTTCCGCACGGAGTGATGAAATAGTACATTACGTAACGAGTGCGGAAAGCAGGTGATGGGATTACCTGCTCACCGCACGAGTTGCGTATTCTATTTTTCATCACTCCGTGAGGAAAGCTCTTGAGTTTGTCTAAAATAAAAGGAAAGAAAGATAATAAAAGTAGTATTAGGTCTGATCCGCCTGCACCGCGAAGGCGCTGAAGAAGGGTTGGAGAGGGCGTATATATATAGTCTAGTTAACATGTTGAAATATTCGATCCGGAATGACAGTTAGAAAAAGGTATTTTGAGGATTTTACAGCATGCAAAAAATTCCAATTGTTATTAACAAATTAAGACGAAAAAAAAACAGTCATTTCGTTTTTTTGCTTATAACTCGAGAAATATGAAGAGTTAAGGAATTAAAAAAAAAAGATTCTTAAAGAGGAGGAAATTTCCAATACAAAAGTCAAAACTCCCGGAACTCTATCTCCATTATTTATAATTTTAATTTGACGTTGAAAATAGGACTCCCCTCGGCTTTTACGGCATTCGCGCGCTGCCGCTAAACGGGGTTTATCAGATAATAGTTATTTACGTAACGAGTTATGAAAAGTCCAATTTTGTTTAACGAGTGTGATGTTGCAGCAAGAGCGTAGCGAGTGCTGCAAATGAACACGAGTTAAACAAAATGGCGTTTTATAACGAGTTCCGTACAAGATTTTTTATAATTTTGACGAAATTCCATAATTAAAGAAAATCATAATTATCTAATAATAATTAAAAACAATACATCTAGTTCTCGTGTTTATTTTGCATTGACACCTTTCTAATGACAATTCTATTTAATACAGATATAATTAAAAGGTAAGTTCCTGATTTACCTAAATATTAAGTATACCTTCTTAATTAATTTTTTGTTTAAAGATGTCTGCTTTTAAATATTTCTTTAATAAAGTTAGTATAAAATAGTTCTTAGTTGTTTATATTTTTCGTAACTTGTTTTGAAATGAAGTTTTCAAAACTAGTTACGTAAAGTTTTACTTTTCAAAACTAGTTATGAAAAGTAATGACTTTCAAAACTGACAGCAGTTTTGAAAAATGTCACTTTACTTGTCAAAATTATAAAAAATATTTTTTTTATGACATAAAATGTGATTTTAAAAATTTGAAAAAATCTAATTCAGTTGGAAAAAACATTTTGTCACTATTTTTCAATAAGTTATTCAATTATTAACTAACAAATATTTTCCTAATCTCTGTTGGCATAAACAATGGGATAAAAGGTATAAATAATTGGCCTAAAAATTGGAAACTTTGTGGAGTCCTTTTCATATGTATACTTTACAAGATCCTGCGATAATTTGTTAATTATGATTTTTCATAACTATTGCAAAATGAAATATCTTGCACTTCGCAATAGTTATGAAAAATCATAATTAACAAATTAATAAACTTTTATGAACATTTATTGCAGGATCTTGTAAAGTATACATATAAAAAGGGCTCCACGAAGTTTCAAATCTTTGGGCCAATTATTTATACCTTTTATCCCATTGTTTATGCCAACAGAGATTAGGAAAAAATTTGTTAGTTAACAATTGAATAAAACATTGAAAAATAGTGACAAAATGTTTTTTCGAACTGAATTATATTCTTTCAAGTGTTATAGTACAAGAGCCCACGACCAAGATTTTTGTCTCACAGCAATACGGCCAAAACCGCATCAAATCGATAGATACGATTATCCTGAACTCGAAAATACCTATATCAGACATTTTCCTTGTAGCGTTTGAACTGACCGAATTTTCAAAATTGTCAAAGAATTTTACCGAACTGCATCATAGCAATATGTCTGATTTTCAGACTGTAGTTGAATGATAGTTCTGAGATACCGGAAACATATTTTCAGACGTTAATGGTGTAGCGTAAACCCGGAAAATCACTTACAAAAATTAGAAATGAGACAAAAAAAATGTCTCATAGCAATACGTCTGAAAATCTTTTTGATTAGTAAATTTTGGTTAATTGATGCGAACAAAACAATTTTCAGACATTTTGCGCGTAGCATATAGCCTGAGCGCATTTTTCAAAATGTTAACAAATTTTACCGATCGGTATCATAGCAATATGTCTGAAAATTGTTGGACATGATAAAATAAGTTGTCCACATGTGCAAAAAAATTATATCAGACGAATTAAGTGTAGCACCTTCTCTATCAGACAACTTTTCGATATTCAGATATCATTTAAAAATCGTATTGAGGCATCTTGAATTCTCTGTTACAAACCAATGAATAAGTTGCGACCCTGAATGATGAATGATAGTTCTAGTTGCCATTGAATTATTTCAAAATGTATTTCCCTTCTTCATTCTAAAAAAAATACTTGCACACAAGATCCAAGCTCAAACATTTCTAAACCGGAAGTATCTGTGATAAAAATTGCAATTACGAAGATAATTCGTTCATTTTAATTTCAATACGACTCCCTATCGGCCTACTATTTTTTTTTTCAATATTCATAACGACAGAAGCCACCGAGTAATCTCAGCTTTGAACAGACTCTTGAAAAAAATTACCACACAGGAGAAATTTTCTATCAAATATACTAATTTATTTCTCGTTCTTTTATCGATAATATTCATGATCACTTAAGGAAGAGATTATCGATCCTCGTGTGGAAGTTCGAAAAAAAAATTCCTGAGTAAACCGGAAGTGTGCTAAAGTCACACGTAATTAAGTTAAATCGATTCCACCAATTAACGAGACTTTTATCAAATGAAAACGTTAAATGATCTGTACATTTTAATAACTAAATCTTGGGCGGTGTCTAATAGATGCTCTTTTTTCATTAAATCTAATTCGTACTTATGTACGTGTTCGCAAACTCTTTTCCACTCCTCAGTGGTGATGCTGGAGAACTTCTGTCTTGCAAGATTTTCGACGTCACCACATCTAAATGTTATATTATGACTTCCAACCCAATTTTTGACCGCGGCCCAAATCTAAGTGAGCGTCGTTCCAACGTTTGGAGCAGCTGCCGAGTGAGCTGTATAATAATAAGAGAGGGGCAGGAGCGAAACACACGATAAGCCGTACCCGCCGCAGGAGCGTAACAAACGCTGAGGCGTCTGCCGGGCGACTCCGAAACGTTTTTTTCACTTTTGGGAGTATATGCTACACTCAAAGTGTCTGAAAACAGGTTTTTGGTAATCCTGGCAGCAATACGAAAAGTTTAAAAAAAAATTTATCCGTATTGCTATGATACAGGTCGGCTAAATTTTTTGACATTTTCAAAAATGCGCTCAGGCTATATGCTACGCGAAAAATGTCTGAAAACAAACTTTTTCGTAATACAATTATAAAATCTATGTACATTATCGATATCAGACGTATTGCTATAATACCGACTGCCTTTTTTTGTTGACACAGCAGAAATGGCCTCCCACGCAGTAGCTACACTTTCGACCGTTACTGCACACCTAGTCGGGTTCAAAATCATATAATCTAACGATTTCATAGGGTTTTGGCCGTATTGCTATGAGACATGGTTTTGGTCGTGGGCTCTCGTACTATTAGGAAAATACTAGAATTTTTTCAAATTTTTAAAATCACATTTTATGTCATAAAAAAAAAATATTTTATCTGATAAACCCCGTTTAGCAGCAGCGCGGGAATGCTGTAAAAGCCGAACGGAGCCCTATTTTCAACGTCAAATTAAAATTATAAATAATGGAGATAGAGTTCCGGGAGTTGGGACTTTTGTATTGTAAATTTCGTTCTCTTTAAGTTTTTTTTAATTCCTTAACGCTTCATATTTCTCGAATTATAAGCAAAAAACAAAATACCTTTTTTTTCGTCTTAATTTTTTAATAACAATTGGAATTTTTTGCATGCTGTAAAATCCTCAAAACACCTTTTTCTAATTGTCATTCCGGATCGAATGAGCTATCGCTTATATTTTTAGGACCTTCATCACTATTTTTCACGTTTTTTAAGATGTTGACTAGACTAATAGTTTGTCCATTGGATCTTTGCACAGACGTCATCATTCATATTTATACGAATAAAATTAAAACATTACGTTAAATTTTTTATTTTTTTGTCTGCGTCGACATATTTTTTCTGTTTAATTTGTGGTTCAATTTCAGCAACCAATTGTTCATATAAAACATCTCTTCTTCGCTAAATTGCATGTAAAGCAAATTCAGCTTGATTGTTGTATCTTCGTATCAGGTGGAGATCTCCCAAATGTGTCCTCATATTTTGGGTTCAAAAGAAAAAACCATCCCAAGATTTGAGTGTTTGAAAATAATGCATTTCTGAAGGCATTAGTTGCTGCTAACTCTAAATGGCAAGAGATCTTCTTATAGGGTTTAAATTCGACTCAACTTCTTTGATGAGGTCAATTATCCTTGCATACGCTTATTTGGCAAGACAGCGTAAAATAATAATAATAAAAAAATGGAGATGTATTCTTTGTGCTAACATTAGATAATTTTTGATTTTGAGCATTTAATCTATATGGTAGATTTAAGGAAATATACTTAATTATTTTACAATATTTATATTTTGCATTATTTAATACACAATTCAAGAATATCACAGTTTGTTGTTTTCTTCTTTGGGAAAGAGATTTATTTTTAAATCTATTGAGCATGAAATCTTAAATGGCTATATATTATTTTAAACAACATAAAAATATCGCAAAAACCTTTTTTGAAATTTTTCTCTCTGGTCCTTATGTATGGCCTCCTGGGACATTCTTATCTGAGAAGCATATTTATGATGTGGTCCAACTAAAGCATTATACGATGTTATTTTTGTAGAATTTTTAAAATTTCAGCTATTTCTAGTGATTTTATTGCTTTATTAAAAATGTAATTAAAATGGTTGTTAAAGACTGAAAGAAAACTCATAAATCTTTGACCTTATTGTCCCGTTTTGACTGATGAGAATGGCAAATATAATATTTACATGTTTAAGACTGGTTTTTGTCTTTCTGTCGAATGTGACTACTGTACATTTTTGTATGTTTAAATACTTTTCATTTCCCTGCACCATGCACTAATATTATTGATATAGAACTTGTAACAGTCTTTTTATACTCTATAGAGTGTTTTAATTTAGACTATCCGGCAGAGTGTTGAGGAAGTACAAAAAGAGCAGAGGTCCCATATTACTTCCTTGTGGGAAGCCTTAGGTTTCAACAAAGCTCTCCGAATTGTGCAAACTAACCCTTACCCATTGTATCTGTGTATCCTCAGAAATTCCAAACTCTACTAGTATGCCCAATAAAATTTCGTGGTCAACTTTCTCAAATGCTTTTTTGCAGTCATTGTAAACCACATCTAGTTGAAGTTTGTGTTTTATTGCTTCAGCAGCAAGTTGTGACATAATGGATAGATTCGTTATGGTGATTTATCTTCCATAAACCCATGCTAAAAATAAGAAATTTTTTGTCTTAAAAAGTTTGTCAAATCTTCATAATGTATTGGTCCATATATTTTTGCCAATACATGCATCTGGAATTTGTTTGTTTTTTTAAATTACTTATAATTAATTTTTCGAACAGATGTGGGTAATTAATTTTATTTTATAAAATAGTTTGTAAAACAGTAAACAATATTAATACTTTAACGCAGTCCAAAAATAACTGACGGCCGAATAATTTTTGATGAATCTTCGAATGTTCGAGGAAAACTGAAAACTGGTCTAACTGGCAAAACTCGATAAAAAAAAACTTTTTAATTTGTGCCAAGAAGCGATTTCCACAGGGCCACGATATTTTGACACATTCGAAGAAATATAGCAAACTTTTCTTACAAAGAAAAGTATATTTCGAGTTCTGATAAATGGCCTGTCTGAGTAGGAACGGCACCAGCTTAAACAGAGACGTAGAGTGGATGATCACATAAGGGTGTCTTACTCACTCATTCGTAAAATTAACAAACAGTAATGTAAATTACATATTTTCGTTTGGAACTATAATAACTTTATATAAAAACATACAATGTAACATTTTTGTTCGGGCAAATGATATTTAAATTAAATGTTAAATTAATGTTTCCTTAATTAGCGTATTGTCGGTTTGTAGCTACGTTACTGATAGACGCTGTTAATTATACCCAACCGTAACCATCGTAGTAAATCTGTTACACCATAAAGCAAAACGGCTTCAACCGAACTCGACCACAACAGCAAAAGTGTCAGGTAAATTTCACTTCTAGGGATTAAGGGGACTGTTGAACTCGACCACCAGTTTATTGTCCCTTATCAAGAAATTAAGTTATTAAGGAGCCTGTGGGATAATATATAAATTTTAGAAAAAGTCGGTAAGCATTTACGTAGTAGGGATAATACCATCTCGAGACAAAAAAAAAAGTGAGAGGTGTCAAGGGACACCCGGATGGAACAAAGTTCCTTTCGATTAATTAGTGAAGGAATTGTAACTTGTAAACACAATAGAGTGTTTATACATTTATTATTGTCTGTATAAAATCCCTACTCACCTAACTCCATCAGCAATATCCAAAATTTGTGGAAAAACACTGTCAGGATACATTATTGTTATTATTTTCTATTATTTTGTTATTTATTATCTACAAAAACCTGTATAAACTTAACGAAGTCGTGAAACTACACTGTTCAAAGCAAAATAGAAAATAGTAAATCTATTATCACCTGAATATTTTCAACAGTTTCTTTTAACAAAAGTGTTCATTCATACAATACCAGAGGTTTAGATGACATACATATACCTAAAATTACTTTTTATTTCAATTTAATTTATAACAGGAATTAACAATTTAATACAAAATTATAAAATATTTGACAGTAACTGACTAATTTGACGTACCTAACTAGTCAAGTTACGAACTATTTTTAAAATGTTTATGAATTTATTAATTTATAAAATCAGGATGAAATAAAATATAATACTATTATGGGTACTTATTTTTTTGTATACAGTACTTTCTTTTTAATGTACATTTTCTTTTAATTTAAATTAGTGTCTTTTTAATTGTACTTTTATTAGTATTTATGTATATTAGGGTTTCCTATTTAAATAAAGATATATCTATCTATGAGAGAGAGAGAGAGAGAGAGAGAGAGAGAGAGCGAGAGAGAGAGAGAGAGAGAGAGACGGACAAAAAGAGAAACATGCTTGTGTCGTGTCGGTCGTGTCGTGTCGTGACAACTTTTGGTCTGAATATTTTCCGGCTAGTCTCAGTCGTAACGCGCGAAAAGGAACTTCGTTCCAATAATAAGCAATACACTAAAACGGAAGGCCGTTGATGATGACTTTGTTGATAATTTGCAGGGAACTGCAAATAGATGATAGAGATAGCAATGTACAAAATATCAAACAGATTTGCCAAAATTTATATAAAGCCACACGAAAATTTCTACCAAACAAAAGCAGAATTTTTTCAACTCATTCAAATTTATACTCTTTAAGTTATTGTGATGCAATATATATGGACGGAACTTTTCAGTCTTGTTTAACATTTTTTTATCAGCTGTGTACAATACACGGATTTAAGAATGGATATTTTACACCTACAGTATTCGCTCTATTACCAATTAAAAAACAGGAAACGTATACGCTACTGTATTAAATTGATAAAAAATGTACAGAACTAAAATCACAGTTTGTTCTATTCCAAAGAAATTCTAGGCTTTTAAGGAAATATGGGATCTTGCAACAATTGTAGACGGTAGATTTTATTTAACGCAAAGCTGGTTTAAAAAATTCAGAGTCTGAGTCTAGTTTCAGAATATAAAAACTTATAATCAATTATTGAAAAATATCTGAAGCTATATTTACTTCTTTAGTTGGAAACTTTTGTCACTAAATACAATCTAATAATAGTATATTACTTTACGAGTGGACTAAATTGCATATTACAGCGAGTGTGTTTGGCCCATGAGCGAGCTTGCGAGCGAAGGGGCTAAAGAAACGAGCTAAATATGCAATTTGTTCCTCGAGTGGAGTACTACGCTTTACCCACGACTTACCAAATGGTTTTGTATAAAACTAAAATAACAAATATAAAATTTAAATTTTGTCATAAGTTGTCAAAAATATTCGATTTCGCAGACAGTTCTGTCTGAGAAATGTCAAATGTTAGTTTAATTTAATGAAATCTGTAGGTAACCAACATAATAATACAGGTTTCTATTTACTTACTCCACTAGTTTAGTAAATGAAACTAATATAACATCCCTGTTTTCCAATTACAGCATTATAGAGCATTGTGCGGCATAATGCTCAAGTTGATTGTTCCAACTACAGCAGCGCTTCGCACAATCGAGCAATTTAAAAAGTACTGCTTTCGTCTGATGTGCGCAAGGGATACCAACTTAGTAGCAGAAAATATAAGAAATGTTTGAGCTTTAAGTTGGCGTTAATAAAACGTTAATTTACACTATCGCCTATTGTTACTAATATTCTTTATTTTTGAACTGATCTATTAAAGTTTCTACGTATAATCTGTTGAAAAAATAAAAAAGTGAATTGAAACTGTGTTACAAAACTAAATATAAGTAAGGATGAAGGTAAGAACATGACAAATTTATTTTTCGCTATTTTATATACTAAGTGAAAATAAAATTTTATTGTATATCATTTTGTTTATTAAGATTGCTAAGTTTATTGTTTTTGTCTCACAACACTGAACCTTGCGCACTCTGTCGGTGCACTTGAAAACCAATTCGCGTTCCAATTAAGCGTTAGCACATTTCGGCATTGTGCGTCACTGAGTCGCATTATGCTCTGTAATTGGAAAACAGGGCATAACTCCTCAATAATTTGACACTTACTGACAGAGTGATAGGTTAAAAAATACGCAATTTACTTATGAGTCCTAGGTAAAAAATATAAATTAATATTTTGAAAATAACCCTTGCTTATTATGTAATCTTGATAGATATGTCAAATTTGTCAAGGGTCATTTAAATGAAAATAATTTTTTTTAAATGATTCTTAGCTTTTGACAACCAGATAATAAAAATTCTAATGTATACTTCTTAATGGAAATTTGGGTTTTAAATTTTTTTTGATCTGATTGTTATTTTAAATATGGAGGCCAGAGAACAAAATAGTCCAAATTTTTTGCAACCACATTTAGCGCTGCATCCTTTTTTACAGTTGCAAAAGATTGTGTTCTGTTCTTTTTCCGGTGCAGGTGGGAGTAAGGTTTGGACTGGCTCTAGTATATTGTTAACCAACTAGTCTAATCGACAAGTTGAAAATGGTACAAAATAGAGATACTACTCTTAAAATTATGTGCGATAGCTCATTGGATCCGGAATGACGTCTAGAAAAATGTGCCAAAAGCGTGTATTAGCACATAAAAAATTGCAAAAGTTATAAACAATTAAAGATGAAAAAAAAATGGCATTTCGTTTTTTGCCATTATTTAATAAAATATTAATATTTAAGAAATTTCAAAACACAGATTCTGAAAGAGGAGGAAATTTCCAATAAATAACTCCAAACTCCCGGAACTCTATCTTCATTATTTATAATTTTAATTTAACGCTGAAAATAGGTCTGCGTGCGACATTTTTAGGTTGTGCGCGTGGAGGTCAAAAGCGAGTACGGCACATTAATTAATTTATTTAAGGTATTGAACATTATTTTTTAAATTTGAAAAAATTATGGTGTTTTCTAAACACTATAAATAATTTATTCCCGTTGAAAATTTTACTTAAAGTTAATTTTTTAACAAGTTAAACAATTGTTAACTAACAAAATTTTCTTGAACTTTCGTCTTAATTGTAAATGAAAAACAATGTTTAAATAATTGCCGTAAAAATTTTTCGCTTTGTAGAGCCATTCTTATATACATACTTTACAAGATCACGCTATAAAAGTTAAAAAAATATTCCTACTTTGTCTATAATAATTTTTGCAATTAACCAAAAACTGAAAAATCTAAGCAATGTTGTTTAACTACAAAAATTAGTATAAACAAAGTATAAATATTTTTTTTAATTTTTATGGCGTGATCTTGTGAAGTATGTATATAAGAATGGCTCTACAAAGCGAAAACTTTTTACGGCAATTATTTAAACATTGTTTTTTATTTACAATTAAGACAAAAGTTCAAGAAAATTTTGTTAGTTAACAATTGTTTAACTTGTTGAAAAATTAACTTTAAGTAAAATTTTCAACGGGAATAAATTATTTATAGTGTTCAGAACACACCGTAATTTTTTCAAATTCAAAAAATAATATTCAATACCTTAAATAAATTAATTAATGTGCGGTACTCGCTTTTGACCTCCACGCGCGCAACCTATAAATGTCGCGCGCAGACCTATTTTCAGCGTTAAATTAAAATTATAAATAATGGAGATAGAGTTCCAGGAGTTAGGAGTTTTTTTTTAGTGGAAATTTCCTCCTCTTTCAGAATCTTTTTTTCAAATTTCTTAAATATAAATATTTTATTAAATATTGGCCAAAAACGAAATGCCACTTTTTTTTCATCTTTAATTGTTCATAACTTTTGCAATTTTTTATGTGCTAATACACACTTTTGGCACATTTTTCTGGACGTCATTCCGGATCCAATGAGCTATCGTACATAATTATTTTAGGAGTAGTATCTCTATTTTTTACCATTTTCAACTTGTCGACTAGACTATCATAGCCAGTTATTGCGGGTAAAAATAGTAGGTACATGATTTTGACTCCTTGTAAAAGTAGATAAACTTTTAAAAGAATACATTTCCGATTGATGTTGAACTTTTCCTGGTTTTAAGAAGTAAATAGTTTTTGCAGTTGGATTTTTGGCAGTGAGTAATACGAGTAAGTCTACATCTTCACCAACAACAACAGTTATATTTACTATTTACCATATTAGCTTGCTCTATCGCTATTTCATTTTACCTGATATTCCTTTAGTTATAACTTATTTATATATTATATTTTGAATGCAAGTTACAATGTCCGACAGAATTTTTTTTAACATATTGTAACGGGATATCTGAATAACCTAGGAATAGTCTTTTCATGTAAAGGTCCTTTTCTTATCCGAATAAGAAAAGGACCTTTACATGAAAGACTATTCCTAGGTTATTCAAGGATGTTCCGTTACAATATATTAAAACTTTAGAAATGTATGTACTCATTCATATTATGACGATTACAACTTTTACATCTTTTTGGATCGTATTATCTCAAAAATGGTGGCTCGTATGAAAAAAATCATTAAAATATTTTTTGTAGATAATTTTATGATCTACAATTTTTGTCTGAGATATTTTTCCGATAAAACTTACCGTTTTCCTGAAAATGGCGAAAAGCTCATTTTTTTGACCTTGAATATTTTTTTTTCAATGCAATGGAATGCTGATGAATTTCTAAGTTTTATTTATATTTTGAGCAATATTACTGATTATCAGCTTGTTGTAACTTTCTGTTTCGCTTTTCTTATAATTTGGTCTAATTTGACCGGACTATGACCCAAACATCGACCTTATTATCGCAGGCTTCCTGAGTTGGTGATCGAGTTTGGTAACTCCCAGCAAAGTGTGGATAACTATCACATAAAATGAATAAAAATAAACTAAATTGAAATAATGAGAAAATATATCATCAATGATACACAAAATACCAACGATACTCAGAGAGTGCAAAACTAAACGCTTAACACAATCAGACTTATTTCATTAATTCCAAATATTTAATGTTGTTCTACTAGGTAAACAGCTTTATTAGGCATTGTATGAAGCTCTGTTTTTGACTGCAATCTATTGTTTTGCGAACAACTGTTTTTAATATCAAGTAATAATCCTATTATTCCCATTCAAACTTTAAATAAAATCGATAGAATCGCCGCGCCACGATCAATTTCAGCTTCGTATCTATATTCCGACCTCTGCTCTTGATGTTATTTCGTACTGTTTATTATTTATATTCGACATTTCTATCCGCAGCTACTTAATTGATGATTCTCTTTATAGTGATTTATTTTTCATTTGATATACAGTACAGTACAACCAGAATTATAGTACCATTATTGCTTTGATTCGTTGATTACTTTATGACTGGTTTAACTAAATTCCTAATAAAAGTAACCCCGACCTGTACCTGTTAGAACCCTTACAAAGGGCCGTACTTAAAATTTATTTGCGATTGTGGAAAGATAATAATTTAATTACTTTATGACAAAGAATCACTAAACATGAAGAAATAGAGACAAAAATAAAAATATATTATAACGGTAGAAATAACTTTGAAACCCTTCCAGTTTTCCCAAAATCGCATTTTTTTAATTTACTGAATTATCTGGACAATAAAAAATTTAAATATATTACGGACCATCTTCAGAAATACGTGCAAAATGCAATCAAACAAGCGGTCGGGGTACTTTTATTAGAGATTAGGTTAAACCAGTCATTAAGTAATCAACGAATCAAGTTATTGCAATGGTCTAAGAATTTTTAGTTTGACCTTGACCATGACCATCATGGTAAAATTTAAAAAAAATTTCAACGTCATATTTGGACGTAAAAGTTTACGCTCTTTCGATTCCCGTTGTCAAAAATACATGTTTCAATTTAAAAAAATTGACCTGACCATGATGGTCATGGTCAAATCCATCTTACCCATTTGATAGCCAGGAAAAAACCATAAATTTTATATTTTGCAAGTTTTTTTCTGTGACCCATGGTTTTTGAGTTACCATGGGGTTTCCATACTTTTTCCTCGCCCGGTATAAACAAAAACAAACATTACATTAAACACATAGCAATCAAATAATTAAACAAAAATACTGTATTAAATAGAAAAATTTTGAGCTTAGAATTTATTTAGAACAAAATATCACTGCTTAAATCTTCGGACACATCTGATGCGTTACGAGCATGATCGGAAGGTGATCTACGCTTTCCACGAACGCAGGATTTTATAACCTGTAGAGAATATTTTTAGTTTTTTACTCCGCAAACTGTTGAATTTTAGAGTGCGCATGCGAATTTCCTCCGAATAAGTTCAGAATGTACTCCGCGAAAATAGCTACTACATTATCCACCACAAAAATTGTAAGTAATGTATTTAAAGGTCAGCAACTCTTATTTGACAAAACCTGCATAAATATAAGATATACATAAATAGAGTGATTTCGGGTTGTTTTGAAGAATTGAAATTTATGAAGCAGAATATTAGTCGGTGCGAATTCTTCCAGTTTCCATACTTGTCACAGGCAGAATGTCTTGATGATAATATTCAGACATACTTAGATAACAGTAAGAAATCAGGTCTCTTTTAACTTAATTGTGGAACTTGTTCAAAATTTTACACAGGGAGAACCTTGAGAAGTTTTAAAATTAGAATTACAGAATACAATAGAAGCTTTGTTCATAAAAAATTTACTATTAGAAAACCACAATTTTAACGCTAATTTCTAAATTAAACATCAGGAAACTACTTATTCGAAAATTATTTTTTTTACAAGCATTAGAAATTAATAAACATTATGGTTATTTATTTAATGATTACTCACCACTTTTAAACCTTTTATTACAATACTAGTTGTACTCGCAACACATCGTTCGCGTGGCGTGTGATTGTTGTATAAAAATTTCTTACCCCACTCCATTTAAGGAATGGGAAAGAAATTTTAATACACCAGATGTTAAGTTGAAAGAAGACAAATACGTCTTTGAAAACCGCATTCGAATAGGATCATTAGTTTTCATGTGATGCGCGCACAAACATATACATTTCTACAGTTTTATTATATGTATAGATAGATATAGATATAGATATAAATATTTTAGTATTAATTACCTAATTTCGTTAATTCCATGATAATGAAATTCATTGTTTTTTGTTATAAATATATAAAAAAATAAAAGAAAATTTATCAAAATAAATATTTTAAATTTAATTATTTTTCTAGAAATATAAGGAGTGCGATAACGTAGAAGAAAAATAAATAGATCTACAGCAACCTGGCAAGCAGTTAAGAGAAATGCAGTTCTTTTAGAATAAGTGTAACAATCTTTGGCTTGTAGAAAATGATAAATTAATACATAAGATCTACTAAAAAATAAAAATGGTACTGGTCAGTACCAGATTGTTGGAAAATGATTGTTACACTTTTTATATCTTGTGGTAGACAGTCTGTAAGATTTTCAGCTAAATTTTATCTACATTGCACGAAAAAAACATAACCTCAGGGATATCGTTTACTTTTTTAAAGTTGTGCAACCTTTCGTGTACTAGTTGCAATTGAACTGGTTCGTGTTGTCCGCTGGTTTTTATTCTCGGTATAGCTCAGTGAAGATAGAAAAAAGTTAAAAAAGTCTTCTTCAGGTATTTGAAGGTTCTTATGGTCGGGATCTAAGTACTGCCATCCCACGATTTTTATCAATTTCATTAATTTCATATTTTTTAATATTATCTTTATAAAGGTAACACATCAAATAAAGTTCCTTTCTTACGGTGCCGGTATGGAATTTAATATTTTTTGAACTCAGATAATTTTACAAATCTTTTAAAATTACTTGCTTGTGAACAATTTTTGACTAATAACTTGCATAATCCATTACTATTATCGAGACTATTATACACTTCTTAGGAAGAAGATAAATCATATGTTCGAACCATTCTTAAAGGACATGGTAGTCACCGGAGTTGATCCGTGTTTCATTTATTTGTAACTCATTTTTTTATGGTTCTTAGTAAATGTTTTCTCCATATGACAATATCGCATCTTTCTAATAAAACAGACTTTCTGAAATTATTTTTTCAGTAGAAATCTTTTTTTTTTAAGTTATCATAAGGCACAAATTTTGTTCAATGCTGGAAATTCTTTTCGAAAGAAGAATTCATGTTCTTTTTGTTTAAGTCTTTCTTTTAAATGATATTCTATTTGAAATTTTAGTTTTCCTGAAAGTTTACTGGGCATTTGAAAAGCACCACATTTTTCTTCTTTAATAATTCTGCAATCTTAGATTTCCCAACACCAAATGTACTGCTAACTAACTCACTCACTCACCAATCTCATCAACACTTTAACATAAGCGTTTGTCAATTAAATTTTAATGTTTTTTCAATAAATGTTAAAGGACCAATTTTTCGTCGTTTACACGGCACTTCCATAACACTATTATACACAATAGACTGCAGCTGCAACTGAGTTACCTACTTTTAGTGAACTGTTAAGAATTTTGAATACACAAATTGGATCTACTTACAAAATGGAAAACCCACACGTTTTCTGTGAGATGAGTTCGGAAGGAATTTATCTAGTTAATTCGGATTACTTTCTTAGATTCTTGGATTTTTATTTAACAGACTAAAGCACAACACTTTATTTTGCAAATAGGTATGTACTTATTGAAAATAATCGAATCAGACCGAAAAGTTGTAATGGGACTGGTAAATTTATGGAATTTTAAGAGATACCTATTTAGACAATTTTGTAGTAATATTTAGTAAACAACTATATTCTTTTTTTAAACATTCCTGCTTTATTAGATTGCCTGCCTATTCAAAACATTTTCCTCAATATTCTTCGTCTTTGTATGTAATACAACTCAGTTTGGCTTCCATTATTCTAAGATATATGACAACCCCATGGGTATTTCTCAATTTACTAGCAGTATATGTTCGTAATATTCAACGGAAATTGCCAATAGCTTTGCCGTCACTCGTTACCCAACAAGAAGTTAGTCAATAATGCCGAAGTGCCGCTGATTAAAATTAATGATAAACAATATAGTGTGATGGCAAAGAAATTAGTTTTGTTTGATTTTCATTAATTTTGCACTATTAATTTCTGAAGTTAATTAACTCTCTCAAGTATTATTCATTTTATTTTGTACTTGGAGTAAAGAAGTAGGTACTAAACAAAACATTATTATTGACACATAAATACATTGAAATTTATCGTCCAAGATTTAAATACCTTTTGTAAGTAAAGAAATCGTCTTTTATAAAACAGCGTTTTTAAATTAAAAAAAAAACGTTATTTTTATACCTAAAACAGTATCTTTAAAATCTTATTTCTTTGTGTTGGAATATACATCTTACAAACACTTATCAGTGAACGCCACTGTTTACTGTTAACTAGATTATATAATTTATATATAGTTAATTGTATAATTGTCAACATAATTGTAAAACGTTAGTTATATAATATGTAAATATATTATTTCCCAAAATACGTTTACTTTTTAACAAATTGGTAGCAGAGCTTGCTTCTAATACGATAAAGTATATAAAATGGCTGCTTATCGTTTAGAATCGTTGGGAAAGGAAAATTACGACACATGGAGTGTCCAGGCCCAAGCCGTATTAATTAAAAACAATTTATGGAACTATGTAACTGGTGAAAAATTGAGACCAGTAGATAATCCTGCAGACTACGATCGTGAAGATCTAATGGCACGTTCAGAGCTTTTATTGTTAATATCCCCTCCTGCACTAAAACAAGTAAAAAATTGTAAAACTTCAAAAGATGTTTGGGATACTCTAAAATGTATATATCAAAGTCAAGGAACAGCTCGTAAAGCAACTCTCCTGAAGCAATTAATACTGAAGAAAATGTCCGAAACAGAAGATATAAGAGACCATTTGAATAATTTTTTACATATAGTAGACAAACTGAATGATATGGATATCCAAATTAATCCAAAACTACTTAGTATAATGATGCTCTATAGTTTACCTTCTAGTTTCGAGAATTTTAGAATTGCTATTGAAACGCGAGACAATTTACCCAAACCTGAAGATCTAAAAGTAAAAATAATAGAAGAATCGGAAGCCAGAAAAGGACAAGAAACTAACGACAACCAGGAAGGTGCTCGGTACAGCAGTAATAAAAGAAACTTTAATAAAAAGCCATTGAGAAATGATGAATTTAAATTTAAATGCCATAAATGCAGAAGATATGGACATAAAGCCTCTGATTGTTGGAAGAAAACAAATAAAGAGAATACGAAACATGATAATCAAAGAAAAAATTTTAATGTTCAACCAATTTGTTTAACTTCTGCAAACGAAATTAACACTGGTCTGTGGTGTTTAGACAGTGGATGCACTTCTCATATGTCTGTTTTAAAAGATACATTTAGTTCATTTAATACTGAAAATGGGTTATTGAAATTAGCATCTGATTGTCACACTACCAATGTGGAGGGAAAAGGAATAGGGACATTAAAATCCAAAAAGGATATTATTAATCTAAATCAAACCCTATACGTTCCTGAGTTGTCTACCAATTTAATGTCAGTAGGAAAAATTACAGATCATGATCACAATGTAATTTTTTCTAAACATAAGGCTGTAATAAAAGACAAAAAGGGAAATGTTGTTATTGAAGCTAAACGAGAAAGTGGTCTGTATTGTAACGAGCGAGACTACCTTAGTACGCCCCTGTCGCCCTCCAGGTAAACAACGCGCTAATTCTCGAAACAGAATTATCGAGAGACTTCCTTCCTTTCTACGCGCGTCGAGAAATTGTTACCGAAAGACGTTCTGGAAGCGGTGAACAGGTATATAAGCGGAGAGCCACGACCCACGGGAAAGTAAAAAGTTAACAGCGACAGTCTAAATAGTTGAGCGATCTACGAAGTGAAAATAAATAGTGAATATAAATCGAAGTTAATTGTTGTACATAAATTAGTGTGTTATAGTTAGTTTAGTTATTAAGTTATAATTCGTCTAGTTCGTAGTGTGTAAATAAATTAGACATTTTCGTTCAGCAGTGATTTTATTTTGAACCCCTAGAACGTAACAATTGGTGTCAGGTGTGGGGTAAATTAAACTGCTGTGTTAATTTAAATTGTGGACTTCATTATTGAATATTTTGTATGCCAGTAACGAGATCACAGGCGAAGAAAATGGATCAGGCGACAATGGAATTTTTCAAGCAAGCCCTTGAAAAAATGAGCTTGAAAATGGAGGAAAACACAAATAAAATGGAGGAAAATATTAGGAAAATGGAAAATAAAATGGACGAAAACACAAATAAAATGGAAGAAAATACTAGAAAGATAATGGATGAGAACACCCAGAAAATGGAGAATAAAATGGAAGAAAACACTAAGAAAATGGAAGATAATTTGGGAGATAAATTGACATTCATTGAAAATGAGTTGAAGAATAATTACTCCAAACTGGAAAATGAGATTGGAAGCGTAAAAGACGAAATTGGAAGCGTAAAAGACGAAATGGGAAACGTAAAAGACGAGATGGGGAACGTGAACGATAAAATTGGAAAATTTGAAGACAGGGTTGGAAACATTGAAGGCAGATTGGTTAATATGGAGGAAGAAATGCAGGTAAAATTGGAAGAACAGGTGAAAACCATGGAAGAGCGATTGAGTAAGAACTTTAGCAAATATTGTTCGGTTAAGCTGGGAGAACGGGGTGAGCCAGTCCGAACAAAGATCAAACCTCCAACTTTTGATGGCAAAACACCCTGGAGCACATACCAGAAACAATTTGAAGCAGCAGCCAACGCCAACTGCTGGGACGATGAAGAGAAAGCAACTGCCTTAATTGTTGCATTAAGACGAGACGCACTGAATATCCTTCAGACCATTCCTGTAAGTCAACAAGGTGATTATAAGACTCTGACAAGTAGACTGCAAATGAGATATGGTTATGCACATCTCCAACAAGTGTATCACGCACAAATCAAAAGTCGCCATCAGAAAAGTGCAGAAACCTTGCAGGAATTCGAAGCAGACATAGCAAGGTTGGTAAGGCTGGCCTATCCTTCAGCACCGGACAGCTTCCTAGAACAACTTGCTGTCCACACCTTCGTCGATGGGTTGAGAGACACGGAGACTCAGCAGACGTTGCGGTTGGCCCGGCCCAAAACCTTAGATGACGCCCTGGCCCATGCCCTAGAATTTGAAGCTGCTAAACAAGCTTCGCACAGAGGACAGAGCAAAGTGAGACAGCTTGATGATTCGCCAGTCTGCGACGAGAGTATTGAAGACGTAGTTCGCCGAGTTCTCCAGGAGAAACGTAATGGTGGACCAAGATGCTGGAACTGCGGCGAAAGAGGACACATTCGGCGTAACTGCAAGAAGCCGGTTAAACAACAACGCCAAGAACAGGAAAACTAAAGCGGGTTGGCAAGAAGGGGCATAAACCGAGCCGCCACGACAATGCCCCTGAGGTTATAATTCAGGCCATCTCTTCAAGTGTTTATGTCGACGGTAAAATTAATGGGAGGTCCGTAAAAATGTTAGTCGACACTGGCGCAACCAGAACTATAGTTAAGCCGAGTGTAGTTGAAGGAAATGGAAAAACCTTACCAGCGATGGTTCGTTTACGGACTGCAACTGGAGAAGACGTGCCAATACATGGAAAGAAGAGGATCGTCATCAACATTGGGGACAGGTCTCTCGAACATGAGGTGCTGGTGGCAGATATCATGGAGGAAGTCATCTTGGGAATGGATGTCATTAAGGGTTATGGCTTCCAGATGGATATGAGAAACGATGTTCTGAGGATCGGAAGTCTGGAAATTCCATTCCTGGGATGTGAAGATATCACGACTCGAGTCTTACTCAGCGAAGATGTTCACCTACGTGGACAGGCGGAAACCATAGTGAAGGGGTATTTAGATAGAGACCCTCGAGATAGCTGTATAAGACTCATCGAACCAGCCAGTGAGAGTAACCTCGGGAAAGGACTGCTAGTCGGAAAAACTTTGGTGAGAGGCGGAAACGAAGTTCCTGTGAGAATGTTGAACACCAACATGTACCCTGTGATCTTGAAGAAAGGTACGATCCTGGGAGAAAGCTGTTCCGTGCTTTGTGTGACAGGAAGCGTTCAGGATGTGAAGAACCCGCTACCAATAAGCGAGAAGAGTTCGAAGAAATTATTTGAGACATTGGCTTCTTCCTGCACAGAACTTGCACCAGAATATATTAGCAAGGTGAAGAAACTGATTCATGAATACAGTGACGTTTTTGCTATGGACAACACTCAGATGGGTAGGACGAATGTTGTGAAGCATTCTATCAATACCGGAAGTTCAGATCCCATTCGCCAACAACCGCGAAGGCTTCCCATAGCAAAGAGAGAAAAAGCAGAAAATATAATCAAGGACATGCACGAACAAGGAATAATAGAGCAATCTGATAGTCCTTGGTCATCACCTGTGGTTTTGGTGAAGAAGAAAGATGGCAGCACCAGATTTTGTGTCGACTATCGTCGTCTGAACGAAGTCACCAAGAAGGATTGCTACCCCATTCCAAGGATTGACGACACTTTGGACACGCTTTCTGGCTCGAAATGGTTCTCCACGCTGGATTTGAAGAGTGGGTATTGGCAGGTGGAATTAGATCCCAAAGACAAAGAGAAAACAGCTTTTACTATTGGGACAGGATTGTGGCAGTTCACAGTAATGCCATTTGGCCTCTGTAACGCACCTGCAACTTTCGAGCGATTAATGGAAACCATTCTTCGAGGATTGTCATGGAAGTCGTGCCTAGTTTATTTGGACGATGTCATAGTATTTGGCCGGACATTTGACGAACACCTGGAAAATTTAAGAGAAGTCCTTGAAAGGCTACGCACTGCAAATTTAAGACTCCTTCCAAAGAAATGCCACCTCTTCAGGAAAGAAGTGAAATATCTAGGACATGTAGTATCTGCAGATGGCATTAGTGCTGACCCAGACAAAGTCAAGGTTGTACGAGAATGGCCAGTACCACGGGACAAGCACCAAGTAAGAAGTTTTCTTGGCTTGAGTACGTACTACAGAAAGTTCGTCTTTGGATTTGCTGACATCGCGAAGCCTCTAACAAGACTGACGGAAGATGGAAGGGACTTCAAATGGGATACCGAATGCGAGGATGCTTTCAATCGACTAAAGCAAGCACTAACAACAGCTCCTATATTAAGTTATCCTCAGACCAGTGGAAGGTTTATATTGGACACGGACGCAAGCCACACGGCCATAGGAGGCATATTATCCCAAATTCAGAATGGCCAAGAGAAAGTTATAGGATATTTCAGCAAGGTCCTGTCGAAGCCTGAGCGTAACTATTGTGTTACGAGGAAAGAACTTCTCGCCGCAGTCAAGTCCATGGAACATTTTTATAAATACTTGTACGGTCGCGAATTCCTTTTAAGAACAGATCATGCTGCTTGAAGTGGCTTCTACAAATCAAGAACCCAGAAGGTCAGGTTGCGAGATGGATAGAAAGGCTGCAGGAATATCATTTTTCTGTGGAACACCGGGCCGGAAAGTCACATGGCAACGCTGACGCATTATCTAGGAGACCTTGTCCTTCCGACTGCAAACACTGCAGCAAAGCAGAAGAGAAGGAATTCTGTTTAAGAACAACCGTAGTGGATCTGGATTGGCTGCCAGAATCCCTGAAGCGAGACCGAGAAGGTGACACCGAACTAAAGATGTTGCTTGACTGGAAAGCAAAAGGACAGAGACCAAGATGGGAAGAAGTGAGTCACCTGAGTCCTAGGGTCAAGTCCTACTGGGCGCAGTGGGACTCCATCATTTTAGAGGATGGATTGTTGAAGAGGTCCGTTGAGAATGACGAGGGTACTGCAGCTAGGACTCAGCTGATAATTCTCCGGAGTCGGACGACAGAAGTATTGGAGAAACTTCATAATGGAATCTCCGGTAAACACTTCGGCATCAAGAAAACGTTGGAAAAAGTCAGAGAACGTTTTTACTGGGTCAACTGCAAAGAAGACGTCAAGGACTGGTGCCGAAAATGTAGACTTTGTGCTTCAACGAATGGCCCAAGAGGAAAACGACGAGCGCCAATGAATCAGTATAACGTAGGCAGTCCTATGGAAAGAGTTGCTATAGACATCGCAGGCCCATCCCCAGAGACCGACGATGGGAACAAGTACATATTGGTGGCGTCGGATTACTTTACCAAATGGGTTGAAGCACATGCCATCCCAAACCAAGAGGCCTCGACAGTGGCAGACGTGCTGATAAAAGAGATGTTTAGTCGGTTTGGAGTGCCACTGGAGCTACATTCTGATCAGGGACGAAATTTCGAGTCTGGCCTATTCCAGAGCATTTGTGAAATACTTGGAGTCAAGAAGACCAGGACAACGCCTCTTCACCCACAGTCAGATGGTCTAGTCGAAAGAATGAATAAAACTGTGGGAAAATATTTGGCTAAAGTGGTCTCTGACCATCAAAGAGACTGGGACCGGTACCTTCATCTGTTTACCATGGCCTACAGATCAGCCGTGCAAGAGTCTACTAGAGAGACACCAGCTTGTGTCATGTTCGGTCGGGAAATAAGATTACCCTGTGAGCTAGAGTTTGGATGTAAGCCCGGAACAGAGATAGCTGGTGAGAACTACGTGAGCACATTGAGGGGCAGGCTAAACTACATTCATGAGAAGGTCCGACAAAACATACAAGTAGCTAGTGACCGAATGAAGACCCGCTATGACAGCAAAGCTACAGAAGGTGGTTTCAACGCTGGAGATTTGGTCTGGCTGTACAACCCCCAGAAGAAGAGAGGATTATCACCTAAGCTACAGAGGAATTGGGAGGGTCCATACAGAGTGGTAAAGAGGATCAATGATGTAGTGTACCGTATACAAAAACTACCGAGGGGCAAGAGGCGTGTGGCCCATGTAAATCGGTTGGCGAAATACGAGGCGGACTACGACGAACAAGACGAGACCCATCTGAGAAGGACGACCAGCCCAGAGCATGTTGAGATGAGTTTCGACCAGTTCATGGAGAACTATGGTGGAACTGGGAAGGCACGATTCGGAGTTACCACCGAGCAGCAGCAGGACCTCTTCTCTGTGCCTGAAGATTATTCCCTAGCCGAAGATCTGCGTATGTCCAGGGGAATAGCATTAGTCTTCAGGAAGAAGTTTGGCCGTGTATCTGAGCTCTTCAGACAACAGCTTCATCCCGGAAAAATTCTAAGTCTCACTGACGGTCATCGTCACCTCTTCTACATGGTGACTAAGAGGTTTTCCGATCACAAGCCCAGCTATAGAAGTATGTGGAATAGCCTGCTGAACCTAAGAGACGAACTCACCAGGTTGGAAGTGAAGAAGCTGGCTGTGCCTAAGTTGGGTTGTGGTCTAGACCAACTGAACTGGAGAATCGTCCGGAACATGCTCGAGGTGCTTTTCCATAAGACAGGAATAGAGATACTCGTGTGCATTTTCAACCCGAGCGGAAACACAATGAAGGAGAAGACTGTGGATTGCTATTTCGAAAAGCAAGGGAGCTGCAGAAACGGAGATGCCTGTAGGTTCAGACATACCAACCAAGGTGTTCGGGGACCGAACGTCTTAAGGAGGGGGCAGTGTAACGAGCGAGACTACCTTAGTACGCCCCTGTCGCCCTCCAGGTAAACAACGCGCTAATTCTCGAAACAGAATTATCGAGAGACTTCCTTCCTTTCTACGCGCGTCGAGAAATTGTTACCGAAAGACGTTCTGGAAGCGGTGAACAGGTATATAAGCGGAGAGCCACGACCCACGGGGAAGTAAAAAGTTAACAGCGACAGTCTAAATAGTTGAGCGATCTACGAAGTGAAAATAAATAGTGAATATAAATCGAAGTTAATTGTTGTACATAAATTAGTGTGTTATAGTTAGTTTAGTTATTTAGTTATAATTCGTCTAGTTCGTAGTGTGTAAATAAATTAGACATTTTCGTTCAGCAGTGATTTTATTTTGAACCCCTAGAACGTAACAGCATTATATAAATTTGGAGAATTATGAAGAAGTAAATACTGTTCACGACAATGATATTATGAAGTGGCATAAAAAACTTGGACAAATGAATGAAGCTGATTTAAAATAATCTTTGAACAAACAATTACTGAAGGGATTAAAATTTGGTCACAACGAAAGATTATCTGAATGTGAAATATGTATCCAAGGAAAATGTCACGTTTACCATTTCATAAAAGTGAGAATTTCAAAACAATAGAACCTTTAGAAATTGTACATACCGATGTATGTGGACCAATAAATGTTGGAACATTAGCAGGTTCAAAATATTTCGTAACTTTCATTAACAATTATACTAGATATTGTGAAGTATATTTTATGAAAGCAAAAAATTTAAAGAATATAAAACAATTATGGAAAATTTCACTAATAAGAAAATAAAAAATCTACAGTCTGATAATGGTACAGAATACTGTAATAAGAATTTTGATGAATATTTGAAAATAAATGAAATTCATAGAAGGTTCTCCGCCCCATATACTCCCCAGCAAAACGGTTTGGCTGAACGTAAAAACAGATCATTGATAGATAAAGCTAGATGTATGCTAATAGATGCTAAGTTGCCAAGTCAGTTATGGCAGAAGCTATTTATACTTCAAATTACTTGATCAACAGAAGTCCAGCAAAAGCATTAAACGGAGAAACACCATATCAAAAATGGGTTGGGCGTGTACCATCTGTTAATCATCTACATATATTTGGATCAAAAGCATTTGTTTTGAACAAAAATCGAAAAAATAAATTTGCACCAAAAGCAACACCAGGAGTATTTCTGGGATATGCCAAAAATGCCAAATCATATAGAATCTATGTACCAGAAAAAAATGATGTTATAATAAGTAGAGATGTTAAAATTTTAGATAAAATGTTTTATGAGGAAACTAGTAGCAATTATGATTTCTTAGTAAACCATAATGAAAGAGAATGTAACACTAGTAACGACACTGAAATCATTTTTAAAAATCCAGGTGGATCTAATGAAACAGAAGAAAATTTTGTTGAAAGTGAAACATCCACATCATCAGATGAAGAAGAAAATCATGATGAAACTACATACAGAAGATCAGAACGTCAGAAGAAACCTCCTGTATGGACAGAAGACTACGAATTAGAAGAGACAGGAAACCAGCATATGCGAATCAGATGAAAATGAAGAATGGCATGAAGCCTTCAAATCTGAAATAAAAGCGCACATTAAAAATGGTACATGGATAATAAAAGAAAGGAAGTATAAGAATAATTTGGTAGACTATAAAATGGTACTTAAAAGAAAAATTAACCGAGATAACACGGAAAAGAAAAAAGCACGTCTTGTAGCAAGAGGATTTAGCCAAAAATATGGAACTGACTACAATGAAACTTTTGCTCCAGTAGTAAAACTTAGTTCTCTGAGACTATTATTGGCCACAGCTGTAGAAGAAAACCTTAAATTAAATCAACTTGATGTTACAAGCGCTTATTTGAATGGAGATTTAAATGAAAATATTGACATGAAAAAACCAGATTATCTCGAAAAGTACTTAAATGAAATTATGATAGATGAAAGCACAAATGAAGACCTTACCTTATTTAATAAAACTAAAAAGATGTTAGAAGATATAAAAAATATAAAAGGTGTAAAGGTGTGCCATTTACAAAAAGCTCTTTATGGATTAAAACAATCTGGAAGACAATGGTATTTGCGTTTAGATGAAGAACTAAAAAATCTAGGTTTCATCTCTTCACAAGCAGATCCTTGTATTTATAGTATTATCGACGATGGAATAAAAATATTAATGGCTGTGTACGTAGATGACATTATCATAGCATTTTCTTGTGAGAAAAAACTACTAGAAATAAAGAAATTACTAATGAAAAAGTTTGAAATGAAAGATTTAGGAAAACCAAATTATTGTCTTGGAATTGAAATAACACAAGAAGATGAAAATTTAAAACTGACACAACAAAGATATATAGAAAAAGCATTAAAGCAATATAATATGGAAAATTGTAAACCTGTAAGTATACCAATAGAAGTAAATTTAAAATTATCGAAGACAGAAACTTGTAAAAATTTACCTTATCAAAACTTAATTGGTACTTTGATGTATTTAGCAGTTGCTACTAGGCCTGATATCATGTATACGGTAAGTCATCTTAGCCAATTTAATAACTGTTTTAGTGAAGTACACTTCAAATATGCAAAAAGAGTCCTTAGGTACCTTCAAGGAACAAAGGATGTAGGAATTAATTTTAAGAAAATAGGCCAAGAAGTTCATGGTTTTGCAGACGCAGACTGGGCGTCATGTTCTGTAGATAGAAGATCTTACACTGGTTACTGTTTTAAATATGCTGATAGTTGTATAAGCTGGGAATCGCGAAAACAAAGATCTGTAGCACTATCCACAGTTGAAGCAGAATATGTATCCATCACTGAAGCTGCAAAAGAAGCTCTGCATTTAAAATAGCTTTTGAAAGATATCGGATTTAATCAAAATAGAATAACAATATTCAATGATAACCAGGCAGCACTAGTAACTATCCAGTAGTTAGTACAAAATCTAAACATATAGATACTAAACTACATTTTATTAGAGATTGTGTTCAAAAGGGTTTTATAAATGTAGAATATTTACAGACAAAAGAAATGCAAGCAGACTTGTTTACCAAAGGACTTCCAAAATCTACATTATGGAAACTTAAGAGGAAGTTTAGGAATAAATTAATATGTGTTTGTTAGTGAGGGGGAGTGTTGGAATATACACCTTACAAACACTTATCAGTGAACGCCACTGTTTACTGTTAACTAGATTATATAATTTATATATAGTTAATTGTTTAATTGTCAACATAATTGTAAAACGTTAGTTATATATGTAAATATATTATTTCCCAAAATACGTTTACTTTTTAACACTTTGCTCCCAAGATTCCTTTAAGATTAAAAATAAAATGTTGTCCAATAAATGCATTACACTTTTATCAAATTATTTCAAAATATGAATGTTTTTTTGAGTAGAAATTTGTTTCTCAAGTTTTATACATATTATTATCATACTTAATTTTTATGAAATAGATACCTAGGTGGAAAGTACTTCATTTTCCTCAAGAGAAAAAGATTGTTCACCAAGGCCGTAGGTATAAGCATTATATATGCTTGTAATCAGAAAAAAATTATCTTTACGTTTCTGGTATTTATTTATTTTTATTTATAAAAAATTAACCACATATATGTTTTAAATTTATACAATAGATTGTAAAGTTATGAATGAATACAACCACATGCCAGATCTCAGGTTGAAAAAGGGTCACATTTATAGACCGCCCGCTGTTTCCGGGATAGGGGACTTTAAGGACTCTTTAACCTCTTACTATGTTATATTTTACGTTAGTTGCTTGTTTGAAACCTATATTTTACCCATTTAAATCAACTTTTTTTTTAATATTTCCTGTTTCTTCGATTTTCCACATTTTTTTGTTTTTTTTATAGTTTGCTTCTTTTTTTTATTTTTCCATTTTTTTCGTATATTCTATTTTCTCGTTTATTTTTTTTTTTTGCTTTTTGATTTTTATTCCAATTTAGCGTTTATTTTTTGGTACTTTTTCATCCTTTCTGTTTTTAAAACTTTTTTCATTTTTTTTGTTTCTCCCATTATTTTAAATGGTTTTATTTCCTTTTTGCGATTTTTATCATTTTTTGTTTATTCTTAATGTTTTCCAACTTTCTTATTATTTTATTATTGCAATTGTTTTCATATTTAATAGTTCTTATTTAATTCATGACGAAGACAAATACAAGTTTTATTTAAAATAGAAATACAACGCCATCCATTCAGTTTTTTTGCAACATAGATGTCAAATGATGTAATAGATTTATATCGATTATTTTTTTCACCTGTCAAAATATCACAATTTTGTGATTACGTCCAATGAAAACGCTTAATCTTCAATGGTTTATGCTAAATCTAGCCAATCATTCCGGTTTATATTGATAAAACCACTAGCGGTTTTACTAGTACTGACAAAATTATAGAACTGTCAAAAATTCAATAACAATATTGAACAATCAATTTTCTTGTTTATAAGTACCTTACTATAAATCAACATTCATTTATATTATCTAAATATTCTGAAATATATTTTGTTATTATTATTATCACAATTCAATTCATCTAAACGATAATAAAAGATCAAATATGTAGGTACTTTAAAACTAACCTGCTTCCTGGTTCTGCATGCATTTAAAACTTTTATATGCCTACAGGCAAATGTGGTCTTGTAGGTAAACTTTAAATAGATATACCTAATAATTTTTATTTTGGTAATTTTCTCTTTAATAATATAATTGTATAAATAGGTATAAAAATAAATATTTATTCAAATTATAACCCTGTTTTCACGACGCTCACGACAACTGTCAATACTATCTAGTGTACAGGATAAGTTAATAGGAGTGGTAACGGCATTTCGTTTGTGTTAATTATGAAATATAGGTTGTTCTAGGAAGTTTTTTAAATAAAGTAGTTTTTGTACAGAATGGTTCAAAAAATAATCTTCTCAAATACCACTCGTCCTGTAATATTTTACTAGATAAATTTTTATTTTCCAGACTCAACCTTTTTTATTTTAGGCAAAACTACTCAAACAAACTGAATATGATAAAATCACTCGTCCTACGGACTCGTGATTTTATCACATTTCAGTTTGTTTTCGTATTTTTGCCAAATAAAAAAATGTGAGCCGTCACAGGACGCCTGGCAGATGTGAAACATCGACATTAACCCGTGCCTAAATCATAAGACATTTCCAATTTAAATAACATGGCATTACTGAAACAAATGTAGCTAAAAATAATTAAATATCTATTTCTTGTAGGAAATTTGCAATAAATTTGTCATCAGAGTTAAATTCACGATTTTTTTTGTAATTTTCACCATAATTTTTATTTATATCAAACTAAATACATATATATATATATATAGGTAATAAAATTAACAAATACAAAATTTGGATACAAAATAAAGTATATTATCGCTTATAAATAATAGTATCACAATGGTATCACAATATTTATTGTACGTTTTCTCAGATTGCTCACAGATGACGTTAGATTACAGAACGAAAATAAATTTAAAACGTGATTTCGTTTAGCTTTTTATTTAATTGCCTTAAATTCAATAATCTTAAAAAAGGAAATTATTAAAACACAAATTTATATAGAAGTACGTTACTATATTAATATAATTGTAGTTAGGTACTTCATAATTTTAGTACAAACAAAAAGCGATAGTAAATAAAAAATAGGAAAATGATGAATTTAACTATGAATACAACTTTATCGTTGAATAACTTTTAAACGGTATTTAAATGGGAAATGTATTATGATTTAGGCACGGGTTAATGTGAATATTAAGGGCTGGTTTGGGTCTGATAATTTTTGTTAGGTTATAATCTAAAAATTTGATGGGTGTTTGGAGAACAAAACCAAATTTGGGAAATAACGGACACCCTAATGTATATAGAGTAGGTAGGTACTCACTCATTTTTATTCAATATTTTTTCATCACTTTCTTTATTAACACTTTGTTTATTCATATTTAAAACAAACACTTTATACACAAATTTTACAGGGACTATTCACCAACAATCTATTTTGATTAACAAGCTGTCAATTTTACAGGTCAGCAAAATATGTAGGTACCTATATTATGTTGCCTATACAAACAAACATTTTTATATATATAGAATAGATAGTAGGCGGAATCGAGTTAGGTTTTTATGAAACAATTCATACCCTGTCCCGCCAAATTTTTGAATCGATGAGCTTCTTCCCCCTATTGTTGGCGCGCCACCGTCGGCGTCGCTCAAAACATGAGACCAATTTCATATAAGGTATCAGTACATCTCTTTATTATATATTATCGATGCGTTAGGTTTTTTACGTCATACGAATCATACGTCACCGTCGCCACGCGAGAAATCTGATTCACGTGCGGCTATAGATGTTTCACATCAAAAAGTTTTCGTGGAAACTAAAAATTTATCGATAAAATTTTAAGGACTCGTGGTGTTACCTTTGATAAATTAACTTACACTTCTATCTATTAGAAACTTATAGAGTAAATATTAAAAATTTTAATTCCCATTCATTATTATTTATGTTTCTTACTGTTTAAACCTTTTCTGGACTTCCACAAATAATCTAAAACCAAAATTAGCCAAATCGGAAAAGTAGCTCTCTAGTCTTAGTGAGACAAAGGAACATCAATTCCATTTTATTTATACAGATTTTACTAACCCGTCACGCAGCAATTTTTTATATCAAGCGGCAAAGTAACACTTTTTGCTTTTAATACACAAATACGGAGATCGTAAGTCAGGGTATAACGGGTAAAACCGTAGTCATATACTCGGACAGCCAAGCAGCTCTAAAGGCGATAGTCTCAGCACAAATAAGCTCACAGCTGGTGTGGGACTGCGTTGGGGCCCTGACACATGCCGCAAGTCAAAATTCTCTGACACTGGCATGGATACCAGGATACTCAGGGTTTCGGGGCAATGAGAAGGCTGATGAATTGGCCCGTGCGGGAGCTAATACTCCAATGATTGGCCCGGAACCATTCGGCGGAGTTGCTGACACATTCAGAAAGGCAGCCATTGAGAAATGGAGGCTAGAGAAGGCCCAGGAGTGGTGGGAAAAAATCACCGGGCAAGCGACAAGCCAAAATCTTCATAAAGGGGCACTCGGCGAAGTTTACTGCAGAGCTGCTATTACAAAGGTGAAACGCTCTCAGAATGATTGTCAGTCTCTTGACAGGACATTTTAGGCTCAAGAAACACATGAGTCAGTTGAACTTAGCAGATGAGGACATCTGTCGATACTGCCAAGAGGAGGAGGAAACCACTTTCATGTCCTATGCCAATGCGAAGGCCTTGCAAGGACGCGGTATCTAGTAATGGGAGAGGAGAAACCGGCTGCTCCAAGTTATGCGGAGTGGCCACTGTCAAGGCTATTAAGTCTCATTAAGAGGGCAGGGCTAGACAAGGTTCTCTAATTCTATTCTTGAGATAGGGGGTGATCACAATAGATCTGCAAAGGTCGCAGTGATACAGGCTAACAGCCAACCCAATAAACATCTAATCTAATACACAAATAACTTTATTTGAAGAGATATACATTCTTTTTCAGTTTAATGTTACCAATACTTCATATCATTCACACGTTTTCACATAAAGAGCTTAATCTGAAAGTTGAACTTTAGTTTTGAAATAGTTTTCAGAAAATATACAAACAAGAATATATTAATAACATTAAGGAGAAATTAACGATCGAAAAACGAATTGATGTTTAAGCATTCATAGCTTAGTTGTTAGATCGTTGGCGCGTAGAGCCAAAGGCTGCAGGTTCGTGTCCTACTGGCGACATTTTTTAATTTCTCCTTAACGTTATTTAATATATTCTTGTTTGTAAATTTTCTGAAAAATTTCAAAATTTTCAAAAAAATCCTATGAGAGGTATCCAAGATAATCGTTTACTAGTGAACTTTGCCTTGTTCATATTGTAACGGGATAACCGTAAAGGAAGGGACCTTAATTTGAAAGATTGTTGTTGACAGTTGATTTTTAGAAGTTTGTAAAAAAATCAACTGCCCATTTTAAATAATGTTTCTAGAAAATTCTAAACACACTGACTAGATTAAATAATGTTGTATATAAGGGGATGCATGGGCAGTTTACGTCAGTTCGAGTCAAGTGTTCACAAGAGTTCATTGTATTGTCAAGTAGTTAGACGTTATCCAGCAGAGTTCAGTGTATCTTAACAATTTTGTAAATAAATTGTGTAAAAAGCCCCCATAAGTGTTTCAAATTGGTGTCAGGTGTGGGGTGAAGATACAAGAATGCCTGAAAAAAAGATAAATGAACTATTGGTGGCTGAGCTCAGAAGAGAGCTCGAAGAATTGGAGTTGGAAACTACTGGAAGCAAATCCGTATTGTTAAGAAAAGGACTCCTTGTGGGTAAGACTCTTGTTAGATCCGCCAAAGAGGTACCCATCCGAGTTATCAACTTGAACGATCACCCAGTTCTTCTCCGAAAGGACACGGAAATGGGAAGTTTAGAACCAGTAATGGCCATAATTCACAAGATAAATGTTACGGAAACAGATGAGACCAACGAAATTGAACAATTAATGACAAAATTAGACCCCTCTTTGTCAAAATCAGAAAAGAAACAGGTAAGAGATCTACTTTACCGTTATAAATCTGTATTTGGTTCTAAAAGTAAACTGGGAAGAACTGATGTTGTACAACATAGAATTGACACTGGTGATGCACGTCCGATTCGACAGGTACCCCGAAGGATGCCTCAAGTTAAAAAGGAAGAAGCAGACAGAGCCCTTAAAGAAATGATTCAAAATGGCATAGTCGAACCATCCAGTAGTCCGTGGGCTTCTCCTGTGGTATTAGTGAGAAAGAAATACGGATCAATGCGGTTTTGTGTCGACTATCGAAAGCTAAATGATGTCACTAAGAAGGACAGTTATCCTCTGCCAAGGATTGATGATGCCCTCTACGCTTTGGCGGGTTCTACTCTGTTTTCTACCTTGGACCTTAAAAGCGGATACTGGCAAGTTAAAATGAATCCTGCAGACAAAGAAAAGACTGCCTTTACCAGTGGATCAGGGTTATGGCAGTTCACGGTCCTTCCATTTGGCCTCTGTAATGCTCCTGCGACGTTTGAACGACTAATGGAGAACATCCTGCGGGGTTTGTCATGGGAAACTTGTCTAGTTTATCTAGACGACATCATCATAATGGGTAAGACCTTTAAGGAACATTTATCTAACCTGGAAGAAGTTTTTAAGATTACAGAACGCTAATCTAACATTGAATGTTAAGAAATGCCACTTGTTCCAGAGACAGGTCAACTATTTAGGACATAACGTAAGCAAGGATGGCGTTGCTGTTGACTCCGCTAAGATACAAGCCGTTCAGGAATGGCCAATCCCTATCGACAAACATCAGCTCCGGAGTTTCTTGGGTCTTTGTTCCTATTACCGACGATATGTCAAGAATTTTGGAGACATCGCCAAACCCTTGACACGTTTGACAGAACAAGATAAGTCCTTCTGTTGGGATCAGGAATGTCAAAAGGCGTTTGAAATATTGAAGAAACAGCTTACGTCAGCACCTGTTCTTGCTTATCCTCTTCCTGATGGTAAGCTTATTCTGGACACCGACGCCAGCAATGTGGGAATTGGAGCCGTCTTGTCACAGCTACAAGACGGTAAGGAAAGAGTGGTTGGTTACTTCAGCAAAACTTTATCGAAAGCTGAAAAGAACTACTGTGTAACTCGGAGGGAACTGTTAGCAGTTGTAAAATCCGTCGAACACTTTTATAAATATCTGTATGGCAGAAAATTCCTGATCAGAACAGACCATGCTAGTTTAAAGTGGCTACTTAGCTTTAGGAACCCAGAAGGACAGATAGCAAGATGGCTCGAAAAACTGCAGGAATATGATGTTGAAATCGAGCACAGACCTGGAACCAGACATCGTACTGCTGATGCACTTTCCAGAAGACCATGTCGACCTGATTGCCCCCATTGTACCCGTATGGAGCAGAACGAGGAAAAACTTGCCTTAGTTAAGGTTGTGCCAGAAGACGAGAGCTCTATGCTGGAGGAGCAACAAGAAAACGATCCCGTTCTGAGAAAGATTAGGGAGTGGAAGAGAATGGACCGTCGTCCGTTGTGGAGAGAGATATCCTCATCCTCTCCTGCTTTAAAAGCATACTGGTCCCAATGGAACTCTTTAATTTTGGACGGAGGGCTCGTTAAAAGACTTGTAGAAAATTCCGCGGGCACAGAAACAACGAAACAAATAGTGGTCCCAAGAAATGCTGTACCGGAATTTTTAAAACAGATGCATAATGATAGTTCTGGAGGACATCTGGGTATCACGAAAACGCTGCAAAAGATCCGAGATAGATTTTACTGGGTAAATTGCACTGATGATGTTAAAGATTGGTGTCGTAAATGCACTACATGTGCTGCCAGTAACGGTCCGCACCGAAAACCGAAGGCGGAAATGCAGCAATACCTGGTTGGAAGTCCTTTTGAAAGAATCGCAGTAGATGTATTGGGGCCACTTCCACAGACCGATGTAGGAAACAAGTACATCTTTGTTGTAATGGACTACTTCACTAAATGGGTTGAAGCATATGCAGTTCCCAATCAGGAAGCTACCACTTTAGCAGATATATTGGTTGAAGAATTCGTAAGCCGATTTGGGGTACCATTAGAATTACATTTAGACCAAGGAAGAAATTTTGAGAGCAAGCTGTTTCAAGAAGTTTGCCAAAGATTAGGCATCCACAAAACGAGAACCACAGCGATGCACCCTCAGTCTGATGGAATGGTGGAACGAATGAACCGGACTATAACCAACTATCTGTCAAAAGTGGTGTCAGATTGTCAGAGGGATTGGGATCGACATATTCCACTATTTCTAATGGCAATTCGATCATCCATCAACGAATCAACTGGCCAAACGCCTGCGAAGGTCCTGTTCGGTAGAGAAATGAGGCTACCATGTGACTTGGTGTTTGGTTGTAAACCTGGTGAAGAAATGGCACGTGAACAATATGTCACCGACCTTCAGAATCGAATGGAAAATATACACAACCTGGTGCGTGGAAAACTACAATTATCTAGTGATCGGATGAAGAGGCACTATGACACACGGACAATGGAAAAGAGTTACCAAGTTGGAGACTCTATAACCCCCGACGGCGTCGAGGTATTTGTCCCAAATTACAAAAGAACTGGGTAGGTCCTTACACCATCAAGAAGAAGATTAACGATGTCATTTATCGGATCGTGAAAATTCCCAGAGGGAAACCCGTCGTGGTCCATCAGATCAGCATCTCCAAGAAGATGGTTTGGCTGGCTCAGGGAGTGTGCGGGATTCCGATGTAGGAAATAACATTTCAGGAGGAATGAATCTAAGGAGGGGGCAGTGTAACGGGATAACCGTAAAGGAAGGGACCTTAATTTGAAAGATTGTTGTTGACAGTTGATTCTAAAGTTTCTAAAAAAATCAACTGACCATTTTAAATAATGTTTCTAGAAAATTCTAGAAACTTCTAAACACACTGACTAGATTAAATAATGTTGTATATAAGGGGATGCATGGGCAGTTTACGTCAGTTCAAGTAAAGTGTTCACAAGAGTTCATTGTATTGTCAAGTAGTTAGACGTTATCCAGCAGAGTTCAGTGTATCTTAACAATTTTGTAAATAAATTGTGTAAAAAGCCCCCATAAGTGTTTCAATATAATGTTTATGAGTTAAAAATGACAATAAATACACAGGCACACAAAAAAAATAAAAATCCACCTACCTACCGCCATGAATTTCCACACGCTGAATCCGAATTTGAAGTCAGTTTGAGCTGTACACCCATCAATTTCGAGGAAATTATAATAAAAATAGCGAAAACGAAATAAGTGGTGATAAAAAATTATAAATCCGCAACCTTCAGCTCTACGCGTTGCGGGTTTGAGTCCCGCTGAATACGACTTTTTTCAATTTCTCCTTAATGTCATTGAATATATTCATGTTTGTATACTTTCTAAAAGCTTTCAAAAATTTCAAAAACATAAGAATTATGCTTGGTTTAGATTTATAATTTTTTTTTTGTCACCACTTATTCCGTTTTCGCTATTTTTACAATTTGCTCGAAATTGAAGGGCGTACGGCTCAAACTGATGGCAAATTCGGATTCACCGGGTCGAAATACATGCCGGATGTACAAACAATTTTTGTTTTTTGTGTGCCGGTGATATTTTGCTTATTATCTGTTTTTATTTCAGCCTGTCCAGTAAATAAGCTTCTATTATAAATTCGGCGCCGGTAAGTAAAACATTACGGTATCAGTACTGTAATGTGTTGCCTAGTAACTCTGCTCTGATTGCTTAAGGGAAGACAATTACCTTTAATTTTTGACATTTAAAAAGACTATAATGACTATAAAATAAACATAAAATAATTAATTACTTACTTTTTACTTTATTTTAATTTAAAACACGAATTAACAATTAATACAAAAATTTTAAAATATTTGACACTGCATACTGACAGTTAAGGTAATTTGACGTAACTAGTCAAGTTACGAACTATTTTGTAAATAATCTATGATAATAGTATTATACGTTACAAGGTCGTTAGGTGTTATTACAGTACTCGTTTTTATTTCCAAACTCGGCTCCTACATCGCCTCGTCCGTAAACTAACTCGTGCTGTCACCTACCGACCTTGTAATGTAACGTATAATACTATTTTCATAGATTAAAAAAAAAAAACGTTAAGTACCTGTTTCAAGGAGTGTTTCGAAAAGGGTGTTTATTTTGCTATTTTCCCTGATCATTTCCAATACTTATTTAATTTTGATATAACTGAGTTATTTAATACTGTGAGGTAGGTACGATGTCGAGTCTAGTAGATATTGTCTAACAAAGTAATAAAATAAACCATCATATAGGACAAACCGGGCCCCTTCATTACGCAATTTCCGCTGCGTTCAGCCAAGTTCAAGGTCAATTACAGCGTCTAAACTAAATCTACCAGACAGGCCCAACCGCGCATTCATTGTTAACGTTAGGACATCCGTTAAATGAAATAATACGAATGCAGCGTCACCGCTCTTGACGCTCCTTACTTCCTGTTCCTCATTTGGCAAATTCAAGGAAACTGGTTTATCTTTTATGATTAGAAATGCAATCAGTTTCAACTGTTATTATTTATGTATACCAAGACTAAACGATATACTCCTTAACCCCTTATTTCTGTTACTCTTCTGCTTTTAACTCTAAGCGGTTTCTCACAGCAATAATAACTACTCTTTAGCTTGTGGGGTGAATTGCTATGAAGGTAACCCTGCAGATCAATTTTTTAAAATTTCTTCTTATAAAACACTTACAAAACTCTCGTTGACTGTACATAAAATATTTAACTTAATTTTTACCAGAATGTCTAAAACGTTGATGGTCAAACGCACCAACTCTGGGTTTAGCCCTTCCATGTCTAAACTGAGAACACCATCATACCCATTTTGTTAGGGTTTTCTAGAAATTTGGAGTACATACAGCCGCTGACAAATATAACCAGCACATCACATCATTTTTTTAATTTAATTTTTTACTGTATAATAATGCAATCACATTAACATAAAGTAAAGGTAAATTGATTTAATAATAAAAAAATCTTTTTTTTTTAATTTGAAGAAGTGGCTTAAGACCAAACTTCACATAAAGTGCCTTTCTAACTTACTTTACTAGCTGACCCGGCGAACTTCGTACCGCCTTACACTAATGTCTTTTTCTCTTTTACGCTTTTTTCAAATCTTTACGATTTTGTCTCGTCTTTTGTTAATTTTAATGTTTTAAAGTTTTTTATTATTTTTTTTCCTGTATTTTTTAATTTATCGATTACATATATTAAATATTAAGTACTTGTTATAACTTATAACTTAATCAAGTTTTGCTCGTTTAAATATATAAGATATTAACAGCGCCACCTTACGGTGGTGTCCTAGTAAATATTTGCTTGGTTTTTTCACTTATTTTCTGAGCACTGGTTAATTGCTGTTTTTCATATGGACATCACCCTATCTTTTGATGATAACTGAGCAGAAGTGTATTTGTTATAAAACATTTTACAATCTGCCCATGCTAATTTGATTGGATTGCATTGACAATTATATGCTTTGAGTATTTCATATTTTACATTAACCTGTTCCAATTGAGGTTTTATACATTCCCATAGTTGCAATTTGGTACTATTGCCATCAAAAGATAAATAATGACAAGTCATCCAACAAATTAACTCTTCCTTTTTGCTAGATAAATTTGGTGGTTTTTGTACCTTTAATGAGTGATACGGAACATTATCCATCATTTTCCTAAGCGTTTTCGATTCAAAACACTTTGTACTGTGATAGTAGAAACCTGAAATATTTTTCACAAGAAAAAGTAATGACATTAAAAAAAAATACTTGGAAAACTAAGGCTACTCTTGCTAAACTAGCACTAACATCGTCGGAATCTTTAAAAAAAATCATTATAACATCGACAAATTGCTTCAGATTCCCTCTGTGTGAGATTGCTTTGCGGATTCATTATGTAAAGATATAAATAACCTTAAAACAACGTATTTATGTAAACAGGTATGATTAAACGAATAATTATTTATACTTACGTTAAAACTGTAACTGTTTGTATAAGTTAGTTCTCAAAGGAACTTTTATTTCATCCTGTGTAGTAACTAAACTTCCCTATAATCAATTTGGCACCGGTAAGTAAAACAGTATCATGTACTGTAATGTGTTGCCTAGCAACTCTGCTCTGATTGCTTAAGGAAAGACAATTAATTTTAATTTTTGACATTTAAAAACACTATAATGACTATAAAATAAAAATAAAATAATTAATTACTTACTTTTTATTTTATTTTAATTTAAAACACGAATTAACAATTAATACAAAAATTTTAAAATATTTGACAGTAACTGACAGTCAAGATAACTTGACGTAACTAGTCAAGTTACGAACTTTTTTTAAAATTTTTATGAATTTATCAATTTATAAAAACAGGATGAAATAAAATATAATACGATACATGGTCATTAGGTGTTATTACAGTACTCGTTTTTTCCAGACTCGGCCCCTACGTCGCCTCGTCCGTAAACTAACTCGTACTGTAATAAGTCACTTACCGACCTTGTAACGTATGATACTATTTTAATATATGAACAAGAACAACAAATAAAACAAAGCAAGATTGTAATAATTTTAACACAAAACCAAAAGACCAAGCGAAATATTCAGAAGTGACAGGCAAATAGACAGATCGCGATCAGCACACAAGCTGGCCAATATTGCGCATCAGATTTCACTTAACGGGGGTGCTGCCACTACAAATTTCATGACACTTCTATCTGAATCGACTATATAAACAAAAGCAAACATTACATTAAACACATAGCAATCAAATAATTAAACGGGAATACAGTATTAAATAGAAAAATTTTGAGCTTAGAATTTATTTAGAACAAAATATCACTGCTTGAATCTTCGGACACATCTGATGTGTTACGAGCATGATCGGAAGGTGATCTACGCTTTCCACGAACGCAGGATTTTATAACCTGTAGAGAATATCTTTACACCACAAACTCTTGAATTCTAGAGTGCGCATGCGAATTCCCTTCGAATAAGTTCTCCGCGAAAATAGCTACTACATTACCCATCAAAAAATTATAATGTATTTAAAGGTCAGCAACTCTTACTTCACAAAACCTCCTTAAATATATAAAATATACATAAATAGGGTGATTTCGGGTTGTTTTGAAGAATTGAAATTTATGAAGCAGAGTATTAGTTGGTGCGAATTCTTCCAGTTTCCATACTTGTCACAGGCAGAATGCCTTGATGATAATATTCAGACATACTTAGATAACAGTAAGAATTTAGGTGTCTTTTAACGTAATTGTGGAACTTGTTTAAAATTTTACACAGGGAGAACCTTGAGAAGTTTTAAAATTAGAATTACAGAATACAATAGAAGCTTTGTTCATAAAAAATTTACTATTAGAAAACCACAATTTTAACGCTAATTTCCAAATTTAACATCAGGAAATTACTTATTCGAAAATTATTTTTGGAACGAAGTTCCCTTTTGGGCGTTACGACCAGTTACGACTGAGGCAAAAGGCTAGCCGGAAAAAATTCAGACCAAAATATGTCACGACACGACACACGCATGTTTCTCTGTGTGTCTGTCTCTCTTTCTCTCTCTTATAGATAGATATATTACAATTAAAAAGACACTAATTTCAATTAAAAGAGAATGTACATTAAAAAGAAAATTTAGCTAGTTCACTAAGTAGTGGGTTACTTTTTAAGAGTAATATCCAAACATGTAATTAAGTGCACCAAAGTACACAAATTACAAATTATACCCTATTTAAATGGTTTATTACAAATTTAATTATCTCAAAAAAAAAACAAAAACAATTAATTAAATAAAATAATATTTAAAATTTTACTATTATATCAAATTAAAGAATTAATTATTTGCTTATTATTTCAATAAAAGTCTTTAGAAATTCTTGAATTGACCCATATGTAGAGGGATGATTTTTTCTTCCAATTTCCAAAATTTGGGACGAAATTTGGGATTAAAATTCTTTTCCTTTTCCTCCACAAAATAGCTGAAACTTATTTAATCTAGTTATAGTTTAGTAACTCGGGTGGACCTTTTCGAATAAATTTGGAAGTATTCTCAATAAAACGAATAATCAAAAATCAATCCCTTCTTGAATTCTCAACCAAGTAAAATCAGTTTCTAGCCAAATCGGATGTTTTTTATTGGGAGTAAATTAATAAATAAAGCACGTGTAAAAACTGGCACTGACTTAATAAATAATAAAAAAAATATATAAATTGAAATTACTTAATTTTGTTTAGTAACAATAAAATATCACCTTTTTTTAAATACTCACAATTTATAAAATAATCAAAGGAAACATTATTGAAATCCACTTACTTGTATTTCGAAGAGGTTTATCATGAAAGACCAGAGTGTTTGACGTACTATTTCGTTATAGAACGAGAATTACTAATGACGACTAGAAAATGTCGATAATTTTAATGCAGCACCGCTCACGGCAAATTTTTGAACTACAACTCCTAAACTAAGTAATTCTCACCGATATAGGCACGGAAACAATGATTTGTTGAAAATTATTTTACATGCCAAATTACATTCTAAATGTGTTTCTGAATTATAAGATAAATTATGCATCAATCAAAAAAGAAAAGACGTTCAATTTTTAACCGACAAAAAACGGAGAACATGGAATGATTGATTGTTTACTCACTGATTATAATGTATGATCACGCATAACTTTCTACAGAGTATTTAGATTTTGATATTTTTTTATTTTATTGGATAGGGTATATTTTAAAGTTGGTCTCCTTAAAATTTGAAAATAAAAATCCAATTCTAGGGGTGGTGTCTTCCCAGATGCGGTCGTTCCCAGTAGCGGTCGGTCCCATGAGCGGTCAAATTTCGAGAAGGATCAATATCAATAAGTTGCAGATAATTTTTAATCCCTTCATCTATGTGTCATTAAATAATCATAAAAGTTTGTTATGATAATTGATTATTTGGCATTCCAAAAAGAATAAAATTTGAATTCATTATTTTTGAAAGTTATTGGTCTGAAAGCTTTACTGTATTTACTGTATAATAGACCAAAATAGTAAAACGTTAATTTTTTCTTTACTTTTAAGTTAGTATAAAGTGCAAATATGGAAAATAAGATAGAACGTGTAACAACTAAAAAAGGTAAACCATGTGCAATCTACGACGGATATTTGTATCGTTCATATAAACAAAATAGAAGTGGTGCGAGTACTTGGGTGTGCTTAAAAGAAAAAAGTGCAAGCTGTCGTGGTAGGTTAACTACAAAAGATGATGTAGTTTTAAAAACCGTTGATCGTCAATGTATTCCGGATATCGCCAATGTTGAAGTGCAAAGAGCAGTTTTTCGAGCAAAAAAACGTGTGCGAGAAGAAGATGGGAAAAATATCTCAGGAACAATTTTCGTTAACTTTTTAAACGTGTTTATGTATATTGTATTGTATTTATACATATCAGTTTTGGATTTCTTATCCTTAAATAAAATAAAATTTTAAAGGCATAATTTATTGAAGGTAGCAGCTTGATTAAAAGATTAACGAGTCAGGTAGATAAATTTTCAATCGACCGCATACGGCACTATTTTTGGTAGTGACCGCATGCGGCACGACCGCTCGTGGCACGGAGCCCTAGGGGTAGTTAAACAGGGGTAGATTGATTGTTAACTCACTGATAGTAATGTATGACCACACATAACTGTCTACATAGTCCGAGTTTAATAATTCTTTGTTAATTAGATAAAGTATATCTCAAAGTGGGTCCTATATTTGCTTTTATTTTTTTTTCTTTCATGATTAGATTTTTTTACGTATTTTTTCCCATTCGATCATCATTTTTAGTAGGCCTCAAAAAATCCAATGAGAGAAATCTCAAATAATCGTTAACTAAAGAATCCAGGGTTCCGGTCTCCTAACCGAATAAAAATATAAGACAGGGTACTAAAAAAATGACTTAGAGTTTGATATTCCAATTGTCGATTTGACAAAGTCTCTCTTTCTCATTAACGAGAAAGTGAGTAAGTGTCACATGTGGCATAAGTTGAATTTAACGACCGTTCGGCGATTTGATGGCTAAGCACCTATAGCTTAGATGTTAAAGCGTCAGCGCGTAGAGCTGAAGGTTGCGAGTTCGAGTCTCGCTGAGTGCGACATTTTTTCAATTTCTCCTTAATGTGTTTTAATATATTCTTGTTTGTATACTTTCTAAAAACTTTCAAAGTTTCAAAATTTTCAAAAAATACCTTAAATTTATAAATATAACCAAATTAAATTAACAATTCTACGCAAAATATTCTAAAATTTAAAGAAAAAATAACGACCCGCAAAGTGGCGCGCCAACTGAAAATTACTTCTGTAACACTTATTTTCTGTGTAAATTTTAATTTAGTTATAAATATAAATTATAAGTACAATGTTAACCTAAATATAGTAGTCCATTTTATATTATTAGTATTTGGTATGGAAATAACCTTCCGTTGAACACAAGGAATTGATGAAATAAATAGCGCGTTCTCTTATACTCGAGAGGTGCGCCTTTTATACCTTTAGGGGATGGAGGTCGATGGTCAGCATAGAGGGATTGCCTATGTCTTCACAGGGTTAAAGGTACCGGTCGAACATTAGCGTTAATCCAGAGGGTGTAGCGGAGCCTAATTTAACCATTTGTTACAATCGCCCCTTACAGAACATTCAGGCGTCTCGACAGAGGTTTGATATCAGTTTAATGACATATGCAACAACGTCCTCTACGTCTTGGTGACATCTCAGTGGCCTCAAGAAATCCTTATCATCGTGGTAATCCACAATCCTTTAATGGAAACAGGAGGACATCATTGGTTCCGGTGGTGTTGCAAAGGCGTAGTGCTGAAAAATGGTAAACTGCCGATGATCGCTGGTCGCAATTTTAAAACTGCAAGCTTCTTTGTCAGTGAGAATGATGTAAGGACCATCTCGCTTCGGAACGAATTTAGCTGTTTGTTCTTGCATACCTTTAGTCGTAACGTGAATATTAACTAATACTGCTGGATTGAATTCGGGGGTTGGTTTAGAATTCTCTGATCTTACATAATTTCGTGACGCTCTTATAACTTCGAATATTCGTAGAAGATGGGTGTAATTTCTGGTAATAAATTTTCGTTGTCAATGAAAGCACGAATATCGTTCTGCACTTCAATTAGAGATCGTGGGGTCCTACCAAAATTAGGGTAAGCAGGTGAAAAATCCGTGCTCTGACATCAATCACTATCGAGAGCAAAACAGATAAATGGTAATCTCTCGGGAAAAATATCGTGTTGATTTCTGATCATAATGGATAAGATAGTCGTAGGTGGTAAACCTTTGTTCGATTTTTAGAAAATATGAAAAATTATGAAACGACGGTAAAAGTGAAACTTTTTTACACACTATAGACATTTAACTAAAAATTTGTCGAATAATATTCCATTAAGGGTATAAAAATCGCTTCATCAATCTTAATTTTTTACCTGAAAAATTGGAATGGACCGAATATAAATAAAATTAAACACAAATAATATAGCTTGGAGCACACTACACTGTCAGCTGCTGCAAAATATAGGCGTTGAAATTGAAATCGAAATCGAAATCAAAATCAAAATCGAAATCAAAATCGAAATCAAAATCAAAAGGTGTGTGTGCGATTCACACACGATAGAAGTGAAAACTTCAGTAAATCGACAAAAGAATGAGATGAATATATATATATATATAACAAGGGTAGGATAATTACAAAGTTTATTTGTTTAAAAATGAAAGTGTTTTTGATTAATTTTAAAAGATATTTTATTTAATATATGTTACATAATTTATTGCTCAAGTTCCATATTTTTAGTTTCAAAAATTATTATTTACGACTGTAATATTTTTAAAACGTTACATGTCGTAGATACTTACGCAGTCGAAGTTTGTATTAATACGAATGGGTAGAATATAACAGTCGACGTTACATGTCATAGATACTTACGCAGTCGAAGTTCGTATTAATACGAATAGGTAGAATATAACCGTCGACGTTACATGTCGTAGATGCTTACGCAGTCGAAGTTCGTATTAATACGAATAGGTAGAATTGTTTTCATTAGCAGATCTGCTCACTCCTACCGTACATTTTTGTATTAAACTATAGGCGCCGCCTACTTTATACTTTATACCTACTGGGCGGTCGACCGACATGCGACATGCACTAACACTGACCAAAAAACGATGTAATAAAAGTTTCACTTTAAAAACTTGTTACATAATCTTATCAATGAACTATGTTCCATTATCGGATATCAACTGTCATAACAAAAATTCACCTCTTAAAAAGACCTAATTATAAATTCAGTAGCTATCTCAAATATTTTACATTTCAAAGACTCATAATTCTTTGTCAAAATGATTACAGTGAAATTATCAGCAATCGTTTGAATAATTTAAGATGTACACTAATGATACTACGTTTTTACTCTTTTATTGTTTTCTTGCCTTGCAGTCTTCGAGATCAAATTTCATTGTAGCTCCGGCAAGATTTTCTGAGAATTTTAATAAGGTCTAATTGCTTCAGCAGGGTTTTCATGCAAAATTTCTAATTATTAAAATTCGTATCATTTATTTATTTATTTGTGTTTTTCCTCTTTTTTTCTGGATTCAGTTAATTCAAAAATCAAAATCAAAATACATCTGAAGGCTCATTACCACAATTCGAAATATTCATTTTTTATTTTTTAGGTTGTGTTAAAGTTTTTCACACAATTCAGTATCGCAATAAATCCTGTACCGGATTTTTGTGTCGTTCAGTACGAAAGCCGAACATAGCATAGAAGGAGCATAGCTTTAATTAATATCACTTACTGTTTGTACTTTTGACGGTTGCTACCGTTTATCATTTTTTTTTTTAAATTACCGGCTTCACTTTTGATTTTTACACACTAAGAAAGAGAGATGGTGTGTGTGTTTAGGGTGATAGGATGTTTGTGCAAACCAATGTTACCATTTATCTCTCAATTCATATTTAATGCGGTTTTTACTAATGGGTTTTGATTTGATTCGTGCATATTATTACATTATATTATTATTGCAGGGGGCGCTTCAGTAAATATTTGTTTGTTTTGTGCAATCCAATGTTACCATTTATCTATCAAACCAATGGTACGATTTTAATGCGGTATAAAATATCTTAAATTAATTATGCAACGAGAAACAATCAATCTAACAAGCTTTATAAACAACAGAGTATTTGTTTTCATAACATTTCTCTACGTATAGTTTCGTTCAAAGATTACTTTTTCTTTTCGGCAACGACAAACAATTCACTCAACGATCAGACTTCGCTTGTATTATTAGTCGCGTCAACGCCCGCGAAAACCTCGGAATTTTGTGCCACAGGTCGGATCGGGATGCGGTTTTCTGCATTCTCTTCCAAAACGATCATGTAAAAATGTGCCTGAGAAGATTTTCCCCGGAGACCGAAAATTGGCCCGCTGCAGGCCAAAGTGCACGCGAAAAATGCATTATCTGGGAGGCCTTTTGGAAGATTTTTAAATTTGATAAATAAGGGTCAGAACTCGCCCGGATCGGGTACTCGGGGGTTTTCGAGGCCGCTGATCACGAATATAATGTTCAAATTGACCTTCGAACACCTGGTGCACCAGAACCTGACCCAAAACGTCATCTCCGGGAGTTTTCCTGACACAATCAAAGAAGGTCAACCAAAAATAATTTCGGGGGGTTTTTTGGCCCGCTGAATCCAAATCTGGCATCGGCGAGCACCCCACTGGCACCTGATGCACAGAAACCCGGGCTAGAACGTCGTCTTCGAGAGTTTTCTTGACAAGACTGCCAAAACCCACCCGAAAATCATGAGAGGGCAGTTCTGTGGGGCGGTGGTCCCGAATTTCACGCCGAAACAACTCCCGGAACACCTGGTGCACCAGAACCTCACCCTAAACGTCATCTCCGGGAGTTTTCCTGACACAATCAAAGAAGGTCAACCAAAAATAATTTCTAGGGGTTTTTTGGCCCGCTGAATCCAAATCTGGCACCGGCGAGCACCCCATTGGCACCTGGTGCACAGAAACCCGGGCTAGAACGTCATCTCCGAGAGTTGTACAGACACGACATGTAAAAATTGTGAAGGCTCTAGCTGCACCAACACTGACGAATATTCAGTAGAAACCCTTATAGCGGCGGAGAGAGAGGGCTTAGATGAAGAAGACTGTCCCCTTCACAATATGACAGTTGTTGAGGAAGAAAATGAGAAGAGTTCTGATGTGTCATTTGATGATGGAGTTGATATTCAGCGTATATAAACATTGATGTTATTAATTTATGAACGAGAGAAAGTTTGAGTTGGGTTGAATTTGATCTGAATTGAATAAACAGTTTTTAATCCGAAATTGTATATATATTGACTTCTTTATTTACTTTACATCAATTTCTCTACTCCTCGCATTGTGTAAGTAGAATCAATAATTCCACAAGATGTAAAGATAAAAATCCCAGCGTGGCAGGGGTCGAGAAGGTTGATTTGGACGTGAAATTCGGAACCACCGCCCCACACAACCGCCCTCTCATGATTTTCGGGTGGGTTTTGGCAGTCTTGTCAAGAAAACTCTCCAAGACGACGTTCTAGCCCGGGTTTCTGTGCACCAGGTGCCAGTGGGGTGCTCGCCGATGCCAGATTTGGATTCAGCGGGCCAAAAAACCCCCCGAAATTATTTTTGGTTGACCTTCTTTGATTGTGTCAGGAAAACTCCCGGAGATGACGTTTTGGGTCAGGTTCTGGTGCACCAGGTGTTCGAAGGTCAATTTGAACATTATATTCGTGATCAGCGGCCTCAAAAACCCCCGAGTACCCGATCCGGGCGAGTTCTGACCCTTATTTATCAAATTTGAAAATCTTCCAAAATGCCTCCCAGATAATGCATTTTTCGCGTGCACTTTGGCCTGCAGCGGGCCAATTTTCGGTCTCCGGGGAAAATCTTCTCAGGCACATTTTTTCATAATCGTTTTGGAAGAGAATGCAGAAAACCGCATCCCGATCCGACCTGTGGCACAAAATTCCGAACTTTGTACCCATTTCCGCGAGCGTTGACGCGACTATATTTAGATACTCGATATTTACGATTTTAAAACTAATTGAATTTTTTTTAATCTGACTTTAAATTATAAGGATTATGCACACAAGCCTTTTCACCACTTCAAAGTTACAACTCTCGAGAAGAAAAATAGGTTAAAAACCTACAACGACAATGAGTACCAAATGATACAGATTTAGATTCTAAATCATATAAAAAATAAACAAAGATGTGTCATTCAAATCGATAACACAGGAATAAACCGGAAGTAGGGAAGACAGGGGCTTGTTGTAAAGGAAGTAACTAGTAACTGCAGGTTTTATCCGTTAATATGAACCTTATATATCAAACAAATAAATACCTTCTAGGACATTTTCAAAAGGTCTTCAATACGCTATGTTACAACAAAAAAGATTTTCACAAAATAAAATTTCAATACCAAATGAAAATACAGTACTGGAAAGCGATAAAATTTTTTATTAAACTACACAAGGCTTCCAGAATACCGACAGAACCAATTAATTTTTATATCACAGTCCAAATAGACTAAAATTATTGAATTAATTGTATTGACCCTTACTGTTTGAAAGTCCATTTTATTAAGAATAATAAAAATAATAAAAAACCTTAGTTTTTTATATAAAACTTTCACTTTTAATGTTTTTTAAAAAAATGACATATGTTTCGCTTTACTAAGCATCGTCACATTGACATATAAAGTTACATTTTGTTTATTTGTAGTTAACTATCTGATGTTGAATCGGTAATATTAAGGCTAGATTAAGTATGGAAGTAATAAGATATAACAATATTAAAGCTTAGATGTTATTAGCCCTAAGGGATTATCCTGGATGTATCTCCCTCTAAGATCAGTATAACTGTGCAATGATATAGAAAAACCAGGAAAAAACTATATAAATGTGGTGTAGATTATGCCGGTCCAATCCTGATCAAGGACGGATCAATTCGTAAACCTATTGTAAATAATCACAATTTACAAAAAGAACTTTTTATAATAGAAAGTTTTTTACTGATTTATAGGTCATATTTTGTGTCATCTCAACAATGCACAGCATCCCTGACATTGTAAAAATATTAAGTCATACCACGCTGTGATTGATCATAGAGAAGATTGTTTCCTTGTTAACAAAATCAAAGGTAGTTGTATGTAAAAACTTTCTAAAACAGTTTATTTTATTACCAGTTAAAATAATAATTACTGTTTTCACATGTATAAACAAAAAAAAAAAGAAAAAAACTTCTCTGTCGCGTAATCGATCCCATTATGATAACATAACAGAACTGACACAAGTGGACTGATCCGCCGCCTAACCAACTACGCTACGAACGATTTATTTAATAACTTTCAAAATAATATTATCTATGCACAACTTAGATCATGTTTAATATCAATTCGGTATAATTTTCGAAATCTATGTATATGCCTAAACACACTTGAAACATGCATTATCATCCAGTTCTTAGCTATCCTGAAAATTTCAGAGCTCTAGGTAGTCGGGAAATAGGTTTAAATTCGATTACAAATTCCACGGAATGACATAGAGACACAGAACACGGCGAAAATATAAAAACTTTCAAAAAAGGCATATATTTGTTTGTTTGTGTGTTTCTCAACTAGAGCCGTACATTTAGACATAGCCAATGATTTAACTACAGAAAGTTTTTTAAATGTATTAAAAAGGTTTATATCAGCAGATATAATTTTTTCCTGGTTTTTCTATATCATTGCAAAGTTATACTGATCTTAGAGGGAGATACATCCACGATAATCCCTTAGGGCTAATAACATCTAAGCTTTTATATTGTTATATCTTATTACTTCCATACTTAATCTAGCCTTAATATTACCGATTCAACATCAGATAGTTAACTACAAATAAACAAAATGTAACTTTATATGTCAATCTGACGATGCTTAGTAAAGCGAAACATCTGTCATTTTTTTTTAAACATTAAAAGTGAAAGTTTTATATAAAAAACTAAAGTTTTTTATTATTTTTATTATTCTTAATAAAATTATTGGTTTATAATAATCCACGTTGACTCTTAATATACTTATTATCAACCAATAGTAATCAGTAAAAGAAGGACCCAATAAAAACTGCATGTTTTGCTGACTGAAGTCTGAATGTAAAAAAATCAAAAATTAACTTTTAACGAAAGTATATCTATTTGCTTTTCGAAGATGTAGACTCCCTATGAAATTAATACGAAAGGTAAGAAAATTCTTCTAGGGCTACCATCAAGATTGTAAATTTTAACATAATATAAATAAGCATAGCAATAAAATCTCTTCAAAATATTTAATTACTACAAAACTAATTTATTTAATGACTGCTTTTGACGGATCTTATTCGTTTCTTATTAAGATCAAATGGGAGTTAAATATTTATGTTATTGCCACATCAACATCTTTGAAAACCAAATAGGGAATTATATTAAAACGAATACTCTGTTGTTCATATGTCCTATTCTGTGAGAGATTAAATTAACTTATGTAAAATAGCTCAGTCTATCTGTGAAAAAATGAACGATTTCACGGAAAAATCTTCTTCAGATATTTGAAGGTTCTAAATGGTGTTTGGGGGGTAGTAGATAAAAAATCCGTAAAAAGGTACAGCTACAATAATTATGCTTTGTTTTTTTTTAAACAATTTCAAAAATCGTAAAACTACTTTTTCGTCAATAAAATTTTTCTGTTACATTTTAGAGGAAAATAGTTTAAATAAAAGTTGTGGATTTTAACGAGTTCTTTAATTCAAGAGTTGTTTAATTGAAATCCATAAATAATTAACTGAGATAATTGCAAAAAACCCTTAAAATTTTTTCAGCGCGCTTTAATTTGTACCGTACCGTAAACTGAGCTCAAGCAATTCCCCTTCTACTTTTTCGTATCTGTACTTTACGAGTACCATCACTTTAACGAGTTATAACTTTTTACTCCTTCTTTACTCATGCAAGCTATAAATTGGATCATAAAAATTAGATCGTCTTTTATAATCAGTTGTTAATAAACAATAAAGATATGATTTTTTAAAAAAAATGTGCTATCTTGGCTCCTATTGATCGTAGAATGTTATTTAAAAAAAAATGTGTGTTTTTTACCAAATTTTCAAAGAGTCTACTTAGAAGTATGTAAAACAAAAATTGGCAAAGTTATTTTAATTGTTTATAAGCTAAAAAGTAACCCCTTTTTCAAATAGTTTTTTAAATAACAATTTTAATAAAAAATTCATTTCTTTTTTTAAATATCTGGAATATTAAGCTTCAAAGAATCGATAGCGACCTGCTAAATACCTCTAGAGTCACTGTATGGGCAAGCAGAGATGTTTAAACATTGGCTCTCTGAAAAAAAACCTTATTAAACAAATTAAATAAGTTAGAAACTATTTGGCCAATCTGGCTGAAATTTTGCGCAATTAAAAAACACATTAGTGGATACAATTTCAACTAGTTGTATTCTATGTAATTATGCACAAAAAAAAGTTATTAACAATTAATTAAAAAGTTCGAAAATAGGTGTTTTTAAAGGTTTTTTGCAATTATCTCAGTTAATTATTAATGGATTTCAATTTAACAACTCTTGAATTAAAGAACTCTTTAAAATCCACAACTTTTAGTTGGACTATTTTTCTCTAAAATGTAACAGAAAAATTTTATTGACGAAAAAGTAGTTTTTCGATTTTTTGGATTGTTAAAAAAAAAACAAAGCATAATTAGCTGTACCTTTTTACGAAGTTTTCATCTACTACCCCCTAAACTCAATTTAGAATCTTCAAATATCTGAAGAAGATTTTTTCCGCTTTTTTTCCTTCTTGACTGAGCTAAAAGTGTTTTACGTTAATTATCTCTCGTCACATAAATTATTTAAGTCTTATTTTATACATTTTAACAGTCGTGATGTTTTTCAAATTTATTAATAATTACAAACATTACTAAAACATAATACCTGTAATTCTGTATATAACTATAGGTAAAAATGCGGGACGTATGTAAGTAGGTACCTGTATGTATGTAATAATAAAATCAGGTCTTACGAGAAACTGTCGTGCGTGCGTGTTTTTTTTTTGAGGTAAAACTTCTTTAGGCGCGACTAGGGGTAACTCAGTAATTCTAACGGACGTGACGTCATATTCTAACGTAAGGCAGAAAACCTGATACAAAAAACCTAACACGATTCCGCCTACTATATTAAATAAAAGTTAAATCTGTAATTGTATATTATAGTAGGAACATAATATACAAAATTCTGCTGACCTGTCAAATTGCCAGCTTGTCAACCAAAATACATTGTTGGTGAATAATTTTACGCCTAAAATTTGTGTATAAAGTGTTTGTTTTAAATATCAATAAACAAAGTGGATTTATTAATGAAGAAAGTGATAAAAAAATTTTAAATAAAAATGAGTGAGTACTCTATATGCATACATTTTTTTCCTGTGAATCGTTAAAAAAATCAATGTTGAAATCTCCACAAAGAATAAAATATATAAAGTTATTTGTACAGAAAATTAATGCACTATAAAGTCTATCTATAAATGTATTGAAATTTCCAAATGGGGATCTATAAATATTTAATATACAACATGTGGTTTGAAGTATTTTAAAAGAGATACTGGAGATTTCAATATCTACTTCAAGTGATAAATTAGTCAAAAAATCGTGTTTCTTAATATCTATGGAAGGTTTTATCAAAATTTGTACACCGCCATGTGATTTTTTTTTATAGTTCTATTAAAGTAACAGTAACAGAGTAATTATTAAATCGTATTTAGCCGATATTGTCATTATTGGACCATGTTTCGGATAGACATAATATGTCTGGTTCATATTGCTTTAAGATTAGGTCTATTCTATTAGTTTTGTTAGAAATTGATTGACAGTTAACATTTAAAATACGGAAGAAATTATCAGATTTCTCATTATTTTCACACACACAGTTCTTTATGTTTCTACTGACTTCCTTGCGATACGTACGGCAAAACTTTTAATTAGCTAACCTAACCTAACCGTTAATTTCTGTCAAAATTTTTTAAAACGTGAAAGTGAAATTAATGGATTTTAGATAAATTTCAAAACAAAATAGTTGTCACTTGAATAAAATGGCGGTTTCTCAAGAATATTTTACTCTTTCATCAATAAATAATAATAATAAACGAAAAAATCAAAAACCTGTAGCTACTTGTTAATAAACATATTTTGAATTTAAATTTATTTTGCGATGATACGTACGTCAAATAAGTTTTACTTCAATCGCGCGTAAAGGTTACACGCACACTCTTTTTTATATCTTAAGGGTGTATTTTCCATGTGATACTTTTTTTCTGTTGCTCTTTACAAAAATAAAACATGTTAAATAAATGCGGAATTGACTTATCCTCGTACCTGTAAACAAAGATCAAGCTTGGTCCTTGGGTATTGCTTAATACCTACAGTAGTGGAATTAATTCTGGACATTTTTCAATGCTTAATATCTTTATAAAGTAAATAGTTTGTTGGATAACCTTTGTTTTTAAGGACTGCCTCTATTCTCCGAGACATTGAGCTTATGAGGCCAGTCAGATCAGCTAGTATGATCACTTTGAACTAAACTTGAATGATGGATTCTATCAGTTCTCTCTTGTTACTGGTGTTTCAGCAAGACACTAAAACTTTAAAATTGGATCATAGATTTTCTATAGAATTTTGGTCTTCACTGTTTCCGGGCCAAGATAGAACAGCGATGTGATGGTAGCTTTTAGCGGTATGACTTGGCGCTCCATCTTGTTGAAAGATTCACTTCCGATTGTTGTCTCATACAATTCATTGATGGGAGGCAGCAGTTTTCGTTCCAGACCAGATACTGGGTATTTTTTTTCTGTAATATTGCCATCTAAGATGTTCAGACGCCCTACCTCATGACTACTCATGCATGCCCACACTTCGATACTCACAGGATGCTTTATACTGGCTGTGGTGCATTCGGGTAAACGATTTTCACTAGCGCGGCGACGAAAAAACTTCACTGTCGAAGACACTAATTTTGATTTCATCGCTAGTCTTCATCTGACCATTCTTTATGTGCTAGGCACCAGTTTGTTCGTTTCTGCCTTCCACATGCCATCACCGCACAATTTCTGCTCACGATTCTGTCCAATATTTCCACTCTAGATGTTTTAAGGATGTCGTTAATATCCTTCTGCAAAGACATACGACACATCCTGCTCCGTATAAGTTGTTTGCACCGATCCAGTGTTTTCAAAGCGTTTGCAGAGTTTACTTACACCCCATATCGTGACGCCACAACCCAATCTGTTTGCTATTTCTTGATATGTAAAGCCTTTTTTACGGAAGCGACCACGCATGCTAAAGAAAGAGTCTGGGAAGCGCGAAGGTATAAAGTGCGGGAGGCGCTCGAACAACCCGATAAGCATCGTAGTTGAATGTAGGTACGAATCTTTCACCGCTTAATTCAAAAATGTAAAATTTGATATTCAAGTCTGTAATTATTATAATATAATATCGGATGGCCATAAAATCAGGCAATATTCTCATCTAAAGTCTGACGCGAACAAAATCGCGGGTAAAAGCTAGTAACAAATAAAATAACTTACCTCTTTTCTCAACGACCAATCGACACGTTTTGGTGTATTAAGGGCCACATTCAAAAATATTTACACTAATATCATAAAATCACATTATTCAGATACTTATCACACAAAACATAATGGCTGACTGAATTTATGATAAAATTGCTTGTATTTATTCACAAAGATCCCTGATTAACCCTAAGAGCAAATTCACGCATCTTTGTGATTTGTCGATTAAAGATATGTGACATTTAGTGTTAGATACGAGAATTGTATCTTTTGACGTAAATTTAATATTTTTAATTTAAGAATTACGAAATATTCATATTATAAAACTTGCTTATTGTCTGTACCTCCATAGGCACTTGCATCTCACTGACGTCATTGTGAAGTATATGCAAGTGGAACCAATGCGAGGTTTGTTAGTGGCCAGCTTTAACTTACTATCATTGTCTTATTAACGCGTGATAGAAAGAGATACATTTAAGACAAATAGCTAGCGGCGCTAGCGTAGTTCATTATGTTCTCCAGTATCTCTCTCTATTGCGTGGTAATGAGACAAAGATAGTAGGTAAGTTTTCTAAGTTAAACATGGCAACTAGCATTTATTCAAACCTCGCATTGGCTCCAGCTGTTACAATGACGTCAGTGACATGCAATGGGGTATCGAGATATAGTATATCACTCTTAGAATGAAATAAAAACATATAATAATTATTATACAATACCAAAAACGATTTATTTTTTAAAAGGGTCTAAAATAATTGCCGCTACTGTATATGATCTACTAAACATAAATTTCTATCTCACAAATAGTAAAACTGAAACATTAGTGGAGGCGGTCTGAAGTTAAATTGCAATCTATCTTGAGCAATGGCTAGATCCAAAATTATTACCTACACACTATCCAATACATATTTAGTGAAGTGAATATATACTAGTTAAAGTCGTTGCTATGAAATTTCCGATGCACGTCATGCATGATGAAAATTGGTTATCAAATTCTACAGATAAATCATATCTGTTTGTCATATTTGTTGCTTTACTAGATTTAATTGGGCACTTGGAATACGTAAAAGACAATGGCCATAAAAAGTTTTTTTACGGTTCTTGAAATAGTAGTTTACGTCACAAGACCCAAAAGTGGTCTTTTACTGGACGAGTGGGCAAATTGCAGGGCGACCCCTGCAAGCCTTCGAGTCCAGTAAAAGCACTTTTGGGACGTATTACGTACAATTTTTTTAAAAAAAACGGGCATTGTTGTACCACAAACTTCATATTATTCAGTTTACATTTTTATAACAAGAACTCTTTATTAACTAATTTTAACATTTTTTTTTAACAAACCTTGCTTGGGTGGCCGTCTTAACAATTTCATCTAGTATAATTTAATCTTCCATTAATTCACATTCAATTGGATCATTTTAAACATCAATTTTATAATAAATTTCACGTTTTCAACTAAACGTCAAAATATGTTATTGTATAGTTTTAAATATATACAAAACTCGGTTACCATGGAAACAATTGACGCTATCTTAGACTAACTTTTTTTTATTGCTTTTTTTTCATTAAAAATAGGCCAGAAAGTAAATAAAAATAAGTCCGGTAAAAGCTTTTACCGGACTCATTTTTATTTTCTGGCCTTGTCCGACAAAATGAGATTTTCTGACCTAAAAATAAACCAGAAAGTATTAATTTCTGGCCGGTTTAAAAAAAATGTTTATTTTTATATTTTACAATAGTTTTTAGCATTAAAACTAAGCAAAAACATTTCCTGACACACCAACAAAAAATTATGGTTGCCCCATTATAATTCACTTTATTTATTTAAAATCCTTTTAAAAATAAGGGCTGATAAAGATTGCTTAATAAATCATAAAATATTTCGAATAGGTGTAGCTTTTATCGCTAAAAAATAAAACGCTTTCACTCGTATAGGGTCAGATTTGAAGTAAATAAAACTGAAATCCAAATTTTTATGCAATTTGGTGATGCTTGGTAAATTTATACCCGTATTTTACATCATTTACATGGCAATACCTACTACTTAAATAAATTGGTATTTATATGGGTATAAAAACATATTTATCAGATATTCTTCATCCAGTACAAATAGAGCAACAACGTTAGATTTCTATTCGTAGCAATTGTATAGACATGTTTGAAAGCTGTAATGTGTGTATGATATTAAAAAAAAAAAAAAAAATTCCACTCATGAGTTTGAAATATATTTTTATTTAATAGATTACAATGGTTGAAACCGCATTTCAGCTATACTAAAGATTGAAAATCTAATACTGCCGAAATTTCGACGATTTTGACATTTTAATTTTATGAAGAATAACATCAGTAAAAAATAAGTAAAAGTGATTTAGAAAACAGAGATATAGAACCAGAAAAAATTGTAAAGAGACAGAAAATGCATTTTCAAATTTAATTCACAAAGAATCAATGCATATTTATAGTTTATGGACTGGAGAATTAAGAAAGGCACTAATACGTTTTTCAAAGAAGTCTTTGGAGTGTATTTTACTGAATTGTCGAAGGAGAAAAAAGCCTCAACACTCTGGGCTCAGTACTCAATGTTGAAGGCGACTATTTTAATTAAAAACAACATTGAAATTTAAGAGTATTTTTAATTAAGATCATTTTAAAAACGGCGACTTGATGGATATCATCCACAAACATCTAAAACTTGCTCCAAAGCAAAAGTAACAAAATTTTTACCCGAAGCTCCTGATAACGTTTATCTGTTTACAAAAGTAAATTTATGATGAATAACTTTTGTTTTAACTATATTTATATATTTTTAAAATTTAGAAATTAAACAAACAAGAAATTATTAAACTGACATTAAGGAGAAATTGAAAAAATGTCACATCCAGTGGGACTCGAACCCACCATCACTGCCTTATACGCAGGCACGCTTTAACCACTTAAGCTATTGGATGATCAAGTGGTTAGGAAGCGAAACGTTATAATGAATTCAAATTCCATCAGATATGACATTCACTCACTTCCTCCTTAAGCACATGTTACATGACGTTAATGAGAGAGAAGTTTTGTCAAGTCAAATCGACAATTGATACATCAAACTCTAGTCACTTTATTTGTGCCCTGTCTTATATTTTTATTCGGTTAGGAGACCGGAACCATTGATTTTTAGTAAACTATTATTTTTGAGATAACTCTCAACGTATTTTTGAAATTTAGAAATTAAACAAACAGTTTAATAATTTCTTGTTTGTTTAATTTCTAAATTTCAAAAATACGTTGAGAGTTATCTCAAAAATAATAGTTTACTAAAAATCAATGGTTCCGGTCTCCTAACCGAATAAAAATATAAGACAGGGCACAAATAAAGTGACTAGAGTTTGATGTATCAATTGTCGATTTAACAAAACTTCTCTCTCATTAACGTCATGTAACATGTGCTTAAGGAGGAAGTGAGTGAATGTCATATCTGATGGGATTTGAATTCATTATGGGTGCGTTCCACTAAGCGCTCACAACGATCAAAATGCTCCTTTAGTCGTTCCACATAACGACCGCGGTCGTTGTGGTCGCGGCGAAAACGTCACTCATGACGTCATGACTAACGCTCACGCGAAGCTCACAACGACCCATCTCAAGAGGTGGGTCGGCGTGAGCGTTGAGAAAATTAGCCGCGCTTTCAAAACAAAAACCAACAAAAATGGCTACTATAGATATGCGCAAGAAAATTATTTACCTGAAATGACTTTTGAATTCATCATCGGAGTAACGATAAACTACGTTATCGTAAGCAATAATACGTGGTCGAAGTTTTCTTTTTTCTCAATCATATTTTTGTAAAATTGTAGACCATTCTTCATCTGAACTGGATGAACTACTTTTTGAAGCATTATTACGACGCATCACCAAATATCCAACTGTTGCCGTCAAAGACATTAATAATATTCGAACTTAAATTAATTAAATACACCACTAAGTATCTATTCTTTTAATATAAATCAATGTAATGATAATTATTTGTTTATTTATAAGGCTTTCAGATTAAAACTTAACCTCTTAAATATTTTGTGTTCTTTTTACTAACTCCCCATTTGTATTATTTACCTCCACGCTCAAAACGAACCATAGTCCATTCCACTTGGGCTTACGACAGTAACGCTCGCAGGTAAGTGGAACGGGAAAAACTGTGGTCGTGAGCGTGATCGTTGTGATCGCTTAGTGGAACGCACCCTATAACGTTTCGCTTCCTAACCACTTGATCATCCAATAGCTTAAGTGGTTAAAGCGTGCCTGCGTATAAGGCAGTGATGGTGGGTTCGAGTCCCACTGGATGTGACATTTTTTCAATTTCTCCTTAATGTCAGTTTAATAATTTCTTGTTTGTTTAATTTCTAAATTTCAAAAATACGTTGAGAGTTATCTCAAAAATAATAGTTTACTAAAAATATATCTATATATGTTTTTATGTTATTTTTATCTTGGAAATATCAATTTTTTGTAATTATCAAATTGGAAATTGTATGAGACAATTTGTTGGTATAAAGGAAATTAGCACAGTAGCAAAAACGGTTGCTACATATTTAAATTCAAGCAATCCCACTGAATATACATAGATGAATCTTTATCGGCAAGAAAAGATACAGCGTCAGCGGCCAAATTATTTAATGAAAAGCTATCAACTAGTTCGAGTTCTAAATAAATCTACACTATTAAATACTAACGGAACTTATCATATAAATAAAAATAATGCAGATAAATTTGTGAATACAATTAGCGATAATGGCACAAATTGTTCGATAACTGTTAAAATATACCAAAAATAAAACATTTCTACATTTAATTGGTTTTATTAATAGGTGATTAATTATAATTTCATTCGTAGAGAAAATGGTATATGCCACTCGTGGTTGACAAAATTTCAATATCTCGAGTTACTTTTATCAACGGGCGACATTGAAATTTCATTTCAACCACTTGTTCCATAATATACTATTTATTCATCTAGAGATTCATCAATTTTTTAATAAACGCATTTTAAAATAAACAATTTAAGCGTCAAAGCAATTATATCTTTTTAATTTAAAACTTGTCTTTAGATTTGAAGCCAGCAAAGAAATTTTTTAGAGGGAAAATATACAAGAACTGAGATTAGGTAAATTAATATCGATTAATAAAAAAAGTATTACAAATTAATAGAAAAATAGCTGGTTTTAGTTAGATACTGTCACTAATTTTTTTCTACAATTCGTTTAAATAGATCTGAACTTCTTAGGGTCTTATTAGGGTGAGGAAAAAGTATGGAAACCCCGTGGTAACTCAAAAACCATTGGTCACAGAAAAAAACATGTAAAATATAAAATTTATGGTTTTGCCCTGGCTATTAGATGGTTAAGATGGAGTTGACCATGACCATGACCATCATGGTCAGGCGATGGTCAGGTCAATTTTTTTAAATGGAAACATGTATTTTTGACAAAGGGAATCGAAAGAGCCTGAAATTTTACGTCCAAATATGACCTTGACAATTTTAAAAAAATTACCACGATAGTCATGGTCAAACTAAAAATTCCTAGAGCATCGCAATAACTCAAATTGTATTAGTCGCAGGGAAAAACTTCCAAGACTTAAAGTTTATGGTCTGTCCCTGGCTATCAGATGGTTAAGATGGATTTGACCATAACCATGATCATCATTCATCATCACAAGATATGCATTAAGGTCCAACGTGACCTGTAGAGGTCGTATGAAGGTCAAATTGTACTTTTAGGAAAATCTTGCAGAATCTGCGTTCAGAATAAAAGTTTATGATAGAGCTTTACTAATTTTTAATGAAGAAAATAACGACGATTTTGGACTCTATTAAAATCTTTTCAAGGTCGTTTTTTTGTGAGACCACAAAAGAGCTCAAATGAAGGTCTAGAGTAGATTTTGTCTAACCAGAATCCTTCTTTTAGCACTACCCAGAAACAACGAGTTGGACGTAGAAGGATTCTGTTCCCTTTGGGGTGCATTTTTATAGTGAGTTCCCCTTGCCTCCTACTTAGAGTGATTTTTTATAGTGAGTTCCCCTCACGATGGTCTAGGTTTTTTTAGTTTGACCTTGACCATGAATATCATGGTATAATTTTTAAAAATTGTCAAGATCATATTTGGACGTAAAATTTCACGCTCTTTTGATTCCCGTTGTCAAAAATACATGTTTCTATTTAATAAAAAAACTGACCTGACCATCGCCTGACCATTATGGTTATGATTATGATCAAATCCATCTTAACCATCTGATAGCCAGAAAAAGACCATAAACTTTAAGTCTTGGAAGTGCATATATCCTAGTTTATTTATGTTAATAATGTGTTAACTTCATATAGTACCAAATTTACAAAGCAATTTTTAGATATTTAGTTTAATATACTGTACTAAATATCAAAACTTTAAATTCTGTGTTTTCATTTTACAGAGATGTGACTATTTTATTTTTTTTTTCCAGGTAAACACGAGCATCGCTTTTGGGAACCATACACATTTGAGGGGTAAGAATAATCACAATTTATAAAAGAACTTTTTATAGTAGAAAGTTTTTTTTGGTGATTTATAAGTCATATTACTATTATTAAATTAATACTCCCTTGGCAAATAGCGCTTTACAAGATAGATTACGGCATAGTTCACAGTATAGTCTAAAATTTTTAAAATTTTTCTAAATTAGTTATTTTATTAACAGTTAAAATAATAATTACTGTTGTCACATGTAAAACAAAAAAAAAAATTCTCTCTCGCGTAGTCGATCCCATGATAACATAATAGAACTGTCACCTTGATTCATATCCGACGCTTAATCAACTAGGCTACGAACGACATATTTAAAAACTTTCAAAATGATAACATGTATACACAATTTATATCATATTTCATATCAATTCAGTATAAATTTCGAAATTAATGTATATGCCTAAACACACTTGAAACATGTATTGTCATCCAGATCTTAGCTATCCTGAAAATTTCAGAGCTCTAGGTAGTCGGGAAATAGGTTTAAATTCGATTACAAAATTCCGCGGAATGACAGAGAGACAAAGAACACGGTGAAAATATAAAAAACTTTCTAATATACACAATGATTGAATTTATGTATGTATATAAATATTTTAAATATGTATCTTCAAGCATATAAGATACTGGTATGTGAGACAAGAAATAGTATATTACATACCGAGGTGAAAAGTACCTTACTTCCACCGAGGTGTGTATACTATTGTAACGGGATAACCGTAAAGAAAAGGACCTTAATTTAAAAGATTGTTATTCTAGAAACTTCTAAACACACTAACTATATTAAATAATGTTTCTAGAAAATTCTAGAAAGTTTTAAACACACTAACTAGATTAAATAATGTTTCTAGAAAATTCTAGAAAGTTCTAAACACACTGACTAGATTAAATAATGTTGTATATAAGGGGATGTATGGGCAGTTAACGTCAGTTCAAGTTCAAATATTCACAAGAGTTCATTGTATTGTCAAGCAGTTTAGACGTTATTCAGCAGAGTTTAGTGTATCTTAACACTTTTGTAAATAAATTGTGTAAATGTCCCCGCAAGTGTTTCACTATTTTATTTACAATCGTTTAAAAATAATATGATGAAATTATATTAATATTAATTAAATAATCAATTATGAGTAACATTTATTTCACTCCAATCTTCCTGTCTAGCAATCTATGAAAAATTTGACAGTTTTCGTTGAAGTAAAATTTATTTCTCCACGACCATTAATGAATGTAATAATTCCGAATTCATTTTTAATAATAGAAAGTGTTCATTCTCACTCTTGAGATAGAATATTCATTCTGAAACACTTGCATGTATTTCCATTCTATAACTAGTGACGGAATAACATTCTGTAATTGCTCAACAAAAAACATAGATTGCCCTGCGAATTTCAAAACTGTCACTCAGTTTGTCAGTGCGACGTTCTAATTGTTTTCCTACACATTTCAATTTAAATAAACAGAAGTATTACATGGTCGTGGAGAAAATACAGTCTGTTACACGGTTACAATGAAAATTCGATTACTCGTGGTTCCTCTCGCTCGCGTTCGGAATTCTCCACTCGTATCGAATTTTCATTCTAACCTTGTTACAGAATATACTATTCTATAATAATTCGTGGTTTATTTTTTTGTAATTGAGAATATTGCAATATGTCCAACAATGAAGAAGATTGTATAGCCCCAGAAATACGTGACGCTGTATAAGCAATGACGTTAAATCTCTTACCTGAAAAAAGTAAAAAAAGGTATAAGAAAACGTACGAAATTTACCACGAATGGTGTATTAATATATTGATATATCAAAATATAAATAACTAATATCGTTTTTAGAAAAACAAATTGTGGGTCATAAACCTAAAAAATCCAGCATATTTAAAAAACAAACATTTTTACAGGATGCTCCTTTTGATTTTCTTCCCCAGAATGTATGTATAGCTTGCTAATTACATGTATAATTTCATTCATAAATCTTTTAGGTTGATTTAATAATTGGCATCTCAGGCGTCTATCGAACTGATGAACTATTCAAAATGCAAATAGATCATGTGAATCTACAAAAAGAAAATCATTATTATTCCTGACACAAAAACGCATCATTCGCGAGCTTTTGTCAATAACAAAAAGTATTGTACACAGAAGATTACAGAATATACCAATCTTTGAAAAAAATATAGAAGGAGATAGATTTTTTCTGCAAGCAGACAAGGAAAATTACCAAAGCAGCCATTATGACACAATTCTGTTGCTAAATTTCCCAAAAAATGTCATTTATTTACAATTAGACAATATAGAAACATATACTGGTCATTGTTTTCGTCGAACGGCAGCTACTTTATTTGTAAATAATGGTGGAGATGTTCTTAATTTAAATCGTTTAGGAGACTGTAAATCAAGTAGGTACTGTTGCTAAAGGTTGTGTTAAAAATTCACTAGACTGTCAAACAAAAATTGCAGGCATGTTAACCCATGATCAAAAAGAACTTATTCCTGGTCCGTCAAAATCCAGCACACAAAAATATTCTTTTTTCAATGAATACCTTTAAGAAAGTATAACTATTAATAATCAAAGCCACGACAATTCTACGATAAATTTTTACTTATATACTAATTCTAACGCTTCAAATAGTGTTTAATTTTATGTTAATTATTATAATATTTACCTATCTGGTACCTACCTATTGTTCGCTCTGTTGTTGTTATTGTTACGTTTCTCTTTATAATAAATTCCATTGAATTTAATAAAAATATATAATGTCTACACAATTGTTTATTCTACAATACAATTCGTTATTATTATTCTGGAATCTGTAATCGTTACAAAACGTAGTTGTTTACATTTGAGGTTATTTTTTGTCCTTTCTTTCTGATGTGTGTTCGGCTAGTGCCTTATCCTTATAGTTTACTTTATTGTTTTTTCGGGTGCTGGATGTTGGTTTTACTTAATATAGATTTATCTCAATCTTTTTAACCAAGGTTTTTTCAGTAGGTACATAAATATGTTTTTACAGAAAGTTTCGTTTTGGTTTTTGTCGTTATACTGGTTGCCTATTTACCGATATAAAACGTTTTCCATATTTGCCAATTTTAATGATTTCTATCTATTGAGGCGCTTAACCAATGGTAAAGGGTGGAAAGTAGAAACTGGTTAACAATTGTCTACTTTCTATCTGTTTTTAGGGTGGAAAACCGTCGATTTTTAAATGATTGTGAATAAACTTTAACCCTTCAACCATAACTAAGTTAAAATAAAAAATATATTTGTTATAGTATTAACTATTACTTAGAAATATGTTTTTATTATATTAATTACTTGTAGAATCTGTAAAATGCAAAACATTAAATTTTCGAAATTTTCTAATCTGCTTCGAATTTATTAAGATATTGTTTTTGTACAAAAGGTATTACTCGATTGTCGAAAAACTAAAGAACAAAAAAAAATGTATTCGATCAACCATCTCTAAATCAGTTCAGGTCTGAACATTTTACAGAAAAAAATCCCGACGAGAGCAAAATAAAAATGATTCGGTGGATTATATCGTCGACCCAAAAAGATGCAAGACCCATGATCTTGTAACAGAGGCGTCCTAACCTGACAAATGACTTTTATATTAAAATGAATCTAATGTTGTATATTTTCTACATATATCGTAATTTCCATAGAAGAAAGCATTATGTTGTATCCTTAATCAATATAGAATTAAATTTGATTGTGAAATTGATTTTTATGAAACTGATAATGAATACGATGTTAATATCTATAATAAGTAATGAGTCTGTCAACATAGAAGGTCGGCACCAGAGATAATTTAATAAACTATTTTGTGTATAGGTGGTAGATTAACATTTGATGCACTATCAATAGGTACGAGTTGGAATTTGAAACGGACATTTTTTTCTCCTGTGCGATTATTGAAGTTATACTTCTATTCATGCACTCAGTGGAAAAGATTTGTGTACAGTTAAATGGGAAAAATCATTACATATGTAATGGTGTGAGTAAGAGAGAGACAGACACACTTTTAAGGTATATTGGTTGGTAAAAACAAAGATGAAATATTTATCCATGTTATTAGTCATGACTATAAATCCTTTGAATACCGTTTTCACATTCAGTACTTTAAAAAGGGATAGATATACAAAAAACAGTCTGAACTAATGTATGAATATCATAGTGACGGAACACATGATTATTTGACCGATTATTTTATAATTCTGTCACGTAAGTTAACATATTAAGTTTAGTATTTTATATTAATAATATTAATAATAATATTCAGTAATAAGTATTGTAGTCTAAAATACCGTCACATGGTTGCAGTATATCCTGCACTATGCTTTTGAGGTTATTGGCTACATAAACAGAGTTTTTACGAATAGTCAAGGGAATAAAGCACCAAAACCTTCGAATTTTGTAACGTAAGATGGATCGGAATGCGTTTTTTTGCATTGGATTCGTTAAAGTATCAGGAAATTTGTCGCCTTATTTTATAATGTAAAAATGGAAATTGCATTTCTGCAATCGAAAAGTACATCCCGAACAGACAATAGAGAGAAAACTTACAACTCGGTAAGTATTGCTGAAAATGGGTTCAATTTATAAACTCGGGACTTTTGGATTCGCTGAACACGAATATCACGATTCCAATAGTCTCCGCGGCACTTTGTGTCTAGGGTATTTACCTCTTCTCCTGGGATTTTATGTAAATTCTGTACTAAATCAGTGCACACTTGGTACTCGGTGGTTTTTTGAGTCGCTAAATACGATTATAATAATGGCGATGGTGTTCGAAACACCTGGTGCTTAAGACGAACCTCGTCCCCAGAAATTTTATGCAAATTCGATACAAAAAGAGTGTGCACACGGTACTAGGAGGTTTTTGGGGTTGCTTACCACGAATATCATATAATGAGTTTGCTAAATCATTCGCATACAAATGTATGAATCCGAGCGCGTGCATAGAAGTATAACTTCTGCCGGCAGTCCCACTGACTGCCACATTAGTTTTTTTTAACTAGTTTTTTAGCGTGTTTAAAAATGAGTGTCATTAATCTTAAGCATCTCTTAAACATATCCAACATATAAACAGTTTTCTATGATCGTCCCCAAGATATTCCAACAATAAAATCGCACCGGGTAATTTATGAATTCTCAAACCTTCCTTTCCTGGTATAAATACTGAATCGTAATTCGATTCAAATAAAAAAAAAAAAACTAGTGTGGCAGTCAGTGGGACTGCCGGCAGAAGTTATACTTCTATGCACGCGCATGGATTCATAAATTTGTATGCGAATAATTTAGCAAAATCTTTATATGACATTCGTGGTTAGCGACCCCAAAAACCTCCTTACCGAGTGCACACTCTTGTTGTATCGAATTTGCATAAAATTCCTGGAGATGAGGTCCGTCTTAAGCACCAGGTGTTTCGACGATCATCGCCATTATTAGAATCGTATTTAGTGACTCAAAAAACCGCCGAGTACAAAGTGTGCACTGATTTCGTACAGAATTTACATGAAACCCCAGGAGAAGAGGTAAATACCCTATGCTCCAAGTGCCGCGAAGACATTCGGCATCATGATATTCGTATACAGCGACTCCAAAAACCCCGAGTATATAAATTGAACCCATTTTCAGCAATACTTACCGAGTTGTAAGTTTTCTCTCTATTGTCTTTTAGGAATGTAATTTTCGAATGTAGAAATGCAATTTCCCATTTTTAAATTATAAAAAATAGCGACAAATTTCCTGATACTCTAACAAATCCAGTGCAAAAAAAGCATTCCGACTCATCTTATGTTACAAAATTCGGAGATTTTAGTGCTTTATTTCCTCGACTATTCGTAAAAACTCTTTTTATGTAGCCAACAACCTTAAAAGCATAGAGCAGAAAATACTGCAACCATGTGACGGTATTTTAGACTACAATACAATACTCATTACTGAATATTATTATTAATATAAAATGCTAAACTTTATATGTATACTTACATGACAGAATTATAAAATAATCTGTCAAATAATCATGTGGTCCGTCACTATGATATCCCTTTTCAATCTACTGAATGTTGAAATGGTATTCAAAGGACTTATAGTTATGACTAATAACATGTGGTAAATATTTCATCTTTGTTTTTACCGACCAATATACCTTATAAGTTTTTCTGTCTCTCTCTTACTCACACCATTACGTATGTAATGATTTTTCCCATTTAACTGTACAGAAATCTTTTCCACCGAGTGCATAAATAGAAGTATAACTTCAAAAAACAGTCTCATTTCTTGATTATACACCAGTAAGTCTGCAGTACAGAATTCTATAGTTATGTTTAATTAAATTTTTAAAGTTAGGCAAATATGTAGAAGAAGTTAAAAAAATAAATCATCCGAAAGGACTGGAATATTCGATGTCTTTCTATATGAGCCTACAACCGTTTACCCACATATGATTCTAGCGTTTAGGTTGGGTTTTTGGTCACACTCTGGTTTAATTCGATTCGTCCAGAACACTTACTTGATTCGTCCTTAAACACATATGTGACGTTAATAAAAAGGAAATTTGATATATCAACAATTAAATCATAAAATTCACTGTTTTGTGTCCTGCCTTAAATTTTTGTTCTGGTAGGAATTTTAGCAGTTTAGAATTTCAATAAACCAGAAATAAGATCGAAAGAAATTGATAAAATGTAACATCCAGCAAAGCTCGATTAGTTGCAATCTTTCTTCGATTGTTATAAAAATACAGATATAATCTATATAATGAGCTACAGAAAAGTTTAATAAATATAGTTAAAAAAACAACATGCTTTTAAACTTAAAAGTGGGCCAAATGATTTTTTTATAATAATACCAGTATCTATTATTCGTTCATTAAAGTTTTAAGTTTATTTAAAAATATATTATTAACTTTTTATCTGTTTATGCTTCTACGCGTCAAAAAGACACTAAAAAGGAGATTCAGCATAGCAACAGTTGTAATCACGTGATCAACGATCGCCGTGAACTGGTCAAATTCTCAGAAATTTCTTCTGATAGTCGCATCGGTTTGTGCTGCATTCTAACGTTAATAGTGCGGGGAAATACTCCGAAAGGGGGGTTATTCACACGCTTTTGGACTAGAGTTCTATAAAAAAAGCTTTATTTCTACATGAATAGAGTCAATCGAAAGATATAGAATGTATCTAATAACTTAGTTTCTAGAAACAAAAATACCGTTAAAAAACATTGTCTGTTTTTAAAAATAGGGTGAAATAAATGTTACACTATAAACAAAAGTATTCACATATTTAACTTTGTGTATCCAATAACATAAACCTATAAAATAGTTATATTAGGTAAGCTTTTATTTCGTTTATTAAGGATAGTGTTTCTTGTTTAAATAAAATTTATGACTAAATAAACGTTAAAAATTGACACTTGTGGTTATTGGAACTTCTCCTTTACACAACTATTTACGTTCCGCCTTTGTCGGTAATTCCTTTCTTTGTAACCATTAAATTCCGGATATAAAATAAAAATTACGTTCCATACTCTGCTAAACTTTTCTTTTCTTGTTTCCAGGGCAAAGCTCGGACGTCTACTTTGAATTTTAACAGAAGCGGATTAACTTTCAACTTTCAGTGCTTGAAAGTAATTCAAAGAAAAAAAAATGTAAAATTTATTGAAAGTACTGAATAATTGATAGAAATAAGTCGTTCTTCTAAATCGGATATCACCAACGTAAAGTGTCAAATAAAATTTTTGTTTGTTAAAAACGGTTTAATTACAACTTAAATCCAAATTAAATGACATTAAAGATTAAGTTTGCGCGTGACGATTAAATTATTTTTTAAAACCACGTACATTGACATTTTACTCTACAAGGAACAGTGAATAAAGTCAAAATAAACAAGAGTATAACAGAAAGCTTTGAGGTCAAAGAAGGAGTGTGGCAATATGATCCATTACAATCTATAAGTGCATATGAAATGGACTAATAAGCAATTCGTTCGGGACAATACAAGGATTAGAGCAAAGGAAATATAAATCCGAAGAAGTTGAAAGATTTAATTACTTAGGAACTGTGTTCACTAACTGTGAAAAAAAGATATAGAGGAGAATTATGTCGGGCAACCGCGCTATAATATGTTCTCAATGGGTTGTTAAGAAGCAAAAATATATCTTGTGGATCAGAACTAAGAACCTATAATACTGTAATTTGGGTATGAGAAGTGGTTCCATCTTGCCTAAACCAAATGTCTCGTCCTCTGTTAAACCTCGCTCGACGTGGAAAAGTGGGTAAAATAAATATTGATAACTTGTAGGTAATATTCAGTATTCACAGTCACTGCTATTCTCCGCTTGTCCTTAAAAAAATTGGGGCCGATTATTCCATTTACTCCGATGGCTGCCCAACCCGTTACTTTTGGAGAATGTAGTCGATTTTCGTATTTTTATTGTGGATTATGTTCACACTAGAAAGGACAGTTTTGCTTATTTGGATACCCGTGCAAATGGTAAAGAGCTTCCTCAAAGAGAGGGCTGGGTATCAAATATAGGCATGACGCATGACGGCGGTCTCTTCAATTTGGCACGGTTGAAGGCAAAAACGAAAACTAGGAACTGCTACATAACAGAACTAATGTATGCAGACGACTGTGCATTGATAGCCCATTCTCCAAACCAACTTCAGAAATTAATTTAAGTCGGAAGCTTATCAAGCTCTTGGTGTTAAATTAAACTCATCTAAAACTAAGATTCTGCCAGTGGCTCAGGTCATCAGCGATGTGCAAATCTTTTTGCAATGGCAACAACTAGAAAATGTGAACTTATTTAATTATCTTGGCAGTATTCTAAATACCAAAGCAAATATAGACAAAAAATACATAACAGAGTCAGTGCTGCATCAAAAGCATTCTGCAGGTTGCGCCGCAGAGTTTTTGATAACCACGATCTAACACTTGAAACAAAAATGGCTGTATACCAAGCAGCTATCCTGCCAACTCTACTATATGCATGCGAGGCCTGGGTTCCATAAACAAGACTTATTAAAACTCTTGAGCGCACACAAATGATGTGCGTTCGCTGGTACCATCGAATATCCAATCAAGAGATTCTTAGAAGAACTAAGTGTCTGCCTATAGACACTCTGATCCCCCGTGCTAGTTTACGTTGGGCAGGACATATCTATCGATTGAATGACAATCGGCTAGATAAATGTGTACTTTTTGAAGAACTAAGCGAGGGAGGGTGTCCGTAGACAATGAAAACAAAAAAAGGTTATAAAGACGTTTTAAACGAAACACTGAAAATGCTAATTGGAGCAATTTGAGACAAATAGTTTCGAACTTCCATTCTTAACCCCGACGTAGAAAATTTAACCACACACCTGGAAATTTTCAGTTTCCGAACTGTGACCGCGTAATTTTATTACGAATAGAACTTTGTAGCCACAGGCGCACGTACATGCAATAATGGAATAATAGATAACTTCAAACTCGGCATCGAGTTTTGGAAATACTAATACTATGTCCCGATCTTACAGAAATGTAGCTGAGATTTCATTGTCGCCTGTAGAAACCTCGCTTTATCTCACTCGTCACTTATGCGAACGGCACTCGTCCGGCGATGTTTTGGGCCGGCGCTGTTTTGCTCGCGCTCTTTCGGCGGCGCTCTTATGGCCGCGCTGTTTTGTCCTAGACCCGTATTATTATATATATAGAAAATAATTTATTTGTAAGAAATTACTGTTTTTTTAACAATGCTACAGTATAATTACTTCTAGTTAGGAGTCTATTATTTTGTTATTGTTTATATCCCTTTATCATCTTAAACAAAAATTTCACTTACGTACTTACACTTCCTTTAATTTATCTTAACTAACAAAAATGCTTTTTATTCCTTATGGTTTTTGGTGGAATTGAAAAAACAGAAAATAAATAATTAACTTGTCGGATATGAATAAAACAGCACTGAGGAGATTCCGTACAATACAGAAAAGAAAAAATAAGAAGCTATATATGTAGATTAAACCTGGCTCGACGATGCTAAAAGTTAGAGAGCAAATAAATTTTCATTCTACTTATCGAGCATTTCAAAAGAGAGAAAGTTATAGCGTTAAAGCTTTAAACTTAATTTTTATACATATTTTATATCACAAGAAATTTCCTAATTATTCGAATTAAGAAGGACATAAACGTAGTCAGTAATAATTGTATAAGAAGGATGTCTCTTTAGTTTTGCACACAGCTACAAAAAATATATAGATTTAGAGCTTTATTGCTTTTCAAAATATGTCCCACAAAGATCGATACCCTTTTGAATACGTTCAAACCAATTGATAAAACAGTTACTCCAATCTTTAGTCGACACCTGCAAAATAGCTGTTTAAAACGCATCGATAGTTTCTTCTGACTACTGGAATCGCTGCCTACTTTTTGAATTCTTGATATTTGGGAACGTGAAGAAGTCTTTGGGACTTAGGTCGTGACTATACGGTGGATGGTCTAACAATTCGATGTTTTGAAGCTCCAAAAACTCGAATGTCTTTTGAGCAGTGTGAGCACTTGCATTGTCCTAATATGAGATGATTCGCCGTTGTGTGTTGCTATGTCAGAGTGTCGCAATAAATTATGGTTAACCAAGGTTTATATATTAATCTAAATTTTGATACAAGTTGCGGCCATTTTCTTTGATAAACTTCGAGAACGGATCACTTGTTGCTGTGAGAAAATGGGGGATCCAACAAGAAACCAACTTCGTAACGCCAGTGCTTCATGCAGTATCTTTTGGATCGAGGTCTTTAAAATGCCCAAATATGGCTCTATCTCCCGGACATCCTTAATTATCTGACGAACCGCATCAACGTTTTGCTGTGTGACTGCTGTTTTGGGTATATCTAGCCAGGATTCGACCACGTTGAAATTTGCAATACCAGCGAGAAATAGTTGAATGGTGTGGTGCTTTACTCCCAAAAAGAGAAACCATTTCAGCGATACATTGCTGTTGGGATAATCGTCTCCGAAAATTGTAAAATTTATTAGTCGAAAATGTTCTCTGCTAAGATCCATTTTTAGACCGTATTGTTATTTTCAAAAGTTCGGTGTATCTACTGATTGTATTGCAATGAAGCTCTTGCTTTATGTCAATAAAATATTAACGTTAGATTTGCGTCTGAAGGTTCTATTGGTGGCGCCTTCTAAGCGGCTATATACAAATCTAAAAAAACAACCCTTGTATAATCACATTCAATAAATTGAGATAGCATTCCTGTTTATTGATATCATTTAGGAACAAAGTGAGATATTAATAATAGTTATTTATGTATCAAGGGCGTAAAACAGGCGTTTATGGACCGCAACGTGTAAATAAGAGCCCGAGCCGCAGGCGAGGGCTATTAACACGTAAGGTCCATAAACGCTGTTTACGCCCGAAATACATACAAACTTTTATGCACGACCGACTTAATAATCATTTATAAAAAAACTGCACTGTCAATTGAAAAAAGTCAACTGTCAATTGACAAAAATCTACTGTCAAATATCAACTGTCAAATGCCAACTGTCAATTGTCAAATGTCAACTGTGAAATATCAACTGTCAAATGTCAACTGTAAAATGTCAATTGTCAAATGTCAACTGTCAAATGTCAACTGTCAAATGTCAACTGTCAAATGTCAACTGTCAAATGTCAACTGTCAAATGTCAACTGTCAAATGTCAACTGTCAAATGTCAACTGTCAAATGTCAACTGTCAAATGTTAACTGTCAAATGTCAACTGTCAAATGTCAACTGTCAAATGTCAACTGTCAAATGTCAACTGTCAACTGCCAAATGGCAACTATCAAATGTTAACTGTCAATGGTCAAATATCAAACGTCAACTGTCAAGTTCCAACTGTCAAATGCCAAATTTGAAATGTCAAATCTCTACTGTCACATGTAAAATATTATCTGTCAGCTGTCAAATGTCAACTGTCAATGTCAACGATTGTTTTAATAATAAAACTTATAAAGGATATTTTTTTTTGTGAACAATTTGATATAAATGCCATTTCAACTTGCATGAAATTTATACCTCGAACCTCGATATTATTAACAACTTACCCTGTATAACCATTCACCTAATAATTTGTATTCATTCGTTATTTAAAATAAATAATTTGATTGAAAGTAATATGCACAGAGGCTAGAGATAATATTTTAAAACAATAATCTATATACCTATGTTGTCGTTACCCTTACAACAAAGTCAAAATAGGTGGTGGCCATTTTTATTTAGACTCATTGTCAGTTTAGATGATTGCAAGTATTTCAATATTTAAGACAAAAAAATTACTTTACCGCCCGCCATTTACACTTTATCGCCCGGCGGGCGGTAAAGTAGTCCACGGGCGGTAAAGTGGCACTTTACGCCCGCTAAATGTATGTAATAATCTGTACTTTACCGCCCGGTCGTGCATAAAATCTTTTAAATGACACATTATACGTAGGCGCGAAAAGGCACACAATATCTCAAATTTCCAAACTTCTGATTTTTTACAATTGTAGGTTAGATTCCTTTAAAATATTTACGGATTTTGAGACCTTAAAATAACTTAAAAAAGAAATTACAAATTATTTCATCGGTGAAAGCTATCAAATAATTATTTACAGAAATTGGTAGTTTGGGCATAGTATTTTCTAGAAAAACAAAAAAGTTATCAAAAATTTTTAAGCGCTTTATTGGTGAATAAAAATATATATTACATAATCTGTATTCCTGGCACACGAACTATGTTGTAGGATTTGCGTCATTCGGGACCGACCGGGAGGCTCCGGAGCCCGGATTCAGCCATCCACGTTTCCCCGCCTTGAACATTTCGTCCTCAGCTGGGAAATAAAAACCGCAAACGGCTATCCGCGTAATTCATGGCCAACTTTTACAACTGTAAGTTGGCAACGCCGTCTAGCGATAAATAAGTCCGGGCGGGATGCATATTCGCTTCTGTATGCGTTCGTAAAATGTCCCTTTTGGGGTTATAGAGACAGTAGCGCAAACTATGGGCTATTTATTTAAATTAGCAAATCGCTTTCCTGGTTTTGGGAGTGGCGAGTGAATGTGACAACTAGGTTATTAGGTTAACTATATTTATCAACATTTTCGGTGTTGATCTCTGACTTAGTATATCTAATTTAACAATTGCTCAAGATAACAATCATGTTTTTTAAAAATTTTATACAATACTAATACTTAAATTTCTTCTAGTCGTGCAGTAGATGTCAATAAACACCTAATCTTGTATGTCACAAAGTAAAACGTTTTGAACTTTTGGAAATATTAAAAATTGGTCGGACCAAAAAATAGTGTGTGTTACACGTCCGTAATAGTATATTAAACAACGCATTTCATATGGCGCTCTGTTATGACACGAGTCCAAATATAAAAAACGAATCGCGTAGCGATGAGTTTTTTAAAGGACGAATGTCATAACAGCCATATGAAATAAGTTGTTTATAATACTTTTTATATTTTGCTATTTTATTGCTTTTTCAAATAAATTTAAATTTTGTATTTTATTTTAGTTCTTTTTAAATAAGTTGGTAGCAAACAAACAAACAAACTTTTCCTTGTTTGTTACGAGGTTACTTCGTGATGTTTATTTATTTGACGTATTATACTATCCAATGCTACCAACCGCATACTGGAAAAGTTTCCAAAGTTGAGTGCTTTAATGAAACATTATAGTACTCATGAAAAATATTATAGGTGCAAAATATAAAAAATGTTTTGCAAGTGCTCGTATTGTTTCGCCTCGGTGCTACGCACCTCGGCTACACAACTTTACTCGCTCTTGCAAAATGTGATATTCCGTCCTTGTGTCACAAATAACTATGGGGAGTATTAACTTCTCCTTAGTAATGCGTTATAATTTGTGCGGTTTGTGGCGTAGTATTTAACACAAAACTATTTTCAACAAACAATGAGATCCGTGTGTGCCTTAACGGAAATTCCTGTTCATAAATTTTGCTACACTCATCCGTAAGTCTATCGTCCAATGTTTAATCGATATGTTCTTGTACAAAATCAAGTCTGCGTGTTTTGTAAGTTGCAGTTATAATGGCCCTGTAACTAGACGCAAGTAGTTAAATGTGATAAATTACTTTACGAAAGCCCGTGTTGGAAATAGCACTTTGTAAACACTACAAGTTTATGTAATACTTAAACTTTTTTTATTTCATAAAAAACTTTTAATGCGAAAATTAAAAAATCAATTTCCCTAAGTTACACAAATTTGCCACAGCACACGAGATTAACAATTTTAATTAAAAAATTATTCCAACAACAATTGTTGTTAGAGAAGTCGGCTTTTTATAAAAAAAGCTGGTATTTTTTTGACATGCAGTGTACCTACTTATATTTAGAATTTATACGCAATCCACGTGTGTAAAGATGTTCTAAAAAGCAAAATAACTAGTACTAAACTTTTTTAAACACAGTTATGTGATGGATGTACATTGATATGGGGGAACTTTTAGAGGAAGTTTGTACTGTTGTTTTAACCTTTTAAAAAGGCAGTTTTAACGAAACAAGTAACATGGGACCCTTTTCACTTCATTTTTGAATCGCACATTGTCAGATATACGAGTTCAGAGGTAAACCCTGTAGCATGTATGAAACAACCTACGCAGAATGATCAGGTGAAACTGTGGCGAGTTTTACACTGTGTTTTAGTTCGAAGGGACCTCCTTCTTTGAATGGGTGCAGGTAACTCTTCAGAAATACTAAGAATGAGATGAGAGTTGTTAAACAAGTAAAAATTCTGGATCCGGAAATTTGGGGAGGGGCGAGCCGGTGCTCTTCCAATACTGAGGCCACATATGTGCATCCTCCCGTGTGTAGGGATATCCACACCTTAGGCTGTCATCAGGCCTAAAGATTTAAAATAGGTGTTGAGGCTCCCGACGGGATCTCCCTGACATCGAATGGTGTAAGCCAGTACTCGCCCAACACGTAACTTTTGATTTTAGAAAAAGCAGAGCAGTCATACAATATATGCTCTACTGTTTCCTCTTCTTGTTCGCAATTGTATTCTTAGCAACAATAAAGCAACAGTTGATGTAAATTTTGCTTCATTTAACATAAATATCCCACTAAAAGATTATTTGAGATATCTCTCATTGGATTTTTAAAAATTTTCAAAACTCGCATGAGAGATATCTTAAATAATCGTTATGGTTCCGGTCTCCTAACCGAATAAAAATATAAGACAGGGACAAAAAATATTACTTAGAGTTTAATGTTTCAATTGTCGATTTGACAAAGTCCCTCTCTCATTAGCGTCATGCCATATGTGCTTAGGGAGAAAGTAAGTGTCACATGTGGCAGGAGTAGAATTTAACAATCGATAAACGATTTGATGGCTAGGCATTTATAGCTAAATTTAAATAAATAAAATGTAAAAAATAATCACGAAGGTTGCTTCGATTCGCAATAAAGACGATGCTTTCGGCGAGCAGCAAAACGACGTGATTTTTAAAGGTGTGGTCCAATGGGATTCATGTCTTGTAGAGTTTCATGTCAGAAGTCTTCTTAGGAGGTCTGGTGTTAGTGAACAGACACTATACTCTTATCAGGCTTCCTGGTTCTCCGTGAAAGGGTTGTCTCAGGTTTCGGTGGAGGAGTCCTTTTGATGAATTGGCTGAGGATTGTCCTTATTGACTTCGTATCGTGTAATTCAAAACTATTCTGTAATATCCTGGGCGTGTGTACGCCGTAGCCGGATCGCTCAATATCTCTCGAGGATAAATACGACTACTAGCTTCAGCAGCAGTAGACGAATTAATCTGTAAACAGTACACGGTCGGTCAAGGTGCCCAAGTGATGCTCTGTCGTGAGATAATTTGAAACCACGTCAGCAATGCCCCCTAGTGTGTTAATTTAAAGCTTTGTTACTACAGAAGCAAGTTTGCGGTTAATTTTGTGGTCGAAATTCTTTGAAATGGCCAGAAAGACTGCAAATAAACAAGGAGCTGTTACATTGTTTAGTGGCAAAAATGATAATTTGTTTACCTGAAACTGACAGTCAACAGTTATAAATTATTAGACTTTTGTATAACAAAAGGGTAGGTTAGAAACAATTTACATTTTGATCTTTTTATTTGACTATGGTTTTTTTTATGCAACACGCTTTAATTACAAACCTACAGTATAAAAAACAAATATTTTTGTTAGAAAATTCCACTATTTTTTAATTTATCATACATCGCGTACCTAAATCAAAAACTTTTTAATTTATCGTCCTACGCGTAAACGGCACCGAGTATGGTGAGCTCTAATTAAAATTTTTTGATTGGTTTCGTTACTATTTAGTTTAGTCGAAATCATAAACCAAACCCATTTATACTCTTTCCAATCTAAATGTAAAATTTTTTGCTCTTTGTCGGTTTTTAAATGCCTTTGATTGCATTGCCAACCATTGGCGTGGAATTAAATAAAAAGGGTTCATAAATTTTTATTAATTTTTGTTTTAAATTTCAAAAGAAAACCGGTTTTTATATATTTGTAAATTTTGTATCAATTTGAAAATTGTCAAATAATAAATTAATTCTTTCAAATTAAAACTTGTTAATTTTAGTTATTAATAAGAACATTTGACTCATTATTCAAATAGTACATAACTCATAATATTTTTATAACAATTGTCTACAAATAATACTCATTTTGTCAGATAATCTTAAAAGATTGTCTGTCCAGCAAGGACCACGCGTAGGTATGAGCCTTCCTTGCCTGGAAAGGAAAGGGTTGGGTATGTTAGTAAGAATACAAAATTAGTTTATTTTTGAAAACAAGTTTTTAAGATACATCACGATAGCTGTAAAGGAAATTGGTTGGAATGACTAACAAGAATTGTCAGAGTCTTCTGAAGTAGAATCGTTTCCAGGTTGAATAACTAATGGTGCTATTGGCGGTAAAACAGGATATTCCTTTTCTATTTTTATAACATGTGTTTCGCAATTTTTCCATACATCGATATTAATGCCACTAATTACCTCTCGAAGATTATCAAGAACAACTGCGCTTAAGGTTGGTGACTGATTATATTTTCGTAAACGTTTCTTTACAGTACTCCAAACCATTTCGATTGGATTAAAAATACAGTAGTAAACGCAAAAGGGTATGACCATGTCTGCTGCAAATGGTGTCAATGACGTATTCATTTTTAAAATTCTGACTTTTAATCATTCTTATTAATTCCTTCTTTACTGGAACCTTTTTAGGAACATCGATATTTTTGATTGCCATAAGTCTTAAAATTTCATTCTTTTTTTGTGTTATTAGGTATTTTGTTTTATATGCGGAAATGATACGACGCATTGTCCATAACAATTACTGAATTGTAAGAAAAGCCAATAGATAGTGTTGAATTTCGATTCATAAATAAATAAATAAATAAACGAAAAACTAAAAGAAAGTGGAAAATTAAAAACAGAAAAAATGCGAAAAAAATAAAGTTTAAAAAAAATACCTTTCTAAATCAAATAATATAACGCCACCGTAAGGTGGCGCAGTTATTATCTTATATATTTAAACGAGAAATTCTTACTATATTAAGTACTATCAAGCCACCGTAATATATAATATATCTAATATAAAAAATCAATAAAAATCAATCACGCTACTGTGTACTGTAATCGGGAAGAAGACCATTGGCGGTATTTGACTCTTGTCGCATTTTGCAATTTTCCTCTTTGAAGTTTCGTTTGATGTACAGCGCGCCGTCAGCATTTGTTTACGTTAATATCAATGGGTTACGAACCGACTTGAAAATCGGACAGTAAATACACAATGTTGCCGGTATTTAAAAATGTCTTTAAGTATAAGTAATATTATACAAAATTGATATCATTAGAAGTGAAAACTGTTTAAATATGAAGAACCTAGTTAATTAATTTAAGTATATATTTAGTAAGAATATTTTTATATTATCTTTCTAAAAATCATTGACGAACAATTGAATAGTAAAGTAGGGATAAAATTTTCAAAATATATAAACTTAGGAATATTCGGAAATACATCTGGCATTCTAGATTCGAAAGTCGGTTCCTTTGTTGAGGTTAGAAGGCGTGGTTGTCTTTTCACATTAACATTAGTTAATTTATAACAGTGAATGATTTAAGGATTCAAATGTTTATTACGAGTTTTTCAGTATATACAGATTTGTATGTATTGTTTTAAACTTAATGAGTTAATCAGATATATATTAAACTACTAGGTGTACCCACGACGTCGTTCGCGTGGCGTTGAAATTGTTGCATACAAATTTCTTCCCTCCCACCGTTAAAGGGGTGGGAAGAGAAATTTTTATACACAAGATGTTAAGTTAAAAGAAGAAAAATACATCAGTGAAAACCGCATTCTAATCGGATCAGTAGTTTTCATGTGATGCGTGCCACAAACATAGATAGAAAGACGGGAGTACAACAAAAAATCTAATTACATTTTTGGGTTCTATATCGATGTATCCGCGACTTCTTTCGCGTGACGTATAGATTGTTGTATAAAAAAATATCCCCCTACACCGTAAAAGTGGTTTTCCCAACATTTGCCTTCACTGCACTGTTCTTTTTGATTGTAGCGTGATGTAAAGTATCCTATAACCAGCTCAGGAGTATGAAAAATAATTGTATCAAGTTTTCATCATATTTTCTCGTTATCAGGTTTATACTATTTTTTCGTTGTATTTTATAATTTATCGATTAAATATATTAGATATCCACTGCCCCACCTTACGGTGGCTTTATAGTACTTAATTTAGTAAAAATGTCTCGTTTAAATATGTGAGATAATAACTGCGCCACCTTACGGTGGCGTCATAGTATTTGATTTAGTAAAAATTGCTTGTTTAAATATATGATATATTAACTACGCCACCTTACGGTGGCGTTATATCATTTATTTTAGAAAGATATTTTTTGGCTTTATTTTTTTAGTATTTTCCCTTTTCTTTTAGTTTTTTGTTTATTTATTTATTTATTTATAAATCAAAATTTAACATTATCTATTGGGTTTTCTCAGAACGTAACTGTTCAAAAATCTAAAAATCAAAATACTGTGCCATCTACCGGGTGCCTATCTAACCTAGATGTCAAAGGTTTATAGAGATACTTCAATTAACTTAAACTGTCATCTATTAGGAATTCGTAGAACTAAACAATAAATGTCACCTAGGGGATATTGTCACCTTACCGTCGAAATATACAAAAAAGTAAAAAAATTATTAAAAAACATTTTATAGTGGACAAAATAGTAAATCTAAACCATTTTCGAATCCATTTAAATATATACAAAAAAAAATATGAAATTCGGTCCAGCCGTTTAGAAGGAGTTCAGTAACATACCCACGAACACAAGAAATATATATACAAAGATATAGTACAGATAGATTATTAACGGTAGATATGACACATTCGACTTGATCGGTTTGTGCTACTGTGCATATTACCTAAAATATCACTTAATTGGTAAAATGGAGTAACCTCTCCCATTTTCCCAACATTTTCCTTCACTGCTCTGCTCCTATTAATTGTAGCGTGATAAAAAGTATATTATAACCTGCTCAGAAGTATGAAAAATAATTGTACCAAGTTTCGTTAAAATCCGTTGAGTAGTTTTTGTTTCTATAACGGTAATACAGACAGACAGACAGACAAAAATTTTACTGATTGCATTTTTAGCATCAGTATCGATCCCTAATCACCCCTTGATAGTTATATTGGAAATATATTTCATGTACAGAATTGACCTTTCTACAGATTTAATATAAGTATAGAAGATAGATATAGATAGAGGATACGTAGCAAGTGGATGATCTAAGGATTTACCTCTGTTGTATCTCGGTACTTGACCAAAGGCTCTAAAGCTACACAGATTTTAACGTACCTAAGTCAGATTATTGAAAAGGAGGTAGGCTAATGAAAATTAAAGTTTAAATATTTTATTACGATAATATATATAACAATGTGTATAGAAATGTTTCTGGTTATTACTTAAAATTAACTTAATAGTCTACGTACTATAATTCAGCTAATAAGAGTTAGTTAAAAAATTTTGAAAGCGACACCTATTAACCAGCAGAGAAATCAAAATTTATACGCTATTTTTATATTTTATTTTTAATTTAAACACCCCAAAATTCTATTTTGATTTGTCAATTCATTCTTTATTTACAAGACATTTGAAGTTGACTTGGCAGTGTATTTTGTTACAATGGAAATAACTGAATATCCTGCAGACAGGAAATTCTTTGTTTTGGAAGATTTTTCAGCAATAGAAACTCATACAAAAATGGTGAAATTGTTAAAGGAATCTGTTCCTTCATTTCCAACTGTGCCTTAATGGATTTTAGAGTTTAAACGTTTAAGATGAATCACGTAGTGGACGTCCAAAAAATGCAACAACACCAGAAATCATTAGTCAAGTCTTATGATATTGTTTGTGAAGTTTCAGCTTAAAATTGCTATCGGCTAAACTAATACAACTTATTTTACATAAAGAATTACATATGAAAACCTGTTCGAATAGTTAGTGCCGGATTCGATAACAAAAACTGAATCGGAAACAAATTTCTCAGCGTAATTTGGAGCGTTTTAAGCACAATAAAACTGATTCTATACGTCGTTTCATAACGATGGATGAATCTACCATCATGATCCTAACTGAAACAAGAACGTTTACAGTGGACTGAAGCTGGTTCTTCAACTCCAAGCCAGGTGAAAAAGGTAATTAGATCAGTTTTTTGGGATTTAAAAGAGGTTTTCTTGATTGATTTTCTTGAAAAAGGTAAAACAACTAACTATAAATACTATTGCAATATTGCAATAGTTGTTGACGATGACTAAATTGAACGAATAAAAGTTTGAATTGCTTAAACACCCACTGTATTAACCAGATTCGGTTTCCTCCGACCATTACTTTTTCAGAAGTAGAGCTTCCGGAATATCAAAACAGAGATGATATAAAACTGTAGCGTGTTCAAAAAACTCTGAGTATAGAATTAAATTTTTTTAATTTTTTCCATAATTCTTCCTTACTTATTACCGCCCTGTACTCTCAACTTATTAGACGGTTGCACATCTGTAACGGTTTTCTGTTGCTAAGCGAGAGTATCGATCGATAGATTAGCCAATAAGGTTCCGTTTTTAACATCACATGAGGGGACGCGAAACAGAGCACCCTTGCGTACCGCCATTTCCTAATCAGTCTAGCCTCTAGCGTGGGTTTTTGTGCGATACAGACGAAATGTACAACCCCTAGATTCAAGTACCGGCAAATATTCTTAAGATTTTTAAAGAATTACTTGCTCTTTAGCGTTTCTAACTAAGTTAAAGTCAGTGAATGAGTGATGGAACCGTCCTGATGAAAAAGCTGTCGATTATTACCGAAGAATAACTAAATTTTACCGTATTGTATAAATTGGGTGTGGCCCCATTTAATTCTACTATCTAGGAATCAAACTGTAAGTTTTTTTATATCATTACTATTGTTTAACTACCAGAAAAAGAAGGGATGCCATTTATTTCTTTGGAACAAAAACTTAATTGTAATCCGCATAAATAATATCCAAGTGTGGGTAATTAACGTAAGAAGTGATCATAAACTCCATAGTGCTACCTGTTTAAAAAAAAAAACCGGTACCTTTTCTACAGACCCCAAAAGTGTGAAAATTCGGACAAGTTTACCGAATACATGTTTCATTTATCAGTGAAAGAGTTGCGCAGAGTCTGATTTAATATTTTTGTAACACATTTATGGTAAATTTTTGATTTCTTAATGTTCCTTATAACTTAATTGTTTTAATTTAAACTATAATATGGTACCCCAGTCTTTACTCGAGTAAAAAATCTTTTAAGCTAAAAGTGATTTATTATTTTTTTACATAACATTTTGATATTTTTAAATTTCTTTCACTTCACATTCTGCTTAAATGGGTACACGAAAATAACAATATAAAATTACTTAGCTGTTATTGGATGTTTAATATTATTTCTATATGTGATTAAACACTAGTGTGTTTCACTGTATTTTACCTTATTTAATTTGTTGATATTTTATATGTCTATTGTTTCGTTCATACACCTGACTTATTACTACTCTCAGTAATAAATATTGTTTATTGTTTATTTATGTTTTATTTCTGACCTTGTGTAAGTTAGTCTGATCTAGTTTCATCAACAATAAGAATAAGACGTATTTAAATCATAAATCTTAACTTTTGAATTCATTTTTATCTCATTAATATAAATGGAGCTGTTGTGATATGTAAGAACAAAAAGTAAGTATAACTTTCTCTTTCTAGCTTTGCCAATAAAAGTGTTTAATTTAAAGTTTTAACAAGAAGATCTACCGGATTACTCAATTTTACCGTATCTTATCTTATATTTCCTATATCTTTCTAATTTTAACTTGATCTACAACAACTTATTAATTATCCTATCCTATTAACATAGTCAAATCTTTTTTCTATCTGGGTTTCTTATATTTCCCCATCCTTATGATAAAAAAATAAGTGGCGCCCATTTACCTTTCCCTTTTCCAAACATTTCTCTCATTTTCTCTTTAGTCCCTTTTAAATTTTTCTATCTTTTATTTTTTCTAGTAAATATATCCCCCTAAATCTTTCCAATACGATATCATCCAGCTCGTTCGAATCCACGCTCGCTCTCCTCCTACCCCCTGAGTGCCGTTCGCATTGGTTAACCTCTATAAAACGAGCATCTAACATCACTTGAAAAAAAAAGAGGTTACAAAACTACAGGAGGATCATTGAAATACGTGTGTTTATGCTAAGGGAGATTATATTGAATAAAAAATCCAATTTCATTAAAAACTACACAGTCTTTCATTTTTGCTTTTAAAGCTTTTCAACCAACCTGTAGGTTTAACCAGTATAATAACTAGTACCATTTTTACGACCACTAGAATTATTATGGACGAGTTACTTGTATATATTAATATTTATCAAATTGATAATAGCTATTGTTATTGACGAATGAATACTCATATATCAATAAGAAATTAATTAGCTGTAGTGAGATCACTATACATTGATAAATAGACTGTTATGATAACAATAACAATAAAAAATACGTACGAGTACGTAGATTAAAAAATATACTTACCTAAATTAAAACCTATTGAAATTCACATTTTAAAGCAAATATTCTGTGGGTATTATTATTCGTTCCAAGTTTGTGTGGACTGACTAATCTAAACATATTATATATACCAGCAGGACCGACTGTTCTTTTCAATTATTTTACTGTAATGCGGCATAAAAGCAAACATATAAACTTATAATAGTAAAAATTAAATTAAATACGGCTGTTCGCAACACTTTTGTGAGGGTTACATTCTGATTCACCGCATTTATGCTACAAATTATTTTTTCCAAGCCCTAAGTCCTTCCAACACATTTAAAATTATTTGCTGAGTATTTTCACTACAAAAACCGACACTTTTTCCGACACGGTCGTCAACTTCTGCCATTAGATCATTATCACTCGCATCCAATAAATTATTGTCCTGATTTTCACTTTCTGGTGTAAACCTTGGATGCCAGATATTGATCGAAAATAATGAATAAAATAAAAAAAGAGTGTGCGTGTAACCTTTACGCGCGATTGAAGTAAAACTTATTTGACGTACGTATCATCGCAAAATAAATTCAAAATCAAAATATGTTTATTAACAAGTAGCAACAGGTTTTTGATTTTTTCGTTTATTATTATTATTTATTGATGAAAGAATAAAATATTCTTGAGAATCCGCCATTTTATTCAAGTGACAACTATTTTGTTTTCTAATTTATCTAAAATTCATTAATTTCACTTTCACGTTTTAAAAATTTTTGACAGAAATTAACGGTTAGGTTAGCTAATCAAAAGTTTTGACCTACGTATCGCAAGGAAGTCAGTAGAAACATAAAGAACTGTGTGTGTGAAAATCATGAGAAATCTGATAATTTCTTTCGTATTTTAAATGTTAACTGTCCATCAATTTCTAACAAAACTAATAGAATAGACCTAATCTTAAAGCACTATGAACCAGACATATTATGTCTATCCGAAACATGGTCCAATAATGACAATATCGGCTACATACGATTTAATAATTACTCTGTTACTGTTACTTTAATAGAACTAATAAATCATATGGCGGTGTACTAATTTTGACAAAATCTTCCATAGAAATTAAGAAACACGATTTTTTGACTCATTTATCGCTTGAAGTAGATATTGAAATCTCCAGTATCTCTTTTAAAATACATCAAACCACCTGTTGTATATTAAATATTTATAGATCCCCATCTGAAATTTTCAATATTTGAGCAAATATTAGTTTTTTTTTAATTATTTATTAAAGACAAAACCGGTTTTTGCAAGTGCTTTAAGGATTAATTTACTCCCAATAAAATGGAAAAATCCGATTTGGCTAGAAACTGATTCTACCTGGTTATAAATTCGATAAGGGATTAATTTTTAAATATTCGTTTCTATTAAGGGTACTTCCAAATTTTTTTGATGAGGTCCACTTGTGTTGCTGATCTATTACTAGATTGGATAAGTTCCTTCCATTTTTGGAGGAAAACGAAAAATAATTTGTTGTCCAGAATTTGGAATATGGAAGAAAAATCATTCCTAATGAATAGATATCGTTACATTTGAATCAATTCTAAGGATTCTGTTTGAAGAGACTTGTAATACTCTTTAATGTAACCCACGACTTAGTTGAGCTAGCTAGGAAACTAAACCATCTTAGGACGTTTTAACGTTTATATTCTTTGGGTTGTTGAAAATAAACACAAATATTAATTAATTTTTAAAATTATACAAAAAACTCAAGTCTGTGACGGCTTGGTCCGGCAACGAATATCCCAAAAAATAATTAGATATCTGGACCATAAATTCTATATTTACAATATCTCTTCGGAGGAAAATTTTTCTTGATTGAAGGTAAAACAAACGACTTTCTTGATTATATTTGGACTTGTACCAAAAAGGCTTTTTTATAAGATTTTCTTACGTCTATATTTGGCGGCAAAAGACCAAAGAGAGTGCGTTTCTAAATCTAAACACTGATTTGATTTGAAATATATAAGAAGTTTCCTTTTATATCAATTATTAACTAAAAGAATTCTTTAACCGTAGTGACGATAAGACTAAAATTGATTTTCAGGTTTTTATAAAGCAACAAATTAGTTGTAGCTCGCTTAGTTACTGAATAAAATGAATTGTGTGTCGTACACGTTAAAATTGTCTAGTAAATATTATATATATATATATATATATATATATAACAAAATGTCAAAGATGATACATAACGTATCTAGTGCCATACTGTCAAAAATAATAATTCCAGTTTTGAACTGGAATGGTGTCGGTTATATACGGACACTTTAAAAGGATATATAATTTTAATCGCATTCTATGCGATTATTAATATATTTAAACCTATATCATTGATTATCAATATTTATATATGCCAAAATGAGTGCGTGTGGTAATGAGAAATGTATAAAAACACTTACACGTTCTAATTCCATACAGTGTTCAGCGTGCGAAAAATCTTTTCACATAAATCTTGACTGTGCACAAACGACACCTGATGATTATACTTACCTAAAAAATGGTAAGAAAATAAACGTATGGAGGTGCCGTATTTGTTTGAAAGATCGGCGAGATAGTATAAAGTTGACTAAAAGTGAGGAGAACATTGATAATGGGGAAAACGAAGAAAACGGAAATAAATGCGATGGGATGGAACAGCTAACTCCAAATCAGTTATTGACAAAATTAGCCAAAAATTTCACAGAAATTGTGGATTAAAAAATCGATAAAGTCGTAAGCCAAATGAGAGGAGAATTTCAACAGATTTTATCAGAGAATAAAGAAGACTATAACACGACAAAAAAGGAGAACGTAATGTTAACAGAAAAAGTTATGTTTTTGAAAAACTATACCAGGCGAGACAATTTAATCCTAAGAGGCGTTAAGGAAACAAAAAACGAATTTACTAATGAAATAGTAACTCGAATAGCAAAGAAAATTGGTATTTCTATGGAGGATAGAGATATCAGTATTTCTCATAGAATACCATCCAGCCGTAAAGATTTACCGCGACCAATAATAGTGAAATTCGTCAGAATAAATTCGCGTAATCTATTCATGGAAGCCTTCAAGAGAGAAGCTAGATAAGATTGATCGGGCCCAGGAATAGCTGCTACAACAATATCGGAGGTGATTGGTGATGGCCGAATCAGCTGTTAAGAACATTTAACCGCAGAGACTGGTAAATGGTTGGCCGAAGTCAGGACTGCCGCAACCGATGCCGGTTACAAGTTTATTTGGGTGAAAGACGCAAAAATTTTCGTGAAAAAAGACGAAACATCATCAAATAAAATTGCCCCATTTGGTACTGATTTCATTTCATTTTTTATAACTGAGGAGTAGTTGTAGATTTATTCTCTTTATATTTCTTAATTAAACCTTTAATAAACTATAATAAAAAGTAACTTTTATTTAACTTGAATATTTTTGTTTATTTTTTTTTTCATTCTTCAATAAGATAAATTTTTAATTTTTTTACTGTTCTAAAATGGACACAATTGAAAGCGTTGATCACTTTGATATCGAATGTAAACTTACTGATAGCTATGAGCATGTTTTTACTTTCAATGACAATAGCTTAACTTGTTTTTATCAAAATATTAGATCTTTAAATAGGAATTTTGAGCAACTGGATGTAGTTTTGGCAGCTATGAGCGGTTAGTTCGATATTATAATACTGGGTGAATGTTGGTTCGGCGGTAGGGACCATATTAATGATGGAATATTTAACATTCAAAATTACAACTAACAATTTTAATCAAAATAATGGTTTGGTCGTATATGTAAAAAATATTTTGGTACCTAACTTACGAATAACAGAAATACTTTTAACAGACTGTAACTGTATGCTACTAAATATAAACTCTGAGCAAGAAAAAATTAATATTTTGGCAATATACAGATCACCGTCGGGAGATAGTGATCTATTTTTACAGCAAATTGAAACATTACTGGTATACAACACAATATTTTTAGGAGACGTTAATATCGAAATTCGAGACGATTATCGAACAAACATAGGAGATAAATATTTAGGCTTGATGGTGGGACGGGGATTTATGCCTAGAGTTACTTGCTCTACTAGAATCAACCCAGTCATAGCCCAGCGTACAGAAAGACCAATGGTAGACTCATGCTTGGACCATATTTTTTCAAATATAAATAATCAAAGTCAATTGCAAGCTGTGGTATTAAACTACCATATTACTGACCACAGAGCTATCTCCTTTTTCATTACACATAAAACTTCATCTTCCACTCCCTTTGAAAACAATCAAACACGTCTAATTAAAAAATTTGACAAAGAAAAATTTTTGGTTACAATAAAGGATATAGATTGGACAAATATAATTTCGTGTAAAGATTCAAATGTAGCGGCTGAAAAATTTGTTAATGTACTGACTGAGGCAATTGAACTTGCGTCCACCACGGAAATAATAAAACTGAATCACAAACAAACAAAAATTAAACCGTGGATGACGAGAGGAATGATGACCTCACTCAGAAAAAAAGATTTGCTGTACAAAAAAATAAAAAGGGAACCATTTAATACCAGCTTAAAAATATATCATAAAAATTATAAAAACAAATTCAGACATCTCGTACGAAAATTAAAAGACGAATATTACAAAAAAAGAATAACGGAAGCAAAAGGCGATACTAAACTAATATGGGACACAATAACATCAGCCATTGGGGTAAAAGTCGGAATACTAATATTAAAGCAATTAACATAAGCGGGAAAAAAATTGACGGTATTGATGACCCGATTAGTTGTGCAAACGCTTTTAATCACCATTTTGGTACGATTGGCCAGAGAATGGCGAAGTCCTTGCCAGAGGTTGATTGGGGCCCAAACCGAGTTGAAAGTGACAATACAGGGAGTGCTCCACAGTTTCACTTTAAAGTGACCTGTGATCAATCTATATTGGAGGCGATTGATGAGTTAAGAGGGGGATCGGGACCTGGATGGGCTGGCATCACTGTCTCAATCATAAAGGATATTAAACAATATATATTTCTACCCATTGTTCATTTGGTAAACTTAAGTTTTGAAGCTGGGATATTTCCAAATTGTTTAAAAATATCAATAATTACGCCCATTTACAAGAGCAAGGACCCAACTCATCTAGAAAATTACCGACCTATCGGTCGTGAATCGTGAATCGTGAATGTTGTATTGTATTGCTTTGCTAGTTTGACGTGCTTTTTACCCGTTTTTAGTGTAAGTTAACGTTTGTTCCTGGTATCTACCGAGAGCTGACAATTTGAGGTTTCATTTGATGCACTTTTTTTTGTGATTTAATGCCGTTTAGCTTCAGTTACTTGGACTTTAGTAAATAAATTTCGTCTCGATTCCTGCAAGCTAATTAGAACTGATAAGAACACAGTTTTTTTTCTTTTGTTTGTTTTTCTTTTTCTTTCGCACAATAAAACAGGCCAGTACTTGATAATTTGATTTTATATATTAATAATAAATTATGGTTTGTTGTAAGTGTAAGGAGGAAATTACTAAAGATGCAGCTACACTGGTATGCGATAGCTGCAGTTGCACAGTACATCGAGAATGTTCTGGTTTAAACGCATCCGAGCTCAAAGTTATGGATTTGAAAGGTAAAAGAATTTTGCGGTTCTATTGTGATGATTGTCAGTCAGGATTAAAACTTATACCTACTTTAATTAGTAAAATTGATAAACTGGAATCGGAATTGGAATCAGTTAAGCTACACCCCAAACAATCTCTTACTGAGGAAACAATTGTTAGTGAACTTAATGATCGCCAACGAAGGGCTAACAATATAATGATATTCAATCTTACCGAAAATACAAATAGACGATCAACTGATGTAGATATAGTTAACTCCATATTAGTAGATATGACTGTAAGTAACACCATTGAAGTTGACAAGGTAGTAAGAATTGGAAAAGTAAATAAAAATGGTGCTCGTCCGTTAAAGGTTATCTTTAAAAAGCCTAGTGATGTTTTAGAAATCCTAAGAAATAAAAAACACATTAACAAAAATAGAAAAATATATATCGAACCTGACATGACACCATTACAAAGAATAAACTTAAAGAAATTAAAGGAAGAGGTGCAGAGTAGAAGAAATAATGGAGAAAGTGCCTACATAAAATATCATAATGGTTGTCCAATAATTGCTACAACAACTTTAAACTAACAGTGCCCAGCAGAAATGAAAAAAAATTGACCTGTATTTATCAAAACGTTCGTGGTCTAAATACAAAGATTGATGACTTTTATACATACTTCAGTGATACCGAAAGTGATATTGTGGCTATTTCTGAGTCATGGCTTCAACCGGCAGTTCAGGACTCTGAACTCTTTTCAGAAGACTACCAAGTTTTCAGAAAGGATCGAAATCTTGCTGGTGCCGGCCTTTCTAGGGGTGGTGGAGTTATACTAGCTTTTAGAGATTCTATTACCTGTACAAAGGTCGATACCTCTTTTTTTGATATAAATTTTGTTAATATTGATTTGTTAATTTGTAAGTGTCATGTTATGAATAAGTCTTTTTTAACTGTATTGGTATACATTCCTCCTTCTACCTCTGTTACTATTCTTGAAAATTTTTTTGAGTGTTTGGAATGTCTCGAAATTTTACATAATACTAATATTTTAATGTTAGGTGATTTTAATGTCAGTAACTTTGTTGATCTTAACATTAATAATCGTAACTATTATGCTGTTCATCATTTTATGAATTTTTATGATTTAAAACAATTTAATACCATCAGAAATAGATCAAATCGTTTGTTGGATCTCGTCTTGTCTAACTTAAAATGTGAGGTTACTCGAAATACACCTCCTATTGTCGTCGAAGATGTTTATCACCCTTCATTGTTTATCACAGTTGGTGACTTGTCTAAATGTTTAAATCCATTTCTGCCTAATTTACATAAAAAAACATATAACTTTAAACGTGCTAATTACTTGCAATTGTATGAATCTCTAACTAATATTAACTGGGATTGTTTGTTACAAATAAATAACGTTAATCAAGTTATCGATGAATTTTATGCCAAACTATACACCATAATAGATGCCTCTGTACCTGTATACAAAAATTTTAAACGTAACTTCCCACCGTGGTATACATCTCACATTATAAAAGACATAAAACTTAAGGAGAAACACTTTCATAATTATAGAAAGACTGGTAGTCAATACTCATATAATCAATATAAACATCTGAGAAAACAAGTTAAATTCCAAATAAAACGTGCTTATCAATTATATATTAGAGAGATTGAAAATAATATATCTAATGACTCGCGTCAGTTTTGGTCCTTTATTAATGCAAAGAATAAAAGTTCACGCATCCCCAGTTCTATGTCCTTCGTCAATGAAAACATATCTAATCCACAAGGTATAGTTGACGCATTTGCTACATTTTTTGAAAGTGTTTTTGTGCAATCTGACTCTGATTATGCTAGAGCATCTGCAGCTGACTTTGATTTTGGTGGAGATATATTAAACATTAATAACATATCCGAAAAGGAAATAGTCGAGGCTGGTAAGAAATTAAAAAACAAAATGACTGCTGGATATGATGATATTCCATCGTTTTTGGTTCGCGACTGTATTCGTGTATTAGCATATCCGTTACAAATTGTCTTTAATCTATCTTTGAAAACTTCAACTTTCCCGGAAGCTTGGAAGGAGGCTAAAATTATTCCGGTATTTAAATCAGGCGATCGGACTCAAATTGACAACTATCGCCCTATATCCATTTTGTCAAACTTCTCTAAGGTTTTCGAGATGGTGCTTTATAATCGTGTATATCCTTCGGTATGTAATCTTATAACGCCCTCACGACATGGCTTCATGAGTAAACGATCCACCATGACCAATCTCCTAAGTATGACCCAGGTATTGTCGGAAGTTATAGATGCTGGAGGCCAAATAGATGTAATATATACAGATTTTTCGAAGGCATTCGATCGTATGGATCATGGTGTATTGCTTGATAAATTACATCAATTCGGGTTTTCTCCTAAATTAATATTATTTTGTCGATCTTATCTGGAAAACAGAAAGCAATTTGTATTTCATAAGGGGCACACCTCACGGAGATTTACAGCTAAATCAGGCGTTCCTCAGGGATCAAATCTCGGTCCCTTGTTGTTCCTTCTATTCTTAAATGACATCGATTGTTCCTTAAACTCAGGTAGATTGATTTATGCTGATGATATGAAAATATATCTTTCTGTTTCAAATGTAACTGATTGTTTACTATTACAGTCCAATTTGGATAAGTTATGTAGTTGGTGTTCCGTAAATAAACTGGCTTTGAATGTTTCAAAGTGTAAAACGGTATCGTATTCCAGAAAAAAAAACATAATTGATTTCGAATACAAGATTAACGGAAATATTATATCTAGACATACCTCTATTAAGGATCTTGGAATAATTTTTGATTCGCACTTAAGCTTTGTTGAACATATTGATTTACTCTTAACCAATGCATTTAGGTTATATGGTTTTGTTGTGAGAAATTGTCAAGGATTTAGGGATGTAAGAGCATTAAAATCACTCTACTTCTCATATATTCGTTCTAAGATGGAATACTGTTCTATTATCTGGTATCCTCATTATGAAATTCACATATCTAGAGTCGAATCAGTTCAGAAAAAGTTTCTAAAATATTTATCATTTAAAGTAAATGGAACTTATCCGTCAAGAGGTATAAGCTATCAGTCTCTTTTAGGACATTTTGATTTTGATAGTCTGTCTTTTCGTAGAGTTGTGTCGTCCTTATCTCTTTTATATAAACTTATTCATGGTGAAATTATTTGTCCAGATATTTTAGCCAAGATTAATTTTAACGTACCCAGATATAATAATAGGCAACATCTTACCTTTTATTGTGAACGACCAAGAACGAATTTATTATTTAAATCGCCCATAAATATTATGTGTAGTAATTTTAATTATTTATGTAAATCCTGTGATTTATTTGTAGATAACCTAAATGTCATAACAAAGAGCGCACGTTTGAATTATCTGAGTTAGTAAACTGTGTTTTTTTTTTTTTAATTAGTATTAAGTAATTATGTTTTTTTTTTTTTTTTTTTTTATTAGTATTAAGTAATTATGTTATTATCCTCTTTTATATGTTGAATCTTGTACTATGTATTATATTGCTCTGTAATGGGATTTTATATCTGTTGGGCAATAAAGCTATTATTATTATTATTACTATCTCCATGATTTCTAACATAGCCAACATCTTCGAAAAAGTCGCAAAAAAACAACTAACAGCGTTTTTAGAAAACAACAATTTAATATCATGTAGACAATACGGTTTTCGCGCTGGTCTGGGAACTCATGATGCCATAGACGCGGTCGTCTCTGAGTTATACAACGCATTAGACGCTCGTGAAAAACTCCTCGCTGTATTCTTAGACTTAGCCAAAGCCTTTGACACGGTGTCGCATACTCTGTTAGTTGAAAAGTTTAAAAATATTGGTATTCATGGAAAGGCAATTCAATGGCTCAAAAGCTACTTGTTTGAAAGAAGACAAAAGGTAAAATTGGGTAACACTATTAGTGCAAATTTTATAGGTACGGTGCTTGGTCCAATATTGTTCCTTATTTTCATGAATGACCTGATTTCCATAGAGAATGAAATGTGTGGTAAATTTTATCTGTTCGCAGATGACTCTGAGACACTCTTTACGGCTCCAAATTGGTTAGAATGCATAACAGTTGCAGAGCGAGGAATAAATTTAGTTAAAAGATGGATGGATTCAAATAAACTAACAATAAACTTAGATAAAACTAAATTTATTACTTTCTCCATAAACGAAGCTGGTCAACCTCCAGATAATACCGTGCTCAAAATACATAGCGACAAGTGTTAAGTAACTGAATGTGGCTGTCAACAAAAAATTCTAAAAGTTGCCTAGATAAGATATCTTGGTGTACAAATCGATCAGTATGTTAGATGGGCTCAACAATTTAAATTACTAACTGGACGAATAAACAGATTAATTTACATCTTTGCGCGACTGAGGCGAATATTGACAATCAAAACTTTCAAAATGGTTTATTATGCTCTTGCCCAATCCGTTCTCAGTTACGGATTGTTATCATGGGGTGGTGCATATATCACCACAATGCACAGTGCCATAGTAGCCCAGAATAATATACTGAGATCGATGTTGTGCAGACGAAGGATAGACTCGGCGAGAATTATGTACCAAGAACTTGATCTTTTATGCCTAACAAAATTGTACAAATACATCGTTCTAAGAAAAGTTTGGAAATATCGAGATCAGTTAGACAGGGTTGAACATGGTCGTGGGACGAGAGGGGAAACAGGTCGAACGTTAATTGTTCCAAGAAAACATACCACCTTCGGCACAAGACACCATACGTACCTGGGTCCAAAAATGTACAACGACCTCCCTATGGAGATTCGAATTTCAAACTCGTTTAGAGGTTTTTCCTCAAGCCTAAAATTATATTTAATCAGGAACTTAGATCCATAGCTGCCAACACACCACTAGAAATTCAAATTATCAACTTCCACATAAGAAGTCAATTTAATTTACCTACCTACAAACACTTTATAAATTAAAAAATAGATAATAAAAAAAAATAAAAAAATAAAAATACAAAAAAATTCTAAAATTTATTCATTCAAAATAAATTAAGGAAATGTTTTTAATTTTATTTAAGTTGAATTGTAGTTTTCTTTAAAACAGTATCTTTAATCAAGAAATATGTTATTTTTTGCTTCTACCACAAATAGTTAATTACAGATTATTATTTTATTTTATCACAAACGTTTAATTAGACATTTTCTTTTATATTTTTTAATTGTTATTTTCATTTATACGTATATTCTGTACTCTTGGACTAAAAAACTACTCCTTGCCACGCTCTGGCATGCCATTGTGGTAAGAAATTTCTTTATATTCATATTGTACCTATATACTGTAACATTATTTGGAAATAAAGTTGTTTTGAATTTGAATTTAAGTTTTTCGTAAATTTTCCTGATTTTCCTGATTTTTTCGGTTTTGATTTTTAATTTTTTCATTTTTTAAACTTTTTGTAATAATAATAAATAATAAAATAAAGTTTGTTGTAATTTAGTTATTTCCCCTGATTAATTCTTTCTATTATTTATTTAATTCGAATTAAAAATTCAAATTTTATAACCTTTTAATTAATTTTTATATTTTTACAATTCCTTTTTTATGACATACTAGCGGACCCGGCGAACTTCGCACCGCCCAACACTAATGTTTTTTTTCCATTTTTTTTTTATTTTTACGATTAATTTTTTGTATTTTTTATCATATTTTCTTGTTAGTTACCAGTTTTTACTATTATTTATAGTACTTTGTAATTTATCGGTTAGGTATATTATATATTCTTAGGTAAGTAAGTTTTGCTGTTTTAAATATATGAGATATCAACTGCGACACCTTACGGTGGCGTCATAGTACTTAGTTATGTAGGAAATACTACCTTAGGGTAGCGTCATAATGATTAATTTCGTAATAAACGCGTCCGATCGCTGCAAAATTCAAAGTGCTATAAGGAAAATCGCTGCCTCCGATGCGCTATCTATAGGCACGTTACCGCCGCCCCGGCCAGCCAGTACCACCGCAAGCGCTACGTCTCGCAATTTTAAATCTGTAGGTAATATCTTCGAAAATATTCATTTAAATCTTGTGCTGACCATATAGATCTATATTAAATGAACAATGTATTTAAGCTATTTAATTGGATAAGGATTAATGCTGTATTGGATAAAATCGCTTCGAAAATTAGCCATTATTTGTCGTAAAAAGTAAATGACAAAAAAATGTTATTGGGGGATATCCATAAGAGATAGACATATACCATCGCGGAGTTTTCTGTAGACCTTTTCAATGTGTACAAAATAATTAGTATAGTTTATCCAAAACCACTTGAATAGGCGTGGTCAACGCTCTTTTCGAATTTTCAAGAATTCTCTTCATAGGCGTACAGGTGTGAGTCGGGAAGTTAAAAGCAACATTAAATAGATATTTTACTAGGTTCGTTTATATAATGACGTTCTTTTGAGTTTCATCTGGTAAAATCGTAAAAATAATTCCTATCCAAGAAGTGCGTCTAGTTATGCCATACATTATTTTGATAAATCTCGTAGGGTTCAGCCTGCGTTTGCAATGTAAGCGGAAAAGATTGATAATTAACGACATCACATTAGAAACCTCAAAAATAACAGTATTTCTCCACTATTTAATGGATGTTATTATACATATAAACCTTCCTCTTGAATCACTCCATCTATTAAAAAAACCGCATAAAAATCCGTTGCGTAGTTTTAAAGATTTAAGCAAACAAAGGGAAATAGGGACAGAAAAAGCGGTTTTGTTTTATACTATGTATTGATTTCTTAAATTATTTATGACAATCTAATAAACATTAATTCCTTAAAACCCAAATTAAAAAATTAAAAACAAACTATAAAACTTAAAACTTATACTAGCAACCGATTTCCTTAAAGGCGACACAAACTGCTAGAAAGCTACCGAAAGAAATGAGACGTTAATTATTTTTTGCCAACTACTAATCTATATACATATAATAAAACTGTAGAAATGTATATGTTTGTGCGCGCATCACATGAAAACTACTGATCCTATTCGAATGCGGTTTTCAAAGACGTATTTGTCTTTTTTTAACTTAACATCTGGTGTATAAAACTTTTTTTCCCCACCCCTTTAACGGGGTGAGGAAAGAAATTTTTATAAAAAAATCAATACGCCACGCGAACGACGTCGCGGTACATCGAAATAGAACCCAAAAATGTAGTTAGATTTTTTTGTCTGTCGGTCTGTATGTTTGTGCGCGCATCACATGAAAACTACTGATCCGATTCGAATGCGGTTTTCACAGATGTATTTGTCTTCTTTCAACTTAATATCTGGTGTATAAAAATTTCTCTCCCATTCCTTAAATGGGGTGGGGTAAGAAATTTTTATACAACAATCACACGCCACGCGAACGACGTTGCGAGTACAACGAGTACTTAAATAAATTTTAATTCGTTATTTTTTTTTAAGTGTAAAAAATACAAATTTATTATTACTCGAAGCAAATTATAAATATAATTCATAAAATCTTACATGACAAATCTGTTTGTTTTTTTAGACATTAAAATTGTCTATTGTTTTTTTCATATTTGCATACTTAAATATATATTTTACTTTAAAAAAAATTTAAATGAGCTTTTTAGATTGTTTACATTATATTTCAGCCTGGACTACTTTATTCCAGCTTTATCCATTCCACAGATTTCACCGAAGGGCCTGAAATATATTGGGATTTAGGATCAGAACAGATTGATAGGACACTTTCGTGTAATTTGCTCTGAGGGTCTTAATCTTTATCTTGCAAATGTACGCATTATAAATCCAGAGGGATCAGCAGATTGATCTTTAAAAGAATGAAGTTCGGGGAATAGGGAATTTAACTTGGTTATAAAAATGTGGTAACATAAGTAAAAGTTATTTCGAATAAATTTTAAAGCTTAAAACATTGTGGTTGTTATTATAAATTTAGACTGCATAGTAATTTATGTTTCTTATTCAATTTTATAAACAAGTAAAAAAACGTCCCATATTCCATAATTAGTGTACAAAAATTAAAACAATTTAAACTACACTTCTCCAATAAACGCACCAACAAAATGTAACCCAAAGTTTAAAATTAAGGTATTAATTACTGTTATTATGTTCCCGTTTTTAAAATCACGACGTGGCCCAAAATTCAATGAATTATTAATAAAATAATGACAATAGTAAACGTCTGTAAAGCTAGAAAGGTCAAGTCGGCAGAATCACTCGTATTATATCTCAAAATTTAGTGCTCATTTAGTGCTAATTTAGTGCTGATAACAGATATTTGGTGCTGTAATAGGGGGACTAAAAATGAGAACACTGCTAACTTTTCATTAAGTTTTTCTTTCAAATCAACTACTGCTAATATAACGACACCAGCAGTCTTGAGAGCTAGAAGAAGATTTTAAAACGAAAACTAATGAAATTAAAAGACGTTACCATTTAGTGCTTAATTAGTGCTGTCAGTACAGCAAAAGATTTTTGAAAAAGAATTTTTTTTCAAATCAACTACTGCTAGTATAACGACTCCAGCAGTCTCAAAATTATTACTTGAATTATATTAAACTACAATGTTTTATAAAAAAAAAAAAAAATATTTTTAATGATAAAATAATATTTACTTTTGTAAAAAATGTGTTTTTAAACTAAGCTAACGACTCACTTTAAGATTTGTAATTAGAAAATATTAAGATAATTTATATTTAACGATGAGTAAAAATAAATTAAAGCTGCTAGCGTAGTTATACTAGCAGGAGTTGATTTGAAAAAAAATAAACAAATAAAATATTATTCAAAAATCTTTTGCTGTACTGGCAGCACTAATTAAGCACTAAATGGTGACGTCTTTAAATTCCATTCGTTTCCGTTTTAAAGTCTTCTCCTCGCTCTTGAGACTGCTGGAGTCGTTATACTAGCAGTAGTTGATTTGAAAAAAATAAATAAAAATAATTTTTTTTTAAATCTTTTGCTGTACTGGCAGCATGAATTAAGCACTAAATGGTGACGTCTTTTAATTCCATTAGTTTAAAACTTCTTTACTGCAACGACAGAACTATTTCAGCACTAAATATTGACATCTTTCAATTCCATTAGTTTCCGTTTTAAAGTCTCTCTCTAGCTCTTAAAGCTGCTAGCGTCGTTATACTAGCAGTAGTCGATTTGAAAAAAAAAATAAAAAAAATATTTTTTTAAAATCTTTTGCTGTACTGGCAGCACTAATTGAGCACTAAATGGTGACGTCTTTTAATTCCATTGGTTTCCGTTTTAGAGTCTTCTTCTAGCTCTCAAGACTGCTGGCGTCGTTATATTAGCAGTAGTTTATTTGAAAAAAAAAATATTTTTCAAAATTCTTTTGCTGTACTGGCAGCACTAAATAGTGACGTATTTTAATTCCATTAGTTTCCGTTTTAGCGCGGTCACGAATGGTACACTGCTAGCTTAATGAAAAGTTAGCAGTGTTCTCATTTTTAGTCCCCCTATCACAGCACCAAATATCGGTTATCAGCACTAAATGGGCACTAAATTTTGAGATATAATACGAGTGATTCTGCCGACTTGACCTTTCTAGCTTTACAGACGTCAATAGTAATTGTTCCTACTGTTAGAGTTTTTGCTGTTTTTGTTCATTTTTAGTTTTTTATTAGATTAATCAGTTTTATACAAGCCTTATGTCAGTGGAATAAAATAAAAGAAAACTTAGTTAATTTTTGTTGTTGTTGTTACCAAATTAACAGCAGCAATAATCAATTAAAATTGAAAATTGTGTATGGATGAAAAGAATGTATGTACTATTGTTACTGTTATTTGTGTTGATATTGGTTGTGTTATTGTTTTATTATATACATTTTTATATTGGTTAACTTTCATTACACTTATATATAAAATTAACTACAATTCTGTGTCATTTGTTGTTGTTTTTACATCAAATGCTTGTTTGTATGTTGAGGCTTTTACCATGGTTGGCAGTATTATTGCTACAATTTTGGTTGTATTATAATTCTAGTTGTAGGTACTCGCGACGTCGTTAGCGTGGCGTGTGATTGTTGTATAAAAATTTCTTACCCCACCCCGTTAAAGAAATGGGAGAGAAATTTTTATACACCAGATGTTAAGTTGAAAGAAGACAAAATACATCTGAAAAAACCGCATTCGAATAGGATCAGTAGTTTTCATGTGATGCACGCACAAACATACAGAGACAGACAAAAAAATCTAACCAAATTTGTGGGTTCTATTTTAATGTACCCGCGCCGTCGTTTGTGTGGCGTGTTGATTTTTGTATAAAAATTGTTTTCTATAACCCGTTAAAGGGGTGGGGGAAAAGTTTTATACACCAGATGTTAAGTTGAAAGAAGACAAATACACCTGTGAAAACCGCATTCGAATCGGATCAGTAGTTTTCATGTGATGCGCGCACAAACATACAGACAAACAAAAAACTAACCACATTTTTGGGTTCTATATCGATGTAGTAACACACCCCACTAATTATTTTTTAAATATCTTTAATGTACAGAAATTTTATTTCTACAGTTTTATTATGTGTATAGATAGATGCTGTTATTTTTGGCAAAAAGTTTTTACATTTTGTTTTTGGTTGGGTTTATCTTTTGTAATGATCTATCTGAGCGTTTTGTATTGCGAATAATTTTCCAAGACTATTCCCAAGCAACCTTTATAGTAATATAACTAGCGTTTTAGTATTCATTACTTAATGAAGTAACTTTTACGTTTTAATGCCTTCAAATAATACGGTGTCAGTAAAAAAAACTTTAAAGTAAAAAATAAAGTAATTAATACTAATTTTTTACATTTATAAATTACCTTAAAGTAAAAACACAAATTGGTGAAAAAATAAAGTTAGAATAGCGTAATTTTCACCAATCAATATTACCTTTTCATTAAAATTACCGTAATTTTAATTACCGTAATTTTGTTTAATTTACCCAGTAATTTTTAAAGAATTATATTGGAAAAATCAAGTACATATATGACTTTTATGCACGACCGGGCGGTAAAGTACAGATTATTACATACATTAAGCGGGCGTAAAGTGCCACTTTAGCGCCCGTGGACTACTTTACCGCCCGCCGGGCGATAAAGTGTAAATGGCGGGCGGTAAAGTAATTTTTTTGGTCTTAAATATTGAAATACTTGCAATCATCTAAACTGACAATGAGTCTAAATAAAAATGGCCATCACCTATTTTGACTTTGTTCTTAGGGTAACGACAACATAGGTATATAGATTATTGTTTTAAAATATTATCTCTAGCCTCTGTGCATTTTACTTTCAATCAAATTATTTATTTTAAATAACGAATGAATACAAATTATTAGGTGAATGTTTATACAGGGTAAGTTGTTAATAATATCGAGGTTCGAGGTATAAAATTCATGCAAGTTGAAATGGTATTTATATTAAATTGTTTACAAAAAAAATATCCTTTATAAGTTTTATTATTAAAACAATCGTTGACATTGACAGTTGACATTTGACAGCTGACAGCTGACAGATACTATTGGGAGACACATATAAATAGTCTGAAATCAAGACTATCCTCTATATGTGGTCTTATAAGGGTCATAAGAGACCAAGTAACAGTAAAATACCTAAAAATATATTACTTTACACATATTCAATCCATAATATCTTATGGTATACTTTTTTGGGGCAATTTATCCTTGTCAGACAGAATATTTATAATTCAGAAGAGAATACTGCGATGTATGTTAAATCTTCCTTTTCATGTCACTTGTGTACCACACTTCAAACAAATGTGCATATTAACAGTTCCATCACTATATTACCTAGCTCTTGTGTGTTTCGTGCATAAACATCACTCACTATTTTCTAAGAATAGGGACTACTATTCATTGGACATGAAAATGAATACACGATATGCTGACAATTTGTGTATCCCGCATCATAACTCTGCATTCTATGAGAAAGCAATTCATTATCAAGCGATAAAAGCCTACTTCTCATTACCTCCACATATTAAACAGATTAATAGTGTTAAGTCGTTTAGAAAAACCGTAATAGAGTTTTTAATAGATAAATCCTATTACTCAACTAACTACTGGTGATCTTTTGAAATCCCTACACTGTTTTACGTTTTTTTTTCCTTTTTGTTTATATTTCTTCTTTATTGACGTTGCTAATGTACTTTTCGTATTTTTATGGCAATAAAGTTATTATTATTATTATTATTATTATTATTATTATTTTACATGTGACAGTAGAGATTCGACATTTCAAATTTGGCATTTGACAGTTGGACCTTGACAGTTGATGTTTGATATTTGACAGTTGACATTTGATAGTTGCCATTTGACAGTTGACAGTGGACATTTGACAGTTCACATTTGACAATTGACAGTTGAAATTTCACAGTTGACATTTGACAGTTGACATTGGAAAGTTGATATTTGACAGTAGACTTTTGTCAGTTGACAGTTGACTTTTTTCAATTGACAGTGCAACTTTTTTTTATAAATGATTATTAAATCGGTCGTGCATAAAAGTTTGTATGTATTTCGGGAGTAAACAGCGTTTATGGACCTTACGTGTTAATAGCCCTCGCCTGCTGCTCGGGCTCTTATTTACACGGTGCGGTCCATAAACGCCTGTTTTACGCCCTTGATACATAAATTACTATTAAGTTTTATTTACCCAAATTGAATATAAATAATTCCTTTAAAGTAGCAATTACGTATTAAAATTACTTCTAAGTTAAATTTACCATTTAGAAAGTTAACCAGTCTCTCATTTTACGTTGATTTCTAGAGAGCTTATACGCTAAAAACTGTTTGATATGGAAAATCCTTCTGTGCCATTAGTGTACAAAAAGCGAAAGTCTTACTCTTATTCAACAACTTTTTATAGAAAATTAAAATTAAAAAAAGTGAACATATTGAATGTAAATGAGCATTTTGATAGAACTTTCAATATTCACGAATCTATACCTCTCGAAAGAGAATTAGGTAAAGATAATAATGGTTTTCATAAAGAATATTTTAGTGATCAAGAAGACAATCATGGTAAGGATCTTTTTTATAAAGAAAATGTATTAAAAAATGAATTACGACATTGGGATCTTTTACATAGAGCAACACAACCATCGGTAAACCATCTCCTGAAAATTTTACGGGAAAATGATTATTTGTCTTCTCTACCGTTTAATTGCCGTACATTACTTGAAACACCTATAGAAAAATGGGAAATGGTTGTTTTTAGTATAACGGAATTTTGCTGAATTTATTTTCTGATTTAAAAGGCAATATAATACTTTCTTTAATATTCAACGTCTTTCTGCATACAATAGTCCATCCGTGGAATTTTGGCCCATTCTGTGTAAAATTGAAAATATGAATCATTTGCAACCTTTGGTTATTTTTAATTTTGAAATTTTGAAAATTTTTGGAAAGTATATAAACAAGAATATATTAAATGACATTAAGTAGATATTGAAAAAATGTCGCACCCAGCGAGATTCGAACTCGCAACCTTCAGCGCTAACGCTCTAACAACTAAGCGGTGAGGCAAGGCCGGTCACCATAAGCATACTTTTTTTTTGTTTTAAAGGTTTCGTAGTTAAAATTTTTACTATACGGTAAAGAAGTTTACTTTTAACCCCCAATTATTACTTATTGGTAGTATATTATACTTTTAATTAGAAATCTAAGGTTTTAAATACCCAATAAATACTATGAGGTCATATTTTAAAAGTAAATGAATTAAACTTCCTTTGAAATGAGTGTTTGAGCATAATTTATGGAGTTTCTACTTTGTTGGCCTTAATGACATGTTTGAGGGGCACTGGTAATATTCTTAAAAGGTCATCCACGACTTAGTTGAGCTAGCTAGGGAAATAACGCCTTTCAGAACGTTTTAACGTTATACTCTTTTAACATCTTTTATTTTCAGAAGTGCTTTGTCAGTTACATGACAACATTTCTATTAAATTGTTATCAGAATCAATTTTAGCTTTCTATATGTAACAAACATAATGTTTTAGTTTTATCGAAAATATCTAATGGTATTAAAAAAATAATAAAATAATAATTACAGTTTCAAATACATGACCGTGTACTTTATGCAGTCAAATCCATCTGGACACACTGTACATATTTGGCAACGTTGGGCATTAAGTGTAAATGCTATAAGGGAAGGTCAGGTAAAGAACCCTGATCACGGACTTACTTTCAGAATTACGAAGTGTTAAGACGCACATTGGCCTATTATATATTGTATTAGTAGTATTAATGTTAATAAAGTAAATAATTTGTGCGACTAGTTTTATTAAGACTACATCAGAAGTGGTTGTGAACTCATTGCAGTTTTTAAGTGCCGATTTTATTTAAACATTTAATTAAGTTAATTTTGTTCGGTAAAAACGATGCCTAAATCCAAACGACAGAGACGTAATAGTTCTACTAGTTCTAGTTTTAGTTCTGATTCATCAGACAGTGAAATAGTTAAAAGACAGAAAAATTCAAAAAGACATCGACGCAAGAGTGATAAAACAAGTGAAAAACGTAGTTTTACACCTTCGTTACCATTGGTGAGTAATACCCTTAGTCATATACCTATCAGCTACCAGCAATCGAATAAAAATATGGAATCGGCACATTTTATACCCGAATTTGATCCATTAATTGGCATAGTAGATCAATGGATCGAGGTAATAGAGCACAATGCTAAAATATATGCATGGACTGATAATTTTACGACTTATCAAGCTATCAGTAAACTTCGCGGTACTGCCGAAATTTGGTACAAAAGTTTTATAGAGAATGAACCAGGTTGGTCAAAATTTTCATGGGAACAATGGAAAAAACGTTATTACAGACATTTCAAAGTACAAGAAATAATGATATTTTTATGGACATTGCCAACCATAAACCCCGAGTTGGTGAATCATTATATACGTTTCATTTCGAACATCTGGCGAAAATTAATAAGTTAGGCGTAAATTTTTCAAATAATGACAAAGTTTCGTTAATAATTGGCGCAATTAACGACACCAACATAACTTTAGCCGTTGAAGCTGCAGGTATCAAAGACCCTAATTTATTAGCGGCTTATTTAAGAAATAAAAAAAATATATTTCATCTGAACCCAATAGAAATACAGATTTCAAACCATTTGATCATAAAACCGAAAATTATTGCACATCTTGCGTGGCCTTTCCGGACATTCAAATCAAGATTGTAGACAAAGCAATAAAATTTGTCATTTTTGTAAACTAACCGGACACATTGAGAGAAGATGTTTAAGAAAAAGAGAGACAAACACAAACTTAAGACAGAATAAAGAAAATATACCAACGTTTTCTAAACCCAATACAGACAAGAAAAGTAATTAAATCTGTTAAACAAATAAAATTTAAGAACACGCAAAATAAATTTAATAAAATTATTTTCTTAAATGATAAAGAACATAAAGCATTTATTGACTGGAAGTGACTGTTCCTTAATATCGTTGAAATTAGCTAATACTTCTAAATAAAATATTATAGATTTAGATGTTAACGTACAATAAGCAGGATTCTTAGGAAATACAACAACAATAAACAAGTCAAACACAGAAATTGTTTCTTTACAACTCTAAACCGTTTGTAACTACAGAGAAGAAGAATAAGTATTTACTATAATATAATAAATAAAAAACTGCTAAATTGGAGTACACACCAATAATAATATATTATAATTATAATATAATAGACGCATATACAAAATTTGTTCACTTAACGACAGTACCTGATACATCGACCCAATATGTTTTACATACGTTGGATGGTATTTTTAAAATATTCGGTAATTCAAAAAGAATTATTACTGATGCTGGTAAAGCTTTTGTATCAAAACAGTTTACAGAATATATAGAAAAAAAGGGTATAAGGGTATTCACCACAGCAGTTGGTATGGCCAGAGGAAATGGGCAAGTGGAAAGAGCGAACAAAACAGTGCTAGATGCATTATGGGTGCAAAATTAGACACAAATTTGTGGGATACAAATTTAGCAAACATACAACAAGGTATTAATAGCACTAAACATAGAATTACACAAACAACACCATCAGAGCTATTTTTCGGCTATAAACTGCGAATGGATGAAGACAAATATGTGAGTGATGATGAAACAACATTGATAGATGTTACTTCGTTAAGAAAGGACGTTGCGGATAAGTTAGAAGCTAATCGAGCAAAGCAAAACGAAGAATTCAACAGGAAAAGAAGACCGCCTGTTAAATATGTAGTTGGTGACTTGGTAGTCACTAAAATAACCAGTTTTCCTGCGAATAACAACGAAAGCAAGAAATTGTTGGATAAATTTAGAGGACCGTTCCGAATAGTGGAAGTTCTTCCAAATGATCGTTATAAGGTGAAAGAAGATGTTCATTCTACCAGAAGTCAAAGACCGTATGAAGCCGTAGTAGGAGGCGAGAACATCAAGCTTTTCACATTCCAAAAATCTTAGTTAAGGTAAGATTTTATGTATCTTTCAAGTATCTGACTTGATTTGTATGACAAATATCTGATTTGTATGAGAAAACGAGAGAAAAAGAGAAAGAGAGACAATAAATATATGATCTATTCAAGACATGTATACATATAACAAACACACACAGACACACAACATCACTTACACATAACACCTACACTATACTGACAGATTTGTATGATAACGACATCATGACACAGACAACTTGTATGGCAAATTACGGATTTGTTACATGCAAGTTTCATACAAATTACGGATTTGTATGATGACCTCATGACACTGACAGCTTGTATGACAAATTACGGATTTGTTACATACAAGTTTCATACAAATTACAGATTTGTATGATGACAACATCAACACTGACAGCTTGTATGGCAAATTACGGATTTGTTACATACAAGTTTCATACAAATTACAGATTTGTGTGATGACAACATCAACACTGACAGCTTGTATGGCAAATTACGGATTTGTTGCATACAAGTTTCATACAAATTACGGATTTGTATGATGACCTCATGACACTGACAGCTTGTATGGCAAATTACGGGTTTGTTGCATACAAGTTTCATACAAATTACGGATTTGTATGATGACCTCATGACACTGACAGCTTGTATGGCAAATTACGGATTTGTTACATACAAGTTTCATACAAATTACAGATTTGTATGATGACAACATCAACACTGACAGCTTGTATGGCAAATTACGGATTTGTTACATACAAGTTTCATACAAATTACAGATTTGTATGATGACAACATCAACACTGACAGCTTGTATGGCAAATTACGGATTTGTTACATACAAGTTTCATACAAATTACAGACTCGTATGATGACGACATCACCACAGACAGCTTGTATGGCAAATTACGGATTTGTTACATGCAAGTTTCATACAAATTACAGATTTGTATGATGATGACATTAACACACAGAGGGCTTGTATGGCAAATAATTGATTTGTTACATACAAATTATTGATTTTTATGACGAACACATTTATATGAAATGATCTTTTTGGGTCTCTTTAAGACACCAGTTTGTTTTAACATGATTTTTCCAGTTTTCAACAGATCGATCGAGGACGATCGAAGGTCAGGATGGTCGAATGCAGTCAAATCCATCTGGACACCCTGTACATATTTGGCAACGTTGGGCATTAAGTGTAAATGCTATAAGGGAAGGTCAGGTAAAGAACCCTGATCACGGACTTACTTTCAGAATTACGAAGTGTTAAGACGCACATTGGCCTATTATATATTGTATTAGTAGTATTAATGTTAATAAAGTAAATAATTTGTGCGACTAGTTTTATTAGACTACATTTAATAGTATCTTTTTTTAGTTATAAAGGTTTATGAAAATATATGACGGTTATCATAGTAATTTCATTGATAACTGGTACAAACCAGCATTACAATATTCATTGAAATCCCGAGTAATTTGTTATATATATAAAATAATAATTTTGCCCTAAATTACAGTTTTAATACAAGTCTCTTTGTAGATATAAATGTTTATGAAAATATATTTGTATGGGGGTTAAAATAATAATTTAACTAACAACAAACCAACACAATAATATGCATTAAAATCACAAGTAATTTTTTATATTTTTCTCCTTTAAGAAAACATCTTTCTCTGTACAAAATAATTATTTAGAATGATGTAAATGTCTATTTGAAACTCAGTTGCATATAGAACTTTGGCTAACTAACGCAGAAGAAAAGATATATACTCGACAGAGACAGAATCTTGAGTTTGTTGATGACATTGATATCGTGGCAAGGTAGATCAGAGCTCTTGAGGAAAGTTATGTGGCATTTAAAGGTGCAACACAGGGACTTGATATCAGCCAGAGTAAAACAGAGTACATGTTGATGTCAACAAGGGAACTAAAAAAAAACACTGGAGAAGGTACAGCTAAGTGAGGATAAATTTAAGATAACAAACAAATATAAATATCTTATGGCTCACAACAATAACAAATACGATGTGGCTGAAGAAGTAAGGAGTCGAATATCAGCAGGTATTTGCGGCTATTTCTCCCTCAGTCATGTTATGAAAAGCAGACCATTGAGCAGAGTGACCAAGATACAGATCTATCTCACGTCAAGTGGTTTTGTATGGAGCTGAGACATGGACACTGATAGTCCAAAATGTTGAGATCCTGAGACGTTTGGAACGGAAAAATCTATGGACCAGTGAGTGAGTAGGAAAAGTGGAGAGTAAAAAAAATGAGGATTTTGCGGTGCTCTATGGCTCTATCCGATGCGCAAGATTGAGATGTCTTGGTCATGTGGAGAAGAAGAGAGATCAGCAAAAAGGTCTATAGAGGAAACCCAGGTGCCAGACGGCTAAAGGTGCAGCCCAGACTGAGGTGGATTGATGGTCTAAAACAGAACCTCAGGAGATTGGTAGTAAGAGATAGAGGAACTTGGCCCAGGACTACCAACTATGAAGACAATCGTAGTGAAGACCCAGACTTTCCGGTAGCTGTAGCGCCAATGATAATGATTATGTATATTAGTTTTATAAATTTCCTCTATCTTATTCTTTGTAACCCGGTTTCGTATTATATTTCTTCTACTGATTTGAAATTGGTCGTCTGCATGCAAACACTATTGATTATTACACTGACATCTATTACTACATAAATCAATTTTATTACTTTTTTTGACCAAACTTGTATCAAGAACCACATTGGAATCACTTAAAAGACTAATTAAATTGGACACTGTATACATTAAAACTAAGTTGTAATATCCCAAGTAACTTTTAAAACATCTACTTATAACATTATTGTTCTCTAATTTCTGCAAATTATTCTTTGATACCTATACTAGTGGTAGCCAGGATTACCTGAAGCACAAGATCTTTTTTTGTGCGTGTGAATGTAACTGACTGTTCCGATTTTGAAATTTTTTCAAGTGTTCAAACGTATTCGATTTATTATTTGGTCCAATGTATAATTTCATTTTAATTTTTCACTATTTATGTACTTCGACGGTAAAGTGACAATACCTCTTAAGTAACATTTATTGTTTATTTCTACGAATTCCTAATAAACGGCGGTGTAAGTTAATTGATATAACTCTTTACAAAAGTTTGACATCTAGGTTGGGTACACAATCGGTAGATGGCGCTGCGTTTTTATTTATAAATTATTCAACATCTAGGTTGCAGGAAAACCCAGTAGATGGTATTGTATTTTAATTTATAAATAAACAAAAAAACGCAAATCTAAAATATCTCATATATTTCAACGAACTAAATCTATATATCTATATACATATAATAAAACTGTAGAAATGTATATGTTTGTGCGCGCATCACAGGAAAACTACTATTCGAATGCGGTTTTTAAAGACGTACTTGTCTTCTTTCAACTTAATATCTAGTATATAAAACATTCTCCCTCCACCCCTTTAACAGGGTGAGGAAAGAAATTTTAATACAAAAATCAACACGCCACGCGAACGACGTCGCAGGTACATCGAAATAGAACCCAAAAATGTGGTTAGATTTTTTTGTCTGTCTGTCTGTCTGTATGTTTGTGCACGCATCACATGAAAACTACTGATCTGATTCGAATGCGGTTTTCACAGATGTATTTGTCTTCTTTCAACTTAACATCTGGTGTATAAAAATTTCTCTCCCATTCCTTAAATGGGGTGGGGTAAGAAATTTTTATACAACAATCACACGCCACGCGAACGACGTTGCGAGTACAGCTAGTTAAGTAATATGATGCCACCGCATGGTGCGGCTCAGTTGATATCTTATATTATTTAAACAAGAATTCTTACTAAATTGAGTTGTTGGTTAATTAATATAAATATATCAGTGTCTATATTTTAAAGTGTTCTTTATTTTATGAACTGTTTTTGAGTTTGATGTAGTATTTCTGTTTAAGATCTTTCTTATTTGCATAAACTTTATTTAAAAAACACGAGCATTGAAAAATAACTATCGATGCCTTTTTGGACTAGGTATTTATGTTTCAAAGAACTTAGTGTTTTTTTACATTTCTTTGATTATAACTCCAAACTGATTACTTTTCAATTTAAGACATGTATTGAGATGTTTATATATGCGGTGAAGCTGAATAGAAACGGAATTTTTATACTGTGTTGCAAACTTTTTTCTTGTTATTTTATTGGCTGTTTGTTCACGTCTCAGTAAATCGTTCAATTTCTATTTACTTCTCGAAATTCCAATAGATCTCGCAGATGCAACTGGTCTGATGATTTTGCTGAAATGGGTTTCCGATATGAAATTTTTGTCGTTCTTGCGATGTCGGTTGCATTTACCTGAATAGTAGTTTATTTTTATATTTAATATTTATTCATTTTTTACATCTTTTGCGATACACATGACACGAAAAAATAGTGTTAAATGTTACTGCAAAATATACCCACCAGATGACTTTGTGTGATTAGCAAAACTAAAATATAAATACCATAACTTTTTTAATAAATAACCGTTATTGTTTGGTTTTTTAAAGTACTTTACTCATATGTTAATGAATATATTTGACTTAGATTTACAGTTAAAATCAGCCACAGAGTTAGGTAGATTTTCAAAAAATCTCAGATCCTGTGTGGAAGTAAACTTTTCCTATATCGGTAAGATTACTTATTATTTACTAGTTTTAGTTCATAAATTTGCCGCGAGTGGTATTACAGTAGAATTATTGACTTTTTCTCGTTGTGATTAGTAATTAACGTTCCTTTAGGAGTTGGTACGTTGTACAATCCAGTTCATTAGTGTTTAACCTCTTTGAAATACAAAGTACTTCCAAATTTATTCGAAGAGGTGTAGGTACTCGAGTTAATGTACTATAACCAGATTCGATTTTGAAGAAGAGAAAAAATAATTTTAAGACATTTTGTCCTAAATGTTGGAAATTGGAAGAAAACATTATCCCTGTAGAATATATACCGTTACATATGAGTCAATTCAATAGATTCTGAACACTTCCACTAAAGAGATAGGAGAAAAATTAATTCCTTAATTAAAATAATTAATTTTCTTTTGATATAATATCCAGGTTTGTCAATATTGTTTTAATTTAAATAATTGCACAGCCCCACAAAAAAAAAGTGTCGGGTCCGAAAGACCAGACCATCGTATCTTATGGTTTTTGGGGTCGCTGATTACGAATCCGTGGTCGGTTTGGCCCCATCAGGTCACAGTCAAGGGCATTTAAAGGTCAAATCTACAAAATAAGTCTTAACCCAATTTTAAGTCTGCAGTCTTACGTTTTTTAGTTCGCTGATTACGAATCCTTGGTCATTTTGACCCCATCAGTTCATGGTCAAGGATTTCATCAGGATATACGGGAAATGGAACGTAGATACCAAGGTAGATGGGACATAAATATTTTAGCCAATTACTGTTGGTCATTAAAAAGAGATTTACCAACAAAATAAAAAAAACCCAAAAGAAATCCACTTCGAAGGTCTTTTGGTGACAAAGTTGTCAGATACCATAAAAAAGAATAAAATGGTATACCGTTGAATGTTATTCAACTCTATTAATACGAACAATACTTTTTCATGAAACTGAACAAAAATTAAATAAAAAATATTGTTTCGTTGTTACTCCATTTAGTGTATAAGCAGACCTCTTACAATAAATGCATGCAATTTGATTCTGTAAGGACCGCGACAATGACCAAATATGTTATGAACTGACCACTGGTATATGCTTAGTTTTAATTTATGGTTCAAATCTAGTTAGAACCAGTTTTGCAGATTTGACCTTCAAATGTCCTTGACCATGACCTGACGAAGTCAAACTGACCAAGGATTCATAATCAGCGACCTCAAAAACGTAAGAATACACACTTAGAATTAGGTAACGACTGATTTTGCAGATTTGACCTTCAAACGCCCTTGACCATTGGGGTCAAACCGACCAAGGATTCGTAATCAGCGACCTCAAAAACGTAAGACTGCACAATTAAAATTAGGTTACGACTAATGTTATGGATTTGACCTACAAATGCCCTTGACCCTGACCTGATAAGGCCAAACCGACCACGGATTCGTAATCAGCGACCTAAAAAACGTAAGACTGCTCACTTAAAATTGGGTTACGACTTATTTTGTAGATTTGACCTTCAAATGCCCTCGACTGTGACCTGATGGGGCCAAACCGACCACGGATTCGTAATCAGCGACCCCAAAAAGATAGTCTGGTCCTTCGGACCCGACACTTTTTTTTGTGGGGCAGTGTTGTTTTTGATATAATTAAATTTGTATTAAATCGTTTACAACGGGTGTTTGAGTAGAATTTTTGGAGTTTATATGATTGAGGGACACTAGTAATGCTCTAAAATGGTAACCTACGGCTTAGCTGAGATAGCTAGGGAAATAACGCTTTTAGGACTTTTTAACGTTACAAATTTTGGCGCCCCACACAGAAACCATTTTAGCTGTTTGGATAATATCTGCGAAAATTCTAAAAAATTACTGCTAAAAATGTTCTCGGCGATTTTTGATCCATTTTTCGATCGACTTGCTAATTTCAAAAATGCACTGTACCTACACGACTTGATGAAACTCTAGACTTATGTAAACGAAAGATTAAGGTTAGATTTGTCTCTGAAGGTTCTATTGGTGGCGCCTTCTAAGCGGCTAAATGCAAAACTAATAACACAAACCTCGTAATATCCCGCCTACCCAGATGACATACGAATATAAAGAAACGAATGCGTATCTCAAATTAAAAATGATATTTTTCCAAAAAGAATTACGCAATAATGAAGATGTTTCTGCATATTTAATATATTTTAGCTAGAATGCATATACGTCCAAAGATAATAAAAAAAAACAAATAAAATGGCGCAAGTCCTGTTCTATCGTTTGCATGGATTTATGAGTTCTCGTTAGCATATATTTCTACAACAAAGCAAACTTTCCCTGATTTATATATACAGTTTTTACACTTTTTTTTCTATTTTCTTTGTTATTAAAAAAGCTTTGCTTGTTATCCAAGAGCACTTTTGTAATTTCAGCCTTCTGACGACAACTATTTAGGTCATCGTCATCAAAAGAATCGTAGAAAATTGTGCGAGGCTAAACCTTTTATTTAATTCTCTTTTGAGAGCAGCATTTCATTTAAGCTTATGATCATTGAGCAGATGTAAAAAGAAATTTTTATTTTGAATTATAAATGAATGCAGCTTGTTTCATTTATTTATTTATTTCTGGTATCTTCTTTTTCATTTGTGCTCTAACTAAACTGATATTTTCTTTTGATTATTATTGTTATATTTTATTTTGTTAATAATTTTATCTTGCAATATGGAGTACTTAAGTTATAAGTACATGAAAACAGTATGTTTGTGATAGGATCTTTTCATACTTATAATAAGAAGACGTTATTAAATACCATCAAGATACTTTATAAGATCGGCTTGTGTGTCTCTCTGTGTGCGCTATAACTCTTTATCCAAAGGTCACAAAGTCATAATATTTGTTATGTGGAATCCTCATGACATGGGAAAGATTCTTATTGATGTTTGTTCTTATCAGATAACTCTCGCAGTAAAATTTTAACGGTTTTCCGAAATTCATGTTTTCCTTCGTTTTTGTGTGCCGTATAACCTTTGAACGGAAGGTTTTTTGAGACTCGTGTATATAATGCATATGAATAAATTCGATAGTACTCTCTTATTTATTACATTGACTTTTTTTGGTTGTAAATAAGATACTTAAATTTATTTAACTTTTATATTTTTAACCATAATCTTAATTTTAATTGTTGTGTTCACTGACGATCGCAGCAAAGCATCTCTAAACTAGGATGAAGTATTCTCTAATCTCTTTAATGGAAGTCTTCCTACACCCCTGAATTGTAACGGTATTTATTCTATAGGAATAATTTTTTCTTCCAAATTTCGAGATTCGGAACGAAATGTTTTAAAAATATTTTTCCTTCTCCTCCAAAAAATGGCTGGAACTTATCCAATCTAGTTATAGTTCAGTAAATTGGGTGAAATTTGGAAGTACCCTTAATAAAAACAAATAATCAAAAATCAATCCCTTATTAAATTTACAATCAAGTAGAATCAGTTTTTAGCCAAATCGGATTTTTCCATTTTATTGAGAGTAAATTAATCTTTAAAGCACCTGTAAAAACCGGCTCCGAATTTGATTAAAAAACTGAGATTTGGTTAAATTGAAACTACTTGGTTCTGGTTACTATCAATAAAATACAACAATACAATTTTTTAGACGCTTACAATGAATAAAATAATTAAAGGAAACATTATTGAACAAATTAGGGTATCAATTGACATCCACTAAATTTAAAAAAAAAGTGAGTGGTGTCAAGGGACACCCGGATGAAACGAAGTTCCTTTCGGTTAATTAGTGAAGGAATTTTAATTGTAATTTGTAAACACAACAGAGTGTTTATACATACATAAGCATAATGTCTGTATAAAATGTCTACTTACCTAAGTCTATCAGCAATATCCGGAACTTGTGCAGAAACACTGTCAGGATACATTATTGTTATTATTTTCTATTATTTTATTATTTATTATTTACAAAAAACCTGTATAAATTTAACAAAGTCGCGACACTACACTGTTCAAAGCAAAATAGAAAATAGTAAATCCATTATTACCTGAATATTTTCAACAGTGCGTTTCTTTAGTCCATTTATACGATACCAAAGGTTTAGATGACGTACATCTACCTAGAATTACTTTTTATTTTAATTAAATTTAAAACAGGAATTAACAACTTAATAAAAAATTTTAAAATTAAAATATTTGACATTTACTAACAGTTAAGGTAATTTGACGTACCTAACTAGTCAAGTTACGAACTATTTATAAAAACAGGATGAAATAAAATATAATACTATTATAGGTAATTATTTTTTTCTACAGTATTTTCTTTTTAATGTACATTTTCTTTTAATTTAAAATATTTTCTTCTTAATTGTAATATATCTACCTATGAGAGAGAGAGAGAGAGTTTTTATTTTTTGGTCTGTGAGAGAGAGACAGACAGACAGAGAAACATGCGTGTGTCGTGTCGTGACAACTTTTGTTTTGAATTTTTTTCGGCTAGCCTCTAGCCTTAGTCGTAACTGGTCGTAACACCTGAAAGGCAACTTCGTTCCAAAAAAAAGTGAGAGGTGTCAAGGGACACCCGGATGAAACGAAATTCCTTTCGATTAATTAGTGAAGGAATTGTAATTTGTAAACACAACAGAGTGTTTATACATACATAAGCATTTATTATTGTCTGTATAAAATCTCTACTTACCTAACTCTATCAGCCATATCCGGAACTTGTGCAGAAACACTGTCAGAATACATTATTTTTATTATTTTCCATTATTTTATTATTTATTATCTACAAAAAACCTGTATAAACTTAACAAAGTCGCGACACTACACTATTCAAAGCAAAATAGAAAATAGTAAATCCATTATCACCTGAATATTTTCAACAGTTTGTTTTTTAACAAAAGTGTCCATTTATCCAATACCAGAGGTTTAGATGACATACATACATCTAGAATTACTTTTTATTTCAATTTAATTTAAAACAGGAATTAACAATTTAATTCAAAATTTTAAAATTAAAATATTTGACAGTAACTGACAGTTAAGGTAATTTGACGTACCTAACTACTCAAGTTACGAACTATTTTTAAAATGTTTATGAATTTATTAAAATATAAAACCAGGATGAAATAAAATATAATACTATTATAGGTAATTTTTTTTTCTACAGTATTTTCTTTTTAAAGTATATTTTCTTTTAGTTTAAAATAGTGTATTTTTAATTGTAATATATCTATCTATGAGAGAGAGAGAGAGAGAGTTTTTTTTGGTCTGTGAGAAAGAGACAGACAGACAGAGAAACATGTGTGCGTCGTGTCGTGAATTTTTTTCGGCTAGCCTCTAGCCTCAGTCGTAACTGGTCGTAACGCCCGAAAGGGAACTTCGGTCCAAAATGTGACACTTTCTACCAAAATTTAGTTTTTTAAAACGATGTGTTTTGACTCTTATTATATCAAGTTGATTATGTTTTACCCATTTATAAACTTAGCTTAAATGTTAGTAGACTTATAGCCTTGTTTGTCAGAAAAAAGGGGCATTTTTTATTTTACCTGCAATTAATATCACCACCTTATTTATTTCTTTTTAAAAAGGAAATAAGTATAAATTAAAAACAAAATGGTGCCAATTTGGTAAAATTAAATTCCGTTAGAATAATTTTACATGCATAAAATAGTAAAATAAATATACATGAAATTCACAATAAAAAAAAATCTAAAATACATATATCTTTTGTTGGTATATATTTTCGTAATGCGACAAATGTTATTTTTAATCGTTTTATTACGAAAAGTAATATAATTGCTAATTACAAAAATTAAAATTTTCATGTGTTCACACTGTGTAATTTACCATATAATTTTATCACAAGTCGAGTCATGTGGCCCTTCATACCCGATAATATCGTGTCCCAGTTAAATAGCATGGCCCTTCATACCCGATAATATCGTGTCCCAGTTAAATAGCATATTGTCTATTCTGCGTGAGTAAACAAATAATAATTATATTGATATTATCTTTAGCTTCTCCGGACGCTAATAGGCGGTTTTGAATACATTAAAAAGTCCACAAAAAAATAAGTGTTACAGGTTGGTTGAAAAGTTTTGAAATCTTTTTACTGAAATTATGTTTTTTATTCAATAAAATCTCCCTCAACTTATTGCAATGATCCTGCAGTAATTTTATAATATCTCTGAAATGATTTTTCGGGAAGCTCTGTAAAATATTGTTCCATGGCTGCAATAGCTTCTTCATTCGTCGAAAAACCCTTTCCATCAAGTAATTGTTTCAAGTTTTTGAATAGGTAATAGTCGGAGGGAACCGAATCTGGTGAATATGTTGGGTGTTCAAGCAATTCGTACTTTAATTCGTTCAATTTAACCTTTGTCAACAAACTTGATGAAAAATGATTGTTTTCTTCTGTAGGTAAACCGGGTCGTTTTTCACGAATGTTTTTATCCTTGTCAAAAAGGATGTATAATAATATATTGTTTTACCTTTAAAGCAACGCACTCCTGCCATAACCTTTTTTGCCGATCGTTCTGTCTTCACCAGTTTTGGAGCTGTAGATACACTGCAAATAATGGTAGATCCAAGTCTCATCCACAAAAATTGGTTTTATTCTGATTAAAACGCTCCAAATTACGCTGAGAAATTTGTTTACGATTCACTTTTTGTTGAATTGTTAACGAAATGTTTCTGTACAGCTTTTTCATATATAATTCTTCGTGTAAAATATGGAGTATTCTTTCATGTGAGATGCCTATGGTATTAGCGATTTAACGGTTAGTCAAACTTGAATCGTTACAAACAATATCATAGACTTGCTCAGTGATTTCTGGTAGTGTTGCACTTTTTGGACGTCTAATCCGTGGTCCATCTTCGACGCTTGTACGACCACGTTTAAACTCTAAAACCCATCGATGTACAATTGGAAATAAAGGAGCCGATTACTTTATCATTTTCAATATTTTTGTATGAATTTCTTTAGCTGATAAACCTTCCAAAACAAAGAATTTTATAAAAAAAAAATCGCAATAATTTGACCATAATTTTGGTTCTAGTCGTCCAAAAAAAAAATAACTTTTATTTTGAACTTTGTACAATGTGATGTAAAAAAAGTATTTTTTTACGTATATCGATATAACAACGGTTTAAAATTATTGTTTGCTAAAAATTCAAACTTTATTTTTTATACGCATTTATCACTAATTTAACTTATTTGTATGGGAAAAATAACTATTGGACATGATCCTTGGACTCAAAACCTAAAACTGGAGCAATGGTAGACTTCTTCTTGTTCCCTGGTTACTGAATAATAAACCATCGCGCAGTCTGTCGAACGCGCCTGAGGATCTTTTTAATTGTTGCGAAATAAATTAGCTAGAAAAATTTAAAAACAAATAACAAAAATATAAATTGCATATGAGCTTATTAAATCTGATTAATAAAGAATACAAAACGGCAAATTTTCAGATACAGTGTTTGTCGGGAGGAAAGAAAATAGAATAACACCACTTTTGAGGACATTTTAATGTATACAAAAGTTCCTAAGAACGTCTGGAGTTAGCTGTAATAACTTTATTTTTAAATATCACACCTATATACCATCAATATTGTCAAACTTTGAAAGTATTTATCAAACATCAAATTCCTAAAATAAAAATGAAGCTTAAGAAAAGGATATTTTTATAGAAGCAGAATTATCACAAAAAGAAAGAACGTTACATTATCAATAAGTTACACACAATTTGACTCTGAAATATCATTAAATTAAACTTAAAATAACCTCCGGATGACCTTGTCGGGGTCGGTAAATTCCGGATTCAGATTCAAAGCCTTCACAAACTTTTCAAATTTTCATTTATTCGCATTTTGACCTTCAAATGACTACGAACTTGACGTGATAGAGGTGAACCGACCCAGGATCATAAATCAGCGACACTAAAAACCGAGGAAAAAATCTAGAAGAGTAATCTACAAATACTTAGTATACCAAATGTTGACCTGTTTAATTTACTATTTGGTTCCAACTTCAAACCTCTACATCTCGAAAATTGTACATTTTTACGCTAGGTGCCCTTTAAGACTTTTGTTTTACTTCCTTAGAACTATCTGTTCACAAAATTTTAGATATGTAGTTTGACGGGAAGTACTTTTCCATTGGTTTTGTGCGTAAAGTATAATCTTGGCGCTTTGCTTATTCTCATTACATGGAGGGTGGATTCGGACGAGCTAAACGAAAAGTTATCGATATGATCGAAATGGAAAAGAAAATGAATAGAAAAAAAAATAAAGGAAAAGGAAAATTGGCGCCACTTACACACCCTAGAGAGAAAAGAAAATAGATATTTAAAAAATAACAATATTTATTAATCTGTTGAATAATAAAAAACAAAACAAACAAACAAAAACATGAAATCAGATATCTATGGTTCTATAAACAGAACTAAAACGGTATTCTATACGCTCATGATAACAGCTAAGATTTAATATAGTTATCTACGTGTACCCTGTTTAAGCTAAAAGTGAACTAGGTATAAGTTGAATTTAGACAAAATAAAAATTTATTAAAATTCACCTTTTTTAAGTTAAAGACGACACTACACATTAATTTAATGACTAATAGGTAGTTCGGTATGATAAGTACAATTAAAATTCAATTTTTCAGAGAAATAAACGGTACCTTCTTTTATTTAAGGTAAAGGTATAAAGATAGACCAAAAACCTACAGCCGCTTCTTAGTGCTTCAGAGATAAGGTAAAGATCAGATTGCTTCATTTTCTCGGTAATACGAAAATAATGTTAAATCTAGACTATTCTCTGGTCTCCATTAATAGGTAGTTTGAGAATAAACCATCAACTTAATCTTCATAAGTAGACGGTAACGAAATACGATAATCTGACTAATCTCCAGTCATAATTACCAGATATTTGAAGGAATTCCTGTAGATAACACTGTCTGGAAATATTTAGATAAGTCCTTCAATCGGCACAAACAAAACTAGGCACTAGAAACACTTAATAACTTCGTAAGTTTTAGAAAAGAGAAAGAAAAACCGGGAATCTTGAAACAGTTTAACCAAGAGTTTCTTTCGAAAATCAAAGCCAAAGTACCGCCAATTGCATAGGGTGGGCCTGCAATAAACTTTTAGGAGAGCACGTGATTAAAAAGAGGGTTCTTATTGGTTAGACCTATAGATACTCGCTAACAAGTTTCTTCTAGAATAGAATCGAAACAATTTCTGTATTTAATAAAGAATGGAAAGTTTTTACTAACAGAGTCGGCTTAGATTTCGAAAAGAAATATTCAAATAGAAATAAATTAACTAGTTTTTAAAAATGCTACAACATGATATGGTTTCAGGTTTTAGAAGGACGTCGTTTTGTGATGTCGCCTATTTGTCTATAAACCTTCTTGATCTGATTCTTGGTCTGAAAATGTGACATCCAGTACAAAATATAATTTGGGAAGAACGTTTTATGCACTAAATTGTTATATACATACATCAAGCTTCTATTAAAACATTTTAGGTTTTAGAAGGAATGATGTCGTCTACTTGTCTATGAACCTTCTTAATCTAATTCTTGGTCTGAAAATGTGACATCCAGTACATAATATAATTTGAGAAGAACGTTTTATGCAATAAATTGTTATATACATACATCAAGCTTCTATTAAACGATGTAATAAACTCGAGACGTTTTAATAAGTGGCACTATGCTAAAACCTTGAATTATTGTTTTGGCAACAGTATTCCAAAGACACAACATATCACGATCGCTGCAGAGCGTTTAAAGTTAGTGCCGTTATCGATCTTAATAAGTACACTTGTTTTTGTCTCGTTGCCTTGGCAATGGTTAAAGAAGCCGGGGTTGAGGAGCCACATAAACGGGTTAAAATTTTCCATCCAATGCCTTCACGTAATTGCGGATTTTGCTTTCTGTACCAGTCTTGGGCATCTTTAAACTTTCCTTTCGGAGACAATTAATTTAAATCTTTCGATGAAATATTTTGGGTCTTTGAGAAAAGTTGCTAATACGGATTTAAAAATGAATTTAAGTTTCATTTACTCCTTAAACGCTTATATTTTAAACTATTATTAAAAAATGTTCAAAAGCAAAATTAAATTCATTCAGTTGAAGTAAAACTTTTATTCCAATACAGAAATCATCTAGTAAAAAGTTAATATCGCTTTAAAAAAACACTTTTCCATGTGTTGTTGGATAAACGAATCGATTGTATGGTTGTCTTGGATTTTCTTCAAAAAGCATTCTAAATTTTTTAAATATAGCGAACGTGAGTGAGATTTTTGACAATAATTCCTAAACCGCTTATTATATAAACCGCAACTAAAATCGTATTAAAATACATGAAAATATTTTTTTTTCAACTCTGCACTCTTAAATTTAACAAATTTTATTTCTACTGGAGTAACTTGCAATTTAGTGATTTTGATCACCTTATCAACGCGATAAGTGGGTTTCTTTGTAATTCAATGATTTTGTTTACCTTATTAACGCGAGAAGTGTGTTTCTTTAAAAAAATGTTATCTGATTTCAAAGCTGGCTCATTTCAAGCTCTTTGCCTGAAAGCAGAGTGCCTTCGTTTAAGTGCTTGTAACGAAAGTTCAAAAGACACAAAATTATTGAAAGGAATTTCGTGCAAAACAAACTAATGGTCTTGTAAACAAAATAAATTTTGTAATTCTGTCAACTGAAGGTGAAAAATGCATGTCAAATGTAAAAGGTTTTAGTATTAATAAAAAAATTAAAATTTGCACAATTGTTGTTTTTCTACTTATGTATAATCTCAGACCCTGACAAAATGATTGATTGTAGACTTAGATATTGAGGAACTGAGGTACCTATGTAAAGTGTGTACACAGTTTCATAGGTTTACTTACATCTATATATCGTAGTCGCTTAGTGATCCGGGCACATAGCTATGTGAGTGGGCCATTTTAAGCACATAGCTGTGTGCCCAATACTTAGAAGCGCAACGACTATAGAGCCATCGCGGCTCTATGTTACTGATTTTGGCCCGTAGTCAGGTAGCGATATCGGCACATAACTAGAGAAAGTCACAGTTGTGCAATTTACAAATATCGAGTGTTAATAACAATGTAACATGGCATAAGTATATTTTATACAATTGCCAAGTTGCCAATATGATGAATTTCTTACGCAGAGACAGTTTGCAACCCGAGCAAAGCGACACCAAACACTAGTGCGACATACACCTTCTCCTCAGATGCGCAATACGAAAAGTACTTTCATTATATTCAAAAATTAGGGCGTAAAATTAAATTTTACGTCCAGAGTAACGAAACAGTATATTATTTAGGTATCTAGCTAGGGCATAAAATTTACACCCCGAGCGAGTGTGAATACGACATTTTTCGACTAGAATGGTGAACACTCTGGTTTTACATTCTAATTTTGTGAAGTTAAAGCAAATTTTACGCCCGGTACAAAAAATGAATATTTTTACAATACGAAAGATAAAAACTGTGCCGGCTCTCGAGTGCTCGAATACGACGAGGGATAACTTTTAACTATTAGAATGTAAAAATGTGCATTGTTGATGTAGGGTATGAAATAGGCTTTTACTTCCTAAAAATAGTTTTCTCCACGTTTGACGAAAAAAGTTTTTTATATAAATCTTCTATATACATAAAACTCAAAGGTGACTGACTGACTGACTGATTGACTGACTGACTGATATAGTGATCTATCAACGCAGAGCCCAAACCGCTGGACGGATGGGGCTGAAATTTGGCATGCAGGTAGATGTTATAACGTAGGCATCCGCTAAGAAAGGATTTTGATTAATTCCACCCCCAACGGGATAAAATAGGGGATGAAAGTTTGTATGAGCTATCAACGCACAGCTCAAACCGCTAGACGGATGGGGCTGAAATTTGGCATGCAAGTAGATGTTATGACGTAGGCATCCGCTAAGAAAGTATTTTGATTAATTCCACCCCCAAGGGCATAAAATAGGGGATGAAAGTTTGTATGAAACTTTGTCAATTTTACACTGTTCTGGGTGAAACTTTGCATACATATAGTTACTATGACGAAGGCATCCCCTAAGAAAGGATTTTGATTAATTCCACCCCTAAGGTAATAAAATAGGGGATGAAAGTATTTCTGAAAGATTTTGCATGTATACAGCTACTATGACGTAGGCATCCCCTAAAAAAGAATTTTGATTAATTCCACCCCTAAGGGGATAAAATAGGGAATAAAAGTTTGTATCAAACTTTTCCAATTTTAAACCAATCGGGCAGAGATTTTGCATGAATGTAGCTACTATGACGTAGGCATCCCTTAAGAAAGGATTTTGATAAATTCCACCCATAAGGGGATAAAATAGGGGATAAAAGTTGGTATGAAACTTTGTCAATTTCAAACCGATCGAGCTGAGATTTTGCATGCATATGGCATGCAAGTTTTTAAAGTTTTAAAATAATAATAGTCTAATACCACTCGCGCTTTACTGAGCGGGGTGTGTGGAGCGGTGAGACGGTAGCACGCTGCTGCTGGCCGACATGACACTGCCGATAGACGCGTAGAGTCTTGAAAATTCGAGAATAAATTTGTTTTATTACGTAGTGGTGTACTAAGAAATTACTTTTTTAAATTTCATCCCTAAGGATTTAAAATAGGGGTTGCAAATTTGTATGAAACTCGGTGGCAAAAAACTAAAGGCCACGCGGATGAAGTCGCGGGCGGCCGCTAGTGTGTCATATATCATGTAAGGGGGAGATTATGTGCTAGACGGCAACGTGACTACCTGCTTAAATCAATCGCATAAATGCAAGTGAAGTATAACTTAGATCTTTATCTATGTATATATATAAAACTCAAAGGTGACTGACTGACTGACTGACTGATATAGTGATCTATCAACGCAGAGCCCAAACCGCTGGACGGATGGGGCTGAAATTTGGCATGCAGGTAGATGTTATAACGTAGGCATCCGCTAAGAAAGGATTTTGATAAATTTCTCCCATAAGGGGATAAAATAGGGGATGAAAGTTAGTATGAAACTGTGTCCGTTTTAAACCGATCAGGCTGAGATTTTGCATGCATATAGCTTTTATGACTTAGGCATCCCCTAAGAAAGGATTTTGATAAAGTCCACCCCTAAGAGATAAAATAGGGATGAAAGTTTGTATGAAACTTTGTCAATTTCAAACCGATCGGGCTGAGATTTTGCATGCATATAGCATGCAAGTTTTTAAAGTTTTAAAATAATAATAGTCTAATACCACTCTTTAAAATAGGGGTTGCAAATTTGTATGAAACTCGGTGGCAAAAAGCTAAAGTCCATGCGGATGAAGTCGCGGGCGGCCGCTAGTTATTAAATATGGTTTAACTTAAGCTGGAAGCGTGTCAGTTAGACGCGACATTTTTGGACCTAGAGGGTATGGAGTGCGGGAGGCCGAAGGATAACCCAATGGGCGTCGTTGTTAAACGTATCGAATGTACGAATCTTTCTCCCCTTAATGCAGAAATGTAAAATTTGATATTCGAATTGTTGATTGAAAATAATACTTTTATTGCAAAAAAGGGGGTGAATTTATTATGTTACTATATGCGATCGCGGAAAGATTAGGCAATATTCCTATCTAAATTTTTGCGAGAAAGAATTCGTGGGTAAAAACTAGCATTGTTAAAATTGATTAGTGACAATTAATTTATTGTAATACCTATGGTAGATTAGTAACTAAGTATCTCATATATTTAAAGGAGCAATACGTATTTAATTCAATACTATGACGCCACCCTGAGGTGGTGCAATCGATATCTAATATATTTAATTGGTAAATTATTAAATACTACAAAAAAAAATAGTAAAAAAACATGAAAACTAACGACAAAACAACAAAAAAGCTTTGGAAACAATATAAAACAGACAATATCATAAAAATTTAAAAAACGGAAAAAGAAAAATGACATTAATATTATAATAATAAATATCTTTACAATAAATCGTGTATTGAACTTTTTTAATGAGGTTTGCATTAATATTATTTTCTTTGAAAGAGTTGCTTTCATAAATAATGCTTGGAAAAATTTTATTTATATACATACTTATTATTATCACTATCTCCATACTATCCTTCAATATAGTTTCGCTGCTTCTCAATTACTGAATTCCACCGTCGAGGAATCTTTTCAATTCCATATAATCCAGCATCTCTGTTTAGCTGGTGAAGAGCTCATGTAAATACAATTAAGTTTTTCCAGAGAAAAGAAAGTGTTATAGGCTTTAATTGTTCGTTGTACAAGGCCAGCTTTTATTGACATATGACGGTGACTGTTGTCGCTGCTCATAGACAACATTCGTTGATTGTTTTATTTTTGAAGAAATTTTGTAACAGAAAAAACATCCTCATATAAGTTGTTTGAACGGTGGAAATAACTCAAAGGCTAATGGATTCACGTAGAGTTCGTATTCACGCAATTTTTCAGTTATAACATTAACAATATACGGTAAGTGTTGTTATGAAAAGTGAGTGGTCCAACCGGAAGTAACTGATACCAATTTTTTGTTTAACTTTTAAATAAACAATTACAGTAACTCTGATACACTTTCTCCCACCGAACTTTATCTGTCTTAAGAAATCCTGAAAAATGTTTCAAGGTCCAGTTGCTACTGCATCTTATTGAAACTATTAATATTATTATAATTATTATTACATTATGTATATAGACAGTTCCGTTCAAGCAAACAAATAGTAATACAACATATAAGCTAGAATCTATTAAAGCCTGTCTTAAGAATTTATGAAAGCATTTACAGAGGTAGTGTCGACCACAAAATCGGGCAACGCGTTTCAATCTCTGGGGTTTCTGTTTGTACGAAATTGTTGTCGACACGTCTTTTTCAACTTTTGGCGCAGTAATTTATCTCGGTGACTACGATTCCGCATATCGTAAAGCAGATAATGAATTTTGTACTCGGGTAACCTTCTTGACGGTTAACGTAATTAAAAAGCCCACTTTAGGTCAATCAAAATTACAACCCCAAGATCTTTCTGTTGGGAACAACTGGCAATATTTACACCATTGATATAGTAGCTCATCGGCGGAGTTGCTGACATCGGGCAAGCGACAAGCCATAGTCTTCATAAATGTACACTGGGCGAAGTTTACTTCAGAGCTGCTATCACAAAGGCGAAACGATGTCAGAATGATTGTCAGTCTCTTGACAGGACATTGTAGGCTTAAGAAACACATGAGTCAGTTGAACTTAGTAGATGAAGACATCTGTCGATACTGCCAAGAGGAGGAGGCAACCGCATTTCAGTCCTATGCCAATGCGAAGGCTTTGCAAGGACGCGGTATCTAGTACTGGAAGAGAAGAAACCGGCTGCTCCAAGTTATGCGGGGTGGCCACTGTCAAGGCTATTAAGTCTCATTAAGAGGGCAGGGCTGGACAAGGTTCTCTAATCCTATTTTTGAGGTAACGGATGGTCACAATAGATCTGCAAAGGTCGCAGGGATACAGGCTAACAGCCAACCCAATAAACATCTAATCTAATCTAATCTAATAGCTCATACGCGGGTTATTGTGGTCTAGATGCTTTTTTAAACTTTTAGTTCTAGAAGCCAAGTAGCACACCATTATTATTATTATTATTATTATTATTATTATTATTATTATTATTATTATTATTATTATTATTATTATTATTCCTTTTCTTGATCTCGCATACATGCGGTTTTTACTGATTTGGAACGGTATTCACATACAAGTCCCGAACCTTACTATTGCAAATTAAGGTGGCGTCTGACTATTGCTGTGGTGTGAAGAAGAACTGATTTCTGCAGTTGAATATATTATTATTATTATTATTATTATTATTATTATTATTATTATTATTATTATTATTATTATTATTATTATTATTATTATTATTATTATTATTATTATTATTATTATTATTATTATTATTATTATTATTATTATTATTATTATTATTATTATTATTATTATTATTATTATTATTATTATTATTATTATTATTATTATTATTATTATTATTATTATTATTATTATTATTATTATTATTATTATTATTATTATTATTATTATTATTATTATTATTATTATTATTATTATTATTATTATTATTATTATTATTATTATTATTATTATTATTATTATTATTATTATTATTATTATTATTATTATTATTATTATTATTATTATTATTATTATTATTATTATTATTATTATTATTATTATTATTATTATTATTATTATTATTATTATTATTATTATTATTATTATTATTATTATTATTATTATTATTATTATTATTATTATTATTATTATTATTATTATTATTATTATTATTATTATTATTATTATTATTATTATTATTATTATTATTATTATTATTATTATTATTATTATTATTATTATTATTATTATTATTATTATTATTATTATTATTATTATTATTATTATTATTATTATTATTATTATTATTATTATTATTATTATTATTATTATTATTATTATTATTATTATTATTATTATTATTATTATTATTATTATTATTATTATTATTATTATTATTATTATTATTATTATTATTATTATTATTATTATTATTATTATTATTATTATTATTATTATTATTATTATTATTATTATTATTATTATTATTATTATTATTATTATTATTATTATTATTATTATTATTATTATTATTATTATTATTATTATTATTATTATTATAATGAGTTTTCACACTTCATTTAATATTTTAGGCTTTAATAGCACTGTGTCGTTGCCTATACTCACACCTTTCCAAAAGCGATAAACTTAACGAGAATCTATAATACTGTTTACAAGCTTCACCATGCGTTTCTGTGCGACAGACAAAAAATTTTAAAAAATGTTATTTTGGTGTATGTATACATATACAAACACAAATTATTTTTATTGGAGTTCCGGTGTATACTAAATTGGCTCTAGGTTTCGAAAATTTATTGTTTTTTTTTAAGGCTACAATATGTTACAAATGATATACTTTATAGGAAAAGAGCTATTTAAAAAAATATACTTACAATAATTCTGAGGTTATAAAATTGTAAACTTAAGCGAAGAAAACATAACAAAATTGTCAAAAATCAATAACAAACGAAGAGAATATGCAAACAAGTTTCGGTTTCTGTATAACGGAGGATGACCTTGATCACGAAGTTAAGATACGAGCCAGAGAATGAAGAATACCAGATCGTTTTTTTTAAGAATTAAAAACCTTCTAGCGAACCTTCCCTTATCTGTAGATGTTCGTTACCCTTTCGTACATTTATTCCATTCTACTATACGAAGTCGAAACCTGGACCCTAAGAGTAAAATACATGAAACCGTTAGACGCCTTAGAAATGTGGGTGTTTCGAAGAATGCTGAGGATCTCTTGGACAAAACATATGTATAATAAAAAAGAATGTACTGCGAATGTTGGGAATCGTTAGAGAATATTTGAGAAGTATTTAAGTTTGAAAAACTAGTTATATTTACCGACGAGCGAATTTCAGCCTTTACGCCTAATAGTGGAAGGAAGGATTGGGGGAAAAAGGACCTGGACGGAGAAAGTGCTCTGATCTAAGAAACATACGCCATTCAATAGACATGGCCATACACACACATTATTTAGGACAGCGCAAGACATTCAATAATAGAAGTGGCACCTTAAGAAGAAGATGGATTTTTAGTCACTATCGATAAACCAAAAAAATAAACATCCTTAAACCTTGAACTCTTAATGATGCACTTTGTATGTGCCAAAACAAATCTAAATTTTATAAAATGATTTTCTAAAGTCTCAACATCCAAATATCAAAGTTCTTATATTACTTGGCATGTTTTATTTTATCTATATCTATACATATAATAAAACTGTAGAAATGTATATGTTTGTGCGCGGATCACATGAAAACTACTTATTCTATTCGAATGCGATTTTCAAAGACGTATTTGTCTTCCTTCAACTTAACATCTGGTGTATAAAACTTTCTTCCCCCCACCCCTTTAACGGGGTGAGGAAAGAAATTTTTATACAAAAATCAACACGCCACGCGGACGATGTCGCGGGTACATCGAAATAGAACCCAAAAATATGGTTAGATTTTTTTGTCTGTCTGTCTCTCTGTCTGTATGTTTGTGCGCGCATTACATGAAACTTCTGATCCGATTCGAATGCGGTTGTCACAGATGTATTTGTCTTCTTTCACCTTAACATCTGGTGTATAATAATTTCTTTCCCATTCCTTAAATGGGGTGGGGTAAGAAATTTTTATACAACAATCATATGCTACGCGAACGACGTTGCGAGTACAACTATTTATCAATAAAAAGATTATATGTACTTGTTTTTCGCTGTCATTACAGTTAGTACAAGGTAACTAACTTTTTCCTGAGCGTCTAACCTAGCTTATGATAATTTAGTAACCAAGAAAAAAGTCATTAAAGAATAGAGCAGTTGATGATTATATTATGTACAGTAATCGTTTTTGTAATGTTTAATAAGACACACGTGTTGATTACATAGTATGCACACAATAGTATATTAAACAACGCATTTCATATGGCGCTCTGTTATGACACGAGTCCAAATTTAAAAAACGAATCGCGTAGCGATGAGTTTTTTAAAGAACGAATGTCATAACAGCCATATGAAATAATTTGTTTATAATACTTTTTATATTTTGCTATTTTATTGCTTATTTAAATAAATTTAAATTTTGTATTTTATTTTAGTTTTTTTTTAAATGAGTTGGTAGCAAACAAACAAACAAACTTTTCCTTGTTTGTTACGAGCATGGAGACTAGACGAACTCCATGTATGCAAATAGGGCTACCAAAATAAGAGGGCGCTGGTGTTCCATTTGTACCAGAATGGTGACCAATGACGACGTAGTTTGAAATAAAATAAATAATTTTTAATTATTTCATTATTAATTTATTTACACAATGAAAAAATTAGTTCGATCTTTCAGATATAAATAATAAGAACCAATTTAATAATTCACGATTATTTATTTGTCTATATTCATACCGGTACAAAAGGAAAACTAGCGACACTAGTGGTGAAAAAAGTAAACCTAATATGTACGATACCGTGGACAGATTTTGGCAATTCCCCCGATCGAGTGCGTACTCCTTGTCTAGTCTCCATGGTTACGAGGTTAGCTTCGTGATGTTTATGTATTTGACGTATCATACTATCCAATGCTACCAACCGCATACAGGAAAAGGTTTCAAAGAGTGCTTTAATGAAACATTATAGTACTCATTTGGGTGTCATAATGAAAAATATTATAGGTGCAAAATATAAAAATATATTTATGAATTTATACCTTTGTATGTTTATTGTTTCTGTTGTAACGTCAACATAAGGTTTACTTTATAAAAAAGTGAAAAACTTAATTATTTAATAGTAGTTTTACGTAACAAGTCCTGAAAGTGGTCTTTTACTGGACGAGTAGGCAAATTGCAGGGCGAGCCCTGTAAGCCTGCGAGTCCATGTTGTACCATAAACTCCATATTATTCAGTTTACATTTTTATAACAACAACTCTTTATTAACTAATTTTAACATTTTTTTTTAACAAACGTTGCTTGGGTGGCCGCCTTAACAATTTCATCTGGTATAATTTCATCTTCCATTAATTCACCATCAAATGCATCATTTTAAATATCCATTTTATAATAAATTTCACGTTTTCAACTAAACGTCAGAATATGCCAAGTTATTTTATAGTTTTAAATAGATACAAAACTCGGTTACCATAGAAACGAATTGACCGCTATTTTATACTAACTATTTTATTGTTGTTTTCATTAAAGATAGGCCGGAAAGTAAATAAAAATGAGTCCGGTAAAAACTTTTACCAGACTCATTTTTATTTTCTGGCCTTGTCCGACAAAATGAGATTTTCTGACCTAAAATTAAACCGGAAACTACTAATTTCTGGCCGTTTTTAAAAAAAATCAATTTATTTTTATTTCGAAGAGGTAAAACATATAAGATCAGATTACCAACTGGTAAAGAGACAAGAAATACTAATCACGACAAGAAAATGTCGATAAGTTCACTGCATTTAAGATAAGACATATTTTTGAACCAGTATTCTTAAACTAACATTTTCCGATACCAAAAAGCATAAAGTGGCCAATTTTTATTCCTACATTAGAAGGGTCCCAATAATAGCAAAAATGTAAACATGCTATTTTAACATTTACATTTTATTTCTTAAAACACCAATATTCAAATATGGGAATTTTGGATAATTTTTATTATTTGACTCATACCTGTTATTTCCAGTTAATAGATTTCTGATTGATAATGAATATAATTCCCCATACCTAGTAATGACTCAAAAATAAATATGTTGCTTATAAATATATATTCATTTAAATAATTAAAATTGTATTGTTTTTTCATGGTTTAATATTGAATGATCAAATTTATATTATTTATTTCTTTCTATAGCGGCCAAAATGCCTACAGCAAAATAATTAATTACAATACATAATAAAACGATGTTGTGGTTGAGTGAAGACGCGCGAGATATACCTCCGGGGTATAATAAGCATTTTTGTCATTCAACAATAGATGTTAAACTAGTTACGTGTTTAATTTGTGACAATGTTTATTGCAAATCGGAATTCCTACGTAAAGTCGAAAAAAATAAAGGTTTCTTTATTTCTAGACACATAATTGTATGTCACGCACACGTTAACATAACTTACAAAGATGTTATAGCATGTGATGAAATTAATAAAGAAGCTAATGATGATGTTGAAACACGTATATTAAAAAGAAAACAATACATTTTACAAAAATGTTTAAATGATATTGCATCTGGTATGGATGTTACTAATGAAATTGATATAAATGATGTTGTCGATGACGATACTGCATCAATCTCTAGTGCAAAATCAGGTAAAAAAAGTAAAATTAGTCTAACAGAAAAAGATTGCAATGAGTGTTTAGATTATATTAAAGAACTTAGTTATGAAAGGAAATTGAATAAAGAACTAACAGAATACAATAAAGAACTAAAAGAGCATAATATTGAACTTGGGAAAACAACACCTTTTTAAGAAATCTATCTGCTTCACAGCCAAGTACACTACTGCAACCAAATACATCTTATGCTAATATAGTAGCTAATGTTCCAAAAAAACAAAATTTTGTTCAGTTGAAAATTACTCCACAAGAAAATTTCAAGGGAGATACCATGGACATTGTTCAAAAACAAGTTATACAAAAGACTGCTGCTAAAGTGTTAAAAATGAGTAAACTGAGAAATGGAACTGTATTTGTAAAATGTAATAGCATAAAAGATTCAGAAGAGATTCTAAATACATTAAAGTCGGAAAATAGTGATGCACTAATTGTTACTGCATCAGAAAAGGAAAATCCAAAAATACGTATTACAAATATAAATAAAGTAAGTGGTAAAGAAGAGCTTACAGATGATATAATAAAAAGAAATGATTTATCTCCAGGTAGTATAACTATAAAACATACTTATGTACAAAAAAATAAAAAGCAAGATGCAATAGCAGAAGTATCTATGGATACTTATGATAAAGTTATGAGATTAAAAGCAGTGTACGTTGGCTACCAATCATGTAAAATTTATGATGAATTTAATATTAACAGATGCAAAAAATGCTGTGGATATAATCATAATTTAATAAAATGTAAACAAAATGATAAAAGAATTCAAAAATGCCTAAAATGTGCAGGTGAACATGAAGTCAGTAAGTGTACCTCTGAAGTTAAAAAATGTATTAATTGCATAAGTGCAAATAATTATTTAGTAAAAAAGCGTGCAGTTGACCATTCAGCAGATGACATAGACAAATGTGAAACGTATAAAGTTAAGTGGGAGCAACATGTGACTAATACTAATTACCCATGGAAACCAGAGCCACCGTTCAAAATGTAAATAATAAATAATATTATTATCTAATTAACATTATGAATATTATTGAAGAATTAAATTCAAATCAAGAATTAGTATTTAGTGTTATTGATGATTATAATAGTGTGGAAGATTTCGTCAAGTCAAAATTACTAGTTATGCATTTAAATATTCGCAGCATAAATAAAAATATCCAAAATTTAATATCAATGCTCGATTTAATGGATAAAAAGCCAGAAGTGATCGTATGTTCAGAAGCATGGCTGTTAAAAAAAGTAAATTTTATTGACATACCTGGGTATGTGCACTATAATAATTCTAATATTATAAATCAGAATGATGGTGTCGTTATGTACCTAAAAAACAACCTAGTTCATGATGTAATTAATGAACAGCATGGTGAATTAAGTACAGTAAGTGCCATAATAAATCTTAAAGAAAATGTACAAGTTAAAATATCAGGCATTTACAGATGCCATGACTACAATGTGAATAGTTTCAATAGAGATATTAACAATTTTATTGAGTCAAATTTGAATATCAAACACCATTTAATAATTGGTGATATCAATATAGATCTGCTACATTTTGATGATATTACTGAAGAGTACTGGTATACTCTGCAAAGCAAGAGCTATATATCGTTAATTAATTCTGTGACCCATCCTAGTGAAAACGTAAATGGGGGAACATGTTTAGATCATGCGTTTTTAAAAAGCACATTAGAAATAAAATCTGGAAAACTTTTGGATAAATTAACAGATCACACGCCAATATTTGTATCCTTTATTAGTAATGATTTAGTTATTTCTGAAAAAAACAAGCATAATAAAATTAATAAAAATAAGTTCATAGAGTACTGTATCAAGGAAACATGGTCTAATATAAGCAGTATACGAAACACTGATGAAGCATTGAATGAGTTAACAAACTCACTAAAAAGAATAATAGATTTATCACTAGTAAAAAAACCAAAAAAATTAAGAGCCAGAAAAGAGTGGATGACTGCAGCGCTAGTAACGTCTGTCAATACAAAAAAGAAACTATATTTAAAATGGAAAAGTGAAATTACAAATGAGAATTTAAGGGAAAGATACAAACAGAACTTTTTAATATACGAGCAATTATTAAAAAAAATGATTAGACGGGCAAGAAATGAATATGAAAATGTATGTATAAAAAAGGCTGACTCTAAGACTATGTGGAATTTTGTAAATAAAAAACTTAATAACAAACCAAAAAATAGTATCATAAACCATATAAAAGATGAAAATATGATAGTTCATGAACCTAGTCAAATTGCTGATAAATTTAATGAATATTTTAGTACAGTTGCAGATAAAATAAGCAGTTCAGCAGAGGAACCACTTCAGCAGCACCAAATCCCTGAAACTATGCTAAACGATAAAACCTTCTTCTTAAATTTAACAAATGAAGCTGAAGTACTAAAAATTATTTACAGTCTTAAAAATAAGCAAGGTGGATGTGATGGTCTCCATGCAAATATTCTGAAACTTGCAGCTCCCTACATTGCAAATGTACTAGTGGAAATTATAAATAATGCAATTTCAAATGGGATATGCCCAGAATATTTTAAACTAGCTGAGATTTCTCCAATCCATAAAAATGGAAACAAAAATCAAATTGCAAACTACAGACCAATTGCACTCATTTCAAATATAACTAAAGTCTTTGAGAAAATACTGCATAATAGAATCTATAATTTCCTGGAAAAATGTAAAATAATAAGTGGAAAGCAGTTTGGATTTGTGAAAAGAAAAGGAACGAATGAAGCCATAGCTTTAATTAGTCGGTATATATATAATAATCTAGCTACGAGCACACCAACGGCAGTAGCTTTCCTAGACTTCAGTAAGGCTTTTGATACTGTTAATCATAGCATATTATTTAGAAAATTATACAGAATTGGAATAAGAGGTCTACCACTAAATTTATTAAAAAGTTATTTAAAGGACAGAAAGCAATCAGTAAAAGTTAATGGACAAAAAGGAACCACACGTAAAGTCAATTTAGGTGTACCACAAGGATCTATATTGGGCCCATTACTGTTTATTATCTACATTAATGATATACTTCAACTATGTCCTGAACTAGTAGCATATGCAGATGATATAGCAATACCTGTTGATGGCAAAACCTGGACTGAAATAGCAATTACACTGACTAAAAGCTTAAATTTCATATACTCTTGGCTCTACAAAAATAGATTAACACTGAATATATCTAAAACCACTTTTATAACGTTTGGAAATTACGTAGACTCAGTACCAATCTCGATTCCTGTTTTCATAAATGGCAATAGACTAAATAGAATAAATAATTACAAATACCTGGGACTTACTTTTGATCAGCATATGAAATGGGATATACATGTAAATAACATTATAAGCAAGACCAAATACTTGGTGTCAGTATTTTATAAACTTAGAAAAATAATGTCTATGAATCAACTATTGCAGCTCTACTATGGCCTTTTTAATAGTATAACTACATATGGTGTTATTGGATGGGGTGGTTTGTATGAAGCCACATACAAGATATTACACAGACTTCAATGCAAAATATTAAAAATAATAGGAGCTGATAAACAAAATAATAAAAATATCCTGGAGATCAAACAAACTTTTATATTAAAATCCATCATTTTCAAATATCAAGAACTAAAAGAAAGATACTTAAATTACCCAAGAGACACCAGAAACAAAAGTCTATCATTACATAAATTTGGAGCTACAATAGGACAAAGAAGTTTCGAATACTATGCAGTTTATTACTTCAACAAACTACCTAATTCACAGAAAACATTAACAACAAATAAAAAGATACTAAAGAAAAATCTACAAAGAACCATTAGTGACTTCAGTGAAATTAAGTAAAATTAGCATAATAAAATCTAATTAGAGCGCAATTACAAACAACAAAAATTATAAAAAGAAAAGACTTTATTCTATAAAAGTTGAATTGTAAATAAATATTAGAATACAGTTATTATTTTTAGTTTGTAGGATTATTTTTAGTTTTGTAGGATTATTATTATTATTTTTAGTTTGTAGGACCACCTATGTACGGGCAATTTCTGCCTCCTATAGGTCCTCAGAAAATGTATCATATTATATTTTTTGAAGGAATTTGGAAATAAATTATTATTATTATTATTATTTAACTAAATCTGGGACCCAAATTTTTCATTCTAAAAGCAGTGAATAAATCATTAATGTAAATAATTAAAATGCCACCATTTAATTTTGTAAACGATGTAACTTTGTAAGGTAGAGTTACTCTAAATTTTAACAGAAAACTCGGTAAATATTCGTAATACAGAACGGAATTATTATGTTTCCTTTTTTACACTACAAAATTTATACTGGTAAAACGGGAGTATTGTTCGCGTAAAACAAAAGATTTCCTTTTTTGTTCGTTTAATAAAATAGATTTGTCTGTCTATATATATAGGCTACCACTAGAGGATGGGTATGATTTTAATAAATAATTACCTCACTAACAGTATATCGTTTTTAATATTTGAAAAATATATTTTTTCATGACTCTAAGTCATTAGATCTACTCTTGGTCCTAAAGAATAAAACGCCGAATGATTTGATCGAAAATTATATACAATTGGGGACTACACGGAGGATCTCTATTAATTTCGGAGTCAGATCATTGATTAGATTTCGATTAAGTTAATCAAATCAATCGGCGTTTTATTCTCTAGGACCATGAGTAGATCTAATGACTTACAAAAGTCTAATGTTGTGTATCGTATTATGTAATTGATTCGGGGCATAACATGCATTTTAATAACTCTAAGGTCGTAGCAATTGAATCCAACATAATAAAAAGCAATTTCTTGGAAATGATTCATATAAATAATGATGAACGAACACATAATTAACAAAAAAACGGATATACAGAATTAATCTCCGATTTATAGTTACCTTTTATCCTGGGAAAAAGAGTGTTATATGAATTCTTTTTACAAAATTTGATTTTTTCCTCTTTCTTGGTGTTGTGATCGTTTTTACAATTAAAGTTGGGTTAAGTACTTCTTCCAGTTCTCTTGTCAATTTGCTTAAATGGCAACATACATACACATTACTCCTATAATGACTTTTTTTGTTTTTACTAGTGCAAACGAAGAACATTAAACGTTTTTGGTATTTGAATTGTTTTTTATTACAGTCGGAATTAATTACAACATACCATCATTCGTTTCCATAATTTTTATTATTAACCAAATAACACTCCTGAAGAAATTTATATATATATATATTTTCTAAATATAAAAAATTCTAATCTAATCACCCTAAATAGACATTTTTAACTTTAGTCCGCTGACAGCTGTTTTCGGCTTTACACACCCCTAAAAGGCATGCATATAATGTAGAACAGTTTTAGTATTGTTTTAAAAATTCTGTTTTTATTATTTTTTTAATTATGTTTTAAACTTATCTGTGCAGTTTTCTATTAGTTTTAATGTTTTGGTGGAACTGTCCTCCTAACATATGATTTTCTTGGAGCATATGGCTTTCATCATCATCTTCACTTAGTGTAAGTACCTAAAAAATTTTTATACATGTTAATTTAATTGTAAATTACAATATAGTGTCCTGATAAAGCTGTAAATAAACAGCGAAAGCTCGACCAAACTAAAAAGAAGTTTTCTTTTATCGCCAACTACATTGACCAATCCAATAAGGATATTTTATACCTATATTATGTTTCAAGTTACAGTCTCAGGAAACGTCTAGGTCGGTTAAATGATGGAAAAACGTCAGTAGTAGGAACTAATTTTTAACCTTCATCAGCGCCTAATGGGAGTTACAATAATAATATTAAAAGGTGTAGTGATATTGTGATAAAAACTTACAAAAAAATGTGTTCTTCTTACACCTCATATATAACAACAACTCTTATATACAACATGATCAACGTGGGTTGTTGAATTATACTCAGGTCCAATTATTATAAAACCAGTTAAAATATTAAAAAGTTAAAATGTTAAATAAAATTAAACAATAGTTAACAATTACGAACAGACAATTGACATTAAGAAATATGTAACGTATTTTTGAACAGTTGCCTGAAATTCTCATTAAGTAAAAGACGAAAAATTGACTCTGTCAAGTAAGTAAGCTATTAACCTATTTATTATTATTAAAATGATTTGTTTTTGTCATATTTTGGCACAAAAAAAAGGTGCAGATCGAACTCAACCCTTCTACATCTTTTTTGAAGTTCATAGGATCCGGAGATGAATGGATGTAACACATTTCAATGAAATTTCTCTTAAACTGACGCTATTGTGATCGATAGTATGTGCACTGAACTGAAACATACATGCTGACTCAAGGCAGTTGCAGTAACTGTATCACTTTTATGTAGAGCGATCCGTTTAGCCAGTTTTTGAGATGTTTGCTCAATGTACACTTACGAAATTACTTAACAAACTTCTCTTTAATAAACCACTACCGCGTCCTCATTTTCCAGAAATTTCAAACATAATAATAAAATAATAATAAACCAAAGAAAACACGAAGTCTAGTACCACACAAACTAATTTATTATCAAAAAAGTGTTACTGACAACTAGTTTCGACCTCTGTGGGTCATCATCAGGTCTAAAACAATATGAAACAGGTAATAAATTTGTAATTAATAGTAGAAAAGTTAAACAACTTACCAATAACAAATGTCAAATTTATAAAATTTATATAATTTATAAATCCATGGAAAAACAGATTAAGTAGTAAAAAGGTTCCAGACACATCCAAATAAATGCGGAAATACAAAAGGTGTGTAATTAAGCAGATTACCGGTAATAGGTCAAGATATTTATTTATTTATTTATTTATTTATTTATTTATTGGTACACTTTACAAACACCTTGAGAGGTAATTACTTGCAAAGGCTAAGTTAATAAAATCATCTAACAATAAGAAGAGTAAAATAAACAAAGTTCAACATTAATAATAAAAATATGACTTAAGATCAAAAACAACATATTTATAATAAAATTATACAAAAAAAAAAACAAGTAATCACAAAAACAATCACAATCAAAACATTTTGTACCTACTTTGTCATCATACGTCTAACATCCCCAACTGTTGTAAGGTTAAAAATGTCAAACTGATGTGACTTGGAAAATTCATTGCAAATCCTAAGTGCATTGGCCATAGGTGATATATTAATTGAACTAATATGGAAGGGTTCCACGTTAAGTATTCTTAAACAAATTTTGGGAACTTTAAAGTTTATAAAGTTGATGAAACCACAATTTTTATACTTAATGTTATTAATGACATATAAAACAAACATGAGTGCTTGATTGTTTCTTCTGTCCTGAAGTGCTATAAAGTTATTACTATCCAGCATAGACTTATATGAAATCATAAAGGGATATGCATTGTTCTGCCTGACAAAGATGTATCTTAAAAATCTTTTTTGCACCTTTTCAATAAGATTGATATTTACTGCTGCAGTAGGTAGCCATACTATGGATGCATATTCCAAGTGTGGTCTCACGAAAACATTATAAAGTTTCACCACAGTTGCAATGTTAAATTGTTTACTATTTCTAATAACAAAACCAAGAGCTTTATATGCTTTATTAGTAATATACAGAAAATGGCTATTAAACCTCATGCTTGAATGGAAAATTACACCTAAGTCCTTGATTTCGGTTTCTACTTTTAACTTTGCATCGTTGATATAGTAATCATCTACAATATACTTTATTTTTCTTGTAAAGGTAACTGCCCGGCACTTTTCAATGTTTAAATACATGTGATTTTTTTCAAACCACTCTACAACCTTGTTTAGCTCAGACTGAAGTATGTCACAATCATTACGGCAAGAAATTTGTTTAAACAACTTGAAGTCATCTGCATAGAGCAGGCATGTTGATTCTGAAACACAGTCAGTTAAATCATTTATAAACAATATAAACAGCAAGGGACCCAGATTGCTGCCCTGCGGCACCCCAGATGTTGCCGTGAATTCTTTAGAGTACGACCTACCAACCTTTACTACTTGTGTTCTGTTAACCAAGTAGGTTTTCACAAAAAGATAAGCCTTCTTTGAGAATCCAAAATCAACAAGCTTGCTCAGCAGTATGGTATGGTCTACCTTGTCAAAAGCCTTTGCTGCATCAGTGTATATGACATCCAGCTGATCTTGACTGTGAATGGCTCGAAAAGCACATTCAGAAAAATACATCAAATTTGTTACCGTGGACATGTCAGGCATGAAACCATGCTGACATTTGCTAATCTGATTTTTAGTAAGTTCAAACAAATCTTTGTACAATATAGTCTCAAATATTTTTGATAATATATTTAAAAGACTTACAGGCCTATAGTTAGCCACATCATTTTTTGTTCCACTTTTGAAGATTGGTGACACCACTGATTTTTTTAGTACACTAGGAAAGGTATCTTGCTCAACTGATAAATTAAATAAATAAGCCAGCGGTTCCGCCAATAATCCTGCCAAGCCCTTAAATATATAGGCTGGAATCCCATCTGGACCCGTTGACTTTTTTGGTTTCAACAGTTTTATGCTCTCCAGAACATCAGTTTCGCTGATTCGAGAGAATGAGAATTTGCCCCATCTCTCCTCACTAATTTCACCGTCTGCATCATCTGATACCTGATACACTGAAGAAAAATGAGCAGCAAAAGCATTTGCTATGCACTCAGGTTTGTTATACATTGAGTCACCATGCATGACTTCAGATGGTATCCCACTCCGATCCTTCTTATTACGTATAAAAGACCAGAAGCTGCTGGGATCAGCCTGTATTTGTTGCTCTACATTCATTTGATGGGCATTATATTCTCTTCTTGTTTGATATTTAATTGTTTTTCTTAAATTTAAAAATTCATTGTTCAGTTGGGTACTTGCAGTTCCCCTACTGACTAAATTATGTAAGTGTTTCTTCCTTCTAATTTTCTGTATAAGATTGATAGAATACCATTGGGGATAGCTCGGTAACTGTTGATATTCCTTAACCATGTGTTTAGGAATGGACCTATCCAAGCATTCACTAAACTTACCATAAAATAACTCATAGGCACATTCTGTATCTTCACATCGCAGAACATCTTCCCAGTCACAATTTGATATTAGATTATACAATAATAGATAATTTCCTTTAGAGTAATCATATACGTATTTTTTTGAGTATGCTACCTGTCTATGATTTGATTCAATGAGTATTTCCACATTTATGGCTGGATGATATAAATCTTCAGAGATGAGTGGACTATCAGAGGCACGGGAGACACAGACCTGCACATCAGAAAATACAAAATCCAAGCACCTATTCATAAAGTTGGGGATGTCATTATATTGCTCTAAACCAAACAAATTTATAAAATTTTTAACAATAACATTTTTATCACAGTTACTATTTGCAAAGTGAGGTAAATTAAAATCACCCAGTATAATCAAATTTAGATTATCATTCATCAAAATATTTTCAAGTGAGTTGAAGTAAACTTCATAAGTTTCTACATTTGCATTTGGAGGAAAGTACACTACTGAAATACACATACTACAATTATTTAATGTTATCCTTACTAAAACGCTCTCTACTTCACAGTCAAATTCAATTTTTTTAAAACGTATTATGTTATTTATGGCTAGTAGTACACCACCACCTCTGGCTCCCTCTGAATCACGATCTCTTCTAACTAAAGTATAACGATCATCAAATAGCTCAGCATCATTTATGCCTGCACATAACCAGGTCTCGGTAAATGCAATTATGTCGTAGTTTTCTGCTAATACATTTGTATATAGTGTGTCTGTTTTTGTTCGCAACCCACGCACATTTTGATAGTAGACATTTAGCTTTTTTTGAAAGCTTCTAGTTATAACATTTTCACTTTTGCTACATTCTATTTCTGGGGATCCAGAGCGGGTTGGTCTAGAATCCCCTTCTTCACAAAAAAACGAGATACTAGTGCACCATGCGGCCAAATTTCCTTTCTCCAGGCCTTCTTAACGTTGTCCTGGCTAATAGTCACTTTCATGGAGGCATATATTGTGGGATACCTTGATGGATGCTTCTCACAAGTAACTTCAGGAAACTCAGAAACCAACAGAGCCTTCAAATCTTCGGGCTTAGTTTGTGGAATTAACCTGGACACATGAAAAGATACTTGTCTGGGGACCGTTCGGATGGCTCCCTCCTTGGATCCTCCGATTACAAATCTTCTATTTCTACGCCTTCGCAACTTTGCTTCTTCCCAGCCTTCATCATCTCTATTGCAGTTGTTGGGACTTCCCAGTTGTTGTACCTCTTGAATTAAATTATTCTGCTGGGCTTGTAACACGGCCACCCTAACAGAGTTACTATCAATGATGTTATTATTGCTTCTAGTATTGTTTACGAACTTTTGTCCTAACCCAACTTTCTCGTTGCTCGTGTCACATGCTGATGACATTTGGGTAGGAAATTTGTTTTTATCACCATAGTTGGTTAAACTGGATCTCGTTTGCGCAGCATTGACACCGATTTCTCCCAGCTGTTTTTCGGTCACTGAGGACATTGGTGGGGCGGGTTTTGCGGGGAGAGACGAAGGGCCGGTTGGCTTGTTTTTAGGTTTATTGTTGTTATTTTTTTTTGTTGAAATTGAAAGGACCGTTTCTGCAGACGGATTAGTTATCTTGTTTTGGACTTCTAGTTTTTCTTCATATGATTTAATCACTATATTTTGCAGGTTATTAGAATATTGCACTTCCTCATACAATTTTTTACTAAGGATTAATTCGCGAGTAAGACACTCGATCTCTTTGTTTAATAAATTCAATGTAGTATTTTGGGTTTGCGAGTTACCCTTATCTTTGCACTCGTCACAAAACCAATAAAGATTATCACTTTCGCTAATAACTTTTATCCACGAATCTTTGATGGAGACACAAATCGCGTGGAACATCTTTTTACACTGTGTACATTTAATACTTTTCGAATTTATAATAAAATTATCGGAGCAGCACAAACACACGTCAGTTGCCGCCATGTTTGTCGTATATGATACGTAGTCAGTAAAATTTGTGGTGGTACAAAAAACAGAATGTTAAAATATGTACTATTAATTTAAACACAAATTGAAACATTGAAATAAGTAACGACATCACCATTAACTAGGGTGGTAGAAAAAACCCCACATGAAAGAGGAAGATGAACTTATTATGAAACACTAGAGTGCCGGGAAATGAAAAGAGGTGACACAAAAAGGCCAGATGATCACCGGCAGATAAGTGCAAAAGGTGTGAATTTAAGAGATAACTTAAAGAATTATGGTCACAAATAGATATCAAATGCGGTGGAGGGTAAGCTCCAATAAGAGAGTTGATGTTATAACTTCTGAGATGTGGAAGTGTTATGTAGTAGCAAGAAGAAACATACCAGCAAAGTAAACAGGTCTGGTGCTTAATAGACTGGAACAAAACGTAAGTAAGCAGACACATATCCAGAAAGGTAACCATAATGTAGCACGTTGTTAATGTCTCCGTAATCATACAATGTTTCAAATATCAACGAGACGAAATCCATAACAGTACACAAAACAATAATACTAATAGTACAAAGTTCGAAGGAAACACCCGGTGTTGAAAAATGTAATTCAAATTAAGAAGTTGAAAACATATAGTGTGTTAACAATGGTAGATAACAGTTTAAACTATTATAAAATCTGGGAAACAGAACGACTACTGAGCATGTGTGCCATATGTGTGCAAACAAATAAGCGGAAATCAATGCGAGAGAGTGACATTTAAATGAAGTTGACATGGAACCATAAATACAGTGATGAATAAAATTTTTAAATAGTTATAGTAAAATTACACAAATTAAATTATAGTAATATGGTAAACATAAACATTAGATTTCAAAATAATAAACTAATAGTAGGAAGATGTTAAACACATTTAGTAAAAGGTTGGTTGTTTTCTGCAAAAAACGAACATAAAATATGTGATCAAAAAGAAGAAATTTTGAATTAAAAATGCGGTAAACAGTTTTCATAAACTAACTGATTGCAAAAAACAAACAAAACCCAATATGAAGGTAACATTAAGTAATTAGTTAATTGTTATAAACAAACAAAAGAATAATGATAAAAATAAATATAAGAGATAAGAGAAAACGGAGAGGAGCTACTCATGAGAAAAGAAGAATTAAAATGAAAAGTGTGCTAATTATAATAGGATATTGAAAGAGAAGAAGAGATGGAACCTTTTAATTAACACAACAAACAAACATAGAGGAAAAGGAGAACTAAGACACTGGAGAAAGGAACAAATATGAAAAAGGAAAGAGGATGGGAGGAAATGAACCTACGAAGTTAAAAAGGTAAGTCAAGAAACAAAAAGTGTTCAAAAGAGTTAATTTGTTCGTTAAGACAAGTGGTGTTTTGATTATAAAAATTGTCATTAATTTCAAAGACTTCAAGTAAGTTCATTTTAGGGCCTTTGGAACAAGCGTGAAGAAGTTTCGTATTAGACGGAGAAAAAGAATGTTTTTCTTGTAGGATGTGGTTAGAAAATGCAGAGGGACAATGAATAATGTCTGTGTCCTTGTACTTATTAATATAACCGATATGTTCACTAATACGAGTAGAAAGTCTTCTCCCACTTTGACCAATGTAAAAAGAAGGACAATTTGAACAGGTAAGTTTGTAAATGCCAGATTTGTGTAAAATAGGGATTTTGTCTTTAGTGTTAACTAAGAAGGTTCTGAGATTGTTTTAAAAGCTATTGAGATGTTATGTTTTCTAAGAATTTTTTGAATTTTGTAGGAAATGGAGCCTAAAAAACGAATGGAGCCAAGGAAAGAATGGTCTGAAGTAGAAACAGAAAGACTATGACTAAGTTTGAATTTATAGAAAAGTTGAAAATAGATTTTGTTGAATATGTTTAAGGGAAAATTATTATTGACTGCAATTTGTTTAAGGATGTCGATTTCTTCATAAAAGTGTTGTTGTGACATCGGTATAGAAAAGGCTCTGTGTAACAGGCTTTGAAAAGACGCTGTTTTATGGTTAAAAGGGTGAGAAGAAAAACAATTGATGACACAATCTGTATTAGTTGGTTTTCTGTAAATTTGGAAGTTTAATTTGGAAGAAAGAACATCCCTTGATATTAAAATATCCAAAAAGGGTATACTATTATTCGATTCAAATTCAATAGTGAATTTAATTCTCTCATGAAGAGAGTTAATGTAATCCAAAAAAGACATAGCTTGGTCTCTATCACCATTAAAAAGAACAATGCAATCGTCAACATATCTGTAGTAAAAAACAATATTATCTTTAAAAGTGGGATGGTGAAGATATTTATTCTCAAGGCTGTTCATGAAAATTTCAGCTAGAAGGGGGCTAAGATTAGAGCCCATAGCTAAACCAGTTGACTGTCTGTAAAACTTGTTATTGAATTGAAAGAAATTTTGTTCAAGAGCGAGAGTAGTGATATCACAAATGTGTTGAGCGAAAACAGGGTCCGTATTATTCTTGAGGAGCAATGAATGGATCAGGGAAATGCATTCCTGTGGAGGAATACTAGGGAAAAGGTTACAAACATCCAAGGACAGTAAAAAGGAGTTCTGGGGAACGCTGATGGAAGAAATTCTGTTCGTAAGATCTAAAGAGTTACGGATAGCAAAAGAATTACGAAAGTCTGTGATGTCTTTTATGAAATTATTTAGAAAACTAGAAAGTTTTGAAGCAGGTGTGTTGGTAAAGCTCACAACAGGACGGATGGGAACATTGACTTTGTGGATTTTAGGCAATCCGTAGAGAAGAGGGGTGACCTGTAACATTGGTACTAGAGAAAATGTTTTTATATCAAGAAGATCAAAAAATTCTGAATAGTTGTTAAGTTTTTGTTTAAGCTTTCCATGAAAACTAATGGTGGGGTCAGAAGGAATAGGAATGAAGGAAGGATCTGACGAAAGAAAGGATTCTACTTTGTTAATATAGTCAGCTTTATCCAAAATTACTAAGCAGTTGCCTTTGTCTGCTTTTGTGAAAATGAGGTTTTCAGTAGTCGTTCTGTTTCCCAGATTTTATAATAGTTTAAACTGTTATCTACCATTGTTAACACACTATATGTTTTTCAACTTCTTAATTTGAATTACATTTTTCAACACCGGGTGTTTCCTTCGAACTTTGTACTATTAGTATTATTGTTTTGTGTACTGTTATGGATTTCGTCTCGTTGATATTTGAAACATTGTATGATTACGGAGACATTAACAACGTGCTACATTATGGTTACCTTTCTGGATATGTGTCTGCTTACTTACGTTTTGTTCCAGTCTATTAAGCACCAGACCTGTTTACTTTGCTGGTATGTTTCTTCTTGCTACTACATAACACTTCCACATCTCAGAAGTTATAACATCAACTCTCTTATTGGAGCTTACCCTCCACCGCATTTCATATCTATTTGTGACCATAATTCTTTAAGTTATCTCTTAAATTCACACCTTTTGCACTTATCTGCCGGTGATCATCTGGCCTTTTTGTGTCACCTCTTTTCATTTCCCGGCACTCTAGTGTTTCATAATAAGTTCATCTTCCTCTTTCATGTAGGGTTTTTTCTACCACCCTAGTTAATGGTGATGTCGTTACTTATTTCAATGTTTCAATTTGTGTTTAAATTAATAGTACATATTTTAACATTCTGTTTTTTGTACCACCACAAATTTTACTGACTACGTATCATATCTTGACCTATTACCGGTAATCTGCCCAATTACACACCTTTTGTATTTCCGCATTTATTTGGATGTGTCTGGAACCTTTTTACTACTTAATCTGTTTTTCCATGGATTTATAAATTATATAAATTTTATAAATTTGACATTTGTTATTGGTAAATTGTTTAACTTTTCTACTATTAATTACATATTTATTACCTGTTTCATATTGTTTTAGACCTGATGATGACCCATAGAGGTCGAAACTAGTTGTCAGTTACACTTTTTTGATAATAAATTAGTTTGTGTGTTACTAGACTTCGTGTTTTCTTTGGTTTATTACCAATTTGACCACATTTGAGATATGGATGATATTCTCCGTTTATAATAATAAAAATTAGACGTCGTGATATATATATATTGATATGGATCCTCCCTCCGGGAACACCCTTCCTCAATGAATATCTCGGTCGTGGATTCACGATTTTTAAATTGATTGTCTTTACAATCAAATTAAAAAAATTATAAAAATCTCTTCTTTGTAATTTCCAATCTTCTTCCTGTAATATTTAACAACTCCTTCTTATGGTTCTAATCATCTCCTCATACTACTGCTGTCCCTGGACTTCACTGGTTTATAACATCTTCTAATGTATAAGTTTTTTTTTATATTCTTACTTCTTTCTTGTTTAATAACATCTTTAATATTTTTAATTGTATATATATATATGAAATTTTTAAATTCGATATTTGGTTTTTATAGTTTCATATTTTTTGTATCAAATTTGACATTATATGTTTCTTCTATCAAAATTCATATCATAATAATCTCTATCAATAAAACAATCTCTAAACTAAACAAAAACAAATACAATATAAAAAAATACTTAATCTAGACAACCAATTTAAAAATCATGGACCACGTTCCAACAACTCACTGAAGGAACATGCACCAAGAAGAAAAATCCTTATCAATATATATATATACCGTTTATTTTTTCCATTTTTACTGTTTTTTTTTTTGGTTTATTTAATTGTTTTCATTTATATCATATCTTCTCGTTTGTTGGTTTTAAGGTTTTTACTTTTTTTTTGTTTGTTTTGTAATTTGTTAGTTTTTATCCGTTTTTCTAATCGTTTTTTAGATTTGTCACATTTTTTTTTGTTTCTAATATTTGTGATATTTTCTTGATTTTGCTTTTTTCCGCCCTTATTATTATTTTCCATTTGTTTTTTGTTACGAATTTTTTACTCGTTTATAGACATTTTTTGCAATTTTTCTTGTTTTGTAGATTTCTTCCTTATTTAATTTTTATTCTTATTTTTGTTTCCGTATACTCTGTTTTTAAATTTCTTACATTGATTTATTTATTTATTTATTTATTTATTTATTTATTTATTTATTTATTTATTTATTTATTTATTTATTTATTTATTTATTTATTTATTTATTTATTTATTTCATTTTCCAATTTAATTATCTTTTTTTTCAATTTTTGCTAGTTGTTCATCATTTTTTGTTTTTATTTTTTCCCCAATTTTGGCTCTCATTACTCTTTAATTATTTATTTTCTTTAATTTAACACTGTACGCAGCCGATAGCCAAAAGAGCACAATAAAACGAAAAAGTTTCAACAGTGAAGAAGAGATACTGTGTTATATTATACAATTCATGGATAACACGGTCGCCTCATTTGTATATATTAAAAAAAAATCTTCCCTGAATCCCTAGAAATGCTCTCTCGCACTCCATGTGGTGCATGCACTCCAGGTTAAAAAACACTGCTCTAGAATATCATGAAAATTTATTTAATATTCCATCCAAACTCATTACTAGGGGTTTTTGAGGTTACTGGACGCGAATATGATAATAAAAAGGGTGCATGTTTTTCTTCAATATTTAGCTAATTGATTATTAGAAATTTAAAAAATTTAAAATAACAACGTTTTCTTCTTTTCTAATAATAATCTATAATCTAGAATTTATTCCTCCTGATACAATAATATTTTCACCGGTTACAAAAGAACCATCATCTAAGGCGAAAAAAGCTACTCTACCTGCAATTTCTTTTGGTAAACAAATTCTGTAAATAAATTTTAATTTGAGAAAATATTAAAATATGTGTAATTGTGTAAATTGGAAGTAACTATTTTTTATCGTTCGGTTCAACACAGGGAGTAAATTAACCTAAACATCACGCATAAAATAAATAGAACCATAGGGTGCATGAGAGAGAAAAATAGGGATTAGGTAAATACAGGAATACGTTTAGCTGTATAATAACTATAGCCGGCATTAGTGAACAATTATTTAGAAACCTCATTTCTTTATTGTTCGGTGCGACCGAATTTTTTTCACTGGAGTAAATTGATATCATCATTACACGACTGGATTTTTGCAAATTGTGCTTGAAACCGAAAAGTGGTATTGCGAAGTATAATAAAAGACCAAAAAGCGAGGCATCTGTAGCTTAGTGTTTAGAGCGTTACCGCGTAGAGGTAGAGGTTGCAGGTTCGAGTTTTGCTGGATGCGACATTTTTTTAATTTCTCCTTACTGTCGGGTGCGATGTTGATGGTTTGCATCGTCATCGCACACTGTTCACTGGAGATTGTCAGGTCCTGTTGACAGGCTTGCCGACTGACCAGATGATCCCCTGTTACAACTTTGAGAGTCGATACCAAGTCCGGCTGAGAGACAGAGCTGAGTGGACTGTGGACGGCTCTCAAAGAATATTTGACGACGCAGGGATCAAGTATTTTACTGACGGATCTCGCACGTCTGAAGGAACCGGTGCAGGGGTCTGTGGTCCACGCAACCTTAGGCAGTACTTCAGCTTGGGAGCGGAGTCAACCGTGTACCAGGCTGAGGTATACGCCTTATTAAAGGCTGCCGACCATGCCCGAGGTCGTGGCTGGAGAGGGGAGAGGATAACTTTCTTCTCAGACAGCCAGGCTGCACTGCTGGCCTTAAAACAATTCCGGGTTAACTCCTAGCTGATCTGGGAGTGCATACAAAACCTCAATGAACTGGCTAGACATAACAGTGTCCTCTTGGAGTGGATACCAGGGCACAAAGGTTTTGAAGGAAATGAAACCGCGGATCTTCTGGCCAAGAAGGGAGCGGATACACGATTTACTGGTCCAGAACCTGTATTGGGACTGCCTAGAGCCTGGGTAAGGACCAAAGTTAGGAACTGGGTCTGGGAAGAGTCGACCAAACACTGGAGTAACACTGTAGGGCTGAGGCACTCGAAGCTGATGCTCAAAGGATACTCCAAAAAACTCACGTCTGACATACTGGATCTTGGCAGGAGTCAGATCAGAGTACTAGTGGGCCTGCTCACCGGGCATGGACCATTCAGACTACACCTTCGGAGGATGGGGATTCTGACACAGGAACCCACCTTGTGCCGTCTGTGTGAAATGGACGATGAGACGGCAACTCACATTCTATTCGAGTGTGGGGCCTTGGACTATAAACGGTTTCTCATCTTCGGCGACACGAATCCAGAATCCTATCACCACCTTGAGGAGCTAGTCACAGGACTCAAATCTCTTGTAAAGGGAATAGCCCTGTGGCAACAGTAACTTAAGGAATTTAGGACACCTGGATTCTAGCCTTCCTGGGGATCAGCGGGATGCTGATTTGCAGCTGAACAAACTAGAGTCCTGCGAGCACGGGTGCATGTAAGGACTCTTGGTGCCGAACCTGGTCACAATATTCCCACAGGAAGCAGTGTACAAACATGGGGCTCCGCAGAGAGACCATGCCAGGTTATTTAGATTAGATTAGATTAGATACTGTCGTTTAATATATACTTATTTGTAAACATTTTAAAATTTCAAAAATTGCTAACTTTTTTAACTCATTTGAGAAATACTTTTTCTCAAGTCGTGTAAAATAGGCCCCTGAGGTAGCGATTGCTTATTTAGTTTGGAGACAAAAAGAAAACCCACGGGACTATATCTAGAAAAAAAGGTGATGGGTCAGCAGTTTATAGACTAATATGTTAAATTTGATTGTTGCGAAGCACAGTGTAAAAAAATCATAAAGTGCAAAAATGTTCAGTTAAACTGGTTTTACTTAAAGTGTTTTTATTTTGTATGGTATTTATAGTTTATTGGACTATATTTCAGAAATCTTATCCCCGATTGTCTTTATAAGTGTTTTTTGACGTATAATATAATTTCAAAAATGTGTAATTGTCCTTTTTTGAGGAAACTATAAAAATAATTACTGACAAAGTCTGTATTCCTTAAAAATTTAGTTGTGTGGACAATCGCAGAATACGGTTTCTAAAATAAACTCCGATAATCTATCAATCCCATAAAATAAAAAGGAAAAAATAAACAAACTGAGTTCATCTCAGAATTTTTACACTTGTTTTTTTTGTGTGACAGTGGACTGTAAGCACTTGCGTTGTAATAATGGAAGCATTTTTTCTTTGCCAAATAAGGCAGTTTTTTTGCAATTCAAAGTGAAATCGGTCCAATATTTGCATAGTAGAGGCCTGTGACCATTTTGGCCATCTCCAGATGGTTGATGTTGATACCACTTCGTCAATCCCAGAAAACTGTGCCCATGATTCTTACGGTCGACGGGATACTCTTCGCTATCTTTGGATCCTGTTTGCCGTTTAAACGTTCTTCGATTTTCTAAAGCAATTGTTGCACCTTACCAGCTTTTGACACAATACGGTACAAGACTTTTTGAGAGATCTTTTTCATACCAAATATGCAAAATATATAATGACATTCCAGCACCAATAAAGAATTTAAAACTGTCGGTTTTTAAAAAAATGTATAAAACATTTTTAATTGATAATTTTTTATAATATGTTATAACATTATGCTACCCACGTTGTATTTATTGTTATCAATGGTAATTGTAATTAGATCCCTATAATTTTAGACTGTACAACTTTACAAAATAAAGTTATTATTATTATTATTATTAAGTTCTGACCATTTTCTTTGACACACTTCGAGAACGAATCACTTTTGTTGGTTTTTGCTCATCGTGAAACACCCTCTCAGCGGAATTGCGTTTATTTTCTGGTTCATAGGAGTAAATTCAAGATTCATCGCCACTAACAATACTATAAACGTCTTTTGAGCTAATGAGGGATCTAACGGGAAACTAACTTACATGTATGATCTTTTGGATCAAGATATGTGAAATGACCAAAGAGGCCTTTATCTTTCGGTATACACAGCGATCATCCTTAATTAGCTGACGAACCGCATTAATTTTTTGCTGCGAGACATTGCTGTTGGGATAATCCTTCCCGAAAAATTTTAACATTTTTACAGATTCTTTGAATAATTTCGCGTTGGATAAATGGCAAACTAAATCTTTTATGACAAAACCTTCAGGTTGATGTTGCTGAGTAAGTCTTTCTATATTTTTCTGTTTTCTGCTGCTAACAATCACTTTAGCACCTTCTTGTGCCAATCTTCGCGCTACAGCCAACCCTATTCCATCTACACAAGCTATAACAACGGCAACTCTTCCGATTAAGTGTTTAATGTTTAAATTAATTTAATAATATTTTGATAAAATAGAAAGGGAAAGTTAATACGAGCTAAAAAAGCAGCTATACCAAACACACGTTTATTTATTTAAACTGTGACACTGTACTCCACATAGCAACAAATTCTGAGCATATTGACTAAATATGGGTATAAGCAAAAATCGTTTAATTTTTTAAACGAATTTTAGTTTGTTGTTATTAATCAAAAACATTATCAGTTCAAAAATAAAATAAATATCTGGAAAACCATAACAAGGTTGTACACAAAAGTCTGATAATTGATAAACTAGCTGAGTGTACAGGATTGGATTTGAGATTTGAGATCTGAAAACGTAAGTTAGTTGATAAAATTATAAGTGATATTAATGACTATCTCTTGATCGCAAATTGGAAAAACCAATAATCTTTTACATAAAATAAATTGTTTTCCAATAAAAATGTCAGATGGTTTCCAATGTTTCCAAGTTGAGTTGCATGTAAGAAATTATGCGCGAAGATAAATAAATTTAAGTTATCTTGTACTAATCCCTTTTTTGTTTCACATCTATTTTGATTTTCAAATTTGCCGTTAGAAATAAGAAAGTAAAATAACATCGGAAAAAAAAACAAAAAGAAAATATTATTAAAATTCAGAAAAAATCGTAAAAACTAAAGAAAAAAAAATGTTAAAAAATTTTTATTAATAAAATAAACTGAAAAATGGGTAAAAAACTTAGGAAAAGCACAAAATAAAATAAAATCGATAAAAAAGAAATAGTCACAAAAATAAAAATAAAATATTGGGTTAAGAAAACCTAAAAAAATTATTAAAATATACGAAAAAAAAACAAAAATAACCAAAAAAGTGAAAAATAGTTGGAAAAGTCGAGCAAGAAACAAAAAAATTAGATGAAATAAAATCAAACAATTACAATCTTTGCTAAAATGTGAACATAAATAAAAAAAGATTCGAATAAACAAAAAAAACTGGATAAAAAATCGAAACAACGAGAAAGTATATAAGTTTAAAAAAACATTAGACCAAAGAAATATCAAAATAAAATCAAAAAAATCAAAAAAGATGCAGAAATTGTAAAAAAAAACAAAAAAAAAAAACAAGAAAAAATTAATTAGGAAAAATGGGGTAAAAATCTCAATACAAACAAAAAAATATGATAAGATTTGAAAAAAAAAACGAAAAAATAAAAATTTAAAAAAATAAATAAGGAAAATCACTTAAAAAAATAAAAAATCAATAAGAAGTGGGTAACAAAAAAGGTATAAAATCGAATAAACAACTGATGAACCCGGAGATGTAAAGACATAGTTAAAATAGTAAACTAAAAAAGTATAAACAAACACAATAAATAATAAGACAAATGTAAAAAAAATAAAAAAAAAAATAAAAAAAAATAAAAAAAAAATTAAGAAAAAATTACAAAAATTGTAAAACAAAATTAAAAAAAAACAGAAAAATAAAAAAAAACGAAGAAAAAAATTCAAAAAACTAGTAAAACTAGAAAATAAGATATAATTAAAAATTAAAACGGAAAAAATGACTTACGAAAACTAGTAAAAAACTAGAAAAGAAGATATAATAAAAAAAGGAAAGAATCAAAAAATTAAGAAAAACCAAAACAAATTAGAAAAATCGGAAAATAAAGAAATCGAGATAGAAAGGCAAAATCGAAAGAGAAGAAAACGGATAAATCACAAAAATTAAAAAAAAATACGACAAATATGAGCAAAACAAAAAAAATAAAAAACGGAATAAAATCAAAATATCAAGAAAAATTGTGAAAAACTGCAAAAAATGAGAAAAAAAACGTAAAATTGAAAAAACTAAACAATGAATCAAAAAAAACAAACAGCAAAAAATATAAAATATAAAAACGAAAAATCAAGAAGGACGCACAAATTATATAAAAAGAAAAAATGGGAAAATGGAAAAAAATAAGAAACAACGGTAAAATTAAAAAAACATGCAAAAACTAAAAAAAAATCTGTTAAATAAATCTGTAAATAAAAAATCGAAAAAAATATAAATAAAAAAGAATGAAGAAATTAATAAACATTTTTGCATTAGTAGTTAGTGTTAGTATCATTGCATCTGTGGCTGAAGTGGTTAAAGGCGCTACCGGTGGTTAGGTAGAGATCGCAGGTTCGAAACCTGCCGATATCTTCTTAATATCATTTTTTGTTTGTATAATTTTTAAATATCAAAAACGGTATGAAATATGTTAAAGCTAGCGAAGGGTGACTAAAGAAAGTCAAGAAGAGGCAAGGTATAATTTTTAAGAAAACTTGTCGAGCACATACAGTATCATAAAACATTACAAGTCGGGAGATGTATATAACGGCGACGATACTGACTTATTTTTCATGTGTTGGTCAGACCTTACATTATCCTTTAAGAATAAGAAATGCTACAAAGGGAAAAACAGCAAAAAAGAGTAACATTCTTCTTTGCCGCAAATATGGACGGTTTCGAGATACTTAAGCTCCTGATGGTAAGGAAATCTGCAAATCCGAATATAAACTAATTCCCTATAATTTATTTTCTTGGCAGCTAGTGACTAGTGAAGCGGGCGTTATACATGCACACTCGACTTAACATTCGACAACGTCGGGAACGACAGTTTCATTCAAAAATAAATTACAAATTTACCTTTTTTTTCTGTTTCTAACCAATGTTTAACGATTTTTATGCAACTTTAATGATTTTTACCAAACGTTATCCAAGATTACAGCTTTTTACCATTTTTTTTTGTAGTTTTAAGGGTTTAATTTGTGATTTTCATATCAAGATTGCATATAGTTCTGCTAGAACTGCAGATGTATATGTTCCCGTCCTAACCGCTTGGCCACGAATGTAGGTACTTTTGTGTTTTTGATCATGTTAAATAAGTGTACAATTTTAGTCCCTATATAATTTATTTTTGTATGACATAATGAATGAAATTTACTGTTTTGTAATGATTTTTATTTTCCTGTTTCGCCTTCAGTTCGTGTAACGAGATGTGATAACACTTCCGACAAATATTAAATTGAGCGCAGAAAACCCATCAAAATCCATTAAATTTTCTGTTGTACATACAGGTTTATAGTAGAAAATTATTATGTTTTATGGCAATTATTTTCCCCAAGCGATGTTTACACCTGTCTTGTTTCGTAACATCACCTCTCTTGTTTTTTATCTGAGTATGTTAGCATTTAAATTTTAAATAAAAAGTTACTAAAATCGATTCAGTATGCTCTGCTTTACGAAAAACGATATGCTTTATAATTGGATTATAATTATATGGCATTCAATTGACGACAAATCTATTCTTGATTTTAATACAATATGTGTTCTTGTTTCTTGTGTTTTTGATGTACATTCTTCCGATAACGTCAAAATCATTTGTAAATATATATATTTCTTTTGGGGCGTTCTGGTGATCTAACCGAACCTTAAAACACGACACCTTTATATAGATCAACTCATTTTTTTTAAGTGGTTAGCCAAGATCTAGATTAATCTAAATTGGAAATACATTCATTTTTATTTAATAAAATGATTACTTCTTAAATCAGTCGATCTACCGAAAAATCGCTGCTCACCAGTTCTCATAAAACTGAACAAAAAACGTCGGCAAACTGGAGCGACATGTTACCATTTATTGTAATACTTAATAGTGTGGAAAATTTGTAACCACCTTTAATAATTACGAAATTTATTAAAACTTTAGATCACAAAAAAATTAATAAAAAAAAAAACAAAAAAATATCATTAAAAATTTAAAAAATTGCGAAAAAGTGAAAATTGGAAGAAACTGAAAAAACTGTTATTTGTTCATACAGTTATGTAAAACTGCAGGAGCATATCTTCTGTTTGTCTCAAAATTTTATTAATTTTAAAACATTCTTTTTTTAACGATAAATATTTTGTAAATCAAAAATAGATAATTTATATGACATAATAATAATATTTGACAAGCTTTTTCAAGTTCTAGTAGAGTATATGTAAACATACGAGGTCTGTCACAAAGTAAACAGGTCTTTTAAGAAATGTTCTATGCTAGTAGCTTCATCTGTTATGCTAGCGTTCGATAGGTACATATTTCTTTGAAATTCTTTTAAAATTTCATGACAATTGAACCACTTTACGCAGAGTTATCGTGCTCAAAGTGACAGTACCTTTTTAACATCGGTCGAAAAATAAGCATTGAACAAAGAGACAATATTAAGTTTTGTTAAACTTGGTAAAACATTTACTGAAACGCATTGATTGTTGAAACAACTTTATGGTGATGATTGTTTATAACGTAGCCGAGTTCACGAGTGATTTATACGGTTCAAAGGGGATAGTGAGTCGCTGGAAGACGACGAACATGTTGGACAGCCGAAATTTGTGATTACGCCAGAAACTGTCGAAAAAGTGCGTCTGTTTATTAAACATTCGAGAAACATCATTAAAGAGGCCAAGAAAGCTTAAATCTGTCTGTACAACATTGTGACTGGTGACGAAACGTTGTGTTTTCAATACGATTAAGAAACCAATCTTCAAACACCCAAGTGAACCAAATCCTAAAAAAAACCGTCTGAAAATGTCAAAAGTAAAGATAATGTTAATTTATTTCTACCATTCAAAGGGAATTATTCACAAAGATCCCGTTCCAGCGGGCCAAACGGTCAAGCTGTGTATTATCTTGTTGTTGTGAAGCGTTTGCATCGATCGACCCTTGTGTCTGATTTTTTGATAAAAAATGGTATTGTAACCATCAACCACTATTAGTCATATTTTCTGGATATGGCACCGTGCGACTTTTTTCTGTACAGTATACCACATTTTCTCATGAAGGGACAGCGGTATGCCGACAGGACGTAAAGACCATCCAAAAGACGTTGACGACCATTCTGAAGATCATTCCGATCATTGAGCTAAAATCCTCATTCGAAAAAAAAAACTTGTGGATCGTGCAAATTGTTGTATTAATTCTAAATATAATAAATTCGATTTACAACACTCTCGTTCACTCGTTCACTCTGCAGAAAAGATTTGTGTGGGGTTAAATGAGAAAAATCATTACATATGTAATAGTGTGAGTAAGATAGAGACAGAAACACATATAAGGTATATTGGTCGGTAAAAACAAAGAGGAAATATTTACCACCTGTTTAGTCATAACTATATAATTCCTTTGAATACCGTTTAAACATTCAGTACATTCAAAAGAGATAGATATACAATAACAGTCTGAGCTAATGTTTTGAATATCATAGTGACGTATCACATTGTGTTTGACAGATTATTTTATAATTCAGTCACGTAAGTAAACATATAAAGTTTAGTATTTTGTAATAATAATAATATTCAGTAATGGGGGTTGTATTGTAGTCCATAGTCATAGTACCTTCACATGCTTGCATTATATCCTGCACAATGCTTTTGAGGTTGTTGGCTACATAAACAGAGTTTTTAAGAATAGTCCAAAAGTGCATTCCAAATAGACAATAGATAGAAAAATTACAACTCGGTAAGTATTCCAAATGGGTTCAAATTATGTACTCGGGGTTTTTGGGGTCGCTGAACACGAATATCATGATGTCGAAAGTCTCCGCGGCACTTGGTGCCTAGACCTAGGGTATTTACCCCTTCTCCTGGGGTTTTATTTAAATTCTGTCCAAAATCAGTGCACACTTGGAACTCGGTGTTTTTTTTTTGGGTCGCTGAATACGAATATAATAATAGCGATGGTGTCCAAAACACCTGGTGCTTAAGACGGACCTCGTATCCAGGAGTTTTATGCGAATTCGATACAAAATGAGTGTGCAATCGGGGTATACTCGAACTGCGCCGATTAGTACTTAAGCCTCTTTTTTAACACTCAAAGTGCGCTGGTTATAATAAACGCTGTGACTAGCCTCCCGGCTCCGGTATTAATACAAATCCCGGCTATGAGGTTATTCATAGCCGAGACTTTACTTGCATCCCGGCGTGGCTAGGAAACACCGTGATCGGCAATACTCGGATATGAATACCGTATGGGAGAGAAAAGTTTTGAGAGCGGTCTATGGACCTGCGCAAATTTAGCACACTAGCAATGGAATTTTGGGTCGAAAATGACCTTAATCGGTAATGTCGGTAGGTATCCGTTAGATCCTTTAAGGTCCCACAATATTGGAACGAAGTTCCCTTTCGCGCGTTACGAACAGTTACGACTGACGCTAGGAGCTAGCCCAAAAAAATTCATACCAAAAGTTGTCACGACACTATGCACCGACACACGCATGTTTCTCTCTCTCACAGACCAAAAAATAAATAACTCTCTCTCCCTCTCTCTCATAGATAGATATATTACAATTAAAAAGACACTATTTTAAATTAAAAGAAAATGTACATTAAAAAGAAAATAGTGTAGAAAAAATAATAATTAACTATAATAGTATTATATTTTATTTCATCCTGTTTTTATAATTTAATAAATTCATAAACATTTTAAAAATAGTTCGTAACTTGACTACGTCAAATTACCTTAACTGTCAGTCACTGTCAAATATTTTAATTTTAAATTTTTTGTATTGAATTGTTAATTCCTGTTTTAAATTATAAAAAGTAATTTTAAAAAGATGTGTTATTTAAAGCTCTGGTATTGTATAAATGGACACTTTTGTTAAAAGAAACGAACTGTTAGGTAAGTAGAGATTTTATACAGACAATAATAAATGCTTATGTATGTATAAACACTCTGTTATGTTTACAAATTACTAATTCCTTCACTAATTAATCGAAAGGAACTTCGTTCCATCCGGGTGTTCCTTGACACCTCACACTTTTTTTATTAGGTCTCTTTTAGTTTTTTTATAAATAATTTTATAAATTTTGGGTATAAAAAACTACACCTTAGCACCTCATCCAGTGCAAAATTGGCGAATTCAATCAAAATTGTATTCTTTATCGTTAGGTCCGTATTGGTCCATCATTTTAATTGTTAAATTATGTATTTTATTTGTTTTATTCTCAATAATAAAATAATTAAAACCTGCGCATGCGCACATCATACATAAACAGCGCGAAATTTAAATTGGTCGATCAAAAACTGGACATTTTTAATACTTTTATCTCAGTGGCTACTGAACTTTGAATACTGTTTTCTCCGCTTCTAATGATCGAATCTGAATTTTTTTTTTTCAAAATACGTAGTTTTTAAAGACCAACGTTTTTAAAATATTAATAAATCCATGAATCATATTTCCCAACGTCAAATTTAAGAAAAACGGAGAGATTTTTTTTCCGTTAAACTCGTAAAAATGAATGTAAAAAATAAAAAAAAATCTTGTTATGGTTCATCAAACTATCTACAACTTATTATATATCAATTGCAGCAATCTTAGTATCGATGCGTTAATGTTCATGAAATGAGACAAGATTGAAAAAAATTGAAATTTTGTAGGGCCACCATTTTGAATTTTTGAAATCTGAAAACAACGTTTTTAGGTGCCAGACTACTATATTTTCATATATTATGAAGTCCTTATCGTTATTGTAATTATGTTTGTCGCTTAAAAAACCATTTTGCAAAATTTTTTTCAATTTTTCCAAAATTAAGAGTTGAAAAAAATTTTTTTTTCAATATTGCATTATGTCATCTTATAGGGTATAAAATTCCCTACAATTTTGATGGCTGCAATTATTTTGTACAATCGAATCTAAAAAAGTTATGCATCGCAAGCTCCAGCGAAATCGAAATCTTGTCACAAATCTAGGAAAGTAGTCTATACTACATATACTTTCGTTTCAAAAAGTCAAATCTCTACTGGAAATCTTTTTAATTTCACGACAACATTCTGCCTAATTTCCCCGGACTAAAAAATGGTTTTGCCGCGCCGGGATGCAAGTAAGATCCCGGCTATGACCAGCCGGGATTTGTATTAATACCGGAGCCGGGAGGCTAGTCACAGCGTATAATAAAAGCAATCTACCAAAGTATTACTAGTTAAATTAATTACTAGGAGCTAAGGATAAATAATACCACAGAATAATTATGTTGAAATGAATTTAATAAAATAATAACACAATTATAAAAGTAAACATAGTCTATAGTCCATTTCATCGTTTTTGGCCGATTTGATATTAGAAACCACTGAAATAAGATTAAACTGTCATCCAAGTTACCAATGGCGGAGAGTTTTTTTTTTCTAAATTAAGTGGTAAGTTTCTGAAACTATCAGTGTGGTTTGACATCTACAAAAATGTGACATTAATAATTATTAAATTCAACCCTTCAACAACGTACATGACGGTTACTAGAAATGTGAATTAAGTCAAGACTTCCGTATTGAATACTTTTTATCTACCGGTAAAACAAGATGCAGTTACGTAAGTGTTGTATTAAAAAACAAACGTCCTCATTTAAATTTCTAACTTGCCTGCATCTGAGAGAGATGTAACTCTAAATTTACTTCGAGTATGATTTCTGTCATCGGCCAAAATCGGTGAAATGGACTATACATACATACTCCAAAATTGTAATTATTGTTTTAAGTAATATGTTACACTCTTGACATAATCAATCATAGTAATTTGTTGTAATAAATATAACTTAATTTTTTCTTCAACATACAGTTTTCTTCGGCAAAAATTTTTTTTAATACATTGACGTGGCTTAATATTGATTTTGATGCTATTTATTTTTATGTATATATCATATTATAAATATCAGGATTAACTGAATAGAAATAGGAATAGTTTTTTAAAGTTTCGAAAGTGTGAGGACGTGTTTTGTTCTGCTCCTCGTATTTGTCGTTGTTTTTGTGTTCTGGCGTTGATGCAAGAACTAAATTTGGTATCGGACAGCTCTGTTTCCAGGTGATAGTTGCAAATAAGGACCCAAAAAGTATGAGCGAGGAACACTTAAAAATAATATTGGAAAAAATAGAATGTAGTAAAATAGACTTACAACATGCAATAGAAGCTTCTAAAGCAAGGCTAAGATTAGATTTTGAAAATCGAAAGAAGACCATAAAACAGCTGCAAGAAGAAAATAAGGATTTGAAAAAACATATCGAACATCTAGAACGTTCGCAAAGATCAAATATAATTGTATTTGGACTGGATCGAACTACTAAAAAGAACACTGTTCAGGATATCTGCCAATTAATATTATTTTTGGTCGGGGTAAGCTTCCAAGAAAGCGATATTAACAACTTTTATTGCCTAGGGAAGTCCGAACAAAGCCCTCTTAAAATTGAATTTAATACATATTTAATGAAAAAGAAAATGTTGACAAACTGCAAAAAGTTAAAAGGAACAAAAGTCAGCATCTCCCACGACTTAACACAAGGGTAAAGAGTAGAACAAAAGATACTAAGAAAAGCTTTAGTGGACCAACGAAAAAGTGGAAAATACAGCAAATCTTACATAAGGGGTAACAAATTGATCCTCGACAATGATGTGTACACAGCTGATGATCTAATGAACGAAAATGAAGACATTTTTGAAAGCATAGAATACCACAGTGAACCTAATACTCCTTTATACAGAAGCCAAAGCTCCCCTCCTGTTTTTGCCCAACAAGACCTAACAAAATCTAGGTACTATCAATTTTGGAAAAAACAATAAAACGGAACAGGAAAACAAGAAGGAAGATGTATCTTCTTAATAAGAAATTATTTTAATGTATATTTTGTATTCCAGCTGTTTTAATTTAATTGCCTTTCTATATTATTCATATTAGTTAGAATAAGAAACTTCATTTTCGATAGGGTTTTTAGACATTCCTTACCAACGCGACTACTATTCTTTTCTATTATTTCTCATTAATAGTTTAGTTGTTAATAGGTAATAGTTTCTAAAAAATAAGTTTTTTTATATTTTCTTATACGTTTAAATTATGTGTATTTTAAACTGTGTAAATACACTATTACATTATCAACATTATATGATATTGCCGATGTTTAAATTGTAATTATTATTCGTTTTCGCGGTTTCACAATGGACCAGTATATTAGAGATTTCAGAACAGATGACGTGAAATCAATAACTTTAGACAATTGTTTTGAATGTAACGAAGTATTAAAAATCAATAATAACAGCTTAAACTTTAAAGTTTTTCATAATAATATAAGAAGCGCTCAAAAAAATTTGGACAATATGAAATGTTATTTGGAGCAGCTAACTGAATCACCAGAATGCATAATTCTTACAGAGACAAGGCAAATAAACGATCCATCATACTAAATATCAGTAACTATGATACTAGTTATAACGAGGGAAGGGTTAATCCAAATGATGGTACTTTAGTCTTTATAAAAACTAGTCTAGATTACTCGTATGAATTTGTTTCTCTTGAAAACGGAAATAAACTTATATTAATAAACATAGATTTTAATAAAAAGATATAAAAATTTTGGCAGGTTATCGTTCTCCATCGAGTCCTCCTACAGAATTCTTAACTTCATTAAGACATTTTTTTAACAATCAAATATTCGATAAAAATAACTACCTATTTTGTGCTAGCCGGTGATATAAACATTAACATCTTAGAGGAAAATATGAGCGAGGATACTATAGAATACCTAAGCGTTTTAAATGAATTTAACTTTGTATCGGCAATTAATGATTACACGAGAGTTGATGGCGATTCCAAATCTTGCATTGATCAACTACTTGATTGCAGTTTCCTGCTAATCAATTGTCATTTTAGTAAAACTTTTATCAAATAGATGTCAAAGATAATAATAGTATACCTAATACTATTATGACGTTTTACAAAGTCTTTGAAAATCAAAGAACATATAGACCGTTTACTAAGAACCAACAACTACTTCCCTGGCTATATGCCACGACGGACATTGAATTACAGTTCAAAGTTAAACGGGGTTAGTATATCTGCAAGATAGAACTAACCATTTTAGTTTGCAATTCGATAGGATATCACTTGTAGACCGGTTTCGACGTATTGCGTCTCATCAGTACAAGGTAGATATCCATCCAGAAGCTCTAAGAGCAACTAGATTGGAGATATGTCTGAAATCACACAAATACATTATCTTTAGTAAAGAAAATGTTAAAAGTGCGATAATAGCGACATCTACATATCTTGCAGATATACTAACCCCGTTTAACTTTGAACTGTAATTCAATGTCCGTCGTGGCATATAGCCAGGGAAGTAGTTGTTGGTTCTTAGTAAACGGTCTATATGTTCTTTGATTTTCAAAGACTCTGTAAAACGTCATAATAGTATTAGGTATACTATTATTATCTTTGACATCTATTTGATAAACGTTTTACTGAAATGACAATTGATTAGCAGGAAACTGCAATCAAGTAGTTAACCCTACAAAGCCGAGAGGTTTTTTGTCAAATAGAATTTCAGTTTGCAATAAGTTATGGAGATGTCGCTATTATCGCACTTTTAACATTTTGTTTACTAAAGATAATGTATTTGTGTGATTTCAGACATATCTCCAATCTAGTTGCTCTTAGAGCTTCTGGATGGATATCTTCCTTGTACTGATGAGACGCAATACGTCGAAACCGGTCTACAAGTGATATCCTTTCGAATTGCAAACTAAAATGGTTAGTTCTATCTTGCAGATATACTAACCCCGTTTAACTTTGAACTGTAATTCAATGTTCGTCGTGGCATATAGCCAGGGAAGTTGTTGTTGGTTCTTAGTAAACGGTCTATATGTTCTTTGATTTTCAAAGACTCTGTAAAACGTGATAATAGTATTAGGTATACCATTATTATCTTTGACATCTATTTGCATTGATCATTTTTTTGTTAGAACTTTTTGCGACTTAGACCTAATATTACCTTTCGTTATTAAAACTAAAGAAACAGACCATTACAGTATAACATTACAAATTATGTTTGAAAGTAAATCCAAAGAAAATATTTCAAACAAAACAAATTCCAAAAAAATCAACTACAATAAACTTTCTCAAACTATAAGCGTTATTGACTAACATCTACCACATTGAAGAAATTGAATCAGTTATACAAAAATTTATTTCAATAATAAATACAGAAGTTTACAAATGTAGTTATATTGTAAAAAACAAGGAAAAAAACGTAAATTTTGGATTACCAATGGTTTAATGAAATCAAGAAATAAAAGAGATAAATTATATCACCAGTTAAAAACCAATAATAATCAAGAATCAAGGAATTACTATTTACAATACAGAAACAACTTAAATTCATTAATTAAAATAACTAAGGCAAATTATTACAAATCAAAGATATTAGCAAGTAAAAATAATAACAAAGCAACATGGGATATAATATCAGAACTATCATCTAATTCTAAATCAAAAAAAGGAAATCAAACTATTAAGCAAATTAGCACTAAAGAAAAAATCTTAACAAACCCACGTGAAATAGCAAACATGATCACTATGTAAGTGTCGGAAAAAATTTAGCAAATAAAATACCGGTAAATCCACTTTATAAAAAACCAAAGAATAAAAAGTTGCTCTCCACCTCAATATTTCTTGCACCAACTAATTCGGAAGAACTAGAAAAAATCATTAATGAACTTAAAAAAATAAGGCACCGGGAGAAGATAGCATTACAGGTGAAATTTTAAAAAGCATACTACCTTATATATCGGATCCTCTCTCATATTTATTAAATCGTTGTATAGAAGAGAGCATTTTTCCCTCGGTATTTAAAACATCTATAGTCAGTCCCATTTTTAAAAGCGGAGACCGTTCTAATATCAGTAATTACAGACCCATATCATTAATAACAACTCTTGCTAAAATATTTGAGAAAGTATTAAAAAGTAGATTATGCTCACACCTTGCTAAGCACGACATCCTATCTCCCAAACAAGATTGCTTTCGATCTGGCATTTCGACACAAGATGCAATTCTTCACTTAACACAAAGTAGTTACTCAGCACTGGATAATAGTAAAATGGCATTATGTGTTTTTATCGATTTATCAAAAGCTTTTGATACGCGATGAGTCATCCCTTATTGCTAAACTCTTTGGAAGATGTAGGTATAAGAGGAGGCCCTCTAAATTTATTTAAATCATACCTTCAAAACCGGTATCAGTCAGTCCAAATAAACAATCAACGTAGCGAAGTGCGGGAAATAACATATGGAGTACCGCAGGGATCAGTCTTAGGTCCGGTGCTGTTTAATATCTATGTAAACGATATCTTTCATTTGTCTAGCACTGGCGATGTTATTGCTTATGCAGATGATACCTGTATATTTTATGAAGGGGACACCTGGCAGGAATTAAAGGAAAATGTTCAAAGAGACCTTTGTAGCATACAAAAATGGTTTAATTATAAACTACTTACCATTAATTACTCAAAAACAGCATACTTACCAATCTTTATTGATATAAGAACGGCTCCTAGTTTTGATTCACTCCAACTTTTAGATAACATACAAATTAAAGCAGTATCTGAATTTAAATATTTGAGTGTCATAGTAGACAGCAATTTGAAATGGCATAGACATGTAGACTATGTTATAAAAAACTTCATTGTCTGATTTATAAATTTAAAGTACTTAGAGACATACTCGATTCTAAAACAATAAAAGTTGTATACACCTCACTAGCACAATCGCACTTAAGCTATGATATTTTAGCATGGGGAAATGTTGGTAAAACTATATTACTAAAACAAGAAATAGTCCAGAAGAGAATAATTAAAATTATGTTAAAAAAAGATATAACTTACCCATCAAATGCATTATTCTCTGAAACTAGGATAATGGATGTCCGACAATTATACTTTTATTTTAGTAATATTCATCAATTTAAAAATAAAAAACAATTCAAATATATTCAACATAAATATGATACTCGAAATAAACTGAACAATCTCATACTAATAAAAAAAAACAAAATCTATTGGACAAAAATGCTATAGTTATCTTGGTTTGAAAATATATAATTCTTTACCAGAAAATCTTAAGAATATAAGTACTTCTCTAAATAGTTTCAAAAATGAAGTAAAGAACTATATATTCAGCACCTCAAGAGAAGCAATTCATAATCTTTTTAATCCTTTTATATAACGTTCCTTACTAAATTTTAAAATTTAAATTTAATTTTCTATTTATAAAAAAAAAATGTATATTTATACCGAATATATTAATGTATTAGTAGATAAGATTAAAATCTCATTTTATTCTTCACGCACAGGCCTAGCCTTTAGTGAATTGGCATACTATGTTTATTTGATAAGATTAGTAATTTAAAACTATTGTAAACTATTTTAAATTTGTTGTACAAATAAACATTATTATTATTATTATTATTATTATTATAATTATATTTACTATGAAAAGATTCATAGACATTTTTTGTCGTTTGATCATCCAAATACAGACTGACCCATTGGAGGAAATACGGCACTTTCACTAACATAATTTTCAATTAAATAATCAGCATAATTTGTAATTTTGTTATTTTGGGACATACTTGAAACTAAGTCAAAAACGAAACAATCTCCAACATGTTCGTGAATTTACGATGGGATGGTTGTAAGAACAATTGTTTCAATGACGAAAAGGACAAAAGATTACAAGATAAAAGTAGAAATTTTCTATAATCTGCATAAACCAAACTTATTCTAGGTTTACAAACAATAATAGTCCAAGGAAAATGTAATTTGTTAAAAGTTTTCAATAACAGGTAGTAAATATTTTGAAAATTAAAATTTATCGGCGAAGTTCGATCTATGCATTAACTATGCATACCTACAGAATTTGTCTTAAGAAGATTAACCGGCGCAGTTCGAGTGCAGCCTGCACTTGGTACTACTTAGGAGGTTTTTGAGGTCGCTGAACACGAATATCATATAATGATTTTGCTTAATCATTCGCATACAAATTTATGAATCCGGGCGCGTACATAGAAGTATAACTTCTGCCGGCAGTCCCACTGACTGCCACACCCATTTTTTTCCTTTGTCCTGTTTACTTTGCGACAGACCTCGCAGAAAAGGTTTTAATTTTTTTGTGAGGATCTTTAAAAAAGTTCCCGTAAGTTTTCTTTAAAAAACTTATCGTTTTCCATTTATTCAACGTCATATGTTTGGATTTTTGTATTTTATGTATAAACGTCTACTTTCAAACAGTCATAACTTTGTTAATATTAAGTTTACAATAATTATAAAAAAAAACGAATCTTTTTTTTATAACCTTTATTTTATATTATGACAGTTTCCCCAATAAAATGTAAATTTTCTGAGGTAGTATTCCCGAAAAATGGTTTGAAACATGCTTATTTGTCGTTTAATTTGTGATCTTTAAGTTACCAATAAGTCCAGAATTATTGTTTTTTCGAAAAAACTCTAAGGAACATATTTGTCTCTAAATTCACTATTCTAGCGATTACCATGTTTTTTTTATAAATATTTTCCACCCCCGAGTTGGGGTGGTAACCACCCCCGGGAAAAAGCGTATATTGGAATAGGGTAGATTTTGATTTTTAAGGTATTTTTTACCTACTGTCAAAATTTTAAACAAATTCATGCATATAAAAAGAATTGCTAGCAGAAAACGGTCGTATCATGAACTAATACGGACAAGCAAAGATATACATCCACGATTGTTTAGTTGCGAATCTGAAGCCGTTTTACTTGATTTGTCGTTCAATAATCCTATGAAATATTTAATTTTATTCCTTATTGTAGGTATACAAAAAAGAAACGTGCTGCCAAATCTTTTTTAAATCTTAAGATATTTAGAAAAATGTAACAACACTCAGGTATGTTTAGTAAAAAAAGCAGTATCTTGATTCATTTTATGTGATAAAACACGTTATTTTGGTTTATTTTTTTATTTAAAAATATGATCTTAAAGATTTTAAATTCTTATTCAACTTCAATAAAACTACGCTGCCATATTTTTTTAACTCTTAAGATATGTAGAAAAATGTAAAAAAATGCTTGGGTTTTTAGTGAAAAAAAAACGATATATAGTTTCCTACGTTTGTGAACGCTATAACTCTCGAACGAAAGAATCATCATGTCATAGGAAAGAACCCTATTGATTTTGGTGAGTATAACCTTAACGGTAAAATTTTAACGGTTTTCCGAAACTCGTGTATATATTTTGTTGAACGGAAAAATATAGCGTCATGAAATTTGGTATATAGAAACTTCATATCATTAAGAAAGAACCCAATAGGCATGTTCACTCATGTTACAAATCCATCTAATTTTTTTTCTCTGATTAAATACAGTAGGTATTTAAAAACCTAAAATAAAATTAAAAGAACCTAATTTTTAGTCTGAAATTAAATAAAAACAATTCAAACTGCATTATTTATTATACATTATCACGTGACTGCTAACAGCAATCAGAGCGCTATGACGTCACAGTCCGGTAAATAATCTAATTTATCTGTCATATTCAAGAGCCACCAGCGAACTGTTTATATCTTTAATTTATTATAACGACTACAATAGCTTACTTTTTTACATAAAGGAGAGGGATTTCATCAAAGGAAATAGCAATAACTTACCAAAAATAGATTCTTTGATGGTGGCAAATTTCTTTGCTACAAACAACGTCTTTTGTGCAGCAGAACTCAGAAATTTGAAAATATCTTTGTAAGTAGGTACCTATAATTTTTTTTATGTAGATTATTTCCAATTTAAAGTCAGAATTACATATTACGTTATCACATTTGGAAATAATTATCATATAAAACAAACTAATATTTAAAGAGAGGTTATGTATTTATGTATATTTAAACCTTAAATCCGTGTTACCTAAATACAAAGTTTTAACAGTTTACTTAAGCTCTGATTTCCTTTATTCTAGATCCAATTTCAATACTTGTATTTACATTTTTAGTTTGCTAGTACTTACATCAAAATGATCTTCACAAAAATGACTGGTACTTTGCGGTGACAATGATTGTGGGTGTCTTCTAGCAAGTGTTAACCACTTTCTTCTTATTAGAATGTTCTTTGGAACGTTTATAAAAAGTTTATGCGGTGTACTTATTGAAGTAAGTATTCTTACACATTGGCACTGTATAGTTTTTGTAAAACGACGTCATTTTTACAGCTTGTAATCAACAAGTTCTTAATAATTTAGTAAAATACAATGGACTTTAATAGAACGAGAGCTTTGTTTACCGGTCAGTAACGTAGTTTTTTATCAAGTGTCCGTATGGAGCGTTTTTGCGGCAATTATGAAAACATCTTTCTATTAATTTTATACTGAAATTAGTAATACTTTTTTTACAAAAATACATTTTTCGTGTTTATATAAGTTTTATCTATAAGATAAAAGCAATTTGAAAAATTAGTGAACATGCCTATTGATTTTATATTGACTTTTTTGTTATTCCTATTAGGGATGATAATAAATAGACATATTTTTGACAGTTTTTTCTTTTGTTTCAGGTAAGATTTACTGTTCTATAAATCATTGTATGATACATGTAAGTAAAACAGAAACATAAACAAAATATTTTTTAGTCATAATTTAAAGATGGTTTTAAAAATATTTGAGTACCGCTCATTTAACATTAATGTGTCGCACCAAAGACTAATTTCATAATTTAATAAAAAAATGTTACATTACTTTAACATATTTTAATAATATATTATTTTTTATAAAAATTATGGGATCTCATTTTTTAAGACTGTTGTAAAAATTGTTGTGTACCACTGTTTTAAGGAAAATTTGTCGGAACAAAGACTATATTGTGTAAAGTATCAATGGTTTTTGGGCTGTTAGGCCGGCGTCGATTGTCTTGCTGAGTTGACGTTTCGCCAACACGAGCGGTTGGCATCTTCAGAAGTTGCTTCCTGGTTGACAGTCTCAGTAGTTCGCAGACTTAATGATAGGTTTAGCTCTTTGGCGCGAACAGTAGCGCAAGCTAAGTTTCTACCGCGAATTGGCCAGTAGGTCTTTTTGATTGAATACAAATGATGCTATTGCCCAGCATGAAAAAGTCTAAATAATTCTCAGGGAGTAGGATAGAATGTTTTTTTCATGTAGGTTAAAGCGCTGCCGTGTAAAGGCAAAGGTTGCGAGTTAGAGTCCTGCTGGATGCAACATTTTTTCAATTTCTCCTTAATGTCATTTAATATATTCTTTTTTGTATACTGTAACGGGATAACCAAATAAGGAAAGGACCTTTACTTGAAAGACTGTTTTCCTAGAATAGTACTCTTTCTAGTGTGTACTGATTAGGTTCGATAATGTTTCTCGCAAATTCTAGAATGTTCATTTGTTCTATATAAGGGGATGTATGGGCAGTTAAGGGGAGTTCACGTAGTTAGAATAGTTCATTGTAATTGTCGAACTGTTTAGACATATTCCAGCAGAATTATGTTATGTGTATCTTAACATTTTTTGTAAATAAATTGTGTTAAAATCCCCATAAGTGCTTCAATACTATCTATTATTTAAAAAATGATTTTACTATATTCTAAACATATTGTATTCACCTCTAAAACAATTTTGCTATGGAAGCAAAATTGTGATTAATATATTAATAAATTATAAACATGTCGTTAAGATTTAAAATCTAAACCACAGGTATCGGTAGTCCAATTAATTGACTTGTTAACAACACCTGTTTAGGTTAATTTGAACATTTGCCATCAACTAGGTAAAAACGACACAATGCTAAATTTAATTTGCTGTTAGTAGGAACGGTAAATCTTGTTTGCTAATGCTTTACTTTTTATACATTTACATATTAAATATCATAATAAAGAAGGTAATACAGCGATTAAATTTTTTAGATTTGAACATAACAAAATCCAATTCTCCGCTAAACACATACCATAGAATTTAATAGGATAATATTCCTGTCTGCGCTTAGTCAATTTTACTACCGAAAATAAGATTTTAATAAGATCATAAACGGGCTCCCGGTGTTCAAATTAAAAATAAGTTTTCCAACTTTGCTTTATTAATAAACTTGGAAAAGCCAGAAAATAAATTTTCGCCCGCCGGTGAACATAACGTCGAGCCACTTTTTTTAAATAATGACTTTGGACAAAGCAATAAATCTCCCTTAATTTTTTTATATCTGATATGAAAACTTTAATAACCGTGACAAAAGTTAAATTTTTGAGCAAGTTTGATCTATGTAATGTAATACCATTAATACACAGTGTATTTTTTTACAACTTTATGTAGTTACATTAATTTCTTAGTGGCCAAAACTTAAAAATGTTATTACTTTAGTAACTCGTTAAGACTTTACAAAGAATGGAATTCAACATTTCACAAGCTATTAGCGGTTTTCAATACTATATAATTATTATATTAAAGAAATAGTAGACATTATGAATTATAAAATGTTAGAAAATATAAGGCATTTACAGGATAGTAACGAAATAATATTTTGCTGCAATCGTGATAAAAAAAAAACGTCATTTTGTAATGAAATAGTTCTAGCAAAAGTGAGAGAAATTCTCATAAACTTAACTTTCATCACTAGTGATGAAAGTTAAATTTATTCGCTGCCTGGTTTCATTAGTTTGACGTTTCTCGTTAATTGTTTAGACAGGGATTCGCATTTTCCAAAAACACCACTAAAAATAGCAAATCAAGCTGGAGAGCTTGAAAAAGAAGTTTTAATGGTGAATTGATATAAAATTAATTGGAACAGTGATATAAAATGTAAAATATTAATGTCAACAATAAATTTAACTTATAATCCTTAAAATGTAAACTAATAGTTTTATTGAAAAACCAATCGCGCTATAACGCGGTGCGTAAAGACGCGTTTATGTCGAATCTGCTTTATGGGTATTATAAAATAGATTTGCATATTATAATACATTTCTTTGTTTCGAACCATAAAAACAGATTATGTAAAATTTTTGGTTATACCTTAAGAGGAACCTACTAGCTTGAAAGCAAGAAACTCGCAAAACTAAAAAAAGGGTAAGTTACACACAACAGCTTACCAGTGATTGTACCTATACATTCAGTTAAATAGTCTGTCTTAAAATTTCAATACTGGGCTAAAATATATACAAGGGGGATCATATTGAGAACGAAAAGTGAAATAATTTTTTGAAAAATTCCTAAAACTAGGCGGATAGAAATTAAGAGCTGAAATTCACTAAATCACTTATTTATATTCAATTAAATTTATATAACGCAACTTGATAAACATTGCCCTATCTGTGGCACGTCGATAGTTAACATAATCGGCTTTAGTCGTTTTCGAAACAGCGAGCATCCCCTTTCAGATTCTAAGCACGTTCCTCGTACTAGAATTACTGGAAATTTCTTGTTGTACTCTCTGAACAGTAGCGTAAACGTGTAAGCATATTCAACTAGTTATACTAAGTATTAATGTGTTTTGTTGGTTTTTTAAGTACTTTTGTTATTATAAAAGAATCCAAAATTATGTACATTAATTAAGTACCATCGAGGTACTTGTGCGTCCCTCCGTGTGTTTGTGCACTATAACTCTTGAACAGAAGATCACAGGGTCCTGAAATTTTGTATAGAGAATCCAAATGTAAAGGGAAATAAACCGACTGATATTGTGCCAGACTGGATAACCATAACAGTTTTCCAAAACCCGTAAGAACCTGGAAACTTTATTGGGTAACCGGTTAATAAAAAATATACCAAGAGTACTCTATATAATAATGATTGATGGTTGAAAATTTGTAAAATAGGTAATTGTGTTTCTCAGAAAGTGATGTTTTGTTTGTAAAGGTTTTTTTTTGTTTTTATAGGAGGTTACCTAGGGACAGGAAGAGAAAATAAGTTTAATAGTGTGATTTTTGATGTTGAGAGATTGTTTAAAAAGATTGTCATGAAGATAATTTAGAATTGAATGTAAAAAAGAGAATGGTATTAAAATAAATAATTTCAAACTAAGGAACTAGTTGCATACTACGAACGCATTTACCCAGGAAGCTGGAGCAGTACTCAGATTCAAAGTAATCCAAATTTATTGGTCAACTTCTGGTGTATGATGTGTCAGGCCTGGTTGTGTCTGCCTAGTAAATCGGTGCCAGCTAAGGTTAAACAGCTCGATGTTACATGTTATATGGTTTTCGTGGTTTGTTGACATTCTCTACACTTTTTCAATTCACAATTTGGATCACCTATTATATTTTTTTTATTATTGTCTGTATTAATGACCTGATCTTGGATTGCAATCGTAAATCCTTTACGTTGGATGTATGAGATTTCCTAAAAATGAAATTTTGTAATGTCTTTTTCTGCTTGTGATTTTGGTTTACAAAATTCAGTAACAGCTCTTCTTCTTTCTTTCAGCGGTGGTCTGGGCCTTAAGGAGTGGTGACTTCGGGTGCTGATATTTGTGTTTTGTCATCATAGTTTGAGAGAATCGTTGAATTTCTTCCAATTTTGTCTTTGACCAAAAGAGTATGTCAGGACCGGTACAGCATAAGTATATATAGATTCAATCGGATTTTAATAAAGAACTCACTCTTTTTGTAAATTGCTATTTATTTAGCTTGCTTTTGGTCAATCATCTTAGCCTGCTGAAACCCTAAGTATTTGTAAGTGTCCCCATTTTCCATGGCATCTTTGATATCTCCTTTTGACAATACCATATCTTCATTAATCACGTTTTCTTTTTCTATGACTAAGGTTTTACACTTGTTTAGCCCAAATTCAATTTGCATATTATTGGAAAATTTGTCCATCAATAATATCGAGCAATTGTTGAATTTGTTGTCGATTTAAGGCGCACACGTTTATGTCGTCCATTATAGAAGATAGGAAATATATTAAAGCTGGTGTTTATTAGCTTTGAAATTAAATCCGTATCCAGAGTCATGAAGTATTATTATTATTATTATCATTTTTGTTTATTCTTGTCCAAGTTCTTATCAAAAATTAAGTATGTCTTAACAATACTAGAAACAGTTACAATTACTGTAACAATTTTTAAATTGTTGTTTCCATTGTTTACTGTTAGTTAAAATCTATTTTCAAGTGGATTGGAATTGATAAACTTGTATTTTAAAAAATAAATGTATCTACCTAACTTTACTTTTAATTGCAGTAATTATTCGAATTCCAATAAAAAAATAAATAATAAGATGAATCTGAAATTGATTTTCTTTAATGAACATAACACAATTAATATACCTTCATTGAATAACCCAGTAATAAATATAATCAAAGGGCAGTTTTTAGGTTGAAATTAATTGAGCGCAAAGAAAATGCAATTAAAAAAAGGCTGGTAAGTGTGAAAGAAAAGGTACCGTAAATAAACCTTTTTTTAATTATTGCCTTAATAAATCACCAAGAGAACAGTAGTAACTGTAATATACAGTACGGATGAGGTAGAGAGAAGAGAACACAATTTTCTTCGTCTAACCAAAAAAAAACATGAATAGTATTTTTTATTTATACGATGTGTTCTAAAGTTTCAACGCTTATTATGTCTGTTAATGTTGTAAAAGCTATGATTATCTAAATTTTTTTTTGCTTTTTCAATGTTTAAGGTTTTACACTTGTTTAGTCCCAATTTGGAAAATTTTCCAATGATATCGAACAAATATTGAATTTGTTGTCGATTTAAGGCGTACACTTTTATGTCGGCCATATATAGCAGATAGGAGATATTCAAGCTGACGTTTCTATTAGTTTGAATATTGAATAGTCTTAATATTCTAAGTTATTATGCATGCTGCAGACTGTATTCATTTCCAAACAAAACCAAAATGAGCTAAATGAGTTACCTTGATAAATTCCTCTACTGATAGGAATTTCATTAGTGCAAATATGCTTACCGTTCAAATGTAGGTGGTGGATGGTTCGTCACTGCTTCGTTATTAATCCGAGGAAAGAAACTGTGGTGGCGATAATTTTGTAAATCTTTAAGATGTAACCCTAATTTACCCTAGGCTAGCTCCTGGGGTCGTGGCTCACCTCTGAGTTTTATCAGTTTTCCCCAAACAATTAATTCTGGGCGCCAAGTACAGACAAACAAATAAAATCGCAAAAATCAGTTTCAGGTGGATTTATTTGATCAAAAATTAAGTTAATAAAATTTTAAAATAAATAATTAATTATTTCTCTTATCTTATTTATTCTGGCCTTTTTTTCGGTGGAGTTGTTGAATATTCTACAATTATGATTTCATAACAACAAATAATTCTGGGATAGAAATGCTTAGACTTTTTATAAATCTTCCAATACTTCTTTCCAGAAAGGTAGGTATTTGTCTTCAAACAGAATTCAATAGAAAAAGGAAAATGGCGGACGGCTTGTCACGTTCTCCAACAATCCAAATTTCGTCTAATCGGGCCCTTCTGGATTTGGCAATTAACCTAACAATGAAATCACAATCAAAACTCCAACCTTTAGTAATTTTCAATCAAGTAGATTCGCTATCTGGTTCTCCATCTTATCGAGAAAAAATTAATTATATTTACATGTTTATAAATTTTATGATTACAAAAAATTTACCTTAACGATAGCAATCTACTTAAATTAATGTGTTAGTAATAAATTAAAATAACAAATTCACCACAATTTGGACAATTTAATAAAATAAAAATTAAAACTGGAGCTAAAGAATAACTTACGAAGCGATATCATAAACGAATAAGGACACGACAGAAAACCGATCGATTCGTTCCCACTTAATTATAGTAATCGACGCAAAATCATAAAATAAATATTTATCCATAGTCAGGTGGATTTCGGCACAAAACGGACCCTGACCGTTACAAAGATTGCAATGAACCAAGAATGGGAAAAGCTATCAAATTCTTTTTTACAATCCCTAAAAGCAGTATATTGCGGCGTCTGTTCTGTGCTTAGCTCAAATGCTATTGGTAATACAAGATGTTAATATTTTATAAATGGTGAGAAGGCAAGGGATTATTATTATTTAATATTTTACTTAAAGAATCTGTAGAGTTATCTTTATGTTTACAAAAAAATGTTCACATGTCTGATGTACGTTTTTAGTAGATTTATATCTACTATTCAGCTGGTTCGCAGGTCACGACTTCGGGAAAATTTCACTACAGTTTTTCGTTTTGGGCCCCCCTGACCTCAAAAACACCTTTCGTTCAAAAGTTTATATATATATATATATATATATATATGTATTGTTCCGATATAACGAAATCTGTGGACACGATAGCGGTCGCATTTCTTAACGGATCGAAATGAAAGTTGGTACAAAAATCAATCGTCCAAAAATCTCGGTCGAGTTTGTTAATGGGCCAAATCGGTAAGGCCGTTTGTGCGTGACATTAAATCAAAATGGAAAAAAATTCGTAACTTTTTTACTTCACCCTGTACAAAAAAAATGTTAGAGGACTTTTTTGTTTGTCTTAAAGAGACCTATAACTTTTACCTAAAACATTTTTTTCTAAAACGTATACTTTTAATATATTCAATTAATATAAATCTACTGATGCGCCTGGCTTACCAAGGGCCATTTTTTTATCATATTTGATCTTATTGTTAATTAACTGTTTATTCCTTAATAATGGAGGTGGTTCATCAAGCTCAACTGCATGGCATCAATGTTGTCCGTTAACGCCTCACATTTTTTCTTAAATTCAAATAAATTAAGAATTAGTTGATTAACAACCTAACTTTTATAGTATATTACTTTACGAGTGGAGTAAATTGCATATTACAGCGAGTGTGTTTGGCACATGAGCAAACTTGCGAGCAAATGGGCTAAAGAAACGAGCTAAATATGAAATTTGTTCATCGAGTGAAGTAATGCTTTACCCACGACCAGCACCACTTACCAAATGAATTTGTATAAAAGTAAAAATAACAATCATAAAATGTAAATTTTGGCATAAGTTGTCAAAAATATTCAATTTCGCAGTAGTCTTATCTGTACTGGTTCAGTTATCTCACCAATGTCAAATGTTAATTCAGTGCATAATACAGGTTTCTATTTACTTACTTACTGCACTAGTAGAGTAAATGAAAATATAAAGGCGGCTACTCACTACTCGGAACTTGCCAAGTACTTGCAAAGTACTTAGCAAGTAGCGAGTAGTGTGTATGGCGACTCGCACTGACTTGGCGAATTACTTGTACTTCCCATCGGTTGTCGGAAACCGGGTCCACGTCAAAGGAGCCGAGTCCAAGTTGGTTTTATCTGCGCTTCACTACGTGTGCTTTGCTTGACGGATAACTAGTAGTTGTTGCGTGTGCGTTTTTAGGTTAAAAGTTGAAATGGCGTGGAGCAATGAAATTACATTGACGTTTCTGAATATTTATCAGAACGAATCAATAATTTGGGACCCATCACATAAACAACATAAAGTGAGAAACGACGTATATGATGCTTAGAAACGAATTCAAATTGAGCTTTCAGCACAATGTAACTTGGAATGCAGCATTGACGAATTAAAAAAGAAAAAGGACTCTCTTATGGCCACATTTCGTAACTGCAAAAGGAAAATAAAAAACAGTGAAAAAAATGGTGCTGGTTTGCTCTTCTTTTTACAAATGCAGCTAAAGGTGTATATCACTATCGTCCATTTTTTAACTAGTACTTGCCTATTTACTTGTATTTCCCGAAATAAATGGGCACTTGCAAGTACACACGTAGTGTGTACAATTTACTTGCACTTTGACAAGTACTTGAGAAGTACTTGCCAAGTCAGGTAACTTGGCAAGTCCCGCGTAGTGAGTAGCCGCCTTAACACAACTCCTCAATAATTTGACACTTACTGATAGAGTTATAGGTTTAAAATACTGATGAGTCGTGGGTAAAAAAATTTACTCTTTATATTATAGTCTTGTATATTCGAAAAGTCTAATACATGCAAAATACTCTAGAGAAAAGCATAAACATAAACCAATCACACTCAAAAGAGGTAAAGTGTTAAAATTTAAATGTTTGTTTGTTTGTGAGTATGTACCTACCTCTCCTTTGGACTAAGAATTTATTACTGGCTTATTACTAGTAGTATATCACACTATTTTTTATGCGTTCATTGGTCAAGCCGACTAAGGCGCGGGTATTCGCTGATGTTGAGGTAAAGAGTTCTAATCCCGTTCACGCCGAAAAATAAATATGGTTTAAAAATTAAAAAATCACTTTTTACCATATTAAAAAGTGAAAAATAATTATGATTTAAAAACACGCTTTTAAAGTAGGTACATGGAATTAAAAAGTAAAAAATATTTTTTTAAATCAACAATAATGAACGTAAAATACTTACTAGTAAATCGAGCGACCTACACTTTAATGTGCGTTAAAAGGGTGTTGCTTAGTTTTTTTAAACTATATTTATTTTAACATATTATTCAAATTAAATTGATATTCTAACATACCAGTAGACATTGTAAAAATGAAGTGGTAACTGCAATATAATGTTTTTAAAACTACGCCAAAATGCTCCACCCAATAAGATATTATTTCAAGGAATGGATAACTTTACATTTGTTCCAAGTTTTCCAATAAATCTCATGTTCTCCTTGAATAAACAAATTTGAAGTGGTATTTTCATAGCCGTTGAATATAGCCGCCCGTCTCGTCTCCCACTTGGTTTACTGCTTTCATATAAGCTTTTCTTTTTGTAGTTGATTTTTCTTTTATTTGAACTAACTAACAGAGGTTTCCCACACTTACATATATATCGGCTGGACCGAATTTATGTGTTCAAATGGATTCGAATATGGTCAAGATTGACTGTTTGGTCCACGATAAAATGTTTTTTTTATTATTTTTGACAGTAAACTGACAATATTTCCTGAATGACATTTATTGTTTAGTTTCATCTAATTTATAATGGACTAGCAGCCCGCCCTGGCTTTGCACGGGGATTAAAGAAAAATAACAAAAGCCATTAAATTAATTGGGTCAATGCTTCCCTGTAAACAATATTAAATGTTGTTTTATTATCTGGCAGCAAAATAAATTGATTTACAGGTGCTCCGACCCGCCTTGGGCGGTTGGCCATGAGGAAAACCAATCCCTACTAATCCTTTGAGACTTATTATTAGTAAAAGCGAAAGATGTTTTGATCGTAAATTGAAGCGGTTAAATGGATTTGGTAGATCAGTTGGGATCATCGGTATCCTCAGTGTATGAACTAGTTGACCAGCTGGTGGTTTAGTTATATTGGTTGCTACTACTTAATTTTCCTTTAATTCCTTTATAAGTAGCCTCATCCCATTGCACATGATAAATTTGTGATATCTCTCGTGATTATAAAATAAGTTATTTGGATAAGGATTAATACCAAGATAAAAACTTTTAAAAAATTAAAAATTAGTTATTGTGACGTAACTATAACAGTTAGACATATGCTGTCGCGGCATTTTTTGTAGATATTTATATATTCTTCAAAATCGTAGTACATTATTTTATTCTATAATCAATAGTGTTCTCAGCGCACGCTATGTAAGGATTTTAAGGTCATTTTTGTTTACATTAATGGCATTTTAGTAAGGATCCCTTTTTTTATTGAAACATAGCCTATGTCACTCGGGAATAGTGTAGCTTGCCAACGGTGAAAGAATTTTTGAAATCGGTCCAGTACTTTCGGAGCCTATTCATTTCAAACAAACAAACAAAAAATCAAATTTTCCTTTTTATAATATTAGTTAAGTTAATTAATGTAACTCTTTGACAGCTAGGTTGAATAGACATCCGGTAGATGGTACTGTGTTTTGATTTCTAGATTATATAGCATCTAGGTGATGGGAAAATTTAATAGATGGTGTTAAAATTTAATTTATACATAAATAGATAAACAAGAAACTGTAATAAAATGAAAAACAGTAAAAAAGCAGAAAAAATTGTAAAAAATACTAGGTAATCACTTAATTAAATCAGGTGGCGTAGTTAATATCTTAAATTAATCGAGAAATTCTTACCGAATTACTATAATGCCACCGAAAGGTGGCGCAGTGGATATTTTATATTTTTTAAAAAGAAATTTTTATTTAATTATACAATAGAATGCTACCTTAAGGTGAAGTAGGTAGTTGATAACTCATACATTTAAACAAGCATTTATTACTTAAGTAAGTACTAACCGTAAGTACTAACCGTAAGGTGATATCTTATATATTAAACGAACAATTTTTGCTAAATAAAGTATATCTGCCATATTCAATCGATGTATTGCGAATACTAAACTACGTTTGATGCCAATAACGTGTCCGTCTTATCTTTTAGCTTTGTAAATATGTTACTGGTGGTAAAGGCTGATCAGTTCTCTACTCTATACATTCTGATTCTTGTGAAAGAATATATGCCGGTCAGACTAGTAGAAGGCTCAAGGACCGGTTGGTATCACATAGAAGTGACGCCAGACTTTACCCAGATAGAAGTGCTCTTGGTCTACATTTGAAAAATTACCAAACATGAAATGGACTTCAATAATGTAGCTACCTGGGAGAGAGAGCAAAAAAAAAACAAAACTAGAATTGGCTTGTGTAGTGAAAACGGGTGGTAAATGCATAAACAAATGTTGAAACATACATAATTTAAGTGACGTTTACGGATACTTACTAACAATTGTCAAATGACAAAGGGATAAAGTGATAGTAACAGCTTGCCTTTAGGTTTAGTATATTACACTACAAGGGCAGAAAGTTTGAGATTCCTGCACTGCGTGACATGATACCCGAGACGAAGCCGTGGGCATCATGGCGCGCAGTGCAGGGCTCTCAAACTTTCTGCCCATGTAGTGTATACTATTTTTCTTTATACTAGGCCGAAAGTACGAAGGAAATTGCCTTCTGTGTTAAAAGATATTGATGCCTGCCCCGACATTTGCAGTGACAGTAAAAGTGCAGGAATAATTTCTTTCGGCCCGCTGTCTGCCTGACATTATCGCGGCATAAAAGTTAGGCTTTCTGCCGTAATATTGAAGCTGGAACGACATATTTTCGGCATAGTACAAAGAAATAGTATATAACACTACAAGGGCAGAAAGTTTGAGATTCCTGCACTGCGCGACATGATGCCCGAGGCGAAGCCGTGGGCATCATGGTGCGCAGTGCAAGGCTCTCAAACTTTCTGCCCATGTAGTGTATACTATTTTTCCTTGTACTATGCCGAAAGTACGAAGGAAATTGCCTTCTGTGTTAAAAGATATTAATGCCTGCCCCGACATTTGCAGTGACAGTGTCAGTGACAGTGACATCAGTGCATGAATAATTTCTTTCGGTCCGCTGTCTGCGCGACATTATCGCGGCATAAAAGTTAGGCTTTCTGCCGTAATATTAAAGCTGGAACGACATATTTTCGGCATAGTACAAAGAAAAATTTTTATACTAACGTGTATCAACAATATCTTTTTGTTTTTGGTTTTTCCATAATAACCTATGAGAAAAGATAATACGTCCACCCTACAACACTCAATGGTCCTAGATTTTTCATCCTAATCTGTTGGCATCTACTGTATTTAGCTTAGGTACCAACATAAATTAAATAATTTAGACGCCTTGAACTCTTGAAGATCTTTCACCTATTATACCATTCGATTTTTGAGATTTAGCATTAAGGTTAATCTTGTGGTGTGCTGTTTCAAGTATTTCGAAATTTAGACTCTTTTTTGAAACAAACAAAAAAAGTATATGAACCGAAAATAACCATTTATTGAAATTATAAAACTAAAAATTTTGTTTTGCAATCTTAAATAATAAGAAAATTAACCCACTAACTTCAATTGATGCGTTTCCACAGGTCTATCTAACAAATTTAGTTGCCTTATTATAACGGCTATGATGTTTTCTATGCAGTTCATGTCGGATGACTGGACGGACCACTATATCCTGTCAAAACCGTAAAACTAATATCTATCGTTTACAATTCGTGCACGGAAGGATGCGCAATGTCGTTAGTAAGCAAAAAAAATCACCGATTGTACCTGCAAATGACACCAAACAACCATATTTTAGAAATATTTTATATTTTTGTCGTGTTCTTTGTCTCTTTGTCATTCCGGGTGGAATTTTGTTATCGAATGTAAACCCATTTCCCGACCACCTAGAGCTCTGAAATTTTCAGGATAGCTAAGAACTGGATGATAATGCATCTTTTAAGTGATAGAGATATTGAAACAATTTTGGGTTTATTTGAATTTTAAATCGATTACAAAATTCCACATAATAAATAAATTCAAGTAACAAAACAATTTATATAGTAGTAATGTGATCTCTAGAAGAGGAAACAGTAGAACACATAATGTATGACTGTTGTGGTTTTTTAAAATCAGAAGATCCGTGTTGGGCGAGTACTGGCTTACACCAGCCAATGTCAGGGAGATCCCTCTCGGGAGCCTTATCACCTATTTTAAATCACTAGGCCTAGTGACAGCCAGGGTGAGAATATCCCTCGGGATATCCCTACACACGGGAGGATGCACAATGGGTCAAATGTGGCCTCAGTGCTGGCTGAGAACTAGCTCGCCCCTCCCCAAATATCTAGATCCAGTGATCTCTAAATCAGCAAAAAACTTTCCATTATAAAATAGTTATTTATGAAACAGTTCGTGAAGTCTGCTTTTTGCGCACGCACGCGATTGTTAGAGCACGAGCGAAGCGAGTGCTATATATCGCGTAAGTGCGCAAAAAGCACTTTACGCTCAGTTTCATACAATATTTTATCTACGATAAACAAATAAAAAATAATTGCTAATTGCAAATTCAAATTTGAAAATTGAAACTACAAAACTGTCAGAATGACTTTTGTTGAAATTTAATGCTTTCATAGCAACACCATGACAACGCGTATGCTAAGGATATTTGAGTATATGAAGGTGTGTCAAAAACAGTGCGAAAAAGTAAATCCCATTTAAAATACATTGTTACTTCACGCACACTTTTAATCCTTCACGCACTGCTGTCTATAATGACAGTTTTCACGAACTAAAAATTGATACATAATATGAGGTAGAGTAGATAAATTTCTTTTTACAAATTATGCTATCCTTAACTCCTATAAAGCATTCTTTAAAAACATTCTTAAACACTATAATATGTTTATTATACTCTATTTTTGTTCTATCCAGACCACCATCTGCATTGTTTAAACAAAATCTGGACTTATTTGTGTATAAATAAATTCACTATTCGTTGTTAGTCCAGTTTTTGTTCATTTTCTTCTCAATATGTGATGTTGAGAGGATAGTACTGGTTAAAATAAATGTCTTCTTACTCTTAACCTAGTTATATAAAACTTGGCTTCTTTCTTTTGGTTTAAAATTATTCTTCTTGTGGCGTTACGCAATGTTCTATTGATACAAAAAACGTAAATGTTGAGTTTTGTATATCAACAGTTCGCATATACCATGCTAATTACTTATAGGCGGAGCTCATCAGCAGGGTTTGTGCTATGTAATAATAATTATTTGCATATATAATGCGAAGGATCCTACAAAGGATAGGTAAATAATACTATTAAGCACAGCAATAAAAAAGCGCATTAAACCCACTTAATAAAATATCAACACAAGGTGGTATACTCTTTCCAATCCTAATGTGAAATTTTGTGCTCTTTGGCGGTTTTTAAGTGCCTTTGACGACATTTCCGACCATTGGCGTGGAATTAAATAAAAAGAGTTCATAAATTTTTATTAATTTTTGTTTTAAATTTCAAAAGAAAAACGGTTTTTGTATATTTGTAAATTTTATATCAATTTGAAAATTGTCAAATAACAAATTAATTCTTTCAAATTGAAACTTGTTAATTTTAGTTATTAATAAGAACATTTGGCTCATTATTCAAATAGTACATAACTTATAATATTTTTATAACAATTGTCTAAAAATAATACCCATTTTATTAGACAATCTTAAAAGATTGTCTGTCCAGCAAGGACCATGAGGAGGTATGAGCCTTCCTTGCCTGGAAAGGAAAGGGTTGGGTACGTTAGTAAGAATATAAAATTAGTTTGTTTTTGAAAACAAGTTTTCAAGATACATCACGATAGTTGTAAAGGAAATTGGTTGGAATTAATAACAAGAATTGTCAGAGTCTTCTGAAGTAGAATCGTTTCCAGGTTGAATAACTAATGGTGTTATTGGCGGTAAAACAGGATATTTCTTTTCTATTTTTATAACATGTGTTTTGCAATTTTTCTATACATCGCTATTAATGTCACTAATTACCTCTCGAATATTATCAAGAACAACTGCGCTTAAGGTTGGTGACTGAATATATTTTCGTAAACGTTTCTTTACAGTACTCCAAACCATTTCGATTGGATTAAAAATACAGTAGTAAGGAGGTAAACGCAAAAGGGTATGACCATGTCTGCTGCAAATGGTGTCAATGACGTATTCATTTTTAAAATTCTGACTTTTGATCATTCTTATTAATTCGTTCTTTACTGGAACCTTTTTAGGAACATTGATATTTTTGATTGCCATAAATCTTAAAAAATCATCGTTTTTTGTTTTATTATTAGATATTTTGTTTAATATGCGGAAATGATACGTGGCATTGTCTATAACAATTATTAAATTGTAAGAAAACCCAAAAGATAGTGTTGAATTTCGATTCATAAATAAATAAATAAATAAACGAAACACTAAAAGAAACTGGAAAATTAAAAACAGAAAAAATGCGTAAAAAATTAAGGCTAAAAAAATACCTTTCTAAATCAAATAATATAACGCCACCGTAAGCTGGCGCAGTTATTATCTTATATATTTAAACGAGAAATTCTTACTATATTAAGTACTATCAAGCTGACCGTAATATAGCTAATATAAAAAATCAATAAAAGTCAATCACGCTACTGTGTACTGTAATGGAGAACAAGACTATTCGCGGTATTAAACTCACGCAATTTTTCTCTTTGATCTTTCGTTTGATGCACCCGGCGCTTAGTAAAAGCCGTCGGCATTTCTTTACAATAATATCAAAAGGGTGCGTACCGACTTTTAAATGGCGAACTATATACACAATGTTGCCATTATTTAAAAATGTATTTAAGTATAAGTAATATATACAAAATTGATATCATTAGAAGTAAAAACTGTTTAAATAAGAAGAACCTAGTTAATTAATTTAAGTATATATTTTGTAAGAATATTTTTATATTATCTTTCTAAGAGTCATTGACGAACAATTGAATAGTAAAGTAGAGAGAAAATTTTCAAAATGTATAAACTTAGGAATATTCGCAAATATATCTGACAACCTAGATTCAAAAGTCGGTTCCTTTGTTGGGGTTTAAGGGCGTGGTTATGTTTTCACATTTAGATTGGATAAACTATAAATGTATATATTTTTGAAGCGAAAACTTTTATACTCGAGTAGTACAAAACCAGGGAATATAGACTTTTGTGTGCATGTCACGTCACTCATACTGCGCAGCATATTTAATACAGAAACATATACTTGAAGAAGTTTATATAGACTACATACATAACAAGTCTCTGATATGGCAAATCCTGTTTGACCAATAGTTTTTTATCATGTTTTTAAAATAATGCAAAAAAATTCAAATTTCAATAAATTATTAATTTAAATTTTTTGAAATCATTGATTATAATCAATATTTATACATTAAATTAAAAAGTTATCAATGTAATAAGAATTTAATTACTTCTTAATATTTATTTTAGGTTAATTTCTAATGTAAGAACTATAAATTTCAACTAAAAAAATATGTGATGCAAATTATTACAAACATTTATCTTTAAAGCTATTGAAAATACAAAAACTATCGGTCAAACACCATTTGCCCAAATATACTTTTTTGTAGTAAATTTATTACCCTACAAAAGATATGTATTCATTTTTTTCGAAAAAAAAAATCTTTATCCCGAAGGATCAAGTTAAAACCCAAAAAAAAATTTCCCCGATGGAAAATGGTGTTTTTGAAAGAGCTAAGTCACTAAAGCACTTAGAACGTTTTCTTAAGCGGTAAAATTTTTTATTTCATATATTGTATCAAATTTTCATGTAGCACATAGGAAAAAAAATATCGCCCAAAAATGAAACACCCTATTGTTTACGTTGCAAGTGCACTATAATCTGAAAGCGCGAGACAGTCTTGGAATGCCGTCGAGACCCTTTGACTCGGGCTCCAAAAACCACTTCTGAAGCGAGAGCGGGCGTACTCCAAGACATGCCTCGGCGAGAGTATACTGCCAGCATAACAAAATTACTGCTAATATGAGGCAAAAACAATGACAAAGATGTAATTTAGTATTAAGAGGGTTTCAGTTTGGTGAACATATTAGAAAAGTGCTCGAATAAGATTTCCTAATTTAAGTAAAAAATGAAATTTTACGAATTCGGAATTTTTTAAAATTTTATGGTAAAGGCGTGTTCTGAACATTATCTAAATAAAAAAATGATATTTTTCGAATTCGATATTTTTAAAAAATGTCCTTTTTACCAGTGTGTTCTGGATAGTTAACCTACCAAAAGAGCATATCAGTTCAATTTTAGCTAAGACAGTTTTCATTTTTAACAAACTAAAATGCACCGTTACATAATTTTTTTATAAGTACGTTATTTTTGCTTCCAAATTTGGAATCCTGATGAGGTCATGTTAGACTATTATTAAATCGCCAAAAAAACAAAAATGTTATTTTCAACTAAAAAATGGACTTCTTTATTAGGTATTTCGGCCCACAGTGTATATGTATATATTACGTTAGAAATGTTGATATATATCTATTTATTTGATCTTTAGGTACCTCATAACCAATAAAAACTTTCAAATCATATAATTATAGATTTTAAAAGGGATTAAAAGGGATTATAAAATCTGACAGCCGGAGCGAACTATATATTATTTAAATAACTAGGACATCAGTTAGGACTAACAAAAAATCTAATAAAACTTCACAGAGTTTTTAAAATGCTACTTTAAGCAAACCGAGACTTTCCGTGCACGATATAATTTACCTAATATTGATTTTCAGAATGTTTTGGTCCAAATTTCCCAAAAAAAAATTGAAAAATATCGAAATAAATTTTCTGAAAACTTTTTAAATGACACTATAGCAACTCTCTCTCTCTCTTATAAAAAAACCAGCACATATTTTCAATAACAACATTTTTTAAACAGACGAACACAGAGTGAAAACCAGTTTTAGAGAAAAAATACAAGTAAATTTAATTTCTTGCAAGATAGGCATGTTGAAAGACACCTCTTGCCGCTGGTTCGAATAAAAGGACGTGTATTATAGTTCCCTGTTGCTCGAAATAAAGTAAAGACTGCATTAAAACGTCGGTAAAATGCAAAAACCAATTTTCAACATTTTAAAACGCTTAGATCTCTCCCGCCATACTTGTTATTACTTTTTACATTTATCTCTTGGCTTTACTATGTCAATATAAAAATCTAGTTTCATGTTTGCATAGAATACGAAAAAATGAGTTTCAAAATTCATTTTACAGCTGTGATTAAATATTTATATATATATATATATATATATATATATATATATATATATATATATATATATATATATATATATATATATATATATATATATATATATATATATATATATATATATATTGATATATGGATCCTCCTCCCGGAACACCCTTTTTCAATGAAGTTATCGGTCGCGGATTCCAAAATTTCTAAATTGATTGTCCTAAAATAAATTACAAAAAAACTATAAATATAAAAAAATTTATTTTCTTCCTCTTCTTTCTACTCTACTTCCTTTTTCTGTTCTTTAACCCTTTCTCTATACCTTCAAATTTCTGATTTCTTCCTATTCACTGCTTCTTTCTGCTCCAATACTTTCTATTTCTTGCTTTTTATCTCCTCCTACCACTTTCCAGCCCTGACCACATTGCTTTTCTGTAATTGTTAACATCCTTCTGCTCTTTCTGTTTCAATATCTGCTACCTAAATATTTCTATCAATTCTTCTAATATTTATTTTGTTTACTTTTTACTTTTTCTTTACTTTTAGTATTTATTAATTCAAATCCATTTAATCAATTCAATATGTTTTATTACTTTTTACTTACTTACGGTTTTATAATTCTCATGACAAATCAATCAATAATAATCTTCACAACGTAACAACCTAAAAACAATCTCCTAACTCAAACAAAAACAAATATAATATCAAAAAAAATACTTAATCAAGACAACCAATTTAAAAATCATGACCACGTTCCAACACTTTATTGAAAGAACGTGCACCATGAAGAAAAATCCATATCAATATATATATATATATATATATATATATATATATATATATATATATATATATATATATATATATATATTGAAATGGATCCTCCTTCTGGAACACCCTTTTTCAATAAAATTATCGGTCGTGGATTCAAGATTTCTAAATTGATTGTCCTTATAAAAATATAAATATAAAAATTTATTTTCTTCCTCTTTTTTCTACTCCACTTCCTTTTTCTGTTCTTCAACTCTTTCTCTGTACCTTCAAATTTCTGATTTCTTCCTATTCGCTGCTTCTTTCTGCTCCAATACTTTCTATTTCTTGCCTTTTATCTCCTCCTACCACTTTCCAGCCTTGATCTCACTGCTTTTCTGTACCTGCAAACTCTTCTTATTATATTTTTCTTCTATTCTTTTTATTTCAATTTAAATCTCGTTATATCTTACTATTTTAATCAAATTGTATGTATTTTTGTTAACTTTTTATTTTCAATGACTTTTTTAAATTACAATTCTCTTGACATCTCAATCAATAATCATCCTCATAACAACATAACATCCTATAATCTAAACAAAAACAATCCAAATACAAAAATACTTAATCTAGATAACCAATTTAAATATAATAGATCACGTTCCAACATTTCATTAAAAGAACGTGCACTATGACGAAAAATCCATATCAATATATATATATATATATATATATATATATATATATATATATATATATATATATATATATATTATTTTCTTCCTCTTTTTTCTACTCCACTTCCTTTTTCTGTTCTTCAACCCTTTCTCTGTACCTTCAAATTTCTGATTTCTTCCTATTCGCTGCTTCTTTCTGCTCCAATACTTCCTATTTCTTGCCTTTTATCTCCTCCTACCACTTTCCAGCCTTGACCTCACTGCTTTTCTGTACCTGAAAACTCTTCTTATTAATTTAAATCTCGTTATATCTTACTATTTTAATCAAATTGTATGTATTTTTGTTAACTTTTTATTTTTAATATATATATATACAAAAGGAGAAAATTATTGGGCATGTACGCAAAAAGAATCAATAAGGCCACGAGTAGGAATGGTAACCGCAGACATGCATGTTTCTGGCTCATTAGCCGTCATCAGTGCGGCATAACCAAGTAGGGTATTGCACTTGGCTAGCAAAAGTGTTGGGTACTTGGGAGCAAAGGATGTTGGGAAAACATGTGTAAAGAAACATAAAAACACAAAAACAACGAAAGCTCACACAGGAGTCCTATCGCCATTTTGTGCTTTCGGCCAGCTGTGCCAATGGGTTTTCGGCTAGCAACCAGCGTCGCAACGTTGGCGAAACGGACTCATTGTGTTTGAGTCGTTCTAAGCCCAGGATATGAAATAAACAAAGTGCCAAGAAAATGCGTATTAATATAAACAAAAGGAGAAAATTATTGGGCATGTACGCAAAAAGGATCAATAAGGCCACGAGTAGGAATGGTAACCGCAGACATGCATGTTTCTGGCTCATTAGCCGTCATCAGTGCGGCATAACCAAGTAGGGTATTGCACTTGGCTAGCAAAAGTGTTGGGTACTTGGGAGCAAAGGATGTTGGGGAAACATATGTCAAGAAACACAAAAACAACGAACGCTCACACAGGAGTCCTATCGCCATTTTGTGCTTTCGGCCAGCTGTGCCAATGGGTTTTCGGCTAGCAACCAGCGTCGCAACGTTGGCGAAACGGACTCACTAAGTTGTGAAGACTCTATTGACATAATATGTACCGAGTTAAATATTCATATTATTTTTCTAAGAGTGCCATTGACTCACAACTTTCATAATATATAAACTTAGGAATCTTAGGAAATATATCTGACAACCTTGATTTAAAAGCCGGTCTCTTTGATAGGATTCAGAGGCGTGTTTATGTTGGTAATTGTCTTTTTGAGGTTGGTTAAAAAAATCAAGGATTAACGAACTGATAACATAATTTTTTTTTCCAATAATAAAGAAAAAATAGATAATCGATTTAAAATAAAAATTAATGAGACCATCTCAAAAAACTCTCCTTTAAACAATAAAAAAAAATGTTTAATCAAATCGGTCCATTACTTAAAAAGCTATATGCGAACAGACAAAAAAAAATTACGGGTCGAAGTCGGTTAAAAATGATTCTGTAAATACATATCATATTAATCTACTTATTTTATAAATTTAATAGTTATTTATGATATGAGTGTTAAAAGTGAGGTTTTATTTTGTGAGTGAAAACGTTTGTGAAATGAGCGGAGCGAATTGAACAATTTCACGAACAAAATAAAATCACTTTTAACACAAATACCATACAATGTTTTTTGTACAACTTCCCTATTTTGATAATGAAACGAGCGAATTTTCAATGACAATGAACCAAACCGTGTTAAAAGTAAACTAAACCGTGTTAAAAGTAAACTTGTTTACATGGCAACGTGTTAAAAGTATTTTTAACACGCTGCTATGTAAACAATCGTTTTTAACATTGTTTGCTATCATTAAAAGTGTCACTTTTAATGACAGTTGTACAAAAATTATTTTTTAATCTATAGAGCTCCTATTTTCATACATATTGATTTATTTAAATACGATATTTCGAATAAAACATTTACTAACATCTATAGACTAGAATCAGAATTCTGGACAATCGATTGCCCTACAAAAGTTATGGCGATCGCTACTTCACATTTCTTGTTCTAGTCTACCACTTTTTGGATTTTCTTAAAGTGTTGGGCAGTCCTATAAAAAATTAAAATTTGTGTAAATAGGCATAGACCAAATATTTCATAACTGTATATTAACTACGATGGTAAAATTTTATGATATACTAGGTGTACCTGCGACGTCGTTAGCGTGTTGATTGTTGTTTAAAAATTTCTTCACTCACCCCGTTAATGGGGTGGGAGGAGAATTTTTTATACACCAGATGTTATGTTGAAAGAAGACAAATACATCTGTGAAAACCGCATTCGAATCGGATCAGTAGTTTTTATGTGATACGCGCACAAACATATAGATATACAGACAGACGTACAAAAAAAATATAACCACATTTTTTGGTTCTATATCGACGTACCCGTGACGTCGTTCGCTTGATGTATAGATTGTTGTATTAAAATTTCGTTCCCCCACACCATAAAATAGGTGGGACAGAAATTTTTATACACCACATGTTAAGCTAAAAGAAGACAAATACATATGTGAAAACCACATTCAAATCGGATCAGTAGTTGTCATGTGATGGGCGCACAAACATAAAGATTGACAGACAGACAAAAATTTTACTGATTTCATTTTTGGCATCAGTATCGATCCCTAATCACCCCCTGATAGTTATTTTCTAAATATATTTCATGTACAGAATTGACCTCTCTACAGATTTATTATAAGTATAGATAGATTGAGTCATATTCGTTAAAAGAGTAGGTATACTTGTCTAATATTAAGTACTATGACACCACCTTAAAGTGGCGCAGTTAATGAATATTTACTACATTTAATTGATATAATACAAAACACAACGAAAAAATAGTAAAAACCTGTAAACTAGGTAGAAAACATAATAAACATAACAAAACAAAAAAAAAACATAAAAGGACGATACAAAATCGTAAAGATTGGAAAAAACAGTAAATGAAAAAATGAGATTAGTATTGGGTCAACTAGTTTTCCTATAAACTTGTATTTATGAGAATTTTATTTTAATTAAAATACTGTCAAGTCAATTTAACTCGTTCACCGAAATAAAAGGGAAAATCGATTAGATCTAATTATACGCAGCTGGTTAATGTCAAGCTTGTAAAAAAATTTACATATTTTAACATTTTGTCTTGTTTTTGGTAAACATCGAAACTGTCATGCTATTACGTTTACAATTAACAACAATGCATATTGTCAAAGCTATTTTATACAATTTTCTGTTTTTATCTCCCGAATTTTAACGCCAGCTTTGTGTTCGAATTGTATAATGTTTTTATGGCAGTCACATTTAAACTTTTTATTCAAATTTATTTCTAGGTTATTTATTTTGTGTTTACCGAAATATGTGCGACTAAAATAAAGTTTTTATTGTTGTAGAGTATACAATTAGTTGCTGTTTTTATATTAGGTTACTATATGCTACTAGCTGACCCGGCGAACTTCGTATCGTATTTAATGTACGACTAGAATAAAGTTTTTATTGTTGTAGAGTACCTATACAATTAGTTGCTGTTTTTATATTAGGTTTCTATATGATACTAGGTGATCCGGCGACCTTCGTATCGCCTAAAACAGATGTCTTTTTCTCATTTACCGTTTTTTGAAATTTTTATAATTTGTCTACTTTTTATATTTTTTTCAATGCTTTTTTCAGGTTTTGTTATTGAAGTTATACTTCTATTCGCACGCCCGGCGTTGAAAATTTGTATGAGAGTAAATCGGCAAAATCATTACATTACTTTACATATGTAACCCACATAGGATTATTGGTCGTTAAAAACAAAGATGAAATATTTACCACATGTTATTAGTCATAACTATAAGTCCTTTGAATATTGTTTAAAGTACATTGAAAAGAGACAGATATACAAAAAACAGTCTAAGCTAATGTTTGGGTATCATAGTGACGTATCAAATTGTGTTTGACAGATTATTTTATTATTCTGTAACATAAGCTTACCTATTAAATTTAGTCTTTAATATTAATAATAATATTCAGTAATGAGTATTGTATTGTTGTCTATAGAACCGTCATATGGTTGCAGTATAGATTATATTATATCCTGCACTATCCTCTTCAGGTTGTTGGCTACATAGAGTACTTTAAAAAATGTATTTCAGTAAACTTTTTATAAATATTTTTCCATTCATCTCATTATATATGCGTATAGGTTACTTCTTCGGGAATTTTCGAGTTTAACTATTTATGACTTGGCATAAATAACTGGTACAAGGAGTAAACAAATAAGCTACCTACGTGACTTATTCCTGAAGTTTTGCTATTTAATGCTAGTTTTGTTATGACTAGTCAAAATTTTTGATACTGGACACGTTGGCGGCACTGATTAACCTTTACTTTATACAGTTTTTCGTTGATTAATGTACAAACGATATACCTATATCTTCGCAATAAATATTCTTCGATTTTGATTGATTGCGTAAGTAAGAGAAAGACAGAAACACACATGGGTATATTTGTCAAAATATTTATCCTTCGTTTATTTATTCCTTTGTTTATTAACTCCTTCGTTTATTAACTCTTCCGTTTATCATATTGCTATTTCAGGTCAAATTTTTCTTATTTGCAGCTGCTAGTGTAATATAGTATAGTAGGACCATGCATTAAGCATATAATGATTCCCATACAAATTTCAACGCCGGGCGCGTGTACACAAGTATAACTTCTACCGGCAGTCTCACTGACTGTCACATCCGTTTTTTTATTACATTTTTTTGTTAGTTTTCGGGTTTTTACTATTTTTTTTGTATTTTGCAATTTATCGACCAGATATATTAGATATTAACTGCACCACCTTACAGTGGCGTCATAGTACTTACTTAAGTAAGTTTTGCTGTATTTAGTAGGAATTGCTTGTTTATATTAATCGAATATTAACTGCGTCACGTTTCTGCGTGATAGTACTGTAATAAGTAAGAATTGCTTGTTCAAATTATAAAATATCAACTGCAACAACTTACGTTGGCGTTACAGTGGTTTTCTCTTTTTCCCGCATCTTTTTGTTTTCGACTATTTTCCATTTTTGTCGTTTTTCTATTTATTAAGGAATAAAAATACTACGCCATCTACCGGGTATCTGTACCCTAGATATCCAAACTAATTAACTTATATCGCTATTTATTAGGAAGTCGTTAAAGTTTATAATAAATACATAATTGGTATTGAAATATTAAAGAAACGCGACCAAACGGGATAAAAAGTATTCTTTGTCCGTCTTCTGGTTTCAAGGTACCTTCATACTAATTTTTAACCAAATCGGTTTAGCGGTTCCTGAGTTATAAACATGTAACTAACACGACTTTCTTTTGTCCATATATTTTCTTTAAAACCACAACCCTCCATACTAGATGTGATTTTACAGTGGACTGAAGATGGTTCTTCAGCTCCATAATGCGTGTCAATCGGCAAAAAAGGTTATAGCATGTTTTGGGATAAAAAAGCGGTTTTGTTGATTATCTTGAAAAGGGTAAAACAATAACTCTAAATATTATTGCTACCTTCTAAACCAGTTGATTAAAAAAATCGTGAAAAATTACCTGGTTAACAAAAAAAAATAATCAAGACAATGGCCGTGTTCACAGAAATTTGTTGATGGCTAAATTGAACAAATTAGTAATTGCTTAAACACCCACGCTATTATTACCCTCCGACTATTACCTCTTCAGAAACTTGAAACAATTCCTTCGTGGAAAGCGTTTGTTGTCGAATAAAGAAGCTATTGCAGCCGAGGAACAATATTTTGCAGAGCTTTCGAAAAATTATTTTAGAGATGATATAAATTACCAAAGGATCATTGGAATAAGTGTGTTTAAGCTGACAGCCGAATCTTCTAGTTATAGTTTCCCAGGAGCGTCTTCGGTTGTCTTAGTTCTTCTAGATCATACCAGTACTTGGATTTTTATCTATCCACTTCTCTCCTTACTTTTTCTAAGACTGTATTAGTGCTGATTTCACAAAATGGTTCTGGTCCAAGTATGGGGTTTCAGCTCCTGTTTCTTGCTTACTTATCTGTTGTTTCATTTCCTTCTATTCCTATGTGCCCTGGAACCCATAAGAGGGTAACAGTGTCATTTTGTTCTAGTTCATTTACCTGTAAACTATAAATCGAAGTTATTAAGACGACCTGTGAAAATACTACAAATTTTGCATAAATAATGCGTAAACGCATTTCTTCTGCAATAGCACCAGAATGCACTAAATTTTAACTGAAGCTCTCTACAGGAACACACAGACAGTAGATTGCTTAGAATAGATGAAGGATTAAACTTAAAAGCTAGGGTAATCTTTTTAGTTTTACATACAACTATTAAGATAAAAATATATAGACTTTATTGCTTTTCAAAATATGTCCCATCAAGATCAATAAACTTTTGGAAAAGTTCAAACCAATTGGTAAAATAGTTATTTTTGTCTTCGGCTGACACAATATGCAAAGTCATCGATGCTTCTTCTGGCGACTGGAATCGCTGCTTACGCATTGAATTCTTGATCTTTGGGAATGTGAAGAAGACGTGGGGACTCAGATCGGAACTACATGGTGGTCTAACAATTCGGTGTTTTGAAGCTCCAAAAACTCGACGGTCTTTTGGGCAGTGTGAGCACCTACAATGTCTTTATGTAGGATGATTCGCCGTTGTGTTTGCTTCGTCGAAGTTTCGTGATAACTTCTGGTATACAAACGTTTATATACCAATCGAAAGCAACCGTTCTTTAATCTTCTAAAGCAATTGTGGCCAAATGAACAGATTTTGACACAAAAGTTGCGACCATTTTTTTGACACAATTGGAGAACGGATCACTTTTATTGGTTTTTCTTCATCGAGAAACACGTACACAGCGGATTGGCGTTTATTTTCTGGTTCGTAGGAATAAATCCAAGATTCATCGCCACTAACAATACTATAAACGTTTTTTGAGCTTCCTTTGTTGAACCGTTCCAATGTTTTTTGACACCAATTGATGCGAACCGCTTTTTGCTCTTCTGTGAGGAAAAGAGGGATCCAACGGGAAATCAACTTCGTAACACCCAGTTCTTCATGTAGGATCTTTTGGATCTAGGTCATTGAAATTTCCGAACATGCCTCTATCTTCCTATATGTAACACAGTGGTCCTCCTTAATTAACTCAATTCTGTGTAACTGCTGTTTTGGGTGGACATAGCCTTGATTCGTCGCTTAGACTGGAGCGACCACGTTGATATTCACCACACCCTAAAAAAAAATTTAAATATTTTTAAGTGACCAAGGGTTAGAGTCATGCAATCCTTCAAAAAATATTAACAATACCAGCACAAAATAGATTCAACAGAACAAGTCGGTTAGAGAGCACAAAGTTATTTGCATTAGATTCTTTATAACAATAAAAGATTATTTTACGCATTTGCAATTAACCCAAACTTCACATTGGGTTTTGACAAGCATATCAATATTCGTAAGCTCACAATTTAAAAGCACAAACCAGCTTTGGTGAAACAGGTTTACTAATTAATAGAGCCTCCAGTCATGCAACCTTGTAAATTTTTTAAAGAAGCCTTCGTAAATTTTTAAAAAATGTTTACTTTTACACTCTATTCAGAACACGTGACTATCCACTTCCAATTAAGCAGCGCAAAGAACGAATCATTTTTTTAGCTACATTTATTTCCCGAAACGTTACAAACAATTAACAGAAAATCGTGTTATAGAGGAACACTTAAATCAGTATCCATTTCCATCCGCCTGATTATTTTTTTGCTCTTGTTCATTATGTTTCCTTCCCAGATACTCTAAGCGAATATCAAGCAATAAATAACTCAGCATTCCACTTTGAGGTCAATACATATTCAGAGTTGCTGAGATTCCTTTCGTCGGTAATGGATTACTACTTGAAAATATTTTAAGAGGGACAGTACGGCGCCTGATTTTATCTTTTACTTCCTTTCAAATTAATTTAATTTCATTTGAACAAACACCAATAGACTGAATTTGTAAATACAGGTGGTTTATTTTATTACTTCTCATCTTTCAAAAGTATAAAACTCGAAACGACAGGACATTCAATCGCTTTAATTATACTAAATTTGTTTATACTTATATTCAAATAACATAAAAAATTCAAAATTCTTGTTTTGTCCAGCAATAGCAGCGTATCCAAACTCAAATCTAAAAACGCTTATTTTAGTTAATTAAATGACCATTAAAATAAAAAAAAAAGTGTGAGGTGTCAAGGGACACCCGGATGGAACGAAGTTCCTTTCGACTAATTAGTAAAGGAATTAGTAATTTGTAAACACAACAGAGTGTTTATACACACATAAGCATTTATTATTGTCTGTATAAAATCTTTACTTACCTAACTCCATCAGCAATATCCGGAACTTGTGCAGAAACACTGTCAGGATACATTATTGTTATTATTTTCTATTATTTTAATATTTATTTTCTACAAAAAACCTGTATAAACTTAACAAAGTGGCGACACTACACTGTCCAAAGCAAAATAGAAAATAGTAAATTTATTATTTCAACAGTTTTAAGTGTCCATTTATACAATAGCAGAGGTTTAGATGATATACATCTACCTAGAATTACTTTTTATTTCAATTTAATTTAAAACAGGAATTAACAATTTAATACAAAATTTTAAAATTAAACTATTTGACAGTAACTGACAGTTAAGGTAATTTGACGTAGGTACCTAACTAGTCAAGTTAAGAACTATTTTTGAAATGTTTATGAATTTATTGATTTATAAAAACATGATGAAATCAAATATAGATAATACTATTATAGGTAATTATTTTTTTTCTACAGTATTTTCTTTTTAATGTACATTTTCTTTTCATTTAAAATAGTGTCTTTTTAATTGTAATATATCTATCTATGAGAGAGAAAGAGAGTTTTTTATTTTTTGGTCTGTGAGAGAGAGACAGACAGACAGAGAAACATGCGTGTGTCGTGTCGTGACATATTTTGGTCTGAATTTTTTTCGGCTAGTCTCTAGCGCTCTAGCCTAAGTCGTAACTGGTCGTAACGCCCGAAAGGGAACTTCGTTCCAATAATCAATGAAATACTAACTTTGGCTCATCAAATCAGTTTGACCAACATGTATTTATTCATTCGTATTCACGATAGCGTTCGTATTGAACTTGTATCAAAATTCATAAGATTGTTTGACGAGAAGCAGGTTGACCAACCTTTAAAATTTTAGTAATTGAATATATCTTTTCTGTTTATTAACTTTTAATCTTTATTTTATTAAATAAAACCAGATTTGTCAACGAAAACTTACACACTTACACCTGACTAAATAAAATAATAGTAAAAAAAACATATCAACCTGGGACAAAAATTGACAATAACATTTTTTATCCTTTAGTAAGTTTATAATTTCAAAAGTTAGATAAAAATTTTAACGAAAACATTAAACTGTATCTGAAATAGTAACGTTGAATAAATTCATGAACTTTACGAGAACATTGTAGATGTACGGTATAACTATTTCACTATTAACAAATCAAACCTTAAACATTACAAAAATTTATCTGTAAGTAAACCGTTTCACTTTTTATTTTTTAGATATAAAATTATAATTTGTATCAATATAATTAAGACTTACTTGCTTTTACAAAACTGAAGCTCTAAAAGTTAACTCAAATTTAGAAATGGAAATACTGTGAGTCCTTCTTCCTCTTTCCATTGAAAAATCAGGCAAGAATGATCCTCTAAAAGCTGTAGGAAGCAACATTTTTATTTGATCAGGACACAACAAAATAAAAAAGGAAGATAGAATCAGACTAAATAGTTCCCAAACACCTGACTAAGAAAACATTACAGGTACTTGAACCTGAGGAATGGAAAAATTCGAGCACTTAACCCAAGCTTGAAGGTTACACCTGGTACATATACAAGTTGAAGACTAAAAAAAGTTCAGGAGCAGGGTTTTACATTAATAAAGAAAACTTTTTAAAACTTATTATTTGATTGACTTTTAATATGTTTTCAAGAAATTGAAAACATATTAAAAGTCAATCAAATAATAAGTTTTAAACGTATATGTTTTTATGTATTTTAATAGTATGATTTACTTTAATTTTATCAAACAGAATTCGCAGCTTCTTTCATAACCTCACGTATTAATGTCCTGAAAAAGAATTAAATAAATTCGAAAGCTTGACAAAAATAAAAGAGTTTTCTTTATTTACATTGGCCATAACATTGACTGCAACTCCACTATTGACTTCACGTTATATATATATATATATATATATATATATATATATATATATATATATATATATATATAGAGGATAGTAGTATTTGCTGGTAAGTATTAACATACAATGAAATAACTAGTGGGTGATGCAGCAATGAAACACAGATTTCAGATTTACTCTTTTATGTATCCAAGCTTTCGATTGCAGTTCGCAATCATCTTCAGGGATCTACAATATTTATTAATTATTATAAAGATGTTATTATATATAATGAAGGACTTACAAATAGTTGAGGTTGTATCTATTGATGTTCTTCAGTAAACAGTTGGTATGTATTCAAAAACACTTGGTAAGTATTAACAGTACTATTACAATCCTTGATTATATTTATTATTCTAGAGATGGTGCTCAAATGGTCTACCCGTCCCAGGGGGTGCAAAATTATCAAAATTCCTTCGTGGATATAAACGGTAAGTAAATTTAAAATAATCAGTACACACAATATCAAAAATATTACAGTTTGAATGTGTTGAAACATGTAACTATCCTTTATGTATTATACTATTAGTCCAAAAAACTGCTTATTCAGTGATCTAAAATGTTTTTTTACAAATATTATAAAACATGTTATTATATTCTAATGGAGGACTTACAAATAGATGCGGTAGTATTTCTTGATGTTATTCAGTACAAATGTATGGCAAGTACAATCCAATTGGAACGTATTCAAAAACATGGAAAGTGTCACACATTAAATTTTCGATCCTTAATACTAATTATTTTATTAGAAGTGGTGCTTACGTGGCCTACCGGTTTCAGAGGATGCTAATATATCCCAGGTCCTTCGTGGAAATTCTCAGTAAGCAGATTTAGACTAAACAGTAACTACAATATCGTCAATATTACAAATTTTAAGGCGCCTAAACATGTAACAATCTTTCATGTATTATTTCGTACCATCACTTAGAAAACACAGCTTATTTAAAGGCAAAATGGCAGTAAAATTACAAAAAACAAATTGACAAGACATAGCAGTTTTACAGCGAAATAACCTTGATATCTACAAAAGTCATCTAGGTCACTGTTAGTATTGATAATCCAGACCTCGTGGTTGAACATATTAAAAAGAAGATACTATATGACATTTCTAACATGATGACATTTATCGAACAAGGTTATGTTTGTATACAAAACAAATTTTAACTCAATATTGATTATAAAGAAAGCCACACAATATGAGACATTATCGATCACAATCATTTAAAAACACTACGAAAATTAGACAACGCGGAAAACAAAACACACAAGCACAATCGTTTGATGTCTTCAAAACACTGAGATGTAAAGTCAGTCTAAGGTGAGTAAATAGGCGTAAATATCACTTAAGTTATCAATGTCCGATCTTTTACTCATACTATTGTTTCCTGTAAAAGATCGGACTATTTACTCACCTTAGACTGACTTTACATCTCAGTGTTTTGAAGACATCAAACGATTGTGCTTGTGTGTTTTGTTTTCCGCGTTGTCTAATTTTCGTAGTGTTTTTAAATGATTGTGATCGATAATGTCTCATATTGTGTGGCTTTCTTTATAATCAATATTGAGTTAAAATTTGTTTTGTATACAAACATAACCTTGTTCGATAAATGTCATCATGTTAGAAATGTCATATAGTATCTTCTTTTTAATATGTTCAACCACGAGGTCTGGATTATCAATACTAACAGTGACCTAGATGACTTTTGTAGATATCAAGGTTATTTCGCTGTAAAACTGCTACCTATGTCTTGTCAATTTGTTTTTTGTAATTTTACTGCCATTTTGCCTTTAAATAAGCTGTGTTTTCTAAGTGATGGTACGAAATAATACATGAAAGATTGTTACATGTTTAGGCGCCTTAAAATTTGTAATATTGACGATATTGTAGTTACTGTTTAGTCTAAATCTGCTTACTGAGAATTTCCACGAAGGACTTGGGATATATTAGCACCCTCTGAAACCGGTAGGCCACGTAAGCACCACTTCTAATAAAATAATTAGTATTAAGGATCGAAAATTTAATGTGTGACACTTTCCATGTTTTTGAATACGTTCCAATTGGATTGTACTTGCCATACATTTGTACTGAATAACATCAAGAAATACTACCGCATCTATTTGTAAGTCCTTCATTAGAATATAATAACATGTTTTATAATATTTGTAAAAAAACATTTTAGATCACTGAATAAGCAGTTTTTTGGACTAATATTATAATACATAAAGGATAGTTACATGTTTCAACACATTCAAACTGTAATATTTTTGATATTGTGTGTACTGATTATTTTAAATTTACTTACCGTTTATATCCACGAAGGAATTGTGATAATTTTGCACCCCCTGGGACGGGTAGACCATTTGAGCACCATCTCTAGAATAATAAATATAATCAAGGATTGTAATAGTACTGTTAATACTTACCAAGTGTTTTTGAATACATACCAACTGTTTTGTACTTACTACCATAAATGTTTACTGAAGAACATCAATAGATACAACCTCAACTATTTGTAAGTCCTTCCTTATATATAATAACATCTTTATAATAATTAATAAATATTGTAGCTCCCTGAAGATGATTGCGAACTGCAATCGAAAGCTTGGATACATAAAAGAGTAAATCTGAAATCTGTGTTTCATTGCTGCATCACCCACTAGTTATTTCATTGTATGTATGTATGTATATATATATATATATATATATATATATATATATATATATATATATATTTGTTTTTTTCTTGGGTATGAGGTTCTGTGATAATGAAATATACCATTTATTTTTCGACGTTTCGCCTTATCATGGTAGGCTTTTTCAAGATATTTATTTTTTTCTAAAATCAATAAACATAACACTCAATTACATTTTGAAGCATTTAAATTAGCACATTTTGTAAGTATATTTTGGACGGCACAGTTAAAAAAAAAATATATATTTTAAATAATTTAAAAATAATTAGTAAAACAAATTACACTTACAGTCTACAGGTGTTACAGGATCAACGTTTTGTTTAAAAGTGTCAATATTTTATGTAGTTGATATTGAATTTTATAAAGTACTTTTTTTTTGTTATTTTATTTTTTATTTTTTATTTTTTTGTTTTGGTAAATTAAATGAGATTTTCTATAGGGTGATCGTATAGTGTTTATGATTAGTTTTCATGTGATATATGTTGAAAAAGTTTTATGTTGAAAATTTATTTACTGTATAATATTTTTATAAATTTTGCTTAAACTATTTATGTCTTGACGAAAATTTACTGAGTTTGATTCTTTATGTATATCATCTTTTTAATTGTTAATTTTTGTTTGTTTTTATCTTGATCTAAAATGGCTGTATTTGTAAAATCAAATTCATGTTTCATAGTGGCCTCATGTGTATGTAAAGCGGTTGATGCATTTTTAGTATATTTATGACCATTTATGCGATTTTCCAGATATTGAGTTGTCATGCCTACATATTTTTTGGGACAGTTTAAGCAGGGAATAGAATATATTATGTTTGATTTTTTATTTTTTGGGACTTTACTTTTTAATTTGGTATACAAGCAGTTGCTAGTGTTAAATGCACTGTGACACACTGATAAGTTATTTTTACTAAGTATATAGCTAATGTTTTCTGACAATCCATTTATATAAGGGAGTGCTACATATTTTTCTTGGTCATTAGGGTTTGGTTTTTTTATTTTGGTTTGATTATAGTATTTAAAGGTTCTGTCTTTTATAATTCTTTTTATTAATTTTTTTGGATAGTTATTGTTTATTAATGTTTTTAATACTTTATTTAATACTTCTGGTCGGTATTTTGGTGAGGTCAATTTAATGGCTCGATCAGTCAAACCTATGACTACACTTTTCTTTTGATTTTGTGGATGATTTGAATGATAATTTAAATACCGTCCTGACCATGTCTGTTTTGTGTACCACTTTGTTAGAACATTTTGATTTTCCGTGTCTCTTAGTAGTGTAAGATCGAGAAAGTTAATTGAATTGTCGTTTTCTATTTCACATGTAAATTTTAATTTTGTGTGGTATCTATTAAATGCATCACAAAAATCTGTGATCTTATCGGATGGTATTGCTGCAAGACAGTCATCAACAAATCTTTTGTAAAATGTGACATTATATTTAATTTCTTTCAGTACATTTTCTTCTAGGTACTCCATGACCAGCTGTGCTATTGGTGATGAGATAGGATGTCCCATGCTACAGCCATCTAATTGTTGAAAAAAATCGTTTTCATATTGACAGTAATTATTTGATAGAATGATGTTGATGGCTTCTTTAAATTCTTTTAAATTTAAAGTTGTGTGGTTTTTTAATTTTGGCCAATTATAATCTATTACTTTAATTACGAGTTCGTTGGGTATATTTGTGTCCCAAAAAATATTAAGGCATGACAACTCAATATCTGGAAAATCGCATAAATGGTCATAAATATACTAAAAATGCATCAACCGCTTTACATACACATGAGGCCACTATGAAACATGAATTTGATTTTACAAATACAGCCATTTTAGATCAAGATAAAAACAAACAAAAATTAGCAATTAAAGAGATGATATACATTAATAAAGAATCAAACTCAGTAAATTTTCGTCAAGACATAAATAGTTTAAGCAAAATTTATAAAAATATTATACAGTAAATAAATTTTCAACATAAAACTTTTTCAACATATATCACATGAAAACTAATCATAAACACTATACGATCACCCTATAGAAAATCTCATTTAATTTACCAAAACAAAAAAAAATAAAAATTAAAAAAAAAAAAAGTACTTTATAAAATTCAATATCAACTACATAAAATATTGACACTTTTAAACAAAACGTTGATCCTGTAACACCTGTAGACTGTAAGTGTAATTTGTTTTAATAATTATTTTTAAATTATTTAAAATATATATTTTTTTTTAACTGTGTCGTCCAAAATATACTTACAAAATGTGCTAATTTAAATGCTTCAAAATGTAATTGAGTGTTATGTTTATTGATTTTAGAAAAAAATAAATATCTTGAAAAAGCCTACCATGATAAGGCGAAACGTCGAAAAATAAATGGTATATTTCATTATCACAGAACCTCATACCCAAGAAAAAAACAAATAAATATTAGAACCGGTTCAAGAAAACAAATGAAAATATATATATATATATATATATATATATATATATATATATATATATATATATATATATATATATATATATATAAACAAAGTGCCAAGAAAATGCGTATTAATATAAACAAAAGGGGAAAATTATTGGGCATGTACGCAAAAAGGATCAATAAGGCCACGAGTAGGAATGGTAACCGCAGACATGCATGTTTCTGGCTCATTAGCCGTCATTAGTGCGGCATAACCAAGTAGGGTATTGCACTTGGCTATCAAAAGTGTTGGGTACTTGGGAGCAAAGGATGTTGGGGAAACATGTGTAAAGAAACATTAAAACACAAAAACAACGAAAGTTCACACAGGAGTCCTATCGCCCTTTTGCTGGTTGCTAGCCGAAAACCCATTGGCACAGCTGGCCGAAAGCACAAAATGGCGATAGGACTCCTGTGTGAGCTTTCGTTGTTTTTGTGTTTTAATGTTTCTTTACACATGTTTCCCCAACATCCTTTGCTCCCAAGTACACAACACTTTTGCTAGCCAAGTGCAATACCCTACTTGGTTATGCCGCACTAATGACGGCTAATGAGCCAGAAACATGCATGTCTGCGGTTACCATTCCTACTCGTGGCCTTATTGATCCTTTTTGCGTACATGCCCAATAATTTTCCCCTTTTGTATATATATATATATATATATATATATATATATATATATATATATATATATATATATATATATTGAGATGATATAAGTTACTATGCTATATCAAATAAGTACATATAAAGAAAATAAAATAGAGAAAAGGAATCTATTCTTATTCCAAGGCAGAGTGCAAATGCAGTAAATTTGGTATAATTTATAATCGTCTTCTTCACAATACCTAAAAAAGAAAAATAAAACAAAATAAAAAATTAAAATATGCAAGTACATCTAAGAGATATTTATTTCAAAGATTCAAAATAATTTAATCTATAATATATAAAATTTTAATGATCATGTATTAAATAGATAATAAGAGTAAATATTTCAAAAGTTTATAAATTTTACGATACATTGGTAATTAAAACCGATTTTAAATAAATTAAGATAAAATGAAATAAGAAAATTAAATGTTAAAACATAAATGTAAAACTTTACATAAATTTTATTATAAAATATTAGAAATCATAGAAGAAATATATAAAAATTTTACTTACTTTCAAAATATACAATGTTTGTTTTCAAGCCATATTGTGATTTGTTATTTGTTTAATTTCCAAATGAAAAGTTCTGAAAATAGAAAATATTAGATTATATTATAGATAAGATATTATAAAATTAACAATTCATTAAAAGTATAGCAAATTTTAAAAAAATGATTATTGTATTAAATGTAAATAAGGAATTAAGTATTAGATTTTTAGTAATTTTATTTGATCAATAATTTAGTAGGCGAATAGAGAATAATAATGTATAGTGTAAGTTTGTTTGGAGATTCAGTTGTTAAATTGTTTATTTCTGAATCGCTCTCTTGTTTTCTACCTTTTGAAGGGATAAGATGTAATAAACTTTGCTCCGTTAAAATTTCGATTTTTTTTAAAATACTTATAAAAGAAAGTTTAAAAGTAGTCAAAAGTGTTAACAAAACTGCAAGACAGCTCCTGATAGTATCTGGTAAGACGTAAAGTTTATATTTATGGAGAAATGAAAATGCTTCCTGAGTTAATTTAACGAAAGTAAAACTAGTTTCTAATAAGAAAGAAAGTATTAGTTTACTTACCATTTGATGCAAGAGCGGATTATTTCCTGATTAGAAGCAATTTTTATTCGTCAAAATCTCTAAAGTGTCCGTATATCATTTATGTCCTGGGAAATGGTGGATTTCAATTGAAAAGGATATCCTGTGCCTTAGCTGTCCAGAGAGAATACAAAAGCTTCAGAACACGGTATCAATTTCCAATTTTTTTAAAATAAAGAACTTTCCTGTGTTTGATTTTTATGTATTTGATGAACATTTAATTTCACTTGTACACTGTTTCACTGTTTAAATAAGTTATTTTTCATTCTTAGATAAGTTTAATTTGATTTATTGGTTACAAAATTGATTTAACGATGTTTGGTTTGTGAAAGTAATGTGTAAAAACGCACAAAACAATAAGAAACAGTAAGGTTAAGGTCAAAATACAATTATCTTTCAAAAAAACATAATTTGGTATATGATTGTTGGATTTTATAATCGTTTTGTTGAAATTTTCAATATTAGTTACATTTGAATCCATATATTATTTGAAATTTTTGAACTCTGACCCCAAGAAAGAGAATAGCTAGGAGCATATGTTAAAATAATAATCGTTAAAATAAAAGAAATTAATTTGAATCTTACCTTCTTCACATCTATATTAAAATTTAAAAAAATTCAAGGTAAGAAGTACTTTATAACATGGTAACTTATAGAATACTATAATAATAGAAAGAGTTATCATATGTTATAATATATATATATATATATATATATATATATATATAAAACTCAAAGGTGACTGACTGACTGACATAGTGATCTATCAACGCACAGCCCAAACCGCTGGATAAATTTGGCATGTAGGTAGATGTTATAACGTAGGCATCCGCTAAGAAAGGATTTTGATTAATTCCACCCCTAAGGGGATAAAATAGGGGATGAAAGTTTGTATCAAACTTTGTCAATTTTAAACCGATCGGGCTTAGATTTTGCGTGCACATAGCTTCTATAACGCAGGCATCCGCTTAAAAAGGATTTTGATTAATTCCACACCTACGGGGATAAAATAGGCGATGAAAGTTTGTATGAAACTTTGTCAATTTTAAACCGATCGGGCTGCGATTTTGCATGCATATAGCTACTATGACGTAGGCATCTCCCAAGAAAGGATTTTGATTATTTCCACCCGTAAGGGGATAAAATAGGGAATAAAGGTTTGTACGAAACTTTGTCAATTTCCAACCGATCGGGCTGAGATTTTGCATGCATATAGCTACTATGACGTAGGTATGCCTTATGAAAGGATTTTAATAAATTCCACCTCCAAGGGGATAAAACAGGGAATGAAAGTTTGTATGAAACTTTGTCAATTTTTAACCGATCGGGCTGAAACTTTGCATGCACATAGCTACTTTGACGTGGACATCCCCTAAGAAAGGATTTTAATAAATTCCATCCCTAAGGGGATAAAATAGGGGATGAAGGTTTGTATGAAATTTTGAACCGATCGGGTTGGGATTTTGCATGCATATAGATACTATGGCGCAGGTATCCCCAAATAAAGGATTTTGATTAATTCCACCCCTAAGAGAAAAAAACAGGGGATGAAAGTTTGTATGAAACTTTGTCAATTTCAAACCGATCGGGCTGAGATTTTGCATGCATATAGCATGCAAGTTTTTATAGTTTTAAAATAATAATGGTCTAATACCACTCGCGCTTTAATGTGCAGGGTGTGTGGAGTGGTGAGGCGGTAGCACGCTGCTGCTGGCCGACATGACACTGTCGATAGACGCGTAGAGTCTTAAAAATTCGAGAATATATTTTTTAAATTATATAAATTTTCAAACTATTTAAATTTCACATCTAAGGATTTAAAATAGGGGTTAAAAATTTGTATGAAATTCGCTGGCAAAAAACTAAAGTTCACGCGGATAAAGTCACGGGCGGCCGCTAGTATATTATAAAAAGATTGCGTATCACATTTACCATATAAAAAAAAATTATTTATGATAAGAGCAACATTTACAAAAAAATACCCATACGGAGTACAATGCTTAGTGAACAAAATAATGCGAAATAATGACAAAATAGACAAAAAAAAATTAAAACATTAAACGACAAAGCCAGTCCAATTAAAAAAAAATCAGGTTAGATTACAAAACACAATTTGCATATTTACATGATAGGCACTTAACAAAATCAAATTTGAAAATTCGATTTTCACTGCATTGCACTTTTCTGATATGAAATTTAAACGCTGCCTAACCTCTATATTTAATATTATATAAGTCACGAATTTTAAAGTTTTTTAAAAAACGTAAATATTAGGGTGAGGAGACGTGCAATACACACTATATTTCAAGTGAAATGATTCACATGTATTTGTTGTTCTGGAAGGACAACCTGTATTTGCGGAACCCTTGCCTCACCACAAATATAATTTTTGGCTGTTATCTGCGTGGTAAATTCTCCATAAATTCCATTACAAATGAATTCTTAACTTTCTCTGGTTTTAGGTAAGTTACTCCAAAAACATTGTGAAGTCATTTTCCAGAGGCAGAAGTGTCTTGTTTGTACTCAGTTGATAAACCAAGCTGTTAAATTTTACTTCACCTGGGAGAAAAGTAAGATTCGTTAATCGAAGATTAAGAAATACCTGGATAGGTAGAGTGCCCGTCGGGAAAAAAGTTTTTATATATCTACTCTTTCTAAACTTCTTATATGGCTACATTAGTACGAGTCTGAAGCCGTTTTCCTCCATGACTTTGTTTGGTTTTGGGGCGTTTTTCTGCTAAATTTTCCGAAACATGTCGTTTTTACGACATATAGAAATTTTGTAGATACTCTTTTTTTTTTTAATTAAATAGACAGTAATTTTGGAAAACTATCTTCGTCAGACAAGATAAAAAGTTGTTTCTAATGATGTTAACGAAAGTATTCTGAAAACAAATAGGTGGTTATGTACATATTACTTTTGCAGCGGTTGTTTTTCCGACATGTTTGAGGTGTCCGACACTGAAAATAACCTACATGTTACTTCAGACAATTTTTTTTTCGTGTTTCACTAATTATTTTTAAGCTATTTAAGCATGTTGGGTTTTGTCTGAGAATTTGATTAATTAATCACTTACCATGATGAAAACGACAGTGTATGTTAATGATTCTGAAGAAAATATTCTCGATTCTAGTTTAAAATCTGCTGCACCTCTTTTGGATTCCAATAAAAACCAAATTCTTTACACTTTGTCATGAGTTGAAACATTTTCTTATTTAAATTTGTGTGCTTAGTTTTCAGTAAACAGAAACAACAGGAACATACTGGTCACTTTTGTATTGGTCTATTGTAAAATGTATTTTGGGGCAATAATAGAATGTACTATCAGGTAAATTTGTTCTTGTCTACATACAAAATAGAAATTTGTCTTTGTATTATACGTTGTATCGTTAACGCATAAAACATCTTCACCGCTAACCGTCTTGATTTCAGAGTTATCTAAAAAAATCCTAGACTTCTGTAGATCTCTCGGTAGTTTTGGCACTGATAGTTATTTTGTCCTGCGTTTGTTTAAAGCGTTCAATGTATCTTTTGGTTGGATGATCTCCCGATGAATAAATTTGGACGGTTTTTCAGTAGCTTTTCTTTTGACCGCATTACTAATTGTTTATCGGTTTAGCACATTTGTCCTTTTGTCGTGATCGTATACACCTCACAGAAAAAAAAACAGGTAAAAAATCACCAATAATATACAACTTTGCCTTACAGTTTTTATTTATAGACCGGTCGTTTTAATTTTTATAAATTATTAACTTTTTCCCTCTCTGATTAAACGTTTCTCGTAAGACTATTTTGAAGAAAAATAATAGATACTACAATAAAACTGATTAAAGATTTCATTGGGTCCATTCCGTTCGTACGCTTTCATCCGAATTTGGACGATATCGAATCCCATCCCAGCCTGTTGAGATCTTATTGCAAGATAGTACGAAACTTGAATCACGCGAGATTGACACAATGGGCGATTAATTTTGTTAATACAGGAGGGAAAATATCTGTGGGATCAACGTGAATCGTAATACCAAATGTGAAATGTACAAAAAAAAGGTTTCTACTAAAATGAAAGAACGTGAGATTTTGTTTCTCGGAAATGAATTTTGCTAAGAATGTGCTGGAAAACATCCTTTTGCATTCGAAATGAGTAAATTCCTCAAACTCGATCTTTATGTGTAAATAAGATTTACCCAAACTTCTTTTCTTCATCTATATTGCCCGACACGTCGATGAATCACAGACGATTGTTCATCAGGAATCAGAAAAACTGTTCTGTGGAGCTATCATTAACACTATAGATTTCGGACGAACACTGAGGCAATACACAATGGGCGTTCGCACGATTTCGTTAAAACGGCCTTCGTCCGAATTCGAACCTTCGCAATTCGCAGCTTTCCGGATCCAGTGGATGGGAGGCCTTATAGTCCTTATAGGGATGAATGGCTGGGAACAGAGACGGAGCCGAACGATAATTTGATGCAGCTGAAAGTTTCGTCCATTTTTTGGCTAAAACAAAGATTTTTTCTTATTTAGCTAAATTTAATTCTTCTTGGTTTATATTATATATAGTTTTTTCGATACCCGTTGACTTAATTAATCAAAAATATTTTTTTGTTTTAGGTAATGCCCTGTGCCGTTTGTCTGGGTTACTATCGTAAGTATTTTAGTAAGTTTTCTAAAATCAAATTTTAGCTATTTGCTTTTACTCTAATACAATGAATTAGTTTTATTGATCAGGTATGCGAATGAAACCTAGCGCCTTGATTGTATTTTCGAATGATCACAAATTGTACTTTAATAATTACTACTCAATTTTCAGCTAATGTTTACCTTCGTAATAATAAAAAGATAAAGAACTTAGCAGATTATCCCTCTATTATTGAGCATTTGGAGACAGTGGTTATTCATGACACCGATATTAATGACCAATGGCTGCACTTAACCCAAGAAATTAACCGCTAATAAAACTAAAAGTTTCAAACCGTGGTTAAATTTTGAAATAAGGCAAAAAACAAACAAAAAAAGCCATCTCTGCCTTAAATATAGATCATCAAAACTGAATTGCGATTATATTCACTATAGAAAGTGTTCAAATTTAGTCTCTACTCGAATTAAACAAGCCAGAATGTCTTATGAGCAGAAACGTTTTGATAGTAATTTTTTAAATATATCAAACATTAACTAGATTCAGAAATCACTGCATTAACCCTCCATGGGCAAACCATTGTTGTGGATCCTAAATGTGTTGCTGATCTGTTTGCCATAGATTTTGCAAATTCCTACACCAGAGAAAATATAGATTCTTTTCCGACTCTTCCTGATCTATTTCAAAACAGAAACACTATATTTAATGTTCAGTTTTCACTAAACAATATTATGTCAGCTATAAGTAAAATCAGAGATGATAGTGCATTCGGTCCTGACAACAGATATCCACTTTATTTATAAAGCTGTAGATCTAATTTAGTCCTTCTTCTTCTAAAAGTAATGAACTCATCACTTCGTGAGTGCTCGGTACCTATCGATTGGAAAAAGTCAGTGCCGGTTTTTAAAAGTGGCGACAAGTTAAATCCAACTAATTATCCATAAATTAGCCTAACGTATTTAGCCTTCCAATGCATGGAAAGAATCAGCCCTTTTCTAATCCACTATTACATTACAAAGAACTGATTAATGATCTGAGTTAAATTGGTGTGCTATGTACAAAAATGTAACATTCTCCATGCAGGACACAATAACCCACGTAAAAGTAACTACATCATTTCCCAACAGAAAAATCTTTAGGTTTTAATTTTATCTGACCTGTTAACCTAAAGTGGGCTTCTCATATTAGGTCAATCGTCAAGAAGGTTAATCGAGTAATGTACAATTTTTAAAAAATCCATCTACACATTTGTAAGCTACTATTTACAAAACACCCAGTATCTCTAGGATAGGATTGGAGCAACAGCCCTGCCCTCTTAATGAGACTTAAAATCCTTGACATTGACCTCTTCACATAACTTGGAGCGGCCGGTTTCTCATGTCCCAATACCCGATACGGCGTCCTTGCAAAGCCTTTACATTAACATAGGACATGAAATGCGGTTTCTTCCTCCTCTTGACAGTATTGACAGATGTTTTTATTCGCTAAGTTTAGCTTACTCATGTGTTTTTTTGGCCGACAATGTCCTGTCAAGAGACTGACAATCATTCTGACATCGTTTCGCCTTTGTGATAGCAGCTCTGCCGTAAATTGCGCCAAGTGTCCTTTTATGAAGACATTGGCTTGGTGTTTGCCCGGTGATTTTTCCCACCACTCCTGGGCCTTCTCTAGCCTTCATTTCTCAATGGCTGCCTTTCTGAAGGTGTCAGCAACTCCGCCGAATCGAGCGGGGAGAGAACGCGTCTTTGTCTAACCCATCTAAGCATTTTTATTTGCTTTGTATATTCGTTCCTGACCTATACTTATGCTATGTGAGTCCAGTATAGACTTTCTATAGGTACAACGGATATCTTTTTGGTCTATATCCATCTTCCTTAGGATTTAAATGAGTTTATGATGTTGAACTCTCTCAAATGCTTTCTCGTAATCGATAAAGCATAATATGTACTTTAAAGTTTTAAAATATATTAATTTTTTAGACTATGTAGCATATTGTTGGCTCACTGATAATAATAATAATCCGCTTTAATATTATGAGCAAATAGGACGTTATACCAAAATTTATTCTAAATATAAAATATTTATACTTTTATCATTTATATTTTTTTTTTAGTGTATATTGACTACGACTACATGAAATATATTCAAACACAGTTTTAATTTAATTTTCCGTTTTGGTTTATTTAATTTACCGTGAATGTTTACTGAAATGAGAGAATTAAAAAACGAATAAAATAAATAAATTAATAAAATAGGAGGCCCAAAAATAATTAATACAATAAAATAATAACATATTTAATATAAAAAACAAGATGTGGCACTCTGGTAATAACCAAGGAGGTAAAGCATAGTTTTTTTAACGCTATTAAGTATCTTTGAAATAAAGAAAGTATACAAACAAGAAAGTGGAATTAATGGGAAGTTAAAAAAAAATGTATTCGGCTGTATTCGAACCTGCAACGTACATAATATATGCGGTAACGTCTCCTTACCACTTCAGCCACAGATGGATTAGTAATAAGTCGGATTTATTTGATCGTCTTGATTTAACTTATGTAACTTCTTCCTTAAGCACATAAAGTTTTATTGGACTGAACATACGTATAACGTAGTAGAATGTTGTTAAAATTAAAATTGGTGTAAAAATTTAAAATTGTGTACCGAACAAAGTATATAATTCGTAGTGAAAGTTTGTTAATTAAATATTAAAATCTGGTGTATTTCCCAAATTATTACCCTATTTCTCTATTTTTCCTCAAATTTCTTAACAAACAAAAAAAAAACTGTGGATGTAAACAACTAAATTAAAATCAAAAATATTTAATATTGTTTTTTATACGCGCCAAATTCAATTACTTTCTAGTTTAGACAACTATTTAGTTAAAAGAATAATTTAGTAAGAAATTAAAATTTTGAGACCGATTTAATAATCCGGATAATATGGGTGCACTGTCTAAAAAATATTCTTATTCCATATTTTTGCTCAATAGTTCCCTTATAACAAAAGTAGATGTAGCCAAGAAAAGATAGAACTTCATTTTACAAAATCCTGAAGAGTTTTAGTATATAAGTTAATTGCAAACCATTGTTTTTTTTCTGTATATTGCACACCGCTTCGGATTTCTTGACCACTATGTACTGGATATTTCAGTAAGGATGATTAGCGGCCATATGTCAGAAACTACTGGACATAGAAAGTTGAGAAAAAAATGTTATTATAAAAACGACTATGAAAAAGTCTTGGAAATAATTTTAAAATTCCATAGTTCTCCACATGAGGACGAAATCGAAAGTCAAATATTAAAATGTTAAATTTCTCTGATAATTTTTTACTGAATATAGTAACCAATCAAATTATTCAATTTTGAGTCATATGTCAAATTCCATCCAATCACCTCTGGATTACAGCGACAACACTCTACATGTGGTGTTTTCAGTTTGGTGTTTTCATCAAAGATCATCGAGTATTTGATTAAAAATTAATTAAACGTCAAACTGACAGCTGGCTTGAAAATGTCGCAAAGATTTGGTGTTGCAACTAACGATGCAATTAATGATATTATATCCAATAATACTCCAAAAAATACAATAAAATCAAAAAAATATGTATGGAAAATATTTCTCGAGTTTTGTGCGGCCAGAAAATACGAGCTGAATGCTGAAACGAGTTTGCAAAATTTGGCTGATATATTGAAAGATTATGCAATAAATATGAGAAAAGCTGACGGAACTGAATATAAAGAAGCAACTGTGAAAACAATTTGGAATACGACAAGTAAGCTACTCCAGGAAAAATACTTCAACGACTTCAAAATTGTATTCGACCCGTTTAGCAGTGTGATTTTCAAAAATGCGCGAGATGCAAGAAATGCCAAACGTAAAAGATTACAGCAGGATCCAAACAAACGAAAATGCAGTTCAGCAAATTTGAGTTCAAGGGATCTTGCTAGAATCATTGAATTATGGGATGAAAATACGCCAGAAGGTTTACAAAAAAAATTTTACCATATTGTAGCTGTTGAGTTAGCTTGGCGAGGTGGTGAACCAGCTGATTGCATTATAGATTATTTCACGATTGAGAAAAACAATGATGGAACAACAACCAACAGAATTGAATACAATCCGATATTCAGTAAAACATGCCAAGGAGGATCGAAAACTTGTACAAATAGTAAGTGGCTTGTTCCAAATATTGCAAATGAAAGTGCATGCCCTGTTCGGTTGTTCCATAAATTATTGTCCAAAAGAGGGAAAAATATTACCTCCAGTCGCCTATTCTTGAGACCAAATCGTTTCTGGAAATCCGAAAGTGACACATGGTTTGACAATATACCGGTAGGCAAGAACACAATTAATATGTGGACCAAATCATCCGCGCAGGCTATCGGTTTGGACACTAACTGTAAAAAGATATCCAATCATTCGAACAGATCAACTGCAGTTAGCCATTTGGCAAATAAAGGAATTCCTGAACAGCAATTAATAAAAATAACCGGACATAGCAGCTCTAATTCAATAAAACCGTACTTGAATATAGACCAAGAACGCCATGGTGAAATAATCAATACCATGCGAGGAATTTCTTCTACAGTGGAAATTAACAATCCGTCAACTTCAGCAAACTCTAGCTCCAACTTAACATTTACCAATTGTACTTTTCACAACTGTAAATTTGTTTAAAAATGAATAATAGTTGATAGATTAAAAATAATAAATTTTGTTGAAAATTATTAAACGTCAGATTGACAATTTTTTGAAATCTACAAAGTAAAAAATTATCTTATCGAATACCCCTCAGGCCTTGATAAATACTCAAAATTTTGTCGTAGAGGATCCTTCAAGCGTGTTGCCTCGGGCTATTATCAAGCAACACGCTTTCAGCATCCTCTATGACAAAATTATCTCGGTATTATCAAGGCCCTAGGGGTATTACTACTGAAAATTTCTGCGTTAGGCTGTAATAATTGGAAAGCTGAGAAACGTTGGCATCAGTTTGATCTAAAGCTTATTACTATACTGGTGTTAATAAGAGTGGGGAAAGTTATTGAAAGAGTAATCCTTTAAATCGTTGTAACCACCAAACGATTTGAGAGAAATGAAAAAGTATATCCAGACACCATTGGCATGTCACTAAAAAGACATGTTTTAAGTTAAGAAAACAAAAAAAAAAACGTATAATAACACCTTTACGAAAGGAACGAAGAATAGAATTTTGTCACCGTTTTAAAAAAGATAATTTTAATATTGTCTTTATATCGGATGAAAGTTGTTTCCAACTTGGTGCATATCACTTAAAAATCCTTCCAAAACAACCTGTTAGTATTCAAAATTTACAAATTTCACAATTTCCTACCACAATATTGGTTTGGGGAGTAATATCCCAACGTGGTGCTACACCTCTCTTTATACTTAATGTACCTTTGATAGAGAAAAATATTGTGACATTTTAAATGATTTCCTTCTTGAAAGGGCACATGCTTTATATCCAGAAGCGTTGGCGTTTTCAGCAGGATAATGCAAGATGCCATAGTTCAACCTATACTCAAACATGGATGCAAGAACCACAATTCTATTACCAAGAGCTTCAACAGATCTTAGTCCCATTGAAAACATATTTATGAGGACTTAAAAAGATTGATGTTGAACGAGCAGTCCCACATAATAAAGATGAGTTGATTCAGTCAGTTTTACAGTCCTGGACTACCAACACAGAAAATTATGGCTATTTTCGGGTGTCCCTCGATGTTTAGTTAAATATTTGCAGTTAAATGGAGGTTGTATCTTCTTCTTCTTTAGTCCACTCCTGGACAAAGGCCTCCCCTTGTCTTTTCCAACTTCGTTTTTCTTGAGCTAACTGGTGCCAGTTTCTCCCTGCATGTTACTTGATGTCATCGGCCCATATTTTTTGACCTCCATTGTATTATCCGCTTTGTCCACTTTTCTTTGTTCTCTGGTGCCAGGTGTCCGGCCTATCTCCACTTGTATTTTGCAATGCTTTCTGGAACATCGGCTAATTTGTTTTTTTTTTTTTTTCTTAAATCCTCATTTCTCACATGGTCTCTTAAGCTTACATTTGTCATAATTCTCTCTATAGCTCTTTGAGTTCTAAGTCTATTGAGAAAATTGTTAGTAAGTGTCATGGTTTCCATTCCATAGGTCATGACAGGAAGGATACATATATTAAAAACCCCTTTTTTTTAATTGATTGGGATTTTTGGATCTTTTATAATAAAACTTAATTTACCTGCTGCTACCCAGGTCATTCGTATGCGCCTTGTAATTTCCGCGGTTTGATTTTGTTGGCCTTGTTTTATTTCATGCTCCAAGTCTACATATTCTTTTACATTTTCAATCTTCTTGTCGTCCAGAATAATATCCACTTCTTCTGTTGTCATTGCCTTAGTTTTTTCTATATTAATTGTCAGCCCCACCTCCTCGGATACTTGTTTGTAGCAAGTATCCGAGGAGGTTGTATAAGTAAGTATAAGAAAATAACTTGAATTATTTAAAGTCTTGAAAATATATACCAAATAATTACAATTGAGCTTTGTTTTTGCTGGATACTTTCTTGACAGACTATAATACGAATATAAATATTTTTTTTTAATTTTATTAATTATTAGGCTACGTAGATTAAATTTATAACATTTTAGAAAGTTTTAAAAAGTTGACTAAATCGCTTTGATCTATTTAATTTTTTACTATACCGTAAATACTTAATTAAACCTGCATCCATCAATTATTCTTTTCCGTTAGGAGCGTGAAATAACTGCGTATACCTACGTAACCACATTTTCATAATTTTCAAATCTATACGATAATTGGTACGGGTGAGTTAGTTCAGAGTTTATTACACGCAAGAAAATTCGATGAAATTGCATAAATTAAACATCGATCTTAATTCGGACCAAATCTTTAATTGAACACTCTGGTGTTAAGATAATTTTAATTAATACATCTTACTAGTCATTAAACATAAATACTTATGTTGCAGTAAAATATACACTGTTGATTTGTGGCGTTATTTTCTGTTAATATTTTACAAAAATACCACAGGAAAAAGCAGTAACAAGTTATTTTTTAAAAGTTGTAAGAAATTTAGTGGTCCGAATATTTACATAGATACATTTTTATGACAAATAAATTTCTCTAAAACTGATTTTAAAATAATGTAAAAAATTTATATTCATTCCTATTTTTAAGGTACAGCATAACGTCTTTTTGTTTTCTAACGTTTTTTTTTTTTTGTTTCTAGAAACTAAGTTTTTATTAGTTCTTTTGTTTCTGTTTCTATTGCCTCTATTTATATAGAAGTTATAATAAGCCTTTTTTTTATTCTTGTCCTTAAGCACGTAAATCTAGACACGCGGCAGCGTGTCAAGCCAAGTTCAAGCAAAGGAACTGGCTAGCCGCGCCAAGTGTAATATTGCACGAACCACTTGGTGCCACTTTTGACTCTTCTATAACTCAAAACCTCTTTAACGTACACACATAAAACTACGTGTGTTTAATTATATCCATAAGGACATCTAGGAGCCCAAATTTCATTAAGCTAGCTAAAACGGTTATAAAGATATGAAGGTCAAAAAGTCTTAAATTTAAGCACTGACTGACTGACTGACATAAGTATATACCTAAACCTAACTTACTTCCAGAGGACCTAGAAGGGTGAAATTTGAAATCAAGCTCGGTAATTGTATGTAAGCGTAGGAAAAAGTCTAAAAATAAAAAAAAAGTTAAAAAATAGGGGGTGTCCCCATACAAAACAATTTTTTTAATTGTAGCGTTGAAACCGTTAAAAGCAGATATTTGAAACTATCTCAATATATGTATGTGCTATATAACAGAAATATAAAAATAAAGTTAAGTCAAAAAATAAATGGTGTCCCCATGCAAAAAACTTAAATACGCGCTACACAAACGGTGTGTCGTAAGCGGCGCGCAAATTAAATTGAATTCAATTGATGAAATACACTAACCACGGTATTTAAACAAGCGAGCAAAGGAAGTGATGAAAAAGAACGTGGATGATTCATCATTAACCGCTGGATTAGAAGACGTTATAACGATCAAATTGGGTACACGAGTTATGTTGCGTAGGAATATACCTACATGTTAGTAAAGGGCTAGTGAACGGCTCTATTGGAGTTATAGAGAAAATAAACTGGAATTTCGATAAAAACAATAGTGCACGTAAAATTATTATCAAATTCAATAATTTAACTTATGAACTAGAACGTGTTAAGACTAAGTTTTAGATATTAAATAATGTATATGTTCACCGGGAACAGTTCCCTATGTGCTTGGCTTACGCTATTACCATCCACAAATCACAAGAACTTAGTCTGGACAGCGCTCTTCTTGACATAGACACTTCGACTTTTATATAGCAGAGGACAGGCCTACGTTGCGCTCTCCAGAGTTAAAACACTAGACGGAGTACACGTTATTAATCTAGACCCTAGTCAAATTAAGACACAAGATAGTTCAATAGTAGAATATAACCGCCTGAGATCGTTATATCGCCCGGACTTAGCTAATTTAATTATAAACAAGAAGCAGATAATGAATGAGCAATGCGCACTATTGTCTCTAACATTCAAGAAAATGTAAATAATAGCTTAAAAAATATAACCATGCAGCGGAAACGCAAGAAAACACATTAAATCTCAATACCTGCCTAGTTTTCTTTACAAAAAGTAATGATATCCCACCAAAAACATAAATGTAAAAAAAGGAGAGCCAAGTTCAATACAAAAATTATGCTTGGCTGTGGGCTTCGCCGCAAAAAGAATGGAGATCTAAATGAGTGCCAAGTTATATGCAAAATCCAAATATGTATTTATAGGAACAAAATAACATTATGAACAAATATTAAACTCTATTTCTTTGCTTTATTGAATACCTATAATAATTGTTGTTATTTAAAAATGTGAGATCTTAAAAAAGGTTAGATTTGAGTTGGCCAGTTTTTATCAGAATTAAAAAATATATGTTGAATAACTTTATAAAATGACTGATTTAATGAAAACTGGCCAAGTCAAATCTAACCTTTTTTAAGATCTCACATTTTTAATTCCAACAATTATTATAGGTATTCAATAAAGCAAAGAAATAGAGTTTAATATTGGTTCATAATGTTATTTTGTTTCTATAAATATATATTTGGATTTTGCATATAACTTGGCACTTATTTAGATCTCCATTCTTTTTGCGGCGAAGCCCACAGCCAAGCATAATTTTTGTATTGAACTTTTTTTACATTTATGTTTTTGGTGGGATATTTTTTTACCTTACCCAGTTCAGACGGCATGCACGGGACGGTGTATCGGATGTCGGGTTTCTTAGTGGCGCATAGTTTTAAATATGCGTCTTCACACGAGTCGACCGTGCACCGGGCTGGGACATCTTGCCGCTGCCGGCGGTATTTACACCCGGGTTTGTCACTGCAAACCGTGTGCCGTGACACAATAAAAAATGTTTTTAGGGTATTTGAAGGTTCGAAATGGGTATTTGGAAGGTAGTAGTTGAAAAATCCGTATACATACTGCTAATTTTGACCTGTTTTTTTAACAATTACAAAAATCGAAAAAAAAACTTATTGGTTAATAAAATTTTTCTATTTAATTTATGTGACAAATAGTTAAAATAAAAATTAAAGATTTTAAAAGTTTTTTAATATAAAAGTTATTTAAATCCATAAACAATTAACCGAGATAATTGAAAAAACACCTCTTTTCGCACTATTTTATTAATTTATGTTTTTTATGCCAAATGACATGTAATACAACTACTTCAAATTATAGCAATTTATATGTTTTATATACCAATACATCATAACAAACGTATTCACATCCATTTTTATTGTTGCAAGAAACCAACTAGCGCTATGAATATAGAAATTCGTTTCCTTTCGCCAGGTGTCGTGTCAATTTGTATCACGGTCGCCGTGTGTTTTGTGAATGAGTATCACGGTGACCGGTTTTTATCCAAAACCGTCCCGTGCATGCCGTCTGAACGGGCTGTTAGTGTACAGCAAAAACCATTGCGACTACGAGAATACAATTCTGAAAATTTTATCAATGGACGGCGCCCGTTGGTTACATGGTTACACCTTTTACGATGTTAAATTTTCTTTTTAGTTTTTTTTTGGTTCGTAGAAGCATGACAGACCACGCCCCCAAACTTTAGCATAAATAAAGCGTTCACAAAAAATCCTATCTTATCTTATCTTTTCCGACATAGTGGTAGGTTAGATACACTTCGTAATGAGTGCAACTTTAGTTTTGATTGTACAGATTAGTACCGGTGCTTTTCTTAGTTCGTTTTTGTTTTTATATGGCTAACGTGGATACATTAGTTATTAAATTCATTTAGTGCTCTGTAAATAACGTAAACTATTCACTATATAGCAGTAAGTGGCGCCCTGTATACCATCTATCTAGGTAGTTTCTTTTATTTTCCCTTTAGCTTAATTTAGTTTATCCGACCTTTATTGACCACCATAACATATTAAAACCACGATTCGCTCTCCACCTACCTCCTGAATGCAGTTCGCAATCGGTAACCTTCTGTCTCTTCGTTTCTGTTCTTACACGTTCATCATCAGATAAATCAATCTAGCCATTTTTTATCACCTTAGAAAGCTGAGAAAAAGTACAATTTTATAGCACACGTTATCATGTAAACATTTATTAAATATTGAATCTTGACTAACTGACTGTTACAAATTGCTAGCAAAAACAATCACTGCCACATAGTTGAAACTTACTTAAAAAATAGTCTTTGCTTTGAAATAATTCGAAAAATTAACAGCATTCCGTATTTTCACTCTTTAAAAACTTAAAAATGCTGCATCTCAGTAGTTGTTACACCGTTTTCTTTTATTATTATTGAAATATTCTACAAGAACGAATTTTATAATGGTTTTACTAAAGGGGTCTCTGATTCTACGACTGTAAGTCTGATTTTTCGCACCTTATAGATTTAAAGCTTTAGTTAAAGTCAGTTTATCATCGTTAGCTTTTAGTAGATTTATATCTACTATTCAGCTGGTTCGCAGGTCACGACTTCGGGAAAATTTCACTACAGTTTTTCGTTTTAGGTCCCCCTGACCTCAAAAACACCTTCCGTTCAAAAGTTTATATATATATATAAATGTATATATATATATGTATGTATGTATGTATAGTTCCGATATAACGAAATCTGTGGACACGATAGCGGTCGCACTTCTTAACGGATCGAAATGAAATTTGGTACAAAAATCAATCGTCCCAAAATCTCGGTCGAGTTCGTTAATGGGCCAAATCGGTAAGGCCGTTTGGGCGTGACATCAAATCAAAATGGAAAAAAATTCGTAACTTTTTTACTTCACCCTGTACAAAAAAATGTTAGGGGACTTTTTTGTTTGTCTTAAAGAGACCTACAACTTTTATCTAAAACATTTTTTTCTAAAACGTATACTTTTAATATAATTAATTAATATAAATCTACTGATGCGCCTGGCTTACCAAGGGCCATTTTTTTAATATCATTAAAGCCAATGACGACCATTGGCATGGATATGAAAAAAAGGGTTAATTCATCAAACACATATTTCAAGAAAAATCATATCATTGCCATTACTATTGTTGTCATTTATTGATTATTCCGACGATAATAATTTATCTTAATCACTCGTTTCAAATGGTCTTCAACATTAATAATTAATTATTTAGCAGCAAAAATATATAACTTGTAACAGTTACTCTGTTATACCCACTATTGTTGAAATGAAAGATTATCTCCGGTTTACAAGTCAACCGACTGTTAGCACCACGGTGTTGCCATCATCAAACACGATATCGGATGCTTCAGGTTTTAAGTACTTTAATTGATGGTAATAAGGAGAATTTCTATTTCAAACGTTGTTCATACTTTGAAAAATGATATAAAACTATTGACATAGAATAACATGGTTTTAAGGAGACAATTTAACGTTTGCTACAATAGGGAAGATCTAACCAATACCTACTGTTCTTTTGTTGTATCGATGAGATTATTGTAAATTCAGGAATATTACCAAATTTCATTTAAATCGGTCCTGTAGAAAATACCCCTAAAAGGTATATACAAAGAGACCGACAATTTTTTCATTTCAAAAATAGCATCATAGCAAACTTTTATTTATTTTTATGCTTAATCAACCCTTGAAATTTAACTAACTGATTTACTAACTACTATTACTATTTACTATTATTTTGTATCCATCAAGATTTATAAAATAAGCAAGCATATTGATTTATTTTTTATTTTATTGGCAAAAAGGAAAAGGTCTTCAAATAATAGAAGAAAATATACATTTTATGCCACAAAGAACATATAACGAATATTTAAATACTAGCTGATCGGACTTGGCACTGCCTAACACTGACGTCTTTTTCTCATTTTTCGTTTTTTGAAATTTTTAGTATTTTGTCTCGTTTCTTTATTGTTTCCAATGAGTTTTTTTTGTTTTTTCGTATACATCATAGTACTTAAGTTAGTAAGTATTTTTTTTCTTTCCGCAATTTTTTCTTCGTTTTACTTTAGTTTCTCGTTTTCTATTTATTTATAAATCGATTGAAAACAGCACTATCTACCGGGTGTCTATTTTTGATTTATTAACTTTATGGTTATAATACTTTATTGATTATTATAATTGTTATACTTCATTGATTAATGGTGCGTTATATCTTATATGCTCTTTACTAATTTATAATCTTTGCTGGCATTCGTTTTAATGCTGTTTTGAACGTTTTATTGAGGCGGTTATGATATGATAGTGCAGCATTTTTTAAATTTTAACTGCGATCAACTTCACTAATTTTTCACTTATGAAATAAATCTGCAAATCATGTGTAGGCAATAAAACTAATGAAGAAAACACCCATATACAAACAATTGAGCCACTAAAGATAATTTGAAACCACCCATATAAAAACAATGTGCCAGACAATAGACAATATGATATGACAGCTCACTGCTTTACAATTCGCCCACCCGAAAAGTAATTTTCCCATGAGAATGCGTTGTTTTCACGTTGTAAAAAAGGTAGCTTATGTTCTTTCTTAGGTCTCAAACTATCTTCACATCAAATTTCATCCAAAAATGTTCAGTAGTTTAGGCGTAACACACAAACAGACAGACAGTTAATTTATTATCCATTCACTTCTTATTCCAATCTCAGTAGACTATGCATTTTATTTCTTGGATTGGCACTTCATTTTGTTGGGTTGGTACCTAAACTGAAAACGTCCTGTCCTAATGTCGAAATATTGACAGCTCATATTATCAAAGGTTAAAATTTTTGAATATAGAAATATTCAATAAGTAATGCCAAAAAAATTAGTATAGAACTACATAAGAACATCATTAAATGTTATGGTATGTTTAAGAAATAAAGCAACAGCAGCGAAAGTGGCTCAGATCTTTAAGGTAAGTGCTTACCATTTTGCTATTTCTTTTAAATGAATCCTAGTTTGTGACAGCTAACATAAAGTTATATATTTTGCATTAGATTAATTGAAAGAGGTTTTTGTAATGATTTTATAAATATGTATCACTTTTTAAATAAAATTTATATTATTAACATAATACGTAACCGTTCTTGACAGATATCATAATAAGTTATAAACAACGTTGTCAGATTTCACATTTCTAAATTAAACATTTTGTAACTATAATTTAATTCAAAATTTTTTTAAATATTGTTAAATCTCATATCTACCTTTGTGTAACTGAGGTATATTTTTTGAAACTAATTAATATGACAAACATTCTAAATGCTTAATTTTTTTAGATTAGTGTTTGGAAAATACGGAGAATTATTAAGGATTGAAAAATGATGAGAAAGTCGCAGATAAAGGAAGTAAAACTGATACATTTGAGAAGTTTATTTTAAAAAAGACTTACAGCGACAGATTTGGATCTACCATTCTAAAAATGAACATTTTACTTTGGACTGATGCTATGATGCTAAACAGAATTTTGATTTTAAAGGGGGACGCACTACACTATACAAACTTATAAAATTAATGGGATACAAATTTAAAAAAGTAAATGGACGACATATTTTATGTGAACAACGACACGTTAAAATTAGTAAAATCACTTTCATACGGAAATATAAACAACTAAACAATCTTGCTGAGAGAGTTACATTCCTGTACCTAGATGAAACATGGATCTATCAAAATGGTAGCTCAGTGCGTCAGTGGGTACACGATTCTGACCTGAAAAGTAATCCAGCTCGTGTAAAATCCGAAAGAAAGCGATTTATTATTTTACACGCTCACACGACACTGGATAATTTTTGGAAGGATGTGACTTTTTACTAGAGTCTTCAAATACAGACTTTGACTATCACAAAAGTATGAATAGTGACCTTTTTAAAAACTGGGTTGTTAATTAACACATTCCTGCTCTATATGTATTTCAAGAAAAATGTGTGGTGGTCATGGACAACGCGCCATACCATTCAGTTCAACTTAACAAACCACCCTATTTTAGCGAAAAAAGCGATGTTGCAGGAATGGTTGATTAACAATAACCTTATTTTTGACACAAAAATGACAAAGAAACAACTGTACTCAATAATCTTACCTTATAAAACTGACGAAAAGATATATGTAGTGGATGAAATTTTAAAACAACGAGGACATGAAGTACTTCGACTACCACCATACCATTGTCATTACAATCCAATAGAACTAGCATGGGGTTTACTAAGACATATTATAACAAACATATAACATCTACTTATCTTGACCAGGATAGAGTTAAAAAAACGTGGACAGAAGCATTGACTAAATGTACACCAGACATGTGGCGAAATTTTTGTAGATATACAGACGAACTTATTTTGGCAGATTGGACTACTTACATGCGAAACTGCTCACATGACAATATTCATTCTTTAATTATTTTATTGGAGGAATCAGATTCTGACGATTCCGATTTTGGATTTGATAGTGACTCTGATTCTTCCAGTGAAATAATGGAAGAGGATTGATCATACAAATACACCGACAACATTTACACGTTACATCTAAATCTGCATCTGTATTTGTTTTTATTTGCTTTTATGTAATTTATTAAAATATTTTTTTATTGTATCGGTTTGAAAAATTTCTGAAGAATATATAAGTCAACTGCGACTTCACTTGAGGCGGACCAGGAAAATCAAATTTGTACTGGAGTAGTTTCCTTAATTAATTACCCATTGGATGTGAAATTTTATTACCCTACGGCCACAATTACAATAATCTACGATGCCATTTGGATGTAAAATAGTAGACTTTAAAAAAGATGGATATAAAATTTGAGTACTGTGTTTTTATGTCAAACTCAAAAATGATTAAATAATTTTTTTACCACTACTTGAATAATTTAAAAGTTTTATTATAGGTACTTTTGTAAAAATGATTTTTTTTACTTTTGCTTGATTAATTTAAAAGTTGTATTAAACGTTTTTAGTTAATATATGTATATGTGCTACATTTTGAATTGTACTTATTTACTTGTAATAAAATGTAAATATAAAAGTACCTATATTTTTTGTTATATACCAATAAAATAATAATTGACTATAAACAGGGATCTGTTCTGTGTAAAGGAATGTGTTATTTTGAGTATCAGTCAAAATTCATGTGAATTCAAATAGACCATTCTTGGATATTAATACTACTTGCAGCGAAAACTGACATATCTACTTTAGTATTCAATTTAATATTAAATATATTGACTTATTTCCTGCAAGTTTAAAATTTGGTTTGCAAATTTAATTAAGATATTTGTACTGAATACACATATTTTTATTGAAGACGTGACAACATCGTACTTAAAATTAACAAGACCACAGAACAGTAAACTCAGACGTGTATTATACAGGGCGAAATTCATGTTACTAACAGAGCCTACTGAGATTGGAATAAAAAGTGAACGGATTATATATATTAGTGTGGATTTCTTGATACACTCAGTCTATTTCTTTTTTTTATAATATAAGCATTTCTTTACTTTGAGTTTTTATTAATAAACTTTAAGGCACTAATTCTTAAAATCGCAAGTGTTTTTTTATATTGACTTTTCTGCATTTTTATTAAAAGTGTCTGTAGAAATCTGGTTCATGAATTCCTGTGAATTAAAATTATTTAAATTCCTACAGGTTTTCATTATAGTTATTTTTTCAATGCGGTTTAGTTTCGCTAACCCAGAGATTAGTTTTTAAAGAACTTCCGTTTTATTGTCGTAATTACAATGAAATTTCCGACTATCGATTGCTAGCTGAACGATGCGGTTTTAAAGTGTATAATATGAAATTATCTCCAGTTGCAGATAGTTAATGAAAGCACATAAACATTGCAAATAGATTAAAAATTTCGGATTTTTTTAAATTAATGTTTAGTACATTTACTATTTTCCAACAACAGAAAAATTGCAAAACATTGATAATAAAGGTTTTAAACACACAGAAAAATGAAAATTAAACATAAAATATGTAAGATTTGTGAAAAAATAGAACTTTATTTTAAACTAGTTGTACTCGCGACGTCGTTCGCGTGGCGTGTGATTGTTAAAATTGTTAAAAATTTCTCGCTCTACCTTGTTAAAGGCATGGAACAAAAATTTTTATATACCAGATGTTAAGTTGAAAGAAGAGAAATACGTCTATGAAAACCGCATTCAAATCGGATCAGTAGTTTTCATGTAGTTTTCTGGGACATCTTTTAATCAATGAAATCTCTAAATTGTGGATTCAGCACGTAAAGCAATCAGTTGCTATTACAAAAAAATCATTTGTCTTTTCTTATTGTCGCTGGTTTTTTTCTGTGTCTCTGTACCTTTTAGCTCCTTCTTTTGCTGTTCTATTGGCAATCTCTGGCTACCTCGGTTGTCTTGTATCTATTTACTATTTTTATGTTGTTCTCTTATAATTAACCCTTCTTATTATCATTTTTTTAGTTCTATATTGTATTGATGTCTGTTTTTTTTTCAATTAATTAAGACAATCTAACTTATAATAACTCTATAACAATTCAAACACTACAAAATTTAACAAAAACGTATCTAACGCTAACTTAAAACTAAAACTAGAAACCAATTTCCTTAAGGGCGACTCACACTCCCGAAAAGCTACATTATATACTTAATAACTAGAAAATTAACTTAAAAAACAATTAAAACAAAGGAGGCTTAATCGATGAAAGAAAAGACGTTACTTTAAGAAATTTTTAAAAATTAAAAAAATATGTTTTTTTATAGCGTTATACTTTTAATTAAAAATTAAATAATTCTGGAACAATTAGTAACCGAATAAAAAAATGAAAAACTCCATATAAATTTAAAAAAAAAAACATTAAGAAAAAAAATTATTAATTCTTTTATAATGGAAAAAATATATAAAATCTGGAAAGTAGATGGATTTGTGTAAACTTGTAAAAATGAATACAAATTAAAAAAATACGTAAAACTGTTGAATAAATTCAAAAATGAAATACCTAAATCACGAAAAATTTAAAAAAGCATGCAATTTTAAAAAACTATTAAAAAAAAAATATTGTACGTAATACATCCCAAAAGTGCTTTTACTGGGTTCGCAGGCTTGCAGGACTCGGCTGCGGCTCGCCGTGCAATTTGCCCACTTGTCCAGTAAAAGACCACTTTCGGGACTTGTTACGTAAACTACTATTTTGGCCCAAATGCAACCGGCAGAATTGTTCTAGCATTATTAGTTTCTGACTTTTGTTATTGCAAAAAAAATGTCTCTGGGATAAACTAATCGAATAACTTTTAAACTAATTAATGGATCAATCTGAAATTTTGAGGGTTTGTCCAGCTTTATAAGATCCTACTCTGAAGGCAATAGCAATATTGTAGATTGATTTTTTTAATAGTTATTGATAATTTTCAATTTGCTGTTTTTTGCAATTATCTTAGCAACAAATTACTGTATCGACTTTTATCAACCACCATTTTGTTGCTTTTTTTATGCTCTAAAAGAAAGTTACTTTTAGTTTTTTGAAAATAAATTACCCCCAAAATTATAATTAAAAAAAGTGTGAGGTGTCAAGGGACACCCGGATGGAACGAAGTTCCTTTCGATTAATTAGTGAAGGAATTAGTAATTTGTAAACACAACAGAGTGTTTATACATACATAAGCATTTATTATTGTCTGTATAAAATCTCTACTTACCTAACAGTTCGTTTCTTTTAACAAAAGTGTCCATTTATACAATACCAGAGCTTTAGATAACACATCTTTTTAGAATTACTTTTTATAATTTAAAACAGGAATTAACAATTCAATACAAAATTTTTAAGGAGGTACACCAGTAAAACTCGGAATATAAGAAATCAATGAAATTTTGACATAAGCTTCCATATGTAAAACAACCACTTCTTGAATTTTTTCAGATTTTTTTACTACGTAGTTTTAGAGAAATTGTACAAGAAAGTTTTTGATTTTTACATAGGTTCTTATGGCAGCTTGAATTCAAACAAAAAATACTAGTTAGGAATATAAGAAAACTATATCTACGTCATAAAAATCTTTATTACACTTTAATTAACTTATTGAAGAAGTCTGGAAAAAATTCACAACCTCGTTCTTGAGTAATCACGGTAAATAAATATTTTTTTCAAGAAGAATCATAATATTACACCCATTTTGTTTAAGCATCGGCAACGTCGCATAATGCGCGATAAGAATATAGTTTGAATATTAATTTCTTTTTATGATTTCATTTTATAAGATATATTATTTTCAATATACATATGTATTTAAAGAATAAAAATTGAATAAAACATTATAAAAAACAAACAATTTATTCAATTGATTATATAGGTAGGTATACAGATAAAGAAATTTTATTTTATGAAAGGAAAACAATTATGATATACATTATTAACATTATTTATATTAAATAAGACATAATATAATAACTATTACTTATTTATACCATTTGGCACACTTTAACAATAAGGCATAAAATTATAGGGAAAATATATCTAATTTTGCTCCATTTCTCGTTAATACTCTACAGGTTTTAAGGTTATGAAATTGTAAACAATGGACTAAAAAAGCTGTGACGTCAGAGGGCGGGATCTGTCATTTTATCTTTCCAAACAAACTTTTAATGTATGTAAATTGCCATTAAGGTTTTTTTACATCAATAGTTTTAATATTTCCTGTATCAAATAAGATATATTAATTGTAGAAATCGGTTCTTTGGGTGTTTAATATTTATATAAACCATAAATTTTAAGGTAAGAGAGCTCGACTTTTTCTAGACATGCCTTAGAATTATTTTGAGGTTATGTTTTTATTTGTATTGTTTTAAGTTTTGAGTGAAAAATAAGTTTTTAATTCCTTTTTTCAGTAAAAATGACATCGAATCATGTTATTAAGCTGTCTGCTATTATGCATTTCTTTGATAATAATAATAAAATGGTAGAAAGAGGTTAAAATGCAGTGGATTCGGGCCATATTAAAAGTATGCATTTCTATACTAATTTTATGACTCTTTAAGGGGTTGTACATGCTAGTATGAAAGACGAAACTTATATTTCTGAGGTAAGGATAACTAGCTTATAATTATTGTCTTAAATTCTTTTTTTAAGTTCCGCTTGTACACCTTTTATTTTGAGGTGTTACTTTGGTCTATTTAGTTCATCTAAAACATTTAATTAAAGTTTATTAGCATAATTATTTAATATTCTAATGATTGTAGATAACAATAAAGAAATCTAGAGCAATCCAGTGGGGGAAAACTCACGAAAAAGATGGTCTGGATGCATTAAAATCATCCCTAGGAATTGATGTAATGCCAACAGGAATTTGGTTATAGAATTCTGGTATATTAGGGGCAAGTCCAGATGGATTAGTAAGTGACAATGCTATTGTGCATTACGCAATGATTTGCTTTTAGAAAAATTCAAAAATAATAAGTTCATTTGTTAGTACAACGAAAAAAATGAACTGGTAGTGAATCAGAATCATAATTGTTACCATCAGGTTCAGGGAAATCTATATATTTTAAAAAGAGAAAAATGTTTTTTGTATATTTGGACCTTAAAAGAGATAATAATTGTTGAAATTCAAAAAGATCCATATTGGGACGTGAATATAACGTATTTAGAAGATTTTTATATAAACCATTATTTTCCCAAATTAAGGTAAATATTTTGTAAATAAAAATACTATTTTAATATATTCGTTTTTATTTTCTATGTAACCAAGAGCCTTTATAATCTATTACCTAAGAGTAATTCTAAAATAAAAATTAAAAAAATAACAAACATACTTAGGAAACTCACAAACAAAAAAGCCAAAACATACAGTAATAAATTGTCCTGCTTGTTTATAACATCTTCAAATAAATGTTATTATATTTATAATACCGAAATACGTATATACTTGAGAAGAAATCCACTTCTTCCTTTCCACATCATTTCTAGGAAAAGTAAAAAAATTTGCAGTTTTTCTGCTCGCTATAATGCTTGCAATTGGGGACAAAACACATCACCATTTTTACTCAAACAGAATAATATGTTATAGTTAAAAAATACATAATTAATTACAAGATTACCATAACAAAATTTATAAACTTCTGAACAAACATAACCTCAATTCCACTAAAATGCATATAAAATATAAACACCTACACTAACTTTCAATGTTTATTCACTATCATAAATTGGATACACTAGGTCGTATGAAAAGTGTCCGGAAAATGCTAAGATTTTTGATTAGGAACCACAACAAGTAATAGAAAAATCTCTTATGGCTTTTTCAATGCAAATTTGTTTTGTTTGGAAAGATTTTTAAGCTCCTCCCATATCTGACGTCACACTTTTCTAGTCCATTACGATATGAAACTTCATACTTGTACTTGACCACATGCGACGTTGCCGAAGTTAAATAGGTTTTATGTTAAATAATTTTATACATAATAAATATAAAATTAAATTGTATAACTGTTTTATCAGACTTAAATTGTCGAAAAATTAATTTAAAGGCATCATGTATTATTATTATGGTACATAATCTTATAGATTTCGTAGTTCATAATTAGAGTTTTCGAAGTTGCAAACTTGATGCCTTATACATTGAGTAAATGGGAGCATTCCTCACCAGTGAACCTCCTTAAATTAAAATATTTGACAGTAACTTACAGTTAAGGTAATTTGACGTAGGTACCTAAATAGTCAAGTTACGAATTATTTTTAAAATGTTTATTAATTTATAAAAACAGGATGAAATAAAATGTAATACTATTATAGTTAATTATTATTTTTTCTACAGTATTTTCTTTTTAATGTACATTTTCTTTTAATTTAAAATAGTGTCTTTTTAATTGTAATATATCTATCTATGAGAGAGAGGGAGAGAGAGTTATTTATTTTATGGTCTGTGAGAGAGAGAAACATGCGTGTGTTGTGTCATAGTGTCGTGACAACTTTTGGTATAAATTTTTTTTGGCTAGCTCCTAGCGTCAGTCGTAACTGTTCGTAACGCGCGAAAGGGAACTTCGTTCCAAAAACTCAAAAAAATCATAAAAAATAGTATTCAGTATACTTCTATGTACGCTCCCGGATTTATGAATTTGTATGCGAAGGATTTAGCAAAATCCTTATGAGGTCGCTAAACAGGAATATCATATTCGTGTTCAGCGACCTCAAAAACCTCCTAGTACCGAGTGCACATTCATTTTGTATCTAATTTGCATTTGCACCAGGTGTCTCGGAGACCATCGCCATCATTATATTCGTATTCAGCGACCCAAAATAACCCCGCGTACCAAGTGTGCACTAATTTTGTATAGAACTTGCATAAAACCCCAGGAGAAGAGGTAAATACCATGCACCCTGGGCACCAAGTGCCGCAGAGAGTTTCGGTATCATCATATTCGTGTTCGGGGCCCCAAAAACCCCGAATACATAAATTGAACCCATTTTCAGCAATACTTACCGAGTTGTAATTTTTCTATCTATTGTCTGTTCGCTTTTCGAATGCAAAGTGCAATTTCCCATTTTTACATTATGAAAAATAGCGACAAATTTCCTGATACTCTAACAAATCCAATGCAAAAAACCGCATTCCGATCCATCTCACGTTACAAATTCCGGAGGTTTTACTGATTTAGTGCTTTATTTCCTAGACTATTCGTAAAAACTGTGTTTATGTAGCCAATAACCTCAAAAGCATAGTGCTGGATATACTGAAACCATTTGATGGTAGGTACTGTAGACTACAATACAGTACTCATTACTGAATATTATTATTAATACTAGCTGACCCGGCGGACTTCGTACCGCTTTTTTGGTTTTTTCAAATTTTCACGATTTTATTTTGTTTTCAATTATTTTTTTTATTTTATCGTTTTTATCATATTTTCTCGTAAGTTATCAGGTGTATACTATTTTATATTATTATATTTTGTAATTTATCGATTAAATATATTAGGTAGCAACTGCACACCTTACGTCATATTATTTAATTTAGCAACAATTGGTTGAAATATGTAAGATATAAACTGCGCTACCTTCCGGTGGCGTCATAAACCTTAAGTAAGAATTGCTCGTTTAAATATATGTGATATTAACTGCTCCATTTTACAGTGGCGCCATACTACTTTATTAAGTCGTAATTGCTAGTTTAAATATATAAGATAGTAACTGCGCCACCTTACGGTGGCCTACTCAGGGTTGGAACTTCATTACTGAACCTCTAGATGGCGTTGAAAAAGCTAGTTTTTGAGATTTTGTGCCAAACAATTTTTTTAGTTTTCGTATCCTATGTTACTTCTAATACCTCCAAGAATATGTGTACAAAGTTTCATGATGATCGGTTGAGTAGCTTTCGCGTGAAAGCGTAACAAACAAACTTACATTCACATTTATAATATTAGTAGGGATTATTAATATAAAATACTAAACTTAATATATTAACTTACGTCACAGAATTATAAAATATGTTGTCAAACACAATGTTATACGTCAGTATGATATTCAAAACATTAGTTTAGACTGTTTTTTGTATATCTATCTCTTTTCAATGTACTGAATGTTTAAACTGTATTCAAAGGACTTATAGTTATGACTAATAACATGTAGTAAATACTTCATCTTTGTTTTTACCGACCAATATACTCTATATGTGTTTCTGTCTCTCTCTTACTCACACCATTACATATGTAATGATTTTTCCCATTTAACTCTAAACAATCTTTTCCGCCGAGTGCACGAATAGAAGTATAACTTCAAAAAGATTATTTTATTAATTTTTGTAAACGTTCCTGAAGTAAACATGTCGGTGTGACTATAATTAGTTGTAAGTGTACATAATTTGCATTTACAGACCAGTTCATTATCAACAATACTTAACAGGCGAAAGTGGAGTCTTCGTTCTTGAGAAAATTGTTTACACAATTTAAGTGGCTGTGAGCATCGTGGGACATTGACACGAAGTGTTAAATGTCATTTTCACATTGTGTAAATACATTATTAGATTTGCGGAATTTTTTATGTCTACTTTCTTTGTTTGCACGATTCCTTTTTTTACTTTGTGGAAACTTATTAAAATTGCTAACGTTGAGTTATTGTATTTCTCTTTCTATTTTACTGATAAAAACGAATCAACGCGACACATTTTTTTTTAAATGGTCAAAGAAATATTAGTCGCTTTTACCCGCCATATCGCGTCAAAATGTAAATGAGAATAATGCCTGATCTTACTGCTATTGCATATTATATCTTAATAAACTTACCTGTCTCCTTTAATTAAACTATTGATTTTAGTCATGTACTAAATTTTGCATTTAGCAGAGGTAGATTCGTACATTTGATACGATCAACAAAAACGCACATTAAATTGTCCGAGCGCCTACCGCACTTCATGCCCCTGGGCCGCGTCTCATTTAGATGATGCACTTCCAGTTTAAGCTGAGATATGAGATCTATTTTACTTGGTTTATATTACGTGATTGACATAAAATTACATAACTTTTTTACTGGTTAACCGATTAATGAAAATAAAACACTATATTTTAAGTGGAGCACATCACAATGCATTCCTGCATCTTAATTGGTTAAGTCGGTTCTGAGATTAACGTTAACAAACATACAGACATAGATGCAGGGTTCTCTTGCGTAGATAAATGCCCACTATTATGTTTTTTTAAATATATCTATTTGCCATATGGAGAAATTGTAAGAAGTATCCTTGCAATCTCCACATAAGAAAAATAAGTTTTTTCTTCAGTATGTGTAACCGTAGGATACTGGTTCAAATCAATTTTTTTAAGCGGTTTCAAAAGTATTTTAAAATCAGCACTCACCACGAAATGTCAGTAGCTCTGCAACACCCAGTAACCAGCTAGCCGGCTGGCTGTTTCAGGAGAACAGGACAAGCGTATCTTAATTTCGTGTAAATCTTTTTAAGTTAAATCCGTTATCACTTATTCGTAATCATTACCTAAGCCGAGTTTATGCACTTTTATTATATTAGGAATAAGATGAAATACAAAGTTTCTGGAGTCAGAATTTTTGGTTGGATCTTAATTTTTGATTTTTTATTGACATTGATTAACAAAAACTTTTTTCTCATGGATACCGCAAACCATGATACGAGATAAAAAAAATGATAACCGAGTGTTTTAGTTAGTATAAATTAATCAAGTACCAATCCAACTGCGTTTTAAACTAATTTTAGAAACGCATGTTGAATAGAAATTCAACACCATATACAGACAGTAATTAGTTACAGTTTTATTATAAAGGTTGTAAGGTTGATTCAAATGTTTTAAAAGCGATACCTATTAAAAAAATGAATCAAAAACAAATTTCGTCTTAGCTTAATTCGGAGCGTTTTAAGGAGAATAAAACCGATTTTGGGTGTCTTTTTATAACTACAGATGAGACTTAGATCTACCATCATGATCCTAAACAAGAACGCTTACAGTGGACTGAAGCTGATTCTTTAGCTCCAAAAGAGGTGAAGTCAGAACTATCGACAAAAAAGGTTATGATGGCATAACCTATTAAGGAAACAATAATTTTTGATCAAGACCATGCACGTGCTCACACACGTTTGTTGAGCATGGCTAAATTGAACTTATTAAAGTACGAGTTGCTTGAACACTCACCGTATTCACCAGATTTTGCTCCCTCCGACTATTACCTGTAGAGCTTCCCGAAAATCATTAGGTACAGAGACGGTATAAAACTACTAAAGTATCATCGGAATAAGTGAGTTTAAACTAAGGGATATTATATTGAATATAAAAAAAAATCAATAAAAAATAAAGATTCTTTTAATTTGGCTTTCAAAACTTTTTAACCAACGTATATGTATAGAAGATGAAGACTAGCTAGCTATATTAGCCCTATAAAGCTGGCAGTAAAAAGTCGGCAGAAACCATCGAAATATGAGTGGGAATTTGTAGCTAAATAGTTGCTAAAATCACGATTTTGTAGCTCTATTCAGTTCCACAAAAAACAAATTACTGCTATCTTTACAACAAGCTAGCAGTAAAGTAACAGGACTGGCACAGAAAAAATGGACTAATGCGTGTTAATTTGTTGCTAATTTGTTGCTTAAAACCAGTGCAGAAAAAAATTTGAAAACCCCTAGAAATTGTTAATAATAACTACCAACCAGTATCCCTGCTATCGTGATATACAGTTTGTATTGACACATTGATGTTATGGATTTTGATGCTGGTCGCAGATGTCATCAGCAGAGCTCAGCGAGCCAGCAACAAAATAAAAATTAAAAATCGGCCCAATCGGATGACCGGTAATTAACTCCTAGTGTCCATGCTGTCGTGACACGCAGTTCTTATTGACAAAACTCTGTTACGGATTTTGTTGCAGGTTGTAAAAAGCATTAGCAGAGCCCAGAGCGCCAGCAACACAAAAAATTATAAATCGGCCCGTCCGGGTGACCATTAACTGACTCCTAGTGTCCATGCTATCGTGACACGCAGTTCTTATTGACAAAATTTTGTTATGAATTTTGTTACTGGTCGCAGATGTCATCAGCAGAGCCCAGAGAGCCAGTAACACAATAAAAATTAAAAATCGGCCCGCCCATGTGACCATGAACTGACTCCTAGTGTCCATGCTATCTTGACACGCAATTCTTATTGACAAAACTCTGTTATGGATTTTGACTCTAGGGGTTTTCAAATTTTTTCCTGCACTGGTTTTAAGCAAAAAATTCACACGCATTAGTAGTCCATTTTTTCTGGACCAGTCCTGTGATTTTACTGCTAGCTTGTTGTAAAGATAGCAGTAATTTATTTTTTGTGGAACTGAATAGAGCTACAAAATCGTGATTTTAGCAACTAATTAGCAACTATTTAGCTACAAATTCCCACTCATATTTCGATTGTTTATGCCGACTTTTCGCTGCCAGCTTGATAGAGCTAGCTATATTTGCGTTTCGCTAAGTTTTAAATTATTTACCAATTAACATATTTATGGTAATTCTGTTGTTCACATTAATTAACTTCAAATGGTATTCGAGATTCTCCGATGTAGATTTTACGTACGTGAACTGAAATTTTTTTGTATGTTAAAAATAATTAATTGGCTGTGTTCTTGACACTAGAGATCGAATTGTATTGTTTGTTTTAAAACCCGTTCTAATTTCGTAAGCATTTGTTTTTAAATACTTTTATAAATAGAATTCTTTTTATATGCAGATTATGCAAATGTTTCTAATTTGCATAAAAATCAAATTGGTTTATTTTTTTTATAATATTCATTATTCATTAATACTGTTTTTATTTTCTCCTTTCTGTTTTCACAAGAAATATTAATGAAGCATCATATTACATCTTTATCATATAAAGTTTTTATAATTTTTTTTTTAAATTTAATTTTATCTGTTTAAATGTGTCTTCCTTTTCTAAAAATGCTAGTATTACTTAAATACTCGTTCTTCTTCCTTACTTTATAATAAAAATCTTATATCATGATGTTTGTTTGAGTTAATCTTTGAAACCACTGAACCGATTTTACTGAAATTTTGTAAATTGTGTTATTTGTTCTAAATTAAAAGATAGAATGTTTTGTCTCGATTACTAAGTGTAATTTTTAACTTCCCGCTAAAAAAAATTAATTTTTTTTTTAAATCGGGAAGTTATTGGTTTCACCCCGTTTTTCGAAAATCGAGTTTTCGTCGGATTTCAATGTTTTGAGGTCTTAGGAACCTCCCCTGACTATTTTTACGAGGGTGTCTGTATGTCTGTATGTACGTGTGGATGTGTGTGTGTGTGTGTGTGTGTGTGTGTGTGTGTGTGTGTGTGTGTGTGTGTGTGTGTGTGTGTGTGTGTGTGTGTGTGTGTGTGTGTGTGTGTGTGTGTGTGTGTGTGTGTGTGTGTGTGTGTGTGTGTGTGTGTGTGTGTGTGTGTGTGTGTGTGTGTGTGTGTGTGTGTGTGTGTGTGTGTGTGTGTGTGTGTGTGTGTGTGTGTGTGTGTGTGTGTGTGTGTGTGTGTGTGTGTGTGTGTGTGTGTGTGTGTGTGTGTGTGTGTGTGTGTGTGTGTGTGTGTGTGTGTGTGTGTGTGTGTGTGTGTGTGTGTGTGTGTGTGTGTGTGTGTGTGTGTGTGTGTGTGTGTGTGTGTGTGTGTGTGTGTGTGTGTGTGTGTGTGTGTGTGTGTGTGTGTGTGTGTGTGTGTGTGTGTGTGTGTGTGTGTGTGTGTGTGTGTGTGTGTGTGTGTGTGTGTGTGTGTGTGTGTGTGTGTGTGTGTGTGTGTGTGTGTGTGTGTGTGTGTGTGTGTGTGTGTGTGTGTGTGTGTGTGTGTGTGTGTGTGTGTGTTGTGTGTGTGTGTGTGTTGTGTGTGTGTGTGTGTGTGTGTGTGTGTGTGTGTGTGTGTGTGTGTGTGTGTGTGTGTGTGTGTGTGTGTGTGTGTGTGTGTGTGTGTGTGTGTGTGTGTGTGTGTGTGTGTGTGTGTGTGTGTGTGTGTGTGTGTGTGTGTGTGTGTGTGTGTGTGTGTGTGTGTGTGTGTGTGTGTGTGTGTGTGTGTGTGTGTGTGTGTGTGTGTGTGTGTGTGTGTGTGTGTGTGTGTGTGTGTGTGTGTGTGTGTGTGTGTGTGTGTGTGTGTGTGTGTGTGTGTGTGTGTGTGTGTGTGTGTGTGTGTGTGTGTGTGTGTGTGTGTGTGTGTGTGTGTGTGTGTGTGTGTGTGTGTGTGTGTGTGTGTGTGTGTGTGTGTGTGTGTGTGTGTGTGTGTGTGTGTGTGTGTGTGTGTGTGTGTGTGTGTGTGTGTGTGTGTGTGTGTGTGTGTGTGTGTGTGTGTGTGTGTGTGTGTGTGTGTGTGTGTGTGTGTGTGTGTGTGTGTGTGTGTGTGTGTGTGTGTGTGTGTGTGTGTGTGTGTGTGTGTGTGTGTGTGTGTGTGTGTGTGTGTGTGTGTGTGTGTGTGTGTGTGTGTGTGTGTGTGTGTGTGTGTGTGTGTGTGTGTGTGTGTGTGTGTGTGTGTGTGTGTGTGTGTGTGTGTGTGTGTGTGTGTGTGTGTGTGTGTGTGTGTGTGTGTGTGTGTGTGTGTGTGTGTGTGTGTGTGTGTGTGTGTGTGTGTGTGTGTGTGTGTGTGTGTGTGTGTGTGTGTGTGTGTGTGTGTGTGTGTGTGTGTGTGTGTGTGTGTGTGTGTGTGTGTGTGTGTGTGTGTGTGTGTGTGTGTGTGTGTGTGTGTGTGTGTGTGTGTGTGTGTGTGTGTGTGTGTGTGTGTGTGTGTGTGTGTGTGTGTGTGTGTGTGTGTGTGTGTGTGTGTGTGTGTGTGTGTGTGTGTGTGTGTGTGTGTGTGTGTGTGTGTGTGTGTGTGTGTGTGTGTGTGTGTGTGTGTGTGTGTGTGTGTGTGTGTGTGTGTGTGTGTGTGTGTGTGTGTGTGTGTGTGTGTGTGTGTGTGTGTGTGTGTGTGTGTGTGTGTGTGTGTGTGTGTGTGTGTGTGTGTGTGTGTGTGTGTGTGTGTGTGTGTGTGTGTGTGTGTGTGTGTGTGTGTGTGTGTGTGTGTGTGTGTGTGTGTGTGTGTGTGTGTGTGTGTGTGTGTGTGTGTGTGTGTGTGTGTGTGTGTGGATGTATGTAAACCTCTTATAACTTTTGAACAGCTTGACCGATCGAAATGAAATAAAAAGCCTTCCAAAGAGTTCCATCTAGCTTAGATTCCCTGTAAGTTTGAACGGATTCGAGCCGGTAGATTTCGAGAAATTTCAAAATAACCGAAAAAAACAATTGGTAAAAATGATGTTTTTTGGGCATATCTTTTTGGCTATTGCATCGATCAATATCATAAGCTAATCAGCTCTTAAGCTTAAAAAGCCACGTCGAATGCCGTTTTGCAAATTAAAATCGGTTGATTCGTTCGTAAGATATTGTTGTCGAAAAATATCAAAAAAAGTGTTTTTTTTTTCAATAACTTAGAGATTTTTTAACTAACCGATTTTGCACTCCCAATAACGTTTTTAGGTCTCAAAAAACTGCGTCGAATGCCATCTTGAACATCAAAATCGAATAAGGCGTTAAAAAGTTATGGCCTTTTAAACATTTCAAAAAAAGTCAAAAACGTCAAAATACGTCACGTTACTATAGCTTTGCGGTTAAAACTAGCGGGAAGTTGCAAGGATGGCCTTTAAGGTCAACCTCTTTTCAAATTTTTTTTATTGTGAATGTAAGGTTTTATGGTTCAAGGGTATAATTCACGTCTAAGTTCTACGTGTTTTCAATAGATGGCGGTGAGAGTTATACTATTTTCGTTGCTGTGTATTATTTTGCATTGTAGCATACAAAATAATTATAATACGTGATTGTCAGTGTATAATTTTTATGAAATGTTATACATTTGTCACACTTACATTAATCTATTTTCCTTGATGTGTTTAGCATTTATGTGCACACAATTAAATTCAATAAAATATTTTAATTTAATAAGATATCGATAAGCTTCTTAGTAATACGCTGTGAAGAAAATCTAACCTCAATAATCAATGTTTATAAACTCCTAGTAAACAGCTGGACCATTGCGATAAAAAAAAACTATATGTGTCGCATTCACTCGAGGATTTAAACATTTTTTAGATTTATTGTTTGGTCCTCTATAAAATGTTTTTTTAATTAATTTTTAAAGTGACAAAAATTTGTAAAGTGACATTTATTGTTTATTTCTACGAATTCCCAATAGACGGCGGTGTGAAATAATTGTTATAACTCTCTAACAACGGTTAACATTCAGGTTGGGTAGACACTTTCTAGATAGCGTTGTGTTTTGATTTCTATATTATATAGGCTGCGGTAAATCCCATTAGATGTTGTTGTGTTTTTATTAATAAATAAATAGAAAAACGAGAATCCAAAGTCAAAAAAAGTTGCTGAAAAAGAAAAGACTTACTAAGTACTATGACGCCACGGTGAGGTGGTGCAGTTAATATCTCATATATTTAACGCCACCGTAAGGTGGCGCAGTTGATATCTCATGTATTTAAACGAGCAAGTCTTACTAAATTAAGTACTATGACGCTGCCGTAAGGTGGCGCAGTTTATGTCTAATATACTTGATTGATAATTTACAAAATACATCGAAACAGTTACTAAAAAGCGTGCAAGTCGGACTTGCCCATGAATGTTTCCGTAGCAGCAAGTAAAATTATAAAAGTTCTTGTAGTTCGTTGTAACTTTGATTAATCTTTAAAAAAAAAACTTTCAAACCAATTTTGGGTGAAAGTTTACATGGTAATGTACATCATATGTTTTTTTTAGTTTTAAGATTCTCTTATTCCACAAGTTACAGGGGGGACACACATTTCACCACTTTGGAAGTATCTCTCGCGCAATATATTCAGTTTAGAAAAAAATGATATTAAAAACCCAAAAATCATTTTTAAAGACCTATCCATAGATACTCCACACGTTTGTGTATAGTTCTTAAAGTTTCGGAAAAAGTGGATGTGAGATAAGGACGGACCTACAGACAGACAGACATGACGATTCTATAAGGGTTTTGTTTTTTGCCATTTGGCTACGAAACCCTAAAAATCGGAAAACTAACAAGAAAATATAATGAAAACGACAAAACATAAAAACATTGAAAACATTAAAAAAAGAAACAAAACAAAATCGTAAAAACAAAAAATAAGAAAAAATTATTGTGTTAGGCGGCACGATGTCTGCCAGGTAAGCTAATAAATATTTAAATAAATTGTTATTAACAGTGTAATTATTATTAATATCATTTTTAATTAAGAAAAGTAGATCTAACAAAAACAATGCCAAACTATTTCTTTGTATTGTGGTTAAACTGGTTAAAGTAAAGTTGGTTAATCATTTACAGACAAATAATTTTCAATAATCCCTACTAACAATACGGTGGGTTTACCTTTCCGATAAAAGATATTAGCGATTGATTGTCCACTATTGAAAGCGTTAAAGGGGCTTTATGATTGAATATGTTCCATTGACCCCAATATTTAAAAAAAAAACTGCGTTTTTAGATAGATAGATAGATAGTTTATTTACAGAAATCTCCATTATAAGTAAGAACACATTATGAAATACAAGATACAAAAATACAAAAATATAGCAATAAAATTTACAAATATAAAATAACAGTATAAAAATAATATGAAAATGTATAATGTATAGAGGAACTTTTAAATAAGTTTATGTAAGATACTTTTAAATGTTCAAAGTAAAAGACCATATGGATCAATATCATGATTATTAATGAATTGAGCAGCTTTAATTAAAGGATTATTGCATAAGTAATTAGTTTTATAAGTTGGTATATTATATAAAGTTTTTAGTCTTGTTGACTTTTTAGGAATATTTATTTCAATTTTAGACAGAATATTTGGACAATCTATTAATCAATTTACAATTTTGTAGAATAGTACTAAATTGGAATAAGTTCTGCGCCAATCCAGCGAAATTAAGTTTATTTGACTTTTAATCAATTGATAATGATATCTAAAATTTATTCTTGGGATCATTAATTTATATCCAGCAAATCTTAAAAACGTATTCTGAATCTTTTCTAATTGGTATACGTTTTTGTATGTATATGGTGACCAAATCATACAATTATACTCAAGAATAGAACGTACAAGAGAAATGAAAACGGTTTTTGTAGTGTTAATATTAAAGTTATTACAATTCCTTAAAACAAATCCTAACGTTTTAGTTGCCTTAATTGTTATGGAATTAATATGATTATCAAACGATAATTTACTATCTAAAACGACTCCTAAATCTTTTATTGATTCGGTTTTTATCAAATTGGTATTATTGAAACAATATTGATATTTGATTGGAGTAAGTTTTCTATGAAAAGTTATTTGAAAGGATTTATTAAAATTTAATTCAAGTAAATTAGTAACGCACCAATCACAAAATTTGTTTAATACATCTTGAAAAGTAAAACAATCCAATTCCGACTTAACAGTTTTAAAAATTTTAATATCATCTGCATACATTAAATATTTACAATTAATTAAAACCGATTTAACATCAATAATGAAAAGATTAAAGAGTAGTGGTGCAATGTGCGTACCTTGCGGCACACCAGAAGTAACCGGAATTGGATTCGAAACAAATTGACCAATTTTAACAAACTGAGTTCGTCCACTTAAAAAACTATCTAACCAAATCAACAAGTTATTGTGAAAACCCAAGGCACTAAGTTTAGCGAGTAAAATTTGATGATTAACTCGATCGAAAGCTTTTGAGAAATCTGCATAAATTGAATCAATTTGGTGTTTGTTTTCAAATGCTTCTAAGATTTCTAGCTGATACGTTAACAGGTTGGTTGTAGATGATTTGTTTTTGCAGAATCCAAATTGATTTTCGTCGAATAAAGGTTTGCACATCCATTGTAATTTATCGGTTATAATATTATCTAGTAACTTTGGGATTGTCGATTGCTGACAAACTCCGCGATAGCAGTTAATATCTTTTTTATCTCCAGATTTAAATATTGGAACAACATAGCTTTGTTTCCATATTAGTGGCATTACACCATGCTGAATGGATTTATTAAAAAGGATGTGCAAGGGCTTAGACAACGTAAAGATGCAGTTTTTTAATAAGTTATTAGGAATTAGATCTGGTCCAGATTTATTATTAGAAGGTAAAGTCTCAATTTTGGCAAAAACAGTTGATAATTCTATATTATTGATGTTAATATTAGGTGTGTGCTGAAAATTAACGGTAGAAGTAGAGCAGGTCTTATCTGAATACACAGATGAGAAAAAAACCGCAAAAGCATCCGCTATTGATTGGCCGTCATTATATCTTTCTTCCCCAGAATACATTTCTTTTGGTAGTTCATTATCTTTTTTAAGTGAATTTAAATATTTCCAAAAAGATTTAGGGTTAATTTGTAACTTCAATTTAGTACTATGTAAGTATCTATCATAACATAACTTGGATAACTCTTTACACTGTGAGCGCAACGTTGCAAATTAAGATCTTTGTGAAAACATCTTCTTTAAAATGGCTCAAAAACTATGCACTTTTCGTGTATACACTTCCACAGAAAGAGTGTAGACAATAAAATTTCCAAATAAAACGGCACCTTCTAAATAAAAAAAAAATGTATTTTTCATGAAAATATCTTAAAAAAACAAAAAAAAATCGATTTTTAGGTACAAAAAAAAATTGCTGACGTTTAAACAGACAAAATACCGTTTTGTAAAAGCCTCTGCATTTTATAGTAACCAAGATATAAATTTTTAAAGTTCCCTATTTTTAGCTTTTTTTGCTAATTTTCACATTTTTTTTTTATTTTGCTCGTCAACTTTTTTTTGAGTGATCTTAGATTTATATAAACAAATCAAATAAAAGTCCCTTTAACATGGTCACTGGTAAAAGTATGTGCGAATAATAGAAAGTAAGTTACAGCATTTTGAAATTTTTTACTTTGAAAACTGAATGTTTTGGATTTTTTCATGTCTTTTTTTAATTTCGTGTTTTAACTATTTTCTACGTACACTTAGGTATAGCCATTGCTTCACAAAAAATAGCCATTTTTAACCTGTTAAAATGACGTTTTCTAAACAGCTGTATTTTTATTAACCGAGATTCGCTTTATTTATCTTTCGTTTTTTGCTAGTTTTTACTATTGTTTCGTAACTTTTTTCTGATCGTTTTTAGGTATATACAATGCTGTGGAGGAGAAATAAAAGCATATTTTATACCCTTTACAATGGGCACTGGTAGAAATCTGTACGACCAATAGTTAGAAAATTACCGCGTTTTAAAGCTAGTACATTTTATTGATTTTTTACAATTTTTACTTGTTTTTTAATTTATTTTATTTTATAACATTTTTGTTCATGTCTACAATCTTTCTGTATGCGAATGTATGCACGAAAAGTGTAATTTTAAAAAATGTAAAATGGTGTTTTCACATAGCTCTCAACAACTCATGGTAGCACTCCGTGGTTTTTTCATATTTTGGTGGTCAATTGAACATATTCAATCATAAAATCCCTTTAACGCTGGAGTTCCTTTCAACCCTGTTATTTTTGACATACCTAATCAATAACCTATAGAAGCAACTTCATGATTTCCACCAATTTGTAATCCATTTGCTGAGACTAAAGTTATGGTAATATCCCCGAATTCTTTTTAACTGCTACGATTTTTCTTGAACTTGAGGATTACGCTTATTTTACTCTCCACTTCAAAAGTTATATATTCTCTTCGTAAACTTTTTAGTCCTTAGAGGTGAAACCAATCCCTTATTGAAAAAAATGAATAAAAAAGCAGATTTAGTCATTTTATAAATTCATATAAATCTCTTAAAAACCAACACTTTAAATGAAAATAGTATATTTTTTAGCATTTTTTAATGTTTTGCAATATATTTGTGTAAAATAACTGTTTTGCTGATAAAATATTTTTTTAATAATTGTTACTTGTTATCTCTTAAAAACACGCTCATTATAAGATTTTAATGACTTGAAACATTTTAATATTGCATTCATGTTAAGCGATGTCAAGATTTTTGAGTAATTGTAACATTCTAACGTTTTTGTCATGGATATTAATTGCTTAAGGTTCACTTATGCGAACAGCACTCATTTGGTTAGTGGAGGGCGAGTCGTGGGAACGTTCGATTAAAAAAAGAGGTTAAAGAGTCTTTCGGATCACCTGGGCCCAGTGGGTTGCTAATAAAAGACCAATAAAAGAGACCTTTTCGCCAACCCTAACCGCATGTGGTTGTATGCACTCTCGATTTTACAATCTATTGTAATAAAATTTAACAAATAAATGTCTTTAATTTTTTATAAATAAAAATAAATAAATATCAGAAACGTAAAGATAATTTTTTTCTGATTTCAACCATATATAATACTTACGCAAAATTTCGTAGTTTACAGATATGACACCAAAATATTCTAAATTACACTGAGAAACAAACAACACCCAATATAACATAAAATACCTTTAGCGCCTGTATCTAACTGGACTTGTCAATAAATATTAATACTATTAATATTAATAGTCATAAATATACCCATTACCAACATGCAAAAAGAAATCAAAATATTATTTTCAAAACCTCATTCTGAGATTATCTCTTGTAATACAGCTACAACATTCTTCGACAAAGCAATAAATTCCAGTATCTCCATTACTGGCGTCACTAGCGAGCGATGTTTTTTTAAGATATTCTCTAATCTACATTTTTCTGAACCACTAATTTAGCAATGTCAGTTTTATAATATCTTAAAAATATCTTCTCTATAAACAAAAAGTGTCAGCAAAAACATGAGATTATTGGTTGAAATGTTTTTGCAAAGCTTAAGAAAATTAATCGTTGTTTTGATTACACAGAATGTAAACTATGTAACTATTTGAATAACATAATACTATGGCCGACTTTTAATTGTAAAAATGAAAATTTTTCATAATTATTACATCTGGTGCATATTTAAAGGACGTAAAAACAATGAAAATGATAATTAAAATCCGACTAATAATTTTTGCGTCACATCAGAACTAGCAGACAAAAAGAAATGCAAAAAAAATGCTGAAAAAAGTTCGTGTTTAACGGATATCCAATTATTTTTTATCAGCAACATTAAAAACCTTTAAACAACTTTCGGGATCAACTTTTTTTTGGGTTACACTGTAACCTTTTTTAGAAAGTTTTTTATATTTTCGCCGTGTTCTGTGTCTCTGTGTCATTCCGTGGAATTTGCAATCGAATTTAAACCTATTTCCAGAGTACCTAGAGCTCTGAAATTTTCAGGATAGCTAAGAACTGGATGACAATGCATGTTTCAAGTGTGTTTAGGCATATACACAGATTTCGAAATTTATACTGAATTGTTATTAAATTAAATATGTATACATATTATCATTTTGAAAGACTTCATATAAGTTTGCGGTGGCCTATTTGGCTAAGGGGTGAAGCGGTAGATTGTGACAATTCTGTTGGGTTATTGTAATAGGATCGAACTCGCGAGAGAGAAGTTTTTTTCTTTTTTTTTTTTTTGTTTATACATGTGAAAACAGTAATTATTATTTTAACTGGTAATAAAATAAACTGTTTTAGAAAGTTTTTAGATACAACTACCCTTGATTTTGTTAACAAGGAAACAATCTTCTCTATGATCAATCACAGCGTTGTATGACTTAATCTTTTTACAATGTCAGGAATGCTGTGCATTGTTGAGATGACACAAAATATGACCTATAAATCAGTAAAAAACTTTCTATTATAAAAAGTTCTTTTTGTAAATTGTGCTTATTTATGGATGTTATTTGCTTGATATTTCACTTATGCAAACGATACTTAGTTGTTTTGAAGAAGAGCCAGTCAAGCTAGATAAAAAAAATGTTATTTATTTTTTTTAATATAAAGTTACAAACAAATAGTAATCGGTACAACACTCCGTAGTGAGAAATGAAAATATCTAGTCAAAATTATAGAATGTTTATTCAGTTGCAGAAAAAATAAAAATAAACATAAAAACATAAAAACAGATTTCACTATAAAAAAAAGAGTGTGCGTGTAACCTTTACGCGCGGTTGAAGTAAAACTTATTTGACGTCCGTATCATCGCAAAATAAATTCAAATTCAAAATATGTTTATTAACAAGTAGCTACAGGTTTTTGATTTTTTCGTTTATTATTATTATTTATTGATGAAAGAGTAAAATATTCTTGAGAATCCGCCATTTTATTCAAGTGACAACTATTTTGTTTTGTAATTTATCTAAAATTCATTAATTTCACTTTCACGTTTTAAAAATTTTTGACAGAAATTAACGGTTAGGTTAGGTTAGCTAATTAAAAGTTTTGACGTACGTATCGCAAGAAAGTCAGTAGAAACATAAAGAACTGTGTGTGTGAAAATCATGAGAAATCTGATAATTTATTCCGTATTTTAAATGTTAACTGTCAATCAATTTCTAACAATACTAATAGAATAGACCTAATCTTAAAGCAATATGGACCAGACACATTATGTCTTATCCGAAACAATAATGACAATATCGCCTACATACGATTTAATAATTACTCTGTTACTGTTACTTCAATAGAACTAATAAATCACATAGCGGTGTACTAATTTTGACAAAATCTTTCATAGAAATTAAGAAACACGATTTTTTGACTAATTTATCACTTGAAGTAGATATTGAAATCTCCAGTATCTCTTTTAAAATACTTCAAACCACCTTTGTTGTATATTAAATATTTATAGATCCCCATCTGGAAATTTCAATACATTTATAGATAGACTCTATAGTGCATTAATTTTCTGTACAAATAACTTTATATCTTTTATTCTTTGTAGAGATTTAGAATATTAATTTTTTAAACGATTCACAGGAAAATAAAATGTATGCATATAGAGTACTCACTCATTTTCATTCAATATTTTTTCATCACTTTCTTCATTAATAAATCCACTTTGTTTATTCATATTTAAAACAAACACTTTATACACAAATTTTAGGCGTACAACTATTCACCAACAATGTATTTTGGTTGACAAGCTGTCAATTTGACAGGTCAGCAAAATATGTATATTATGTTGCCTATATTTACAATAACAGATTTAACTTTTATTTAATATAGTTGGTGAAATCGTGTTAGGTTTTTTGTATGTATCAGCTTTTTTGCGTTACATTAGAATATGACGTCACGTCCGTTAGAATTACTGAGTTACCCCTAGTCGCGCCTAAAGAACAAATACATAAAACATTAATATTAAGTGAATCACAAAATACAGTTCTATACACGTTTAAAGATAACAATACAAAAAATAAATACAATTACTACTATAATGAAAAACAGATTGTTTAAAAATAGAGACGGCACTGTAAAAGATTATTTCAAGCAGGCATACTGGTAAAAACACTGTATAAAATAAAACAAAATTCAAAATTTTCAAAAAAATAAAGATACATCATTCCACGTCTAAAAATATCTACTGTTTTTTATTTATTCACGTTGGTATTGGTTTTTATCATGTAAGTGTTTGAAAATTAGTAAGTCACTGCAAGTCAAAAACTTACAAGCTTGAGACAACAAACAGGATAAATTTAATTGTTAATTATATTAAAAAATTTCAAAATGCCAAAAAAATTGTGTGGGCTCAAAAAAATGTAAACAGAGATTCGACTACATGTTTAGAAAAGCCCAGAAAATTTCAGAAGATAGATATTTCAATTCAATATATAATTTTAATTGTTACGTAAAATACACTTTTACATTTTTAAACATTCAAAGTACTTATTATTTATTTAAAAAACTAACCTCAAAATCATTATTTTACAATGTAGCCAAATTATCAAGAATTAAAAATGTTTTGAGAACAAGTTATAATGGTGTCGTAGGACACCAGGTAGGAACTAAGTTCCTTTGGCTAATGTAGAATCGACACTACTCGCTTGTGTATACGACTATAGCGCCTGCGCACGTCTCATTTAACGGTTTTATTCCCTATCTCCTCCAAGCCTTGAATGTTACTACGTTATAGATTAATAATTACATTTCTTTTGGTTGCACATATTTTCATAATTTGTACTTTTCGTCTGGGTTGCTTATATATCAATAAATTCTCTAAATATATAATTTTTATAATGATAATGATCGGAATAACATAATTGAATTAATTTTATTTAAAATAATATTTATAGTTTTTTAAGAGGAACAGGAAAACAAAGTATTTTTCAAAACGAAGCGTGTATTAAAAATTTTTTTAAATTTGTTAGCTGAGCGCTTTCGGCCTACAAACCGGCCATCTTCAGAGCTAAAACTAATTGACATATTGAAAAACAAATTTTTTACTAAAATTAAAAATATATAACTTACGTCAAGGTAAATCAATACCCCAGGGGAGAAAATGAAAATAGGACTGTACAGTCAACCAAAAATAACCATCTCACAGGAACTACCATGGAGTGGTCGATAAAACAACATCAAACATATAAAAGGTTAAACTTCCAGGCTCTTTGAAGAAAAGGATGGAAGGGAAATTAAAATTCATATTACAACAGTCAGCGAAGTAACTACAAGAAAATTATTTATAATTAAAAACTACTCCAATGCCTTTTGCGAAATTCCTTATGCACTTGATGTGGCTATTTTCTATTTTAGACGCTTCACAGTAAGTTTTAACTTATTTGTTCTTTCTTTTTTAATTATAAATAATTTTCTTGTAGTTACTTCGCTGACTGTTGTAATATGAATTTTAATTTCCCTTCCATCCTTTTCTTCAAAGAGCCTGGAAGTTTAACCTTTTATATGTTTGATGTTGTTTTATCGACCACTCCATGGTAGTTCCTGTGAGATGGTTATTTTTGGTTGACTGTACAGTCCTATTTTCATTTTCTCCCCTGGGGTATTGATTTACCTTGACGTAAGTTATATATTTTTAATTTTAGTAAAAAATTTGTTTTTCAATATGTCAATTAGTTTTAGCTCTGAAGATGGCCGGTTTGTAGGCCGAAAGCGCTCAGCTAACAAATTTAAAAAAATTTTTAATACACGCTTCGTTTTGAAAAATACTTTGTTTTCCTGTTCCTCTTACTTCAGTAAGCGTGTACAAGTCTTACAGTCTATTTCATTGTTATTACACAGTATGGTGCCTGACTTAAATCGATACCTTAGACTGTCCAGAAGGAGAGAATTGATTAACATAGATATCTGGTTTTTACATCAATGCATCAAACACAAAGTGACTCCATCTTTCGCTGTTTTGAAATTGAAGAAAGAAGTGTCCAGGACCTTTCAATTTGAAATGGAAAAGAAAATTATTAGGAAAGAAATTTGCTCTCACTATGCACATTTAGACCAACTCAATTTTGAAATGAAGATATTATACGATCATTTACTTCAAACTGTTTCTTTTGAGAGACTACAAGGTACTTTGAACAATCATTATTATTCTCTAAATCATATTAAATCTAATAAATTTAACTTAGTTCAAAAGAAATTAAATAATTTGATCAAAATTAAGAATAGGTTCCTTAAGAACAATTATAATAAACCTTTTGTTGCTAGTTCGTTTAAATTTCATGATCGAACTGTCAATCTTTCTAATTGTATGTTCACCACCGATGAATTGCGGTTTTTGGACAATGGCCTCAAGTTTTCTGTTTTTTCTGACTTAAGCATTAAGAATGTTGAAGTTTTTTCTGTTGACATTGATTCCTTATTGACGGGTTTGAATTTAGATCTCAACACCTTAAACCTTATTAAGAATTGTTGTCTTGTCTCCATTAAAAAAGATCTTCTTTCTTACAAAAATAGATCCAATAATCTTCACTCCAATTTCTTTCGTAAACAAAAACAATTAGTAAAATCAATTTCTTCTAAAATTAAAGACTTTGATTTGGTTCTTACTAAAGCTGATAAGGGCAATGCCTTGATTATTTTAAATAAATCCGACTACATCAAAAAAACTGAAGAATTTTTGAGTTCTAATGATTTTACTGTTGTTTCTGGTAGAAAAAATCCATTTAATAAAATAGTTTCTGATATCAAAAACATTCTTAAAGCTAATAAAAACATTTTTGATGAATTAAATCTTAATTTCAATAAATTTATTTTATCCAATCCTTACTTGCCCAGACTTTATGGCCTTCCAAAAATTCACAAACCTGATTGCCCCATGCGACCTGTCGTTAGTTTTTTCAACACCCCTGTTTCTTTATTAGCTAAATTTGTTAACAATTTATTAACCGATTTACTAGGATATACCCCTTCTCATACTATTAAAAATTCTTTACATTTGATAGATAAGATCAAAAATTGTCAACTCCCTAATGAATTTTTAATGGTTTCTTTCGATGTTAGTAATCTTTTTACCAATGTTCCTAGAGATGAAACTATCCCAATTGTTATCAAATTATTACTAGAAAAAAGGATTTCTGATAATAAGATCACTCAAATTGTTAACTTACTTAGTTTTTGTTTAAAACAGGATTTTTTCACTTTTAATAACATTTTATATCAACAACCTCATGGTTTAGCAATGGGTAACCCCTTGTCCCCTTTTTTAGCTGACCTTTTTTTGGATAATTTAGAAAACAAGGATATTTTTAATAATAACAACAAAAATTCTAATTTTAAAAAAATTTTATTTTGGGAAAGATATGTAGATGACGTTTTGGCTTTCATTTCTGGTTCAGACCTAGATGCTAATTTGATCCTTTCTGATTTAAATAAGTTACACCCTTCCATCGTCTTCACTTTAGAAATCGAAACAGATAAAGCTATTAATTTTCTTGACCTTACCATCTCGAGGACTAACAATCAAGTTTTTTTCTCCATCTTTAGAAAACCTACACAGACGGACCATTTAATTCCAGCCAATTCTAATCACCCTTTTCAACATAAAATGGCTTCTTTCAATTGTTACGTTCATAGGTTACTTAAAATTCCTCTTTTACCTGAAGAATATAAAAAAGAAGTTCATATCTTAAAAACTCTTGCAGTTAGGAATGGTTATTCTGATCAGCTAATTGATAGTTTAATTAAAAAAACTAAATTCAGATTTAGGAGAAATTTAGCTTATAGTCATAATACTGACTGTTCTATTAAAATTTATAGATCTTTACCTTACTTGGGAACAATTTCAGATAATATTTCAAAAATTTTAACTTCATATATTCCTAATTTAATTATTTCCTATAAGAGTGTCAACAGTTTAAAATCTTTATTTGTTAAATCCAAAGATGCTATTTCTTTTTTAAATAAAAGTGGGATTTATAGAATTCACTGTGGTGATTGTCCTACTTCTTATGTTGGTCAAACGACTAGGGCTCTTTCGACTAGAATTAAAGAACACTTAGACAGACCTAGTTCTTCTACTTTTGGTCATCACATTGCTTTTAATAATCACAAATTTTCTCCTAATTCTAACAGTAAACTTCTACACAATATTGCTGTCAAAAACTACATGAGAACTAATTTGTTGGAAGATTTAGAGATTTGTAGAGAAATGGTTTCTAATCCTGAATTCTGTGTTAACACTCAAATTAATCTTAATTGTAAATTTAAACCATTGTTCAAAGGACTTTGTAGCTCCAACTTTGATTAACTAATACTTAGTTTGTTTAAACTTATTTTTAGTGAAAGTTTATTTGTTAGGAAATATGCTATTTATTGTTGTTTAAAGTTATTTTCACTTAATAATTCTATATCACTTTTAAATTGCATATTTCTACGCTGTTTTTTAAAACTTGTTTACATCTTAAAAGTACTTTCACTTTTGTCATTCTTCTTTTCTGTCAACTCAGTAGATTGTCAAATTCTTCTTTTCTATCTTTACTTTATCAGCCAACCTTATTCAGCCAAGTTTCTAGTTATCAGTTGTTGGTAATATTCACCATGTTTTGACGTCACTTCCACTTCCTCCCTCTCAAGTACGAGTTTACTTGCCTTACAATGTTCCTCCATATTTTCTTATTAACATGGACCATCGGTTTCTATTTTGGACTTAGTGATGTTAAACCTAGTAGCCGACCACAATTACATCTTTTTACTCATGAAGAGGCTTCAACTACTCCAATGCCTTTTGCGAAATTCCTTATGCACTTGATGTGGCTATTTTCTATTTTAGACGCTTCACAGTAAGTTTTAACTTATTTGTTCTTTCTTTTTTAATTATAAATAATTTTCTTGTAGTTACTTCGCTGACTGTTGTAATATGAATTTTAATTTCCCTTCCATCCTTTTCTTCAAAGAGCCTGGAAGTTTAACCTTTTATATGTTTGATGTTGTTTTATCGACCACTCCATGGTAGTTCCTGTGAGATGGTTATTTTTGGTTGACTGTACAGTCCTATTTTCATTTTCTCCCCTGGGGTATTGATTTACCTTGACGTAAGTTATATATTTTTAATTTTAGTAAAAAATTTGTTTTTCAATATGTCAATTAGTTTTAGCTCTGAAGATGGCCGGTTTGTAGGCCGAAAGCGCTCAGCTAACAAATTTAAAAAAAAAAAAAATTTTTAATACACGCTTCGTTTTGAAAAATACTTTGTTTTCCTGTTCCTCTTACTTCAGTAAGCGTGTACAAGTCTTACAGTCTATTTCATTTTCATTATAGTTTTTTGTTTAACACTGGAAAAAAACTAAAAAAAAATACAATCCCGCGTATTCGATCCTCCAACGATATCCAATCGTGAAGAGTTATCATATGCTAGTCAAATCATTTTTATGTATTTACTGCATAAATTTTGATCATATTAATAATAATAATTTATTATAAATTTTGAGATTATCATTAGTAACAGGTGTAAATAATCCAATTAAATAAAATATCACAACATAATTTACACATTTTACATTTAAAAACCAATGATTTTCATTAATTTATAGGACATCACAAAAGTTGACATCGTTAGATATTTCTATATTGTTTACAATGTTTATATTATATTATTAAACTTACCTTACGTTAGGAGATTCTGTAATAAGAAGATCATCTTTTGCTTGATTCATTATAACTATTATATTTTTTGTAAACACTTTCAAGAAAGTTTCGGTGACAGTTAAAAATTATATCATAACTGTCAACATTATGTCTATCGTATACTGAACACTGAGTAGAGGCTAGCGTTGTGTGGAGGCTAGCCATAACCTGCCTACTAGATATAGTGGCACTATTACAAGCGTTACGGTTTTATTGTTACGGTTTTTACTATTACATATTTTTTAGTTCGGTCACGCAGCAAAATCCCTATCCTTTTTTTAATTAAAATACAATTTGATGGGACATGGATGAATAAATTGATATTTCATTCTCTCATACACATCTCATCAAATTACATTTTAATTTAAATGTCAAGAAAAGTTTCAACCAATAGAAAAAATAAATGCTCTCTCTTATGATAACGCCCTATGTCACACTTTGCCTTCTGTAACAGAATTTTTTTTATTTTAAAGTCATTCATTTTTAACCACAGTCTCTGTGATTTTTTACTAAACCGAAAAAAGTTCTTAAAGAACGTCATTTCGGAACTTTAGAAAACATTCTAAAAAGTGTAACAGTCATGCTTAAAACCATATCTGTTGAAGACTTCCAGTATTGCTACCAAAAATGGAAACAAGGTCTTCTTTGGTGTATCTGCCCAAGGGAACTACTTTGAGTACTTTGAAAGGGGTAAGGTGTGGGATGTAGAATTTACTTTAGATCCTTAAACCTAAAAATAAAATGGGCTATGGATGGCTTGTCAAGTGTGTCAGTCAGATCTCGCAGGCATAACCATAGCTGCAAAAGAATTAATTAATAGGAACATCACAGGCAGGAATATAGACTGCCGACAAGCACTACTGACCTTGAATAGACCACATTTCACTTCAAGTTTAGTACTAGAATGTCACCAATCTCTAACTGAGGCCAGCCAGAATAACGTGGTCACTCTCAGCTGGATCAAAGGACATGGGAATTCTAAAGGCAACCGCATTGCGAACAATTTAGCAAGGAGGGCTGCGAGCTACAAATATGTAAGCCCTCGCCCATCTACCAAGCTAACATTGTCCGCAGTCGTGGACCTTATCAAACAGCACTCTCACCAAAACTTGATACAGTGCTGGGATGAAACTACGAACTTTAGACTGGCCAGAGAGTTATCACCTCATCCTGGCGAGAAAACAGCAAAAAAAATTAAGGCATTGACCTGAAAAAATCTCCGAACAGCTGTGGGAATCTTGACAGGTCACTGCCAATTGCGACAACATCTCTTTAGGATGAAATTAACAGAATCTCCGCTATGCAGAGGCTGCGAACAAGAAGAGGAAACAGTAGAACACATAATGTATGACTGCTCTGCTTTTTCTGAAATCAGAAGATCTGTGTTGGGCGAGTACTGGCTTACACCAGCCGATGTCAGGGAGATTCCGCTCGGGAGCCTCATCACCTATTTTACATCACTAGGCCTGGTGACAGCCTGAGGTGAGGATATCCCTACACACGGGAGGATGCACACTGGGTCATATGTGCTGGCTGAGCACTAACTCGCCCCTCCCCAAATTTTCAGATCCAGAAGGGGTAACATTAGAACTCAGGTTATTTAAAATTATTTTCATTAATAATAAATTATTTACCATTTAGCATCAATAAATAATTACAGAAAAATAGCAACAACTACAAAATGTTGTATTGATAGTATCTTCATAATCATACTAATCAAAAATTATCAGTAAAAAAACAAAATTATTATTTCAAATAAAAACAAAACTACTAAATAATAAAAAACTTATTTTAAATACCAAACATTATTCACAGACTCAAACGAAAATAAAATAGGTATATTTTTACCTATTCTAAATTATGTAATATGCAGAAGTATATTTTCTGAATGTTTTTCTGGTTTTCATTACTTCTCATCCATTAAGCAAATATAAAATTCATCCATCAAAGTAATATGGTAGAGAGAATAATCCAGAGCTTAAAGAGTACAGAACTCATTTATTTCTAGAATAAGTGACAAGAGGAGTAAGTACATCAATAACAATAGACTAACTATATATAATATGTGGATAAGATACCTTCTTATATTAAAATTAAATTGTTTCTCTGTAATAACAAAGAAACTACATTCAATGTTATTATTCACAATTTTATCAATATTCTTATTGACACTTTTACTTTGACTTTTCTTATCAAACTGAATGTAACGTAGGTACCAGCGTCTAATAATCTCATTGTACACTATGATCACTAGCACAACTCAATAGGACCAGAGTTATATTGTCCATTTTATCGTTTTGGCCGATTTGATAGTAGAAACCACTGAAATAAGATTAAACTGTCATCCAAGTTACCAATGGCAGAGAGTTTTTTTTTCTAAATTAGGTCGTAAGTACAGTAAACTGCAATATTGTCGTGTTTAGTAAAGCGACTTACTCATAGGTTACTAAGAATATATAATAAATATATTTCTATCGCTTTACAAGTTTTGAAAAACAATTTTTCAAAGAAAATGACCGTTCAACCAAGAAGAAACAACTACTTCCCGGGTTATATACCCCGACGGATATTGGATTACACTTCAAAGTCGAACGGGGTTGGTATATCTACAAGATATATAACCAACCTTTCTGGTTTGCAGTTAGAAGGGACAACATAACTTGTAGATATACCAACCCCGTTCGACTTTGAAGTGTAATCCAATATCCGTCGGGGTATATAACCCGGCAAGTAGTTGTTTCTTCTTGGTTGAACGGTCATTTTCTTTGAAAAATTGTTTTTCAAAACTTGTAAAGCGATAGAATTATATTTATTATATATTCTTAGTAACCTATAGGTCGTAAGTTTCTAAAACTATCAGTGTGGTTTGACATCTACAAAAATATGACATTAATAATTATTAAATTCAACCCTTCAACGACGAGCCGTACATGACAGTTACTAGGAATGTGAATTAGGTCAAGACTTCCGTATTGAATACTTTTTATCTACCGGTGAAACAAGATGCAGTTACGTAAGTGTTGTATTAAAAAACAAACGTCCTCATTTAAATTTCTAACTTGCCTGTATCTGAGAGAGATGTAACTCTAAATTTACTTCGAGTATGATTTCTGTCATCGGTGAAATGGACTATGTATAATATATAGATTATGTTATCTTCCCAAAGGTCTTCTACATTTTTTCCCACATTAATTTAATCTAGTCTATCGTTATCCTGTCTTCTTACATGTCCTGCCCATATCATTCCCATTGCTTTGATTTCTTGGACAAGATCTTTCTGTTAATTTGGCGTTCGTTCCTATTCTAATTTTTAGCGTTATCTCATTTTTTACTAGATTATATATACTTCGTAGAAGAGTTCTTTTATATACCCCTAATCGATTTTATTTTGTTTGATTGACGTCCACGTTTCACAACCATTGGTAATTACTGGTCTAATTACCGTTCTGTAAATTTTAATATTCATTTATCTTGTGATATTTCTTGATTTCATAATTTTTGTATTGTGTACCAGCACTTATTGGCATTTTGTAATCTTGCTTTATTTCTTCTGTAGTATCATTGCCGATTATCAATTTACTTCGGAGGTATACAAATTCTTTTATTCTCTCAAATTTATATTTATCCATCGTTAGATATGTTCTCCCCTATTCTATCTCTTGCTTGTGTGCTTGAATTGTATTGTTTTATATTCATTAATTTTTAAACCCATTTTTTCACATTCTCTTTTACGTTGTAATAAACCTTTTTTTACATTGATTGTGGCTTTTTCCATTACGCCTATGTCGTGGGACCTGGTTGGTGAACAGTTTGATTTTTATTTTTGCTGCTCTTATGGTCTCTTCCAATGCAATATTAAATGGTACCGGTGATATAGCGTGCCTTGTCTTAAACCAGAGTTAAGCACAAAAAGGGTAGAAAGCAGTCGTCCCACTTTAACTTTGCTGCGTATGTCAACAAGTAACTTACAGCACTTGCGTCCAAAAACACAGCTTTATTAGAAAACGAAATTGTAGCATAATAAAAACTTTTTATAAAAATAATTTTTGTTTCTTGTGTTTTATATTTGGTGGGACCAAACGTTGTATGCAAACAGGCACAACACAATATTGGTAAGTTGGTAGTTGTCACAGCCTCATCGAAAAAATGTTATTTTTTTGGTCCTCAAGAGTGGATTGGGACACAAAATATAACTACAAGGTTAGATAATTAGGTTAAGGTGAAGTCTGTTAAAACTTTACATACAAACCCTACTGATATTTTTATACGTTAGAGTATGATTTTCATTGCAAACATGCAAACCGAAATTAAATAATTAACAATTGATGCTGATGCAGGGAAGTATTTAGTCAGATGCAGGTGTGATTGGAAAAAAATTCGCCTGAAAAATTCATGTGGCTACTTTATTTTAATTGCAAAACGACAGTCTATTCAGTTTTAAGCTTTGCCAAAAGAGTAAAGGTACCGATAACAATTATAATTATAATTTAAGCTATAACCATAAGAATGATTGTGACAATTATGGGTTTTTATTCCAAACAGATCGAACGTTCCACTATATAATATTTACCACCATCTACAAGTAAAAAACACTGCTGTACGCATCCTACTGGATGCGATATTTTTTTAATATCTCCTTCTGGATCTGGAAATTTGGGGAGGAGCGAGCTAGTGCTTAACCAGCACTGCGGTCACATATGACCTATTGTGCATCCTCCCGTATTATAGGGATATTCTCACCTCAGGCTGTCACCAGGACTAGTGATTTAAAAAAGGTGATGAGGCTCCCGAGGGGGATCTCCCTGACATCGGCTGGTGTAAGCCAATACTCGCCCAACACGGATCTTCTGATTTTAGAAAAAGCAGAGCAGTCATACATAATGTGTTATACTAGTTATACTATTTCCTCTTCTTGTTCGCAGCCTCTGCATAGCGGCGATTCTGTTGATTTCATCCTAAAGAGATGTTGTCGTAATTGGCAGTGACCTGTCAAGATTCCCAGAGCTGTTCGGAGATTTTGTCTGGTCAATGCCTTAAATTTTTTTTGCTGTTTCCTCGCCAGAATGAGGTAATAACTCTCTGGCCAGTCTACAGTTCCTAGTTTTATCTTAGCACTGTATAAATTTTTGGTGAGAGTACTGTTTGATAAGGTCCACGACTGCGGACAATGTTAGCTTGGTAGATGGGCGAGGGCTAACATATTTGTAGCCCGCAGCCCACCTTGCTAAATTGTTCGCAATGCGGTTGCCTTTAGAGTTCCCATGTCCTTTGATCCAGCTGAGAGTGACCACGTTATTCTGGCTGGCCTCAGTTAGAGATTGGTGACATTCTAGTACTAAACTTGAAGTGAAACGTGGTCTATTTAAGGTCAGTAGTGCGTTAATATATTCTTGTTTGTATTATTTTTAAAATAGATATCTAAAAATAATTGTTTACTGAAAATATCATGTACTATTTTCTGTAATTTTGTATTTTTTTTATTAACGTGAATCTCATTGTATGTTCTATGTTTTATAACCGTTCACTACCGCAAGATTGTAATATTAAAATTGAATAAGACCCCAGGTTTCAATCTATAAAATGTTTTCAAAAGTAAATACGGGATATTAACAAAGAACGTTATAATGAGAAATACATTCCTCCACCAACCGAAAACCGACGATCACAAGTGGTTATATCGCAGTTTATTTAGGAAATCTCTTGAATATTACATCCGGGCAATCATTCATCGTTGAAAAACTTAATTGAAAATTGAAATGAACAGCGCACACATTTCAGCTGAATAGCAGGGTTTGATTTGATCGAATTCACCGAAATGACGAACGAATCTCATTGCCAATACAGATAAGTTGTTGTAAACATTAGTTTCATATTAAAGTAATATTATTAAAAAATCGGGTATTATTATTAAAAAATGATATATAAAAATCAAAATAATGTTTTTAGTGTTGTAGCATTTTCAAAAAAACAAACATTTAATTTCCTTTGAATAAATTTCACTGTTTCTTGAAATTTCCCAACTTCTTAACACAACGCTATACCTAGAATGCCTACGTGCGAAAAGACACTTATCACGTGCTTTTCGGGTGCAACTCTATGATTGACCAATTAAAGTCATTTTCTTGTAACGTGGTTACCCCTTGTAAGGTACGTGATAGTTTCCGTCTTAAATACCCCGTTCACAGTATTTTTGCTACAGTTTCGATTTGTTCTGGCCAGTAATCGTTGGTCATTTTGTTTTTTTATTTAGTTTTACCGGCTTTTTAACTTACGTGATAGTTTGTGCTCCGAGTGTTACATTGCAGAGTGTGGTAATTTTGCTGATAGGATTATTACTATTACCACCATCAAATACGTGTTAATTGGGACTAGTGATTAGTCGTATTATCGTTTTACATTTACCTTTTATCTACGACAGCTGGTGATACCTTATTCTCGAATTATCTAAAGAGCATTTTGAAAGCCAACAGGTAGTTTTTATAGTTAACGATTATATGAGATATCTTTCATGCGATTTTTGAAAATTTTAAAATTTTTATTAATGACATTAAGCAGAAACTAAAAATAGTTCATCTTTATCCATTTTTTTAAATAGAGGGGTGTTTCGAAAAACTCCACCATCACTTATACGTCCTTGACACCCCACATCTGCATATGTGAATGAATAATGTGCATCCACTAATGCAAACAGAACGATACTAAATGTGCCCTTGTAATTAAAGTATTCTGATCCACTGTTTTTGGGAGCTTCGATAAGTACATGTTTTCCGTCCATGGCTCCTATACAATGAGGAAAATTCCAGTATTCCTCAAAATCTGCAGCCTTCTTCAACCACTGATCCTCAGTTGTGGGCGTCTAGAAATAAAATAAATAAAACAATGAAATGATAGAAAAACAAACTTCTGTCAAAAACTAAAATTGACAAAACTTTATGTCTTTAATATTTTAGGAAATTGGAAATGACTCAGATGAAGATCAATCCCAAGATGTTGAGATCATAAACGAGGATGAAATAATTGAAATGGATGAAAATGTAAATTCTAAAAACGTTCGACCTGATAATGTAAATGTAACACCAATTAAACCGCCTTTAGTTGCACCAAATATAAAAAAACGAACAATAAGTCAAACTCAAGAAGTTCAGAATCAAATGGACGAGGCATTAAAACTTTTAAAAACTGCTGTTGTACCGGAAAATACAGATAATAAAAAGAAACACGAAAAAGACCACTTGGAACTATTTACAGATTTACTGCTGGCTAAACTAAGAGCTTTCGACGAAGAAACACAAGATTTAGCAATGCATGAAATTGACATGTTAATGTTCAGACTTAAGAATAATTCCAAAGCTCAGAGAAATGAAGTACCAGCATCATCTTCATATTCTAGGCAACCACAGGCCTTCTACCCTCATCAATTACAACCTCCTAGATCCTCTCAACCATTCCATTCAACTTTATATGTTCCACCACCTCAACCATCTCCACTTTCCCAACCATCTCCACTTTCCCAACCATCTCCACGTTCCTAAATATCTCCACTTTCCCAAATATCTCCACTTGCCCAACAGTCGTTCACATTTCAAGAAACTGTACAGTCACTATCATCTACACCAGCTGGGACTTTGGATTGGACTGACAATCACAGCGATAATAAGAGTACATATACTATTATTTAACTGTTTTCTTTTTATGTAATAATACTGATACTGTTCTTCGTTTCGCATTTTTCATTTTTTTATGTTGTAATAATTTAAGAATCCTTATTAAATAAAAATAAATTAAATATTTACATTTATTTCATTAGACAGCACCCTGATTAAATTGTCACATACTTCTTCCACACAATTTGCAATAGTTTGTCGCGAATATTTGAAAAGGAAACCCAGACTTCTGTAGCTGTCACCTGTCGCTAAGAAACGTAGACAAATAGCCAATCTTTCTTGAATAGGAATACTTAATCTCATGTTCGTATCCTGCTTTTTTATACTGGCACCAATTTTTGCTAGTAACAGCTCAAAGTCTGGTGCTTTCATTCTGCAAAAGTTTTCAAAATATCCTGAAGGCTCTTTTAAAAAGTCTGCTAACATGTCCGAACTACTGTACCTGAAATAAAATGTTATTAAAAGATATGTTCAGAAATAGGTATTAGGTACTTCACTGCCGATATAAAATATACAGGTAACTACTTACATTTCTCGATTTTTCAGATGCGATAGGTACTATCCACTATCTTTTTTTCTTACGCTTTAGTTTTTTTTGTAGTATATGACCACTATGAATTATGCATATGGCGGCAGAAGCAATAATTTGCTGTCTTCTATCCATGGCAGCAATAAATGAACTAGTCACTGCGCTTTCAGGTTCGAGCGAGGGTTCGAGATTTTTAGGCGAAACTCCTGACGTCACGAATCTGGACGAACCGCATACCGTGTTGACACCCTTGCATGTAAAACGGCGAACTGTAGCGAACTATAAACCAAGTTCTTGGTTCGACAAACCACGCGCCGTGTAACCGCGGCTTAAGAAAGGATTTTTTAAATTCTACGCCTAAGGGTTTAAAATAAGGGTTTGGAAGTTTGTATGAAACTCGGTGACAAAAAAACTAAAGTCTGTGCGGACGAAGTCGCGTGCGGCCGCTAGTCTAGTTATAGTTTGGTAACCCGGGTGGACCTGTTCAAATAAATTTGGAAGTATTTTGTATTTGGAAGAGGTTAAACATAAAAGTACCAGATTGTTTGACATACCAACTTGTAATGGAACGAGAATTACCAATCACGACCAGAAAATGTCGATAATTTAAATGCAACACCGCTCACTACAACTCTTAAACTAAGTAATTCTCACCGTTATAGGTGAAATTATTTATAATACAAAACGGTCAGATAAATCGTTACAATTGATGAGATTTATTGTTTGAATTAGAAGGTCGATGTCCTGTAACTTTTAAATTAGTCCAGCATGCCAGACATTATATAAACTTTAAGAAAATCTAGAAATATGGCCAAAGTTGCTTTGCTTAGCTTAAATTCTGTTCCTGCTAATGTTTGCTCTGCGATAATAGGAATTTGTGTGGCGTGGTCAGGTCTGAAACCATGTTAAAACTATGGGATAGAATGGAATTAATTTCTAAGGTGTTCACATATTTTCTTTTTGAATATATATTCATTAATACGTGACAGAGATACATTGGGTGAAACTTATTTCTATCGTTAGGTAATTTTCAATATAATTAACAAAATATTTAGTTGTATTGAAAACTATTTAAATATTTTTACTGATGATTTAATAAGTATTATATTTAAAATGATTAGTTTACAGGTAACGATGGCATATTTAAAAAGCTTCTAATGTTTATATGCAAACTTAAATAATTTAAAATTAAATAAATGTTTGTTCATTTCAATTAATATCAATAATTTAAAACGTGTAATTGTGTTGAAGACTTTTAACTTACTACACCATGAATTGTTTTCGTTTTATCAGTTCTGTTTCTTTAGGAAAATTATTTTCGTTTCCGTTTTGTTTCGGTAAGTAATTTAAGTATATTGGTGCAGTAATATGTAACCAGTGTTATAAACATCACTTTATATACGAGTATTTTTTTTATGTATGAACACTGTTAGTTAAATTTATTTTTAACACGCTTTTATTAGCTTTACTTGTATGTTTGTTTGTGGCTATGTAACTGTACCTTGGACTAAGGCTTATTACTGTTAGTATTACCCACCACTTTCGTTGTGTTCGTTGGCCGAGCGGGCTAAAGCGGGGGTCTATTAAACCACCTATTTCTCTTTCATATTTGCACAAAAAATAGTTTTCATAAATATTCTTCAGGAACATTCGTGTTTCTTATAATTTTACTTAAAACAATTCAACTTTGTGCTACAAGTAACCGTGTGTCTTACCTTTTCTATCTATAATACCTCTATAAAGGCACTAGTTATTAAAGTGCCCGCTTATACTATTAGTTTATAGCAAACTATACTTTTATAGGATAGGAGTAGAATAGTATATTCTGTAACAACGTTGGAATGAAAATTCGATACCAGTATTAAATTTTTATTCCAACAAATTAAGGGCTGTACTTTCTTCACGGCCACACACAATTTGGCATTGACTATAAGGTGTTTCAACTTTAATTTCAACAGAGTAGCAAATTGTACTTTCTCTACGGCCACAGGCACAATTGGCATTGATTACAAGGTGTTTCAACTTAATAGTAACAGGTTTTTATTTTGTATTTTTTCTGCGAATTTGGAATACCTATTGCTAGGGATATTTTTTCTTCTGCTTAAAAGTTTAACCATGGGGAATGAGGTGAACAACCCTTAAGAATTGAATACTTTCCTAAAGCTTTATTGTATTTAATTTTCGCTCTAACTGCATTTTTCCTAACTTCTAATTGGCATCAGGATTTACTACTTCTGTATATTTATATATTAACATTTAATATTATGACAAGCCGAATATTTTAAGATGTAAACAGTCAATTATGTCAACTTCTTCTTCTATTTTCTCTCTGCTATATCGGATCTAAGACTGAGCTGTCTATCATTAATGCAGTAATAATTTAAATTAACAATAAGATAGTAAAAGGCCTTCTGGCGGTTACTTCATGCCAACGCGAGTGACTTCCGGTATTTCCTTGTCAACTACCTTGTTGTAAAGTACTGAAAGTGTGTTTATTGGAGAAATTTTGTCGGGTTGGATTTTAATCACGGAGCATCCGTGGCGCTTAATTGTGGATTTGGAAACCAAACCCTTATTTCCAACTGGGCCATTGAATTAATCTACGTTTGGTTGTTATTTTGTTGATTATCTTCGTGTTCAGTAGGAAATACCACGTGTGGGATTTGTACAAGATTTTTTGTCGATTTAACATCAGTACATTATAAGGCGGCTTTTGGTTCTAAAAATCAACGTCCCGAACTATTGAATGTCCTCAAGGTAGAATCCCCTTTTTCCACCACCCAGGGTCCTTGGCACCGGCTTACTTCCTTGGTACAGGCTTACTTCCTTGGTACAGGCTTACTTCCTCGGTACAAGCTTACTTCTTTGGCAAAGGCCTTATTACCTGGATACTGGTTTATTACCTTGGTACTGGTTATAACTGTGTTGGTATTAGCAGTAATTATATTTTGGAACTGGCAATTGTTCTTAGTATCGGCAGTACTTCTGGAACTGAATTTGTTTTGGTACTCGCAGTTCCATGTTTTGATCAAGAACCAAACAGCGTTAGATTATTGGAGATTGGAAGCTTCCACCGCCAGTACAGATAAGCATTATAAGTCTTTGCATATTGTAAAATCTTATTTGAAATTGTTGTTTTTACTTTAGTTTTAAGTCGTGCGTGTGATCACACTAAATTGTGAATTATTTTATTGATTTTTAATATTGAGGCGCTAGTGTAACTTGAAGTTTGTAATTTGCGTTCACCTCAAACATTTGTTTTCACATTAAAGGAGGGTCTAGTTTTGAAATTGATTTGTTTTATTTAGCTCACTTTATTTCATTTTGTGGGATTGTGTAAGAGTTGTTAGTGCCTATTAAATCTAGGGGTTTCCGGCTTGTACCGTCTAAGTCGGTGGCGCGGCTCACTTGTGAATCATCCCTCTACGGTCGAGCTCGGGCATAATTTGCCAGTAGAATGACCACTAACAATCCTCGCACAATTTATCTATTGTTGATATTGGATTTTTCTTAATTATTATTTTATTCTTAAATGAACCTTAGCATTTAACTAAGGAAAAACTGTGGCTGTTTTACGTAGTTTTATCTAATGTATCTTTATTATATTTATACAGTTATTGCAATGAAAAACTGGTTGCATTTAATATGTTTTCTGTTGAATTTTTTAAAACAATTTGATAAAAAGAACCACCAGATATGTGGCAACAAGAGTTAGAAGTTGAATGTAAATCCAATGATGTTTTTTTATTGTAAAAGTGTCTGCACCTGCATTTACTAATGTAGTGGCAGAAGTAATGATCAGTATAATAATGGGGTTTTTAAAATTGTCGCAATTTGCTTTTACTTTGGCATATTTCTTAGTTTGTTTATTCCAATTAGTTGTCTCGTACATTTTCCCTTTTGAAAGTTAACAAAGTTTTTATCAGACGGTACATTAGTCGGTCTAATAGACCAGTAATTTTTTACAATATTATAAAAATCTCCTATTCTCTTGGTCTATTAGTTTCAGTGTCTGGTATTAAAATAAGTAATGATGACCACTTTCTGTGATATCAAATGTTCTATATTGTACAATTCCTTTTTAGAACAAGCTCCAGCAACTTTAATGTCAAGACAATGCTGCCATTTAAAAAAGATAAAGATTACGTACTTTTTACAACCTGCCGTTGTGGCTAAAACTATTTCATCTAAGACATTATCTAAAAATTGTTTTATATCTTTATTTGTGAAAACTTTTGACTTTTTGGGTAAATAGAGATATCGATGTCATGCTTAACGTTTATTGTTGCTGTTAGGTAGTATGGAATGTGTCTGCTCAATAAAGTTGATGATTTCCATTTTTTCCTTAAATCACCATAAATGCAATGAAAACACTTTCGTAATAGGAATTGCTTTTTTTCTCTCTTGTTGCCAATCCATAAACAATGCATGACACTTATTATATTCTTCTCTTTCATTTTGAGGTAGTAAGTTCAAAATAAATTCAAATTCAAAATATGTTTATTAACAAGTAGCTACAGGTTTTTGATTTTTTCTTTTATTATTATTATTTATTGCTGAAAGAGTAAAATATTCTTGAGAATCCGCCATTTTATTCAAGTGACAACTATTTTGTTTTGTAATTTATATAAAATTCATTAATTTCACCATGGAGACTAGACAAGGAGTACGAACTCCATGTATGCAGATAGGGCTACCAAAATAAGAGGGCGCTGGTGTTCCATTTGTACCAAAATGGCGACCAATGAGGACGTAGTTTGAAATAAAATAAATAATTTTTAATTATTTCATTATTAATTTATTTACACAATGAAAAAATTGTTTGATCTTTCAGATATAAATAATAAAAACCAATTTAATAATTCACGATTAGTTAATTGTATATATTCATACCGGTACAAAAGGATAACTAGCGCCGCAAGTGGTGAAAAAAGTAAACCTAATATGTACGATACCGTGGACAGATTTTGGCAATTCCCCCGGTCGAGTGCGTACTCCTTGTCTAGTCTCCATGAATTTCACATTCACGTTTTAAAAAAAATTGACAGAAATTAACGGTAAGGTTAGCTAATCAAAAGTTTTGACGTATGTATCGCAAAATTTATCGCAAGGAAGTAAGTAGAAACAGACATATTATGTCTATCCGAAACATGGTCCAATAATAAGAATATCGGCTAAATCACATGGCGGTGTACTAATTTTGACAAAATCTTTCATAGAAATTAAGAAACACGATTTTTTGACTAATTTATCACTTGAAGTAGATATTGAAATCCCCAGTATCTCTTTTAAAATACTTCAAACCACCTCTGTTGTATATTAAATATTTATAGATCCCCATCTGGAAATTTCAATATATTTATAGATAGACTTTATAGTGAATTAATTTTCTGTACAAATAACTTTATATCTTTTATTCTTTATGTAGATTTTAACATTGATTTTTTAAACGATTTACAGGAAAATAAAATGTATGCATATAGAGTACTCACTCATTTTTATTCAATATTTTTTCATCACTTTCTTCATTAATAAATCCACTTTGTTTATTCATATTTAAAACAAACACTTTATACACAAATTTTATGCGTAAAACTATTTGTCAACAATGTATTTTGGTTGACAAGCTGTCAATTTGACAGTTCAGCAAAATATGTATGTACTTTTATTTAATATAGTAGGCGAAATCGTGTTAGGTTTTTTGTATCAGGTTTTTTGCGTTACATTAGAATATGACGTCACGTCCGTTAGAATTACTAAGTTACCCCTAGTCGCGCCTAAAGAAGTTTTACTTCAAAAATCAATAATTTAGTGGTGTAATTAATTTTTAATTGAAATTTTCAAATGTAAAACAATATTTAAAATGGTTTGTAGTTATAACAAACTCGTCAAAAAGAAATAATTTATCAATTAGAAAATTGTTAGGGGAAAATTTTCAGTTTGTAATATTACAAAATTACAATATTTTAGTATTTTAATATTTTCAATTGTATAATTTGTTGAGTGTTAACATTGAATTCGATTTAGTTGTGATTTTTGTGTTCGTTTTAATCAAACATTTTTAAAAATAAATTTTCTCCGATACTTTTATGTTTATTATTAATTTGATTTTGTTAGTACAACAATCAATCACAAATAAAACGTTTTGTTTTATATAGACCAGCTCTCGTTTTATTTACAATCGGTTTTAAAGCTAATATAATATTTATAACATTGTGCCAGTATCGAAGGTATTATTAAAAGTAATATAAAAATGGCACGATTGATTTATCTGATGATGAATGTATAAGAACAAAAACCGAGAGTCAGGTCACCAATTGCAGACGGCAATTAGGAGGTTGGTGGAGAGCGAGTCGTGGAATAAGATGTTACGGTGATTAGTAAAGAGCGGGTAAAATAAAATAACAGGAAAGAAAAGAAATTCGTACTAAGTGTGTATAGTTTTTAATCATCGGCTAAGCGCTTTCGGTTTTAACAAACCATCTTCAGAGCCTCGACAATCAGACTTAAACCAACAGGTTGAGTATATATTAAACTTATTGATAGTAATACAGACATCACAAACTTATTAAGATTAGACAAAATAACAATTAAATTTAATTTTTTATTTTCTTATTTAACTTTTATTTAAATAGTAATTCTGAGAAGATTTTTCAAACAAATTGAATTTAATTGTTATTTTGTCTAATCTTAATAAGTTTGTGATGTCTGTATTAATATCATTAAGTTTAATATATACTCAACCTGTTGGTTTAAGTCTGATTGACGAGGCTCTGAAGATGGTTTGTTAAAACCGAAAGCGCTTAGCCGATGATTAAAAACTATACACACTTAGTACGAATTTCTTTTCTTTCCTGTTTTCTACAGTGTGTACTACATAATTTGGTTACTATTAAAATAAAATAAGCTAACTTAAAATTCCAAAAGAGATGTTAACGATAACAAAAAAATTCCAAGTCGTTATGAGCCTCATAGTACATTTGGAGAATCTGGATCCTTCTCCATTTCTGGGACGTCTTCCCAACATGTTCTGACCTTCATCTGGTTCTGCAACCCTTTTATCTACTTTCGTTCTAATGCAGACCATCAATTTATTGTTTTATCGGTGATCCTTTGGTTTTCTTTACCCTTTTTCGTGGTATACCTACTTGACCGGAAGTGGTTAATTTTTGATCTTGTTGCATCTTCAGGGCAACAACCCCTTTCTTTGTTTGGCTCGCTTATCGCCAACGGAATCTGACACTGTAGCTCATTACTAAACAATTTCAGTTTTAGTTGTAATTTTTTAATTTGTTATCTTTCCGTACTTCTGCCTTTCTTTTTGACTACCACTAGTGGTTACTACCTTTAGTTTCCTTAATTTTTCCAATAGGTACCACAGGATATTTATGTAGAAGACCTTAAGCCTGTTTACCACCTAAGCTGCATTCTATAGAATTTTATCTACCGTTGTATAAATAACACTTTTTTGCATTTGGTAAGTTTTTTAACTTTACTATTGTTGGAACTACTTTCCACCCTAGTTTCATATTATTTACAGACCTGAAGATGACCTATGTAGGTCGAAACTAGTCGTCATTGTCTATTAACATCTGACTTTAAATAAAATATTTTTGTGGTACGAGACTTAGAGTTTTTTCTTTGGTATTAAAAAAATACTAGTTACAAAGTAAACAATTTGAGTCTGATTATTTACAAAAAGGTATGTTACGAGCTTAACAGCTGTTACAGCGGCATAACTACAAAGATGGATATAGAGTGTATTAACGAAAAACGATACAATAAGTAAATCGACATTAAACAAAATGGTCGAACTGATACAAAAAAAGAGGTATAATAAATACAGCAATAATTTTGCATCAATATTTACTACCAAACAAAATTTAGAACTTTACCGCACACTTTTAGCTGAACATATAACTGAATTGAAATTTCGATGGGGTCTGTTTTACTTTTTCCATAAGCTGAAGAAACGGTGGTTGTTTGGATTACTTGTAGAGGATGATGACAGATAATCTAAGAACAAAAGCATAAAAGTTTTTCACCGATGCTATATAGTGAATACTTTACGTTATTTACAGAGCACTAAATAAATTTAATAACTACTGAATCCAAGTTAGCCATATAAAAACACAAACAAACTAAGAAAAATACTGGTACCTACTGTACTATCAAAAACTAAAGTTACACTCCTTACGAAGTGGATCTAATCAGCGTCTCTGTCAGGAAAAATAAGATAAGATAATTTGGGCGAATGCCCGATTTGTGCTAAAGTCTGAAGGGTTAGTCCATCCATGCTTCTACGCGTCAACAAGAGACTAAAAAGAAGACTTAGCATAGCAACAGGTGTAACCACGTGATCAACGGTCGTCGTTAGCTGAGCAAATTCTTAGAAATTTATTCTCGTAGTCGCAAAGATTTTTGCTGCATTTTAACGTAAACGAAAGGGTGTTGTTTACGTACTTAAGGACGAGAATTCTATAAAAAGTGCGTACAATAACCTTCATATGAATAGAGATAATAGAAGATGATAGGAAATATATTTTATAAACTTAGTTTCTAGAAACAAAAATACTGTTAGAAAACCGAAAAATCTAAAAGTAGAAATGAATATAAGGGTGAAACAAAAACGTTACAACATTAATTAGGATTTTATTTTATTATAACTAGTTGGTCAATGGTTACCGTTGTAAATGTTCAACAAATTTTAAACATAATTTTTATTTTATGTTGTTTGTTTTTAGGGTTACGTACCCAAAGGGTAAATACGAACCCTGTTACTAAGACTTCGCTGTCCGTGCGTCTGTCTGTCGCCATAAACTGTGATGGTTACAGTTAACGTTAAAAATACTATATTTGGGGTCTGATACCTACACTTGGCCGAAATCCGCTTGCAGAAATACGTTTGGCAAAAATCCATTTGGCCGAAATCCTTTAGGCCAAATCCGTTTGGCCGAAAAGCACTTTTGATATTCCGAAACTCGTGTATAAAGGGCATGTTTTCCTTCTTCCTTTTGCGCTATAACTTTTGAACGGAAAGTCGTAGACTCATGAAATTTAATACCTAAAATCCATATGTATTGGGAATGAACTTTCTTGATTTTGGTCCAGATCGGATAACCCTAACTGTAAAATTTTAACGGTTTTCTGAAATTCGTGTATATATTTATGTTTTCCTTATTTTGTGTACGCTTTAACCCTTAAACAGAAGGCCATAGGGCTATACAATCCTAATGACATTGGCAAAATCCCTATTGATTTTGGTTTAGATCGGATAACCCTTATGGTAAAATTTTAACGGTTTTCCGAAACTCGTGCATATAATAAATTCAATGGGACCTTCTTACTTCTTACATTGACGTTGTTTGTATACACAATGATTAACAAAGAACAATCTGTAATTTACGTACTTTAGCCAATTTATTCAGAATTATTTAAAAAAATAAAATATGTATATGAAGTAATTAATTTAGCTGTTAAAATTGTTAATAAAAACATTATAAATGGGTTAATTGCTTTGTGGTTAAAGAATTAAATAAATTATTTCGATATAAAAAACAATTTGACTTGAAGATTCGTAAGAGGAAAGTCACTCCGTCAACTAGTGTATGTTTTAGATCTGGAATATGCTGGAAAATCGTATATTTTTAGACGAATATGAATAAAAATTATTTTTTTTCTTTACAAAACCATTTATACACCCATAAAATCAGTTTTGTTGATTTTTTTGTTTACTTGGTGTCAATCATAGGGTATAGTCGGTCAAAGAATACGTTTTTATATTGTAGAAAAATGTTTTTGTATTTTGTAAGCCGTTAAAATAGCAGAGACGTAAAGTTTCATCAAACAAAATAATGTATAAATATTCATATGAAAGCAAGGCAGAGGAGATAAGACAATATTTAAACAAGTTTACTAGTAAAACATTCTTGTTTTTGGTAAACAAAAAACTTTATCTATATCTACAGCGTGTGCATCAAGTAGTTAAGTTCAAGAACTAAAGCAATTTTATCCGAATACTAATATACGTGGTCTGTCGCAAAGTAAACAGGACTATTAAGAAATATTCTATACTAGTATCTATTATTGGGGCTAGCGTTCGATAGGTACATCTTTCATTGACAATCGAACCACTTCGCGCCGATTTATCGCACTCAAAGTGAGAGTACCTTTTAAAAATCGATCGAAAATAAGCATTGAACAAAGAGTCAATATTAAGTTTTGTTTTAAACTTGGTACCGAAACGCATTGATTGTTTTAAAGTTTATGGTAAGGATTGTTTATCTCGTAGCCGAGTGGTTTACACGATTCAAATAGGGTCATGAGTCGCTGGAAGACGAAGAACATCTTGGCCAGCCGAAATCTTTGGTTACGCCAGTAACTTTCAAAAAAGTTCGTCTGTTTATTAAAAATGAGCCAAAATCTTCGTTAAGATACATGCAAATGGAATAATAAAAATTAATTTCAATTGAATGAAAACAAAAAACAGTTGTGGCATTTCTTATACTTCTATGCAATCGCCCGGGCTTAGAAATTTGTATAGGAATGATTCAGCAAAATCATATGCTTGAAGCATGGACCTACTATACTATAAATCCGAACTTCCGTGTTCATTTTATAGGTTAAAATGTAATATACAGTCAAAAAAAATTACATCGTATAATAAAACTTTTCATCTTTCCAATAGGATATCGCTTGTCGATCAAAATCTAAAACTATTTATTGCGAAAACATATATCGTTTGTACATAATATCAACTAAAAACTGTATAAAGGATAAGGTTAATCAGTGCCGCTAACGTGTGCAGTATTAAATATTTTGTATAGGTTGCCTCTTTAACAGAGAAAGATCGAAGAAAAAGAGTTATATTAAAACTAGCATTAAATAGAGAAACTTCAAGAAGAAGTAACGTAGGTAACGTATTTGTTGGCCCCTTGCAGCAAGTATTCATGCCAAGTCTAAAAAAATTAAACTCAAAAATTCCCGAAGAAGTAACCTATACGCATATATAATGCGATGAATGAAAAAATATTTATAATTATTGGTGGAAATAATGAAAAAGTTAACTGAAATACATTTCAAAGTTGGAAATTGGGATCTCCAAAATTTGTAAAGTAAGATGGATCAGAATGGGGTTTTTGCATTCGATTACAATTACAATGGGTACAATTTTTGTATTCGTGGGTTTTTCGGTTTGCTGAACACGAATATCATGATGCCGAAACTCTCCGCCGGGTGCACGAATAGAAATATAACTTCAAAAATTGTTAATATTTTTCTTTGTCCTGTTCACTACGGCAGACCTCGTATGTAAAAAAAGGGCCCATTCAAGAAATTGGTCATAGTGAGGCTGTTAATAAGGTGTAATTGAATCGGCATAAACTGCCACAAACAATAATTATCAGACTATCATTGTGTTACTATTTGTCATAGTTATAATCGATATACCCGATGCAGATATAGCGCAGTGAGCAAGTTTAACAATAGGGGTATTTTCTAACTGAATGTCTAAGAAGATTTTTAAATTTAGCAGCAATTTTTCTATTTTTAATTGGATAAAGGTTTTACGTCCGTATTTTTGTATTAAAATTTAGCGTGTCTCGACTGCTAAAGGCCATTGACACTGTTACAAAAAATTTATAAATATTATATATTATACTCAACATTATAGAGATAATTTTTCAAGGTTCTAAATTAATCATATCGAAGATTTTACTGTTTTCCTTTTTTCATAATAAGTGGTACAACTAACACTCTTTCAGAAACTTTAACAAACCCCTATGACTTACGGTTGCACCGAGTATCTGCTTGAGGTTTTCATTAATGTTGTGGCGATTGCAGGAAGACGAATAAAGTTTACATTGGGTAAAGTGATGTTCTACAGAGCGATGAGTAGTGCAACGTTCACAAACGGAAGGGGCACTAACAGGATATTAGGTAATCATGGGACCATCATGTGACCTATTTGCAGTGTTTTCATAAAAATTTTCTCTTTTCTGGTAAAGGGAGAGAATTTTAACGGTGCTATATTTGGATGGATTCCATAAAGGGTGTTAGCTTTTCTCCAATCGCTTAGGATGATTGTACAATTTGATTGTGGTTTGCAAATCTTGATAGAGTTGGATATTCTCTACCTCGAGGCTAGAACAACCTGTTTGTTGTGTGACTTAATCAGCATTTTGATTTCCTGTGATGATTGTGCGGGATGGTACAAATCTGAATGTCACGAGGGTGCCTCTCATGATCAACTGATTGTAGGAATTTCTTATGTTCTGGACAAGTGGATTCTGAGAATACATCTCGTGTGGATAAAAGAGAGTGAGTCTATTGACAAGTTTAAATTATCCAGTATTGTGAAATTTAGAGCATTTAGTTCTGCAGTGTGTAAAGTGGAAGTCGGTATGTAGCTATTGTTACTTTCGTGATCACAGAACCAACATGGTCTTCATCCTTAAATCCGTGAAGAGTATTTATTGTGTCGTATTGATTGGTGTGTATGATCTCTAGGAAGAAAGAACGTACAAGAGATGTGGAATATTCAGTTTTCTTGTAACTTGATAGCGATATGTCCACAATAGAAGAATTTATGAAGGGATATCGCAAAGTGTGATTGGAGTTGTGTTTGCTAGGTTCCTTTAACACGTCCTATACTTAAGCCAAGTTTTTGATTCCTTAAATATAAATTAATTTTTTGGTTAATATAGATATCCCGGAGTTGATGCATGTTTGGGTTAGACAATACTGCTTGCTTCTAGCTAAAGCCCGCTAGTCGGTATGAAAATGCAGTACTACCAACTTTGTCATATAAATTCTCACTCCTTTCTTCTTAAAAGCACAACCCTTAACGAAGATGGTGAAGGTCGTTAATAATTGTACATTGTAATGCCAATGACTACTTTATATCGCTATTTTGAGCGTTTAGTGTATTTATCTATAAGGCTTTTGAACAGTGATTATTTTCCACAGCTTGTCATTCTCTATAATTTATAATATTATTTTTTATTAATTTTTCACAGATTTACTTACTTAGTCAGTGATAATAGTGTAATGTACCGTCGTGGGTGGATAAATTGCTTTTGTCTTCGAGTGATACAATTCATTCAGCGCACACTCGTGGTGTTTCCCTCTACTAGTTGCTCTAGTTCGCAGGCTATCTGACACGTATTCGTTTAGTTGCTTGTTGTCATGGCTTGGAATCAAGAAAAGGTATAGTTTTTGATAGAAGATTACCTATATAACAACATTTTTTGGGATTTGTGTAATCGGTCATATAAAAAAATCATAAAAAATTAAAGGCACTGTCCGGAAAGTATGAATGCACGGTCAAAGATTTGAAGAAAAGAAAAAAAATTCCAAACAACGTTCCATAGGAATAAAAAGTCCGGATCCGGTGAAACGTGTCCAGTGAGTACATTTTGCTTCGCTCACGTTTTTTCTAGAAGTAGACTCGTCAAAGAAAAGTAAGTATAGCTAAATTAGCGACCGGTAGGAGCCTCCAGTAGCCAAAAGTTAACTGCCACCGATACACAAAATCGATAATTTGTGTAAAATTTGGATTTTAGAGGAGCTACCAGAATTAGAAGGTTATCAAATCCCTGTCTCTCCATACGTGTAAAATTATTGAATAGGGCCTCGTCATCAGCCATAAGGTTTTCAAAAAAGTAAGCTCGATTTGCATCGGTTTTCACAAATAACATATCTTGCGTCTTTGCGACTTTAGCCTTCTTCTGGTAAAAATTAGGTATGCAGCTACCGTTTGCATATACACATAGGGGTTAATTGAGTTGAAAAGTGCTGCGGGCAACGAGATTGCCTATGGTTACCTTAGCCGGCTCGCACACTGGAGCAATATATGCAACTAGCAACATGCAATAAGCAATATTATCGCCAATGTGTTTTTCCATTATATTTTTGTTGATCTCGCACACCGACGCAATACGATATCGCTATTGCCTTTCTAGAGCAACATATATGTTGCTAGCAAAACGACGTGCCGGTTGAAAAGCAACAATATCGCCCATAAGTTGCCAATATTTCGTTCATCAAGCAGTGTTAGATCATTAAGGATTTTTTGGCGAACCAAAACCGAACCTTTTGGTTAGATGGCGACAAAAGGCTTCTTTGGATGTATCGATACAGCGATTTTGAAACCGTGTGGAATGCGTCTTTAATTCTTGAGCACATATACTGGCTCCATGTTTACTCAACGCTTCGATTGCTGGATGAATCCAATATCGTCTCCTTTTTCATTTATTTCTCCTTAAAATTTGCCACAAAATTATCACTTTGTCTTCATCAACCGACATTTCCAACAAGTGATTTTTATTGCTTTGGTATGCGAAGTACAACAAAATATGTTGCCTGTTGCTTATTGCATATTGCTAGTTGCTAGTTGCACATTGCTCCGGTGTGCGAGCCGCCTTAATGTAAAGCCTCCTTAACGAACTAAAATATTTTCAAAAAATGCCATAAGATGTGTTTAAAATTATTAATCGCCACTAACGAAAACTCGATAATTTAAAACAAATGTTATATTTTCACAACAAAGTTTAAAAAAATGTTAAAATAAAATTTTATAAAACAACCCTAAATGTGTAGTAGATACACTATAAAGAAAAAGGAACTACAAATGTTTCAAACAAAAAAATAGATTAAGGTACATGGTACATGCTTTAACAGGGATCTCATTAAACTTCAATAAATAACAATTTCATTTGTTCATATCAACTTCCCGAGAACTGACAACAACGCACGAGTTGCTCATTGGTCAAGGTTATTGCCGTCAAGGCCGAACCTCGATTCTGAAAAATTACCAATAAATTAAATAATGTTAGTTAAAATTACTGTTTAGGTACTGTTTATAAAGGGTTATGTTAAATTTAATAATACAAAAAAAAATCATTTTACTCAGTAAATATAGAAAAAATGCTATTTGTAACATATAAATAACTGTTTTATATTTGTAGGGAACAAATTACCAAAATAAAAATTCTGTTAAAAAAGTTATTAACTCATAATTATTTAAAATCAGATAAAACTAAAGTGCTTAACGTATAGAACTAAAAAAAAAAACTAACAAAGTAGAAAAATCAAAAGTGAGATAGGAATGCGTCGTGTGAATCAGGCCGTCTCCGGGCCATTCATTCTCAAGAAATTGTAAAACTAAACGAGCAACGAGCTCTTGGCAAAGAAAGCAAACACTTTGCCATACATAAACTGTTTGATTTAAGTAGAGTACAGGGCTGTATCGCTACAAAGTAGTAAATACAAATTTATATATTTATGATATAGTAAGTAATAACTGTTCAATTACTACGTACTGAAATTGTTACTCATAGGTATATCAATTTTAATTTTATCACTAATTTTTATTGGTAATTTATAATTGATTATTTTTTTCACCAGTCAAAATATCACAATTTTGTGATTTCGTCCAATGAAAACGCTTAATCTTCAATGTTTTATGCTAAATCTAGCCAATCATTCCGGTTTATATTGATAAAACCACTAGTGGTTTTACTAGTATTGATAAAATTATAGAACTGTCAAAAATTCCATAACAATATTGAACAATCAACTTTCTTGTTTATAATTAGGTACCTTACTATAAATCAACATTCATTTATAAAAAGTTTCTTTCAAAAGTGACGCCTAGATGTCAGTAGTGAATAATTCCTAGACGCTACCTTTTTTTATGTCTTCTTTGACATTTGTCAAGTAGACAGATGTACAATTTTAACCATGGATACTTACACGATAGAACAACGCGTTAAAATTATTGAAACTTATTTTGAAAATGGTCGATCTTTAAAAACAACATATCGCAAAATTCGTGATTTTTTTGGTGTAAATAATCGTCCGAATGAGTCGACAATTCAAAGGTTGGTGAAAAATTTCAAGAAACTGGTTCTGTCGAGGATAGAAAAAGGACTGGTAGACCAAAAACTGGACGTTCTGATGAGAATATTGCTGCTGTAGCACAAAGTGTGGCTGAACAACCTTCAACATCGATATCTCGACGTTCTCAGGAATTAGGCATTCATGAATCGACTGTTTGGCGGATTTTACATAAGGATTTGCATTTGCATCCTCACAAAATTCAATTAACACAAGCATGGAAGCCAACAGATTATTATCAACGCAGGAATTTTGTGAATTGGTCCTTTGAACACGATGCTGGTTTTTCACGCAAAATTATCTTTAGTGATAAAGCTCATTTCACATTGAACGGATTTGTTAACAAGCAAAACATTACATCCACAAACATGTACTGTTTGGTGTGGTTTTTGGGCTGGTGAAATCATTGGCCCGTTTTTTTTTCGAAGATGAAAATGAAAGAGCTGTTACTGTCAATGGACATCGCTATAGACAACTGATTGAAGATTTTTTGTGGCCTGAGCTTGAAGGAATAGACATAGACGATCTTTATTTTCAACAGGATGGAGCCACAAGTCACACAACACGGGAAAACATTGCATTATTACGATCTAAGTTTCCCGATCGATTAATTTCACGTAATGGTGACATAAACTGGCCACCTAGATCATGCGATCTAACTCCATTCGACTTCTTTTTGTGGGTTTTTTTGAAAAGTAAAGTCTACGTGAATAAGCCAACAACAATTCAAGAGCTGAAACACAACATTCGGATCGAGATTGCTGCACTCAACGCGGTAATGTGTGAGCAAATCCTTCAAAATTTCGATTCTCGTATGACAGCCTGTAGACGTGCTCGTGGTGGACATTTAAATGATGTCATTTTTCACATATAATTGTTAGGAGCCATATTTTTAATAAAAATAATGAACCCGGAAAGAATCTAAATTTTTACATGTTTTATTTTAAATTAACATCTAGGCGCGTCTTTTGAAAGACCCTTTATTATCTAAATATTCTGAAATATATTTTGTTATTATTATTATCACAATTCAATTCATCTAAACGATAATGAAAAATCAAATATATAGGTACTTTAAAACTAACCTGCTTCCTGGTTCTGCATGCATTTAAAACTTTAATATGCCTACAGGCAAATGTGGTCTTGTAGGTAAACTTTAAATAGATATACCTAATAATTTTTATTTTGGTAATTTTCTCTTTAATAATATAATTGTATAAATAGGTATAAAAATAAATATTTATTCAAATTATAACCCTGTTTTCACGACGCTCACGACAACTGTCAATACTATCTAGTGTACAGGATAAGTTAATAGGCGGGGTAACGGCATTTCGTTTTTGTTAATTATGAAATATAAGTTGTTCTAGGAAGTTTTTTAAATAAAGTAGTTTTTGTACAGAATGGTTCAAAAAATAATCTTTATTAAATTCTTTTATCCTTGATACGAACCATTGCGTGAACATATGAGGGTTGTCCTTTTAGTTTTGTTTGTAGCCGCTTAGAAGGCGCCACCAATAGAACGTTCAGATACAAATCTAAACTCAATCTTTGTTGACATCAATCCAAAGTTTCATTGCGATACTACAAGTGTAGATATACTGAATTTTTGAAATTAGCTAGTCGGTCGAAAATTGATCTTAGCCAAGACCGTATTTGAGCAATAATTTTTTTACAAATTTCTCGGAGAGGATTATTTAACAGCAATGTCTCTCTGAAATAGTTTCTGTGGTTGGGAATGAAGTATCACACCAGTCAACTATTTTCCGCTGGTATTGCAAATCTCAACATGGTTGCTCCAGTCTCAGCGATAAATCCAGACTAGGTCCATCCAAAACATTGATGCGGTTCGTCAGCTAATTAAGGATGAGGGCCCCGTAGCATACCGGGAGATAAAGACAACTTTGGGAATTTCAGGAACCTAAATCTAAACGATTCTACATGAGAGTGTTACGAAGTTGTTTTCCCGTTGGATCTCTCAATGCTCACAGAAGAGCAAAAAGTGGTTCACGTCAATTGGTGTCGAAAAACTTTGGAATGGTTCAACAAAGGAAGCTCAAAAAAACGTTTATAGTATGTTTAGTGGCGATGAACCTTGAAATTACTCCTACGAACAGGAAAATTAACACCAATCCGCTGTGTGAGTGTTTTACGATGGGAAAATACCAACAAAATTGATCCGTTCTTGAAGTGTGTCAAAGAATATGGTCGCAACGTTTGTTTCAAAATGTAGTCATGTGTGATTTAGAAGATCGAAGAACGTTTACTATAAACATTTGTTTACCAGATGTTATCGTGAAACTCAGACAAAGCAACACACTAAGGCGAATTATCCCACATCAGTACAATGCAAGTGCTCACACTGCCCAAAAGACAATTGAGTTTTTGAAGCTTCAAAACATCAAGACCATTCACCATATAGTCCCGAACTAAGTCACAACGACCCTACCGTCAACAATTCGATGCCTTTAAACCAGCGATTTTGCAGGTCTCAACTAAAGGCTGCAATAACTTTTTTACCAATTGGTTTAAACTTATGCAAAAGTGTATCGATCAGAGTGGCACATATTTTGAAAAGCAATAGAGTATTTTAAGTTTATATATTTTTTGTCAAAACTAAAAAGACAACTCTCGTATATGTTTTTATTTTGTATTTGGTTTTTGTATCAAATACCATTAAATTTTTATTATAAAGCAGTACCAAATATGTTCTAAATGTTTTGACATAAGATTCATTGGCGAAAATTTGTTCAAAGTTTTCCTTTTAAGTATTGTATAAATTAAAAATAATAAAAAATATCTATAATTTGGTAGGGCAGGTACTTCATTCAAAATCCATAATCAGAACATTTCACCCAAAACTATTTATCAAACAACAATGGAATTTAAACAGTGAATACCATTTATTTTTTTATTAATTAAATATGGAGAAAGGTAGAGGACAAATCCTATCAACCCATTATTATAAAATATAATTACGATAAAATCAATGAATAGTTTAGAACGCAAAATGGTACTTAGTTTTTACAAAAATTCATCCAGACTGTTTTTAAAGTAATTTTTAAAGCGTGTATCAATAGTCACTACGAACGGGTAAACCATTCCAAACATCAAAGCTTCCATTAGTGAGAAAGTGTAGGCAATGCTTCGTTTTAAAGTTATAGGAAACTAGTGGCCGCCCGCGACTTCGTATGCGTGGACTTTTTTGCCACCGAGTTTCAAACAAAGTTGCAACCCCTATTTTAAACCCTTAGGCGTGGTATTTAAATAAATCCTTTCTTAGTACACCACTACGTAATAAAACAAATTAATCCTTCAATTTTCAAGACTCTAGCAGCTACCGCCTCACCGCTTCACACACCTATTATTATTTTAAAATTTTAAAAACTTCTTACATATTGGTTGAAAAAAAATATAATATATAAATATAAATTTGTTTAAAAAGAAGTGCCTTTGATAAATAACTTATTTATTTTGATAAAGATTAAGAAGAAAGTTAAAAAGTATTATTTTTAATTAGGTATAGTTTTTGCGGCTTTATTTAGGTACCTATAGTATGTATCATTCCGTATTTGGCTGTTCGACCGATCGGTTGTGTGTTGATTGTATTATCCGTTCGGCTGTGTTTTGTTTACAGTGAAACTATTGCTCAACTACCAGTGTTATTGTTTTTCTTTTTGAATACTGATTCTAAATAGTATTGACCTTGATCCTATTAAAAGTAGGTTACTAAGTGTTTTGTTAAATATTAAATTATACACTTATAATGTTTGCAAATGAGGAAAGAGACATACTTAAAGCTATTGAGACCCTAAAGAATGATATGAAACAGGACGTAGAGAATATCAAGAGTGAAATAAAAAATTGTATCACAGCAAGCGAAACTAGATTATTATTACAAATTGAAGGATTATCCAAAAGACTAAACGAGGTAGAGAACGTAACTAGTAAAGTAGTGGAACAAATAGAGAGTATTGAAAGAAGAGAAAAGAAGAATAATATAATAATCTTTGGGATAGAAAGTAATAACATAGACCTTTCTGATATTCGAAACAAATTAAAAAGCCTCCTGGACGTTGAAGTGGAAAACCGTGATATTAATAATTTTTACAGACTTGGAAAAACTAATTTAAGTCCCCTTAAGATCGAATTTGTTTCATATCTAAAAAAGTTAGAGATATTAAAAAAGAGCAGAAATTTAAAAGGTACAAACATCCGCATAGCAAATGATCTAACAACATCGCAAAGAGAAGAAAACAAAATTCTATCAGGATACTTAAAACAGGCCAGGGCGAATACTACTGGAAAATCATACATCAAGGGAAATAAGCTATTTGTTGATAATATAGCTTATACGGTAAACGACTTAACACATAATCATAGTGAGGAGACGACAGAAAAAAAGAAGCAAAATAGTGCCCCGCAAACTCCCACAAATATCAAGGAACCAGACTCAGATCCCATATTTCAAGAGATTATACAGCCGCTAGAAACAGGACCACGCACAAGTCAGAGCCTAATTGGGGACAATAACCAGAAGAAACAAAATAAGGCTGGAGAAGAGCAGAAAAATCAGAAAGTAGTGAATAACCAAACACCAAGTAGGAACCTGGGCAAAGAAAAAATTAATAAAGAATACTTTAACCTAAGGCCTGGGTTAGGAAGTAAGAATTATTAGTTCTTTTTTAAAAACATTACTTTTTGTATTTCTTTAATTTTGCTTATCTTTGTATTTCATTATAAATAATTGTTTATTATTTTAACTTATAGATTTAAAGTAATATTTTATACCAAATGGATAACTATGTAAGAAATTTTGAATTAAAAGAAGTTGAAACATTCGAGATAGAGGGCTCAGCTGAATATAAAGAATTTATTGATTTAAAAACAAGCGAAATTCACAGTAATGAAAATATAAGGTTATTCCATTCTAATGCTAGTAGTTTGAGGAAAAATTTAGACGAATTTAAAATTTTGATACGATCTTTAAAACATGACTTTGATTGTATAGTCTTTACCGAGACTTGGCAAATACCTGAACCTAATATGTTAAAAATAAATGGATTTAAACAAATATACAACAAAGGCCAAAATAATCAAAACGATGGCATATTGATTTTTATAAATGAAGATCTATCTTTCAATTACAAATTCTGTTTAATTGGAAAAATAAACAGTATTCAATTAACAATTAAAAAAAAAGGATAAACTAATTAAACTAACAGCCATTTATAGAAGTCCTTCTGACTCTATAACTACTTTTATAAATGATATTAACTTATATTTAACGGAATATGAAAATAATGCAAATATAGATGTTATACTCGGCGACATAAATATAAATATTTTGGAAAATACTACAGATAGTGTAAATTACTTAAACACTTTGTCATCTCATAGGTTCATATCAGTAATTAATAAATCAACTCGATATAAAAATTGTCTAGATCATATTTTTATTAGAACTAAACTCAGTAATTTAACATATCTACCAATAGTTTTAGGGATGCGAGTTACAGATCATAATCCAACGATCCTACAAATTTTCTTTCCTGAAATTAGACAAAAAGAAATATGTAAAACATATTATAAATATTTCATTGACTATCATAAACTGAAACAAGCACTAAATGTAGAAAAGTGGGAAACTGTTTATTCCAACAATAACATAGACAATTCATTAAGTCAGTTTTTACAAACGTTTGAAAATCATTTAAATAACTCTACAAATAAAATAAAACTGAACAGAAAAACTTCAGGAAAGAAAGATTGGATCACTAATGGTTTATTATCTTCTATCCAAGAAAAAAATAAACTTTTCCATAAAATGCAAAAAAACCCAACAGACATAAATAAAGAAACTTATAAAAAATTTAGGAATAAACTAAATGAAATAATTAAAATATCAAAAAAGAACTACTATCAAGCAAAAATAGGAGAAAATAAAACTGATAGCAAAAAACTATGGGAGTGTGTAAAAGAAATTTGCAATGAAACAAAAAAACATGAGACAGTTTCGAAAATTAATTCAGAAACTGGTGAATTATTGACTTGTGAGTTTTCAGTTGCGGAAAGATTTAATGATTTTTTTACGAGTATCGGGAAAAAATTTGCCTCTAAAATATCAAAACCTGCAAATTTTAATCAACAAGTAACTCTCCCATCCTCAAATTCAATATTCCTTGCCCCTACTACGAATTTAGAAATTAGAGATATAATATTAGATCTAAAAAACAAGAAAAGTCCAGGAATAGATAACATTAGGTCGGAAACCCTAAAATCTGTTGCAACTGAAATTTCTGTAGTGTTAAGTTACTTAATTAATTTAGCAATTGATCAAGGTACTTTTCCAAAAAGCCTAAAAAATGCTGTTATTAAACCAATTTTTAAAAAGGGAAATAGCCTGGACGTGACTAATTATCGACCAATATCACTAATTTCCAATATTGCGAAAATATTCGAAAAAATTTTAAAGAAAAGATTAACTTCTTACTTTGAAAAATATCAATTGCTATCTGATAAACAATTTGGGTTTCGCGAAAAAAAATCAACTGAAGATGCTTTAGTCCATTTAACAACGAAAATATATGACGCTATGAATCAAAGCAAACCATCAACGTGTATCTTTATAGACCTTGCTAAAGCATTTGATACAGTTAGTCATCCCCAGCTATTGCTAACCTTGCAAAATGTAGGTATAAGAGGAAAAGCACTCCAACTCTTTGAAAGTTATCTAACTGAACGGCAACAGTGTGTGCAAATAGGAGAAACAAAAAGCAATTTCTTAACAGTTGAATATGGAGTCCCTCAGGGAACCATACTAGGCCCTATTCTTTTCAGTGTCTATGTCAATGACATCTTAAATTTAAATATTAAAGGGAGTGTGGTTAGTTTTGCTGATGACACGGCAATATTTTACCAAGCCAACAGTTGGTTGGAACTAAAATTAAAAGTAGAAGACGATTTTGGACATATATTACAATTATTTAAATCCAAACTATTGACAGTGAACTTTGACAAGACTTACTTCATTCCTTTCACACCTTGTATGAGTAAATTGCCTGACTTTACCTATCTTAGTATTTCTAAGGATAATGATATTGTTCATATTCGAAAAGAGACTAGTATAAAATATCTAGGATTAATGATTGATTCACATCTAAAATGGGACAAGCATACTAAAATGGTAACAAAAAAATTACAATCTCTTTTACCCCGATTTAAAGTTCTCAGTGAATTGCTCGTTCCTTCTCAGTTAATCACACTTTATCATGCTCTTGTGGTAAGTCACCTACGATATGGCATAGTCGTCTGGGGAGGTGCACTTGATATTCATCTACATCATTTGGAAATAACTCAAAAATATTTACTTAAAATAATATTCAAAAAAAAAATATACTTACCCTACAGATAAATTGTTTGAGGAATCAAAAGTATTGGACATAAAACAGCTTTTCTATTGTAGTATTATAATGAGACAGCACTAATATAGACATATTTTATTGCCAATAAACCATAATTATGAAACCAGACATAAAAAAATATCATCTAAGGTACCAAAACCCGAAAAAACGCTTTATCAAAGATCGTATCAATATTTAGGTCCGAAACTATATAACTCAATACCTATTGAAATTAAACAATTTGATGTAAAATTATTTAAAAGCAAGTTCTACAAATGGTTTTCACAAATCCCTCGGCTTGAAGTTCATAAATCATTCGAAATTATTAGATAAATAAATAATGTCTTCTTTATATATGTATGTTGCGTTTTCTATCTTCGAATCTTATCTTATATTATTTTCTTTAACTAATATCTTTTATGTTATTTTAAGTACTTTAAGTAAAATAGGTATTGTTTTCTGCATTGTTCTTTAAAAAACACCGTTTTCGGTTAAACTGTAAAAACAATAAATTTAATAAACTTTAAAATCCACTTTCAAGGCCCAGCCTTTAGTGGAAGAACCATAATTTATTTAAACATATTATAAAAGCTTTTTACTGTAAACTCTGTAAAATTGGTAAATAAATTATTTTTGATTTTTGATTTTTAATGTACTATAAGATACGGCGGTCACTCATCTTTGGGTACATATATAACTCAGAGAAAACAAAAAGATAGCGCGTTTTAAAATACTACTAACGTCATCTATTATCAACACTTAGAACTAAAAATTATTTTGTTTGTCTTAATTTATTCGTTCCATTAGGTACTGATAGGTTTAAACTAATACATCTACATCCTGCATCATCCCTTATTTTATCCCCATGGTGTTAAATTTATCAAAATCCTATTTAAGCGGACGTCTTTATCATAGTAGCTCCAATCTTTAATTTCAGTTTAATCAGTCGAAAATCTAAGAAGATTTATACAAACTTTTATCCCCTATTTTATCCCCTTAAGGGTGGAATTTATCAAAATCCTTTCTTAGTGGATGTCTACGTCATAGTAGCTATATGCATGCCAAATCTGAGTCCGATCGGTTTAAAATTGACAAAGTTTTATACAACCTTTTATCCCCTATTTTGTTCCCTTGGGTGTATAATTAATGAAAATCCTTTCTTAGCGGATGCCTACGTCATAACATGTCAAACTTCAGCCCGATCCGTCCAGTGTTTTGGCCTGTGCGTTGATAGATCACTATATGTCAGTCAGTCACCTTTGAGTTTTATATTTGTAGATTACATCTTAAACGTGTATCTTGGTTTGTAAACTAGATGCGGGTTGCACTAAGTTACACATTTCAGCATATTTTGGTCGCTTTAAGCATCGGACACCACACTCCACCAATATACTCCAGATGATGGCTTATATATGTTTTGTACAGCAGAATTAAATATGTGAAGGAAACGTCTAAAAATACCTCTTTCATTAGATAAATTAAAGAGTTTGGCCATTTGCATACTTTTACAATGTGCTTGGACCATGAGAGATCACTAGGGACGGTAACACCTAGGTGACCATAAGAAGACACAGAACTTATGCTAGAGTTGTCCAAAGAGTATTATAGGTACATGTTGTTTTTCCCAATGTAAAAAGCCCATTTTTACACCATTGGAGTCGAAATCGATCTGTAATGATTGGATAATGGATTTGCGTATAACTTGGTATCATCTGCAAAATTTGGTATGTGCCGTGGTAGATCACAAGAGTAGACTAAGAAAAATATGGGTCCTAAAACGCTACTTTGGGGAACACCACTAGTGTCTTTTCTACTAGGCGGGAGGTTTTTGACAACTTTTACAACAAACATTTTATTAGTCATGTAATCTCTTATCCAAATCCAAGTGTTTAGTTTTCCTCTAATTTCCAAATGTTCAAGTTTGTTCAGTAGCCTTCTTGTTGACACCTTATCGAAAGCTTTGGACAAGTCTAGATTTACTACGTCTTTTGGGAGTTAGGCATCTAGATTACAGGTCCAGTAGTTTATGCAGCCAAGAAGGTTTGTTTTAGTAGATTTATTTTTTGTAAAACCATGCTGTTTGGAAGAGATTACTTTATGCATAAACAGGTATGGCGTAATTTGCTCGACAATATTTCTTTCCATGATTTTGGAAGTTATGGACGAAAGACTAATTGGTCGATAGATTTGTGGGTCAAGTTTGTCTCCAGTTTTGTAGATCGCCGTTATTGACCCTGATTTCCATGAAGTGGGTACAGGGGAATGTTGTAGTAGTCTATCACTTTTTTAATGAAATAGTATATTGTGTGGCAAGCGGTGAAACAAGACGATTTCTGACTAGGCGAACTCCTAAGGGATTGTTTTCGTGGTTGAAATCCAAATTTTCCTAATATCACGATTTCTGAGAATGATGACATATCAAAAAACTTCTCATATCTCACTTATTATGAATAATTTATGACGTGACAACGTCTTATAATTCGATGCAGATGGCTGCACGCACCAAAAAACATGACTCATGCGGCTTTACCTCGCTCTGAGGCGTTCCATTTATGGCTTGAAGTGCAAGCGAGAGCTCTCTCTCTCTCCTACTTGAGTGAGCGATGCGTCCGCGTGGACAGCTGCTATACAATAATACATTTACATGTTTTCGTCAAGTATGAAGTGCAGTGAAAAGTGAATGTGGTGTCAATTGTTTATAGCAACGATAATTGCGGCGATAAAGGTAATGATTCTTCCGATATTAAATAAATAGCATCGGTCCGCTAGTGCAGCGACTGTAGGTTATGCTATAATTGACAACACTATAACAATAAGTTAACAGAACTATTTCACGATGAGTAAAAATTCAATATGTACTATGACAAACCACTAAGACATCTTTAGACACACAGTTAAAAGCACGCCTGTAGGTGATAATCGCAGGTTCTAGTCCTGACGAATATGACATTGTTTCGATTTCTCTTGAATGTGATTTCTTGTATGTCTTATTTCCTAATTTTAAAAATACTTTGTGATATTTTGATTTTATTATTTGTTAATTGTCAATAAACATTTAATGGTTAGTTGATCAAAAACAAAAAATTCTGGTACATACTTGTTTTATTACAACAATTTTCCAGTGACGTTAATTCCTATAAGTACCTAAGAAAGAAACAGTACTTTTAAAAATACCGATAAATACCCATTACAAAGTCAAAGCTAAAAAAAATATCAGTCACAGCACACATTAAGTTATGTCGATGGATAATACTTATAAATTACTGACATCGATCAATTAACATAAACAATATAGTTACATAATAAATCTACCAATGATACGAATAATTACTCGCGATCAATAGTTTTTTATTATCTTTATGGTGCAATCTATCGTAATAAAAATTGTGCTAGCATTATAGTTTTCTTTATCACTTAAACTGCTTTAATTTGTAGATCGGAAATGGTTTTAGTAATAATAGAACAAAAAAACAGAAATTTTTTCAACCCAAATAAGAAGAGTTGTGTCCAACATGTACTATTTATGGTACTATTTATTTATTTTTTATTAATCTATACTAATATTATAAAGCTGAAGAGTTTGTTTGTTTGTTTGTTTGAACGCGCTAATCTCAGGAACTACTGGTTCGAATTGAAAAATTCTTTTTGTGTTAAATAGACCATTTATCAAGGAAGGCTTTAGGCTATATAACATCACGATGCAACCATTAGGAGCGAAGAAGTAATGGAAAATGTGAAAAAAACGGGGAAAATTATTGATCCTTGAAGGCTTCCATTGCGTGCGCTGTGAAAACGGTTCAAGATACCAAAAATATATGTATGAAAGAATTATTCCTCTTGAAATGATCTAAAAAACGTTCGCGACAGTATATGTCTATCTTTTAAGATTAACTCACTAGAACCGTTTTTATGGTAATCAAATTTGGTCGAAATTAAAACGTAATAATATTAATCTTTATCCAAATAAATATGTATTTAATTGTGAACAAAATTGTCTCTGACATCACTTAGGTAATTATAATTATAATTATCCCTTCCCTATCCCTATCCCTTCCCTTCCCTATATATTATAAATGTGAATGTAAGTTTGTTTGTTACGCTTTCACGCGAAAACTACTCAACCGATCATCATGAAAATTTGTACACATATTCTTGGAGGTCTTAGAATTAACATAGGATACTTTTCATTAAAAAAATCACAAAAACTAGCTTCTTGAACGCCATCTAGCGGTTCAGTAATGAAGTTCCGAGCCTGAGTATTCCACCGTGAGGTGGCGCAGTTAATATCTTATATATTTAAACTAGCAATTACGACTTAATAAAGTACTATGGCGCCACCGTAAGGTGGCGCAGTTAATATCACATATATTTAAACGAGCAATTCTTACTTAAGGTTTATTTCGCATAATATCTCATATATTTCAACAAATTCTTGCTAAATTAATAATATGACGCATCCCTTCCCTTCCCTATCCCTATCCCTTCCCTATATATTATAAATATTATAAATGTGAATGTAAGTTTGTTTGTTACACTTTCACGCGAAAACTACTTAACCGATCATCATGAAAATTTGTATACATATTCTTGGAGGTATTAGAATTAACGTGGGATACTTTTTATTAAAAAAAATCACAAAAACTAGCTTCTTCAACGCCATCTAGCGGTTCAGTAATGAAGTTCCAAGCCTGAGTATTCCACCGTGAGGTGGCGCAGTTAATATCTTATATATTTAAACTAGCAATTACGACTTAATAAAGTACTATGGCGCCACCGTAAGGTGGCGCAGTTAATATCACATATATTTAAACGAGCAATTCTTACTTAAGGTTTATTTCGCATAATATCTCATATATTTCAACAAATTCTTGCTAAATTAATAATATGACGCATCCCTTCCCTTCCCTATTCCTATCCCTTCCCTATATATTATAAATATTATAAATGTGAATGTAAGTTTGTTTGTTACGCTTTCACGCGAAAACTACTTAACCGATCATCATGAAAATTTGTATACATATTCTTGGAGGTATTGGAATTAACGTGGGATACTTTTTATTAAAAAAAATCACAAAAACTAGCTTCTTCAACGCCATCTAGCGGTTCAGTAATGAAGTTCAAAGCCTGAGTATGCCACCGTGAGGTGGCGCAGTTAATATCTTATATATTTAAAGTAGCAATTACGACTTAATAAAGTACTATGGCGCCACCGTAAGGTGGCGCAGTTAATATCACATATATTTAAACGAGCAATTCTTACTTAAGGTTTATTTCGCATAATATCTCATATATTTCAACAAATTCTTGCTAAATTAATAATATGACGCATCCCTTCCCTTCCCTATCCCTATCCCTTCCCTATATATTATAAATATTATAAATGTGAATGTAAGTTTGTTTGTTACGCTTTCACGCGAAAACTACTTAACCGATCATCATGAAAATTTGTATACATATTCTTGGAGGTATTAGAATTAACGTGGAATACTTTTATTAAAAAAATCACAAAAACTAGCTTCTTCAACGCCATCTAGCGGTTCAGTAATGAAGTTCCAAGCCTGAGTATTCCACCGTGAGGTGGCGCAGTTAATATCTTATATATTTAAACTAGCAATTACGACTTAATAAAGTACTATGGCGCCACCGTAAGGTGGCGCAGTTAATATCACATATATTTAAACGAGCAATTCTTACTTAAGGTTTATTTCGCATAATATCTCATATATTTCAACAAATTCTTGCTAAATTAATAATATGACGCATTCCTTCCCTTCCCTATTCCTATCCCTTCCCTATATATTATAAATATTATAAATGTGAATGTAAGTTTGTTTGTTACGCTTTCACGCGAAAACTACTTAACCGATCATCATGAAAATTTGTATACATATTCTTGGAGGTATTAGAATTAACGTGGGATACTTTTTATTAAAAAAATCAGAAAAACTAGCTTCTTCAACGCCATCTAGCGGTTCAGTAATGAAGTTCAAAGCCTGAGTATGCCACCGTGAGGTGGCGCAGTTAATATCTTATATATTTAAAGTAGCAATTACGACTTAATAAAGTACTATGGCGCCACCGTAAGGTGGCGCAGTTAATATCACATATATTTAAACGAGCAATTCTTACTTAAGGTTTATTTTGCATAATATTTCAACAAATTCTTGCTAAATTAAATAATATGACGTAAGGTGCCGCAGTTGCTACCTAATATATTTAATCGATAAATTACAAAATATAATCAAAAAATAGTATACAGCTGAAAATTTACGAGAAAATATGATAAAAACGATAAAATCAAAAAAAAAATTGAACCCAAAATAAAATCGTAAAAATTTGAAAAAACCAAAAAATACATCCGTTATATGCGGTACGAAGTCCGCTGGGTCAGCTAGTAATATTATAATTATAATAATATTATGAATGTGAATGTAAGTTTGTTTGTTACGCTTTCAAGCGAAATCTAATTAACCGATCATCATGAAACTTTGTACATATATTCTTGGAGGTATTAGAAGTAAAATAGGATACTTTTTATTAAAAAAAATATTTTTTAATTTTTACGAAAAATATAAAAATTGTTTTTCAAAAAATCTCAAAAAAGTGATTCTTACTAAATTAAGTATTATGACGCCACCGTAAGGTGGCGCAGTTGAGATGGTATAAATTTACATTAGCAATTCTTGCGCAATTAAGTACTATGACGCCATCATAAGGTGGCGCAGTTAATATATATTATAATACCTATATATAATCGATAATTTACAAAACCCTTAAAATTTGGAAAAATGGTAAAGAAACATCAGTAGGCGGTACGAAGATCGCCAGGTCAGCTAGTAATTTATAAACAACAACTGTGCGCTTTATGGATTTTTTCTAAACAATCTCACTTTTAGTACGACTTACGCGTTTGCAGTGATCCCCAACACATAAGTCTTTCAAATGTTAATTCTGATTGGTCCATATGAGCCGTTCTTGCTTTTGTTTTACTTTGGACATTAAGTTTTTTTTTTTTTGGCCAATAAGAAAATAATAGTATATTGTAATACAAGTGTTACAATGACAGAGGTTTCGTAGTACGAGTTCAGTTTGTGAAACGAACCGCGAAGCGGTGAGTTTCGCAAAGAACGAGTACTACAAACCGTCATTGTAATTCGAGTGTTACATACTATTTTTTATAATGAACTTTTAAAAGTATAAAAAAAATAAAATGAGAGTTTTTCGAAATATTTATTTATGTTGGCAATCTTGACAGTTTTGACACTTGTCAGTTTTAATGATTTTAAATTAGAATGTTTGTCAAATTTGTATAAAATATTCCGAATTTAGCAATAACGCTGATAATGTAGTTAATAATTTACTACAACATACTTCTTGATTTACTACCTGAACTCTTTCGTTGAAAATCAGTGCAGTGCAATCAATTGTGTAAAACAAAAAGTTACCAAAAACAGTGTTACAATGAATCTATTTCGATACTGTTTTTAGTGTCGAAATAAAAACTTTGTGAACGTGAATTATAAAATAGTATATTGTAATACAAGTGTTACAATGACAGAGGTTTGGTAGTACGAGTTCAGTTTGTGAAACGAACCGCGAAGCGGTGAGTTTCGCAAAGAACGAGTACTACAAACCGTCATTGTAACTCGAGTGTTACATACTATTTTTTATAATGAACTTTTAAAAGTATAAAAAAAGTAAAACGAGAGATTTTCGAAATATTTATTTATGTTGGCAATCTTGACAGTTTTGACACTTGTCAGTTTTAATGATTTTAAATTATAATGTTTGTCAAATTTGTATAAAATATTCCGAATTTAGCAATAACGCTGATAATGTAGTTAGTAATTTACTAGAACATACTTTTTGATTTACTACCTGAACTCTTTCGTTGAAAATCAGTGCAGTGCAACCAATTGTGTAAAACAAAAAGTTACCAAAAACAGTGTTACAATGAATCTATTTCGATACTGTTTTTAGTGTCGAAATAGAAACTTTGTGAACGTGAATTATAAAAAATACTTTTCCACACGCAAGTATCCACTTGCGACAGCATTCTCTTAATAAATTCAGTCCAGTTTCGTGATTCCATATAACCGTATTTTGCTTTAAAGTATTTGTTCTACCCTTATTACAAATTTATGATAATATTTTTTTATTTATATCACAAACGAGTTTGTAAGGTCAATTTTGTATGTATTTAAAATAATTCAAGTTCCTTTATAGTGCTTTATATTTCATACTGTAGAATATTAAACTTATATGCTATTTCATGTATAGTTTTATTGAGGTAATAATTTTTTTTAAACCGGCCAGAAATTAGTACTTTCCGGTTTATTTTTAGGTCAGAAAATGTCATTTTGTCGGACTAGTCCCGTAAAAGCTTTTACCGGACTCATTTTTGTTTACTCTCCGGCCTATCTTTAATGAAAATCAGTTTACATTTTTATAATAAGAACTCTTTATTAACTAATTTTAACAATTGTTAATGTTTGGTTTACAAATATAAACATTATTTTTAAATAGTTATATTAAACGTACTATTATTAGCATGACTTATCTGTAAGCATGGTATATCAAAAATATTCGTTGACGTGAGATTTTTTGAACTGCTTGCATTATAATGAGTTTCTGAGACAAATGCATCATTTTGAATATCCATTTTCACTTTTTCAACTAAACGTCAAAATATGACAAATAGTTTTAAATAGATACAAAACTCGCTTACCATATAAACCAATTGACCGCTATCATAGACTAACTGTTTTGTTGTTTTTAATATGAAATTTATGGTACAACAATGCCGGGTTTAAGTACAACAATGCCCGTTTTAAAAAAAATATTGTACGTAATACGTCCCAAAAGTGCTTTTACTGGACAGGCAGGCTTGCAGGGCTCGCCCTGCAATTTGCTTACTTGTCCAGTAAAAGACAACTTTCAGGACTTGTTACGTAAACTGCTATTGTTCATCAGTTCACGGCTTTTTGAATTATAATGCCAGATCCAGATAGCTGCATGCCAAGTTTCGAGTAGTGTTGTTCATGATTTGACAACTGATAAATGTCGAAAAATTTTTTCAGTAATATTTGGCAATTTATGATGAATCGATTTAGGACAGAACAAGGCGTCCAAATTGTGGAAATTCATTTTAAAAAAATCATTAATGCTTGTTTTTGCAATAATTTTAGTCTTTTCGATTTAAAACCATTAATAAGAGAAAGATGTACGCGTACCGAAGTGTTGAAGAAGACTCCAAAATGCTAATTTACTGCTGTTTTTAACTTGTCGGCCTTTGTCCTTCGACTAAGTGGAAATTTTACGTAAAGATCCTGGCTTACGTGCCTATAAAATACAACTTCTGCCATAGTTAAAGTCAAAAAAACTTCGTTTTCGTCGAATATATATGCTGATTGGGCTAATTTGAAACTAGCCGCTGATTAGCAATATTATCGAAGATTAGTGTTTATTGATGAAGTATATAGCGAAGTCAATCATCAAGCTAATAAATAATTACCATAACATCCCTTATTGGTGTGGTTTATGCGTTGGCGGCATCATCGGTTCTTATTTCTTTTCATTTTATGAAAAATCGAGCGCTATCAAGCCTTATTTTTTGTGGTCAAAAATTAATTAGCTCACTTAAACATAATCAAACTAATTTTTATCGAGTTATGACATGAGTTATTTTTCTTGTCTTGTTTCATTTTTTTAGTTACCTATGTCTTACTGTCTCATTATTTAGTTGATCACTTTTAATCACTCCTAATATGTTATAACTTTCTATTAAATAATATTTAGATTTTGCCATTTAAAACATTAATTTTAATACTAATGTATAATAATTTGTATTGAAAAATACACACCAAAAAAAGTAATCAGTAATCCTAAATAGAATTCAAAAAATTGTATTGATTGACGAAATTATTCCTCAGTATCAGTTTGGATTTCGTCAACACTACTCCACAGTACAACAATGTCATCGTATCGTAAATAAAATAAAAAGTTGCCTGGAGGAAAAAGAATTCTGTGCATCTGTCTTCCTTCGACAAGGTTTGGCATCAAGGTCTTTTATATAAACTAAAAATCCATTTGCCTAGTCAAATATACCTCATCCTTAAATCTTATCTCCAAGAACGATTTTTCCGAGTTAAAGTAAACTCATCAACTTCTGATTATTGTCCTATTAAATCAGGTGTATCACAAGGTAGTGTCCAACCCTTTCTATATATATATATATATATATATATATATATATATATATATATATATATATATATATATATATATATATATATATATATCCTTTTTGCGTCCGATATACCTATTAGTGACGATATCCTATCAGCATTTTTTGCTGACGACATGGCATTGGTACAAATTTTGGCTTAAACGTTGGAAAATTAAAGTGAATGCTGACAAGTCCACACAAGTTACATTTACCACAAGGCGACAGCTCTGTCCTCAAGTCTACATTAACAATGCACCAATTCCCCAAAAATCTGAAGTCAAGTACTTAGGACTACATTTAGATCAGAAATTAACCTGGAAAATACATATTAAAGCCAAGAGAACCCAGCTAAACATAAAGGTACGGCAAATGCATTGGTTGCTTGGTAGGAAATCACAGTTATCACTAGATAACAAAATACTTATATATAAAATAATATTAAAACCCATATGGACATACGGAATCGAGCTTTGGGGCTGCAGCAAACCCTCAAACACAAAGATCCTCCAGAACTTCCAATCTAAAACCATTAGGATGATAGCAGATGCTCCATGGTATGTCTCAAACCTAACCCTGCACACCGATCCTGGAATTCCATTCGTCAAAGACGTCAGGGGCGGTACCCATTGCAAGCCTCAGTTAAATCATAAAATTTGCTCTTATGTTTGTAATTGAGTAGATTGTAAATAAATTATCTAATAAAAAAAAAGTATTTTCAACCTGACCAATATTTTTATTTGTTTTTTGATTATCTGAATACAAATCCAGAGTCCGTTTTGCTCCATCAGGCTTGACTTTTAAATAAACTTTTAGGTCAACAATCTGGGTTTACGAAGTATGCTTGCTTTTTTTGTATTTATGACAAAGTAGAGATAGAGAACAGCATTTTGTGAAAAAAATATGGTCAGCTAAAACAAATTTTGATCCAGGTTCTAAGAATATTACATAAACACCATTGATTGATCCTTCTCATTATCTGCTTTCACATTTGCATATTAATTTTGGTCTGATGAATCAGTATTTGAAAAGTCTTGATAAAAACGACACTTAGTACTTAAAAGAAAATTTCCCAGCAATAAGTGATGTTAAATTGAAAAAAGGAATTTTTGATGGACCACAAAATCTTATTTGAGAACCAAATATTGTTACTACCATAAATGACTGTGAAGAAGCTGCTTGGCACAGTTTTAAATCTGTGAGATTTTTTGGGAAATACGAAAAGTGAGTATTATTACAGAAAACTTACTTAATAAAGCGAGTTATTAATGAACAAATGTTACAAATGCAGAATATTAGTTATTCTATCGCTTTACTAGTTTTGAAAAATATTTTCAAAAACATTGACCATTTAACTAAGAAGAAACAACTGCTTCCCATTTGTTGTCAAATCGAATTTTGGTTTCCAATTAGAGGTAAAGATGTCACTACTATCACGGCGTTTACACTTTCGTTACTGAAAGTAATATATCGTTCGTGATTTTAGTCAAATCTTCAGTCAGCGATTATGCCTTAAGCTCGCTGACGGATAACATATACCTTGTACTGACGAGACCCAATAGGTCGAAACCGGTCTACAAGTTATATTGTCCCTTCTAACTGCAAACTAAAATGGTTGGTTTAAATTATCTGTTAGATATGCCAACCCCATTTGACTTTGAAGTGTAATTCAATATGCGTCGAGGCACATAGCCAGGGAAGTAGTTGTTTCTTCTTAGTTAAATCGTTAATGTTTTTGAAAATATTTTTTAAAACTAGTAAAGCGATAGAATAACTAATATTCTGCATTTGCAACATTTGTTCATTTACCAAAAGTGAGAATTACCAAAATTTATTTGATGCACTACTGGTAAATTTTAAAAATTTAGGTGACTTGATGAATTTTAAATTACATTTTCTACACTTTCTTCTTTCCTTACATAATTTTTAGCAGTGATTATAAAATCTAAGTGCATTTTCCTAATTGATCCCGATATAATACACAAGAAAATTAGCTTTTAACTTTCGATTGAAAATAATCCGTAACCTTGCAATAGAAATATTTTACTTTATCACTTTCGCTAACTAATCATATAAAAACGTTTGTAATTCCTGACAAAAATTTCTTTGCAGAACATGTATCAGTTGAATTTCTAATATAGAACTATATATCAGTAAAAGTGTTTTCAGAAAAAAACGAAATCCTGTCCTGATTTACGGCATGCCACTCTTTTATTTAGTTTTAGTTAATAAGAAGTAGGTATCTCTTCTATATACCCATGTATGTGTGTATCGTTCAAGAAGAAACAGTGCCTATCAGTCGCCCACGCAAACATAACATACCGTGCCATAACTTTCTTTAATATAGCTAACAACAAATTTAACTTTTTGTTCGTTAATATTTTTTTATCTCTAACCGTTCAAGTTGCTTTTTATCATCACGTCGTGGCATCCGTATTATTTTAATTCTTCGAATTATTGACGGAATCGTTCCGTAATTAGATTAGTGCGGCCTGGATTTAATTTTTGTTGTGGATGTGTAGTTATAGTTTAGTTTGTAGTTTGTTTCAGTGCGTGGGTTTTGTGTAATCATTGATTTTATCGATTTTTATTGTTTTATATTCGGTGTGTAAACTTGTGTGTTTGTTTAATTTACTCCTATAATACGTGTATTGTGTTTAATTTCAAATTTGGTAAATGAGTTGTGGATAACTGACAATTAGCAGTTTTAAAACACAGTAGAACAGGTTTTTACTTTTAAATATATATACGTGTAGTAGCTATTGTTCTTAAAACAGGTAGTTAGGCCCTATTCATCACTTTCTCAATTAATTAAAAAGAAGTAATAAAATATGATTTATCTACCTAGATTTTACTAAAGAAAATATAATAGAGATTTCACACATAAAATGTTTATATTCTGAATATAAGTCGAGGCAATAAATCACTAACATCGGCTTTACTTGGCTGAAATTTAAACAAAAAGACGGATTTTAATGATTCTTTTTGCATTCAATTCGTGAGAGCGTCAGGAAACTTTCTGACCGTATGCGATTATGTAATATTGGAAAACTGTATTTATGCATACAAGAAAGTGCATTTTAAACATAATTCTTTATTTATTGGTGGAAATTTGTTCAAATTTGTTATTCAAACATTTTGGGGTCGCTGAAACCGAATTAACGTAAAAAGTGATCTCCGGAGTATCTGGTGTCCAGAAGACCTACTGTTCACGTCGTCTTCTGGAGGTTTCGGTAATATCGTTGTAACCTATTTTTTCCCGGAAGGTGTTAAATGCTCGATTTGAGAGGTTACCTTATGCGTACGGCAGTCAGGGGGTTGGAGGAGAGCGAGCGTGGATTCGATCGAGCTAGATGATGAATAATAATAAAAATGACAAGGGGTATATTTACTAAAATAATAAAAGATAGAAGGGACAAAAAACGAAAATGAAAGAATCGAAAACGAAAGGAAAATGGGCGCCACTTATGTTTTTTATCCTGAGGATGGGAAAATATAAGAAACCCAGATGGAAAAAAAATGTATAAGTTACATATAATAACTTGTCAGATGTTCTAGTTAAAGTTAAAATTACACACTTCTATTCGTAAAACTAAAAAGATAATTGTACTTACTTTTTCTTTTACTTATTCCAATGGCTAAAGTTCCATATGTAAGATGGAGGTATCATCCATAAATCAAAATTTAAAACTCATTTAAGGCTTGTTCTATTCATTGATAAAATTTGATCAGAATAACATACACCAGATAGGAAAAGAAAACATCTATTTAAACACTAAACAGAATTTATTACTCGGTGTGGTAATAAATAAAATGTACAATAAATAAAATGAAAATAAAAAAATCTCAATGTCGTAAATATTAAATCAGATTACTAAACATATTCGTGTTTAATTCAAAAACATGACTATTATTACACATAAAATAACAGCTAAGTAAATTCTTTTGTTATTTTTGTGTACTCTGATAAGCGAAAAGTGAGAAAGGGATTAAAGTTAGATAAAACGATATATATATAAAATATAGCACCATTTGCTTTGGTTTTAACTCTAGTTAAAAAAGAGTACTTATACAACCAATTATAATTAGTAAACATACATTTGAGAGGTACAGAGATAAACAAAATCTATTAGTAAAATGCTTTTTTTAAACTGAATAACACTCTGTGCGTCGCGATCACTTATTGTTTTTTAAAGCGTGTTATGTAGGTATTACCGATATTGAATGCAATTTTTAAAAATCGTCACACTTAGATTTACAGTTACCGGCTTTTCAAAAAAACTGAGTTACACTCTGAAGTTTACGGTCACTAATTACGTTAACTCTTCATACGTAGATATTGATCATTTGGATTACAATTAAATCCAATATCCAAAGAAAGAAACAGTACTCTTTTTCTTGTAGTAAAAAATTAGTAACTATGCAATAAAAACACTTACAAAATGGCTCCTAGGTAATTTGATCAGCTTCTAGCTTAATCTCGGAAATACGGCAAAATTTGGCTGCTTACTAGCCTCAACCACAGGTGATTTTTGGCAAGTTTCACCAAAAACCAATAACGATAAACACGAGGGGTAAACCGCTGGTGAATTTTGGTGTACAAGCTTGCGGTATTAGCAGGAATTAGTGGGTATTACGGGGAATTACCGTGTATTACACAAGTATTACTGTGTATTACTAGGAATTACCGTGTATTACACAAGTATTACTGTGTATTACTAGGAATTACTGTGTATTACCAAGAATTCGTGGGAATTTCATGGGTATTATGTGGTATTACTACTGTGTAATACAGGTATTAATTGTATACTAGTTGCTGCGCAAATACATAAATAGTACATGCGCCATAGAAGATAAGTGGAAAATTTTCAAAGAGACAATATTGAAACTGGCAAGACAAACATGCGGATATAGTAGAAGTGGTAAGACCAAGAATCCAAGAACCACGAAACAAACAAGCTGGTGGAGCGAAAATATAAAGAAAGCAATAAAAGAAAAGAAAAGATTGTGGAAAAATTATTTACAAAGTAGAAGTCAACAAACATATGGCCTATATAAAATACAAAGAATCAAAGTTAAAGAAATGGTCAAAGAGGCAAAAAAAGAGGGATGGGAAGAGTTTGCAAGAAAAATGCAGGAAAGTAGTAAAGGAAACAAGAAGCTATTCTACAGAACATTGAGAAACATGAAAAAACCAATCTTAATCAAATAAAAGATCAACCAGGCAATATCTAACAGATGAAGAAAAAATTATCGGGCGATGGCAAGAATATTTCACAGGGCTACTAAATAGTAAAAATAAAAGAGTGGTAAATGAAAAGAGAAATGGGATAGACAACATAACCGAATCAGATATAACTGGAATACAAATGAAAGAACTTTAGGAAGCTTTGAGGAAAATTAAAGTAGGTAAAGCACCAGGATGTGACCAGCTAGTTACAGAATTACTAAAATACCTAGGACCAAAAGGAAAGAAAGAATTGCTCGAAATATTAAATATGGCATCGAAAATTAAAAAAAAACCTTTGGATTGGAAGATCGCAACAATCTTGCCAATACATAAGAAGGGAGATACTATAGGGTATGCGAAAATTATACAGGAATATCTCTCTTATGCGCAGGACTAAAAGTATACGAAATAATAATAGGGAGTATAGTCGTTGTCAAGAAAATTGGTTGATTTGTTAATGGAAAAGAAAGTGCGCCCTATTGTGATGGGCAATAAACAACCAGGTAACAGATTATCGATAAGGGCCGGATTAAAAATTATATATTTAGTGTAGTTACTATTGTTATTTAAAAAGGATTGCTGTTCTACGTAAAACAAGACTTTAATGACATGTCGTATGTTATGTTTATATATGGGTTTAGAAATTTCTAGTTTTACCACGTATGTTTTAGGGCAATCACGACAGTTAAGTTTGTAAACACCAGATTTTTGTGATTTATTAATTTTGGATTTGTTGTTTTTAATGTGTGAGCTTACATTATTATTCGTTCTAAAAAAAACTGTTATTTTATAAACTTATATATACTTATATAAACTTTTTATTTAACTTAGTTATGGATATCCATCAAGTATTATAACAGCCAATTCAATCATAAATTTCTCCAAATTAATACTAAATCAACCAAGAATTGATAGACATAAACTTTCACAGTCCTTTAAGTAATATTTTAATGGATAAGGTTGAAAAGGCTGTATATACCTGCTGTTTATTGCCTATCACAATAGGGTGCACTTCCTTGCCATTTACTCTGAACCAATTATCTTGAAAAATGCTATAAGTTACATAGTATGATAGAACCAAGACTAGCATATGCACAAAGTGGATTTAGACCAGCGCACAGTGTACAAGACCATAATTTTACTTTGCAACAAATAATAGAAAAATCTATAGTCAAAAATGAAGAAATATACTTAGCATTCCTAGACATGAAAAAGGCGTTTGATATGGTAGACGGGACAGGAATCTGGAAGAGCCTAAAGAACAAGAATATAAATGAAGAGCTGCTCAAAGTGATACATTGTCTCTATGAAAATACAAATAACCAAGTAAGAACAAGAAATAAAACATAAAAAATCTTTAAAAATAAGAAAGGAGTCAGACAGGGTGGTGTATTGAGCCCACTATTGCTCATAAGCGTGATTGACGAAGTAATAAAAGCTTGCTGGCCAAAAACTAAAAAATATATTGTGGGATATAGAAACATGCAAGTAGTGAAAATAGAAGCATGCGTATTTGTAGATGATATAGAGCTTATAGCAAGAACAGAAAAAGAACTACAAGAGAACATGATAATATGGACAGAAGAACTAAAAACATACAACTTAAAAGTAAATACCGAGAAAACTAAGGTGATGGTAGTAACAAAAAACAAAACAAAAACAAACATTAACATTGAAGGAAATAGAATCGAACAGGTAGACATTACAAGTATTTCGGAATAAATTTGAATAATAAAAGGGACACAAAAAGACGAGATTGGCGCCAGAATAAATTCAGCAACAAGACTATATCATGCACTATACAAAAACTTCTTAAATAAAAAAGAAAATAACAACAAAAACAAAAATGATCGTATATCAAACAGTGTACCAACCAGCATTAACCTACGGAGCAGAAAACTGGGTACTCGACGAAAGACAAATAAAACGACTGCAAACAAGTGAAATGAAATAGTTAAGAAAAGTGCTGGGTGCTACAAGAACAGATAGAAGAAGAAACGAAGACATTAGAAAAGAATTAGAAACGAAATCAATAAAGGATAAAGTAGAAGAAAAGAAAATGAAACGGTGGGGACACATGATATCAGAATGAATGAAACTAGACAAGTGAAGAAGATATGGGAGGCGAGAAAAATAGGAAAAAACAGGAGGGGACGACCAAGAAAAACATGGAACAATATCATAAGTGAGATTCTAGAAGAAAGGGGGAAGACGTGGAGTGAGGCGAAGGAACTGGCTAGAGACAGAAAAGAGTGGCGTAAATTTGTAAACCAAAAAATTAAGAGAGCTTGTACACCTCGACAACTCCGGGTATAAAAGGTTTTCGATTATGTATGTATGTATCTTTGATAATGAGTAGTAATTTGCTCATTTCACTGGATGAAATCTATGTTCTTAACATTTAAAACTAGGATATCAACACAAATAGGCAAGGAATTACTAATTATCATTGTGAATTACTAGGTATTACAATGGAATTAGGGGTATTGCCGGGGAATTAGTGGTATTACTGGGGAATTAGTGGTATTACAGGGGAATTACTAGGTATTACTAAGGAATTACCAGTATTACACAGGTATTACTGTGTATTACTCCATGAAAGTGGAATTAGTGTACAAAATTTTACCAGCGGTTTACCCCTCGGATAAACACTAGCTAACTTTATCGGCACTAGGAACATTAATTAGCTTTTAATTTTAAGCATCAAACAGGAAAAAACCGCCAAAATTGAAACTAGCTGTGTCACTGAGATGTTCTCAGTCACGCTACCACACCCAGAATAAAAAAACGTTGATACCAAAGTGAGCAATTCCCGCTTAGCTCACCTGATCTTAAACACGAAATTTGATTGGACAGTTAAAAAAATCGATACTGTTGTACCTAAAACGACGGTTATTAGGACAGAATCGGCTTAAGTGAAAAAGAAACTGTTAAAAAAAGAAATTTTATTAATCGGGTTTTTTAAAAACGCTATATCGTTATACAAATTCAATACTTGGTGGCTTTTAAGATTGTTGAAAACAAATATGATATTAAAAGTGAACTACGGAGTAAATGGTGTCCAGGATACTTACTTTTTACGTCGTCTCCTGGAGTTTTCGGTAATATATTTATAGAATTAGTCAAAATTCCATACTTGGTGGTTTTTTAATTTGCTGAAAACGAATATGACATTAAAAGTAATCTACGGAGTCTCTGATGCCCATGATTCTTACTGTTTATCTTGTCTTCTGGAGTTTTTGGTAATATCTTTGTACAATTAGTCAAAACTCATAATTCCAGGGATTTTAGTAATAAAATTTTAAAAAGTGGGTTTGGTTTTTAGGATATTCATTAAAATTCTAGAAAATGACGTAAAGGTTGCTTTGCTGAGTACTAGATACTCCGCAGATCGCTTTGACTAATTGTTTAACAATATTACCGAAAACTCTAGGAGACGAGGTAAACAGTAAGTATCCTGGGCACCAGATACTCCGTAGATCACTCTCAATGACTTATTCGTTTTTAGCAACCCTAGAATAAATAACTAGTTCTGTTTGAGATGCACTCTAAAAATGCCTTTTTGTATGCACAATTATGGTTTACTAACATAACAAAAAGAATCATTAAAATTCGTCTTGCCGTTTAAATTTTGGAGGTTTAGTGCTTCATTGTCTCGACTATATGTATTTCAGAAAAAACTGCTTTAATATATGTTTCCTGTAGAGCCATACATAATTTAACGGAAATAGCAAAATCGAAAAAATTTCGTTACTTATAAATATTCGGTAACTTACCAAAAATACTCTTTTGCGTTTTGTTGCATAAATACCAATTTAAAGTTTACTATATTGCCAAACGTTTGATGTTGCCCCAAAGTATATGAAAAGGTTGTTGTTCTTCTTCTTTATTATGTTAAAAGTTGTATGTACACTTTGGAAAGCAACATTTTAATATTTTATCTTGCATTTGAGTACACAAAAAATTCTATTTTCATTTGTCAATTCATTCTTTGTGTACAAATCATTTGAACTTGGCGTGTTAATATCGTGCAGTAATAAAACTATTGTTGGAAGATTTATCAATACAAAATGGTACAAACTGTTAAAGAAATTTGCTACTTCATTTCCAACTGTGCATCGATCGGTTTTAGAGTTTAAACGTGGTCTTACACACATCAATTATGAACCTCGTAGTAGACGTTCACAAAGTGCAACAACACCAGAAATTATTAGACAAGTCTATGATATTGTTTGTACAGTTCCAAATTTACTTAGGCGTGAAATTGCTGATATCACAGGCATAGGGACACGGAAAAAGTATCGATACTTTTGGTATCGAGTACTCTTCTCGAGTCATTCTTATTTTTGATACAGTTTTCATTTAACATTACAACGAGCATTACAATATTGACAATATTAACAATTATGATAATATTGACAATAGAATAATAGAAATATGATAATTTTGACATTCGAAGATACAGTTTATACGTTTAAAGTATTAAATGCTAATGTTTAATATTTGATGTTTTAATTTTGACATTTGACTTTACAAATATGATAATTTTGACATTTACCAATAAAATTTTGACATTTGACATTACAAATTTGTCAATTTCGACATGTTTCTTCATATGTTTACTCGGGTAAAACAATGTGAGTTAACTTTCTTTTTGTTACAATAGAACAATTTTTTCTACTAAATATATAATTCATTACTACAATAAGAAGTGGAATTCTCTATCATCTTGCTGTCAGTATAATCACTTATCCCTTTCTCAACATTGAAAAGTGAAAATATATATACCTACTGGTATGGATACATTTATTTTAATACTTTTAGAAGTATGATACTTTTTTCCAGATTCTACTCATGCATAAAGTATTGATGCATTTTGTTTGATACCGAGTTATTACATAGGCATCTCAGATGATGAAGTACTCCATATTTTACACAAAGAATTACATATGGAAAAGTTGTTCTAAAATTTGGTGCTGCAATCGTTTACAGTTAAACAGAAACTGAATATAAAATAAATTTCTCCGCGTAATTTGGATCGTTTTAAGCAGAATAAAATCGATGTTGTGCTTCGTTTTATAATTATGGATATAACTTGGATCTACCATCATAATCTTGAACTGAAACAAGAACGTTTACATTGGACTGAAGCTGGTTCAAAACAGAAGTCAGAACTATCGGCTAAAAAAGTTATGGTATCAGTTTTGTGGGATGCAAAAGGGATTTTGTTGATTGACTAAAAAATAACTCTGATTATTATTGCAGCCTTTTAAAACAGTTTGATAAAAAGCAATCGTAAAAAAAACCCGGTTTATACAAGAAAACAATCACTTTTTATCCAGACAATGCTAGTGTTCACACAAGTTTGTTGACGATGTTTAAATAGAAAAAATTAAAGTACCTACGAATTGCTTAAACACGTACGGTATTCATTTGACCCATTCCGACTATTATCTCTTTACAAAATTGGAACAATTCCTTCGTGGAAAGCGTTTTTCATCGAATGAAGAAGCCATTGCTACTTGGAACAATATTTTGCAGATAATCAATAAAGAGATGGTATAAAATTACTGGAGGATCATTGAAATAAGTGTGTTCAAGCTGAAGCAGATTTTATTGTATAAAAAAAAAACTTTTTTAACAACCAGTATTTTAATATTCCTATGTTCGTTGTATCAAATTAATTCAAACCAATTATAATAATATTCATTTTTAAATAAAGTTCAATTGTGTATTGGTACGGTTAACAGCCAAATTTTTGCTTTCGATTGAATATCACTTTTTAAAAGAAACAAAATCTTAACGGCGTGTTTATAATTAAATATGTTCATATGGTCCCTAAATGCGGTGTTCTACTAAATTTAGGCATGAGTTATTTTTAAGAATTTCAGTTCTTGAAAATTATTCTTAAACTCCTGGTTCCGGATACATATACTAAACCTACATTAATTTTTTGGCATTGATTTCCAACATAATGCAAAAAAATCACATTTGTGTTTATTTTTTTTTATTTTGTCTGAAACTTATTTTATTGCACCAGATTGTTATGTAAAAACCTGACTTTTTATCATTTTAAATAATAATAATAACATGTTAACTCTACAAACCTAGTAAGCCCATCGCTTGGAATACTATTCTTTTCTACTCCCTTTTGTTTGTTACTCCTCTCTCCTAGTTCGTTGACTGTTTCCATCAGTTCTATTTTACTTTTAGCCAAGATTACCTAATCGTCCGCAAATAATAAACTGATGTTTTTTGTGGTGGATTAGACCTGTTCTATTAACATTTGCTTTCTGATTAAGCTTTTCTAAATAAACTATTATTTATCTTGACTTTATTAACCGTTCTTTGAAGAGTTAATTTTATCATTGTAATCATCTTTGAAGAAGCATCCATATCTTGCAATGCTTTAAATAGTTCCCTTCTTTTTACTCGATCGAAAGTCTGTTTAAAATCAATGAAAAGATCCATCGTGTCTTTGTTGTATTCGTAACTTTCAGCCTTTTCATTTTTATCTCTTGGTACAGGTTCCTCATTTGATTATTTTGTATAGCTTTCCTCTATATTCGCCAGCTTAGCTTCATAATGTTTTATTTTTTTTTTCGTAGTATTTTTTGGATTTATTTCTGTGCCTGATGTAATTGTAATTTTCATGTGCTTCTCTTGTTCCTTTGGTTATCATTTTTAATCGTAGTCTGGTCCGCTATTTCAATTCTTATTTACATTCTTTTTTTTATTAGATTTAATGAAGATTGATTTTTTAAAATTGATTTGTTTTTATCGTTTTGTATATCTTTTATATTTTTTTAAGTTTATTCTTTCACCAATTTTATATTAAAAAGCTGTGTCTTTAAAGTGTTACAACAATAAAAACTCTTTTTTTTATCTTAAGTATTTAAAAGTATCAAATCTTTATGAGAGTTATGTCAATGTCTGTATTCAAGTCTGCTCCAGAGATCCATTGACCACTCGTAAGTGGTTCTAGCATACTTTTTGAAAAAAATTGAAAATTTAATGCCAAATTTCCTGTAACCATAATTTGCTTGACAGTTTTTCAAATTGCTTTTCCTTACTACAAATAAAACCCTCTTTTATTTCCTAAAAAGTAATTTTCTTTTTTTCCAACGTAGATATAAATAAACACAAAATTTGTATCATGATAAAACGACCACCACCTTTGCCGACGACACTGCAATTTTAGCAGTTCACAAAAATCCTGTCGAAGCCGCTGCAAAACTCCAGAGAGCATTAAATCATATAAATACATGGGCACTAAAATGGAGGATTAAATTAAATAATACTTTTAATCCTTCACGCACTGCTGTCTATAATGACAGTTTTCACGAACTAAAAATTGATACATAATAGGTATGAGGTAGAGTGGATATAGTTATTATCCTAACAAGTGCGGAAAGTTATACTTTCCCGCACGCGAACTGCCGATGCCCGAACGACGCGAAGCGGAGTTCGGGCAAGCAGTTAAGTGCGGGAAAGTTAATTTCCGCAAGAGTTAGGATCAATATTTTTCTACAAGCATAAAAAAGATACTTTATACATTTTTTAAATTTTATTTTAACTTCTAACAACGTAACAAAATTTGAAATTATTTATTATTAATATTAATATTAAAAGTACAATTTATAGCTTTTTGTAGGCTAATTGCCGAATTAAGTTGTTGCTCCACAGTTGGTCTACTGCTTTCACTGAAGGATATAGCTGGAGTCATGTTTAATTGGCACGCTTCCTGCGCTTCTGGTTGTGGTTCATTTAGTGTTAAAATTTTGTTGCATAGGTTCTTTTTCTTTATTTCGGAATCTTCTACGTATCCCTCCGCAACGGTGGTAGATTTCCAGCCGCCCAGTCTCTTAATATTTGTAATTTCTTCTCCAGAATCAGCCAAAAATGTCGCAGAAGAGCGTCTGAAGCTATGACCTGTATAGCACTGAGGATCCGGAAGCTTTAGGTAGGCCGCAATTTCAGAAGGCATTTTTCCAAATGAGTTGATTCCTACACATTGATTAGTGCATTTGCCTTGTTTAAATTGTACAAAAAAACGACGATGAGGTGTGTTTAAAGGTCTCAATGATGCATATTTTTTAATAAGCTTAAAATATCTACCGTTGTTTACTTCTTCCGAGATTACAAAAGCTCTACTTTTATTGTGATGTAGTTTTCTTTAACCTCGATGTTTTCTAAGGTTATATTTGTGAGTTCTACTCTTCTGCAAGCTCCTGCTAAACCGAAGATAGTGGCCACTTTAATTAATAAATAAACATCATCTGGAGCTTCGACCATAAATTTGGCAATATCTTCTTTATTGAAAACCTTGGCTTTTTTTGGGGAAAAGCCTACAGATTGTTTTTTTAAAAATGTAATTAATTTGTAGAAGTTGCCAATATCGAAATTTTCTCTTAGTTTCATAACAGCCTTTATCATTGAGAATCGGGACCAAAGAGTATTGGGTCTTATAACTTTACTTAGTTCTAAAAAATAAGCCAGTAAAACTTCCTCTTTTTTTAGATTGTTGGTTCCCTTTTGACGAGCCCACTGAACAAAATGATCATACTGCCTTTCATACCTTTGTTTGGAAATCGCAGGAAGGAGTTCTAGGTTGGCCTCAGCAGCAGCCTCCAAAATACTGTGCGGAAGGTCTTCATCGCAATTATCCATTTAATTTTTTTGAATCAAAACTTTAAAAATCACCTGGATTACTATTCAGATACTTGAAAAGATGCAATTCTGACAATTAAATCTTTCATAGTGTCAATAAATACACGACTGCAGCTATAGCAACCCTACTTAAACAGGTGAATTTGTTGTTGCTTTGAATAAGGTTTACAGGGGTGATTTAATAAATATGATTTTTTTAAAAACAAACATTTTAAAAATCCCTATTTTCATGTAAAATAATCTTAATTTTTTTTTACTATTTGTATGTAGTCCAACAAGATAAAGATAATAATACAATAATTTGTCAAAAAAGTTATCGAACAACATCTCTAATTAATAAAAAAAATGCGTGCGGGAAAAAATCTTTTCTGAATTAAAATGCGTGCGGGAAAGTGTTGTTTTACGCATGCTTGTAGAAAAAATGACTTTTTTAATGAGACACTATATTTGTAAATATACTTTACCATCGCCTTAACAGGTTTCAGTGTAGGTATTTGTTTGATTTTTAATATGCATGATTTAAAATGTCTGTTAAACTGAAATTATTAAAATTTAAAAATCTATCTTTTTTTATGTCGCTCTTAGACAAAAGTAGAAGAGGAATTCCATATTAAAGAAAAAAAAAATACATTTAATAGGGCCCTTAAAAATAATTACTTTATTTTTCATATTAAGTACCATAATAGTATTTTAAGTTATTCACAACTCAGGCGCCTCAAATTTGACTGCAGTCGGATCGATTTCATGATTGTCTTTTGACATAAACCAAACATCCTGTGTTCTAATTGGAATGTGTTCGTTAATTTGTTTGAACAAGCAGGATGGAGCTTGTTTCCCATTGGGAAAAAGCAGAAAACCTAAAAAGTTCGAAGCATCTATTGGGAAGTCTTCGTTAGTTTGGAGAGGTTTGTATTTACAAGAACTATTACAAAATATAATAAATTGTTTTTATTTATTGGTTTATGCCTAAAATAAATGATCATACCAAATCATCTAAAAAGGCCGATATTTTTTATTGTACCTTTCTAAAAATAATACAAATAAACTTTTATACTAATTGGCTATATTTTATGTTCAAATATCCATACTTAATAAGTATTTGTTTATAGTTCGGGAGCCCAGAGGGTTTTCGTAGCCGTTAAAGAGACAAGGCTCCACAAAAGTTTTTTCTATTGATATTTGTAATCAGGGGGTCAAAATACATGGAAAAAATTAGAAATTTTAAAATAACCGAAAAAAACAATTTGTAAAAATGATGTTTTTTGGGCATATCTTTTTGGCCATTACATCGATCAATTTCATAACCTAATCAGCTCTCAAGCTTAAAAAACCACGTCAAATGCCATTTTGCAAATTAAAATCGGTTGATTCGTTCGTGAGATATCGTTGTCGAAAAAATTCAATAACCTAGAGATTTTTTGACCACTCGATTTTGTGCTCCTAGTAACGTTTTTAGGTCTCAAAAAACTGCGTCGAATGCCATTTTGAACATCAAAATCGGATAACGCGTTAATAAGTTATGGCTTTTTAAACATTTCAAAAAAAGTCAAAAACGTCAAAATACGTCACGTTACTATCATAGCTTTACGGTTAAAACTAGCGGGAAGTTGCAAGGATGGCCTTTAAGGTCAACCTCTTTTCGAATTTTTTTTTTTGTTTTAGTGATTATCGTGTTTTTGTTAATTTTATTAAATTTTTTGCGTTTGTATTCACCTATTTATCAATGATTTCTTTTTCCCGTTTTTTATTTTTTTAGTGTTTGAGATATTTTTCTCAGGTTTTAATTGTTTTCATGTTTTTGTTAATTTTATCATATTTATTCGTTTTTATCCAAGTTTTCCTTTTTTTTATTTCGTTCCGCCTATGAATCAATGATCTATTTCCCGTTTTTTGCTCTTTTTAATTATTAATTTTTTTGTTTTGGTGATTATCGTGTTTTTATTAATTTGTCATATTTTCTCGTTTACATGCAAGTTTTCCCTTTTTTCTTTATGTCGCCTATTAATTAATGATTTTGATTGTTTTCTAGGTTTTTGTTAATTTCTCGTTTTTTTTTATTTCGTCAAATTTTGTAATTTTCAAGTTTTGGCTTTTTTTAATTCCTTTATTTTTTCTTATAATTTTTTGTGATATATGCTCGGGTTTTCTTTTTTCAGTTTTTTTGATTATTTTTAATTTTACTTTAATTTCAAATTTTATCGATTTTTTTCTTTTATTGATTTTTCCTATATTTTTCGATTTTTTATTGTTTTTATTTATTTTTTCGTATAACCTATTTTTCTGTTTTTTTTTTGTTTTTATTTTTCATTTCTGTTATTTCTTTTGCAGTTCTGCTAGTTTTTCCTGTTTTTTTTAATTTTGTGTTGATTGTTTGTCGCCATTTTGTTAATTTTTTTTCAATTTCCCACATTCCAGATAAAGACAAATCCAAATAAACCTTTTAACTCGTATTATTTTGCAATTGAAATATAACGCCATTATTTCTGATTTTTTTTCTCATTCTTTTTCCTTTTTTTTTTTAATTTGTGCGTTTGTTTCTTTCTACTATTTTTTAGGTTTGATCTAATTTTTTCGCTTATTGTTTGTTTTTTGTTGATTTTCTTGTTTGTTTCAAAGTTTTCGCAATTTTTTTTGTTGTATTTTGAAATTTTTTTGGTTTTATCGTTTTTTTTTTTAGTTGTTTCTTTAAGTTTATACATGTTTCATGATATTTTTTTGTTTTTTCGATTTTCCACATTTTTTCGTACTTTTTTCCAAGCTTCTTTGGTATTATTTTTTATTTTTTGCTATTTTTTAATCTTTATCGGTTTTTAAATGTTTTTTATTTTCTCCAATTTCTCCAAGGTTTTTACGATGTTTATCATTTTTTGTTTTTCCCAATTTTTTTCAATTTTTAAAAATTTTATTTACAAAGAAGACAAATCGAAGTAATTTTCTAACTGTATTATTTGTAAATCGAAATACAATACGATTCACAAAGTGTCTCCGAAACCTAGATATCAAATGATGGAATAAATTGATGTTGATAAATTAACTTACATTTGTATTTGTTAAACAACCATTTCAACGTGATCCTAAAAATAACTTTTATAAATGTCATTGTGTATATTATTGATCTCTTTTACAACATGTAGAATAAAAGGGCAGTAAAACTATTTGGTCATGAGTTTCCTGACCTATTCATAATCTAGATTCTAAAAGGTCTACTTTATCCCGACGCATATTTTACATACCTACTTAGATTAACCCGGCGAACTTCTCATTTTTTTCTAATTTTGTAATTCCAAATTTTTACGTTTTTTTTTTCTATTTCCATGTTTTTTTTCTGTTTTTGTCAATTTTACCATATTTTCTTGGTATCAAGGGCCTTGAATGGTCAGGAAACTCACCGGATCTCAATCCAATTAAAATTCTGTGAATGATTCTGAAAGCTAGACTGCGCAAAATGGATTGCATAACAAAAGAGAAATTGATAGAGGCTGTAATCCAGATATCGTTTAGGGATGCGGAAATTACAGAAAACTGTAAAAAACTTGTTAAGTAGATGCCAAAACGTCAAAAGGAGTTATTAAAGCGAAGAGATGACATATTTCACATATTATCTTCGTCTATAAGAAGTAAATGTTTATTGAAGTTATAGGTACTTCTATTCGTGCACTCGGCGAAAAAAGATTGTGTAGAGTTAAATGGGAAAAAAAATCATTAAATATGTTATGGTGTGAGTAAGACAGAGAGAGACAGAAACACTTATAAGGTATATTGGTCGGTAAAAACAAACATGAAATATTTACCACATATTATTAATCATAACTATAAGTCCTTTGAAAACCGTTTCAACAGAAACAGAAAAGGGATAGATATACAAAAAACAGTCTAAACTAAAGTATGAATATCATAGTGACGGACCACATGATTATTTGACAGATTATTCTATAATTCTGTCACGTAAGTCTACATATAAAATTTAGCATTTTATATTAATAATAATATTCAGTAATGAGTATTGTATTGTAGTCTAAAGTAACGTCACATCGTTGCAGTATATCCTGCTTTATGCTTTTTTAAGGTTGTTGGCTACATAAACAAAATTTTTACGAATAAGTAGTCGAGGAAATAAAGCACTAAAACCTCCGAATTTTGTAACGTAAGATGGATCGAAATGCGTTTTTTTGCATTGGATTCGTTAGAGTATAAGGAGATTTGTCGCTATTTTTTATAATGTAAAAATGAAAAATTGCATTTCTGCATTCGAAAAGTGCATTCCGAACAGACAATAGAAAGAAAACTTATAACTCGGTAAGTATTGCTAAAAATAGGTTCAATTTATATAGGTACACGGGGTTTTTGGGGTCGCTGTACACGAATATCATGATGCCGAAAGTCTTCGCGGCACTTGGTGCCCATGGTATTTACCTCTTCTCCTGGGGTTTTATGTAAATTCTGTACGAAATCAGTGCACCCTTGGTACTCGGCGGTTTTGTGAGTGGCTAAATACGATTATAATAATGGCGATGGTCTTCGAAACACCTGGTGCTTAAGACGGACCTCGTCTCCAGGAATGTTATACAAAATCGATACAAAAAGAGTGTGCTCTCGGTATTAGGCGATTTTTGGGGTCACTTACCACGAATATCATATAATGATTTTGCTAAATCATTCGCATACAAATTTATGAATCCAGGTGCGTACATAGAAGTATAACTTTTGCCGGCAGTCCCACTGATTGCCACACTCGTTTTTTTCTGTATTTTACACCTGTGTTCACATTAATGTGAACAGTACTGTATGTTTAGTTTAGTAGTTTTAATGCAATAACGAATCTAACAGTTGGTAATATACTAATATTTCCCTTTTAAAAAACTACTTACAGTTTACGCGATATTCATAAAATTAGCTAAAAACATATCCTACCCATATAGACTAAAAAAGTCAAATCCGAGGTTTTATTTAACCTGATCTATTTCCCGAATAATTGAATTGACCTATTATTTTTTAACCACTTTAATTGATATTGGGTAAACTGTAACTTATCATGTATTAATACTACTCAATATGTTCGCACTAAAATCTTCTCTTATTCGCTTAGATCAAAATTCTATAAATATTTCACTTAGTTAAACCGCTGAAAGCGATCGAAGTTTTATAGTTAGAAGAGCATGTAGGAAAATCATACATCAAGTTAACAATGTCAAAACTATTTCTGATAATAATTTATCAGTTGCTTGTCAAGTAAACAGCAAATATTTGGAAGCTATTAATAATTATAAGTTTTTGGCTACGGTTATGGTAATAATAGCTAGTTCTGCCTCCAGAGAATATTCATGATAATCCTATAAATGCAGAACGATTAACTAGTTTTTTTAGATGAAACACTGTTATGATAAGACTCTTTACCATTTAACAACAAATATATACGAAACTTAATAACTAAACAAGTTATTATATAATTGATCTTGGGAGATCTGTGTCTTGGTCACTGATATAACTATATCTTAATCCTGTAGATGTTTACCTTTGGGCTCATCTAAAACTATTATTTCAAAATCGGTACTCGGAAATTTATCACAAAGGACAATTTATGGGGTCTATCAAATTCGAAATGAAAATATTTTCATGAGTATTTATTTGTATATGTTTCGCGTTTATGATGCTTTCAATCATGCACATTTGAAAAATCTATTATAATCGGCTTAGTTTATCTTGTTTTTAAATTAACAATAATTAGATATTAAAAAAACAGTTCATTTCTTGCTACTTTACTAAGAAATCTTACTTCTGTAACTAATTGGCAAAATACGCCGGCTGTAAGAAAAAACCCTTTTTTATTTTTTGAGCCTAATACTCTGTGTTATAAAAGACAAAGTCAGGAAAAACTCCCCATTCTGTGCAAATAAAAGCATATGGTTATTATTTATATACCAAGCTTTCAAGGTGCAAAAGCTTAACATAAAACAACATTAAAGGATACATAATTGGAGCCGTTAAATGCATGAGTTTATTCAATGAGGGCTACTTACCGATTTTTTTTGCTCACCAGTTGGCGCCACTGGCGTTGTAGGTCCGTCGTATTCATTAATATTTAGAGGAAAATGTCACAGCGTTGCTCAGTACTGTTCTTTCAGTCCGCTTAACTTTGCACCTCTTTTTCGTAGTTCTACTTTTAAAGCAGACTTTTATTGACCCGTATCTCGTATTTTCCACAATTAAAACAATGTTTTAAATTAAATATTATTATACCTCGTAATAACTCCAAAGTTAATTAAAAAGAAAAATAATACCGTGCAACGGTGCAACCCACCCATAAACACTGACGCGGGGACCTCCAGTTACACTAGCGCCTCTAGCGGCGAATTCAGATGCGGTAGCCCTGATTGTTATTGCTAAAATGACAAATAAAGGTACAAAATAGATTATAAATGGTAGATTATATGTGGGGTCGAGTGGCCCATGTGATCTTACTACACTGAGACCTAAAAAATCCTTAGTGTAATTATGTACTCATAAGGTCTACACATTTAAGAAAGTCTATAATCCGCTTAGGATGTACGTTTGTTAAAAGTCTATTATCCGCTTAGGATCAACGTTTGTTACATGTTCAGGTTCTTTAAGTTATTGTTAAATGATTAATTTGCAGTTACAGATAATATGTATAGCCATTTTACCCTACATACTCACAGAATCTGCATATTCCACTGTCCACTTTGGCCATTTTTCAGAGATGGTACCTCAGTGTACAATGTCCTGCGAGAATTACTTTAATAACTTTAACTTCAGGTTTCTGAAGCTTTTAGAGTAATGTAGCGTACTGAAGGCCGTATTAATCTTTTTGCATATCTTTGACCTAGAGTATTTTTTCAGTAGGTTGCACTGATTTCCTTTTTCCAATTACAAACTTTATCCATCAGAATTTTGAGATGCCATGAAAAGGATCAGGTCCCATAAAAGACTACAAGCTCCTTCTTTTGCAAGAATATAAACAATCTCGTTTCCGATAATCTTTTTATGCATTGGTTCCCAGCAAAGTTACTTTGGTGTGTTTAGCCAGTTGTCTAAGCAACTGTTCGTAGTTTCAGATTGTTTTGGACTGAACGTGGTAGATTGTAGAACTTTTAAAGCAACTTGGCTATCAGAGACAATAAATATTCTGGCTAAATTAAGAAGTTCGTTTTTTAATACACTATTGAGTACAGCATCCGAAGATGCTAGGAATGTTTTCCAGGGCTTATTGAGAGCATAACGTTAGGAACTGTTACCTTCTGGTGTTTTAGACCCATTAGTATAATAAGTAACAGGTAAAAAGTAGCAATTGTGATATATATTTTTTCTACAAGCATGTGTAAAACAACACTTTCCCGCACGCATTTTAATTCAGAAAATATCTCTTTCCCGCACGGAGTGCGGTTAAGGTTTTTTCCCCGCACGCATTTTTTTTTAATTATAATTGAATATGTTTTCCGATAACCTTTTTGACAAATTATTGTATTATTATCTTTATCTTGTTGGACTACATACAAATAGTAAAAAAATTAAGATTATTTTACATGAAAATAGGGATTTTTAAAATGTTTGTTTTTAAAAAAATTATAATTTATTAAATCACCCCTGTAAACCTTACTCAAAGCAACAACAAACTCACCTGTTTAAGTAGGATTGACACTATGAAAGATTTAATTGTCACAATCGCATCTTTTCAAATATCTAAATAATTTTCGAGGTGATTTTGCTTGTAGAAAAAATATTGATCCTAACTCTTGCGGAAATTAAGTTTCCCGCACTCAACTGCTTGCCCGAACTCCGCTTCGCGTCGTTCGGTCATCGGCAGTTCGCGTGCGGGAAAGTATAACTTTCCGCACTTGTTAGGATAATAACTATTAATAGTTATTTACGTAACAAAATCGGAAAATATTTTTTTTTTGGACAGGAAGACAAAATTCCAGGCCTGGATGTCTGTGAGTCCACAAAAACTTTTTTTGGACGTGTTGCGTACACCGGCAACCGTGTAGAATAACAAATTAATAAGAAGCATTTTTTTTATTATATTTCCTTGTAGAATAAAATTTTGAACATTTTAATTATTATTTATTCTTATATTGAAATTCGAACAGGAGATAGGTACTAACAGAAACATTCTAATTTTTATTTATATTAATGAAGGCATTCAAATTGTTTGAAATGCCGGGTATACTTAAATACCTTTTGTTGAAATCAGAACAAGAATGTAAAGTTTCTGTTTCACATTGATTGTTTTCATCTGATAATTTTTGAAGGGTCTTGGAAATTTTAATTTTGTTTGTTAGAGAATTATCTATGTATCCTTTAGCGTCATTGGTAGACTTCCGGCCTTTTTAAATTTGTGATGTTTTCACCATTATCAGCAAATAACGTAGCTGATGTTGGACGTATGATATGGCCTGTGTAGTTTTTAGGATTGAGTAAATTTAAAATTTCTTCAATTCTCAATCCGAGATATCCAAAACTGGATACCAACGGGCTTAATCCAACATTTTCCTTTTTTGTAATTTAGGATTAATCTGTTATGTGGAGTATGGGATGGCGGTAAAAATAAATATTACCCCAATTACAACAAACATTCTTTTAATTATGTGTTTTAGAATCTGGTATTTTCACAAGCAACATGTTTTCTCTGACGTTTATTAGTTCAATTGACATTTTTGTTGTTTCTTCCCGTCTACACGCACCAGCTAACCGGATAATTGTTGCTACCTGAAATTAAAGTAAATTAAATTGATATAAGTTCATACTTTCAGATCCTACAATTGTAATATTTTGTTAAAATTACCTTTAACATTAGATATGTTTCATTATATTCTTCCCTAATGAATTTGTTGATTTCCTCGCTGCTGAAGACTTTGTTTGCTTTATAACCAACATACTTCTTTTTAAGAAATGTTATTCCTTTTGGGAAAGTGGCTATGTTTTGATTTTTCTCAACTTAAATGGTACTCTTCAACATTGAGTACAGGCTCCTCAGGGTAGAGAGGATTTAATAGTTTTAAATTTTTTCGCCATCCTCTGTAATAGTTTTGCATTTCTTCATATCCTTCCCTTTCGTGAACAAACTATAAGCGTTTTCGTACCTGGACTTTGATTTTGCAGGTAATACTTGTGTTGTAGCAGCAGCTGCTTCATTGGAAATTTCGTAAGGTACATTTTCAAACTCACTATTGCTATTGCTTCTCATAGTTTATTGCGACAATTGCGACCAAAGATCATGCAAACTTTCGACAAAATGTCAACTAATTTAATTACTGTTTACTTGCTATGGTTATTGGTAATGTTCAACTGCATTTATTTAAGTCATACCTACCAAGATTATCATATTCACAATGACAACAAGATGTGATTCTTAGTCCAGGAAGTACGTACTTCCTGGACTAGGCCGGAAAAATGCCTCTTTCTCAAAGAAAAAACGTCCGGGAAATACGTACTTCCCGGATGATTGCCGAAAAACAGTTTGCTTTTTTTGATATTGGAATAAAGCCCATTTAATTTTAAATCGAAGAAAAGTTTGTGGTGTCTTATTGATCAATTTGAGGCATAAATTTGTCAATTTGTTTAGTTAAAGACTTTTGCAATGAAAAAAAACTAGTGTGGCAGTCAGTGGGACTGCCGGTAGAAGTTATACTTCTATGCACGTTCATGGATTCATAAATTTGTATGCGAATGATTTAGCAAACTCATTATATGATATTCGTGGTAAGCGACCCCAAAAACCTCCTAGTACCGTGTGCACAATCTTTTTGTATCGAATTTGCATAAAATTCCTGGAGACGAGGTCCTTCTTAAGCACCAGGTGTTTCGAACACCATCGCCATTATTATAATCGTATTTAGCGACTCAAAAAACCACCGAGTACCAAGTGTGCACTGATTTCGTACAGAATTTACATAAAACCCCAGGAGAAGAGGTAAATACCCTAGACACCAAGTGCCGCAGAGACTTTCGGAATCGTGATATTCGTGTTCAGCGACTCCAAAAACCCCGAGTACATAAATTGAACCCATTTGGAGTACTTACCGAATTTTTCTATCTATTGTCTATTCGGAATGCACTTTTCGACTATTCTTAATGTAGCTTATGTAGCCAACAACCTCAAAAGCATAGTGCAGGATATAATGCAACCATCTGACGGTACTATGGACTACAATACAATACATATTACTAAATATTATTATTAATATTAATAATATAAAATACTAAACTTTATATGTTTATTTACGTGACAGAATTATAAAATAATCTGTCAAACACAATGTAATACGTCACTATGATATTCCAAAACATTAGCTCAGACTGTTTTTGTATATCTATCTCTTTTCAAGGTAATGAATGTTTAAACGGTATTCAAAGGACTTATAGTTATAACTAATAACATGTACTCAATATTTCATCTTTGTTTGTACCGACAAATATACCATATATGTGTTTCTGTCTCTCTCTTACTCACACCATTACATATGTAATGATTTTTCCCATTTAACCCCACACAAATCGAGTGCATTAATAGAAGTATAACTTCAAAAATCTCAGCAGAATAATTCATGTTGCATTTGCTTCTTAGCTTTTAATTTAAAAATAATTATAGCTGTTATGAAGGCAAAAAAAGTTTCCTACGATCAATAGGAACCTAAAAATCTTAGATGCTTCGTTTATAACAATTAAGAAACGAATTTGCGGCATTTGTCACGCAATAATATTTAAATCGAGTTGACCTTTTTCTGGAACGGCATAGGTCGCGCCACGAGGTAGAAAATAAATTTCAAATCGATGGCGCTTGAAATCACTTTTCAATATCTCTGAGAAAGATAAACCGATTTTGAGTTTTTTTTTTTGTGTTTACTCTGGGATGGCACAAAATTTTATTATTATTGGTCGACCACTCGCTATCTCAATTTAAAAAAAAATTATCATGTTTTGTTTTTTAAGAAAAATGGATGTATTTCGGTTGTTTATTGAGATATTTAAAAAAATATTACGATTTGTGATCATTTTAGGAATATATCTATACTAATATTATAAAGCTGAAGAGTTTGTTTGTTTGTTTGTTTAAACGCGCTAATCTCAGGAACTACTGGTTCGAATTGAAAAATTCTTTTTGTGTTGAATAGACCATTTATCGAGGAAGGCTTTAGGCTATATAACATGACGATGCAACTATTAAGAGCGAAGAAGTAATAAAAAATGTGAAAAAAAACGGGGAAAATTATTGATCCTTGAGGGCTTCCATTGCGTGCGCTACGAAAACGGTTCAAGATACCAAAAATATATTTATGAAAGAATTATTCCTCTTGAAATGATCTAAAAAAATGTCGGCGACAGTATATGTCTATCTTTTAAGATTAACTCACTAGAACCGTTTTTATGGTAATCAAATTTGGTCGAAATTAATGCATTATTTGTTAAGAGTTGTATCAACGTAATAATATTAATCTTTATCCAAATAAATGTGTTGTTGATTAAGAGTATTTAATTGTGAACAAAATTGTCTTTGACATCAATTAATTTCAATGAACATCTTAGAAGATATTACAATTTTAAAATAATCTATACTAATATCTTATATATTTAAACGAGCAATTCTTAAATACTATGACGCCACCGTAAGGTGTCGCAGTTAATATCACAAATTTAAAAGAGCAATTCTTACTTAAGTATCATGACGCCTCCGGAAGGTGGCGCAGTTAGTATCTCTATATATAAAAGGAAAAGTTCCACTGATTAAGGTATAGTCGCGCACCTAACCGTAACTGCTGATTGTAAAAACGTGAAATTTGGACAGATGTTAATTTTCATTATGTGAACACTAAGAAGGGATTTTTAAGAATTTTTTTTCTCAGAAGGGATAAAATAGGGGTTAAAATTTTGTATGAAAAAATCTTTAAATCACCACCGATGTTTATAAAAATTGAAATTCAATTTTTATTGAACACCTGTTTTATGGTTTGTTAAAATAATAGTATAGAAGGGTGCAAATAAGGAGTTGGAACTTTGTATGAATAATATTTAAAAAATACTCCGTTTTTTATAAATTATATTATGCGAACTCCTATTAATAAAATGTTAAAAATTGTAAAAAAAAATGTTGAAAAAACGTTAAAGATTGTAAAAAGTTGTTGAAAATAAAAATCTTGAAGTTTTGTTAATAGTGAAAAAATGTCTAAGTTAATAAAGATATCTTAAAAAACGTGAATGATTGTAAGAAATTCGTGACAACATTGAAAAATTATCAGAAATTATAAAAAAAAATTAAAAAAAAAATGACAATCATAAAAAATAACGAAAATCCTGTAAAACCCAGAAAAACTGTTGAAATTCGTAAGAAACAGTAAAAAGTTGTCCTGATGTAATGTTAAAAATCCTTAAAAATTATGTTGAAAATCTTGAAAACCCGTTGAAAATCGTGAAAAGTTGATGAAAATCGCAAAAAATTGTTGAAATCTTCAATAATTCTTGAAAATAGTAAAAAATATGTAGAAAATTGTTCAGGAATGTTAAAAAACATAAAAAAACTGTTAAAATTGTAAGAAATTTATCATAACCAAGAAAAATTGGTAAACATATTTAAAAAAATGTCAACAATTATTCAAATAAGTTATTAGTAACAAATTGTTGACAATTGTGAAAAATAGTAGGGGAGCGAGGGGCTAGTTGTAACAGGGGAAAGTAGTAACAGGCCTTTTTCAATAGAAATTTAATCCTTATTGACGCCTTTTTCTTACTAAATCTTACGATTATAACTCCCTGCACCACTTCATCACAGCCAGTGTCCCGCCAGGCGGCGCTATAAGTGGATGCGTGCAAGGGCTTTGTTGTCGTCATGTAATGCATTACTTTGCTTTCGTAATTTTTTGGTTGGCTTTAGTATTTACGACTAATAAAAGTTGTATGTATTTTATTTGATGTTAAAATATAACTATTTATGATGTTCTGTAACAGTTTTCGAAATTACTAAGTTGATTTAATAATTATCATGATAAATATTAAAAATTATACCTAGGGGCTAGTTGTAACAAAATCTCGGGGTTAGTTGTAACATGTTACAACTTGCCTCCCAGATGGCTGTAAGTTACTGTTTTTATTTGTATTGTAACATACTATATTGGTTTTCATTTAGAATGAGAGTAAAACCTCTGAATAGCGGACAGCTAGGGGGAATTTTTTTTTGTCCGTTATTGGGAGGTGTCCCTTATTAGGAGGTTTAATAATTTTAATATAAAGGAAGTTCGATTAATGTCTTGCAAATTAAAGTTATCCAAAATTCCTTAAATCGGTTTAGTAATATAAACCTTTAAAGTCTTTGATTTTTGAAAAATTGAAAAATAAAAATATTTTTTACAGTAAATACAAAAATGTAAAATTAATAAAAACGATAGGAAGTTTTATTTATCCTTTCTGTACAAATTTTTAGTAATAAGCATTTTCACACATAGATAAGAATAAAAAACTGCCACTTATAAAATTTATTTTATTTGAAAAAATTATAAAATACAATTATGTACATATGATGTGAATTATCTTTTAAAAAAATCTAATATTGTAGTCTGCTTCATATTCTTTAGTTTGTTTTCGAAAAAGTCGTGTTCACAATTTATCAAAATCTCTGATATTTTTGTGTAAGCGCTCACATTGTTACTTACAAAAAAGAATTTTTCTAGATCCCTTAAATTATCACATGCTTCACTAAGGCTGGAAATTTTAGGAGCTTGTTGTTCGTCACTAATTTCTTCAATATCAGACTGTTCATCACTGTTCGCCAGGAAGTCCTCAACACATTTAGAAATTGAAAAATCGGAATCTTCAGTGGTTAGTTCTTCATCTATAGAAGAATATCCGTTGAAATCCAAACCCATTTCAGTTGGTATTAAAGTGGATAGGTCGGTAAAATTATTTTCAAATTCTTCTTGGCCATCATCAGTTGGGTCTCCAGCTTTTTTAAATCCAGCCTTTGAAAAACAGTTTACTATTGTTTTTGCCGTAACTTTTCCCCAAGCTGCCACTATCCATATTAAAGCATTTGCAACTGTTATGCTTTTTTCTATTTTCTCTAGAGATGGCTCGGATTCCATAAGCATAAGTAATCTTTTGACTAAAAATCTTCGATATATAATTTTGAAATTTTGTATAATTCCCTGATCTAGAGGCTGGCTGGCACATGTAGTATTCGGCGGTAAAAAAATCAGTTTAATATTTTTAAGGACTATATTGTTAGGATGGGAAGTTGCATTATCTAAAAACAATAGTATATTTCTCTTTTGTTTTTCCATTTTTTTGTCAAACTTATGTAACCATGAACTCATTATGTTTTCGTTCATCCAAGCTTTTTTACTAGACGTCCATTCCAAAGGTAACTTATTGATATGTTCTCCTTTGAAACATCTCGGGTTTTTTGCTTTACCTATTACTAAAGGTTCTTCTTTTTCACCAGCCATACTAGTACAAAATAAAATTGTTAATCGGTCTTTAGCAGCTTTTCCTCCAGCACAGTTGTCAGTTTTTAGAGCAAATGTTTTTGTAGGTAATGCTCTATAAAATAATCCCGTTTCGTCAATATTGTAAACATCTTCTGCAGAATAGTCTTCCAAGATTTTATTTAATTTGATTTTCCAGTTTTCAACCTCTTGTAAATTGATGTGTGCAGACTCGCCACAAACAGACTTAAACGTGATATTGTGTCTCTTGCAAAATTTTTTCAACCATCCATTTGATGCTTTGAAAGTGTCACACTTTAATTCTTTTGCAACTTCTAGTGCCTTTTCTTTAATTAATGGCCCAGACAAAGGAATCTTCTTATTTCGTACTTTGGAAAACCACTCAAAAACAATCTGATCCACAGCAAGTCCCTCAGTTTTAGGGAATTTCCGTTTAACTTCGTCATTACTAGAACCATCAACAAAAGACTTTAAAAATTCATTTTTGTTTTTTAAAATTTCGCTAATCTGTGTTTTTCCAACACCATATTTTTCGGCTAGTTTCCTAACACTTAATTTATATTTATCACTCGTATGGATAATTTCTACCTTATCCTTTAAAGATAAACGTTTTCTTTTTTCGTTTGGCATGTTGTGTTAACAATAACTAAACTTCAACTAAATAGTGTAAATAGACTGACCAAATTATTTGAGAAGCAATAAAATTTGTAAATAATATCCAGTAACAAGTACATATTTTCATAAACATCTTACCTATCATAAAGAGGATTAGTGGGAAAACCCATAAACCAAACCCACCCTATCTTAAGCTTGAAACAAGAAACCAGTCAACCGGAAACATTTTTATACCTGACCTTTTGCAAAAATATATAAAGTTATCCATACACGTAGGTAGATTACAAATTCTTAAATTTCGTTGAAATTTGGAAAGGTGTCCGTACATGGAGGTAATTTTTAAAGAAATAATATCTTTTGGTAACTAATTTGTATGTCCGCGTCCGTAATATAGAGGATCCGCTATTGAGAGGGTCGTTTATACACAAATGGGCATTGCAGCATTCCGGACATGTGTTTTTGTCCGTTACATAGAGGTGTCCGCTATATAGAGGTGTCCAAAAATAGAGGTTTTACTGTATAAGCGAAAGACAGAGCGGGCAACACAAAGCAAGGAGGTATACAAGTTGGCTGCAGCTGAAGTTTTATAAAACAACTGTAGTATTCGGAAGGCGAGTAAGAATTTCGATCTATGTTACGTAACTCTGTACAGATATATTAAGAAGAAGAATAATAATAAAAGTCCAAAAGTAGGTTATGTCAAGCCTAGACAAGACCTAGTCACAGAAGAAGAAGAAAATAAAATGTCTTCATATATTCTTAGGTGTGCCGAAATATATTTTGAATTACTTCCTATCGAAATAAGAAAACTAGCTTAACAATGAGCTGTGCATCTTGATGCTAAAAATATTTCTCCTTCTTGGCATCAACATAATAGTGCTGGTCCTGATTGATTCCAAAATTTCATGCGCAGAAGACCTCAACTGTCTTTAAGGACTCCAGAAGCGACGTCACTGAGCCGAGCAACGTCATTTAATAAGACTTAACGTTAATGCTTTCTTTGAAAAATATCAAGGCCTTCTCCAAAGATACGAATTTACCGCCTCTCGATTTTGGAACATTGCTGAAACTGTGGTAACGACCGTTCAAAAACCAAAGAAAATTGTAGCTGCTCGTGGTCAAAAGCAAGTTGGTGCGATAACATTAGCCGAAAAAGGGAACACTTGTGACACTTTCCTGTGCGGCTAACGCTGCGGGCAATTTTATTCAACCGATATTCATTTTTCCCAGGCTTAAATACTCTGAAACATGTTTATTCGCGGTGAACCTCCAGATTGCATTGGAGCTGGCAATTCTTCAGGGTGTAATTTGTTGATTATATAAAAAGTATGTTCCAGTTAAATGTTAAGTAAGAAAAATACATATTATAGAAGTACTTAGTTAGTTTTTGTTATAGACAAAGCTAAAGATTTAATATGTGAAAAAAAATGATTGAATAAGTGCCATTTTTGTTTTTCATTGCCGTTACTACTTGCCCCAATAGATGTTACAACTAACCCCAAGCACGGGGTACGTTGTAACACTCCCTTGTTTTGACTAAAACAGTAATTGTAAAAGAGTTACCTGGATTTTTGATATTTTTTCGACTTGAATTAATAGAAGAATAGTCAAAGTTTCAATCAAATTTTAGTTAATGATAAGCTAGCCAAGATATCTCGAGATAAAAAAGTATTTTTGAAAATTGTTACAACTAGCCCCTCGCTCCCCTACCTAGAAAAAATAAAAAAATAAACGTGTAAAACACTAATATATTATTAAATATCCTTAGATAAGTTAAATTATTAAAAATGTAAAAAAAATAAGGAGTAAATTAAAAAACGAGTAGGTATTAAATAAATGGGAAAAACATTTAAAAACAGAAAAAGATGAAAAACTAGCAAAATTAGAAAAAACAAAAAATGAAATAGATAATAATGAAAAATGAGTAAAAATTGAAAAAAATCTACTAAAAAAGAGACAAAAGAGTCAAAATAAAAGAGAAAAAATTAAAAACCTGTAAATAAAAAAAATATATGATAAAATCAAGAAAAACAGTAATAAAATAATAAAAAAAAAGTGGAAAAAATTGAGAAATTACAAGAATAAAGCGGAAAATGAAAAAAAAAATCATTGATTGCTAGGTAAGACGAAGTTAGCCGAGTCAGCTAGTAATATATAAAATAAATAACTCACTATCTCAATTTAAAAAATAAATTATTGTGTTTTGTTTTTTGAGAAAAATCGCCGCATTTTGGTTGTTTATTATCTCAATAATTTATTTGAAAAATTCAGAAAGAATTTAGTAAGATAACCTGTTATATAAAAAAAAACGCATCTCGCTATCCTAATTTTTTAAAAAGTTGATCGTATTTTGTTTTGTGAGAAAAATCGCTGCATCTCGGTTTTTTATTGAGGTATTTGCAAAATTCAAAAAGATTTGTGATCTTTTTAAGATTATCTATTCCATAAAAAAACGCATTTGTTGTACTTCCTTACATATCTGTTCATGTCTTGATATACCTACGATAAAAAAAAACAAAACTGTGAAATGTTTTACGAATAAACTGATACGTTAAAATTTTTAAGGAGCAATACTGTTTTGTAAACAAAATGTTTGCTAGAACTCCTTAAAAAAGTAAGGCGTATATGACAGGAATAAATGAATATTGTGAGTTATACCCTATTTCAAAAGAGTGTATTAGGTATTCAAAAGGGCTACAGGGTGATCCGTCAATAAATTCGGTCACTTCTCTAGTCTGCATTGCAAAATTCTCTCATTTCATAAGAAGCAGGTAGGTCACCCTATTTTATGGGATTAGCTCATTGTTATCGACCGATAAACACTGCGCCAGAGGCGCGCTAGTGGGATAATTGACAAAAGAATATGCATGAATATGCATGTCGCCATTTTATAACTTTTTCACTATATCTGTTACAATATCACAATATCACTGTACGTTTAGTTGGTGTAGTAACAATTAGTAACTAGAATGTTTAAGACACCATTAAAATATATTTAAACCCTTTCTCTTAATTATCTGTTTTTAATAGGTATTGCATCATTGGTGAGCCGTATGTATGATTTGTTTGTTCCATAAATTTTAATTCCTTTTCTTAGGGTCAAAAAGGGATTATTATAATGACATGATACCTCTGGAACTAAGTGTTAATCCTTTTTTGAGAAATCATGTAGGTACTTAAATTTTAGACCAAATTACTTCCCAAAAATGGCCTTTTATTATTATCTGCCTATAATTTGTAATTTATTTTAATTATTAAGTTTAATAATCCTAAGATTTGCCTACGCCCATGGACGACACCGAAATTCAGCCAAATTTTATGACACTTCGTGATTTATTACTCTACACTCTTTTGAAATAGGGTATAGATCTGGTTTAAACAGACGCCTTTTAATTTTGTTTCCTAGTTAGATTAAATCTGTAATGTAGCTAATTGTAGCAGCTTTATTCTGTTAACATACTTTATTTCAAATAATTATATAATAAGTTGTGAAAGTTTATTACACTTATCATAAATCACTCTGTATAGTAATAATCTGAACCGCTTTTGTCGGTTTATTGTATCGCGTTATTAAAGAAATATGAACTGTAGCTTATCGACCGGCCCATTGTTCAATTATTATTCCGCTATTCTTACTTTATCTCGCTTCGTGTTTGGTCTCGAGCTGGTGAAGGAGAAAATCTAGAACAAAAAATTGTTACTTTTGCTGATGCTTGAGACGTGATAAGATTTGATGTTGGTAGATACGAGTTTATTTTTTACGAAATATGGCTGTTAATAATCCTAATTAGTATGATATATTGTTACGTCTTAAGTAAGGGTATTAAATATCAGTATATTATATGATAAAAGATCAAAAAGAAAGAAAATAAAAAGCAATTAATCTGTATTATTTTATAAACACATAACATCAAGAAAAAGTGTTTTTTTTTTAATAAAAATGTTATAATTTCTTAACTTAAATTTTTTTATTTTAATGGGGGAGATCCGCCTTCCCCAACCCTCCTGCAGCGCCTTCGCGGTGCAGGACGATCAGACCTTTTACTACTTTTATTATCTTTCTTTTCTTTTATTTTAGACAAATTCAAGAGCTTTCCTCACGGAGTGATGAAAAATAGAATACGCAATTTGTGCGGTGCGCAGGTAATCCCACCACTCGTGCTTTTTATCGCCACTCGTGATGGAATAACCTGCTTTCCGCACTCGTTACGTAATGTACTATTTTATTATTACATAAATATAACATAGTTAAATCTTGATTTGAAAAAAGGTTAAAGACCGACTCTTTCAAAACATATTCTGATTAAAGGAGACATCGAATGTCAAGACGGCTACCATTCAAAATTTGAAGACAAAGTAAAACTAAAGTAATTTTGGACATGATAACTAAATATCAGCCTGGAATTGCTTTCCTAACCCAATGATTATGGCAGATGTAGAAACAAACTATAATATTAGCTCTAACTTAAATTCAATATTTAGTCAGACTCAAAATCAATATCTTAAAAATAGGTTATCTTTTATCAGTCTTAAGGTACTGCTACTTGGGACCATAGAATAAATATAAATATAGTTAAAAATAAGTTAATAAGAGCTAAAAAAAGTAATTAATAGTCCACATGAGTCTTATGCCCACTTTTCACAGATTTTACATTTTAACTATTTTTCATTAGTATTAAAATTATGTGAATTCGTATTTTTATTTAGGTTTTTCTCAACTGATGATAACATTACTATCATCAGTTGAGTCACTCGACTAGTCTTCTCTTCGTTTCAATTGCTTACTTAAAGTTTTAATATTTTTTCCAGTTTTCATGTTAATTTTTTTGTTTTGTGTTTTTCATTTTTTCTTCAATCTTAAATTCCACTCCAAGCTCTTTAAAGGAAATGCTTTGAAAAAGCCGGCTCTTTCATGGCATTTAAGAGTGGCTTATACAGCATATGCCTTTTTAGTCCAATCAATGACTGAAAAAAAAGTGTTGAGGGCAATAACTATACATATTATATACAAAAAGTAACCTCTGAAAGGGTATTGTTTATAAGCAGGAAGTTGCAAAAAGGTGGCAAAACCAGTTTTCTAATTCTACAGGCTAAAGTATGGATTTTATGAAAAAAAGTTTAAAATAAAAGTTGTAGGGAATAAAAAAATCTACAACTTAAGACTTTATAAAGTCAATTTAGTCCATTTGTTATTGCAAAAAAAACTCAAAATGGTCGTTGTTTGAATGCTCTTTATTTTTTTAAGAAACGACATTTTTATTACTTTTATGGCTTTAAAATGGAGCCTTTGTAATTTAAAAAAAATGAGATGTTGTAAAAGTTAATCAGGTATTTGATTTGTTGCTGAGATATTGTTAAATGTTTATGCCAAGTCACTTGGACCAATAGTAGCCACTTGGCTGGTCATTTTTACTTCCACAAGGTCTCATTTTCATTTTGAAGGTCTAAATTTTTATATTATGTAAGAGATATACTTAGTCAAAAATTAATTATTAACCCCTTAAATTTCGCTTTAAAAAAAAGTTGTTTTTTTTCATAAACAATTAAAGCCACAGCGCTCTCCGTAAATTTTACAATGTTGTAATGTTTATAGATTCGGATATCCGACTTCATAACAAAGAGTTAAAAAATACTTTTTTGGACCAATAGGATTTTTTTTTAATCATATTTCTTTTGTTTATAATAATTAGGAAACAAATCCAGCGGCTTTTGTTTAGTTAAAGGTTTATATTTTGTGAAATATAAATTTCAAAAAAATATAAAAAACAAGTATATGAGAAAAGGGAAAATTTAAGTCACGGTTAGGTATAAGTTTAGTCGTATTCAGCATGGCCTTCTCAAGCATTATGGAGTATCTTCCTCGTTATAATTTCATAAAAATATTTATTTCTTAATATATTTACTTGTTTCCTTTCAACTTTTTGTTGTTGTTTCTATTATACTCTGCTTACTTCTCGCCAGTATTGCCATGTCATCCGTGACTTCAAGGCATTGATTTTTCTTGTGATTTATTAGTCCTGTTCTATAGACATTGGCTTTTGGCTTATTGGCAGCACCTTTTCTAAGAGGAAACGTAAGAGAATAGCCCTTCATTTACAAGAAAATTTTCTAAAAATTTATTATTGGAACGAAGTTCCCTTTCGCGCGTTACGAACAGTTACGACTGACGCTAGGAGCTAGCCAAAAAAAATTCATACCAAAAGTTGTCACGACACTATGACACGACACACGCATGTTTCTCTCTCTCACAGACCAAAAAATAAATAACTCTCTCTCCCTCTCTCTCATAGATAGATATATTACAATTAAAAAGACACTATTTTAAATTAAAAGAAAATGTACATTAAAAAAAAATACTGTAGAAAAAATAATAATTAACTATAATAGTATTACATTTTATTTCATCCTGTTTTTATAAATTAATAAATTCATAAACATTTTAAAAATAGTTCGTAACTTGACTATTTAGGTACCTACGTCAAATTACCTTAACTGTCAGTTACTGTCAAATATTTTAATTTTAAAATTTTGTATTGAATTGTTAATTCCTGTTTTAAATTATAAAAAGTAATTCTAAAAAGATGTGTTATCTAAAGCTCTGGTATTGTATAAATGGACACTTTTGTTAAAAGAAACGATATGTTAGGTAAGTAGAGATTTTATACAGACAATAATAAATGCTTATGTATGTATAAACACTCTGTTGTGTTTACAAATTACTAATTCCTTCACTAATTAATCGAAAGGAACTTCGTTCCATCCGGGTGTCCCTTGACACCTCACACTTTTTTATTTGTATTTGTATTTGGTTTTCTGTTTTTTTTTAAGGTAGTTATTTCTTGCATATTCCTAGTTTTCAAGTGAATTGTACAGTTCTATAAACAATATCATCAGCGATTTTTGATATGACTCTTCTTAAGTATTTTGTTTAGAAACAACATCTTTTGTGTTTTGTTTCTTCCTATGTCCTATGTATTGTCAATATCGTTTATGCCACTTTCAGAAGTGCTATAATTTTGACATCCAATTTTGTCTCCTTTATGTATTGTACATATTGTGACTTCCGTTCATTCTCTGGCAATTGTTCTTCGTTCTATATTTTTCCCTGGGCTTTTGTTATTTTTCAGGGCTCTCTATAGATGTTTGAATATCTTCACTAGTAGGAGCCATCTCGTTAATTCAATATAGGTTTAACTGTCTACTTGGATTTTCTACCCCATTGTCTGAGGTTATCTACTTTCGAATTTTTTTAAACAATTTTCTTTACTGGAAGTATGAACGGACAAAATTTTTGAAAAAATCTGTGATTAACTGAAACTGACAAAAAGGTATTGAATGGTATTTGCCTTAGTCATTTTAATGGATATTAATGTTTAAATGAATGAATTAATAGTTATTTAAGCAACAAGTGTATTAATAAGGGCGACTAACAATCGAGATATTTTAACGCGCGAGCATAGCGAGCGCGTTAATATTCGAGATTGTTAATCGCCATTTTAATTCACGAGTTCGTTACAAAACTTTTTCGTCCACCGTACTTTTTAGAAATATCATTTTTTGATTTTTTAAATACAAAATAAAGTAAATAATGATATACAATGACAGTTATTACATTACTAACATTGACAGTAAGTATCAAGAGGAGCTGCTTGATTTTTTGATTTTTCAAATGTACAGAATTTTAAACAATAAACTAAATAATGATAAACAGTGACAGTTAGTACTAACAATGACAGACAGGCTACTCGATTTTAAATGTTTTAGTTGAAATCGTTGATTAATAGAAAATCATTCATTAATAGGGGTTATTAATCAACGATTTTGAGTGTGTTAAAATTCATCATAAATGAACGGTCGACGGAAATAATTATTTATACAACGCCTGCTCTGGAAGTTGACTTTTCGAGCGCAGTATGTCATCTCCGAAGTACACAATAGTCGCATACTTGACTATATGTATTTCATAAACGCACATGTTTGGTTATGACCACATAACTACACGGATTCCGCCTAAACTATCTGTTATTTGACTAGAGAGACTACTCGATCAGTCCTAACCCTTTTTAATTTATGTCACAACTGTCACAACGCAACTGTATTAAACGCAAAAAGAAAGTGTAGGTAATTAAAAAAAGTGTACTATTTAAAATAATGGTCGATTTAACAAGATGTTTAACTCCACCTGAACTAGTTGAATCAGCTAAAAATGCAACAACAAATTTATTGCCAGATGTGTCAAAAGAAAAAAATATTTGTTATATTCCTCTTAAATTCTACTTCCAGAGCAGTAGTTGTATAAAGTATTGATCCTAACACTTGCGGAAATTAACTTTCCCGCACTTAAACTGCAGTTCGCGTGCGGGAAAGTATAACTTTCCGCACTTGTTAGGATAATAACTATTAAGCAACAAGTGTATTAATAAGGGCGATTAACAATCGAGATATTTTAACGCGCGAGCATAGCGAGCGCGTTAATGTTTGAGATTGTTAATCGCCATTTTAATTCACGAGTTCGTTACAAAACTTTTCCGTCGACCGTACTTTTCAGAAATATAGTTTTTTTGATTTTTCAAATACAAAATAAAGTAAATAATGATATACAATGACAGTTATTACATTACTAACATAGACAGTATCAAGAGGAGCTACTTGATTTTGAATTTTTTAATGTGAATATGAAAAGGTATAGGGACCGAGCCTCTAGACCGTCACGCCCCTCTGGTGATAGAATTTGTAAACTTATGGGCAAAAAATTAACCAATAGTATATGATAAATTGTTTATTAACCTTTTATTAAAATAAATTTTAAAATTATTCACGCTGTCTTTATCAATAAAATCATGTTGTATAAAAGGCTGTACAGAAAAGTCTCGCAGAGAGCGGTATATAAATTTACCTGTGAAATTTTATTGTTTTCCGTTAACTACCATTGGATAGACGTGGAAAGACATTTTGACCACGAATATTATTATTATTTATCGGTTGAAATCCGTATGTAATTATTTTTTCCATTATTCATTAATTATGACGTTTGTTATTAATAAATTTTTGCCCATTTAATTCCTAATTTCCGCACTAGGGCGCGCGGCCTTCAGTCAAAGTGCTGCCTCTACAGTTGGAGCTCGGTCCCTATATGCATGTTGTCTTGCCTATAATGACAAACAAAGACAGACAGGCTGCTCGATTTTAAATGTTTTAGTTGAAATTTAATAGAAAATCATTCATTAATAGGGGTTATTAATCAACGATTTTGAGTGTGTTAAAATTCATCATAAATGAACGGTCGACGGAAAAATTTATAAACAACTTATAAACAATTGTGACTATTTGTGGTTTAGAAATTGGTTATGTTCTGGGTGCATAAAAATGTTAACGAAAAGCATTTTTGATTGTTTTTTGGGTACATAATGTTTTATTAAAAAAAAATATTCTAAATCTTCGTCCATAATTGAAAGCTCATTAAATGTTTCCTACAATAACTATTTATAAATAATAATAATAGTCCAAAAACCGCAAATAGATTTATTTATGCACGAATAAGTAGTGCAAGAAAGCTATTATTTGCGTTTGTAAATTAAATTGAATTTATTAATTTAGAAAGGTTAAAATACAGTGAAAGTTCTTTGTTTCGCGTTTTCGAAGTATTCGTGAACAAAAAGTCTATTGTTTAGCACAAAAATTATTAATTTAGTCCTTTAAGCAGTATTAAGTAAGCTTAAAATGTAAATAATATAATAAAAGTGACATTAAAAAGTAAACTAAATATTTTTTACTCATAATATTTTGTAATTTGTATTAGTTAGCATAAGCTAAATTTTGGGAAGGGCATACGTGATACATAATCTATACTTATAATAAATCTGTAGAGAGGTCAATTCTGTACATGAAATATATTTCCAAAATAACTATCGAAGGTGATAAGGGATCGATACTGATACCAAAAATGCAACCAGTAAAATTTTTGTCTGTCTGTCTGTCTGTATAACCGCTATAGAAACAAAAACTACTTGACGGATTTTAACGAAACTTGGTACAACTATTTTTCATACTCCTGTGCTGGTTATAGTATACTTTTCATCACGCTACAATTAATAGGAGCAGAGTAGTGAAGGGAAATGTTGGGAAAACGGGAGAAGTTACTACATTTTTTGAAGCTTTCGTCGCGTGTGCAACATTAATGGTTAAAGCTATACAGAAATCATCTTATTTTTATAATTTGGAGGTTAACTGTGAACGAATTTTACAATATTTCACCCACAAGGGGAGAAGCGGGGGCGTGAAAAATAAAAATAAAAATTTAAAATCTATAAGTCCTGTCCTACAGGTTTAAAACTTTGCAAGGTAGTTATTTTTATAATTTGGAGGTCAACTGTCAACGGATTTTACAAAATTTCACCCAAAGGGGTGGTTGCGGCTGCGTGAAAAAAAAAATTAAATAAAATCTATGAGTCCTACAGGTTTGAAACTTTGCAAAATAGTTATCTTTATAATTTTGAGGTCAATTGTGAACGGATTTTACGAAATTCTACCCACATGGTGGGTTGCGGGGGCGTGAAAAAAAATTAAAATCTATAAATCCTACAGGTTTAAAACTCAGGGGGGTTGCGGGGGCGTGAAAAATAAAAATAAAAATTTAAAATCTATAAGTCCTACAGGTTTGAAACTTTGCACAATAGCTATATTTATAATTTTGAGGTCAATTGTGAACGGATTTTAGAAAATTCCATCCACATGCGGGGGCGTGAAAAATAATCTATACATATAATAAATCTGTAGAAATGAAAATTCTTTACATTAAAGATATTTAAAAAATCATTAGCGGGTGACTTCATCGATATAGAACCCACAAATGTGGTTAGATTTTTTTTCTGTCTGTCTGTATGTTTGTGCGCGCATCACATTAAAACTACTGATCCGATTCGAATGCGGTTTTCACAGATGTATTTGTCTTTTTTTAACTTAACATCTGGTATATAAAAATTTCTCCCCCTACCCCTTTAACGATGTCGGGGGTGAAATTTTTATATAACAATTAACACGCCACGCGAACTACGTCGCGGGTACAGCTAGTAGTAAATAAGACTATCTTATATAAGAACTTCAGAAGTATACTGTTAAACTTAAATGAAATTAAGTTTGTGAATTGGTTTTATCTAAAAATGGCTTTCCAGTAGAAGCTAAGCTTCTAGTTTGAAAGTAAAAATGAATTGTAACAACTCTTATTAAATATTTTAGTTTTGATTTTTCGCAACAGTATAATCAAATGACATTTGTTTTATTTTATCAAAGATTTTTTACAACTTTTTCCAAGTTTAAAGATTTTTTCCCTTTTTTCTTAATTTTTTACTTTTTAACATTTATTTAGTTTTTAGTGAAATTTCACATTTTTGACGGTTTTTAATTTTTTTCTATTAATCCTTTATCAAGAAAATTTGGGTGGGTCCATCTAAATAAAATTAGCTAATAATTCGGTCTGGCGCCAGGAGTAGAACCTTCGTAAACTTATGTGAATTAGGTATAACAGGGTACTGCCAACACTGCCAACAGTCACGTGCGTGTAATATATGAGTACCTATACGATTTTTCAAGCGTCAAATTATAACTGTTTTTCACCCGTTTTTTGCTTAATTATCAGTAAAATGTGTTTTCTAAATTAGTTCTAATTTTGGTCCAAATTATAGAGTGGCACAAAATAATCTACACATATAATAAAAACTTTTTTAAAAAAATTGAAACGCCCTCAAAAAAAGAAATGCACTAAAAAGCCAGATACAAAATCTTTATTTCTTACAAAAATTGGAAGGAACTAGGCATCTGATTTTGATTTCCTTGAAGTCGGCACCAATGCTTTATATCTTTATAAAAGATTTGAGTGACTAACGTTCGAAATCTGGATTTAATAGCTAAAATAAAAATAAAATGTAATTTGCCACTGGAGCCGACTTCAAGAAAACCGAAATCAGATGCCTGGTTGGTTCCAATTTTTTTAAGATATAAAGATTTTATTTCTGGCTTTTTAGTGCATTTTTTCAATTTTTTTTCAAAAAGGTTTTTATTTTATCATTTTTAGTTGCTACTTTGCTATATCAGACGTGGCCGCATTTTTATGATGTACTATTTTGAAAACCTTCCGAATACCGTGCAAGAGGTACTGAGTTCAATCCCAAGCTTTTCCGATATGTACCAATGTGACTTTTTGACATAAGTAAATTGTCTAACATTTAGAAACACCATGTACGTACGGCGATAAAACGTGGAGTTAATTGTCTGAAATCACCAATCCGCAGTGAGCAAGCTAATTGATTAAATACTTATTCCTTCTCCTTGTGAGAAGAGGTCTGTGGCTTTAGAGTAGAACAGTAACGGGCTAATTATTATGTTTTTATGTTATATATCAATATTAACTCATTAACTGAACTGTAGAGTTTATTCTGTTGATTTTTGTGCTATTTCCTCGAATATCTTTCACATTAATGACCAGACCTTAATCAAATTTCTATGGGACCACACGGACACTTTACTCTTTTGAATGCGGAAAGAATTTTTCAAATCGGATTATAAATATCAGAGATATTCGGTAACATACATAAAAAAATATGGTCGAATTGAGAACCTCTTCTTCTTTAAGTCGGTTAGAGTGGGACAGTAACGGGCTAATTATTGTGTTTTTATATCATTGTTATTCGGGAATTGGCCATTCGGGAAATGATTTTTTTTGGTCAATTCCATTTCGGGCAATTGTCCGTTCGGGCAATTGTGCATTCGGGCAATTGTTTTCGGGAAATTGTCTTTCGAGAAATTGTTTTCGGGCAATTGTCCGGCACCCAAAAGAAATATGGTCGTGTTGAAAACCCCCTCCTTTTTTGAAGTCGGTTAATAAAACTGTAACTCATCGTTGTCTATACATGGCAAATATACTTAAAAATACATAATGGGATTCTTTACATTGTAACCCTTAAATTACCCTTGGCTAGCTCCTGGGACGTGGCTTTTATCTGAGTTTTATTTAATCCCTTCCAAACATTAACTATAGGGCGCCAAGTACAGACACACAAATAAAATACGAAAAATCAGTTTTAAGTTGATTTATTACTCAATTAATAATTTAGTAAAAATTGAAATCAAATAATTAATTTAAACTCTTATCTTTTTATTCGATGTCTTCCTGTCGGAGTTCGATAATGGTGGATCAGAACTGCCAATGTGGATCGAAGTGGTCTTCCATCAAGGGAACTTCCTTAGGATTAATCCCGGGAATGGTTACACCTGGTGTCGGCTTTCAAAATGGCTGTCGGCAGACAGCGAAATTTTTCTGTTAAATTTATCTGGTTCCTTATTAGGGCCCTTCTCAGATTCGGCAATAACCCAGAAAGAAGGGCGAAGGTAGTTTGAAAGTAATTCTTAATTAATTAAGGATCGCAGATGAAATCAACGAATTGAAAAATCATTCCGTCGACGAAACATTATTTCTTCCCACTAAATTGGCAATCGAACTTCGCATCGGCGCGATAAAAATTGAACAGAATAAACGAACGTTACAACATAAGCAAGAGAACCCATCACACAGTTTTTTTACTTCATCTGTTTATATGTCTGTTTGTTTGTATGTTTGTTAACGCTAATCTCAAAAACGGCTTAATCGATTTGGATACAGTTTTTAGGAATATATTGTGATGCCTTTACTTAACATTTAGTGTTTTTTCATTTACATCGATCAACAAATGAAGAATTTATGGGAATCTTGTAAATGCACCAAGTAAAATAAAGCTCAGACATGCAAAATTTGAGACAAGGTTTGGGTTGTGCAAATATAAGTTTATACGAGTTTCTAGCAGGGTATGTCGAAATCAGATATTCTCACCTAATTTTGAGTAAGATGACTGGGCTAAGTAGTTCCCTATCCTCTCGGAAAAATAAACAGTGGGTCATATATACCCTAAATCTGTAGAGAATAACTCACCCTTTCAAATTTCCCAGACACAAATAGGGAGAGAACAACAAAGAGTAATTTCACAACTTTGTATAAAGTTGTAAATAAGGTTATTTGAAAAAAATATAAATGTATGTAATTTTACTATTATGCCTACATACATCAACATCGTATTAGAAAAACCATTATTACAGTGTAAACATAAAAACAGAAAGAAGAAAAGTGAAAATCGTTTTAAAATTGAGTTTTTAGAATGGAACGATTCGAGGAGTGGCTGTCACGGCGGACTGAAAATGAGTGTTTTGAATAAAATATGAATAATGAAATTATAAAGATAGAGCACTCAACAGACGTCTATTACGTCAGTTGCAGCGCAGCCAGAGAGCCGCGAGTTCTTAAAAATTAATTATCTGAAGTCAGCCTTTTTATGAAGATGCAACTCGCTTTGTTTGAAAAATTTTAAAGCGTCGATATACAAACATTTTTTTAAAGCATTTAATTACTATTTGAATAAAAAAAGAAATTATTTTTTTTTGTTTCTTTATTATCATTAATGACAAAAAAGAAATTTCTTCCGGCGAAACATTTCAAGACTCTCAACCAAAAATTAAAAAAAAGAAAACGGGTGAGGCAGTCAGTGGGACTGCTGGCAGAAGTTATACTTCTATGCACGCTCCCGGATTCATGAATTTGTATGCAAAGGATTAAGCAAAATCATTATGAGGTCGCTAAACAGGAATATCATATTCGTGTTCAGCGACCTCAAAAACCTCCTAATACCGAGTGCACATTCATTTTGTATCCAATTTGCATTTGCACCAGGCGTCTGGGAGACCATCGCCATCATTATATTAGTATTCAGCGACCCAAAAAACCCCCGGGTACCAAGTGTGCACTGATTTTGTATAGAATTTGCATAAAACCTCAGGCGAAGAGGTCAATACCATGCACCCTGGGCACCAAGTGCCGCAGAGAGTTTCGGCATCATAATATTCGTGTTCAGCGACCCCAAAAACCCCGAGTACATAAATTGAACCCATTTTTAGCAATACTTACCGAGTTGTAATTTTTCTATCTATTGTCTGTTCGCATTTCGAATGCAAAATGCAATTTCCCATTATGAAAAATAGCGACAAATTTCCTGATACTCTAACAAATCCAATGCAAAAAACCGCATTCCAATCCATCTTACGTTACAAATTTCGGAGGTTTTCCTGATTTAGTGCTTTATTTCCTATTCGTAAAAACTCTGTTTATGTAGCCAAAAATCTCAAAAGCATAGTGCTGGATATACTGAAACCATGTGATGGTAGGTACTGTAGGCTACAATACTGTACTACTAAATATAATTATTAATATTATTAATATAAAATACTAATCTTAATATATTAACTTACGTGACAGAATTATAAAATAAGTTGTCAAACACAATGTTATACGTCACTATGATATTCAAAAGATTAGCTCAGACTGTTTTTTTTATATCTATCTCTTTTCAATGTACTGAATGTTTAAACGGTATTTAAAGGACTTATAGTTATGACTAAACATATGGTAAATATTTCATCTTTGTTTTTACCGACCAATATACCTTATATGTGTTTCTGTCTCTCTCTTACTCACACCATTACATATGTAATGATTTTTCCCATTTAACACCACACAAATCGAGTGCATGAATAGAAGTATAACTTCAATAAGAAATTAAGCTCTTAGTTAATAATTTATATTAACTTAACAACGACAAAACTTCTGAAAGACAATCTTTTTCATACCCTATAAAAATCTTTCTCCTATAAAATAATTGTAATATATAAAACGCATAGGCCAGGAAAAATAGCAAAATAAACACCCTTTTTAAGATAATCGTTGATATAGGTACCTAACAGCTCTTTTGTACGATGATAAAAACAGATAAAAAATATACCGAATGATATCTTCTCTAGTAAACTATTATTTTTGAGATAACTCTCAACGTATTTTTGAAATTGTTTGTATAATTTCTAAATTTCAAAAAATTCAAAGATATCTTCTCTGATTGATCTACTGCAATTACGAACCTAAAACCCTTATCCATGTTAGAATACTACTATTCATTTACTGATTTATTAATTGTATTTTAATGTTTTTGTTTTTATTGTTACAGGACATTTAATAAAAGAACATTCAGCAGCACAACGCGAAAAGGAAGCTGGTGCACAATCATCTGCGGGAGCCGCTTTGGAAACTGGCACTGGAGGTAGCGGTGACGCTAACGATCTTCTAAATCTTGTTCGCCGTCTGTCCTATTCTTATATTGCGCCCAAGAAACCAGCTACTCTTGGCGATGAAGATGGTCACCAGCAAGTAAGCTACTTGTTTATAATACTTACTATGTACTTGACAAAACCAAATTAAATCGTGATTTCCAGCTATTACAATAAAAGTATAATCGAGTGATGAGATAAATAATAAGATTATTTGCATGAATAACATAAGCTTATTCGATCTATTATGGAATAATTCAGAAAGTTGAATGATGAAAGAAAATCAAATACTTTAGTTATTTGTGACACAAGGATGGAAAATGCCATTTTGCAAGAGCAAGTAAAGTTGTGTAGCCGAGGGGCGTAGCACCGAGGCGAAACAATACGAGCACTTGCAAAACATTTTGCGGACGTGTAACACACACTATTTTTTGGTCCGACCAATTTTTTATATTTTCAAAACTTCAAAAACTGTTTACTTTGTGAGATACAAGATTAGGTGTATATTGACATTATTGACATCTATTGCACGATTAAAAGAATTAGTAATAATGAATGATTTTCTGATAATCGATTTCACGATCCTTAATTTTTATACATACGAATACTGTGCTAATAAGCAGCACAGTAAAAATAGCAGAGACAATAAACTATTATAGTTCAATGAGCAATAATAAAATCGAGATATTTATTTTCATAATCGAATGATAAGTAGTTGTAAATTGACATAAATGTCAAATTTAAAATAAAAGTTGTGAGAGAAATTAAATGTAAGTTTGAATCCTGCTTACCTTTAGAAAAAATTATTAGTTTAGTATATTATACGCTGTTTTTAAATAAATTTAATTAAAATTTGTAGTATTCATTATGTATTTTTGATGACTCATAGCGCCATCTCTTTAGATAATCTAAAAGCCACTTTGCCGGCCTAGGCCGGAAAATGTCATTTTCCGGACGATTTTGAAGTAATTAATAATATAGTTTCTGGACGGAGGACCAAAAAATATTTTTCATCCGCCACTAACAAAGCATCTAATAAAGCGCTCCACAAAGTAAAAGCAATAGTCGCATTACAATAACATTAATATAACGATCGAACAACAGATGAACTAAATAAAAAGATATATCTTTGGTATTTATATATCCTTGGCGTCTGTTTGTTTGTGGAACTTTTCTCCTAAACTTTCTAAGGATATTCCTGAATAATTCTATACTTAGATAGTTTTTCGAGGCCCATGGATCGATTGCGTTAGTTCTCATTTTCAAAAAATCACATTTTACTTACTTATATAAGTTAATTAAACCAATCGTTAATTTCTTTAATCGAAAGTGACTTTTTTATTTTTAAGGGTTTTATTAAATTTAAATAAATAATAATAATTTGTTGCTCTTTGTTTGAGTCAGATCGTAATAGTATATTACGTAACAAAAGTGGTAAGTAGGACATTACGTACGAGTGGAAAAGTTACGCACTCGCCGCTACGCGGCTTCGTGCGTAATTACACGAGTACGTAATACCTCTTAACACTCGAGTTACGTACTATGCTTTATCTACGACTCAATATTTTTATTTTTATTCTAAATATTTTACATCTCTAAAAAATATATGACGTACGTACTGTACTGTTATCTACTCCTTTGATAGTAAATGTCATTTATACTCATTATCACCATGCAGGGTAAGTAAGCTATAACGCACAGTTGTGCGTAATAAAACGTCATTTTAACATGACGCGTTGATTGGTTAAATTCGATTTAGGTTATTTCAAGCAACGATCAGTTTTGATATATGCCGAATAAAAATTGTTACCAGAGTGTTACTCTCGATACATCATTTCATCGTATTATTGGTTTAATAATCTTCAGAGCGTAATTACAAGAAATGACAAGTAATTTCAACTCATCACAACCGATTTTAAGGCATCACAAATCGTTGAAAGTGATTGCAAGACATTCCAATTAATGACAGGTGATCGCAACCGATTACAAGTGATTAAAATTAATTACAAGTGATTTTTAGTGATTTTAAATAGTCACAAGTGATTGCAAGCAAATAATTATAAGTGATCACAAATGATTTTAAGTGATCATTACTTTGTATGAGTTATAATTTTGATCGACTTAACTATTATGTGAAACGTACGATTGATATTGTTTTTTAAGTTAATAATAATTGTTTTGTAATTCTTTAATGGCATTAAAGAGAAATTGAAAAAAAATCACCATTGACAGAACTCGAACCCACAACCTTTACATTAACGAGGTAGCACTCTAACTTGTCAGCCACAGATGCATTAATGCCATTTAATATATACTTATTTGTATACTTGCTAAATTTCAAAAATCCCATGAGAGATATCTTGAAATAATTAGTTCCGGTTTCCTAACCGCATATAAATAAATATATAAAAAAAAATAGTTTGTTTTAATTGTCTACAAATAATCTCCCTCATTAATGTCATGTAACTCAGGTCTGGATTGATGCCATCCACCGCTATGGGGAACTCAAATAGTATCAGTAGACATCTCAAAAGCATTTCATCAAGTGTGGCATGCAGCTCTTTTAAACAAACTGTGTTCCTACGGACTCTCGCCAAACCTTTATAGATGGATATCCAACTTTCTCTCCCACAGCACATCCAAGTTGCCTCTACAAGATCAATGCTGGAGTTCCCCAAGGATCGACTCTAGTACCTACTTTATTTCTATTACACATTAATGATCTACTAGAAGCCACTAATAACCCGATACATGGTTTTGCAGATGATAGCAACCTACACTGTAGCAAAGCGCACAGCCGTCCCATATCTCTAGATATCCTGGAAGAGGACAGAAGATCCACAACGACTTCTCTCAATTAAGATTTGAGAATTGTTGATGAGTAGGATAGAAAGAATCTTGTTAATTTCAACGCTTCCAAGACAAAGACATGTTGCCTATCCAGCAAACATACAACTGATCCATCACAATGAACGATCATACACTAGTAGCAAGCTACTCCATTACGCTGGTTGGTATAACCTACGAGGACATCCTTAAAAAAATACATGTGCATAACTAGGAAATAAGTAAGTTCTCATATGGCATAAGTTAAATCTAAACGAACGAAAGCTGGCTAATTACTTAGGCATCTGTGGCTTAGATTAAGAGGGTTAACGTGTTAATGTAAAGGTTTTAAGTTCGAGTCCTGCCGGATGCGATATTTTTTGCAATTTCTCCTTTATGTCATTAAATATATTTGTATTTGTATACTTTCTAAATTTCGAATAACACCATATGTAGGTACCTCATTTTAAACTAGTTCTTTTTCTGTTGTAAGAGCTTTAAATGGTTCATTATGTCACATAATTGTTTTAGGTGGATGAAACCAACGTGAAAATGGGTGCTAACGTAAGCCGGCACTCGGCAAAGGGTTTAGGCCGCCGTTCTCAGTCCAGCGGCAGTATTTGCAACGGAAGCGGTTCGGGGAGCGGCGGCAAGGGTAGCAGGCATCCAGAAGGAAAGATATGCAGTAGTCTACCCAGTTATCTGGACGAACGAGAAAAAAATGGGGCCTACAACAACAACCATGATAGAAAATATCCTATAGATGAAGTAAGAGCTAACTTTTTTAAAACAAACGAAAATTTTCGTACTTAAAATTTTATATATTTCACACTATTAATAACAAATAATTATTTTTACCACTTTTTATTACTCCTTTTCCAATATGTTAAGCTTTGAGATAACGATTGCAATTTTTTCCAATTTTATTAGTAGGCAGCAAAATGCCAACATAGCATCTAAAGCCTAATTAAATACTCAAAATAAAATGTCAATTTTATTAAATAATTTTTTAAATAATCCATTAATTGCCTACGATCACGATTTGAAAAATAATTGATTTTGTGTGAGTGACAGAGCTGCAGTAATTGACAATTGGGTATATCGGTTAAAATTAAAATAAGTTACTGTTTAGCAGCGGTTCTCTAAGTCTCATACTTAACGCCTCCTTATTTAATTTCTAACAATTTTGCGCCCCGGGTTTTATTGCGAAAACTAAATAGTCAAACCGGGGAATTAAAATTAGTCTAGGCAATACTGTATATCCAGCTGGTATTATCAAATGTGCTTGACGCGGTGGACGATGATGTTTCAAAAAAGAGTTTGAACTTCATCGAATTGTCTCGACGCAAGATGCGCGTCTGTAAATAGAGAAACGCTTTTACAGGTGTAGCTTTTTTTAAGACAGTTATTGCATTACAATTACTAAAAGTTAAATAAGAAAATCTCAAGTTTAGTACTCTAACGCTAAATATTTTCTACGCTATAAATATAAATGAATTTCTAATTGGAGCCAAACGAAAACTAAACAAGGAAGAACCGTGTACTCCAACTTATAATAATAATAATAATAATAATAAGTTTATTTCCATCAAAAATGTTTTCTGGATACATCAACATAAGTACAAAAAAATATAATACAATATTTTACATATGCGCTTACTTGAAATAAAGACACCAGTAGGAAATTTAGTGTGTAAGTTTACCACATTATTATGTCAATATGATTTTAGAGTAAAGAAAGAAACAAAAACAATATACCTATGGTAAAAAAATAAAATAAAAAACGTTGGTACTAGATGGTACAAAATCATACCCCATAAAAACTAAAAGTTGCGCATGGGGTTATCATCTGTCCATTTTAGTACCTCTTAAACTCAGAGAAAAACTTAAAGTAATGTTCCAAGTATAATTTTAACATTAATTAATTAGTTTATGAATTTCTTCACGATCCGTATTTAAGAGAAACTTTTTAAACAAATTTTTAGTAAAGCTTAAAGAGTTGATAATTTTTAAATATGTTTTATATATTTCTGGTAAATAGTTATATATTTTAGCTGCAAGGTAATAATGACACCGTTGACTAAAGGACTTATTTGATCTGATAGTTTGAACATTTAAATTACATTTCGTTCTTGTACTATATTTATGTTCAATATTTCTTAATACGGTTTTATTTTTATAAATATATATTATTATATTGTACATATAAATTGACCTTATATCAAGAAGGTTTGCTTCTTTGAATAATAAACGAGATGAATACAAGGTAGGTTTTTTATACATCACTTTCAGGAATTTTTTTTGAAGCACATCAAGCGGTTTTAAATGTGTATAATATGCTCCCCCCCAACCCAGAATGCCATATTGAATTCTAGATTCTACAAGAGAGTAATAAATAGTTCTAAGGTAAGCTTTGTCAAGTATATTGGAAAGATATTTAAATTTAAATAATAAACAGCGTAAAGTTTTTGCGACATTATCAATATGTTTATCCCATTTTAAGTTTTTGTCTATTATTACACCTAAGTACTTTTGATTTTCCGTTGCTTTAATTTCTGTTATTATTCCATTAGTTGTTAGTCTTAATATTTCATAATTAGGAATATTTTGCTGATATATTGTGAAGGGAATAAAAAACGTTTTCTCAAAATTGATTGTTAGTTGCATATGATCAAAAAATTTTTTAATAAAAATCAAATCTCTTTCAGCCTTTGATTTTAGATCTTCCCAAGTTTCGCCTTGGTATAGGATTGTGGTGTCATCAGCAAAACTCAAAATTTGTCCAGAGCTTTCCAAGTTGAATAAATTATTTATATATATTGTAAAAAACAAAGGGCCTAATATAGTTCCTTGTGGAACTCCTGTTTTAATTTCCATTTCTTCACTCTCTTTGTTATTTATCCGGACCAATTGCTTTCTATTCAATAGATAATTCCTCATTAAATTAAGTGGTATTCCTCTTATTCCTGCATCCTCCAAGACACTGAGTAACTGTGAATGATTAACAGTGTCAAATGCCTTGGCAAGATCCAGGAATACTGCTAGGACTTTTTTACCGTTGTCTAAAAATTTATAGATTTCAGAAGTCAAGGAAACTATGGCATCAGTTGTGGATATTCCTTGCTTAAAACCAAATTGCTTTACAGAAATTAAATTATGTTTATTTACAAATGAGGTTAACTGATTATGTACACATTTTTCAAAAATTTTTGTTAAACAGGTAATTAAAGATATTGGTCGATAATTCGTTAAATTTCTTTTGTCACCTTTTTTATGCACTGGTATTACAACGGACTTTTTAAATTGATTTGGACATTCTCCCTTCTCGAATATTTTATTTATAAGAAAAGTAATAGGGGAGACAAACACATTTGAAACGTTTTTTAATATCTCTGCTTTTATATTATCAAATCCGGGTGACTTATTTGGCTTCAGTGAATTAATAATTATTCTTATTTCGTTTTCTGTTACAGGCAATAGATAAAAGGACTCATGAGCAATATTCCGACGAGGAGGGGGGGTGTCTGGTTTAATCGTATTCTTAGAATAATGCTTACCTACGTTTATGAAAAAATTATTGAATAAATGAGCTATTTGTCGACTATCAGAAACTATTTTTTGATTTACATCATAAATTTCAGTTACTTCATTTTTTTGTTCTTTTTGATCTAATTCTTTAATTGTTTTCCATAATGATTTAGAAGTATTTTTATTTTTTTCAATTTTTTCTTGATAGTATTTTTTCTTTGCCTCGGTTATTAATTTGTTTAGTTTATTTCTGTATGCAATGAACATATTTTTATTTTCTAGGTTATAAGGATTTATTTTATAAGTTTTGTAAAGTTTATTTTTCTTGTTAATTGATTTTACCAATCCGTCAGTTATCCAATTCTTTCTTTTAAAATTTACCCTTTTTATTTTTATTTCTTTAGTATTTTGTAGTATTCCTTCTGATAATGTTTTAACAATTTCTTCAGTTATTATATTAACGTCATCCATGTTATATATGTACGACCAATCTTTTTGACTTAAAGTAATTTTTAAGTTTTTATAATCAGTTTTTTTAATGAATTTATTTGTAGCTGGAAATATATCTAAGCAATTTTTAAAACAGCAGAACGTAGCTTTATGATCTGTTACATTTAAATCCACAACTGCTGCAGTTAAGTTATTTTCTAACGGGTTAATTGTTTTTATTAATATATGGTCAATACAACTTCGAGTATTTCCGTAAACACGTGTGCTTTTATTAATTGCATGAATAAAACCGAATTCCGCTACTAAATCTAAATATTCCACTGATACCCGATTTGTGTCTTTTATGTTTATGTTAAAGTCCCCAGCTATAACATGATACTTACACACATTATTTTTTGTAGAATCTAGGTATTCTCTGAACAGATTAATGAAATCATCAACATCAGTATTGGGAGAGCGATATAAGGAACTTACCAAAACTGTGTATATACGAGGATATAAGTCTTTAACCCGAAAATATGATAAAGCTTACCTAAATGTGGTCTTTATAATCATTAAAATTAGTGAAGAAGAAAAATCGCAATGCGTTATCTATATATATATAAAACTCAAAGGTGACTGACTGACTGACTGATTGACTGACTGACTGATATAGTGATCTATCAACGCAGAGCCCAAACCGCTGGACGGATGGGGCTGAAATTTAGGTAAATGCAGGTAGATGTTATAACGTAGGCATCCGCTAAGAAAGGATTTTGATTAATTCCACCCCCAACGGGATAAAATAGGGGATGAAAGTTTGTATGATCTATCAACGCACAGCTAAAACTGCTGGACGGATGGGGCTGAAATTTGGCATGGAAGTAGATGTTATGACGTAGGCATCCAATAAGAAAGGATTTTGATTAATTCTACCCCCTAGGACATAAAATAGGGGATGAAAGTTTTTATAAAACTTTGTCAATTTTAAACCGTTCGGGCTGAAACTTTGCATGCATATAGTTACTATGACGACGGCATTCCCTAAAAAAGGATTTTAATTAATTCTACCCCTAAGGGGATAAAATGGGGGATGAAAGTTTTTATGAAACTCTGTCAATTTTAAACCGATTGGGCTAAGATTTTGCATGCATATAGCTACTATAACGTAGGCATCACCTAAAAAAAGATTTTGATAAATTCCACCCCTAAAGGGATAAAATAGGGGATGAAAGTTTGTATAAAACATTGTCAATTTTAAACCGATCAGGCTGAGATTTTGAATGCATATAGCAACTATGACGTAGGCATCCCTTAAGAAAGAATTTTGATAATTTCTACCCCTAAGGGGATAAACAAGGTAATAAAAGTTTGTATGAAACTTTGTCAATTTTTAACCGATCGGGCTGAGATTTTGCATGAATGTAGCTACTATGACATGGGCATCCCCTAAGAAAGGATTTTGATAAACTCCACCCCTAAGAGATAAAATAGGGATGAAAGTTTGTATGAAACTTTGTCAATTTCAAACCGATCGGGCTGAGATTTTGCATGCATATAGCATGCAAGTTTTTAAAGTCTTAAAATAATAATAGTCTAATACCACTCGCGCTTTACTGAGCGGGGTGTGTGGAGCGGTAAGACGGTAGCACGCTGCTGCTGGCCGACATGGCACTGTCGATAGACGCGTATAGTCTTGAAAATTCGAGAATAAATTTGTTTTATTACGTAGTGGTGTACTAAGAAATTACTTTTTTTAATTCCATCCCTAAGGATTTAAAATAGGGGTTGCAAATCTGTATGAAACTCGGTGGCAAAAAACTAAAGTCCACGCGGATGAAGTCGCGGGCGGCCGCTAGTGTGTGATATGTTAGCTGCTGATAGCTTGAAATCCAATATATTAAAGACACACCTAGAAATATTGCACAAGGAATGTATCAGTAACCCGCGTGAATTTTACAAACAAAAACTCAAATCATAACATAATCATAACATAAGAGCTGAAACGTTGATGGAAGTAGCTGAGTATATAACAGCTCCTTTAACTTACTTACTGAATATACTTATGTATTGAAAAAGGATACTTCCTTAAATGTTTCAAACGAGCTGTGGTTTTGCCAATCTACAAAACAAATCTCTCTTATTCCAGCTCTTCCAAAAGTCTTCGAAAAAATATTAAAAACAAGGATAGACAGTTACCTAGCAAAGTATAATCTTATATCCGATAAACAGTACGGATTTAGGATGGACATGTCAACACAAGATGCCATAGAACATCTAGTTTCAAAAATATACAAAGCGATGGATGAAAAAAAACCTGCAATATGCATCTTCGTGGATCTGGCCAAAGCCTTTGACACAGTCAGTCATACTAAATTATTAAACACTCTTCAGAATATAGGCTTTCGTGGAAACTGTTTCGAGTTGATGAAAAGTTATTTAGAAGAACGAAGCATTAGTGTAAGAGTTGGCAAAAGCAATAGCAGTTTTCGTCAAATTAAATACGGGGTGCCCCAAGGCACAATACTGGGACCTATACTATTCACAATATATATCAACGAACTGTTCGACTTACCTACATGTGGCGATATATGCAGCTTTGCTGACGACACGGCGATTTTTTACGAAGACCGGACTTGGGAGGACCTAAAAAATAAAATTTAAAATGACTTTAGCATAGTTACTGATTTTTTCCAAGATAAATTACTTACCGTTAAGATGAACAAGACCAATTTTGTACCGTTTACAAGCTATAGCAGCAATATGCCAAAACACAAGAAACTGACTATGAAGAACTCTAATGGAATTTCTCAAATAAGTTCAAAAGATAATGTCAAGTATCTGGGTATCTACATAGACTGCCATCTGAGATGGAATATTCAAAGCGAGCACTTAACAAAAAAATTACGATGCCTTATCCCAAAATTTAAAATCTGCCAAAAATTTTGCAGTACTGGCGAGCTAAAAATCCTATATTATGCTTTAGTTCAGTCGCATTTATTCTATGGGATAATAGCATGGGAAGGACTTGCAAAACGTTACTATGATAAAGTAGAAGTAATACAAAAATGGATACTGAAAATTATATTTGGTGAAGCTCGAATATTCCCAACGGAATCACTATACGAAGAAAGTGGAGTTTTCGATATAAGAAAGTTATTTTGTTTTGCATTAGCAGTACACCAATTCCGAGACAAAAAGTATACCAAAGCAATAGTGCACAACTACCATACACGTAATAAAAAACAAACTCTATACAGTAAATAAGACCATAGGCCAAAAAAGCCTGATTTTTTTAAACCTAAAATCTATAATATGCTACCAACAGAAATAAGAAAAATAAACTCATACTCTCTATATAAAAATAAAGTAAAAAACTGGCTACACATGCAACCGAGACAAAACATTCTGGATTGCTTGAAATAATATCGTAAAGGTTTCTGCCTTACGGGGTTTATCCGAATAGCTTTAAGGTAGGGATGGGCATCTAGTAACACAGAATATAAAATATGCATATAAAAAAAATAAAAAATAGAATAAAAAAAAATAAAATTAAAAAAAAAACAAAAAATAAAAAAAAATGAAAAAAAAAAATAAAAAAAAATGATAAAAATAAAATAAAAATAAAATATTCTAATTATGTTGTAAATAATTTAATTATTAATTATTATTAGCGATATAAGACACATATCTATAATCCACACGCGGATTAATTTCCTTGTGGCATTGATTGCTTGTTTTATTGTTATTGAATCTTTAAATTATATTATTTTTCCTTAATGAGTACTTTATATTGCTTTGCATTATTATACTTACATTTACTCTGTATTCTATGTAACTTATTCAATAAAACTATTATTATTATTATTTAAAAAACAGAAGACGAATTTTCAGAAAACGCTCCCAGTGAACGAGAAAGCTTTGTTAGAATTACAAAAAGTGGCGTACCTACCAAGTAGCTAAATGTGAAAAACCACACAGTACAGCAGAGCAATATATTCAACCCGCTAACAAAGATATTGTAGAAACATTGTTGGGTGAAAGCTATGCGAAAGAACTTGACAATATTCCTTTGTCAAATGATATAATCAGTCGAAGAATTTCAGATATATCTGATAACATTCAGGAGCAACTTTAATCGCAGCTAATTGTAAAATTATTTGCTATTCAACATTTAATTTGTTATATCAGATTCTGCAAGAGTATCACAATATGTAAAAAAATACGTCAATAAAATCAAGAATTTTCTCTGCGCTTTGTACAGATATGGAAGCTGAATAGTACGACAGAATTATGCGACAAGTTATTTTGAATGAAGCTTTCTTATTTGTTAGAAATATTTAAAAAACTTAACAGTCTTAATCTTCAATTCTAGGCAAAAAACTTGAATGTACTTGATTTAAGTAAAAAGATTCAATCTTATTGAAAAATAAGTTAAAACAACAATGCTTTGTTATGTTTCTCACATTGTTTAAAAGTATTCATGATTTTCCACTAGAAAAGAATCATAAAATTATAATGTTTAAAGCGCCATGGAGGTACCATTTAGAAAACCTGAGTACGAATTTCCGACGATACTTTTTTGGAGAAGAAGATATCAATTTGTCCAATTGGAATTGGGTTTGTAATCCATTTGACAGTAAACCTAATGACCTCCCACTGAAAGAAGAAGAACAACTAATCTTTAACAATTTTCTGGATCGAACTTCCAAATCACTGCTCAGTAATAAAAGCCAAAGCGATACGGATTTTGTTAGTTTCCCTCACGTCCTATATTTGTAAAACAGGATTTTCGGCTGTTGCTTCGTTAAAATCTAAATATCGAAATGGGCTTTAACTCGAAAAAAAACTGGAACACAACAGAGATTGTGTGCCACAAAGCAAGCGCATGTTAGCCATTAGTCTTTGGATTCTAAGAATATTTATAACTTGTAGGCTTAGAATACGTTTATAGTTCAATATTTGAAAATAAAATTTTTATAAATCGGGTTTTATAATTTTCTTTTTCAATTTAATGCTCCCCTTATTAACTTAACAGGTGCGCTCCCTACTCCCATAAAGGTGGCTGACTCAAAGTGGAGAAATTTATCGAAATTTATGTCAAAATTAGGTGCTTTTTAGGTGCTATTTAGGTGCGCAAAACAAAAATTAGGTGCACTAACCGTTTTTGAAATATTTACGAAAAACCATGGGACCGCCAGCCTTTAACAACCTAGCTGACCCATAATAAAAAAAAACAAAAAACTAGGATTGAATAATCTTTAAATTAAGTGCTAATTAAGTGCTTTTTAAAACACGAAACATAAAATAAAAAATTTAAAAATTAAACGTATTAAAATTGAATATATTGATTGTGTATGGCAAAATGTCACATTTCTTCTTACACTTTGAACCAAAATGGACATCGGCAGTTTAAGAACAGTTAGAAATCGGTAAAAAATTTTTGTCCCGTAATTTTTTTAATGGATAATTCGGAAGGTCACCACTAAAAATTTTTTTTATTTTTTTTTAACTCGGACCGCTGAGCTGAGACTTGCAACCGGTCAGTTATAAAAAAATGTTAACTATGTTAAGTACAACTAAATTTGATGTACAAAAAGTGTTGAAAATAAATATTGTTTAATAGAAAAATTGATAATTTTTTGAAAATTGTTACTAGTTGAAATAACAATTAGAGATAATAATTGTTGAAAATAATGATAGTTTTCCATCTCTACTCTAAAATAAGCAAGGCTAAATAGGTTAGTTCAACATTCGTTGATTCCTTTGTTTTACTACTTTAATTTTTCTCTTAGATAGAACATTTCTAGCAAAAATTTAAATAAAAAACATAATTACCTAATGAGACGTTTTTTACTTGTTCGAATTTTTAAGTTGAAATGTCTTGGAGTAGAAAAGTAATGGTATAAATAATTTTTGAGTAATTCAGATAGGTGCGCTTCATTTTAAGTAGAGATAAAAAACGGCAGAGAAGTTTTGAGTCGAAATAAAAGTCAATTAATTACCGGAGCTACGCGCAAAAAAAATTAAGGAAATTTTATGGGATTATTTCGTAGGTATTTGTACCAGTTTTTAAGTGCTTAGAAAGTGCAGAATGACACACTTTGTTAAAGACTTAAGAATTTCTAGTTGACTTGGCTCATCAGCGGTTTGTTCTGCTATTGAGTCTGTTGCCCTTACTGAGCACTTAAATATTTGACAAAAAGTTTTTTATAATAATTATTATATTTGGAAGTGACCGGTAAGAAGTATCAGCTTACTGATCCCAGGTAAAAAAATTAAAAAATTTATTTCATTTCGGACGAGAGAATTATTAAGTAATAGAATTACAAGAAAATTTTAATGATCTATGTGCTTAAAAAGTGCAGATTGATACTCTTAGTTGAGACACAAGAAAACTTTGGCCAAATATTTTTAGTTGAAATTGCTCATTAGCAGTTTATTTTGCTCGTGAAACTATTGCACTTAATGAGCACTTAAATCTCTGACAAAGTGAATTTTATATTAATCATCATTTCCGGAAATAACCGGTTGCAAGTCTCAGCTCAGCGGTCCGAGTTAAAGAAAAATAAAAAAAATTTTTAGTGGTGACCTTCCGAATTATCCATTAAAAAAATTACGGGACAAAAAATTTTTACCGATTTCTAACTGTTCTTAAACTGTCGATGTCCATTTTGGTTCAAAGTGCAAGAAGAAATGTGACATTTTGCCATACACAATCAATATAATTCAATTTTAATACGTTTAATTTTAAAAATTTTTATTTTATGTTTCGTGTTTTAAAAAGCACTTAATTAGCATTTAATTTAAAGATTATTTAATCCTAGTTTTTTGTTTTTTTTTTTATTGTGGGTCAGCTAGGTTGTTAAAGGCTGGCGGTCCCATGGTTTTTCGTAAATATTTCAAAAACGGTTAGTGCACATAATTTTTGTTTTGCGCACCTAAATAGCACCTAAAAAGCACCTAATTTTGACATAAATTTCGACACATTTTTCCACTTTGGGTCAGCCACCTTTATGGGGGTGCGCTACCTACAGTTTGAGAATTGCTGAATTACTAGATAGAAAAAAATCATGAAAATAAGCAATAAAAATCCGACGATTGATTTTCTTTTACGTTACGTTATCTTTATTTGTGACACGTATTTAGTTGCAGTGGCACCTTATCGAACAAAATAAATTTGTAATAAATTTTGGTAGCTAAATATTTTTATTGATTGACCACAAAATGAGTGGACCTGTGCTAATTCTATGGGAAAATTATAAAACAGAGTTCTTATTTAAAACACATGTTACATTTTTCCTTCGTGGATTCGGGAAAAGTGATAAACAGCAGACAAATTTGACAATTTATTAATAAACACAAATAAATAACAATTTTTTTAAATAATCTACAAAACTTTGATACAAGTCACAATTACTGAATAAAGTCTTTCTAAAATCACAATTCGCACTTATTTCACAATCGCAGTCAATCGCATTACCATTACAATTACTATTATTATTCTCCGTCCAAAGCAGTCCCTTTTATATGAAATCAATTCCTAGAATTGCCACTAGAATATTCGAAGATTCTTGGAACTTGTGTCTGTCTCGCTCTACTTCCTGGGCGACAGGTCCGGTCCCGCTCGTAACACCCATTTGACAATGGAGAAGTGTTGATTTTTAATTGACCGTTAATTGACTTCCAGGTATTTTTAAGCCGATTATTCTTTACTGTTTTATGGGGATTTTATTAAACAACTTAATAGGTATCACGACTCTGAGTTCTTAAAATGATTTTTTATCACTCTTTTAGTGGTTAGTCACTGACTTCGACTGCCGAATTCACCGGTCGACAGTTCTAATCCCGTCCACACCGAATAATAAATATAGTTAAAAAAACTATGGAACTTTTTAGTTCGATGTGCTTTAAAGCTTGTTTATTAGTTTTTTACCTTTCGAACAGCAACGCTGTTAGAGGGAGGTATTGTGATCGCGATAAATTTCGATCTCGGGTTTTTAGCAGAAATACGCGTTTTAGGGTTCCTTGAGCCTAAAAAACCCAAAAATAAAAAATGTCTGTCTGTCTGTCTGTCTGTCTGTCTGTCTGTGTGTCTGTGAACACATTTGCGGCTAAACGGCTAATCGGATCGGAATGAAACTATAAAACCTTACTTATAATCACCATCGGAGGAATTTGAGTAAAATCGGCCGACCGGAAGTGGACGTTTACTCTTATCAAAAAATGGAATTTTTTGAAAATATTGGGTTTTCATATAGTTATTGGCAAAATATTTATACTTTGTGGAAAGAACATGTCATTTCCGACATTTTTGAAAGAATACATTTTTTTGATATTTTCATTAGTTTTCGAGATATTGACACTTTTATCAAAAACTGGAAATATGTGAAATAAAAATTGTGGATTCGCTCTTCTTCGGAAGGTCGTGTGGTGCCCACACCAGATTTTTAAAATTATATTTATCTTAATAACCTATAATGTTAGTAAAATATTTAAAACCCTTAAGCCGATAAAATTTGACATTGTTCTCACAGAAATCGTTTTGCCACTTATTTAACATTGCATCCTCGTTCGTGGAATAATGCGGATCATGCTCATTCTACTGTTCGGGTGCAGAAAAAGAATTTCTTTGTAGATGCAAAAACAGTCGTAAGAACGGACTTAACGCTAATGCTGCTGTAAGTGAAATATGTGATTTGACTAAAATACCTCTGAGTTCATTGAAAAGGATAGTATCAGATCCCATGAAATCTGGACCGTATCTTAAAGCTGCCGGTTTCACCAAATGTATTGGTAAAGGAGATAAGGAGAAGACAAGAAGAATATTTAAACTACAAATTTGACTTAAATATGACAATAAACAAAAATATTACCTAATAATTTGCCATATAAAAGCCATATGTATTTGATGAAATTTAAAAACAATATAGAGATTAAGGACTTCGGTTACCACCATACTACTTATTTATTTATTTATTTATTTATTTATTTATTTATTTATTTATGCTGATAGGATTGATACAGGGGTTTCTTAAATCCTATTATACAAACATACATCATTGTAGAAGTGCTGACTAAATATACACCAGACATTTAAAAAAACTTCTGTAGTATTTGTTCCAAATTCGTCCTATCTTATCTTAATAAGGGTTTAAAGACGGCTGATTATCGTTTCCATTGCATTATATTACCTGGTTTAGATCTTTATAGGTTTTGGGTTTCATATTGTCATGAATTAAATAATTCAAGTATTCTCAGAGTATTTTCGTCGACCGGAGCTTTCGAAAAAATTCTGTTATTTAGTGTTATTTAGTGTTGATATTATGTTTTATAATTACTGTTTAAATGTTTATGAAGGACTCAGAAAAAAATGTGTATTTGTATTTGTATTTGTATTTATTTATTAGCAGCAAAAAAAATAATACAATAACAGTAATGCATAGTAACAAAGTAACTTAAGTAAAAAGTATTGGAAAATAAATAGATAAATATTATAAATAATAATGCCGTGAGAGTAATATAATAATAAAGTAACATAAGTAAGTATTCGTAATAACAGTATAATTAGAAAACAAAATATATATATATATATATTGAAATGGATCCTCCTTCTGGAACACCCACTTTCAATAAAATTATCGGTCGTGGATTCAAGAATTTTTAAATTGATTGTCCTAAAATAACTTTTAAAAAATATAAATAAAAAAATAAATTATCTTCTTTTAAATCTTTCTACTTCCGTTTTTCCACTCTTTCTCTATATCTTCCTCTTCCAACTACTTTCCAACTCCTTCTTGCTGCTGCCTTTCCATCTATTTAATACCTTTCTGCTGCTCAACTCTTTCTCTATACTTTCCTCTTCCTACAATTTTCCAACTCCTTCTTGCTACCGTCTTTCTACTTATCTATCACCTTTCTGCTCTCTTAAAATTTCCAACTCTCTGCTTTTCTATATCTTTCAAGTTTTGGTTTCTTTGTATTTTATTATTCTTTTAATTATTTATTACTATTATGTTTTTATTTTAATTTAAATTCAAATGCTTTCATTTACAATCGTTTTATTTTATGACATTTTTCAAATTAACTCAATGACAATCTAATCAACAACAATATCTTAACAACATAACAATCCATATCTAAACAAAAACAATTCAAACAAAAAAAATTACTTAATCTAGACAACCGATTTAAAAATCCCAGACCACGTTCACACAACTCAATGAAAGAACCCGTTCCAAGAAGAAAAATCCATATCAATATATATATATATATATATATATATATATATATATATAAACAAAGTGCCAAGAAAACGCGGATCAATATAAAAAAAAGGAGGATAACGGGCAATGTACGCAACAAGGATCATAGGTTACAAGTAGGAATGGTAACCGCAGACATGCATGTTTCTGGCTCATTAGCCGTCATCAGTGCGGCATAACCAAGAAAAGTATTGCACTTGGCTAGCAAAAGTGTTGGGTACTTGGGAGCAAATGATGTTGGGGAAACATATGTCAAGAAACACAAAAAACACAAAAACAACGAACGCTCACACAGGAGTCCTATCGCCATTTTGTGCTTTCGGCCAGCTGTGCCAATGGGTTTTCGGCTAGCAACCAGCGTCGCCACGTTGGCGAAACGGACTCATTGTGTTTGAGTCGTTCTAGCCCAGGACATGAAACAAACAAAGTGCCAAGAAAACGCGGATCAATATAAAAAAAAGGAGGATAATGGGCAATGTACGCAACAAGGATCATAGGTTACAAGTAGGAATGGGCTAGAACGACTCAAACACAATGAGTCCGTTTCGCCAACGTGGCGACGCTGGTTGCTAGCCGAAAACCCATTGGCACAGCTGGCCGAAAGCACAAAATGGCGATAGGACTCCTGTGTGAGCGTTCGTTGTTTTTGTGTTTTTTGTGTTTCTTGACATATGTTTCCCCAACATCATTTGCTCCCAAGTACCCAACACTTTTGCTAGCCAAGTGCAATACTTTTCTTGGTTATGCCGCACTGATGACGGCTAATGAGCCAGAAACATGCATGTCTGCGGTTACCATTCCTACTTGTAACCTATGATCCTTGTTGCGTACATTGCCCGTTATCCTCCTTTTTTTTATATTGATCCGCGTTTTCTTGGCACTTTGTTTGTTTCATGTCCTGGGCTAGAACGACTCAAACACAATGAGTCCGTTTCGCCAACGTGGCGACGCTGGTTGCTAGCCGAAAACCCATTGGCACAGCTGGCCGAAAGCACAAAATGGCGATAGGACTCCTGTGTGAGCGTTCGTTGTTTTTGTGTTTTTTGTGTTTCTTGACATATGTTTCCCCAACATCATTTGCTCCCAAGTACCCAACACTTTTGCTAGCCAAGTGCAATACTTTTCTTGGTTATGCCGCACTGATGACGGCTAATGAGCCAGAAACATGCATGTCTGCGGTTACCATTCCTACTTGTAACCTATGATCCTTGTTGCGTACATTGCCCGTTATCCTCCTTTTTTATATATATATATATATATATATATATATATATATATATATATATATATATATATATATATATATATATATATATATATATATATAATACCAATAACTATAATATAAATAATAAATAATAAATTCTACAGCATCTGCTAATTTACGGTGCACAATGGTACCTAAGGTATTGTGGGTGCACCCATTTCGTGTACCATTTAAATATTTGAGGTTTATCAATTAACTTAAATTTTTAAAATTTATGGTAAGTTCTTGGAGAATTTTATTTTTAATTTTTAGGATAAACTTAGGAATTCATATTAAGTACGTAATTTTATAATTAGTGCTCACTATCCATTTAGTAATTTTATGTTTAGCTTTGTAATACTTTTTTGTTTTAAGATTGATTGGTAGGTCATTAAGTATTTTAGGTCCAACACAATAAATATGATTTTGACATCGTCTGTATTTAGGATTTGGTATAGCTAGTTTTTCTTGTTTCACCAATCTAGTGTTCAAGCCATGTGTTAAGTTTTTTTTGTAGTAGGAGTTTTTTAACATGAATCTAATTACTGATTTTATATACAACTGATTTATGTTTAGAACATTACAGTTCTTGAACACCAGGTCAGTGGGATATCTTTTCTTTTTAAAGAGAATTATTTTTAACACCCATTTCTGCACAGTTTGCAATTTTGAAAGTATTGTGGAACCAGCATTACCCCACAGTACAATTCCGTAATTCAAAATAGATTCAACGAGGGAGCAATAGAACATTTTTAAATATTTGAAAGTTAGAATGTTTCTTAATTCATAAAATTTATAGATGAGTTTTCTGATCTTTTTCGTGGTATAGTTAACATGTTCTTTCCAGTTAAGATTTTCATCAAAAATTACTCCCAAGTATTTTAATGAAGATTTTCGTTCGATTGTTTTATCACATTTACATTGTATTTGGAGGTTACATTGGGATTCATGCATTTTAAGTAGCTGAAAATCAGGCAGAGATGGTTTTGACATAGAGAAAGACATAAATTTAGTCTTTTCAATATTTAAAGACGGTAAATGATTATCTAGCCATTTCTTTATTTTGTGTAGTGCTGACTCTGCTTTTTCTTTGACTTCTTTCCAGCTATCCCCACTTATTAAACCTGTAACCTTTACAAAAGTGTCGCGAACCATGTCACGTATGGCACTTACTTAATTCCTTTTTAAGCACATATTTTTAGAACATCAGTAATGGATTTTTTGAAATTTTTAATAAGACAAACAAGAAATTTGGTATTGTAATGCCTGAGGGTAGACAAATGGACCCTAGTGTTTTGGGATGAGGTTTACCTTTATTAGAGGGACTTTCCACTCAGGTCGTAATTATCTAACAACCTGGTAGGTATTCTGCTGAGGGCAGATACCTAACCAAGTTGAAAATGAAGTAACCAATAGAAAACAAACAACATATATTAACCAATAAATAAGCAATAAGAATGAATAATGAACAATAAGAATAGAGAATAACTATATACCATACAACTAATCTTACCAATTAAACTATATAACAAAAATATGTTAAGAGTCACAACTCAAGGGTCTGTTTTAGAGCATCCCAAAGGATAACTGTTATATACAACTTCAGTCCGGACTCCTCGTACTCGACCTCAACGACTTGCTTTTAAAGCCAATTCAAATTCTATGTGAGAATAAAAATTAAACTACTTAAGAGCACGTCTAGATCTAATGTTGTAGCTTTGACCTAGTTTAATGTAATACAAAACAACACAGTTAAATATAAAACAAATGAATTAATATGTAGGGCAAAACTGCATCGAATGCGACACTTTATATGTGCACCGGATTTAAAATCATCCATAGTAAGGCACAGCCAATCGCAAGGAAGTGTAGAAAAATCAAATGATGATGTCCAAAATATGTTAGCAACATAGATAGAAAAAGAACAAAACAATTATTGCTCTGAAGGGTTGCGATTCATTTAATTCATGAAACATCGTGCATATCATGACGGTATAAAAATGTCACCCTATCAAGCAAAGTTCTGAACTGATGCAGAAATGGGCCTGTCATCGACTTCAATTCCTAACAACGAAAGAGAAGAAAACCTTGAAGACCGTCCGAAGGAGCTAAATTCACCAGTACTTGACCATGTACAGGGTGGCCCGTTAGGAATGGACGTCGGCTGTATCTCGGAAACTATAAATCGCAGAGGCTTGCGGTAAAAAATTTATTAATAAAGTGGCCAAGAGAAGATGTTAGAAAATATTTTCAATTTTCTTAAATGACCGCAAGGGGGCGCAAATGGTAGGGTCAATACGAAAAAGGACTTTTTCACAAAGAAAAGACAAGTAAAGGTATTATTTTAAGTAGTACCATAGTAAACTTTAAAAAATTTTGGATTTTTTTTGTTAAAGAATTTTTAGTTAATGGTAATATAACAAGACCTTGATTATAGTCCGCTATTTTTGTGGTATCTAGATTTTGAGAATATTTTAGTATCAATTTGTTGAAACATAATTTGACATTAATAATCTGATTAAAGCCCGAGAGCTTTAGCTCGAGGGCTTTAATCTTTGATTATTTAATGTCAAATTATGTCGAAACAAATTGTAAAATATTCGAGAAATTTAGCAACAACAAAAATAGCAAGGTCGCGTTATATTTAGGAAGATTATTTCCAGAGAAGACAAATTTTTGATATTTGATTCTGATTGGTCCAATTTCAAAAAATTATGACATTCTATTGGTTAATTTGAATCGAAGGAAATAATCTATGTCATAAAATAAAGTATCGAAGCGTCGAACATGTTTTTATTTAAATAACCTTAAATCTTAAACGGTCAACCGGGATTTAACAAACTATATGTCGTTTGAAAGAGCTTTTTTAACTTAACAATCCACAGTTTAAACATTACCAAAAAGTATTTTACTGCGATGGCCAAAAGGCGCTGTTTGGCAATGCAATAATTTTTGTGCATTTTCATGAAAAATGTAAATAGCCCCCTATATTTTTTAAAGTAGGAGAATAAAGGACAAAATTCCCTAAAATTCACCACAAACCGCAACCTCCTACCTTTTTTCAAACCGAAGATATTAACAAAATATTAATTAAATCGATAAATATATGCACTATTTGGCAGAAAATTTAAATTAAATGTTATAAATATTTAAATCAATGCCCCGCCCCAAATGTTCAAATTGCCGTCCATCATTTTCGATGCATTTAACTTTTTTTTTTAATTATTAAATTTAGCAACTTAAGTTATTCTTTTTATCATATTATTCTGATAATAAGATAGCTGTGGAAACTTTTTATCTAGATTAATAGGCTTAAAAATATAAATGTCAAAATCATTTAACTATTTATAAAGCTGGTATTTAACTGTTTGATATTGTGTGTTATTTGAGGTTTCTTGTTTTCGTTTAAGTTTTCGGTTAAAAGCTAAAAATGAAAGAAAAAATGCATTAGATAAATTTAAAAAGGAGTTAAATGTGGAAAATTATTATCTAACAAAAAAAAGTATATGCCCAATTGTAACCTTAAATTTTCCCTAGGCTAGCTCCTTCTGTGTTTTTGCTTAATTCCCCCCAAACAAGTATTAAAGGGCGCCAAGTACAGACACACAAATAAAATTCCAAAAATCAGTTTTAAGTTAATTTATTTCAAGATTTAAGTAATTAAGCCAAAAAATTTTAATTATAATAAAATTCCAAAAATCAGTTTTAAGTTAATTTATTTCAAGATTTAAGTAATTAAGCCAAAAAATTTTAATTCAATAAATTAATTTAATCTCTTATCTTTTTTTTTGGTGGTCTTCCTGTCGGAGTTTTTGATAGTGATGAAATCAGCCCAAGTTGATGGAAGTGATCTTCCTGACGGTGTTTTCGGTGGAGACGGAACAGTACTGCCCAAGTGGGTGGAAGTGGTCTTCCTTAAGATAACTTTCTCTGCAAAAATCCCGGGAATGGATCGTCGGCTTTCAAAATGGCCGTCGACTCTCACCAATATTTTTCAGAAATGAATATCTGCAATCTCAGTAGGGCCCTTCTCAGATTTGGCATTAAATCCTAGCAATAAAAAACGGAAATTAAAACTCCGACCTTAAGTAATTTCTATCGAATACAATCGCTATCTCATTTCTGCAACATTCGAGGAAAAATTAATTACAATCTATGTTTATATTTTATTTAACATCACAAAAAACTGACTTTTTTACATTAGCATTGTATTCGAAAATTCAGTGTTAGTAAAATACTTTAAATAATATATTCACCGCAAATTGGATTATTTCTAACTAATAAAATTAAAACCAAGGCAAAATGGTACTCACCAGAGCAGAAGGGCGACGGTAGTCAGAAAATAAAATCTGAATTTACCAAGAATCGAAGACGAAATGAACGAGAAAAGAAATCATTCCGTTGACGAAGTATAAATTCCCACCACCAAATCGGCAATCGACCTTCGCATCGGTGCGATAAAATTAAACAGAATAAAAATGTATAGTCCGGATGGAATGCTCGAAAACCAACGTAACAAACGTTACACAATCTAGAAACAAATGAAGAAATATTAAAAAACTAAATTTTAAAATTTCTGTGAAACCTAACTCTAACATCATCGACATTTGGAACACTATAAAAAAAAAATCATCACAATCAGTATTATACACAAAAAAGTTACCAGACTACTATATGTAATGAAATTTTAAATCAATTATCGGCATGCCACATTAATCCGGATTTTAGCTTACATCCTTCATACACCACTTCGAAGCCAATTACCCAGAAGGAAATAATAAGCTGTAGACAGCAGAAAAAAAATAATTCTGCTCCGGGCCTGGATAAAATCAATAACATTATAATAAAAAAAGTACCCACAAACATGTGTATATACCTTAAAGTGTTATTCAATGGCTGTCTTAAGGGAAATACAATTCCTGATGACTGGAAAACCCAATGGATTATAGCTTTTCTCAAACCAAACAGGGATAAAACTTTAATCGATAGTTATAGGGCGATAGCGGTTTCGTCATGCATTGGAAAAATCTAAAAAAAATGGTTAGAATGGTACTTAGAACATAACTTTAACTTTTATCAAACTGGATTCCGCAAAGGTATTGGGTGTCAAGAACAATTAGCATACATTACGTCATTTGTCCAATTAGCCTTCTCTTACAATCAAAAAGTTTTAGCTTCATTTTTAGATATTAACTTGGCCTACGACAATGTAAATATATACACTATACACATTATATGATCAATTAAAAAAATTAAATGTCCCCGATGTTCTTAATAACTTCATATTCCAATTTATAAACTTACGTAAAACTTACATGAAAAATGACAAAGAAGAACTTCAGGGTCAGAGAACAATCACCAGGGGAATCCCCCAAGGATTTCCTTTGAGCGCTATATTATCCAATGTATACATTAACGGCTTATATAACTTAATTAAAAATAAAATCATCCTACTTTCTTACGCGGACGACCTTACAATATTAATAAAAGAAAATAATATCAATAATGTTACATCATGTATAAACCGAACTCCGGAATATATTTACCGATGGATGATATCTTATAGCTTGGAATTGTCTCTAAATAAATGTAAAGGCATGTGGTTCACAATGGGAAAGCCACCCACTCCAATTTCAATGACATCAAAATTATAATAATAGTATAAAATTTGTAAGTAACATTAAGTATCTAGGAGCAATAATTAAATACAACCTAAATTGGGATAATCAAATTGAAAACATGTGTAGTAAAGCAATTAAAGGAATCAATATGATAAGAACATTCTGTAGAGTATGGTGGGGATCACACCCCACGACTCTTCTATTAGCATTCTGTAGTTCTCACGGAAGTATAATAATTAAACCCACTAATAAAAACAATTTAATAAAACTAGACAGAGTTCAATTCCAGGCTTTGAGAACAATTCTTGGATATATGAGGTGCACTCCAACAAACATCTTACTTGCGAAAGCGGCGGAAATGAATTCGGAGTTTCGAAGAAAATGGTTTGCCTGTAAATTTATAAGTAAAATCGTTTATTACAAAAATCGCCGATTAATAAACATTCTACAAGATATACGGGATGCAAATTAGCGATAAGGATCACATGATTCACCCCATCAAATGCCTTGGAGAAGTCAGTATAAACAGAATCAATCTGCTTTTTCTCCTTTTTTTTTAACAGATTGGTCTCCTATGATACGAAATTAGTCACTATAGATGTTCCATTCGAAAAACCATGTTGGGTCTCATTTATTAAACTTTTACACTTCCACCTTAGCTGATCAAATACCTGTGAAACAAACAGTTTAGGTAAAGCTTACTGTCTAGCTATTAGATTAGATGTTTATTAAGTTGGCTGTTAGCCTGTATCACTGCGACCTTTGCAGATCTATTGTGACCACCCATTATCTCAAGAATAGGATTAGAGAACCTTGTCCAGCCCTGCCCTCTTAATGAGACTTAATAGCCTTGACACTGTCTAGCTATACTTCCATAATTCTCTACAGAGCCCCTCTCACCAGATTTTAAAATAGCTACAACATAACATTCTTTCCATATATTAGGAATCTCACTCTCTTCCAAAGATTTATTAAACATTAAACACAGAGGTTGAGTTAAACTATATTTAAGATTTTTTAATCAGAATTCTAGAATTCTATCTGGACCCGAAAAAAGTTTATTAGGCAGATGTGAAACCTTTTCAAATACACTCACTGGAAAATCAATAGAATTTTTAAATCTATCTATACTTATAATAAATCTGTAGAGAGGTCAATTCTGTACATGAAATATATTTTCAAAATGACTATCAGGGGGTGATTAGGGATCGATACTGATACCAAAAATGCAATCAGTAAATTTTTTGTCTGTCTGTCTGTCTGTCTGTATAACCGCTATAGAAACAAAAACTACTCGACGGATTTTAACAAAACTTGGTACAATTATTTTTCATACTCCTGTGCTGGTTATAGTATACTTTTCATCACGCTACAATTAATAGGAACAGAGCAGTGAAGGGAAATGTTGGGAAAACGGGAGAAGTTACTCCATTTTTTAAGCTTCCGTCGCGTGTGCAACATTAATGGTTAAAGCTATACAAAAATCATCTTATTTTTATAATTTGGAGGTTAACTGTGAACGGATTTTACAATATTTCACCCACAAGGGGAGTAGCGGGGGTGTAAAAAAAAGGTGTGGCAGTCAGTGAGACTGCCGGCAGAAGTTATACTTCTATGCACGCGCCCGGATTCATAAATTTTTATGCGAATGATTTAGCAAAATCATTATATGATATTCGTGTTCAGCGACGTCAAAATCATCCTAGTACCGAGTACACACTCATTTTGTATCAAAATTGTATAACATTTCCTGGAGACGAGGTCCGTCTTAAGTACAAGGTGTTTCGGACACCATCGCCATTATTATATTCGTATTCAGCGACCCAAAAAACAGCCGAGTTCCAAGTCTAATTTTGTACAGAATTTACATAAAACACCAGGAGAAGAGGTAAATACTCTAGGCACCAAGTGCCGCGGAGACTTTGGAAATCATGATATTCGTGTTCAGCGACCCCAAAAACCCCGAGTACATAAATTGAACCCATTTGGAATACTTACCGAGTTGTAATTTTTCTATCTATTGTCTGTTCGGAATGCACTTTTCGACTATTCTTAAAAACTCTGTTTAACCATGTGACGGTAGTATGGACTACAATACAATACTCATTACTGAATATTATTATTAATATTGTTAATATAAAATACTAAACTTTATATGTTTACTTGACAGAATTATAAAATAATCTGTCAAACACAATGTAATACGTCACTATGATAAACATTAGCTCAGACTTTTTTTTGTATATCTATCTCTTTTCAATGTACTGAATGTTTAAACGGTTTTTAAAGGACTTATAGTTATGAATAAACATGTGGTAAATATTTCATCTTTGTTTTTACCGACCAATATACCTTATATGTGTTTCTGTCTCTCTCTTACTCACACCATTATATATGTAATGATTTTTCCCATTTAACCCCACACAAATCAAGTGCATGAATAAAGTATAACTTCAAAAAAATTAAAGTCTATAAATCCTATAGATTTAAAACTTTGCAAGATAGTTATTTTTATAATTTGGAGGTCAACTGTCAATGGATTTTACAAAATTTCACCAACAAGGGGGGGTTGCGGCGGCATGAAAAAAAAATAAAAATTAAAATCTATGAGTCCTACAGGTTTGAAACTTGCAAAATAGTTATTTTTATAATTTTGAGGTCAATTGTGAACGGATTGTACGAAATTCCACCCACATGGGAGGTTGCGGGGGCGTGAAAAAAAATTAAAATCTATAAATCCTACAGGTTTAAAACTTTGCAAAATAGTTATTTTTATAGGTTTGAGGTCAATTGTGAACTAATTTTACGAAATTTTACCCTCAGGGGCGTTGCGGGGGCGTGAAAAATTAAAATTAAAATTTAAAATCTATAAGTCCTACAGGTTTGAAACTTTGCACAATAGTTATGTTTATAATTTTGAGGTCAATTGTGAACGGATTTTAGAAAATTCCACCCACAAGGGTGCATGCGAGGGCGTGTAAAATAATCTATACATATAATTAATCTGTAGAAATGAAAATTCTGTACATTAAAGAAATTTAAAAAATAATTAGCGGGGGGGGGGGTTACTACATCGATATAGAACCCACAAATGTGGTTAGATTTTTTTGTCTGTCTGTCTGTATGTTTATGCGCGCATCACATTAAAACTACTGATCCGATTCGAATGCGGTTTTCACAGATGTATTTGTCTCCTTTTAACTTAACATCTGGTATATAAAAATTTCACCCCCCCACTCCTTTAACGATGTCGGGGGTGAAATTTTTATATAACAATCAACACGCCACGCAAACTACGTCGAGGGTACAGCTAGTTTAAAATAAAGGTACCTTTAGGCCACCAATATGATAAACAGTAGAAAAATATTGAGAAAAAAGATCAAACAATTTCCTGACCTCCACTTATTATCTGCCCATCGTAAAACATGCAATCAGCAAGCTTAAATCCCTTTTTCTGGTTATTAACAAATCTGTACTCACTTTTTAAATTCTGCTTTTAATCAAATTTTTAAACGAAAAAAAAAATCTCCCATCAAAATTTGTTGCCTCTATCCCGTTGCTTATATATCTCCTTTGTAGGTTTTAATACATTATTTTTTTGTTACACCCAAAAATGAGCAAATCGTGTTTTTACTATTGTTTCAAACTTTTTTATATTAAATTTTTTTACCAGTCAAAAAAAAATACAAATATCCCAAGTTTCCTAACAATATACAAGTTGATTTTCAGCACTTTAACATTGCGCCTATTGAGATTGGAAGTAAATTGGGAACAAGTTATCAGATTCGAATAATTTAAAATGATTAGAATATGTAGCTGAAAATATTCATATTATATAATGAAATATAATGTTGCCACCGTATAGAGACAAGAATAGTAGGATTACTCTCACAAAAAGTCGTTCCATGCCTCAGAAGCTCTCGGTCCATATCGTTGTTGCTCACCAGCAGCGTTGCCAACCTAAAACTTATGAGGTCGGTAGATTGATAAAAAAAGTAGTAATCGGTATATATGTATTATGCTTTATAATAACAAAAATTAAATTACTAACACCTAATGAAAAAGTTAATAAAAATCTAAAAATCGGTAGATGAGGTAGCAAAAACGGTATATGGGTAGTTTATTTTCTAAATTGCTAGATCTACAGAAAAATCTGTAGAGTTGGCATCGCTGCCAACCAGTTCTCACAAAACTGCACAAAAAAACGTCTGCAAACCGGAACGAAATGTGATACAAAGAACTTCAAAAGCGCCGTGCAAAGTGATTCTACTATTCTTGTCTATAGTCTATTCTCTCCGACTCTCTATTTTTCCTTCCATGAAGAGTTTTGGGGGCTTGTATCGTTTCATTTTCCATGCCTCAAGTCCATACAACAAAACTGGATGTACATAGCAGTTGACGAATCTGATTCTTGTTGCTATTCTGACGCTATGATCGCTTAGCCAGTTCCTCATATTGTGTAAAGTTGCTCTTGTCATCTCTATTATTGTCAGCTTACTAACAAGCCAAGTATTTGAATCATGATACTTGTTCAATTGGTTTTGTTTTTCCGTAAATGGTTATGTTTGTTTGTACAATCGAGTTTCGGCTTATGACCATAACCTTAGTCTTCGCAGTGTTTATATTTAGGCCATGCTCGTCGCCTTCTTTAATTAGCCTGTTTGGGAGAATTTGTAGGTTTTATCGCTGTGTCATCAGTGTATCTTATATTGCAGAGAGATTTCTCATTAATTTGTATGCATTCCTTTGCACGCTCATTCGCTTCATAACAGATAGATTCTAAGTAGACATTGAATAAACTGGTCGATAGTACACATCTTTGTCTAACTCCGAGGTTAACGGGTGTTTCACTTGTTAGTTTGCTTTCCAGTCTTACAGATGCTACTTGGTTTCTGTATAAGTAAAACAGAGTTTGTATGTCATGGTCATCCAATCCCTTTACATCCAAGATTGTCATTAACTCAAAATGTTTAACATAATCAAAAGCTTTGGCGTAATCTGTGAAGCAAATATATAGATCCTTACGGTGATCTTTGCATTTTTGGAGGAGTACCAATAAGCTGAAGAGCGCTTCTTTCGTCTCGAGTCCCGTTCTATTTCAAAATTGTTCTATATCTATATCGATTTCGCATTTCCGATATATTCTGCTATGTATAATTTTCAAATATATTTTTAAAGTTTGGCTCTTCAGACTAATTAGACGAAACTGTTCACATTTGTTGGCGGTAGCTTTTTCGGTATAATGGAGTGTCAATAATTGTTGAAAATAGATTTATGTAAAATATTATAAAATTGTCAATTTTAAAACTGTTACAAATATTCACTTCTATCGGCAGTAACTATAAATGCTGCATTTTTTTTTAATCAAGTATTTGGAAGTGACCAGGCGGAATGGAATAGGTACCTGACTGAATACGAAAATATACTTTTTGAAAGATAATTGTTTCCTTACATGAATTTTTTGTCTGATATATACAAATATGTAAAATATCTCAGAATTTGCATAATACGCAAATTTATGCATTTTGCATAAATCTAATTATCGTAAATCCGACCCTAACTAGTTAATCTAGTTTATCTCCACATAATGGAATCGGGCCAGGTAACTAATGGAAGCAACGATTTGTCGTGGGTTGAAGTTTACTGATTGTCTAAATGTCGTTGATAATTCTGTCTTGTTGAGTATACATTAGTGAACTCATTATCAAGTAGAAATATTTATCATTCTTTTAATTAGATATTATCAAAGTATTAGTGTGAAATTTCTAGGTAAGCTGAAAATAATAATTTTGCCATATTTAAAATAACTTTATTTTATAGGTGCATATTACAAAATACAAAGTTTTTGACCTAGTTACATTAACAAAAAATCATTATGCGAAGGGATGAAGCACTTTAAAGCTTTAAACCTACCAATTTGGAGGAGCAAGAGGAATTGGTTTGTAACTTCTTGTTCTTCGAAAGAGCGCAGAAAAGTTTTTAAACTAAATTGAACTCCGACAGACGAAAAATGCATTTTGTGCATAAGGAAAATGCATTTTCAAAGTGTATTTGGAAGAATTGGAAACATTTTGAAATCAACGGAAATGAGTTCAATTTTTCCAGTCCGGTGTTTTCAAGGTCGCTAAACTCGAATGGCGATGGTGTCCAAAATACCTGTTGGCCAGAAAAAATATCGCTGCCAAAAGTTGTCTTTTATATTATATATATATTAAAAAATAATCGATACTCATTACTCGGTGCTATGTAGGGTTGCTGAATACAAATTTCATAACGATGATGGTATCCAAAGTACCTGGTTCCCAGGGTGGACCTAGTTGCCTGTAGTTTTATATTTTTTACTCATTAATGGCAGTTCACAAACTGACTCTCCACGAATCGAATGCAAAAAGTTGAACTCTGTTCCGTTTTGTTCCGCTAAATTCGTAGGTTTATGGATGTCGTCTTTTTAGTTTTGCATATAGCCATAAAGACAAAAAACATATAAACTTAAAGTAGGTACTTTATTGCTTTTCCACATATGTACCACCAAGATCGATACATTTTTGCATACGTTGGTTTAAAGGCATCGATGGCTTCTTCTGGCGACTGGAATCGCTGCCCACGCATCGAATTCTTGATCTTTGAGAACGTAAAGAAGTAGTTGGGAGTTAGATCGAGACTACACGGTTGATGGTCTAACAGTTCGATATTTTGAAGCCCCAAAAACTTGATTGTCTTTTGAACAGTGCAAGCACTGGTGTTTGCGCTACGCCCATGGACATATATTTTCCTTGGCGACGACTGTTTTAAAAAACAATGATTTTTGTTATTGATTTATATTATATTATTATTGTCAGATACTGTCGACACATTCATATTCAAATAACTAATTTTTTTCATCTACGTTAATTTATTAAGTTATTTGATGTTATAATAAAGAGAATAAAATCCAGCGTCAAATTCATTTTCTACATGGTCCTTCGAGCCGGATTTATCAAGAAATCATCTTAGCGTCGCCAGGGCTAGAAAACGTGTTCCAGCAGCCATTGTGGTCAAATCCAAGACAGGTGAGTTTGCTCAATCCCTTTATCTTTTCTTGCCTTTACCCTTTGGTGTAATTCTATCTGCATTAATTAGTTTAATAATTTTCAATTTTAATTTCACTATGGTGTCTAATCATTCACCTATTGATACGTTACGTTGTATTGTGGGGAATAATTTATTATTTCAAATAACGTTGATTTCGCTATTTAACTATTTAGAATCATGCCTGAATCAGATAACGAGTACCAGGTTTCTCTTAATACCTACTCTTGAGAGGTACAAGAGGAAACGAGCATCAGTAAAATCGCGTCTCACAGTTTTAAAAAATTATATTTCGGCTATTGACGTTTCTAGTCAGAATCCTTCTTATGTTTTCCCCGTGTCCAAGTTAAAGCTAAGGCTCTCAAAAGCCGTAGGCTTATTAGATAACTTTGAAGCTATCCAAGATGAAATAGACTGCTACGTGGACCTCAGTTCTCAGGGAACTATGAAAAATGGTTGGAATTTCACGATTCATTTTCGTCCATGATCGTAAACAACGATTCCATCAATCAAATTCAAAAGTTTCATTACCTCAAATCCGCTGTCAGTGGCACAGCTGAAAGAGTTATTAATAACATACCTGTGTCATCAAAAAACTTTTCAATTGCTTGGGAAATACTTTGCGAGCGATTTGCAAACCGCGATTTATTGGTTCACAATCATACCAAAGCCTTATTCAACTTGCCAAAGATATCCAAGCAAACTTCCTTCAGCGTTGGACAGCTTGTCGATGAACTTCAAGGCAATCTACGTTCGCTTCAGTCACGCGGGCAACCAACTGAATATTGGGACACCCTTTTAATTTTTATTATTATGGATAATTTGGACATGAACACAGCCAGAGAATGGGAATCCAAGAAATCATCGGAATCTTCTTTGAGCAATCTCATAGACTTTTTAAAAGGCAAGGCTGATATCTTGGAAAAGATCAAAGCCAATCAATCTTCTGCTTTTAAAGATCGTCAATTCACAGATAAAAGGCAGTCAAGATCTCTAGTCACTACTCAAAATCAGTGCCCCATTTGTAAATCACAAACCTAGTCGTTGTTCTGAGCTCCTTTCACTTACTCCATCACTTCGAACAGAACGAGTCAAGATGCTGAAGCTGTGTCTCAATTGCTTGCATGCTGGTCATGTTAATGCCAATTGTAAATATGGAAAGTGGCATACATGCGGTAAAAAGCATCATTCTTTGTTGCATCTTAACCCTGTCACAAACAATGAAGCTCCATCCTCGAGTTCTTTAGATATAAACACTCTCAATCCGGGAGGTACTCAAACTCTTTTCGCCCATTCTTCAAGCAATAGTTTAACTTTCCTTCCTACCGCTCTAGTTAATGTACTTGATGTGGATGGAAAGGAGCATAAGTGCAGAATTCTTCTAAACAGCGCCTCTCAGTCAAACTACATAACACATAGTTTCTTCCAGAAATTGCGCCTTCTAAAAAGATCTTCAAATCTTTTGGTCACAGGATTTGCTCAAATTCCTATGAGTTTAAAACATTGCTGTTCAATAGCAATATCTTCACGCTACACTAGCTTTCAAACGTCAGTAGAGTGTTTTATCACCAACTCTATTTGCGACCAGCTTCCAGGTTTCAGTATGTTAAGATCATCTATTCAAATCCCTCCCAATATAACATTAGCTGATCCTAATTTTAACGCAAATTCTAAAATAGATATTCTCATTCTCTATTTTTCCAGTTACTTTGTGTCGGACAAATAAATTTGAGCTGTATCTCATGGTCGTGCACTCCCTAATTCCAGGTCCATTTGCAATCTTTTAAATGTTCAGCCCCAGGACGAACTTTCTCGGTTTTGGAAAATCGAAGAGCTTTCTGACTCTCCGCCCTTATCTCAGGAGGAGATAAGTTGCGAAGAACATTTTGTCAACACTCATTCTAGAAATGAATGTGGCCGTTTTATCGTCAAGATTCCTCTTAAGGAATCTATAGAAAACCTGGGAGATTCAAAGACTTCTGCTGAAAAGAGATTCTACTCTCTTGAACGTAGACTCTCCCAGGATTCTTCTCTGCGCATGAAATATCATGAGTTTATTGAAGAGTACCAGAACTTGGGTCCAAGTCCTTCTCCAATTAATTATTTTTTGCCACATCATGGGGTTCTAAAAGAAGATAGCCTTACAACTAAATTAAGAGTTGTCTTCAATGGCTCTTTTCCAACCACCTCGGGAGTTTCATTCAATGATATTCAGATGGTAGGACCCGTGGTGCAAAGCGACTTGATCTCGATTCTTTTATGATTCAGACAACATATTTATGTCGTTTCAGCTGACATCGCGAAGATGTATCGGCAAATTTTGGTTTCTCCCGAACAGAGGTGTCTTCAGCAAATATTATGGAGGAAGAACTCATCCGAATCTCTGCAATCTTTTGTTTTGAATACCGTAACTTACGGCACTGCTGCAGTTAGTTTTCTGTCCACTCGTTGTTTGCTTCAACTTTCACAGGAGAATTCAGAGGCATTTCCAACCGCTTCTAAGGTCATATCTCAAGATTTTTACGTGGATGATCTTATCACGGGTAGCGATTCTTTACCCAATTTAATATCCCTTTGCGATCGGGTAATCAAAATACTTTCTAAGGGATGCTTTCCCCTTAGAAAGTGGGTCTCCAATGAACCTTTGGTTTTAAAGGGTCTGGAGCGCTCTATAGAATCTCTGGATATTCCCTATTCTTTTGGATCTAATGACAGTTCAAAAACTTTGGGTCTTCATTGGCATCCTCATACCGATGTCCTGAAGTATTCCATATCAATGGACAAGGTTCCTAAGACCATTACTAAAAGGTCAATGCTTTCTGGCATTGCTAGTATTTTTGATCCTCTTGGGCTTCTTAGCCCGGTCACGATCAAGGCCAAAGTTTTGATGCAAAAGTTATGGTTGGAAAATCTTGATTGGGATCAGTCTGTCCCTCTTCACTTGCACTTCGAATGGCTCAGTTTTCGTGATCAATTAAAAAATCTCAATGATTTAGATATAGATCGCTGCTTTAAGTCGGTTGGTGTTGGTCATCTCGAGCTTCATGGATTCTGCGATGCATCCGAGTTGGCATACGGTGCATGTGTTTACCTTCGCTGTCACGATTCATCTGACCTTCCTCACACTCGATTGCTCTGCTCGAAATCCAAAATTGCACCCCTTAAGAAGCTGACTATTCCTCGTCTGGAACTTTTTTCAGCTTTGATTTTAAGCAGGCTTGTTGAGAAGGTTGTTAAGTCCCTTTCCCTTGAGTTTGTTGACACTTTTCTCTGGTCCGATTCTACGGTTGCTCTCTCGTGGATTCGAACGTCACCTCATCTTCTTCACACCTTTGTGGCCAATCGCCAATCGCCAATTCTTTAGAGGAACTCAATTCCTCATTGCTCTGTTAAGACTTGTTTAGCAAGAGTCATTTTCTTCTGAATTACTCCAACTTTCAAAGGGCTCATCTCTTTCTTCTAAGAACAAATTGTTGTCTCTTAATCCTTTTGTTGATTCTAATGGATTATTGAGAGTTGGCAGAATACTAAAGAATTCTCCTTTTGATTACGACAAGAAACACCCCATTCTTATTCCATCAAATCATTACTTCACGAAATTACTTTTCGAGCACAAACACCGTGAGCTTATGCATTCATACGTTTGCCTATTTATCTGTTTATTAACCAAGGCAATCCATCTTGAGTTGGTCTCCGATTTGACAACAAATTCATTCTTTGCTTCTCTCAAAAGATTTATTTCGAGAAGGGGTAAACCTTTGTCTATGTACTCAGATAATGGAACTAACTTTGTAGGAGCTAAAAAAAAAATCAATTAAATGATTTTTCAAAATTTTTAAATTCAAATTGTGATGACATAGCCTTCGCTTGCACCTCTCATGATATCGCTTGACATTTCATCCCCGCGTATTCCCCTCATTTCGGTGGGATTTGGGAAGCCGGAGTGAAATCAATGAAATCGCATTTAAAACGCGTACTTTCTAATGCTCTTCTCGTTTATTAAGACTTTCTCACTATATTGGTGCAGATAGAGTCTATACTTAATTCTAGACCTTTATCACCTCTTTCCTCAGATCCTTCTGACCTCACCTGTCTAACTCCTTCTCACTTCCTGATTGGGCGAACTTTAACCTCCATTCCAGAGCAGGACTTGCTGGATACTCCAGTAAATCGCTTAAATCACTTTGAGCGCTTACAACAATTGAGACAGCACTTCTGGCGTAGATGGTCCACCAATTTTCGTTCCGAGCTACAAACTAGGCAGAAATGGAAGACGAACAAATACAATTTAAAGATCAATGATCTCGTTCTCATCAAGGAGCCCACTTCTCCTTCTATGTTCTGGCCCATGGGAAGAGTTATGGAGTTACATCCGGGTTCCGATGGAATCCCTAGAGTCGCCACTTTACGCACCGCCAAGGGTTTCGTCAAGCGAGTTGTATCAAATTTGTGTCCTCTGATTGCAGCCGATTGTTGAAAGAGGGTTCTTTCAAGGCCGGGGGCATGTTTGCGCTACGCCCATGGACATATATTTTCGTTGGCGACGACCGTTTTAAAAAACAATGATTTTTGTTATTGATTTATATTACATTATTATTGTCAGATACTGTCGACACATTCATATTCAAATAACTAATTTTGTTCATCTACGTTAATTTGTTAAGTTATTTGATGTTATAATAAAGAGAATAAAATCTAGCGTCAAATTCATTTTCTACAACTGGCATTATCCTAATGTAGGATGATTCGCCCTTGTGTGTTGTTTTGTTGGAATTGACGCGAACCGCTTTTTGCTCTTCTGTAAGCAGATGAGGGACCCAACGGGAAACCAACTTCATAACACCTAGTTCTTCATGAAGGATCTTTTGGATCGTGGTCTTTAAACTGCCCAAAGATGCCTCTATTATCTCCCGGGATGTTACACGGCGTTCATCCTTAATTAATACATATTGTTGATTTGATTGTTTAAAAAAAACTGTATTTGATAATAGGTAACTGTCTTCATATATGTGGTTTAGAAATTTTATTTTAAAAAGAAGTTGGTATATTTTTTTATTTTTGGAATATAAAGAGGTTACCTGAAAACCGGATAATAATAAGTTTTAGTTAGAAATTTTTTAATGTTGAATTGGTTCTTTTTTTGAATAATTTGGAAGATCGAATTGTATTTGAAGATAAAGTTTAAATAAAAGATTATTGTTTTAAATGAATAAAATATTAAGTAAATAAAGAAAACTACAAGAAACCCAGACACAACAGCCGGTTCAAGAAGAGAACCATAATAATATATAATGATACAATATTGTATCAATGGTTTTTGGGCTATTAGGCCGGCGTCAATTGTCTTGCTGACTTGACGTTTCGCCAACACGAGCGGTTGGCGTCTTCAGAAGTTGCTTCCTGGTTGACAGTCTGCGACCAGGAAGCAACTTCTGAAGATGCCAACCGCTCGTGTTGGCGAAACGTCAAGTCAGCAAGACAATCGACGCCGGCCTAATAGCCCAAAAACCATTGATACAATAGACAATGGCCGCGAAAGCCTTTCACAGTTTAAATGATACAATAATTCGTAATGAAAATATTTTTTTTAAACCGGCCAGAAATTAGTACCTTCCGGTTTATTTTTGGGTCAGAAAATCTCATTTTGTCGGACAAGGCCAGAAAATAAAAATGAGTCCGGTAATAGCTTTTACCGGCCTCATTTTTATTTACTTTCCGGCGTATCTTTAATGAAAAAAACAATAAAATGGTCTAAGATAGCGGTCAATCGGTTTCTATGGTAACCGAGTTTTGTATATATTTAAAACTATAAAATAACTTGACATATTTTGACGTTTAGTTGAAAACGTGAAATTTATTATAAAATGGATATTGAAAATGATGCATTTGGTTGTGAATTAATGGAAGATAAAATTATACCAGATGAAATTGTTAAGGCGGCCACCCAAGCAACGTTTGTTGAAAAAAAATGTTAAAATTAGTTAATAAAGAGTTCTTGTTATAAAAATGTAAACTGAATAATATGAAGTTTATGGTACAACAATGCCCGTTTTAAAAAAAAAATTGTACGTAATACGTCCCAAAAGTGCTTTTACTGGACTCGCAGGCTTGCAATTTGCCCACTCGTCCAGTAAAAGGCCACTTTCGGGACTTGTTACGTAAACTACTATCATATATCTTTTTCTAATAAAAGTGTTTATTTTTCAATTATGTATTAGGTGTTAAATTGCCAATCGAATAGCGGTTTTGTATATTTGTCTTTTATTTAAATTGTCACTGTAACTATAATATAATATAAAATTAGTTTGTATTGGACAACATTATTTCATATTTATTTAACTAAACAACGTGATAACAGAAATCTGGGAAAACTGAAATGCTTAAGTCTCTGCTATTTGTTTAATGTGTAGTTAAAAATAAGTTAACTATATTCCAAATAATAGTGATATTAATCAACATTTAGTCAATATTGTTAAAAAATTTTAATTCTTGTATATCTTAGTTATTCCATAGCTATTTAAACACATTTTGCTTCTGTTTTAATTTAAATTCCTATACCGTCTATGCTGTAATTTACAACCTAAAAACCAAAATTTTATAATGCGAAGATCGAATTCGGTCTCGAATTTCCGAGTTGAGTAGGCGACATAAAATTTCATGGCAGATACGTGAACCGTATGGTGAATCGCTATTTGCAAATGTGAAATATTCACATTGAGATCCTGAATGAATAAATCCGAATAGGATACCTATACAAAATATATACGAAAGCTGATTTTATATCGCAAACACACACTCTTACAAATTTAAGGGTAGCAAGCAATACTGATGCTTTTTGAAAACATTTTATTGTAAAATGGATCCGGATACTACAATTGTTGCCACAGTTGTGGAATATTTAAAAATCCGTGAAAATGAAACAAAATAATTATGCTTTATTATATACGGCGACTATATAGAAACTTAAAACTTGATAAAACCTAGAATCTAATTAAAACATATGGCAGTAGCATAAAGTATGTAATACATACACTGTGTCGCATTTAAGGTGAAGACATCTTCTTATTTTCATTATTTGAAGGAATTTAGATATGAATTTTCATACACTAAAACAGTCATTTTAAAGACAATTAACTTAAATTTATATTAATAACTATATATTGAAATGGATCCTCCTTTCGGAACACCCTTCTTTAATGTAATTATCAGTCGTGGATTCTAAGATTTCCAAATTAGTTGTCTCTAAACATAAATTTTATAAATATAAAAAAAATATCTTCTTTCTAAATCTTTCTTCTTCCGTTGTTCCACTCTTTCTCTATATCTTCTTCTTCCTACTACTTTCCAACTCCTTCTTGCTGCTGCCTTACTATTTATCTATTACCTTTCTGCTCTCTTAAAATTTCCAACTCTCTGCTTTTCTGTATCTTCCAAGTTCTGGTTTCTTTCTATTTTATTATTTTTTATTTATTTATTATTATGTTTTTATTTTAATTTAAATTTAATTTCTTTCATTTACAATCGTTTAATTCTCTGACATTTTTCAATATTCATTAGTGACAATCTATTTTATAATAACAAAAATTTCAAAACAACTTATCTAAACAAAAACAATCAAAAATCAACAAAAAAAAATCCTTAATCTAGACAACCAATTTACAAATCATGGATGACGTTCCAACATTTCATTGAAGGAACATGCACCATGAAGAAAAATCCATATCAATATATTTGACAAATAGGACCAATTCTCGTTGCTACAGATTGATATAGACTTACTACACGGAATCAACATCCTATCTATCCAATTTCTGGGTTGAGGATTCTAGCACTTAACATTGATTGCTATAAAAAATATATAAACAAAAAATACAATTTTCTGTTTTTTTTTTCTTTTTCTTATCTTCTTGGATGTATGGCTTCTATTCTGATAATCTTCCTTCTCGCTTCTGTTATTTGCAATTTCTTCTAGTCTGCTCTAAGTTCATTTACTTATTCTATTAATATTTATTACATTTTTCTTATTTAACATTAATGACAACTATCTATCTAAAAAAATTAACAACTGTCTTCCAAAATGGAATTTCACTTTCTATCCATAAGAAAATTAATTTAAAAATTCTCAATTCTCAATTTAATTTTTATCTTAATTTTAATTTTATTTAACTGTTTTATTTTATTTATTTTTATAACGGTTGCTAATAAATAAAAAATCTTATCCAATTCCAGTCTTAGGTAAGTTAGTTGGAGTGTAAGTCAAGTATCCTTGTCTTAGTTGGTGTTTTTTTAATTTTTGTTAATTTCTTTTCTCGTCTCTGGTTTTCTTTATCCGTCTGATTTTTTTGCCAATTTCTTTGAGTTTGTATGGATGGAATGGGAATAAGTTCTTTTATTGCTTCTTAGTTGGTTTCTTCAAAATTAAATATTTATTTTAATTTAGATCTTCAATTTAACTTTGACTTTTTAACACATATTTAACATTTCTATATTCAATTATATAAAAATGAACTTTCTATTCTAAAAATATGACATTAACATTCCTATTTAAATTCAAAACAAACAGTCCCTGTAGTAATATTAATATTTGCTGAAAAAATTATTGTTAATAAAAATGAATATTGGGATAACAACAATACTTAACGTTAATAAAACTCTTTAGAGTTTCTATCCAAGCTTTCGAAATAAATTTTATCTACTCTACCTCATATTATGTATCAATTTTTAGTTCGTGAAAACTGTCATTTTAGACAGCAGTGCGTGAAGGATTGAAAGTGTGCGTGAAGTAACAATGTATTTTAAATGGGATTTACTTTTTTGCACTGTTTTTGACACACCTTCATATAATCAAATATCCTTAGCATTCGCGTTGCCATGGTGTTGCTATGAGAGCATTAGTTTTGTTAGTATCTTGTAAATAAATTGAAAATAAATTGATTTCTTGTAATTATTTTTTATTTGATTATCGTAGATAAAATATTGTATGAAACTGTGCGTGAAGTGCTTTTTGCGCACTTACGCGATATATAGCACTCGCTTCGCTCGTGCTCCAAACATCGCGTGCGTGCACAAAAAGCATACTTTACGAACTGTTTCATAAATAACTATTGTTTTATCGTCAGGGTGCTACAATATTTCATAAGTGACAGAATGTTAGTAGAAATCTTTTATAAATTTATACTTACATCTCTGAGGTATGATGATTTTATAAATTAACATAAACATTAAAGAGTAAATATTAAAATATAAAATTCAATATTGATTTCGTTCGCATGATATTTGTCATTGTCATTAATAAATAAATAATCATGTAACTATGACATTAGTGGTAATATGATTGAGAATTAACTATTAGATTTTATAGACCGGAAGCCCAATGATACATAACAGGCAAATGTTTTATCAGTGGCTTCGTATCGATGAGTCGCCCAAATCTGACAGTGGCAACATTGGTGCATAATATGTATAGATCCTAGAAATAGACGAACATGTATATTTTACAGATGTCCCGAAATTAACTCATAACAGTTTAATTTTTAAATGTTTTATTAAAATAAATTTAAAAAGAGGGAAAAGCCATTTGTCCTACCAAAATGATAATATATATACCGCGTCCTCCATTTCAAATATGTTAAAAGCATAGATAGGTATGACGTCATTAGTAACAAGGTATTTTTTGGAATTTTGTTTAAAAAAACTGTTTTATAACTATTAGCGTTACCGTTCTACCAACTGCATAATACCCCCAGTCCTCCAATTCAAATATGTCGTGCTCGATAATACCACTTTACTGATTACTAACAACTTGATTTGTATTTTATTTTATAAGAAATACTATTTAATACGTAAAAAGTTAAAAAATTAAACCTCCTTCAAAAAAGAATGTACTAGAAAGCCAGAAATAAAATCTTTATTTCTTAAAAAAATTAGAAACAACAAGGCATCCGATTTCAATTTCCTTGAAGTCGGCTCCAATAGTTTATATCTTTGTTAACAATTTAAGTTACTAACATTCGAAATCTAGAGTTAATAGCTAAGATTAAAATAGAGCGTAATTTGCCATTGGAGCCGACTTCAAGGAAATCAAATCCAGTTGCCTAGTTATTTCTAATTTTTTTAAGAAATAAAGATTTTATTTCTGGCGTTTTAGTACATTCTTGCAAGAGGTACTGATTTCAATCCCGACATGTACCAATGTGATTTTTTGAAGACATAGTAAATTGTTTAACACCTAGAAACACGAAGCACGTGGAAAACATCGTGATGAAACGTGTACTTTATTGTCTGAAATCACCAACACGTAGTGAGCAAGAGAATTGATGAAATGCTCCTTCCTTCTCCTTGTGAGAAGAGGTCTTTGGCTTAAGAGTGGGACAGTAACGGGCTAATTATTATGTTTTTATGTTATACATCATTATTAACATATTAACTTAACTGCAGAGCTTTTTTTCTTGATTTTTGTGGTGTTTGTTGGAATATCTTCCACATTGATGACCAGACCTTAATCAAATTGCTATGGGATCACACGAACACTCTATTCTTTTGAATGCAAAACGATTTTTTCAAATCGGATTATAAATACCAGAGATATTCGGTAACATAAAAAAACTATGGTCGAATTAAGAACCCCCTCTTGTTTTAAATCGGTTATAGTGGGACAGTAACGCTAATAGTTATAAAACAGACCTTTTAAACAATATTCAAAAAATTAGCTTGTTACTAATGACGTCATAGCTATCTGTGCTTTTAACTCATTTGAAATGGAGGACCCGGTATATACATTATCATTTTTGTAGGACAAATTAATGTCAAAATATGTCAAGTTATTTTATAGTTTTAAATATATACAAAACTCGGTTACGATAAAAACCAATTGACCGCTATCTTAGACTAACTATTTTTTTGTTTTTTTCATTAAAGATAGGCCGGAAAGTAAATAAAAATGAGATTTTCTGACCTAAAAATAAATCGGAAATTATTAATTTCTGGCCGGTTTTAAAAAAAGGAATATTGATATAAATAAGTTTTTCTTGAGTGTTTTTATTTATATTTAACGGAATATGAGTTTGTATTTCATTATTGTTTGTATTAGTTATAGAAGAAGTTCTATATAAAATTGTGATTAATAGATGATTTGGATAATTATTATCAGAAAATGGGTTGTAGAGAACTTTTAAATTACATTCATGACAAGATTAATCAGATTAAGATGAAGATAGAACTTTTCATTTGTTTAACTAAATTGATTTTAATTAAGTGTAATGTAAGGATCATAACTATTAAAAGTTGCTACTCTTCTTACTTAGGAAGAAGGGCAATAATATCATCAACATATTTTTTAATAAAAAAACTCTTTAATAATCTCCCGACCAACTTCAAAGATTCTCCAAATATCAATATTTTTAAAACAAAGATCAAAAATTTTTAAACAGAAACACATGGTTGCAATATATCCTGCACTATGCTTTTGAGGTTGTTGGCTACATAAACAGAGTTTTCACGAATAGTCGAGGAAATAAAGCACCAAAACCTCCGAATTTTGTAACGTAAGTTGGATCGGAATGCGTTTTTTTGCATTGGATTCGTTAAAGTATCAGGAAATTTGTCGCTATATTTTATAATGTAAAAATGGAAATTGCATTTCTGCATTCGAAAAGTACATTCCGAACAGACAATAGAGAAAAAACTTACAACTCGGTAAGTATTGCTGAAAATGGGTTCAATTTATATACTCGGGGTTTTTGGAGTCGCTGAACACGAATATCACGATTCCGAAAGTCTCCGCGGCACTTGGTGTCTAGGGTATTTACCTCTTCTCCTGGGGTTTTATGTAAATTCTGTACGAAATCAGTGCATACTTGGTACTCGGTGGTTTCTTGACAGACCTCGTCTCCAGGAATTTTATGCAAACTTGATACAAAAAGAGTGTACACACGGTATTGGGTGGTTTTTGGGGTCGCTTACCACGAATATCATATAATGAGTTTGCTAAATCATTTGCATACAAATTTATGAATCCACGCGCGTGCATAGAAGTATAACTTCTGCCGGCAGTCCCACTGAGTGCCACACTAGTTTTTTAATTTTTTTCTTACTTTCTTATTTTATTCCATTGTAACCTAATTTTTCGTCTAGTATATGTTAGGTATGTACTTTTTTGTTTGTTACTGTTAATCTTTTACTAATTACTATTTTGTGTTGTAACTTTTACTAGTTTATGACGATGTCATTCCATGCAATTTATTGTCAGTTGGAAAAATAAAGATATTGTTTTGTATTGTATTATATGGTAATACGTGAATGACAATATCTGGAATTTCACCCATTACTAAATTGGCTAGAATTGCTGAAATTGAATAACCCATTGGTATCCCAAATGTTTGTTTGTAAAATATCCTGACCGTTTGTCAGCAGGTCAAAATATATCAAAAACAATGCCAACGAAAACGTACCTGGCGCCCGTACTATTTGACTCAGTGAACTGTTGGTCCACTTCAATAAACATTATTTAATTCTTAATTTCATGGATTAAATTATTTTGAATGACTGCCTGCATTTGTTTTAATTCTGATTTAATTTATGTATATGGACTATATATTACATTAAAACATTTATTGTGTTTAAATTTACGGTCCAATAAATATATTTTTGGTAGGAACAAATAAAACACAATGTAAAACAACCGTTATTATATTGAAAGTTACTTTAACAAAGATGAGAATATATACATTTTTATACATTATTCTTTTTTATATTTTAGGATCGAATTCCACCTCTAGGAGATAGCGCTCCGTTGCATTGGAAATTTTCTGATACTCAAACCATCTGCGATCAAGGTTATGGTTCAGAACGTTCCCCAGAAGAAGAATATCCTCCTCCTCTTACCAGTTTAGATCAAGAAACTTTGTGTCATCATCACCTTGAGCCTCATGCTTGCTATCCTTTTATTACTCCAGGTAGGCGAATGCAAAAAATTTATTGTACCTTCTAGAATATAAAAAATTATTATACACGAACGAAATTCTTTTATCCAGACCGGAATGTTTTCCAAATTGTCAAATAGTTGTATAATTTTAAACCATACAACTATCTTGTTTTATGGTGACTAGTTGTGTTAATACTAAGATCAATATTGTATTTTTCGCGAATATATTGTTATATTGATGTTACAAAAATAATACAACAGCTAAAAAACTCTTGTATAAATGTTTGTACATTATGGTTATAAAACATTTTAATTTATGGGAACATATTTTTTGAAAACAGTCTATGTTTTGCATGTCCAAAATGACTATAGTAAAAACCAGTTAAATGTAAAACATTTGTGTTTTAAAGAAAACACAACTGAACAACTACGAGCATTAAGTTAATATTGTGTGAAGCCTGTTCCAAGTTATTTCGTTGACTCCATATCTTCATAAACCGATATTATTACTAATAAGGTCAGATTTTAGAGCCTAGGTACTTATAAATCGTTCAAAATAGGTAAGAAATCTTCTATCTAACATCGTATAACAGGGTTGTATCTATATTGTGTTGAGTGATCATGAAATCATTTCAGGAGGAATTATTGATTAATTTTATTTTAAATATTAAGATTTACGTTTATTATAAATGCATCGTATTAACCCTTCTGTTCAACAGCAACCCTAAGACATAGAATTGCAGATATTGTATGTAACTTAATCCATAATCGATAAAAAAGAAACTGATCGTTTGTCGAACAAGTATATGGAGAAATGGTGCTATAATAGTATATTACGCATCAAGAGTGGTGAGTAGGACATTACGTACGTCATTCCAACATGACGTTTTATTACGCACAACTGTGCGTTATAGCATACTTACCCTGCATGGTGACAAGGAGTATATATATATATGAAAGAGAATTCTTTGCTGGCTAATTAAATAAAGTAATTTAGATTATTGGGTATGCAGCAAAATTAAGGAACGAGTGTACTCTTATAAATTCTTTAATCCAAGCTTTCGGCTGTGGTTACAGCCATCATCTGGGAAGCTACAATACATTATAATTAAAGAAACTTAATAGTACTAATATGAGAAAGTGTACTTACAACTTTTTGAGAATGTTGTTAAAAAGGTGATAAATAAAAACATGGATTATTAAAAAATGTAAAACATACGTAAGTATAACAACACATACAAATTGAAATAGATTAAAATTATTAATTTAACATTTACGTCGTATTTTAGGTTTGACTTTAAAAGGTTAAGATGTTAAATTAACTTTGACATTGACTCAAATGAAATACCTAAAATTTGATATAAAGTATGTTTACCGAAACTAGCAACAACCAAAAACACAAATATATATATATATATATACACATATATATACACATATACATATACATACATACATACATATACATACATATACACATACATACACATACACATATATACACATATACATATGTACATATATAGGCACGTACATACATACATACATATACACACACACATAGGTATATATACACACATATATATAATAAAATTTAGATTAAATAAAATATATTGTTAAATTTTATAAATGTTTCATTTAATTACTGTTGTATAAATGTGTGTAAATTAACTTTAATTTTCAAGAGAATAAACTTAAATTAAGAATTTAAACGCTTATCTATAGATAACAGATAGGCAAACATTTTATTTAAATGATGAATATCTGATCTATGATTCATTGATTGAGAAAATTTATTAACAAACACCATCTCCATAAATAGCCTTCTCGTCATTTGGCTTTCACGACAAAGAATATTGACATTTTCATAATCGATACGATGATCTTTTGTTATAACGTGTAAACCCAAGGCACTCCTTTCTGGATGCAATCTACAGTCAGATTTATGTGATGTTAGTCGATCTTTAAGACGTCTGGAAGTTTGGCCAATATAAATTTGGTCACAATCTAGACAAGGTAAGCTGTAAACAACATCAGTCAAGGAAAGTGTCGGTGTTTTGTCTTTAAGCCTGGTGAATACTGCATTTGCTGTTAATGCAGTCTTAAAAGCAATTTTAACATTTTGAATAGGTTTAAAAATTCTAGCTAGACTTGGAGCTAAATCTCTGATGTATGGTAAAGACATGTATGAAGTTATATTATTATCATTATCATTAGATTGTGTATTTCTGTTAGATGAGGGTTGTGGACTATTAAACAACAACTTTTTTAACAAAGAAGCAGGGTAGCCATTTTCTATAAATAATTGAAAAAGTAAAACTATAATACAAGATGTTGTCAAGTTCACATGCTGGAAGACTTAATAAAATGTCATCGACATATTTCTTTATAAAAGATAACTTAAAAGGTAGGACTTTAATTACATAATGTTATGGATATAACATTATGTAATTAAAGTCCTACCTTTTAAGTTATCTTATGGATATAACATTATGTAATTAAAGTCCTACCTTTTAAGTTATCTTTTATAAAGAAATATGTCGATGACATTTTATTAAGTCTTCCAGCATGTGAACTTGACAACATCTTGTATTATTTCAATAGTTTTAATTCTTACATCCAATTTACATTAGAAAAAGAAGACTCTCATGGTTCTGTTCCCTTTTTAGACACTCTTGTCATACGTAACAATAACATACTTCTTGTTGATTGGTACAGAAAACCTCTAAGTTCAGGTAGATACTTAAATTATAATTCTTATCATAAGCATTCCATGAAAATCAATTTAGTCAAATGTATGAAAAACCGAGTAATAAAACTAAGCGATGCTTCCTTTCACAATAAAAATTTAAAAATACTTTTTCAATTATTTATAGAAAATGGCTACCCTGCTTCTTTGTTAAAAAAGTTGTTGTTTAATAGTCCACAACCCTCATCTAACAGAAATACACAATCTAATGATAATGATAATAATATAACTTCATACATGTCTTTACCATACATCAGAGATTTAGCTCCAAGTCTAGCTAGAATTTTTAAACCTATTCAAAATGTTAAAATTGCTTTTAAGACTGCATTAACAGCAAATGCAGTATTCACCAGGCTTAAAGACAAAACACCGACACTTTCCTTGACTGATGTTGTTTACAGCTTACCTTGTCTAGATTGTGACCAAATTTATATTGGCCAAACTTCCAGACGTCTTAAAGATCGACTAACATCACATAAATCTGACTGTAGATTGCATCCAGAAAGGAGTGCCTTGGGTTTACACGTTATAACAAAAGATCATCGTATCGATTATGAAAATGTCAATATTCTTTGTCGTGAAAGCCAAATGACGAGAAGGCTATTTATGGAGATGGTGTTTGTTAATAAATTTTCTCAATCAATGAATCATAGATCAGATATTCATCATTTAAATGAAATGTTTGCCTATCTGTTATCTATAGATAAGCGTTTAAATTCTTAATTTAAGTTTATTCTCTTGAAAATTAAAGTTAATTTACACACATTTATACAACAGTAATTAAATGAAACATTTATAAAATTTAACAATATATTTTATTTAATCTAAATTTTATTATATATATGTGTGTATATATACCTATGTGTGTGTGTATATGTATGTATGTATCTACGTGCCTATATATGTACATATGTATATGTGTATATATGTGTATGTGTATGTATGTGTATATGTATGTATATGTGTGTATGTATGTATATGTATATGTGTATATATATGTGTATATATATATATATTTGTGTTTTTGGTTGTTGCTAGTTTCGGTAAACATACTTTATATCAAATTTTAGGTATTTCATTTGAGTCAATGTCAAAGTTAATTTAACATCTTAACCTTTTAAAGTCAAACCTAAAATACGACGTAAATGTTAAATTAATAATTTTAATCTATTTCAATTTGTATGTGTTGTTATACTTACGTATGTTTTACATTTTTTAATAATCCATGTTTTTATTTATCACCTTTTTAACAACATTCTCAAAAAGTTGTAAGTACACTTTCTCATATTAGTACTATTAAGTTTCTTTAATTATAATGTATTGTAGCTTCCCAGATGATGGCTGTAACCACAGCCGAAAGCTTGGATTAAAGAATTTATAAGAGTACACTCGTTCCTTAATTTTGCTGCATACCCAATAATCTAAATTACTTTATATATATATATATATATATATATATATATATATATATATATATATATATATATATATATACATTTACTGTCAAAGGAGTGGATAAATATAAATTATAGTGATGTAAACCCTGTATTAAACAGTACAAAAAAAAATGGAAAAAAATAATAAAATTTAGATTTTTGCCTGTAAAAACAATCGAATTCATGGTAAAAAAGACATTAAAGGAAGAAATTAATTTAAGTCCGGTCATGTTTTGGATGTTGTCGAAACTGAAACTCTTGATAAACAATCATGCACAACCTGCTTAGTGGTCTCACAATCTAATATTTTAACAGTGTCCAGTTTCAAAATGTATATAACTTACTCATATTTTTTACAACTATTTTACCTATATGAATTAAAAATATGAAAAATCTGGTATTATCATAACTTTTTTTAAATTATTTTCGATGTTCTTAAAATAAAAAAAATATATAATTCAAAAATATGGTAAAAAGCTCTGAAATCTATATTTTTTATTTTCGATGGAATATATGTTGCGCATATTAATGGCACAAACTTTACGAATCGACAGGGAAACGATAAATCTTTTGTTTATACAACCACGGATACAGCAAAATAGATAAAATAGATAAAACTTTATCAAAAATTATGCCAATTAAATTTAAAAAATAATTTAATTAGTAAATTAAATTAGTAAATTTCGGCAGGGGGCGCCATAGTCAAGTTTCTCAGTTCCTATACCTACTGCATCATTAATAACGACAAACTATTGTGAAATCACACCGATTATGAAAGCCACAAGACCCTTATCACAGCCCATCATAACTGGAACACTATCGGTTGTCAAGCCTTCCATTTTGATATTGAAATTTTCTCAGAAGAAATAATATATTTGAAAGACGAAAACAACTCCTTCTCAGTAGTATGCCCTTTTAGTGGAGTAAACTTCGAAAAATCCATCGGTAAATTACTAAAAACCATCCTGACAAACACTTTCATTTGTGGATGCATTCAACTGCAGTGAAATATAAGCACAATTATCGAAAGTACTTCTTAACTGTAAAAATAAAAAGTTTTCTCCAATTTCTCTCCTACCACAGCAAGCATTTTGTGATTTTTTTTAATTAAATAAAATTTGTAGTAAAAATGTGAACAAGATTAGAGATCAAGCGTTACAAAGAAGGCTATTTAAATCCTTCACCGATAAAATTGTCTGTCAATAAAAGGAACGACTTTTTTACACTCTAAAGTCTGATGGTATGAGTGCTATACCTTACGAGTATCTGCCATAGTTTAATTTTGTGGATATTACAGAAAAATAAAATGAAATTAATTTACAGCTCCAGGGCAGAGATAAAGAATAAACAGAAATGATTTCTGATATAAAAGCCTTTATCAGGAAGCTTGAGTTTTGCGAACAAAAATTAATTAACAGCGATACCAGGCATTTTCCTATTCAACGAAACTGTTATAGTCGTACTATTCGTTGTTTTACCCTTCATGGAAGTTAATATATAACAGTTTGTAACTTGTGTTATACAGAATTTTATCGAAGACATCACTGCAGCAGATTGCGTTTGAAAATGATTGATCTTTAAAATCATTACTCTCAAATCCAAAATGTAGCTTGCCTTTAGTAAGAAAAGACAAAAATATTCAGTGTGTATAGCATTCAAAGTGAAAGCGTTATCCAGTTCAACCTATTTGTATGAATCTTTTTTTTGCCAACATGAAGTTTATTAACAACAAACACCGCAATCGACTTATAGATCAACATTTGGACAATTGTATCCGTGTGTCTGTATTAAATTATAGTGCAAATATTGAAAAGTTGTCAGTGAGTCTGCGTGTCAGAATATCTTTTTGTTTAAAACAATGCGATGACTTTTTTATTTTGTATGTGATTGTAGCTGGCGGTTTTTTATTTTTCATCACTCCGTGCGGAAAGCACTGCTTTCGACCATGCAGGACCGTGCGGAAAGCAATGCTTCCTTCAATGTTACGAAATATAAAACTATTCATCACTCCGTGCAGAAAGCACTGCTTTCGACCATGCAGGACCGTGCGGAAAGCAATGAATGACCGAAACAGAGTTGATAAGTGTTTCCCAATCAAAAATAAATGAGATAGAAAGTGAATTCAGAGAAATTGAGGATGAATTTTCTAATAGTTTTGCATCTGATAACGCGGTAGTAAATGCACCAAGATATACCCAATCAAACGTTTCATTACTAAATAAAGATTTTGTTGCTTCTCAATTATTATCTAATATACTTACTTAAGTTGAAAAAAAAATGTGTCTAAGGAATTAAGCAACTGTTCAAATATTACATTTAACGTATTTAACATATTTTTATAATTTTGACAAGTAAAGTGACATTTTTCAAAACTGCTGTCAGTTTTGAAAGTCATTACTTTTCATAACTAGTTTTGAAAAGTAAAACTTTACGTAACTAGTTTTGAAAAGTTCATTTCAAAACAAGTTACGAAAAATATAAAGCAAATATAAGTAAACAACTAAGAAATATTTTATACTAACTTTATTAAAGAAATATTTAAAAGCAGACATTTTTAAACAAAAAATTAAATAAGTAGGTATACTTAATATTTAGGTAAATCAGAAACTTACCTTTTAATTATATCTGTATTAAATAGAATTGTCATTAGAAAGGTGTCAATGCAAAATAAACAGGAGAACTTGATGTATTGTTTTTAATTATTATTAGATAATTATGATTTTCTTTAATTATGGAATTTCGTCAAAATTATAAAAAATCTTGTACGGAACTCGTTATAAAACGCCATTTTGTTTAACTCGTGTTCATTTGCAGCACTCGCTACGCTCTTGCTGCAACATCACACTCGTTAAACAAAATTGGACTTTTCATAACTCGTTACGTAAATAACTATTTCATAACTATAAGTAGGTACATAACTTTGTAATAAAAAAGTGTTTTTTTTAATAAAAATCTTATAATTTCTTAACTCTAAAAATTTTTGTTTTAATGGGGGGATCCGCCTCCCCAAACCCTCCTTCAGCGCCTTCGCGGTGCAGGCGGATCAGACCTAATACTACTTTTATTATCTTCTTTCCTTTTATTTTAGAAAAATTTAAGAGCTTTCCTCACGGAGTGATGAAAAATAGAATACGCAACTCGTGCGGTGAGCAGGTAATCCCATCACTCGTGCTTTTTATCGCGTTCGCCTTCGGCTCACGCGACAAACGCACTCGTGATGGGATCATCTGCCTTCCGCACTCGTTACGTAATGTACTAATTTCAAACACTTATACTTCATTTAAAAACTAGGAGGAGTGATTTGAAAAGCCAGACTTACAGCCAAATAAGTTACTAGAAAATTTACAAGGCGGCAAATTTAAATACATTTCTTTCATTTAAATAAAATTGAAAATAAATGTTTATGGACACTTTATATATGGTCTAAGATAGTCACAAAGTAAACTTACAATAATTATATTAAAAAAAGAAATCAATTAACAAAAGTCACCATTATAAATATTTCACACTTTGAAAACATAACCTATAAATGTCACAAATTACTTGATAAATGTAAGTGGCAAATTTTTATAGTGTAAACTTGCCTCCAAATTAACCAATAAACAAACGCGAGTGTTGCCAACTTAAATTCAAATCGCTCCTCCTAGTTTTTAAATAAGGTATAGGTTGTGAGGAATGGATGTATTAGTAGTAGTAAAATAAACATATGTATGTCGAATACAGTTGTCTATAATATCAGTTTGGTTGAATTACATCGCTTTCGACTGGGTAGTTTACTGCTTATTTCCAAAATTATCAAATAGCTCAATACACTGAAAAGGTTAGCGACCGCTGATTTACAAAATGTTCCAATTGGAAAATATAAGAGAAGTTATTTAATGTTCCAGCTTAAGTAATGCGATATAACTTTGAATAATAAAATCAAATATGTAATATTGTCCGTTTTTCTGACACTAATGTGTTTTATGAACCGTAAGTTACATTTATCTGGATTTAGGTTAATACGTTATTACTTATAGTAAAGTCGTAATCGGATTTACGAGGTTTAACGATCGTAGGTTCCGTAGGACATATTCCCAGTTATCTAGTCATTTTTTACACCCAAGTTATGTGTCCCTAACGAGATTCGAGACCTGGAGTTGAGGGATTAAAGTAGATTTAGAAAAAACGCATTTCCTTTTTTATCACCGGTATATAATGGGCTCGCTTTGAAATAGTGTCACTTTGGATTTTTATAAAAAAAATGGGCCTTTTTATATAAAAAAATTAACATAAAGTTGACACATTTTGATCATAATAATAAGTTATTTTTATTTCTTTGGTGGATTTTCTTGTATGTATTGTTTTTACTTTGTTATTCGTTTCCAGTATTACTATTTACCTCCGCGATGTTTTTCGGATTAGTCCTGTTAACAGTTGTACCTTATGCATTATTTTTTTAATAAGATTGTTTTAGAATATTCGCTTTGACGAATGCAGTGCCAAAAAGGTTACAGACTTCTAAAAGTGTACGAATAAAGTGTTAATTGTAACGAGTTACATGAAAATGGCAAATTTAAATGAAATTGATTGGTTTTTAAAATGGAAAGTCGAAAAATGGATCTTAGCCGAGAACATTTTATTACAGTTTTCGGAGAGGATTATCCCAATAGCAATATCTTGCTTAAATGGTTTCTGTGTTGAGGATTACAGCACCACAACAGTTAACTATTTTCCGCTGGTATTACAAATTTCAACGTAGTCGCTCCTCCAGCCTCTGTGAAGAATCCAGGCTAGGTCCACCCAAAACAGCAGTCACCCAGCAAAACATTAAAAGTTACTGCCGTGTAACGTACCGGGATAGGCATTTTTTGGCATTTCAAAGATCTTGATCGATTCAAAAGATGTACATGAAAAACTGAGTGTTACGAAGTTGGTTTCCCGTTGAATTACCCATTTGCTCACAAAAGAGCAAAAAGCGATTCGACTCAATTGGTGTCGAAAAACATTGGAACGGTTCAACAAAGGAAGCTCAAAAACCGTTTATAGTATTGTTAGTGGCGATGAATCTTGGATTTACTGCTACGACCAAAAAAATGAACGCCAAGCCGTTATGTGGGTGTTTCACGATAAGAAAAAAACAACAAAAGTGATCCGTTCCCGACGTGTTTAAATGAAAATGGTCGCAATTTTTGTGTCAAAATCTGGTCATGTGACAACAATTGCTATAGAAGATCGAAGAACGGTTACTTTCGATTGGTACATAAACATTTGTTTACCCGGAGTTATCGCGAAACTCCGGCAAAGCAACACACAACGGCGAACCATCCTGCATCAGGACAATGCAAGTGCCCAAAAGACAATGGAGTTTTTGGAGCTCAAAACATCGAATTAAACCATTCACGTATAGACCCGACCTAAGTCCCAACGACTTCTAAAGACTGGAATAACTGTTTTACCCATTCATTTGAACGTATGCAAAAGCAATAAAGTGCTTTAAGTCTATATATTTTTGTCCAAATGGCTATATGCAAAAATAGATAAACAACCTCCGTATTGTAACGGGATAACCGAATAAGAAAAGGACCTGTACTTAAAAGACTGAATCTTCTAGTATGTAGTTATTAGGTTAGATCATGTTCTCGGAAAGACTAGAATATTCGTTTGTTCTATATAAGGGAATGTATGAGCAGTTCAAATAGTTAATTGTCATTGTAAAAGTGTTTAGACGTTTTCCAGCAGAGTTATTGTAATTCTGTTACAATTTTGATAAATAAATTGTGTTAAAGTCCCCAGAAATGTTTCAGTATAATCATAATTGAACAAATGATTGTTATGAATGTTTTGTCGAAAATCATAGAGGCGATACACTTTAAACGGTATTAGAAGAAAATATGATGACACCAAAATGAACATCAAAAGACTAGAGATACAACAATTTATAAACTATATTAGAAAACATAGGAACGAAAATGTCAAAAGGAATGCTAAAGAAAAATTTAGTAAATGCAACGAATAGAGATTTGGCTGTAAACTAAAGGCAACAAATAAACTTTATTGAATTGACTCAGCATATAAAAACCAGTTACAACATCTCTCCTTGATCGTCTTCGTAACATGTTTAAAAAAAAATTTTTTACAATTTTTCCAATTTCTTATATCTTTTGTTTCAATATTTTCCAGTGTTACGAAAATTTTTAAATTTTTCATACCGTAAATAGTGTACGCTTTTTGGTGTTGTTTTTTTAATATTCATCGTGATCTCCAGAATGTCTCAAAAGCTTGGTCTCAAAAAGGATTAAAACAAACTAACTGCGCATACGTAGATATCTTTATGTATTAAGTAATAAAGCGAGGATAAAATACCTATAAGACTTCGCTGTCCGCCCGCCCGTTTGTCATTAGGCTGTTGCTCATGAACGGTGATAGTTCTTTTGATGTCAAATTACCATCGTCGGCTTTTTAATCTCATTGAGGCCAATTCTAACCAATCGCTTGGAAGTAAAGAAAAGGAAACAGTTCATCAAACGCATCTTTTAAGAAAAAACATATCATTTTTTTAATTTTTGTTTTAAGTTATGCATCTTAATCACTCGTTCAAATAGTCGTCAAAACGCCATAGCATTATAATCTGGTTACTTACATTACTAAATTCAAATCTGGAGCGTCCGATATCGTGTTTAATGATGGCAACAACGCGATTGCTAACAGTCGCATGACTTTAACACCTGGCATAATGTTTCATTTCAACAACAGCGGGTATAACAGAGTAACTAGTAGAAGTTATATATATTTGCTGCTAATTAATTAATTATAACACTGTGGCGTTGTGGCAACCATTTACGACGAGTGATCAAGATGCATAATTTGAAACAAAAATTAATAAAATTTAACAATGATATAATTTTTCTCAAAATATGCGTTTGAAGAACTGATCCTTTTCTTCATTTCAACGTCAATGGTCGGCATTGTCCTGAATGATATTAAAAAGCCGACGATGGTAAATTGACATTGGAAGGACTATACTAACCAGTAATTTTGGTAATTATCTAAAGAAGTTATCAATTTTAATCGAGGTCAGTTTAATGCAGGCATTTGTTTGATCATGTATCCCACCAAAAACATAAATGTAAAAAAGGAGAGCCAAGTTCAATACAAAAATTATGCTTGGGTGTGGGCTTCGCCGCAAAAAGAATGGATATCTAAATGAGTGCCAAGTTATATGCAAAATCCAAATATGTATTTATAGGAACAAAATAACATTATGAACAAATATTAAACTCTATTTCTTTGCTTTATTGAATACCTATAATAATTGTTGTTATTTAAAAATGTGAGATCTTAAAGAAGGTTAGATTTGACTTGGCCAGTTTTCATTAAATCAGTCATTTTATAAAGTTATTCAACATATATTTTTAAATTCTGATAAAAACTGACCAAGTCAAATCTAACCTTCTTTAAGATCTCACATTTTTAAATAACAACAATTATTATAGGTATTCAATAAAGCAAAGAAATAGAGTTTAATATTTGTTCATAATGTTATTTTGTTCCTATAAATACATATTTGGATTTTGCATATAACTTGGCACTCATTTAGATATCCATTCTTTTTGCGGCGAAGCCCACAGCCAAGCATAATTTTTGTATTGAACTTGGCTCTCCTTTTTTACATTTATGTTTTTGGTGGGATATCATTACTTTTTGTAAAGAAAACTAGGCAGGTATTGGGATTTAATGTTTTTTCTAGCGTTTCCGCTGCATGGTTATATTTTTTAAGCTATTATCTACATTCTCTTGAATGTTAGAGACAATACTGCGCATTGCCCATTCATTATCTGCTTCCTGTTTATAATTAAATTAGCTAAGTCTGGGCGATATAACGATCTCAGGCGGTTATATTCTACTATTAAACTATCTTGTGTCTTAATTTGACTAGGGTCCAGATTAATAAGGTGTACTCCGTCTAGTGTTTTAACTCTGGAGAGCGCAACGTAGGCCTGTCCTCTGCTATATAAAAATCTAGGTGTCTATGTCAAGAAGAGCGCTGTTCATACTAAGTCCTTGTGATTTGTGGATGGTAATAGCGTAAGCCAAGCTAATAGGGAACTGTTCCCGGTGAACATATACATTATTTAATATCTGAAACTTAGTCTTGACATGTTCTAGTTCATAAGTTAAATTATTGAATTTGATAATTATTTTACGTGCACTATTGTTTCTATCGACATCCCAGTTTATTTTCTCTATAACTCCAATAGAGCCGTTCACTAGTCATTTACTAACATGTATGTAAATTGGGTACGCAACATAACTCGCGTACCCAATTTGATCGTGATAACGTCTTCTAATGCAGCGGTTAATGATGAATCATCCTCGTTCTTTTTCAGCACTTCCTTTGCTCGCTTGTTTAAATACCGTGGATAGTCTATTTCATCGATTGAATTCAATTTAATTTGCGCCACGCCGACGACACACCGTTTGTTTAGCGCGTATTTAAGTTTTTTGTATGGGGCACCACTTATTTTTTGACTTAACTTATATTTCTGTTATATAGCAAATATAGCAATATATACATATATTGGGATAGTTTCAAATATCTGCTTGTAACGGTTCCAACGCTACAATTAAAAAAACTGTTTTGTATGGGGAGACCCCCTATTTTTTAACTTTTTTTTTATTTTTAGACTTTTTCCTACGCTTACATACAATTACCGAGCTGGATTCCAAATTTCACCCTTCTAGGTCATCTGGAAGTAAGTTAGGTTTAGGTACATACTTATGTCAGTCAGTCAGTCAGTGCTAAAATTTAAGACTTTTTGACCTTCATATCTTTATAACCGTTTGAGCTAGCTTCATGAAATTTGGGCTCCTAGATGTCCTTATGGATATAATTAACCACACGTAGTTTTATGTGTTTACGTTAAAGAGGTTTTGAGTTATAGAAGAGTCAAAAGTGGCACCAAGTGGTTCGTGTAATATTACACTTGGCGCTGGCTAGCCAGTTCCTTTGCTTGAACTTGGCTTGACACGCTACCGCGTGTCTAAATTAATATACATGATCTTAGATTTTTTTATAGTTTGCATATAATTTGTTCCCCGATAATGTAATTGTATCGCTTTTTCCAGTTAATTCCATTTTTACATTTTAATTTCCGGATTTACTATTTTTCATTAAACAGTTAATTTAGACATCTAAAAAAATAATCCGAAGACTTATTCATTGGCTACACTAATCGGAGTCTTTGGATTATTAAGTCGTTATTTTTAAATTTACATAAAAAATAAAATGTAAATGACTTGTTTCCTCCTTTACACCGGACCCTCTTTTATATAGGACATCAACTTCGGTCGAGATTTTTAATTCTTTATGTAAACTGTCTTTTCCTCTCGAAATACCTTTTCGTTTATTATTCACGCTACATCGTCCTATTCCGCTTTAGCGAGAAATGAAACTCATACCATACTCACTCGCTCACTCCCATCTTTCTCATTCTACTTTTTTTCTCTCCGTCAATGATAAATGACCCAAAGCTTCGGATTTTTAGTGAAATGGGTTTTCTTAATGTAGCGAACTAAAAAACACAAGTAATGAATAAGCGTATCTGATGGATCGATTCGTTTACTAGTTAATACTGTCACTTAGATTTACTTTGTTAAAATGATTTATTTAAACTTTAACGAGATTAGTGGTTGTTATAATAATAATAACAGCACTTTATTTCCAACAGGTATTACACCCACTTACAGGAAACAATACAAACTATACATGTTTACAGTTAATATTAAAAACAAACTAATAATAATAATAATAAACAATATTAATAACAATAGTAATAATAACAATCAATATAAACACATAGCACCTACGCAATACGGCTAACTGTTAATAATTGGTTCAGCAAATGGAAGAAAAGATCAACATTGCAGCAGTAGGTAATTGTTAAAGGTCTCACATATATAAAATAATGGGGCTCTCCTTAACATATTAGTATTAGGGGTAGCAATGTAGAAAAAACGTTGATTTCGACTTCCAATTCTAGGAATACAAAAATAAATTTTAGATAATAACTGGTTGCATTCTATGATAATTATGTAGATAATTTAAAAAAAAATTTACTGCTAAAATCCGCCTACGTGTCTCCAATGACATTATGTTAAATTGGTTCAATAACAATTCGTGATCATGTCCTTGCACAGGATACATGGCATATTTTTTTAAAAATAAATATTTCAAGCATTGTCGATGAACGGATTCGATAGATATAATATGACGTTGATAAATAGGATGAAAAATTATAGATCCATACTCTAATTTAGAGCGGACAAAAAAATAAAACAAGGTTTTTAAAGTATCGACTTGCCTGAAACTAGAACAGTTTGTAATTATGAAGCGTAAAGCCTTATTTGATGCCTTTATAATATTATTAATGTGAGTGACAAAAGTGAACGACTGGTCAAAATTGATACCCAGGTACTTTATTTCAGCAACTCGTTCCAGTTGAGTAATCTCAATGTAGTAGTTAAAAGGAATACTATTTTTTCTTCTACTATAGGAAACAACATAGCATTTATCAGTATTCAGAAACAAAGAATTTTTTTGGCACCACTGTGACAAAACATTCGTTGAAATTAGCAGCTCAACACAATCCGTAACACTATTAATACCGTTTTAAGGTCTTCCGTAAACAATAACTCATTACACTTTAGTTCTATTGCCAGCTTGTTAATAAATATTAGAAAGAGTAAAGATCCTACGTTTGTAACACCAGATGTAACATGAAGGTGAGATTGATGCCCATTACACTCAACAAATTGTTTACGACCAATTAAATAGGAAGTGAAAAACCTAACCAGTGACTCAGACCGAACATGCCAAATTTTTTTTAAAGTATATAGCGATCAATTTGGTTAAATGCTTTTTTAAAATCAGTATATAATACATCAACTTTATCCCTATTGTCAAGTTTTTCACAAACAAATTGAGACAAGCAAGCCAAATTCGTTATGCATGAACGTTTTGCCATGAATCCATGTTGATCATCACATATGTTTGATTTAATTTGAGTATATAAAGATGTTTAAGCACATTTCAAACAGCTTAGCAAAATTACACAAGATTGAAATAGCTCTATAGTTTTTTAAAGAGCCAGGGTCACCTAGTCCACCGCGCACAACACTTTTTTTTTCAAAAGATCAATACATACTTGAAACTTTGTGTATAGTTTCCTATTGACGAGTCCCACAAAGTTTGAAATTATCTATTTAAAACTGCTGCTTTTTCGAGCTTGGTTCACTAAGTCGTGGGTTACCTTTTGAAGAGTATTATCAAGGCGGAAACATACTATCAAAACGTGACACGACGCCACGCCACCCGACGCATGTTAGTACCTCTCAATTCCATATATTTAATACAGTTAGAAGCACATAGATAACACGCTATGTGACCACACGCCGCAACATAAATATATGGACTAACATGCGTGACGTCGTGTCACGTTTTGATAGTATGTTTCCGCCTTCAGTCTCCCCCAAACATGTAAATAAGGGCGTCAAAGTACAAACTCCACAAATTCTACTCAAACACCCGTTTTAAATGATATATTACAGATTTAGTGATTTCATAAGAAACAATTATCTAAATAAATGAAAATATTAAAAACTGAGTGTTGTATCAAAGATTATTAATTATGTTAATTAACTTATTAATTATTTTCTTATCTGATTTATGAAAGTCTTCGGAAACACTTAAATTGACTCATATCTCATTAATTTCCAAAAGTCGGAACGAAATTCGGGATAAATTCTTTTTTTGAAGTAAAACTTCTTTAGGCGCGACTAAAAGTAACTCAGTAATTCTAACGGACGTGACGTCATTCTAATGTAACGGAAACAAAACCTGATACAAAATACCTAACACGATTCCGCCTACTATATTAAATAAAAGTTAAATATGTAATTGTATGAATTGACAGCTTGTCAACCAAAATACATTGGTGGTGAATGGTTTAAATTTGTGTATAAAGTGTTTGTTTTAAATATGAATAACCAAAGTGGATTTATTAATGAAGAAAGTGATGAAAAAATATTGAATGAAAATGAGTGAGTACTCTATATGCATACATTTTATTCTTGGTGTGTAATTACACTATTTATACCTAATTATTTATACCTATTATTTATACCTAGCTATTTTCGTTTTATAGACTTAAAGAGCTAAAAAGAAAAAGAAATTGTGAACGTCAAAGGGCATATTATCAGCGCCAGAAAGATTTGAAGAAAAATGAAAATGAAAAAAAAAAAGAAAATGAGTGAGTACTCTATATACAGTGAAATTAATGAATTTTAGATAAATTACAAAACAAAATAGTTGTCACTTGAATAAAATGGCGGATTCTCAAGAACATTTTACTCTTTCATCAATAAATAATAATAAAAGAAAAAATCAAAAACCTGATAATGATTTGACCTGTAAAAAACGTAAGTAGTGTTAATTTTTATTATTGTTAAACTAGTTTTCTTTCATCATTTTTAAGTAAAATATATCAAATCTCTTTTGTTAAATAATATTATAAGAGAATTTATTTTTTTTGTAAAGTATATTGACAATAAATATAATTGAATTGTAATTTAATATTTATTTTGCGAAACGTAGATACGTTAATTAAGTTTTACTTCAATCGCGCTTAAAGGTTACACGCACACACTTTTTTTTCCACAAAATGGTTGGAACTTATTCAATCTACATATAGTTTAGTAACTCCGTTGGAACTCTTCGAATAAATTTAGATGAACCCTTACTAGAAATAAACAATCAAAAATCAATCCCTTAACGAATTTACAACAAAGTAAAATCAGTTTCTAGTCAAATCGGATTTTTCCGTTTTATTGAGAGTAAATTAATACATCAAGCACGTATAAAAAACGGGCCCTGCCCTGACTTTTATGATAATAAAAAAAATCTTATGTTTGGCTAAAGTGAAACTACTTGATTTTGGTTTAAGTTAATATTACATCATCCATTTTATAGACACTGTAAGTAAATAAACAAATCTAAAGTAAACATTATTAACATCGGCTTACCTACTTATATTTCTAAGAGGTTTAACAAAAAAACAAAAATAGATTGTTTGACGTACTATCTCGAAATGGGTCAAGAATTCCTAATTAAAGCCAGAAAGAGTCCATAATTTTGCTGTAATACCGCTCACATCAAATTTTTGAACTATCACTATTAAACTAAGCAATTTTCACTGTTTTAGGCACGGTAACAATAGTCTGGGGAAATTATTTATCAGAATTTAGGCAAAATAAAATTGAGAAAAGGCAAAACTGTAAACATTTTTAAGTTGTAAATTGTTTAAACTCAATTAAGTACCTTGTTCAAAATGTTATCTTTCGTTGTTTGTAATATTTTTTAAAAACTAAACATGATTGGTAAGGATGGAGAAAAGGCATAGTGAGTTTATATATAAATTTAAAATACATGCATAAAAATTATTAGTTAAAAATTTTTATTAAAATTGTTAAATTAAATCTATTTAGCGGTTTACTATGTCGACGTTCAAAATGTTAAAAACTGAAGCCTTTTAGCGACACAATAAAATTGTTCATTAACTGTTAAACTACAGAGGAAATTTATACTGTGCCTAATTCATGCGAGTTTTATAAAAATTTACCCCAATAATTGGATGTTATATCTAACATGCTTTTTTAGTAAGATTTTGCTGTATGCGCCAATATTACATAAAAAGGGACACATCATGGAGCCAAGTAACTACAGAGGCATAGCGCTTATTAATTCAATTACAAAAATATTTACACATGTAATTAAGAACTGTATAAACGACTGGTCATACCAGAGATCCAATCGGGTTTAAGGAATTCAAAGTATTGGATCGATAATGCTTTTTTATAATTCACGTTCACAAAGTTTCTATTTCGACACTAAAAACAGTATCGAAATAGATTCATTGTAACACTGTTTTTGATAACTTTTTGTTTTACACAATTGGTTGCACTGCACTGATTTTCAACGAAAGAGTTCAGGTAGTAAATCAAGAAGTATGTTGTAGTAAATTATTAACTACATTATCAGCGTTATTGCTAAATTTAATAGTTATTTACGTAACGAGTTATGAAAAGTCCAATTTTGTTTAACGAGTCTGATGTTGCAGCAAGAGCGTGGCGAGTGCTGCAAATGAACACGAGTTAAACAAAATGGCGTTTTATAACGAGTTCCGTACAAGATTTTTTATAATTTTGACGAAATTCCATAATTAAAAAAAATCATAATTCTCTAATAATAATTAAAAACAATACATCTAGTTCTCGTGTTTATTTTGCATTGATAGCTTTCTAATGACAATTCTATTTAATACAGATATAATTAAAAGGTAAGCTTCTGACTTAAATATTAAGTATACTTATTTAATTTTTTGTTTAAAAATGTCTGCTTTTAAATATTTCTCTAATAAAGTTAGTATAGAATAGTTCTTAGTTGTTTATATTTGCTTTATATTTTTCGTAACTTGTTTTGAAATGAAGTTTTCAAAACTAGTTACGTAAAGTTTTACTTTTCAAAACTAGTTATGAAAAGTAATGACTTTCAAAACTGACAGCAGTTTTGAAAAATGCCACTTTACTTGTCAAAATTATAAAAAATATTTTATACAAATTTGACAAACATTCAAATTTAAAATCATTAAAAAACTGTCAAGTGTCAAAAGTGTCAAGATTGCCAACATAAATAAATATTTCGAAACACTCTCATTTTATTTATTTTTTTATACTTTTAAAAGTTCATTATAAAAAATAGTATGTAACACTCGAATTACAATGACGGTTTGTAGTACTCGTTCTTTGCACTCGTACTACGAAACCTGTCATTGTAACACTTATATTACAATATACTATTATATTAAACTCACTACTCCAAATCCATTTAAGGTTAAAAAATGAAAAATATTTGTCGCCTTTATAGATTATAAGAGAGCTTTTGATTTTTTTATTCACATACTACTGTGGCAATTATATAGTCCATTTCATCGTTTTTGGCCGATTTGATATTAGAAACCACTGAAATAAGATTAAACTGTCATCCAAGTTACCAATGGCGGAGAGTTTTTTTTTCTTAATTAGGTGTAAGTTTCTAAAACTATCAGTGTGGTTTGACATCTACAAAAATATGACATTAATAATTATTAAATTCAACCCTTCAACAACGAGCCGTACATGACAGTTACTAGGAATGTGAATTAAGTCAAGACTTACGTATGGAATACTTTTTATCTACCGGTGAAACAAGATGCAGTTACGTAAGTGTTGTATTAAAAAACAAACCCCCTTATTTAAATTTCTATCTTGCCTGTATCTGAGAGGATGTATCTATAAATTTACTTCGACTATGATTTCTGTCATCGGCCAAAATCGGTGAAATGGACTATATATTATATTATTTGGGAATAGATAAGTCGTAAACTGATAACAGTTATGAAAGAAATATATGAAAATGCCATTATGAGGGTAATTCCAACAGACGGCCTTTTGATAAAACCTCTGGAGTTCTTCAGGGAGACACTCTGTCTCCTCTTATTTTCTCTCTTTTTCATTAAAATTACTTCAAAGATAGGAATATGCAAGGCATTTATATTGATAATGATTGTGATCTGCACATGGCATTGTGTACAGCTGAGAAAGTTAAACAAGCCATAGGTGCACTAATTTTAATTTTGAATAGATAAGACAAAAATTTCCTTATGGTCATCTATAAATTGTTTATTCAGCTTTTTAGTGGCAAGTATTGTAACAAACTGTGTACTAGTTTGGGGCGCTCGATATTCTAAAACAAACACAATTGTTTTCTTTTAATAATTTTAGTACTATGAAAAAGTCCCGCTGATTTTGCTGTCACACTAGAACTGGAAGAATACACGTATCATACCTTATGTTCAAGCACTCACTGAATTGGATAATCGATGACGATGAACGGGCTGCCAAAGATATGCCTAAACCATTATTCATTTATTTATAAGCTGATACTGAGACAAGATATAATTAGAGCAAGCAGTTTGTAGAAAATTTAAAATATGCCTGGTATACTGCTTCACTGAGTAGCATTACTGCAAAATTACTGAAAAAACCAAAATATAAACTCAAAATACCTATTTATCTGACTAAAGTAATCGCCCAGCATCGACTATGTAATAAATGCAATATCAAATTTAATATTAAAGGTTACATTTATTCAATTAACCTTAATGAGATTTGTTCGGTTTCCAATCAAAATTTATATGAAAATTTTACATTTACTTTTTGACTGCAACATATACTCTGCAATGAGACCTGCTAATTTAAATTGTTTGAGAAATTGCTAATTCGATCTTCAATTACATTTGGAATGTAATGAAATTGCGTTCCTTCATAATTAAGGATTTGTAGCTTGTTAACTTTAGTAGGTATATATTATTTTTTATACAATATAAACAATCATACCTAACTTCTTGTTATGAAAAATGCAATTATACAAACAAGAAAATGACATAAGGAGAACTAATTTTTTTGTTTGTACAATTTCTAAATTTTAAAAATATGATACTCTGTGTTGATTTACCAATATATTATGTACGACATTTAAGTGAAAGACATTTTCAGTTTACACCGTAATGTGTTTGTTTGGGAGTTTCATCAGGTGTAGGTATACATTAAGGATACATCAAGACTCCCTAAAGAACAACACCAACAAGAGTGAATGAACATAAAAGCTAAAACTTATTCTAAAGGAAAGATTATTACTCCCTAGTGTTCCTATTTATAATAAACATAATACCTGTATTTTCAGTATTCAGCATGAGAAAATCTGTAGTTTTCAAGAATAGAGACGTTTTCATGATCTTGTGCTCAGCTTCAAATCAATGATTAAAAAATTATTAACTGTAACTGATCGTTGTCTGTACATGACAAATATATTTAAAAATGCATAATAGGGGACCCTTATATACGCAACTGAAACCAAAACAATGTTTTTTCATTTTTTCTGTATGCCTGTATGTCTGCATGTCAGCATATCTGTATGCACGAATGAATGTATGTATGTGTCTATATATCTCTATGTCTATTCCGTATTTCAGCATGTTTGTTAACGCTAATCTCAGAAATGATTTAACCGATGTGGATGTAGTTCTTTTGTATTTAAATCGGTTAACAAATAAAGAAGTTGTCAATTTATGTCAGTCACGTTATATGTACCAAGTAAAATAAAGCTCAGATATTAATGAAAAATCATATTTAATAGGGTTTAGCTTAGGCTGGAAGCGCGTCAATTGTACGCGAGGTGTGAGAAGCGCGAGTGTATGATTTTCGGGAGGCGCTCGGACTACCCGATGGGCAACGTTATGAACGCATTCTTATTTTAATTTTTACGCGAACGAAAGTAACTGTAACATTTTGGAAATGATAAAACTAGTTGTTATTTTCATAAATGTTAACATCGTGCAGATTACACTTTAAACAAATATATTTCCTTTACAGTAAATGGAAGAGGTAGCGCTATAGATTACAGTAGTAATAATTATAATAAAGATTATTTTTTATCATTTATATACTATAAGGAAAATCCTACATATCCCACGCATGGTCAATTGGATTAAGATCGAGCGATTGAGCTAGCCAGGGCAAATTTAGAATATTCTGTTTTTCCAAGAAATTTCTTGTCACTCTGGCTGTATGTGGAGTAGCTCATGCATCAATATAAAATTAAGACAAGTGTTTTGCGCGTATGGAACAACTACAGGTTCTAGAACATTTGTTACGTGGCGCTCTTATAATAAAAAACGATCCAGCAGAACGAGCTTAGTTCTACTGCCAAGCGAAATACCTGCTTATACCATAATTGTGTCTCCTCTGTAGCTGTGAACCTCTTGTGTATGTTGCATTAGATTTCTTGTGCCACGTTCTCTCCATACGCTTATCCTTCGAGAATTTGGATACAAATCAAACCGAGATTCGCCGGTAAAAGAAGATTTTGCCATTGAATTTGCTCCAATATAATATAATCTTGTGCCCAACGTAGTTGACCCGATTTGAAGCACGGCTTCTCCAAGGTCTTCGGCTGACTAACATATCTGCTCTCAACCTTCTGCAGATGGTGTGTCTGAAAAAAGTCACATTATAAGCTCCATGAAAATAATTAATTAACTTCCGTCACTGTGTGATTTCTGTTGGAGAGAAAGTTGGATATCCATCTGCAAAGGTTTTGCGAGAGTCCGTATGAAGGCAGTTTGTTCAAAAGAGCAGCATGCCACACTTGATCAAATGCTTTTGAGATGTCTAGTGATACTATTTGAGTCTCCCCATAGCGGTGGATGGCTTCACTCCAGACATGAGTTACATATGCTAGTAGATCGGCTGTTGACCTTTGTTGGCGAAAACCATATTGCCTGTCACTTAAAAGGTTTTCTTTCTCAAGGTAGCTCAGGATCTCGCGGTTGACGTATTTCTCCATGGTGTTGCTAATAACAGATAGAAGAGCTATGGGTCTGTAGTTAGAAGGCTGAGTTTTACAGCCTTTTTTGGGGACTGGATGTACTCGAGCAGTTTTCCAGGATCCTGGAAAAATACCAGTATCATATGATAGTTGAAATAGGTTAGTGAAAACTGACCCTAGTTCAGGAGCACAACATTTTGAGAGTAAAGCAGGTATTTCATCAAGGCCGCTTGCTTTGTTGGTATTTAGAGTAGCAAGGACTCTCTGCACACGCTTAACCCTAAATATGATATTTTTCATTGTGTGGGGAGCCCGTGGAATAGACGGTAGCTCCATGTGTTCCGGTGGGTTAAGTGTCGAGTTCGAAGAGAATATTTTGGCAAAGAGTTCTGTGGAGGACGTAACTATTGAGCCGTCATTTGATGTGAGTGGAGGGAACGAACTATTTGTACAATTGTTCTTGATATGTTTTATCGAGAGTCGGCTTCCATTAGGGTTTGACATTACTTTCTCTCTTATTCGAGCGTTAAAGAGACTTTTGGAATTGGAAATAGTGGTGTTGTATCTGTTTCTAGCGTTTATATCATCTTGTTTTGTTTCTTCTGATGGATTTTGAAGAAATAATTTGTGGGACTTGATCTTAGCTTTCCGAGCTACATCGCAATTTTTATTAAACCATGGCTTCTGTTTGGCTTTTAAGCGTTTGGTAAAGTGAGGAATGTAAGCTTCCATGGCACACTGAATGATTTCAGTTATACTGTTGCAAACTGCCGATGGATCTTTGTTAATAAAGCAGACTGGATTCCAGGAAAAAGTTGCAAAGTAGTCTCGAAGGCCTTCCCAATCTGCTTTTTTTAAATTCCAAAAAGTTCTCTTGGGTGGTGCCTCGAATGGGTGAGGTTTGATTGGACATTTGACTTCTAATACAGCATGATCAGAGTTACCTGGGGGAGACAGAACATTTACATTATATTGCTCAGGATGAGTAGTCAGAAAAAGATCCAGAGTATTAGAACTGTGATTGGCAGCTCTGGGAAAGTAAGTGAGCTTGTCGATTAGTTGGGACAGCCCATGGCTAATTGCAAACTCTTCAGTTAGCCTGCCTTGTCCGTTTTATTGGACTTAAGCCACTTTTCGTGGTGAACATTAAAGTTCACAATTATCTCTGCAGAAGGGTACTCACTATTAAGGTAGTCGATCTTTTGTGATAGATAGTCTAGTAGTTCGTCGCAATTATAGTCTGATGGCCGATAAATACAACATATAAATTTGCTAGAAGCTTTTAGTGTTAATTTTAGCCAGACGATGTTGTTTCTGTTGTTTTCTAGTGCAGGTAGTCTAAAACAGGAAAGTATGCTTCTTACGTAAACATACACCATGGTGCCGTTTAAAGTTGTGGTAAAGTTCGTAACCTGGAAATTTTAGATTATTTAGGCTATTTTTCCCAAAAACCTGTGTTTCCGTAAGAACAAGAACATGAGGTTTCACAGACTGCAAATAGTGGTGGGTTGCGGTAATGTTGGCATTCAATGTTCGTGAATGTTAATATGCAGTCTGTTTTGTGTTTTGGCTTCTGGGTAAATTTTGCCGAACTAGTGGTTGGTCTACTAGTAGACTGATCGATGGCTTTGTTCTTTCCATCATGTCTTCCCCGAGATTGTCCCCTCACCCCGGAAATCCGAATGGGGCACTATTTTACTTCCGGAATATTTAATCTCTGAAAAACTCATTATGGTATTTTCTAAAAAAGAGTTAAAAGAAAGAAGGGAATTAGAGTTAAACGGAAAGGGGAGAAGGAAAGGGAAAGAACCGACTTACAACGTAAATGGGGAAACATGTTTACAACATTTCACCCCATCTTAACGAGTTGCAGGGTGGTACCTCCTCGTGCCATGGAAAGTTCCACCTACCACCTACCAATTTTCGTAATAATAAATGATATTTATTTAAATTTAATAAATATATGTTCGAAGTTGTTAATTATTTTATGTTTTAATATTTTAATTTGCCGAATTTGATTCTTAATTTAATATTTAATCTGCTAATATAATCAGTGTATTGATCGTCATAACTAAGCATAAAAAAAATTGAATAAAAAAATAATGAAACGGGCTTAATAAAGAGATAAAGAAGAGGGACTGAACGGAACACTAAAGGCGAGGAGTTAATTGATGAGAGTCAGATTATTATCCGCCAACGAGAGGATTAACGCATTAATTTCTACTTCCTTTTTAAGGACGAAGAATCGACGCTCGCTGCCATGGTAACATTCGCCCATTTATTGTCATTTGCGATTTTATATTGCACATTTAGAATTGCATATTGTTTAACTTAAAAAAATGTAAGAGAAGTAAATTATTTTCTTGTTAATGAGACACTACTTAAGGTAATTAGTTGCCATTACACAAAAAATATTGTAACAAAAATACTATTTTCTTTTTTTTTCTTCTGTGACTGGTCTTCTTTCTGCACCTCTACTTTCTAGCTTCTTCCTTCTGTTGCTCTACTTGCTATCTGCTACTCTCTGCTCGTTTACTTTTTGGCTCTGACTTCTTGTGTTTTAGTTATTAAAAAATTCTTAATATTGCAATTGATTTTATATATTTCTGTCACCATAACATTTTACATTCTTCTGAAAATTTTAAAAAAATTTATTTACGACAATCTTATCAACAAATAAATTAACAAAAAACTCAAAACTACAACTAGCAACCGATTTCCTTAAGGGCGATTAACAATCCCGAAAAGTTATCGAAATTGCGCACACGATGTAGTGGAAATCAGCACTGAGATAATATATAAAAATTCGCAAATTTACCTTTAAAGTTTTACATCTAGTTAATTCTCCAATATTGATATTTAATTTAAACTTTATTGACTGGTTAATTAATTAAATAATTTTATCGATTTCTGCAACCTCGCTTATGACTAATCACAGGTCTCAGTACCAAGCATCATCCAAGTTTAAATTTGTTTCCACTTTCCTTCTCATTGATAGTCCTCTCTCGATTTTGATTCAAATTTTATGAAATCATCTAAGGAATTCGGGATTCTTGTGACGCTCGAACTGTGACAATTTTCATTTAAAATTTACTCGTCTGTTTCCTGTCACTTTATTTTGTAGCGAAATAAGTTTTAATATAATTACGACTTTTTTCTAGATCCTTTGATAAACAGTTACCATCCTTTACTGTTAATCTAATTAATTCTAACAGGCGCTATAAACACAGTATGTAACGTTCTAAAGCTCGGCTGAATTAAAGCTTTTGTGAAAATTAAGATTTATTTTTAATTAGATTACAGTGTAATAAATTAGGACATGTCACATCAGTAACGATCCTACTATGTATATATTTATACAGTATAATTAATCCTCATACTGTGATGATGGTTACTTTTATTTCAGCAATAATATATCATATTGGATAAATTTATTAAGTGAATGATAAATGAACATCATAACGATATCTAATTTCAAATAAATTAATAAAAATTAAAAAAAATAATAATAATAATAATAACTTAGAGAAGTGTACGAAGAAATAAAGAGTTTCTTAAAGTTTAGACAAAGTCAAAGTGTTTCACAGTAAGGCATTTCTACCGTTCAAGATCCTGGGAAAATATTTCCTACAAAGGGACAAAAGAGAGTAGGGTCCACAACAAGTTGGGAAAGGGGTAAGAATTTAACTTTGTTCTGTGCTTGTGTGCTGCGGGTGGATTTGTTCCACCAATGTTTGAAAAGGATGGTCCAACAGGAGCAATATATAAATGTTCGGACAACGGATGGATAAACGAAGAACTTTTCTTTGAATGGCTTCGGCACTTTACCAAGTATGCCAAACCTTCTGCAGAAGAACCAATTTTATTATTATTAGATTTTTTTATTAAGGATGTCCTCGTAGGTATATACCTTAATACAAATGTACCAAAACCATTTATTGGAACAGAAGAGACAATTTATTAATTTGGGATTTAAAGGACTGCAAGTTAGTACGAGTGCGGAAGACGTGGGAAGGTAAGGAGTTCCACAATCTGGAGACTCTGGGGATGAAGAAATGATCGAATCGGTCCGTTCTCGATGTGCTGCATTGAACAGTATAAGGGTGAATCGATTTGGCACGTCTCGTTGCTCTGGCTGGTCTGACAAGTGGAGGCATTATAGAGCGGAGTTCTTCTGAGCAAAATCCGTGTATGTATCGGTAAAACAAGGAAATATCGGACACCGCTCTTCGGTGGGACCATGGAGCTAGGTTTTTGGTGATACTGGTGTCGTTTATTAATCGAACCGCTCTTCTCTATATTGCATCAAGAACTCCGAGCCTTGACGGAGCAGCCGAACCCCATACATGCGAACAGTATTCAAGATTAGGTCGTATTTGGGCTTTGTAATGAGTAGCTAAGTTAAATAGAGAAAATATTTCCGTGTTCTAAACAGAAAGCCTAATTTCTTTCCTGCTGCAGTTGCTATGGATGCAATATTTTCGTTCCATAGCAAGTCCTGGAAGATCGCTATACCAACCAGTGTAATGGAGTCGCCCGCTACCAGTGTCTGATCGTTGTAATAGATGACTTTCATGTTTGCCTCTTGTTGGATAGGCAACATGTCTTTGTCTTGAAAGCGTTGAAATAATCATGCAAGCCACATTTCTCCGGCCATCTATGAGTATTGTAAGAAAAGTTTTGTGCATATGCTGTCTCTACCACCCCATAAATCTCATCGCATGCAGCCATTGGATGTATCGTTTTTTGGTCCATTCAAAGATGCATATGCGATTTATTCATGAAATGCCAACTTTTACAAAGAATAATACCGTATGATCTTGCTTCGTTGGTCAAAAAAGCATTTTCTACTGTTGCCCACATGAGCAAGGGTGAAGCTCGATATAAAGCGACGGGCATATTTCCTATGAATCCCAATATTTTTACAGATGAAGACTTCATGGCAGCTGAAGTCCACTAATTAGAGTGAAGTGTTGTTCAAGATCTTACTGACTCTATTTTAGAATCGCCTTCTGCTGGTGCTGTTGACTCCGTATCATCGCGTAACAGTAATTACTGAGCCAGAACAAAATCTATCTATTCCAAGTACATCCACATTTTGTTCGACTACTTTTGAACCAGCGCCTGCATCGTTGAAGTGGAGGGGACTTTGCTTACAATTATGTGTGTAATATGTGTTAATTACCATTGCCCACATGCTGATCATTATTGCCAATCGACTTTGACAATGGTGATCAAACTTACTTTTTTATTTTTCTTAATTATACCAAAGTGATGAAAGTTGATCTCAATTGATAGTTAAGGAAGTAAAGTTTATAATAAGAATAAAGCAATAAATATTTGCTTTTTTTCCATTCTTGCTTAGTTGATCTCCATTACCTACAACTCCCCTACCTTAAATGATTAAATAATAATATTGCCATTTATACTAATAGGTACAGTTATAAACCCAAGTCTATTATTCGCACAGTTAGTAGAAATTTTCAACGTTATAAGAACAAAAAAATAAACTTAACCAGAATTCGTCACTCTACGAAAGAAACACAAAATGGTAGCAAGAACTGTTAGGAACAAGACATCTTTAATGTTAATGATAATATTGTACTTAAGTCACATTTGATACTGAACCATCTCGAAACCCATATAAATATGATTAGTGATATTAATTTGCTGTTAGGCGATTACTTTATTAACCCGATAATCGCATTTCCTAATTGCCTTATTTAAATACTAACTTATACTATTTTTTTACAAACATGCCTTATCGATTATCAAAAAAACTTTAAAAATTTGAAGAGTCTTGCGACTGTGTATATAGTTTGGTCAGAAAACCAAACACTCCTTTATGTTAAAATCAAACAACTTCCTAATCTCCATTTCGGAGATACTAGAGAACTTTTATGCTTGATAAAAATCTCCAAAGATTACGTCAATTAATGGAACGATACATGCCACTATTCAAAAAGCACACAATTTATCTAATTTATCTGATGGAAAAAAATATCAAAACTAAGTCTCTTAATATTTTATTAACTGGTCCGAAACTTAATTAGTAAAAGTAGTAAGGGTCAGTCCGACTACGAATTTTCTCCAAGCATACATTCGAATTAGAAAAGAACTTCAATTACCATGCTACCTTGTTACTCAAAAAAAACTTCTTAACTAAACCAGGACCAACTAAACCAATTTAACCATTCAAATTCAATCACTACATTTGTTATAAAAAGTTCTAACGAACCCAGCTAAAAGTTTCAAATGGACAAACATTTAATAATAGGTAATTTATTCAAAGAACAATCAAATATTATATTTTTAAAACTACAGAGTGGTTGAAAAGTATTGAAAGCAAAAATGAAAGAATGTATAATTTTTAATTTAAAATATTGTGTAGAATTAAATGGGAAAAATCATTACATATGTAATGGTGTGAGTAAGAGAGAGACATAATAGTATATTGAAATACAAGTGTTACAATGACATGTTTCGTAGTACGAGTTCAGTTTGTGAAAAGAACCGCGAAGCGGTGAGTTTCGCAAAGAACGAGTACTACAAACCGTCATTGTAATTCGAGTGTTACATACTATTTTTTATAATGAACTTTTAAAAGTATAAAGAAATAAATAAAATGAGAGTTTTTCGAAATATTTATTTATGTTGGCGATCTTGACAGTTTTAATGATTTTAAATTTGAATGTTTGTCAAATTTGAATAAAATATTCTGAATTTCGCAATATCGCGGATAATGTAGTTAATACAACATAATTCTTGATTTACTACCTGAACTCTTTCATCTTTCGTTGATAATTGTGTAAAACAAAAAGTTACCAAAAACAGTGTTACAATGAATCTATTTCGATACTGTTTTTAGTGTCGAAATAGAAACTTTGTGAACGTGAATTATAAAAACACTTATAAGGTATATTGGTCGGTAAAAACAAAGATGAAATATTTACCACATGTTATTAGTCATAGCTCATAACTATAAGTCCTTTGAAAACCGTTTCAACATTCCGTACATTGAAAAGGGATAGGTAGGTATACAAAAAAAAAACAGTCTGAACGAATATATGAATATCATAGTGACGGACCACATGATTATTTGACAGATTATTTTATAATGGTTGCAGTATATTCTGCTCTCTGCTTTTAAGGTTGTTGACTGCATAAATAGAGTTTTTACGAATAGTCGAGGAAATAAAGCACTAAAACCTCCGAATTTTGTAACGTAAGATAGATAAGAATGCTTTTTTTTGCATTGGATTCATTAGAGTATCAGGAAATTAGTCGCTATTTTTATAATGTAAAAATGGGAAATTGCATTTTTGCATTCGAAAAGTGCATTCCGAACAGACAATAGAGAGAAAACTTACAACTCGGTAAGTATTGCTGAAAATGGGTTCAATTTATATACTCGGGGTTTTTGGGGTCGCTGTACACGAATATCATGATGCCGAAAGTCTCCGCGGCACTTGGTGCCTAGGGTATTTACCTCTTCTCCTGGGGTTTTATGTAAATTCTGTACAAAAAAATCAGTGCACACTTGGTAATCGGCGGTTTTTTGAGTCGCTACATACGATTATAATAATGGCGATGGTCTTCGAAGCACCTGGTGCTTAAGCCGGACCTAGTCTCCAGGAATTTTATGCAAAATCGATACAAAAAGAGTGTGCACTCGGTACTAGGAGGTTTTTGGGGTCGCTAACCACGAATATTGATTTTGCTAAATCATTCCCATACAAATTTATGAATCCGGGTGCGTGCATAGAAGTATAACTTCTGCCGGCAGTCCCACTGACTGACACTCGTTTTTTTTTTCATTCAATTTAATATACACACTTATTCCGAAAGCTCTGCAAAATATTGTTCCACGGCTGCAATAGCTTCTTTATTCAACGAGTTTGCTTTCCACGAAAAAATTGTTTCAAGTTCCGATAAGATAAAAGTCATAAGAAGCCAAATTTGTCTTAATGGAAAATTAATTTTTTTCTGTAAATCGGATCTTTTTTCACGAATTTTTTCATTCAACTGGTCCAAAAGGTTGCAATAATATTCAGAGTTAATTGCTTGACATTTTTAAAGATAATCAATCCCTTTGGCTACGCAAAAAACTGATGCCGATCGGTCTAACTTCACCTGTTTTGGAGCTGAAGAGCCAGCTTCAGTCCTCTGTAACGTTCTTGTTTCAGTTTAGGATCATGATGGTATAGATTCAAGTCTTATCCATAGTTATAAAACAACGCACAAAATCGGTTTTATTTTGCTTAAAATGCTCCAAATTACACTGAGATTTATTTTCGATTCAGGTTTAGTGAATTGTTAACGAATGCGGCACTAACTTTTCGAATAGCTTCTTTATATGTAATTCTTCGTGTAAAATATGGAGTACTCGTTCATCTGAGATGCCTCTGGCCTATGGTTAATCTTCGACGCTTGTACAACCACGTTTAAAATCTAAAATTCATCGATGCACAGTTAGAAACGAAGGAGCAGATTCCATTAACACTTTCTGTTTTTTGGATAAATATCTGTTGCTGGTAAACCATCCGAAGCAAAGAATTTTATCACTGCACCATATTCGGTTTCCATTGTAACAAAATATACCTACTGACACGTCAACTTCAAATGGCTTGTAAACAAAGAATAAATTGACAAATCAAAATAGAATTGTTTGTGTACCTATTCAAATGAAAGATATTTACACAGTTTCATTATTTTACTAACAGATTTGATCAATGGCTTGAAAAAAAATTCGCGATCATTACAGAAAAAGAATCTACCTTGGTCTAATAAAGCCTAGTATATAGAAATCATTGACATTCAAGCTTACCAATTATATTCCAAAATTGTCTGTGTCTTCAAGATCCCATTGTTAGATTCTTGAACTGAGATTCTCTTTTTATCTACACCTACCTATTTGTGATAGTGTAAACAGAACTTTATATACTTATATGATTTAATGTACTATCTCAAAATATGGCGAAATTCACATCCCTAGAAAGAAGACAAAAATATGAGAATATATTCTTCTTTACCCTTTGGACAGCAAAGTAATGTATATTTTTGTAAATATCTTGGAAGCATATGCTGTAATATAGCAATAGTAGGGATGTGGACTGTACTCAAATAAGTATATAATTTTACCACGAAAAGTTAGTTTTTATAATAAAAATAATAAAAAAAACAATATTTTCTTCAAAAAACAAGGGATTAATTTTTTATTTAATAAAATGTAATTAAATATTTCACTCTCAAGTCACGTGACAATGAACACCAATCAAAATGTGTGACATAACTTATTCCCAAACAAGAATTTTCGCTGTCAAGTAATATGGTGTATGTTGATATTTGGATAATATTATTAGGTACTGTGATTCCCTTGGAATTTCTTCGTAATTTGAACAATTTTTTGTTAATCAATTATTAAAAGTTTTCCCATAATGCAAACTGGGTATATTAAGGCAGATAGTTCAAATTTGCCAAGAATTGATTGCGTTACGGTGGCTTATTTCTTCACAACAAAAAATAACTTCTGCTCTGCTGAATTTAAAAATGTGAAGACCTTCATGTAAGTAATATACTCAGGATACATTATAATAGTAATCGTAGGTATTTATAAACTCGAAAAGTTAAATTGAATATGATCAAATAAAATAATATGATTTTGAGGTTATATTTTATCTTTTTAACAAATTGTTTTATTTCGTTTTACTTCCTCGAGGCAGTCATATGGAGACAATGCTGAGGGATATGTCCATCTTTATCGAGATGCAAAATTGTGCACTCTTAAGTGCAAAATTTGCCCGATACATAAAGTGCTGGATTCGAAAGGGCTAGTTGAAGCTAAATTTTCCGCATCGTTTTTGTACGTGGAACTTGAATAAATAGTTGATCAGTTGTTTTAATAGTAGTACTTTCACACTGCGGCACCACACAACATTTATAAAATGTAGAATCCATCTTATTAACACAAAACTACGAAATAACTTTCTATTGCATACAACTTCGACAATGTTTAGGAACAAGTGACGTCACAGCGGGCGTTTCACAGGTATCCACGTTTTGGCGCGAAATTTGAAATGGAATTTTAAATAACTTATTTTAAAGGTATTAGTTGTATTAAAAAAATAATAATAAATAGTTTGGGCTATATTTGGTACTTATGCACGGTTTTAAACACTTTCCCAAAAATAGTCCACATCCCTATTGCACAACACCGCACATTAATACCGGCATGTTCCAAAGCACCTATTTTGAAGTAACGTACTGTAACGTTTATTTTATTTTTACAGTTTATTATTTAATTTATTTATACAACTAATACACTTAATTTATGTTATAACACAATTTATTTACAATATACTAATTTATATGAACACTGAATACTGATTTATATAAACACTTATTTACTTAGATTCAACTCAAAACTCAACTGACTATATTTCGAATGTAAAGTCTATTTATATGCGCATCGAGTGATCGAGAAACACCTAGATCACTTCGCGTAAGGGCAGAGATCTTTCCAGTCGTATGTGTAAGTCCGGAATCTTCGATAATGGTTCAATAGAACATTCTACGGCGTCGCCCGCCGGTCGGACTCGCCCATATGGCCAACCAGGACAGAGCCGGAGTCGCATTACATTGCCCCCTCCTTAAGAGATAGTTCCTCCTGGAACTAGAGCTGGATGGGAGTGATTGTATCTGCAGTCGGATCCCAGTTCTGACACCAATGTAACGTTTATTTTATTTTTACAGTTTATTATTTAATTTATTTATACAACTAATACACTTAATTTATGTTATAACACAATTTATTTACAATATACTAATTTATATGAACACTGAATACTGATTTATATAAACACTTATTTACTTAGATTCAACTCACAACTCAACTGACTATATTTCGAATGTAAAGTCTATTTATATGCGCATCGAGTGATCGAGAAACACCTAGATCACTTCGCGTAAGGGCAGAGATCTTTCCAGTCGTATGTGTAAGTCCGATCTTCGATAATGGTTCAATAGAACATTCTACGGCGTCGCCCGCCGGTCGGACTCGCCCATATGGCCAACCAGGACAGAGCCGGAGTCGCATTACAGTACGAAGCCTAAATTTTAATTCGTAATTGTAGTGTAACCTCTTTTTTGTCTGAAGAAGTTAAATGCTCGATTGAGGAGGTTAACTAGTGCGAACGGCACTCAGGGGAGAGTGAGCGTGGATTCGATCGAGCTAGAGGATAAATTATTGGAAAGATAAAAAAGAAAGAAATGAAAGAGAAAGGAAAATTCGTTAGATTTCAACGTTCTGGAATGTTCCATCTAATATGTTAAGCCTACAGGTTGGCATAGGTAAAAAGAAATTATAAAAAAGAATTTTAATTAATCGAGTTTTTTAAAACGCTATCAGTATAATGTTAAAACATTGTAATCTAGGGATAAACATTTGCAAATAACTTTACTTTCATTACTGTAAAATAATTTAAAAAATTTTATTAGTTAAATCGCACCCTAATAAAAGTACAGAATTTTTAATGGTTTATATCGAAACCAGAGTCAGTTTTATCCCGCAACTCTTCTGAATTAGACTACTAAGCTTGAAAGTGGTCGTTTTGAAATTTAAACCACCGTATATAGACAAGAATAATAGGATCACTCTCGCCAAAACTGGTTCCATGCCGCCGCAGCTCTTGATGCGCATTTCAATCGACATCGTTGTCGCTCACTAGCAGCGTTGCCAACCTAAAATTTCTGAAATCGATAGGATGATACAAAAAAATAAGTAGAAATCGGAAGATTAAAAAAATGGCGGCAAATTTAACAAAGGGTTATAAATTTAGTTGCGAAAAAGTTAAATAATTATGAAAGGAAATTATGACGGTATATCAGTAGATTACTTGCTAAATCGGTAGATCTACCAAAAAATCGATAGAATTATTATCGCTCCCCACCATTTCTTACAAAACTGTACAAAAAACGTCGGAAAACCGGTGCAAAATGTAGTAGGTAAAAAGAACTTCAAAGGCAGCGGGCAAAGAGATTCTACTTTTCTTATCTATATACGGTGGTTAAACCATTTTTTCAGTAACCTATTCTAATTTACCAAGTCTCAAATTAACTGTTTTAAAGTTTTCTAATCGCAAAAAGAAACTGAAAAGTCTGAACCTTTTTTTTATTTTTTTCAACTTAATTTATTATTTAAACAAATAGATATACTTGATTCTCTTGAAGTGGGTTTCTCTTTATCTATGAATACGACGTTTTTCACAATAAGTGTCAGTCACTAATTGCAATAAATTTTCGAGGATTTTTGTCTTATTTTACTGGGCCAACTCGCATTTGATTAGTTTTACCAAAATCGTTTGACCAGTAGTAAAACACATTTGCTTAATCGCCATCTAAAATCGTTTTACGGTTGATAACGTATTAAAAAATATGTCCCGTCAAAATGAGTTAATCTACTATAGGTACCTACTTTATTTCACTCGTATTCAGTCACCAATGAACATATGCGTTTGACAACAAAACCCAACTATAATTGTTTCCATGATCTAAAAAAATATCCTCAGGCAACAACCGATGTATCTGTATAAAGATTGTGTTTTAGAATGTTTGTAAAAAAATTAGTATAAGTAAATATTAAAGCAAAGCAATTAGGAAATGGGTTTATCGGATTATTACAAGAATCAAATGGTATCGACTGTAGGTAAATATCAATAATCATTTTTATAGGGGTTTCGAGATGATTCAGTATCAAATATGACTTAAGTACAATATTATCATTATTATTAAATATGTCTTGTTCCTAACAGGTCTTGCTACCAGAAGCTTCATTTTGTGTTCATTCTGTAGAGAGACTTCTGGTTAAAATTATTTTTTTGTTTAAAGATAGGAATCCTCTGCTACCTGTCAGTCTCTTTGTTCTTATATGGTTGAAAATTCCTACTACTAACTGCGCCAATAATAGACTTGAAAAACTGGGTTAAATTCAGTAGAAATGATAATATTGATATTCAATTTAGGCCTTCTGGTAAAACTATTTGACTTTGTCTAAACTTTGGGAAACTCTTTATTCCTTTTTCGGAGACCTCTCTTAGTTATTATAATTTACAAATATTTTTTAATTTTTAAAGTGAAACTTTTATTAGATCGTTTTAAGTGCATGTTGCATGTCGCATGTCGATCGAACGGCGAGTAGGTATAAAGTATAAAGTAGGCGGCGCTTATAGTTTAATACAAAAATGTACGGGAGTGAGCACATCTGCTAATGAAAACAATCCTACAATTCGCATTAATACGAACTTCGACTGCGTAAGTATCTACGACATGTAACGTTTTAAAAATATTACAGTCGTAAATAATAATTTTTGAAACTGAAAATATGGAACTTGAGCAATAAATTATGTAACATATATTAAATAAAATCTTTTACCCACGACTTATAAGTAAATTGCGTATTTTTTAACCTATAACTCTGTCAGTAAGTGTCAAATTATTGAGGAGTTGTGATATAGATTCATTTACTAAACTAGTGGAGTAAGTAAATAGAAACCTGTATTATTATGTTGGTTACCTACAGTTTTTATTAAATTAAACTAACATTTGACAGAACTGTCTGCGAAATCAAATATTTTGACAACTTATGCCAAAATTTAAATTTTATATTTGTTATTTTAAGTTTTATACAAAACCATTTGGTAAGTCGTGGGTAAAGCATAGTACTTCACTCGAGGAACAAATTGCATATTTAGCTCGTTTCTTTAGCCCCTTCGCTCGCAAGCTCGCTCATGGGCCAAACACACTCCCTGTAATATGCAATTTACTCCACTCGTAAAGTAATATACTATTAAAATTAATCAAAACACTTTCATCGTGTGGGAATCGCATTTTGATTTAGATTTCAATTTCGATTTTGATTTGATAAAGCAATTTTTATACCCTTAATGGAATATGATTCGAAAAATTTTTAGTTAAATGTCTATAGGGTAAAAAAAAGTTTCACTTTTACCGTGGTTTCATAAAACCACACAATGCTTTTTTTATATATTTAGATTTGCATAACGTGGAGATAAACATTTACCATTCACTTAATAAAATTATCCAAAGTTGAAATTTTATTACACACTAGGAGGATTAATTATGAATATATACATAGTAGCATCGTTACAGATGTGACATGTTCTAATTTATTACACTGTTATCTAATTAAAACTAAATCTTAATTTCCACAAAAGCTTTAATTTCGCCTCGCTTTAGAAAGTTACATACTGTGTTTATAACTCCTATGTAACGACCTGTTACAATTAATTATGTTAACAGTAAAGAAGAGGTATATTGTATAGTGATTGCCGAGTCTAGAAAAAAGTCGTTATTATATTAAAACATTAATAAAAGCAATACTCATTTCACTAAAAGATAAAATGACAGGAAACAGACGAGTTAATTTAAAATGAAAATTGTAACAGTGCGAGCGCCTCAAGAATCCCGAATTCCGTTGTTGTTTCCATAAAATTTGAATCAAAATCAAGACAGGACTACCAATGAGAAGGAAAGTGGAAACAAATTTAAACTTGGATGATGCTTGGTACTGCGACCTGTTATCAGCCCATAAGCAAGGTTGTAAAAATAGATAGAATTATATAATTAATAAAACACCCAATACAGTTTAAATATCGATATTCGAGAATTAACTATTATAGATGTAAATACAATTTTAAAGGCAAGTATAATACCTACCTACTTCCGGGTTTTCAGTAAACTGATATTCTTTGTAACCAAAAAGGTTTTAATTAGCTGCTTTACTAAAAGAATCTCCAAATGGTTTATAGTTTCGAACGAGACAACATACATTAAAATAAATAAATGATCAATTTGGTTGCTGCCAGCTTTGATAATTTGTTCACTTGTTCTCCTGAAAAAAAATGCTAAGAGGAGTAATGTGTTATTTTGTAAGAGAGATTTTTAATTGGCGATAATTAGAAAAAAATGTAATAAATTAATTTTGTAAGTTAAAAATAATTAGTTTAACTTGATTACAAATATAAATTTGTATGCATAGAGAAGATATAATAAAATACTTTTTTATAATTTTGACAAGTAAAGTGACATTTTTCAAAACTGCTGTCAGTTTTGAAAGTCATTACTTTTCATAACTAGTTTTAAAAAGTAAAACATTACGTAACTAGTTTTGAAAACTTCATTTTAAAACAAGTTACGAAAAATATAAAGCAAATATAAACAACTAAGAACTATTTTATACTAACTTTATTAAAGAAATATGTAAAAGCAGACATTTTTAAACAAAAAATTAAATAATTATACTTAATATTTAAATCAGAAACTTACCTTTTAATTATATCTGTATTAAATAGAATTGTCATTAGAAAGGTGTCAATGCAAAATAAACACGAGAACTAGATGTATTGTTTTTAATTATGATTAGATAATTATGATTTTTTTTAATTATGGAATTTCGTCAAAATTATAAAAAATCTTGTACGCAACTCGTTATAAAACGCCATTTTGTTTAACTCGTGTTCATTTGCAGCACTCGCTACGCTCTTGCTGCAACATCACACTCGTTAAACAAAATTGGACTTTTCATAACTCGTTACGTAATAGTTATTTACGTAACGAGTTATGAAAAGTCCAATTTTGTTTAACGAGTGTGATGTTGCAGCAAGAGCGAAGCGAGTGCTGCAAATGAACACGAGTTAAACAAAATGGCGTTTTATAACGAGTTCCGTACAAGATTTTTTATAATTTTGACGAAATTCCATAATTAAAGAAAATCATAATTATCTAATAATAATTAAAAACAATACATCTAGTTCTCGTGTTTATTTTGCATTGACACCTTTGTAATGACAATTCTATTTAATACAGATATAATTAAAAGGTAAGTTTCTGATTTACCTAAATATTAAGTATACCTACTTATTTAATTTTTTGTTTAAAAATGTCTGCTTTTAAATATTTCTTTAATAAAGTTAGTATAAAATATTTCTTAGTTGTTTACTTATATTTGCTTTATATTTTTCGTAACTTGTTTTGAAATGAACTTTTCAAAACTAGTTACGTAAAGTTTTACTTTTCAAAACTAGTTATGAAAAGTAATGACTTTCAAAACTGACAGCAGTTTTGAAAAATGTCACTTTACTTGTCAAAATTATAAAAATAACTATTATTGGGCACTATTAATCTCCAAAAGGATACTAATAATATGAGTATTGTAACTTTTGTTGTTCAATTTGTATTCAGAGTGTCGTAAAGAATCGCGAAGTTATAATAGGCAATGAATAATTAATCTATATTAATTATTGCATTATTAATATTGTTATTATGAGTCTTTTAAGAAAGTCTATTATCCTTTTAGGATGTAAGTTTGCGAAATAAAATGTTCAGCTATTTCATATATATACTGACAGAATCCACGTCCACTTTGCCCATTTTACAGAGATGGTACCTCAGTGGACAGTCTCTTGTAAAAATTCTTGCGATTACTCTAAGGTCACGTTTCTGAAAGTAGCGCAGTAAGAATCTTATTAACCTTTTTGCTTGTACTAGCTCCTTCTTCTGCGAGACTATCATCAATCTCTTTTTCTACAATCCCGTATGCCTTGATACCCACAGCAAAGTTACTTTAATATGTTTGCAGTTGCAGGTTGTTTTGAATTCGAGGATTGTAGATTCGCCAAATCAGTTTAGCTCTCGGAGACAATAAAAATTCTAGCAAAATTGAGCCGTTTTTTATGTTTTCTTGAGCACAGAAGTCCGTTGTTAAAAGCTCTGCTTGGTAGAGTGTTGCAATGTTTCTCAGGGCTATTGACAACCTAACGTTAGGACTTGTAATCCCTACACCTACTCCTTCTGTTGTTTTAGACCTATCAGTATAATAAGTTGCGCCATTGCGTTTTGTGCTAATTTACACTCATAGGCATCCTCTTTAACATTTAGTTTAAATCATTAATACTAACATTTAGTGTAAGTTCAAAATCTCATTTTGAAGACAATGTCTGTAGAAATCTTTCAGCGCAATCATCTCTATATGTCAATGCAAGGGGGAAGGTCTATAATCACCTACAAGGTAACACTAGGACAAGATCTCATTCCTGTCTAAGTGAGTCTTAGCACCTTATTGTCTTTTGTTGTGATGTTTTATACCACCAAACCAGCGCGGCATAGGTTACCGTTGGATATTACCAATACATCATTTTTTACAAGATAAAAAATATTTCTTATTATTTATAACAATTTTAAACATAAATTTTGAATGTTCACAAGCTTAGTATTTATATTTTTGAAAGAAAATTTTCGATTGTAAATTGGGTGCTTTTTCGATATAAAATTAAAATTAAAAGAAAAAAATTAACATTTTAAATAAAAGATATTACAGTGTATTTAGGACATAAGAAAGTGCTTTGTCACCAAACTTCGTGAAAAATTATCTAGGACTAAAAAGTTGTACATATTTTTTATTACTTAAAACTTTGCTATTTAACTACAGGAATAGTTTACCTGTGGTGGTCATTACTTCAAATAAATTCCGTAATCACACCCTAGTATTAGAAATAAATATATAATTACTTACTTTTGTTAGAAATCCATTGGAATTAGTATTAAAATAAATCCTTTGATTTTGCTGATTACTTTAGATTTGATATACAGGGTGTCTCATTATATTCTGACTGTTTTTAAAAGCTTATATCTTCGAAACTGTTGAAGATAATAAGATGCGGTTTTCACAGTTAGGTTTATAATTATCTTAAGTTTTGTTGTGACACGTTTATATAAAATGGCCTAATTCCGGTTTACCTGATAGAAAAATGGCGTATTTTCAGAATACAGTAGATGTAATTTTTTAATTTTAACTTCCCTTTCTGTGCACCGATTTTAAACTTTAAGGTATTGTTATAAAGTAAAAATATGCGTCTTTTAGGAAATTGCTAAATATACAGGGTCTCCCATTTAAAAAATTACATCTTCTGTTTTCTGAAAATACGCCACTTTTCTAGCGGGTAAACCGGAAGTAGGCCATTTATATAAATATGTCAAAACAAAACTTGCGGTAATTTTAAACCTAACTGTAAAAACCGCATCGTATTATCTAGAACCGTTACGAAGATATAAGCTCTTAAAAACAGTCAGAATATAATGAGACACCCTGTATTTTAATCAGAAATGTTTTTTATCAGAAATCGTCATAAGCCGTGTTCCACCCTTGCAAGCTCACCCCCGACCTCAATCACCCGTTAATTATTTTTCGTCGTATTTTAGTTATATTATGTTCATTTTCCAAATTTCATAACTGTTATAATTTTTTTGGTCTCAAAAATTATCGGCACTGGTCTATACTCAGACATGATAGAACTTTCTACAGCTGATAAATGAAAGACAAGCGTGGATAAACATAAATAACGTTTTTCGAAACAGCAAAGCCCACGATAAATGTACTTGCAAAAATTACGGCTAACTTTCATTGAAGAGACTTCACCCGAATATATTGAATGTTAATAAATATAGAAAAACTTCTTTAACTGTTTAAAATTGGATTTTTGATATAAGAAAATTTGTCAATATTTGGATATAATAATTCCATTTTCAAAGTAGGTACCTAGTTACAATAAAATTTGACAAATACTTTTCTCAAAAAAAAAAAAATGTTTCAAAGAACATTTTTTTGATTGATGTATAAAACATACACAAGAGTTTTTAGTAAAAAAATACAAATTTTTGAAGTACTTTAGAAGTTTTTGTGGAATTCTAGAATATTGGTTGACTTTTATAATTAAAAACCACTGTCGTTTATCGTATGAATCTGTTTATAGTAAGAAAATTATTTTCGACTTTACTCAAAATAGTTTATTGAATATTAAAAACAACCACTAAAAGGATTGGATAAAATAACAATTTTTATATTATAAATATACAAAAAAATATTGATTAACTTAACTAACTCAAAGAATATATTATTTCACATTGAATAAATTTGGTAGAGTTTTTAATTTAGAACACAACACGTTATAACCTTTTGCATCAAACTGTTCATTTTCAAATCTAATATATTCATTTGCTGTTACACCTTTACCAGTTGAGATTCCATGAACCTGAAAGAGACAATAAAAATTTAGTTTATACTAAAAAACACTATAATATTGAATCATATATTTTCAATAATGATTGCAAGTAAAATTGTCGTGTTTCTAATTAATTATAATCATGATAACGTTTAAAAAAGGAATTCAGTTAATTAAATGTTATATATAGTTATGATTTGATTAGTATTGTATTTAATAAGTAACTGTAAAGGGTTTTTGTTTTATAGAACAGATTACCTACGAATGAGGAGAGATATAGAAGTTTAGTTTTATTTGAGTTTGATATGAGATAAAATGAAAGAGAGTTGTCATTAATGATAAATAATTTGAATTAAATGCAAAAGTATAAAATTTTAATGATATTAAAGTTAAAAAACAACACAGTTGCAGTTACATAAATAGTACATAACAGAATATAAGGAAGAATTACTTAGAACCCAGAAGCCAGCAAAAATAGATTTAATTACAGTATTTTACAAATAAAAGTAATAATTTATTAAAGAGAGTTATATTACATTCTTCAATCAAAGAGGAAAAATGTTTTTTAATAATTAAGGATAATATAATTGTACATTCAAAAGAGTATTCCTTAAAAATATGAAATAGGAGATATACGTATTCATCAATTGTAATAGCGAAAACATTAGATATTATGGGAATAATTACAGGACAGACTGATATTTCAAATAATAACAAATAAATAATACTATATTGATAACGAGAATTAATTTCATTAGCATTTTTATGGGTTAACTATTGTTGTACAATTAAAACGATAAAAGCTTACCTCTACATAACCTTCAAGTAGTTGATCAATTGGTTTTTTCAATGTTATTCGAACGATTTGATTATCTGTTGTTCTCATTTCAAACCATAATCCATTTGGTGCTTTTTCGGTGATAAAACCGGTAATTGCGACCTTTTTGTTTATAAACGATGCCAATTCGGCACCGTTGACGATGTCCCACATGTTAGTTTAATACTAATAAATGAAATGTTTATGATAGTTAATTTAAAGCGTAACACTAATTTAGATATTTCAACTCGCTATTATTAAACAAAATGTTTATTGTGTAGATAACATGATTTAATACACCTTCTCCCGGGAATAAACTCAACTGTCGTAAAACAAGCTCTTCTTCTTTTTAACTTGTACGTCTAGAAATGGCCGCAGCATATTCGGTTATTTAAACCAGTTAATAAAATTTATTATGTGCATAATAATATATGTTTTATACGAAGTAAAATACATTTACATATATGGTAAAATGTTATGAAGTGAATAAATATAACCAACATTTTATTTCAAACTATCAGAAATAAAAAATTACTTTTAAATTAATTGACTTTCGAATGTGTTTTGACTACGTTTAAAATTTAAAATTTTCTAATACAGGGTTGTCTAGTGGCAGATGCACGAAGTATAATAGATAGTCTTCGTGGGCAGATGTATGTTTGAAAATACGATTATTTCGAAAAATAATAAACGGTGCGGGGGAGAGTGGCTTCGCCATCGGTCATTTTTCGAAACTAATTATTCTTAAGTAATTGCTCTTCGACAATTTTGTTCACACTTTGGTATTCGAAGTTTAAGTGATAGAACGAGTGTAAATTTAATTCGTTCCTGGGTGCAAATTCCAGACAGCTGCTTGGGCTGTGAACACTCCACAGACAGAACCCATTCGGTTTTCAAGGACTCCCGAGAACATTAAACAGGTTGAAAACAGCTTACGTGAAAATCCACAACTTTCAATTCGGAAAAGATCAGCCTCACTGTGACTTCCTAGAGCGATTATTCAAGAAATTTTAAAAAAGGATCTAAAGTTCCATCCTTTTAAAATTAAACTCATTCAAGAATTAAAATAAAGTGACTTTGTTTCATGCCAAAAATTTTGTGAAAAGGTGTTGGAGCGGTTTTGCACCGTAAATCCGATATTTTGGAGTCGCCACGTAAACAGGCAAAATTGATGTAACTGGGCTCCAAAAACCAGCAACCCTCGACTAAAACACCAAAAACTATTGCATTGCCTCAGAGTAACTGTCAGTGGCGGTGCGTAGTGGTATGTCTTGGGGGAGCATTATTAAAAAAATGGGTTTACAGGTAAATCACAGGAGGCAAAGATTTATTGGGATAAATTCTTCAACAACCAATTCGATAAAACTTGAATCATTTCTTTCTCAATAGATAACATTGCTAGAGCAGTTAGTATATCCTGACAAATTGTACTTCCAATGAAAGTTTTGATCTAGACAAGAAACGTTCGGATTCGGCGGTTGTCATGGGCATCGTAACAATTGCTTGTAGTATTGTATCAATGGTTTTTGGGCTATTAGGCCGGCGTCGATTGTCTTGCTGACTTGCTTGTAGCACTAGAAATGTCTCTGTGAGAAATCTGTTTGTAAATTATTTTCAATTAAAAATTTAAGCAAATGGACTGCTCCAAATACTTCTCTTAAATCTTATCGTTTGTATATTATTTATAATCTTCTTTAATTTGTTTTTATTTAAAAAGGGAAATTCACGAATTGCTTGTGATATATATGACTTAGTTAATACACCCTGGTTAATACTAGTTGTTTAAATTTAAAATATTCTCATTGTCAGTGTAATGTCATCTCATATTTTATGTATGTTTTATTAAGTTGATTAAAGCCTGATTAGAGGTAATCTTTTATTACAGTTTAATCAACTTATAATCCTTACAATGGAAAAACTCTTGGCACCTAGACGTTTTGATACAGAACCTAACTCTCCTGCTGCTACAGCTGAATGGGAACATTGGTACAGAAGATTCCTAAATTTTTCACTAGATAGATCCGACTCAGACAAATTGAAACTTTTTTTCAATTACCTAGGTACATATCGTCGAAGGTATATCAACACATTAGTACAGCAGGTACATTCAATGACGCTATTTCCATTTTAAAAAACATATAATAATATGTGAAGCCCTCTAATGAAGTTTATAATCGTCATAAACTGGCAACCTGGTGAATCCGTAGATCAGTATTTAAAAGTTCTAAACCTGCTTGCCAAAGATTAAATATTGCAATTTTAAACAGTTACTGCAGAAAAGCACCGTGATGATTATGTGAGAGATGCCTTTATCCGTGGATTGTCTGTCTCTAATATTTGTCAAAAGACTTTTGGAAAATTTAGATCTTTCCCTAAATGTGATATATATGACTTAGTTAATACTAGTTTCGTTGGAAACGACTACTGTTTAAATTTAGATTATTGTCATATTGTCAGTGTAATGTCATCTTATATTTTATGTATGTTTTATTAAGTTAATTCAAGCTTGATTAGAGGTAATCATTTATTACATTACTGAGTCAGTTTTTTCGTAAATGTCTTTTTGGGGCGACCCACACTTTTTATTTTAATATTTTCTTCTCTTAGTGAATTAAATTTAATTGGCTTTAAATATTCCGAGATGGCCGCAATTTCCGTCATTCTCACAATTATCGCGTAATCGAACGTATGTGTAAATAAAACCGAAATGATGAATGGCTGTACTTCTACTCTGACGAGAAATTACTGAGATCCGAGATCATAATGCCAGTATACTCGAATAAACTTTACAACTTGGCAACTGTTGCGGCACACACGAGGAGAGGGACGTAGCGTGTGAACGAATCAGATATCGTATCGCATTGAGCACTGCTCGCGGAATGCTTACACTTTATTTATAGCCCCGAGAAAGTAACTAAAGAATGCGACTTTGAATAAATATCATTTTTTTTTTAATTCTCAAGGCGAGGCGACGAATGTCAAAAGTGAGAATTATCAACGCGTGATTACGATTTATTTTTGCTAAATCTTCGAACTCATCCATCGTACTCATCACACACATGGTTCCAGCAGGATGGTGCGACTAGAGAGGTGGGACTATAACCTAGAGGTGGCCCAATGGACTAAGAGCCTGATTCTAAATATCGGAGTATGGGCAAGGTGTGACTTCGCCACAACAGACTACTTTTTCAGCCAGTGCCTCACTGGACACGGGAGCTTCGGACAATATACAAAAAGGATTGGGAAAACGGAGGGCGAAAATTATGTAATGAGGAACAGGAGGATAGCCCTCTGCACGCATGTTTTGTATGTCCAAAGTGGGCAACTTTAAGAGCGCAGTTAGCATGGGAAGTGGAAGAAAGGCACCCAGAACAGTTCATTGCTAAAATGTTAAAAGATAAAGAAAGCTGGGATATGGGATACAATTGTATTGTAACTGTCATGAAAGAAAAAGAATTGATTGGTAGAACAACATAGTAAGACAGCTTTTAATCCTGATGATATATCCGAACGGATGGTGCCGGGGTTAGAAGTTCCAGGGAGGTTTTAGTGGGAGTAGCGCCCCACACTTCTCTTAATATACGTTAAGAGTGCCATGCGGTTTCCTCCATAAAAAAAGGATGGTGCGACTGCACACACAGTCATAGCGTCGATGACTTTGCTTAGAGAATTTTTCGCCTAAGAATTGATAAGTCGCTTTGGGGACCTCCCGTGGCCACAATGGTTTTATTTTGGGACTACCGTAAATAGAGAGTTTATAATGCAACAACTCTCGAATTATAATCGCGAGAAGTCTGCTTTTACTTTTACTTTTTAATATTTTTATTAAAACTTTATATCAAAAATAACATTTTTATCTAAGTTTTAAAACATAAATCTGCCACTAGACACCCTGTATAAAACGAAACTAGATTATTTTAAACAGAAATTCGTCAATTATCATCAAAATTTTATTTACATCTAGTTAACTCTCGAATGTCGATATTTTATTTAAACTCTTGGCAAACTTCGTTGGGTGTTTTATTAATTAAATAATTTAAGATTTCTACAACCTTAATTGCTTATAGACCTAATAAAAGGTTGCATTACCAAGCATCATCCAAGTTTAAATTTGTTTCCTCTTTACTTCTCATTGGTAGTCTTGTCTCGATTTTGATTCAAATTTTATGGAAACAACTAAGGAATTCGGTATTCTTGAGGCGCTCGAAATGTAACGATTTTCATTTTAAATTTACTTATCTGTTTCCTGTCATTATATATTATAGCGAAATGAGTAATGTTTGGTAGAAAAGCTATAAGACTCATAATTTATTTATTTTATTAATGTTTAACTATAATCACGATGTATTCTGGAATCATTCATGATCAGTTACCGTACAACATACCTAATTACTAACTTAACTTTTAACCTAATTAACTGTAACAAGCGTTTAGATGGAACCTATAAACACAGTTTATAACGTTACAAAGTAAGGCTTAACTAAAGCTTTTGTGGAAATTAAGATTTAGTTTCAATTAGGTTAAAGTATAGTCATTTAGAACCTGTCACATCACTAACGATCCTAATATGTTTATATGCATAGATATATAACCACAACCTGTATTGATAATAAATTTTGTCCCGAAGAAAACCATTTTTGGGTAGTTTTATTATATAAATTTTAGAAAAAGAGTACCTATTCTATTGGTTATCGATTTTTACGTACTAATAATACAAATCACAAAACTAAAAATGTTGTATGTAATAAAGTTAGACAGCCAACGCGCAAAGTACGTTTCTTTTTGTAGATTTTGGCGAAGTTTGCTTTTTTTGCACACACAACTAATCTGGCCCGTAATACCCAATGGGAGGTGTTTATTGTATATGTATACATCATATTATAAACCATATACAATATAATATATAATGGGGTTGCAGATAAAAAATATATATCAATGTATCAAAATATTCTACTGCTTTTGGATAAGCTAAATGTGAATTTAATTCCACAATTGTTCTATCTGGTCGGAAAAACAATGTTAATTATTAACAACATTAGCAAAACTTTGCGTTTTTTTATTATTTATTATATAAAGGTTGGTTGAAAAATTTTTGAAAGCAAAAATAAAAGAAACTGCAAAATATTGTTCCACAGCTGCAATAGCTTCTTCAGTCGATGAAAAACGCTTTCCACGAAGGAAATGTTTCATTTTTTTGAAGAGGTAATAGTCGAAGGGAGAAAAATATGGTCTTCAAGCAATTCTTACTTTAATTCGTTCAATTTAGTCATCGTCAACAAACTTGTGTCAACACGTGCATTGTCTTGATGAAAAATGATTGTTTACTTTTGTAAAGCGGGTCTTTTTTCAAGATTTTTTTATCCAACTGATCAAAAAGGTTACAATAATATCCAGAATTAATTATTTTACCTTTTTCAAGATAATCAATCAACAAAACCCCGTTTGCATCCAAAAAACTGATGCCATAACCTTTTTTGAAGCACCAGCTTCAGTTCACTCTAAATGTTCTTGTTTCAGTTTAGGATCATGATGTTAAATCCAAGTTTCATCCGTAGTTATTAAAACGACGTATAAAATGCGTTTTATTCTGCTTAAAAACGCAGAAATCTGGTTTCAATTCAGTTTTTGTAGAATAGGGATGTTGACTAATTTCCAAATCTGCTTTTATTTTATAGATAAACCCTTAATAACCGCGAAAAAAGTATTTTAATAATAAAAATGGTTTTATTTTTAAGAAAAAAGTGATAAATTAGAATAGATTTCAAATTTCCCGCTAAAACGCCCAAAACTGTAATGTGACTTTGATTACGTCACGAACCGATAAACAATGCTCGCGATCTGTCAAATTCTAAGAAACTTAAAAGTTTTATTGAGAAATAATTCTTTTTAGGCTTTAATACTAGTTAATAATAAATACAAAATGTGTGTGTATGTAGATGTACCTACATGTAAAAAATGAAGATTTTAATATTCAAACAGCCCACAGTATTTCTAACCACAATGAAGTTATAAATATACCTGTTTTTAAAATTTTTAAAGTTAACAAACGACATAAGTATTGGTATTGATTTATTAAAACAATTAAAATCAACTGTAAATTTAGAGAAAAAATTCCTTATGCAGAAATACTTATACGAAATAATATACGAATTAGAAGAATTAACACAACTAAAAAAGAAACTTAAAGTAAAAAATTATTCTATTAATATTCCCGCTAGGACATCCCAAATTGTAAAATTACCCGTTGACATAGAAAGCAGAACAGGACTTGTAAATTATATTAATTTTGGCAATCAAATAGAATCACCCTGTGCAGTTGTAAACGTAAATAAATCTTTTGCAACCACCATTACTAATTCAAGAGAAGAACCAATAAAAATTGATATAAACCTTTTAAAATTGAAAAATTAGATATCGCAGATATAAATTTTAGCGGTCTAGGACGTTCTGGCGCGACCGATCTGGCGCGACCGATTTGGCGCGGCCGTACTGGCGCAGGTCCGTTGGGGCGCAGACCGCTTCGGGCGCAAGGCCTATCTGGCGCAGGTACGTTCTGGCGCACATTAATATTTTTATTTATATTTCGCACATTAGCCAATACATTAGTTATATTTCAGTCAAAAATTGTATTTTATTAAAACATGTTTCGAGAGTTTATATATCATTACTGGTTAAATAATAATAATCGTGATAATTCAAACTATGCCAAACATTTAATAGAAGAAAAACATATTTTTAATGATAAACCTGATATTTTACATATACAACCGAAAGGCCATAAACTGAATCTCTTAGAATCTCTGGAGGTTAATAAATATAAACATTCTAAATTGCTTTTAAATGACCAACTAGAATTAACAAATTCACCGTTACTTAATCTCTTTACCTATAAGTCGGAAGTTCCGAATCTGGTATATGTATTCCTGTGCACAATGTTAGAATAATTATAATAAGGTGTCCAATTACTCGGAATCATAAATCATAAATCTCTCTCAAAATGATCTGGAAAAACCAAATTTGTCATTTTTATTTTGATAATATTTTTGGTTTATTATACGATGTATTTATAATATATTTAAATACAGTCTGAAAATTGTGTTTTAAATAACAACCCTGATTATTAGGGAACATTTTTATAAAGATTTTGATGGTTTAATTATTTATTTTGTTATAAGTAGCAGTACGCTTCAAGTTTTGATTTTATTTTTTACCGTGGGCCTACTTTTTTCCGGTGTTTTTTTCCGCGGGACCGTTTTTCCTGCATTCAATAGTAGTATAGGAGTATAGGTCATGAAAATTTTGTATCAATTATTTTTGTATCTATGACATAATGTATTGTTATGTGTTATTATTTTTCTAGATTTTACGTGAATCTAGACAGTGGTTCATCGATGGAACCTTTCGTTCTACTCCTCCACTATTCTACTAAGTGTACGTCATTCTAGTAGAAAAATTAGGTGGGGTTCATCCAATAATATATGCCTTACTGCCAAATAATCAAAGTGGAACATACAGACGTCTCTTGGATATGTTGCTTGAACTAGAAGTACGCTTAAATCCGCTTAAATCCACAGCGAGTTTCTTGTGATTTTGAATTGGCTGCAATAAATGCTTTCCAAAAAAAATTTCAAGACGTTCAAATGCAAGGCTGTTTTTTTGTTCACTTGGTTAAGAATTTTAAAAAACATCTTGCTGAACTAAATCTTTTGGATAGAAACCAGAACGACCCAGATGTTGCCAACATGGCAAAAATGATAACTTCGTTGGCCTTTGTACCTATCGAAAATCTCGATGAGGCGCTAGAACAAAAAAACTTTAGCCAGAATTGTTTTCAAACAGACGAGGAGGTTGGCGAAGACCACCTATGTTTCCACCAACTTTATGGTCTGTTTATGGAAGGGTTACCAACGACATTCACAGAACCAACAATTTTGCTGAAGCTTCTCATAGGAGGCTTCAAATGGATCATCCATCAATTTGGTCATTTATTGAACTACTGAAGAAGGTGCAGGTCTCAATAGATATGTATATTGAATAATTAATAGCGGGACACGCACCGCCTAAAAAACTGAGAAAATACGTTGAATGTGATAAAAGAATTAAGAATATTGTAGAGACTTTCAATAATATAGGGTTGATAGAATATTTAAGAGGATTATCTTATAATTATAATATGGATGCCTAAATCATGATTATTAGTTTTATTTTTTAAGTTTGATTTGTGATATTGTAAAAAAAATATCTTATTAAATTTCTATAATCTAGTTTACTTATTTCACTTATGCCATTTTCAATATTGGCAATAATTATTTCTGTTGGCATTTTAACTTCTTCATATGCATTTTTTTTCTAACTTAAATGTATCAGATCAGGTTTTTAAAATGTATTGAATGTTCCGATTTTTAAATGGTTTTGTTTGTTGACGTTTTAGTATTTTTAACTTTATTAAATTAACACTTTCCAAAAATAAAAGAAATTTAAGTGCCTTGCATCTAACTTATGTTTTCAATTATGTGCGCCATACAGTACTCGCGCCAGAACGTAAAGTACGTTTCACAATAATTCGTTGACTTGGTACCTGCGCTTAACTGCTCTTAAGGGATTACTAATAAAAGGTGGTTAATATTTCTTCGAACTTTGGCCGTAAACCGGTGAACTATTTACAGAAAGGTATTATTTATTTTTGTCCAGGAAGATATATTTTGGATTTTTTATTTTTGAATTTTAATTTGTACTAAACATTATACTCTGAAAGTAATCTTGTGTTTATAACTAAGTATGTGGCGTCCTTGGGCAAAAAAAGTGCATTTATCGCCGGATGCGAAACAAATTGTGAAAAATGTGTTTGAAACATTGAATAATCGAGGTTATAGTGTAACCGATGCAGCAGAAGAAACATGTAAGTTAACCAAAACCCCAATATCCACAGTAAAAGATATTATCAATAAGCCAATAAGTAAACGAAAAAAACGAAGTGACGTTAATAATACCAAATGTGTTGATGAAATACAAAAAGATATAATCCGACGAACGATATATGTCCTATACCAAGAACAAATGATACCAACCCTAGATTGTATAAAAAAACGGTTACTTAAAGACGACACGGGAATTATTTGTAGCCGTACAAGTTTGTGGAGAATTATTTCTCAAATGGGATTTAAATATTGTACCATTAATAAAAGACAAGTGATAATGGAGTCATATCGTTTACGAATGTGGTGTTGCCATTACAAGCTATTCAAAAATATAGAAGTGAAAACCTTTCAATTATCTACCTCGACGAGTCATGGTATGACACCCATGATACTCCAACGAAGGGTTTTGTTGATTCATCGGGAAATTGCAAAACAAACACATGTGGCATCAGCTAAAATCCAAAGTTAGATCGGAAAACGTTTCACCCACATTAAACTCAAGTGTTATAGAGTTAATCAGAAATGTGACAAGTAATATTCCCATTGATAGCTGGAAAAATTCGATTCAGCATGTTATTAAGGTTGAAGGTACATATCGAAATGTTAATGTAACTGTAGCACCCTTAGTTATTAATTTAAATGAAGACGATAGTGATACTGAACTACATTTAGATTAAATAGTTGTAAATAATGTAGAATTAGTTCATTTGTTTAATTGCAATTAATAAATAAAGTTAAAATTTGTTTTTAAAAAATTTCGTAATTTTTTTTTACAAAATAAATTTAAGTTTTAGTAAATGTTACTGAGTTTTATTTAAATCTATTTTGAAAACCGGATTACGGATCTGTTAATGTTTACTGTACAGTGAGAAATTTATAACCTTTCATTACTAATCCCCTCAGGTAAGGTACCGAGTCAACGAATTATTGTGAAACGTACTTGTACGTTTCACAATAATTCGTTGACTTGGTACCTGCGCTTAACTGCTCTTAAGGGATTACTAATAAAAGGTGGTTAATATTTCTTCGAACTTTGGCCGTAAACCGGTGAACTATTTACAGAAAGGTATTATTTATTTTTGTCCAGGAAGATATATTTTGGATTTTTTATTTTTGAATTTTAATTTGTACTAAACATTATACTCTGAAAGTAATCTTGTGTTTATAACTAAGTATGTGGCGTCCTTGGGCAAAAAAAGTGCATTTATCGCCGGATGCGAAACAAATTGTGAAAAATGTGTTTGAAACATTGAATAATCGAGGTTATAGTGTAACCGATGCAGCAGAAGAAACATGTAAGTTAACCAAAACCCCAATATCCACAGTAAAAGATATTATCAATAAGCCAATAAGTAAACGAAAAAAACGAAGTGACGTTAATAATACCAAATGTGTTGATGAAATACAAAAAGATATAATCCGACGAACGATATATGTCCTATACCAAGAACAAATGATACCAACCCTAGATTGTATAAAAAAACGGTTACTTAAAGACGACACGGGAATTATTTGTAGCCGTACAAGTTTGTGGAGAATTATTTCTCAAATGGGATTTAAATATTGTACCATTAATAAAAGACAAGTGATAATGGAGTCATATCGTTTACGAATGTGGTGTTGCCATTACAAGCTATTCAAAAATATAGAAGTGAAAACCTTTCAATTATCTACCTCGACGAGTCATGGTATGACACCCATGATACTCCAACGAAGGGTTTTGTTGATTCATCGGGAAATTGCAAAACAAACACATGTGGCATCAGCTAAAATCCAAAGTTAGATCGGAAAACGTTTCACCCACATTAAACTCAAGTGTTATAGAGTTAATCAGAAATGTGACAAGTAATATTCCCATTGATAGCTGGAAAAATTCGATTCAGCATGTTATTAAGGTTGAAGGTACATATCGAAATGTTAATGTAACTGTAGCACCCTTAGTTATTAATTTAAATGAAGACGATAGTGATACTGAACTACATTTAGATTAAATAGTTGTAAATAATGTAGAATTAGTTCATTTGTTTAATTGCAATTAATAAATAAAGTTAAAATTTGTTTTTAAAAAATTTCGTAATTTTTTTTTACAAAATAAATTTAAGTTTTAGTAAATGTTACTGAGTTTTATTTAAATCTATTTTGAAAACCGGATTACGGATCTGTTAATGTTTACTGTACAGTGAGAAATTTATAACCTTTCATTACTAATCCCCTCAGGTAAGGTACCGAGTCAACGAATTATTGTGAAACGTACTTTACCTGCGCCAGATAGGCCTTGCGCCCGAAGCGGTCTGCGCCCCAACGGACCTGCGCCAGTACGGCCGCGCCAAATCGGTCGCGCCAGAACGGGCCATTCCGAAATTTTAGGTATTGAAAAAATGAAAACCAATTCTGAATTAAACGAATACACCGATAATATTTTAAAATCTAATCTAAAAAAATTAGTTGAACATTGTGATTACGAAGAAAAACAGGCTATAAAAAATTTATGTTAAGTTCCGCTGCACAAAAATCTTTGTAGCAAAGAAATTCGCCACCATCAAACAATCAAATCTCGGCAAGTCAGAACTGTTTGTTTTGATGAATCCAGTCTCTATAATGTAAACACAATTCGGTTTATAATAATAGCGAGTAATTAGCGAGAGAAATCAAAGAAATAACTCGTTCAGAGTCGTTCACACAGTGACACCAAGCGACGCTAAGTTGTTTATCGGTTCATGACGTCATGCGCTGTGATTGGCGTTCACAGTCACGTGATAATGTGTATTAAATAAAGTTTTTTGAATTAATTTTAATTAATATAATATTATTAATTACGTTTAATAAATATGATTTTAGGTATTTAAATATTACCATTAACCATTTCAATTTAAATTTACATGGATTTACAACTACTGTCAACATGCCTATTGGTATCAGAAAATTTAAAATTTACGCTTAGTCAAACTTGGACCTTTACAAACATTATCAAAGACTTGCTTAATAATTTCTGGTGTTGTTGCAATTTTTGGACGTCTCTAGGTACGTGATTCATCTTCGACGCTTGTACGACCACGTTTAAACTCTAAAAGTCATCGGAAGTAGCACTTTCACTATTTTTCGTATGAATTTCTGTTGCTAAGAAACCTTTTCAAACAAAGAATTTTATCACTGCACGATATTTTCCATTGTAACACTGACACGTCAACTTCAAATGGCTTATAAACCAAGAATAACTTGACAATTCAAATAGTACATTACGTAACGAGTGCGGAAAGCAGGTGATCCCATCACCAGTGCGTTCGTCGTGCGAGCCGAAGGCGAGCGCGATAAAAACACGAGTGATGGGATTACCTGCGCATCGCACGAGTTGCGTATTCTTTTTTTCATCACTCCGTGAGGAAAGCTCTTGAATTTGTCTAAAATAAAAGGAAAGAAGATAATAAAAGTAATATTAGGTCTGATCCGTCTGCAACGCGAAGGCGCTGAAGGAGGAAGGAGGGTTGGAGGGAGGCGGATCCCCCCCATTAAAACAAAAATTTTTAGAGTTAAGAAATTATAACATTTTTGTTAAAAAAAAAAACACTTTTTTATTACAAAATTATGTATAGTTATTAATCTGTGTTAAATACGTTAAATGTAATATTTGAACAGTTGCTTAATTCTAAAGACATAGGTACTTTTTTTTATTCAACTTAGATAATAATTGAGAATCACAAATTTTTTATTAAGTAATGAAACGTTTGATTAATTATACCGTGGTGCATTTATTACCGCGTTATCAGATGCAAAACTATTAAAAAAATCATCCTCAATTTTTCTTAATTCACTTTCTATCTCATTTATTTTTGATTGGGAAACACTTATCAACTCTGTTTCGGTCATTCCTTGCTTTCCACACGGTGTGGCATGGTCGAAAGCAGCGCTTTCCACACGGAGTGATGAAAAGTTTTATATTTGGTAACGTTGAAGGAAGCATCGCTTTCCGCACGGTCCTGCATGGTCGAAAGCAGTGCTTTCCGCACGGAGTGATGAAAATAGATTTTTTGTGTATTTGAATCAAAGATGAAATTTTAAAATAGCGTATAAATTTTGATTCCTCTACTGGTTAACAGGTGTCGTTTTTAAAACTTTTCAAGCAACCATTAATTGTCGTTTTTTAATTGAATTACAATATTAGCAATCAGAAAATTTGTAAATTACCCTAATTATCGAAACTCGAACCAGGTCAAATTGTTTGGTGTTTCTGTGAGGGTAAGTTTTCGTATAGAAATAGTGCAATAAAAACAGACAAAATGACACTACCCTTGTATAACAGAAAAACAATATTTATTGCTTTAACAAGTGGCTACAAGAAAACGATTTAGCTACAATATGAGGGTAGTTAAAATCAGTGGTTTGAAGTAAAATAATTTTGTTTATTTTGTGAAAATGTTATTATTGAACACATTTCGTATTACTTCTTGCACTAGAATATCGTAATGCACTGAAAAGTCTCGTTCCTTTGCGATGGTCGTGGTGCGCCATGTGATTAATTCTTTTGGCATAATATACAGGGTGTGTCACGACGAAGGGACAGTAGAAATATCTCGAGATCTATGTCGATTTGAAATCTGAAAATTTGTACTTGGCCATTTTCATTGATGGCCTATCTGCCTAAAATAATGTCATTAATCTTGCACTTCCGGTTATACCGGAAGTCGCCATCAACTTCGTTATTTTAAATAAAAACACCCTGTATATTATTACATTGTCGGATTCCTCATAAAATTCTAGACTAATTTTATATAAAGTAGTCTATATTTTAAATCGATAGTTTTTGAGTTATTCAAATTTTTTTAAAAATTTTGACAGATGCGACTGAATTGTGAAAAATCAATAACTGGACTATTTCACAATCAAAGGAAACAAAAGTTGCTACGCTTAAACGATAAATTATGTTCTTTAATTCGATAAACAAATAATTTAGTTTCACAACACAGGGTGTTCTTAAACGGTGTGTCATTTTTCAGAACTTTAAATCAGAATAAGTCAAAATTTTCAAATAGGACACCCTGTAAATAGTTACGTCGTCTTACGTGAAATTTATTTGGCTTTCAAATTTTATTAGGGTTCCCTATACCTAAAATCAATAGTTTTCACATAAATCAGAAATTATATCCTAGGGGCAGATTTCCCCATACAAATCGCAGATTATATGACAGTTAATTTGAGAATTTTTTTTAAAAACATAGCAAATTTTTTAAATTATGATTTTATGATGCATTTATTATTGTTTTGCTATGACTTCAGTAACTATAAAACACTAAGCTTCCATTAAAAGAAGTAAAAAGGGTATTACGAAAGAGATTATTAAAAATGTCATTTGTGGGAGACGAAATTGTTAGCGATTTTTAGTAATTTCCACAAATAATATTGCATTTAAGAAAACAATAATTTAATATAATCAAATTTAATAAAACACATCAAGGATTACGTTTAATTTAAATGTGCAAATTGCCGACCGTTTGTTGCTAGACATTTGTGAATGAACGACAAAAGCGAAACAATGTCAGAATGATTGTCATTCTCTAGACAGGACATTGGCGGCTCAGAAAACACCTGAGTCAGCTGAACTTGGCAAATGAAGACATCTGTCGATACTGCCAAGAGGAGGAGAAACCGTAGTTCAGGTACTATGCCAATGGAAAGGCCGGACAAGGACGCAGTATCTAGTATTGGGAGAGGAGAAACCGGATGCTACAAATTACGCAGACAAAGTGCTCCAATCCTATCCCAGATATGATGGGTGTGCACAATTAAGGCACTATAGATATAGGTATTATCATCAGCCATTTTTATTCCAATGTCAATCAATTTACGTGTCAGACCATAGACAACTTAAAGAGACACGTGCAATCGTATTTTGTGGTGAAAATGGGAACTAAACTAGCTGGTAGTGCGAAAAGCGAAAAAGTACTTATAACGGTATAGTAACAGAGTAAGTACTATTAGTGGTTTTAGTTTAAAATAAATTTAAGGTACTTTAAGCATAAAAAGGGTGTTAAAGTAAAATTTTAAACAAAAACATGGTGCGCTGATGTCGGAACTTGTTGCCAACTTTATATTAGGCTTCAACACATCTGTTCTATTATCTCTAGTTTTGTGGTTGACATTGGACAAAACATGGCTGACGATAATACCTATGTTTATAGTGCCTTAGCACAATTAAGGCACTATAGATATAGGTATTATCATCAGCCATTTTTTGTCAAATGTCACTCAGTTCACGTGCTAGACCATAGACAAATTAAACAGACGTGCAATCGTATTTTATAGCGGTGAAAATGGAAACTAAACGAGCTGGTAGCAGAAGAGCGAAAAAGTACTTATAACGATATAATGACAAAGTAAGTACTATAAGTGGTTTTAGTTTAAAATAAATTTCAGGTACTTAAAGCATAAAAAGGGTATAGAAGTTAAGTTTTAAAGTGCGCTGATGTCGGAACTTGTTGCCAACTTTATAATAGGCATCAACACATCTATTCTATTATCTCTGGTTTTGTGGTTGACATTGGACTAAACATGGCTGATGATAATACCTATGTTTATAGTGCCTTAGCACAATAGATCTGTAAAGGTCGCAGTGATACAGCCTACCAGCCAACCCAATGAATAACTATTTACCTATCTAAACGTAACTGCTCTATATTGTCAACTAAAACTTGCTGTGAGTATTAAATGCGAAAGAGTGATTTGAATTTTAATATATTCGCAATTATATGATTTCTGGTATTATATTTTCCATATTTTTCTGGGTGCTGATATTTTAATGCAACGCACTATATGTAATAATAAAAAACAAATTATTCATACATAAATTGTGTGCGATTATCTATAGTATATTTCTTTTTACAGAAAGTACCTTCGTAGTGAAATTAAACAAAGGTTCCAGAGGTCTGGGCTTAAGTGTCACAGGTGGTATAGACAGCACGGGTTCATGGCCAGGACTGATAAGAATTAAAAGACTGTTCCCGCACCAGCCGGCCTCTTCATGTGGCCTTTTGAATGTTGGAGACCTACTCCTCGAAGCCAATGGAATTACGCTTACTGGACTCACAAATTATGTAAGTCAAAAAAGTACATAATTATTTATGTATCCAAATCAATGCGTTTATTGGCCGTATTAACCTATTTTGTACGTTTTAACAGAATTGCCAGCTTGATTGATAACCCCTTGTGGCCTTGTGCCTTTCGCAAGATGTATGAATTTAAGTTTCTAGTAACCCAAGGTGTGTAGTGTGTAGTTATTACATTTTTCCAGAGTTCTTGTTTTTATATTGTAGCACAGTGTTTGTTAAATAATATTCGTCAATTTGTTTATATTTCAATTTAATTTGATTCTATGCATTATGTATTAAGTATAACTTTTTTACATTAAAAAGCCCATTTCGATATGTTTTCGTTCTCAAAAATAATCCAATAAATATCGTTGTTAGTTTTAACTCATTCTTATTATGAGTTTATTAATTCATAATTTATAGTTGTGGGAAACAGGAGATAAGGTAACCTTGCACAAGTGTGTATATGTGTGAGTTTATGTTGAATCTGGCCTTATCGGTTTGTTCCAGAAATCGATAATATCAGTTGTAACACTATTAATCGGATTCTGATTATAAAGTGTTTACGTAGAATTTGAGGAATTAATAAAAAGTTTTTTAAATTTTGAAGGTTTAAGGTAGTCGTAGGTATTATATAACATAACTCTTTTCGCACATTCTTCCGATATTTAAGAAGTGTCTGCTGTTCTTATATGTGTTTTCGTTATTATTTATTTAGGTCAATATGCATGTACCAGTTTTAAGTAGTAATGTATAGATCCAAAGCACTAATATTGGATAAATAAATTTTTTGACGCCTATCGAAACGCATTATTTAAAAGTGTATTTCCATTAGAGTGAATAGGAATGCTATGTCATGCCTGGGAGAATAGAAGGAAGTGCCCTAGTGTTTTGGCCACCATGTACCTCGGAGACTATCACCGCTATGGATTTCGTGTTCAGCGACCTACAAAACCCCCGAGTATAAAAATTGAACTCATTTCTGTCGATATTTCCCGAGTTCCAAAATTTTCATTTTCCGTCTCATCGAGATGCACTTTAATAATACATTTTTTATACACCAAATGTAATTTTCATTTTCCAGAGATCAATTCAGTTCACAAAATTTCCTGAAACTCTTCTAAATCGAATGCAAAATGTTGCATGACGATTTATCTTGCTGCACAAGATTTCTAGGTTTTGGGCTTTTTAGTGCTTCGTTGCCTCGCGCATTAGGGACGATGAATATTCCTTTTGTTGCGAATAAATATGATTGATTTGAACGTATACTAGATAAAAGTGTTTAGTATTTAAATTCTTTAGACTTTCTTTTATCAATTTATTAATTACTGAATAACAAACGATTTTGTCAAAATTTTAAGTTGATAGGTAGGTATCTACAAATTAAAACTTTCGAAGATATCGCAATAAATATTAAAAAAACTATAAAGAATATGTAATCTTCAACAAACATAAATACATTATTATTTGTTTTAGTTTAAAAGATTTTGATAAATCTTTATACAAAAGCACTATAATAGAATTTGCTATGTAGACAAGAAAAGTAAGATCACTCTCGCTAGAACTGGTTCCATACCGTCAAAGCTCTCGGTTCGTATTTCGGTCTGGTTCTAGTTGTCACTCACCAGCAGTATTGCCATCCTAAAATTTCCGAAATCGGTAGATTGATACAAAAAAGAATAAGTATAAATCGGTAGATTTAAAAAATGGCGGCAAATTTAAAAAAATCTTACAGTAGATCTGCTGTTTACCAGTTCTCACAAAACTGAACAAAAAACGTCGGCAAACTGGAGCGAAATGTGGTACAAAGATCTTGAAAAGCTTCTATTACGGTGACAAAAGTAAATAAATTAAAAGTTGCCTTAAATAGTTTTTTGTATTTGGAGTTGGATTAAATACTAGAAGATACTAAAGATTTCTACAGTTAAAAGAAGTATATAAAAAGAAACCATATTACTTTATAATTTATATATCTGGAAAATTATAGACAATTTTCAATTTCTGCTTTAGGAAGCTCTCGAAGTTTTGAGAACAGCTCCTAATCATGTAGACTTAAGAGTATGTAGACCTCCTCCTGACGTATTAAACTGCGTTAGTCCTATATCAGAAGTTCCTCCACCACCTCCCAGGAGGGAGCCTCCTAATACTTTAAACTTGCCTTCCAATGCTTATACTACGCCAGAAGAAGAGTGTTATCATGGGGTAAGTAGTTTCTGTTGTTATGTCAGAAATAAATAAATATATATATATCACTATATTACTATAAAAAAAAATTGTACAAAATATAATTTTCTTTCTTTTTCCTGTAGCTGGTCTCCTTTCATTCTTTCTTTCTTTCTGTTCCTAATTGATATTTCCTACTAACAGTTCCTTTACCTCCTAACTCTGGTTCCTTCTTCTACTATCTGCTCCTGCTTTTTGTTTTATTTATATTTTTTAATTAATACTTTTTATTTGTTAATTTCCCTATCCATTTTAATGTAAAATTCTAATTATTTCTTCCAATTCAATTCTTTTAATATCTTTTAATCTTATAAACGAATTTTGTAGGAATTTGAAATTACGCTTAAAAAAACTCAAGGATCTCTGGGATTTACACTTCGAAAGGAAGACGATAGTGCACTCGGACATTATGTGAGGGCTTTGGTTCGAGAACCTGCTCTTACAGATGGGAGAATTAGAGCTGGCGATAAAATAATAGCCGTAAGTAACTACAAAGTTTTTGTTGAAATAAAGTTAAGAATCATTTTGGGTAAAAGTGTCTGTTCAAGCCTTGCTGTGTACATTTAATATATGTTGGATTTCGCAAAGATTAATTTTAAGATTAAAGGGCATTTTGAATTTGTTTTTTTTTTTTCGAAACGTTTTTTTAAGGGTTTGCTAGATATCTACCTATAGATACGCACTACGCAGTTACCATAATTTAATCAGTGTAAATGAACTTATTACTTTGCTGTACGAAATTTACTGGCCACTGATGATGCAATTTTAAATTCCAGTTAAACCTCCTTATAAGATACTAGTTGTACTCGCAACGTCGTTCGCGTGACGTGTGATTGTTGTATAAAAATTTCTTACCCCACCCCATTTAAGGAATGGGAGAGAAATTTTTATACACCAGATGTTAAGTTGAAAGAAGACAAATACATCTGTGAAAACCGCATTCGAATCGGATCAGTACCTAGTTTTTATGTGATGCGCGCACAAACATACAGACAGACAGACAAAAAAATCTAACCACATTTTTGGGTTCTATTTCGATGTACCCGCGACGTCGTTCGCGTGGCGTGTTGATTTTTGTAAAAAAAAATCTTTCCTCACCCCGTTAAAGGGGTGTGGAGAGAAAGTTTTATACACCAGATGTTAAGTTGAAAGAAGACAAATACGTCTTTGAAAACCGCATTCGAATAGGATCAGTAGTTTTCATGTTATGCGCGCACAAACATATACATTCCTACAGTTTTATTATATGTATAGAAGATATAGATTAAAGCTGGATTTATAAACTTGACGTTGCTGTTGCCGTTTGCTACAGTTCGCAGTTGCCGTTACCGTTCAACGTCAAAAACAAGATATTTCCAACTCGTATTTATAAAGTCCGTAGTCGTTAACGTTCGCAAGTTGGATTCCGTTCCGCTGACGTTCGGTGTGCCGTTCGAACTGTTCGAAGATGACCAAGTTTTATATTCTGCTATTGCCGTTGCTGTGCTGTTCGGCAATGGGTCAATCAAATCTCGTTATTTTAAAAATAGACAACTGTCAACAATTTTAAGTTCGTAGTTCGTAGGAATGGCAGTGTTGGTATTTGTTTGGTAATCGTTTTTTTATTTATAGTGTTTTACGTTATTATTATTATTATTATCATTATCATTACACTGTCAAATATGTAAATGTCCAAATAACTCCGAAACTAACTAAATAAATGTCTGTAACACATAACTCAATAACATAACAAATAAAACTAAACCTAAAAGACGCTAAACCAAAACAAACCCAAATAAGATAAACAAACAAAACTCATTAAAGTCAGTTGTCAAGTCAAGCATTTTGACATTCGCACTAGACCACCGTTAGTAAGGCACTATATCTATAGTGCCTTACCGTTAGGTTTATAAATACACCAACTTGAACTGTGAACAGCAAACTGCAAATGTAACGTCAACTGCAAACGGCAACAGCAACGTTATAAATCCAGCTTAATAATAATAAATATGGTTTATTGCCACTGAAAATTGGCAAATTTTAGGAACAAATATTCCAAAAAAGACGAAAATGAAAATACGTGATTATAATAAAAAATTTCAAGTTGGGATTGTTGCAAATGTTACCCACTTGTACATGAATCTAGTTTAATTTCTAAAACTAATGTAATTTCTTTCTTACTCTTTAAAATAATTAACTACTGAATAATATGGGTCTTACAGATAGATAGGTTTTCGTCATTTTGCAAAATTTCACAAAAGACGTTGCAGATTTAATTTGCAGAGGAGATAATTATAAAGTTTTTTGCAGAATATAATACATTTCTTTACTAACTCATTTGATGGTGTCGGTTAATAAACATCATAATTTGAATATCTGGTGAAGTAGCCATTTTTTGCAATTTAAAATATAACAGATTGAGCAGCCATACTAGAACTCCATAAAGGAATCCCATATCGAAGATAAGACTCGAACAAGAAATCTGTTATTTTGGCCGATGATACATTGATTTCTTTAGAAACAGATCTTATTTCATAACACATTGAGGCTAGTTTTTTTACTTAATAACTTGTAACTATAGAAATTCCCACTAAAGGGATTATTGAGTCGTGGCTTCTTTTCTGAGTTTTACCAGTCCTTCCCAAACATAAAATAATAGGGCGCCAGAGTGCAAACAAGCAAATAACACTCAAACACCAGTTTAAATGATTTATTTTAAAAAAATATTAGTAATAATAAAAAATTAAATTTTAGTTAGTTCGTAAACTAATTTAATCTCTTATCTTTGTTGTTGTTTATTCGGAAAGGATTCCCTTGGACAAATTTCATCCCTTCTAACTTCTAACTGCAAACTAAAATGGTTGGTTCAAATTATCTGTTAGATATGCCAACCCCATTTGACTTTGAAGTGTAATTCAATATCCGTCGGGGTACATAGCCCGGGAAGTAGTTGTTTCTTCTTAGTTAAATGGTCAATGTTTTTGAAAATATTTTTCAAAACTAGTAAAGCGATAGAATAACTAGTTTTCTGCATTTTACAACATTTGTTCATATATGGCGATAGACAACAGAATGAAACAAAGCAAATAGGGTATCACTACTCTAAAGATGTTGTAATGGAACCTAAATATTTTGGTTTCGCCTAGTATATTTTATTACAATTACATAAACCGGCTTTATTCTATAAAATTACTAAATTCATGAAAATAACTGTCAATGTCTATAGATATTAGATATTACTAAAATCCAAAATGTTTCAATTAAATGAAAGCAAAATAGAAATACTATATTGATTGGATTTGAAGATAAAAGAAGAACTCATTAAATAATTTGTGATCTTTTAAACAATACTCATCCAAAAGCACAAAAGTGGATGGCAAAGAATTATGGTAAACGAAGATTTCCCTATATATTTGAAGGAATATTGTCATTTATGTATTATTAAACTCAACAATATGCATAGTCATCTTTCAGTAGGTAGAATATTAAAACGTAAAAAATATCATCCATACAAAATTCGCCTCTTTCAAGAACCCTCCAACGACGATTTCAATAGAGGCTTAGAATTCTGTAATTCATAAATGTTTGTAATCGTAATATTAATAATTTTGTAAAAATATGATGTTGCCAGGACGAGGCCATGATCTGTTTAAACGGTACAAAAAATCGGCTGCTGTTACTGGTCGCAAAAAATCTTTACCGAGTATTTGCCGCATACTCATACGCAACAGCTTCATAAATTGATCATTTAGGAATTTAGGTAGATATTTACAATATAACAATAACAGAAATGAATAAACCTTTTTTTTAGATAAACATGAATAAGTCAGAGATACAGTACCTACCTATCTACTATGTAAACGCGGCATAATTATTCCAATATTTACTTTTTCGCAGTTAGCATCACGTTTAATTTATTGGTAGGGGCATTTTTCACAGAACCTTAGATTCTCTCTGATTCTCATTCAACAATGAGACCTAACCAAGTTACAGACACGTTGCACTTCGTTTTTATTTTAAATTAGAGTGTGTCTGAGAAGTGATAGAACTTCATATCATTCTGATTTTTGAAGGTGGATATCTCTCCAAAAATACGTACTAAAATTGTTACTTTGAGTGAATATACATCTATGACTCAAAGAGAAGCTTGGAAGCTGTTAACAAGATTTTAAAGAAGAAAAGGAAAACTGGGGCGATTGTGGTAAATAGAAAAGAAAAATATGGAAGGAAAAGGAAAGGACGGCAACTGAAAGAGATGAAGCATTTTTAGTGAGGAAGAATATAAATTAAGTCCTAGAAAAAAGTCAAGATCTTCAGAAAGATTTAGCACGCGCTGGGTTATTATTCATAACTACAGTGCGAAGACGACTTTTTAAATGTTGAAAAAACTTTAGGATTGGCAAAAAGTTATAAGAGCTGGGACTCGGAATATTGGAGAAAAATGTTGTTCTTAGATGAGAGCCACTTTTTGATACAAGGACAACGGTCTTGTTTCGTCAGAAAAGGTGCCAATGAAAAACTTACGCCGGCTCATATTGATCAAAAAGTTAAACATCCTCTGTTTTGAGACTGCTTTTATTATAAAGGTACCGAATGCTTCGTGTCATTAGAAGGCAAGATGAATTCTCGAAAATACAAAAACTTGTTGGAAAGGAGATTAGAAGCAGAGCTGAGAAAAGTGACTGCCAATGATCAACCAATTTTTTAACCAGATTCGGCTTCTCGCCACGTCTCCAAGATGTTTACGAAATATTTTTTTTTTTATTAATAGTAGCAAATTTACAATCTACTCTACACTAATATTAAGAGTAATAAGTAAATATGTGATAGTATATTAGGCGTGGGTCGGGTACCATCCATCAATGGTTCTCCGTGCAGTCACTCATCATCAAGAAGGTCTTCTGGCCAGATTCTTTTCAATCTTCTTTCTTCTAAGGGTTGGGTAAATAAATCTCGTATAAACAAATTTTCATGATCTGATGTTCTTTCTTTGTATTTATTAAGTTTAGGAGTTATGACGTCTTTTATTAATGGGATTTTCAGGTCTTCATGTATAGTTTGATTTGTTACGTACCAAGGTGCCCCAGATATCATACGAAGTGTCTTGGACTGAAATGTCTGTAATATTTTTGTATTTGATGGCTTACTACAGCCCCACAGTTCAATTCCATACGTCCATATTGGTTTAAGTATGTATTTGTAGATGATCAATTTGTTTTCAAGAGACAATTTGGACTTTCTATTGATTAACCAGTACATATTTTTAACTGTTAGGTCAAGTTGTCGTCTTTTTGATTTTATGTGTGTTTTCCACGTAAGTTTCTCGTCTAGGTGTAGTCCAAGATATTTGACTTCAGTCTTCACGGATATAGGCTTGTCATCTATGGTAACTTGAGGAGGCCTGCGTCTTCTTGTAGTGAACGTTATTTGTGCCGATTTGTTGGTATTAACATTAATTTTCCATTTTTGAAGCCATCGAGAAACGGTATCTAAGTGATTTTGTAGCCTTTGAGATGCTCTCTCCGGGTCTATATCCGAGGTTATTCTCCCAGTGTCATCTGCGAATGTAGCTGTTATAATATCGTCAGTTTGTGGGAGGTCCGCTGTAAACATCAGGTAGAGTAGAGGACCAAGCACGCTACCCTGAGGGACTCCTGATTTTATTGGTTTATATTCCGAGAGAGTATCATCTACTTTCACTTGGAAGTATATATTTTAAAAACAAGAATATACCATACCTTGAATAGCCAGGAAACTCACCGGATCTTAATCCAATTAAAAACTGTGGGCGATTGTAAAAGCTAGACTGCGCAAAATGGATTGCACATTAAAAGAAAAAATGATACAAGCTCTAATTCAGATATGGTTTCAAGATACGCAAATCACAGCAACCTGTTGACTTGATGCCAAAACGTCTTTAAAAATTTATTAACGCGAAGGGATGACATATTTCATATTAAAACAATGTTTTTGTATTGGTCATTCTATCTTGTTCGTATGTAAGAAATAAGTTTTGAATTTTACACCTGTGTTCACATTAATTCTCACATACTGGGTTTAGTGTTTTTAAATACTAAAATTATTTCAACGTGGAAGAAAATGAACGACAGCTGGTTACAGCAGAACGGGACACTACCCTATTACGCTCGCGAAGTCCAAATTTTACTAAACAAAACATTTCGTCATTTTTGGATTGGAGTACGAAGGACTATTTGAATAGTTCTTGCGATCTCCTGACATTAATTCATTGGACCATTTTTCTAAATTATAAAATTTTTATTTACCTAAGCAGTAGCTGCAAGAATAACCAAATAAGTAGCAAAAATATTAGCTAATCTTATAAAAAAACTACACAAATAGAATTTCCTACTACAAAATAGTCAAATTATTACATAAGTTTTATCACGTTGTCTATTGTTATTTAATTTCGTGTCGTGATATAAAAACATAATTTTAATTAAATAAAAAATGCCAAGCACATATTTATTAATAAATAAATACATTTTGCTTTAAAGTAAGATATTATCTACCTATTTTGATGACAGCTTTTATTATTACTTTAAGCACCTGGATGACAAAACATTGCTCGTGAAAAATCTAATTTTTAAAACCTTGCTGCTATTTTAATGTTAATCAAGATTTGCAAGCATCTTACTTTAGTAGCACTTGTCACACGAGCGAAATTCTGATTATTTTAATAAATGAAATGATTCTTAATTACGCGATGTTTAAGAAACCAAACCGGTTTGTTTTTGATAACGATTTCCTTCAAGGTGTTCTTGAGACAAGATGGAGCTACTTGAACTCAGATTTTTTATAAGCCTTTTTGTCCAAGGTCTTTTATCTAACAATTAATTTAAAAAGACACATATTGTACCAATAATATAGATAGATATTGGGTTGGCTGCTAGCCTGTATAACTGCGACCTTTACAAATCTATTGTGAACAATATTTCTCGCCTCCCAATACTAGATACTACGTCCTTGCAGAGCCTTCACATTGGCAATGCACATAAAATGTGGTTTCCTCTTCCTCTGGGCAGTATCGACAGATGTCTTTATCTGGCAAGTTCAGCTGACTCAGCTGTTTTCTGAGACGACAATTTCCTGTCAAGAGACTGACAATCATTCTGACATCGTTTCGCCTTTCTGATATCAGCTCTGCGAAAAATTACGCTGAGTGTCCTTTTATGAACACTTTTGCTTGTCGCTTGTCCGGTAATTTTTCTCAGCACTCCTGGGCCTTCTCTAGCTTCCATTTCTCAATGACTGCCTTTCTGAATATGTGAGCAACCCAGCTGAATAGTTTCGGGTCAATCATTGAGAGATTAGCTCCCGCTAGTGGTCTTATCTCAAATGCTATCTACTGAAGTACAGCTTTAGTGTTGCTGTATTAATTAAAAATTACTACTCGTCGGTGGATGTCAGGAAGGGTAATATTTTTGGGTTAATTCCAGCAGTTTTTCATTGACTGAAAACATGTTTACGATCACTTACATTCCTCAAAACTATCATGTAAAACGCTATTTTACAAAGTGGTAGGAGAAAATAGTATATTACTTTACGAATGGAGTAAATTGCATATTACAGCCAGTGTGTTTGGCCCAAGAGCGAGCTTGCGAGCGAATGGGCTAAAGAAACGAGCTAAATATGCCATTTGTTCCTCGAGTAAGGTACTAAGCTTTACCCACGACTTACCAAATGGTTTTGTGTAAAAGTAAAAATAACAAACATAAAATTTAAATTTTGGCACAAGTTGTCAAAAATATTCGATTTCGCAGACAGTTCTGTCTGAGAAATGTCAAATGTTAGTTTAATTTAATGTATACAGTAGGCAACGAACATAATAATACAGGTTTCTATTTATCTACTTACTCCACTAGTGCAGTAAATAAAACTATAACGCAACTCCTCAATAATTTGACACTTACTGACAGAAATATAGGTTAAAAATAGGCAATTTACTTATGAGTCGTGGGTAAACTTCATTTTTAACTTTATTATAAATGCAAAATTTTAGATAATTCTTAAAAGTTTGCGTTTTTAACAAACTGCTGTTACTTTTCAAATTTAACTACAAAGAAATACTCTAATTATATTAACTCAATGACTATTCTTACATAAAGTGCACTCAAATTGTATTCAAATCTCTTTTGACGCTGATGTCTTGCCTGGTTGTAGAAAACCTGGTATAGTAACACTTAAAAAAAATCAAAAACATTGTCATCCAACGTAATGGAGAAATATGTAAACTCCGAGCTTGTTTGTAGATTATACACAAAGAAATGGATTTTGTTTTTATTCTGTTTGCTGATATATAACAACAGAACCACTTATTCTATTTGAAATGGGCTGACATTTGTTCTAGATACATTATTTATTCATGATGTAGAGTATGTTTTAACACAATACATACTATAAATAGTTAACAATATTTAATTTATCATATCACTTATTTCAGTTCTGCTACGCTATTTTTAAAATATTGTTTGTTGTTACAAATTGAATTTGTTTACATAAGTACACAACATATGTATGTGCGTTATTGACGTTATTTATATTTGTCGTCAAAACGGGACAGCTGAGGAATTTTGAGCAAAAATAAAAGAATTGTTATTTTATCTGCTTTTAGAAAGTTTTTTATTTTCGTTGTGTTCTTTGTCTCTTTCAATTCAAAATATCGGGTCTCGTTTGTAAGAACTCGCTAATTTTAATGACGATGTATAAACAGTATGAGTAACAAGCTTAAATAGATGCTTCTGAGGAATTTAAAATAAAATGGAAAAACAATACAAAAGATATCTCTGTTTAGCGGAAAATAAAGAAATCGTGGTTGCAAACAGTTAAAAGTAAAGTAGTAACCTACGTGATTTTATTGTTTTAGCAACATTGGTATATTGGAAAGATTTTTCTCGATTACATAACGTTAAAAGTGATAAAAATATTAATAAAGTTTTGGAACGAAGTTCCCTTTCGCGCGTTACGAACAGTTTCGACTGACGCTAGGAGCTAGCCAAAAAAAATTCATACCAAAAGTTGTCACGACACTATGACACGACACACGCATGTTTCTCTCTCTCACAGACCAAAAAATAAAAAACTCTCTCTCCCTTTCTCTCATAGATAGATACATTACAATTAAAAAGACACTATTTTAAATTAAAAGAAAATGTACATTAAAAAGAAAATACTGTAGAAAAAATAATAATTAACTATAATAGTATTACATTTTATTTCATCCTGTTTTTATAAGTTAATAAATTCATAAACATTTTAAAAATAGTTCGTAACTTGACTATTTAGGTACCTACGTCAAATTACCTTAACTGTCAGTTACTGTCAAATATTTTAATTTTAAAATTTTGTATTGAATTGTTAATTCCTGTTTTAAATTATAAAAAGTAATTCTAAAAAGATGTGTTATCTAAAGCTCTGGTATTGTATAAATGGACACTTTTGTTAAAAGAAACGAACTGTTAGGTAAGTAGAGATTTTATACAGACAATAATAAATGCTTATGTATGTATAAACACTCTGTTGTGTTTACAAATTACTAATTCCTTCACTAATTAATCGAAAGGAACTTCGTTCCATCCGGGTGTCCCTTGACACCTCACACTTTTTATACCACAGTGAATACGTAAATAATGTCAATCAGTTGTTATACAAACAACAAAATAGTAGTTTACGTAACAAGTCCTGAAAGTGGTCTTTTACTGAACGAGTAGGCAAATTGCAGGGTGAGCCATAGGCGAGCCATGCACGCCTGCGAGTCCAGTAAAAGCACTTTTGGGACGTATTACGTACAATATTTTTTTTAAAACGGGCATTGTTGTACCATAAACTTCATATTATTCAGTTTACATTTTTATAACAAGAACTCCTTATTAACTAATTTTAACATTTTTTTTAACAAACCTTGCTTGGGTGGCCGCCTTAACGTCAAAATAATGTCAAGTTATTTTATAGTTTTAAATATATCTAAAACTCTGTTACCATAGAATTGGCCGCTATCTTAGACTAACTATTTTATTGTAAATGCGTCCGGTAAAAGCTTTTACCCGACTCATTTTTATTTTCTGGCCTTGTCCGACAAAATGAGATTTTCTGACCTAAAAATAAACCGGAATGTATTAATTTCTGGCCGGTTTAAAAAAAAATATATTTGTTTACCTCAACATTTTTTGCTCTAAAATAACTTTTACTTAAACATGTAGCAGTTGTTATTTTTTTCCAAATGTCTATATTAAAGTTAAACCAGTTAAACGAGTCATTACCCAGGTTGTTGTAATAAAAACAAACTTACTCACTGAAGCTATAAGAAGTAAAAAAATCACTCAAATTGGATAATTTATATGAATAAAAATGAATTGCTGTTGGTTAGTCTTGCTAAAACTCGAGAACTACTGGACCAATTTGGCTAATTTTAATTTTGAAATATTTGTGGAAGTTCATGGAAGGTTTAAACGGTAAGAAACATAAATAATAATTAACGCAAAATACTAAAAACGACAGATTAATTTTTTAATACAGTGTTGTATTTATTATTTAATTCTATGAAATCCTAATAGATAGAAGTGTAAGTTAATTTATCGATAGAAATTTATTCCATCATTTGACATCTAGGTTGCGGAGACAATTGGTAGATGGCGTCGATTTATAAATAATACAGTTAGAAAGATTGGATATGTCTACAATAACTATTAAAGTATAAAAAAAATTGCAATAAAAAATTAAGAAAGTTGCAAAAATTTGTATAAACGAAAAATGATAAAAATCAACTACAAAAACCAGTAAAGATGAAAATAAATTAAACGTTAAAATTCGAAAATAGAATCAACAAGCGAAAAAAAATAAATGAAACAGAAACTAAGAAAATAAGATATACGAAAAATTGAAAAAATAAAATAAAAAAAAACAGAAGAAATTAAATAAGAATGGTTATAAGTTATAAATGTGAAAAATCGAAGAAACAACTGAAAAAAAAATAACAAAACTTGAGAAAATATGTAAAACCGAAAAAACACAATAAAAACGATTAATAAATCAGAAATAATGACGTTTTATTTCGATTGCCGAATAATAGAGTTAAAAAGCTTATCTGGATTTGTCTTCTTTCGGAATGTAGAAAAATAAATAATAAATAAAAAGTATTAATAAAATGGCGGCAAAAAAACGAAAAAAAATTAAAATACAGGAAAAACTAGCAAATCTGGGAAAAACGCTAGTAATAGAAAAAAAAACAAAAATGACAAAAAAGAAATAGAAAAAAAAAATAGATTATACGAAAAAATAAAAAAACATTGGAAAAATAGAAAACGAAAATGTGTAAAATCGATAAAACGGTAGAATTAAAAAAAAATTAAATCAAAAAGAAAAATTGGTAACAAACGAGAAACTAAAGTAAAATGGTAAAAATTTGAAAAAACTAAAAGAAAAATAAACGAGAAAACGTCACAAAAATTAGAAGAAAAAATGATGGAAATTGAAAAAACGACAAAAAATATGATAAAATTAACAAAAACATGGAAAACAATTGAACACCCGAAAAAAAAATTTAAAAAATGGGAAAAAAATCATTGATTAATAGGCGGTACGAAGTTCGCTAGGTCAGCTTGTTATTTATATAATAATCGTCCCATCAAAAATAAATCGCACAGCGTCTGTCTTAGTAACCCATAATATTAGCTTCAAATTATGTATAAAATGTTTTAACCCGATGCTCATGTTGAACGAGCCGATAGGCCAAAGAGTAAGCCTTCTAAAAAATTCCAAAACGCAAAAGCTTAGAAATTTGGTTTTCATAATCTTACCCTCCTCAGGTACATCGATGTTAGTCTTAATGGTTGATTGGTAGAGACCTTAGCTAAAATTTTGGAAAATTCGTTGTTTCGGTTGCTACCCAAGGAGACATATTTTTTCGGGATATACGAATTCCTAACCGCGGTCATAAAATTTGGGGATTAGTAAGTAATTCGGTAATCCTATGTCCGAATTCCTAACTCAACATCTTTTACCTGATCTTGGCGACTACTTTAGATTTCTTAATCGAAATGTATTTATGTATAGTATAACTAGACCCACTTGAATAGGAATTATTTTGACGATTTTACCAGGGGAAACTCAAAAGAACGTCATTACATGAACAAACTTAGTAAAATTTCTATTTAATTCTGCATTTAACTTCCCGACTCATACCTTATACGCCCATGAAGAGAATTCTTGGAAATTCGAACAGCGAGTTGACCACGCCCATTCAATTGGTTTTGGATAAACTATACATATATAATTATTTTAACTATTTTTTATATATTTTGACATGTAGGTATACATATTTTATCAAATTAACGAAAATAAATATATAGTAGCAATGTTTAAATTTCTGTAATTTTATTAAGTTAGAAAAAAATTACTTCAAACAGTTTATCTTCGGTACTACCCTATTTTTTAGAACCCATTACTAGCGAAGAAATTTAGCTACGCAATGTTAAAATATATTCTAATTTTCGAAATAAAACTATAAATCGTATCGGGTGGAAAGGAGACGAAAAGATATCAAATAGAAAGTGAAACATAATGGTTTCTTAATTCTAAAAAATAGAAACAAGTTGGACTATATCAGTATAGTCCTTTCTACAGAAAAAACTAAAGCTAAAATCCGAGAGAAAATGTTACAATATAAAAGTGTTAAAAAATCTTAAAAATAAAGCTTGACGGTTTCTAAAATAATATAAAATTCGACAAACTACGTAAAATCCTTCTACTTTTTTCATCTAATATCTTCTCTAAATCCTGTTTAAATAAACTTAACTTATTTTCAGGTTTTGTAAAAAATTAAAGAATTGATGATCGGAATTAGTAAATAAGGTACATCTAGCTTGATCCTAAGTAATGAACCCTTTTAATAATTTCATATATTCAAGTTTTAAAACACAAAATTACTAATTAAACTACTTAGTAACCAAAACAAAATGAATCTCTGAGTTTAAGATTGTTATCGGTAGGAACTTTACTTTGTAGTAAATATTCGTGGACTGCTTATTTCGTTTTTACACTTTCTTTGGTAAAGCTTTAATATTGTTAAACAACCAAACCGGTATTTTAAATAAAAAAAATTATTTGTTTTAGGTCAATGATGTAGAAATATGTCCAATGTCCCATGAGCAAGCAGTTCAGTTTCTACGCCAGTGCCCTGAAATTGTAAAACTACGCCTATACAGAGATTCTGCACAAACTCCTGTAGCTACACTATCTCCAACTGAAACTACACCTAGGACTTCATTTTCTCGTAAAGCGCATTTAAGGTATAAGACTACAAATTGTAATAGGTTTACAGTATGTTTATTTATTAAGTACCATCGAGGCGGTACGCGACATTTGGGCGCCGCCGTTTGGGCGCCGCCGTTTGTCCGCTGCCGTTTGTCCGCCGCCGTTTGGGCTCCGGATTTTTGACCGCCGACCGTTTGGGCGCTAGTAGTAAATATATATTATGAAAACTAAACTATTGTTTAATTATTTTTCAGAATTCCAGATAATGTTTTTGTGTAATCATAATATTCACTTATTATGCATATTCCTTTATTGAAAATACATTTATTTTATCTAGATTTTAAAAAATATACAAACTGAACAATAAAAGAATGCTGAACTAGTTGTGAAATTCAATCAAATTTTTTTAGTCTCACAATACTTATATTACATATCTAACAAAATGTTGAGGGAAAGTAAAAACCATAAATAAGCATTTGTAGTATCAAATATTTATTTGGGCTGAAGGAAATAAAAATATTTTTTAAGGAATTCACAATTAAATCTTTTTCGGAACTGGATAAAAATTTTATTTCAAAATATTTTATAATCCTTAAGAAGATTATTTTAAAGGTATTGTAAATAAACTGTTAATTGCATTGTTTGTTTAGGGCCTTTATTCCTTAATAAATTTGTATAAGTATTCTGGGGGAAAACCCATAATACATTTCACTATAATAATTTTACAATATCAATTTGTAATATTAAGCAGATTTTCATGGATGGAACATTTCGACAAGCACCTCCACTATTTTATCAAATTTACGTGATACTGGCCAGTAGGAATGGGTTCGTTTTTCCAGTTTTGTATGCTCTCTTACCAAATAAAACACGGCAAACCTATGATAGACTATTTTTACTTATTAAAGAAATGTGGCCACAGTTTCAACCTGAAACAATTTCACTAGATTTCGAAATGGCTGTAATCGGATCAGCTACTGAGGCTTTTCCAACAGCCCACTTACATGGTTGTCTGTTTCACCTTGTAAAAATTTTTAAAAAACAACTGTGTGAAAATGGATTGATGGAACAATATAACACCAGCCCTGAATTTGCGTTAAGCGCACGTGAAATAACTGCCTTAGCTTTCGTTCCTGTTGAGCAGCTGGATGATGCAATTGAACAATTATCCAGACATCTTCCAAATGAACTGCAACCAATTTTAAATTGGTTTGAAGATAATTACGTTGGCAGGCGAAACAGAAACGGTACACGACGAAGAGCGCTTTTTCCATCTAATATTTGGAACATGTACGAAAGGGTACTAAACAACCAAGATCGTACAAATAACTTTGCAGAGGCTGCACATCGTAGCTTACAGTCCCAATTAGACGTGGATCATCCCTCTATATGGAAATTTATAGATGGTTTACGGACAATTCAGAAAGGACGAGATGCACTTTATGAAAAATTCTTACGTGGTGAAGCTCCCCCCCATAAAAGGAGAAAATACCAAGCGGCTGATGAAAGAATCCGAAGTATTGTTGTAGAATTTCAAAACAGAACAATTATAGAATATTTAAGAGGAATTTCTCACAACTTTGGAATGAATTAAGAGTAAAGTAAAATAATCTGTATAGATGTATACTACGTAAGTAACTGTAAATTGATTTTACTTGTTAGCAATTAGGGGGCTTTAATTAATAAATATTTTTTATCACGAGGTTTTTTGTTTTATTGTTCTGCATTGTTTCAAGAATTTAAAAGGAGAAGCTCCATTTTTACCTTTGTAAATGAAACGAAATAAACGCATATGTCCCAATAGAGGGGTAAAGTTAGTTACGAGTATATCCACTATTGTAAAAGATAACAAAAAACTTTTTTTCAAAAGTGTGGGTAATGTTAGGTATCATGTTTTCAATATAATTTCAATTAAACAGGGTGATTCAGAAAAATACTACAAATCAAAGTTAGTTTCGTTCTAATTACATTAAGATTATAAGAAAAAAAATAATTTGACCATTTTTTAAAAAAAATTGTTATAATTTCTTGCAAAAAAGTCATATTTACAATAAACAACACAAGAATCGTTGCCTATTTTAAGTCTTTTCTAATTAGGGTGCCCAAACGTCCAGCGCCCAATCGGCGGGAGCCCAAAAGTCCCGGCGGTCATACGGCGTCGCCCAAACGGCGGCGCCCAAACAGCGGAGCCCAAAAGTCCTGCTTCGCCATCGAGGTACCTTATAAGATCGGCTTGTGTGTCCCTTTGTCCCTCCTTCCATCCGTCCGTGTGTGCTATAACTCTTGAACAGAATATCTCAGGGTCATAAAATTTAACTTATAATATCCTCATGTTATGAAGAAAAACGGTTTAGATCGGATTACCTTAACGGTTTTCCGAAACTTTTGTATATAATGCGTATGTATAAATCCGATGGTACTTTCCCACTTCTTACACTGACTGTGTATACAAGTTGTTTAATATTTGTTTTTGTGTAGACAAGAAGCTGTGGACATGCTCAATGACCTTGCAGGACGTAAACTTAGTGGAATGAATCCTGAAATTTACAACCGCTCATTATCCCCTACCTCGTCATCTCCACGCCGTCTGCGTCGTCAACCTTGTCCTTCTGATGCCTCTCAAGGTGAATACATCCAAGCGGAATATATTCCTAGGGAAGAATATATAAATCCAGGTAAATTAATACACGTGTTGACATAAAGTTGTTTATAGTTTCTAAAAAATAGAAACCATCAATGGGCACAGTTTAATATGGTTATTGATCTTTCTGTGCTTCTAATATAAACTAAAATATCTTTTAGCTTATATTTAATACTTTTATATTTCTAAACAAATATGACATTTTTCCTGATTTAAAGACATTGTTAAAATTTATTTAAATACTATTTAGTATGATGATAGTTTTGTAATAGTGTTTGTCAGTCGTTTAATTACTGGTATTTTTACTTTTTCAATCTATGCTACTTAAAAAAATAAGAAACCAAGTACGAAATACTGTAAGTCAGTCTGACGTTAGTTCTGAAGTAGCTGTTCCTCAAATCTTAATTGTTATAATTAGAGCTCCAAAAACTTAGTTATAGGAACTATTACGTTAGTGTAAAATTCAATGTCTTTAACCAATAATATTCCAAATACTGCAAATGCGTATGTTAACATTATGTAAATTAAGATCATATTTATGCCATTGTACACTTGTATCTTTTGCACACGAGACAAGCAGAAAAGCCGGCCTCATTTTGCATTGGTCTAGCCTTACTTGAGTGCCATCTTCCGGAATTTCCTTTAATGCATTTTCTATCGCAGATTCTACTGCATTCAGCTTTGCAGTATCTAGCTTTCTCTTTGGGTGGTCAGCTTCCGCCACTGCCACCCTTACGGCTGTTTAGGCCTCTTTAAAATACCACCGCTTGATATTTTTTTAAGTGTATCAGACCTTGGTCATTTCTAAATGGTGCTGGTCTGTTAGCCACTCTGCTTCGGAGTTACCTGTGCTGTAGGCTTTGGTTTCTCGTTCTTCTCCCGCTTGATGTCCATCACTTTCTAACCCTTTTCTAAACACCTCCTAAAGTTGTCTTTGATAATCACCTGGCGTTTTGCCTTGGCAAGCTTGAGAACTTCCTCCACGAGCCTCCGTACCTTGCTCTTTGAGGTGACCGATATTCGGGCCTGGATGGTTTCCTCGTTCGACATTAGGTCAATATCTTCCTTCGAGTTAACTTTAAAACTGCCCTTTTATACTTGACTTTCGGCTTGTGGTTTCTGGGCTTCTGCCATTACCGCCTACTTTTTTCCTTTAGCCACCTGACTTGGGGCTCCTGCTTTAGAACTCTCGCTTTTGTAGGCCGCATTTTGGTTTGTATTCCTCGGCGTTTTTCCTTCGCCACCTGCCATTCGGCTTCTGCCTTCTTATCTGTTTTTTCTACGGTTGTGACCATGTAAATCCCACGAGCAGCTATGGAAGGGATGGTCCACCTGGTTAGAGCCCCGCATAACTCTGTAAGGCTAATTACAAGGGGGGTTCTTTCAGTGCCTTCAGGGGACCGTTTACAACCAAATTAACCCGTGGCCACTCAGTACATCAGCATGGTATTATCACTTTACTAACGATATCAAAATTATCATCTGAAATGTTGAACTCATTCTTACTGATTGTCAATCGCTTATCTCTTATTTGTCATTTCTTGCTGTTAGATTTTGTTCAGAATTAACAATTTTATTAATTTTGTGATAAAACGTTGTCTAATCTTAGAGGTTCATCTAAAAGATATATTTTAGATTAAATATTATAGTAATTCGGAGCGGTTACTCTTTTGTTTGATATTAAATTACTACTTTATTGATGGTAGATACAGATTATTATACAGAAAGATTCAAGAAGATTTGTTTTATGAATTAAATCGATAAATACGTTTAGTAACACTACCACTCGCGATGTCTTTTGGTACTTTGGTTTAAATTTAATAACCATAATCAGTATAATTAAATTAGTTTTTGTTTAGAATTTAAAAAAAGAGTCTAATTAATCTTTTTTATTTTTAAACGGTGATATTAACCAATAAAAAAAGTGTAGCAGTCATATGATTACTCTCTGCATTGTATTAAAATACATGCACTGTTATTGCCCCAGTTAGAACATTTATGTTGTTAATTATTGTTTTATATTTTATTTAATTGTTAAAAGTAGATCTAGGATAATTATGTCTAAAAAGGATGTAGTTCAGATGTTAGTATATTTTTTTATCAAAATTATTATCACAATCTCTCGATTTTCTTTTCAATAAGCAGACCATTACATTGGTCATGCGATCCGGATAAAATTTGAGAAATGGAGTCCACTTTCAGAAAATCTCAAAACACTTGAAATAAATATACATTCAGGCACTTCGCCTGAAGAAAACGCTATGCGTTGAAACATATCGTGTTAACCAAATAAATTAGTGTAGATTTAAAGTGATAGTTTCATATTAATGATTATAGACCAGGAAAATTAACTTTTTAAATTGAAAAAAAAAACCGGCGCTATTTTATTGTTGGAAATGCTAGATAAAGTAAATACAAAAGTCGTCTCATCTCGTGAGTCATAAAAAAATTTGGAGAAGAATGGTCAACAGACAATTTATTCGTCTTGAAATGAACTTTATTTTGACTGTTTTTAAATTAAAATTGGTTCAAAAATCAAAAAGTTATTGCAAATTAAAGTTGAAAAACGGCCAGATTTACACTTTTTTATAAATTTAAAAATTATTGTTAAATCTTTTTCAAATTTTCTCCAAATGTGAGTTTTTATGAGGATTTTTAATCACCTAAAAAGTGGGCTAAAGATGGGCCGGATCGGTTAAGTAGTTTATGCACAATGCAATTTGTTTATAAGAAAATTATTAAAAAAGACCTTTTTTAAATAGCTGTATATCCGAATGCGAATAGCCTACAACATCCATTTTGATCTTATTCTCTTCGTTTTGGTTGTAGGTAATATCTATTTACAAAAAAGTTTATTTTTTTAAACAATTAGTTGTCCAAAATAGTTAATTTAAAAAGTACTGATTTTAGTCTATAAACAAATTGAATATCTCCGCCGTTTATGACTCGATTAAAAAATTATCTACACCACTGGAAAGCTGGTAAAAAAATACGCATTTAAAAAGAAAAAAGAAGTTACTAGGACCATTTTTAAAAAATCATAGAACCATTGTTTATAAGCATTAAGAACTAAAATTTAAACAGTTTGTTTATAAAGTCCCAATATTTAATTTAAAATCAAATTAGCTTTAATTCATAACAAATAAACCCTTTGTGAGCTTGTTAAACTTAAGACGTTTTTTAGCAGCTCCTTATTGAGTCGTGGTAAAGATATCTTTTTTTCTTTTAGTGAAAAGCGATGTTCAAAACGGCGCGCGTTTAAAAATTTGCAATATCTCGACTTCTAGACATCGTAGAACCTTCTTTTTTTTAATCTGGGGTAGCTCATCGAGAAAATAATGTGTGGCTAGGTTACAACCCCTCAAAACCACCCCCAACACTTAAAAAATCTAATATTTTTTTATGACTTTTATTTTCTATGTAATCTATGAAATAAAAAATTTGTTTTAATAATAACTTGCATCCTTTTACCCATTATAGATATTTAAATTACAATTCTTTCGCGGTGTTGTTTGAGTACTTTTATTTGTATGCGCATGCTCCAGTTTAGAATGTCTCCCCCAGGCATCTAGATATTTTTTCAAATATGTAAATAAACAGTTATTTTTACCTACAAATACATAAATATTTTAAAATTTCCTATTTCCACAATAAAAAGAAAATAATCAATATTTTGCGGCTCTGCCTTGGCTAATAATTTACCTGCGATTTTCGGTATTCTTTATTTTTACTCCCTAGTTACATAATATAATACTGTATGAGTTTTAGTTTAAATATATTGTATAACTTTCTAAAATATGCACCAGTTATAATAAAAAAAATTGGAATAGGTTTGTTACTTAATGGTAAAAAAGGTGCAAACCATTATTAAAACAAATTTTTAATTTCATAGAATACATAGAAAATAAAAGTTAATAAAAAAAACTGCAAAAACAAAAATATTTTTTTTAAGGGGCTTGTGGGTGGTTTTGTGGGGTCGTAAACTAGCCAGACAATATTTTCTCGACAAGCTACCCCAGATTAAAAAAAAGAAGGTTCTACGATGTCTAGAAGTCGAGATATTGCAAATTTTTAAACGCGCGCCGTTTTGAACATCGCTTTTCACTAAAAGAGAAAAAGATATCTTTACCACGACTCAATAAGGAGCTGCTAAAAAACGTCTTAAGTTTAACAAGCTCACAAAGGGTTAATTTGTTATGAATTAAAGCTAATTTGATTTTAAATTAAATATTGAGACTTTATAAACAAATTGTTTAAATTTCAGTTCTTAATGTTTATAAACCATGGTTCTATGATTTTTTAAAAATGGTCCTAGAAACTTCTTTTTTCTTTTTAAATGCGTATTTTTAGAAAGTTTTTTATATTTTCACCGTGTTCTTTGTCTCTGTGTCATTCCCTGGAATTTTGTAATCGAATTTAAACCTATTTCCCGACTACCTAGAGCTCTGAAATTTTCAGGATATCTAAGAACTGGATGACAATGCATGTTTCAAGTGTGTTTAAGTATATACATAAATTTCGAAATTTATACTGAATTGATATGAAATATGATATAAATTGTGTATACATGTTATCATTTTGAAAGTTTTTAAGTATGTGGTTCGTAGCCTAGTTGATTAAGCGTCGAATATGAGTCAAGGTGACAGTTCTGTTATGTTATCATAATGGGATCGACTACGCGAGAGAGAAGTTTTTTTTTTGTTCTACATGTGACAACAGTAATTATTATTTTAACTGTTAATAAAATAAACTAATTTAGAACATTTTTTTAGACTATACTGTGGACTATGCCGTAATCTATCTCGGTAAAGCGCTATTTGCCAAGGGAGTAATAATTTATTAATAGTAATATGACTTATAATCACCAAAAAAAAAAACTTTCTTTTATAAAAAGAACTTTTTATAAATTGTGATTATTTTACCAGCTTTCCAGTGGTGTAGATAATTTTTTAATCGAGTCATAAACGGCGGAGATATTCAATTTGTTTATAGACTAAAATCAGTACTTTTTAAATTAACTATTTTGGACAACTAATTGTTTAAAAAAATAAACTTTTTTGTAAATAGATATTACCTACAACCAAAACGAAGAGAATAAGATCAAAATGGATGTTGTAGGCTATTCGCATTCGGATATACAGCTATTTAAAAAAGGTCCTTTTTAATAATTGTCTTATAAACAAATTGCATTGTGCATAAACTACTGAACCGATCTGGCCCATCTTTAGCCCACTTTTTAGGTGATTAAAAATCCTCATAAAAACCCACATTTGGAGAAAATTTGAAAAAGATTTAACAATAATTTTTAAATTTATAAAAAAGTGTAAATCTGGCCGTTTTTCAACTTTAATTTGCAATAACTTTTTGATTTTTGAACCAATTTTAATTTAAAAACAGTCAAAATAAAGTTCATTTCAAGACGAATAAATTGTCTGTTGACCATTCTTCTCCAAAGTTAGTACTTTTTTCAGAATATTGAGAGTAAGAAAAAAAAGACGTTTTTTGCTAATAAATGTTTAAAAAAAACAATGACGCAATAATTTTTTTATGACTCACGAGATGAGACGACTTTTGTATTTACTTTATCTAGCATTTCCAACAATAAAATAGCGCCGGGTATTTTTTCGATTTTTTACATGATTTTCCAGCTTAGTTTCTTGGTCTATTATTATATATTAGGGATCTACACCATGTATAGGCCAAATTAATTCAATTTTAATTACTGTATTAATTTATAGGTGATCAGCCTTCACAATCTGTAGATTATGATTATCAAGAACAGTTCCATGAAGGTATTATCCAAAAGTGTCCTAGACCATTCGATGAAGATGCATTTAATTCGTTGTTTTCCATGGAATCAGATGACGGTGATAGACCGAATAGGCCCAGCTCTTTGGAATTGTATAATCCGAATCAAACTCCTGTAGCCTCTCGAAAGCCTAGATTTAACTTTTCTTTGGCTCATAATGCTTATGAACTCAATAATCTTGATGCTGAGGTTTTAGATGCCCCAAATTTAAAGTATAATTTGTGTACGTATTAAATTGTTATTTTTAACTATATAGATATTTGTAAGTTTCACAGGTGTTTGAAAGTATAAATATATTTCAGGTAATGAAGATGTAAAAACATCCGATTCAGAAGTCCAAGAACCAGTCAGTATGCCACCTATACCAACAGTTTCGAATTTCACTCATAAACATCCAGCTTATCAATCGGCACATCCACAGATCAACTCCGAACATGAACTGATTCAACCCGTAAAATCTAACAATGTTGATGACGGAACTCTGAAAAGACGGAAGAACACCATTCCTCAACAATGTGTTGAAAATAAAGAAGTTAAACGTAATGTTATTCAACAACGCCCGATTAAGGACGAATACGAGGTAAAAGTTATATTATTTTATTTTGTCATATCGTTTTATTGCCATGCATTTACATCATACAGAGCAAAAGTTGTTGTTGTTTAAAAAAATAATTTAATTTATTTACCCAAGAAACATTTTTAGTGCAAAAATTTTTATTTTTTTGAAACAACTTTATTATATTTTCCTGTCCGGATTAATCCATTCAATCTTTTCATGAACTAGGTTTTAACTGTGGATTTTAAGGTAGTTATAATCAATACTAATATGGATTTTTGTGATAATTACAGAATTTGAAACAAAAAAAGTGGCAATCCTCATCCACTCTTCTCAAATCTATTCATTGGTTCTTCTCTTTTTCACACCTTAACCGTGTCTCTTCTTTAAATACTTAAATAGGTTTTTACCTCTGCCCTTTATTTGTACCCTATATCTCCGTGCTCTAGAAAGTATTTATTGAGGAACTTGTTCGTTCCCCACCGATTCTGTCCAAAAGAAATTTAACTTATCAATGTCAGCGTCACGATAACTTATCAGTAAGAATTTTACAATTCCGAAATAATCGTGAACTAAACAATATATTTAGTCATCAGTAAATACCAAATTAATCTAATGATTCGATTACAGTGAATTACCATTATAAGATGACTCTGTCTGCATTACAGTTTTCCGATGAGGTATATAATCAATGTTTATTGTTCTTAAAAAACTATAATAAAAATTTTGTAAATATATACAGATTTAAAAGTAATAGAATTTGAACTTTATCTTGAAATTATATTTGAATAATTAGTTATCAGGAAGCATAAGTTTTATAAATTAGGTAGTTTTAACAGATGTAATTTATAAACCTAATACATGGTATTCTTAATCCATAAAGAATGCTTCGAAACGTATTTCAAATAATGATTTATATTTTCCGTATACATTGCTCATTGTGTAAATTATTAACTCGTAGCTGAAATATCTTTTAAAAACCGTTTCAGGTCCTAGCAATTGAATTAAACAGAGGCTGGAACAGTAGACTTGGTTTTAGTTTACAAGGAGCTGCTGGGGTAACATATGTTAGTGCAGTACATGCTGACAGTGTAGCTGCAAGAGATGGAAGATTAAAACCTGGTGATCGCCTTATCAAGGTGTGTTTTTTTTCTGTGGTCATTAATCCACATTACTCACTCTTCATTACTCATTACTCTATGCTTTTACTTTCTACTCAATTTTTTTAATAACATATTTACACAATTTAAATTTATATGATACGTAACTTATATCATTCTTTACAAAAAAGTTTTTATTTCTATAACTTTTTCGTTATTGTTAATGTCGTGTCTATAAATTATACTTAAATAAAACACAGGTTTCAGGAAAAACTAATATTGGGATTAGATGGCATACAAAACTCCAATCTTAAAATATGGCACTGACTTAGATAATCACAAAGGTAGTTAATAGGAGTTGACAGCTGGTATATTCAGTAGTCATAATCCTGTTTTTGTAACGCTTATAGTCAAACGTATTACTTAAACGGAATTTGTCAACACGACCACGCGCAGCGGGGAATCACCCATGTGAACTCGGTCGCCAATTTTAAATCAGGGATTAAGTGTTTCAGGTGTCGTTTAAAAGACTAGAGATTTTGGAAACTTAAACAATTAGATCATATTTAAAATATTGTTTAAATTTAGAAAGTAGACAAACAAAAATATATTTAACGAAATTAAAGAGAAATTGAAAAAATGTCGCATCCTGCAGGACTTGAACCCGCAACCTTTACCTCTATGTGGTACCATACTATCCACTAAGCTACAGATTTTTAGTAATTATTTAATTAGTTAAACATATTTACCCAAAGTGCTTTAAGTAAGTGCCATCTTTTCAAAAGACTCACTATTTTAATTAACAATGTATATTAACGTAAAAAAAGAAGATCTATTAAGAGAACAACAACACAAATAAATGTAAGTAACAAACTCGGCGGCTATTACTGCGACCTATAGCGTAAGGTGGTAAACTAGTACACATAGGAAATAGAAAACAACAAATATGGTTTAACTTTAAAACCGATACAAATGAATATTTTTTAATTAAAAAAAATAACCCGAACTTAAAGAAAGTAGTTACTGCATTTTTAGTTTTTAAAAAGACCCTTTCCGATAATTACAATGATTTTACAATTACAACGAAAAATGTTTACAGATTTTTTTTAAGGATGTCCTCGTAGGTATAGACCTAAATACAAATGTACCGAGAACATCTATTGGGACAGAAGAGACAATTTATCAATTTGGGATTTAAAGGCCTACAAGTTAGGACGAGTGGGGAAGACGTGGGAAGGTAAGGAGTTCCACAATCTGGAGACCCTGGGGATGAAGGAACGATCAAATCGATCCGTTTTCGATGTCTGGCACTGAACAGTATAAGAGTGCATGGAGTTGGCACGCCGCGTTGCTCTGGTTGGTCTGGCAAGTGGAGGCATTATAGAGCGGAGTTCTTCTGAGCAAAATCCGTTTATGTAAACAAGGAGAGATCAGACACTGCTCTTCGGTGGGACAATGGGGCTAGGTTTTTAGTGATACTGGTGTTGTTTATTACTGCTCTTCTCTGTATTGTATCAAGAACTCTGAGCCTTGACGGAGCTGCCGAACACCATACATGCGAGCAGTATTAAAGATTAGGTAGTATTTGGGCTTTGTAAAGAGTAGCTAAGTTGGATGGAGAGAAATACTTCCGTGCTCTAAACAGAAAGCCTAATTTCTTTCCTGCTGCAGTTGCTATGGATGCAATATGTTCGTTCCATAGTAAGTCCTGGGAGATCGTTATACCATCCAGCGTAATAGAGTCGCTTGCCTCCAGTGTCTGATCATTCATTCTGATAAATGAGTCATATGTTTGCCTCTTGTTGGATAGGCAACATGTCTTTGTCTTGGAAGCGTTGAAATTAACAAGATTCTTTCTTCCCCACTCGTCAACAATTCTCAAATCTTGATTGAGAGAAGCCGTTGTGGATTTTCTGTCCTCTTCCTGAATATCTAGAGATATGGGACGGTTGTGCGCTTTGCTACAGTGTAGGTTGCCATCATCTGCAAAACCGTGTATCGGGTTATTAGTGGCTTCAAGTAGATGCCTTTTTTTTATGGTCAAGCACAAGCACTGCAGGAAAATTCCTTTAAGGCGCTCTGAGAGTGGTGCGTGTGCGAAGAAAGCGATTCACGTTGTTCTTGAATCGTTGAAGGTTATATTCGGTGGGAAATACGGCCTCAGAAAGGCCGTTCCACAAAGAGGATGTCCTCCAGAAGAAAGAGTTCTTAAACAATGATGTTCGAGGAGTATTAAGTTGAACCACATAGGGATGGGCGGAAGTGGTTTGTCGTGTATTTCTGCTATGAATTGCTCTAGGTGAAATCAAGCGGGCAATGTCAGTAGAACACTTGCCATGGAAATATTTGTAAAAGAGGGTCAAATCACCAACCTGTCTTCGATGTTCTAAGCTGTCGAGGTTCTTGGTAAGCTCGTGGTCACCGATCACGCGAATGGCTCTCCTTTGGATGGAATCCAACAACGGAAGGGTATGCTTCGGTGCAGAACTCCAGACATGAGAGCAGTATTCCAGTGATGGTCGAATCTGGGCTTTGTAGAGTGTCAAAAGTTGTTGTGGTATATACAGCTTTTTGGTACGGAAAAGTACACCGAGTTTCTGAGAAGCTGTCCTGGCGATTGTTACCACGTGATTATGCCAAGACATATCTCTTCCCAGATTGACACCCAGTAAGTTAATAGAGGAAGCCAGTGGAATTGCGTGTCCTGTCATGACTATATCTGGTTCTGCAATGTTAACCTTCTTAGAGAAAACTGCTGCCTGGGTTTTTTTAGCGTTAAATTCGACTTGGTTACTGTCACCCCAAGACAAAACTTCTTCCAGGTCTTTATTGAGTCGTGATACTTCATGCTGTCTGCGAAGATGTGCGTCAGCAGCCGATGTTCGAGAATTCAAAGTAAACGATGAGATAAGTGTGCTGTCGTCAGCAAAGCTATAAATTGGATTTTCTGTCTTCGCTAGAAGATCGTTAATGTATAGTAAGAAGAGGGTTGGGGATAATATGGACCCTTGAGGAACACCAGCATTGATGGTAAAGGTGTCCGAGAGAAACCCATCAATCGCCACTTGCAGAGAACGGTCCTGAAGAAAGCTAGAAAGCCATAAACAGAATCGACCGGGCATACCGTAGGATCGCAGTTTACTTAGGAGCCCCCCGTGCCAGACATGCTAGGAGGTCTCCTGTTGATCTGGACTTACGAAAGCCGTACTGATGGTCGCTGATAATATTAAGGCCCTCTAGGTACTTTAGAAGTTGTTGGTTAATAGCTTTCTCCATCACTTTTGATATAACTGAAAGCAATGTGACAGGTCGATAGTTGTTTGGCATGGTTTTCTTGCCTTTCTTTGGTATAGGCTGAACTCTTGCCTTCTTCCAGCAAGATGGAAATATTCCTTTTTTGTAGGATAGGTTAAAAAGTCTACAAAATATTGGTGTTAGCTCATCAGTGCATTCCTTGAGCACTATAATAGGAATTTCATCTGGACCAGAAGCCTTCCTGACATCGAGCCCTTTAAGAATTCGTTTGACAGGACGCTGACAGAATACGATATCAGTCATTTCCGATTGAACTGCTGGAATGTTCGGTGGTGTTTTTCCCTGAAAGTCTACGTTGGAATGAGAAGAAAATAGTTCTGCCAGTAAGTTCGCTTTATCTCCGGCTGTGGTTGCTATTGTACCGTCGGAACGTGTTAGAGGTGGAATATTTGATTTGGTAAAATTTTGACTGACGGCCTTAGCGACTGACCAAAAAGACCTAGATCCGTTAGGACTGGCAAGAAGTTTGTTTTTGATCCTCGTGTTATGCGTCTCTTTGCTTTGATCTATCGTTTGCTTACACTGGTTTCGAGCGGTAACAAGGGTGGTGCGATTCTCAGCCGTTGGATTTTTACGCCACTGTCGGTAAGCTAGATTTTTAGATCTGACTGCGCGCTCGCAGTTTTTGCTAAACCAGGGCTTACCGTTAGAAGGGCGGTTATTGGAATAAGGAATAAAGGCTTCCATGCCAGTTAGAATGACATCGGAGACCTCTTGAGCACAAACGGATGGATCATCAGAAGAAAAGCACACGTTCAGCCAAGGAAAAGTGTGAAAATGGTTCTTCTGGTCTTCCCACCTGGCTGATCTGTAATGCCAAATCTTGCGAGGTTTAGGAGGCTGCTCAGAACAAATTGGTAGCTCGCTTAGTGTTGAAATAAGTTTGTGATCGGAAGATCCTAGCGGAGACTGAACGGAGATAGTGTATAGGTCTGGGTTTGATGTCAAAAAAAGATCCAACAGACTAGCAAAATCACCATCTCGGTCTGGTATCCGCGTTGGTTCTTCTACGAGTTGAGTTAAGCCAGAACTGATCGCGAATGATTCTGCCTCACGGCCTTGTTCATCGTTGGTATTTGAGTATTTAAGCCAGTTGACATTATGGACGTTAAAGTCTCCAAAGATAGCGACTTCGGCATTTGGATGGTTGGTTTGCAAGAAGTCGATTGTGTTGGCTAGTGATGAGAAAAGGGCTCTGTATTGGGTGTCGCTTGGAGGACGGTAAAGGCAGCAGATAAACTTGGTGATTTTCTGCGTAGATATTTTAAACCACATTACATCAAACACTGTCGGTTCAAGTGTTTCCTCTCGTTGGCAGCAAAGATCATCTCGGATAAAGAGACATACCCCAAAGTTGCGTCTAAATCGGCAATGAAAATCGTATCCAGGGTATAAATAGCTGACGGTATTTGTTGACGATCTGACCTTTGTCTCGGTCAGTGCGAGCACATGAGGCTTGGAAGATTGTAAGTGGTGGTGGACTGAATTTATGTTGGTGTTAAGCCCTCTGATGTTGCAGAAATCAATTTTGAAGTTGCTGTTTTTGGGTCTGTTAGCAACTGCAGGTGCCACACTATTTCTCCGTTGAGTGTTGTTAGGGGAACCCAGTGTATTGTAGGAGATAGTGGAAGTTCGATTAATATCGCTTGATGAGGCCACAGGACTAGCCCCCACCCGGAGATTCGATCGGGGGGGCGAGTTTACCTCCGGAGTATTTTAGTCTTGGAGCTTCCATCATGCTTTTTTTTCTTTCGGTCCCACCCTGGAAACCGGAAACATCGACACGGCGACGAAACGTTAACCCAAAGAGCAACTTCACGCCGCCTAAATCGATGCAATGGTATCTCACCGGGCGATGCCGGGTGGGCCCAACAGCATCTACCATTTATAAGAAAACTTCAACTTAATTACAGAAAAACAAACAGAGGTATTGGAATTGTGTTCTGCGTAATCATAGCAGAGAAAACAAGAACGTTGATGTTACGGTTATCTGTTGCTATATAGGTGAAAGATCTGCGTCGCTTCTCTTTGTGTCTGCAGAGATAAAAATATTGGCAATATGAACAACGTGAGAGGATATAACTAACTATAGGTTGAATAGAAAAGGAAATAGTAACAATCCCTCAATTGTGAGAAGTATAAAAAACGTTAAAATCGTATTTCAGAATTAACAAATTACTATTTATCCGTTAAACAAGGAGATGTTTTAATTATACCATCAAAAGAAAAAAGATCAAAAAAAAATTGCAACGAAAGATAATTTTTCAAAGATTTTAATCGACGTACAATTTAAAATTTTTATAAAGAAAATAAAGTTCCTATATTAGAAATATTTTTTCATAAATTACATAAAACAAAAGACGATCCATCTAACAGGGAAATTTGGAAAAATAGTTGTCCCATGTAATACTTTAAATCAAATTCAAATTCATCCGAATATTAATTCTTCTTCCGACGAATTTTCTGACAACGATTGATTACTATATGTATTAATTTATTATTCTTATTATTATTTTTGACGTGACAACGTCTTATAATTCGAAAGAACCGGCTGCACGCACCAAATAATGAGGTGTTAACTCGCTCTGAGGCGTCCCGAAAGAAAAATGAAAAATGAAAAATGAAAAATGAAAAATGAAAAATGAAAAATGAAAAATGAAAAATGAAAAATGATATCCATACAAAATATCTATCAAACAAATAAAATTAAAATCAGTAAAGCGACTTTACAGACAACCGATTTTTTTTATTTAATCACAAAATAATGACATTATTGGGTAAATTTTTTATATTAACCTGTATATTCATCCCCAGTTTTAGATACAGAACAACGTCTTTCTGTTTTCTAACTTTCTTTTTGTTTCTAGAAAGTTTTTATTAGTCATTTTCTATCTCTTTATATTATCTCTTTTCATATAAAAGTTATAAGCTTTTTTATAGAATTTTCATAGAATTTGATAGAGTTATTATAATGCTTGTTTATAGAATCAAGTGCGTAAATAACCCTTTTCTTTTGATTTCGAGGATATACCCGCATTTTTTACTTTAGAGTACAGCAAAAACCGTTGCGACTACGAGAATAAATTTCTGAGTATTTGATCGGTGTACGGCTACCGTTGGTCATATCGTTACACCTTTTGCTGTGGAATTTCTTTTTTGTTTCTTTTTGGCGCGTAGAAGCATGACAGACCACGCCCCAAACTTTAGCGTAAATAAAGCGTTCGCCCGATATATTATCTTATCTTTTCCAACATAGAGGTAGGTAGATTAAATTTATTTAGTGCTGTGTGATTAACATGAAGTATCCATTATGGAGCATTAAATTTGTTGAAAAACTTTTATGGTTTTGTGCTAAGAATGTCGGTAATCATCCTGCACGACATGCCAAAGAAATGTAATTTTATGAGAAAATTCACTACAAAACTGGGAAGTAAATCTGAATGGGACAAAGGCACCATATTGGGGCTAAGCCAAAACGCCATTAAATGGTATATGGTATGGCTTCAAGATAGATAAAGGAACGGGAACAGGGGTTTTTGGACCTAGAACCAAATACTCAGAAAGCATCTTTTAAGCGGAAATCCGTGCCATCGAAAGGTGTACCTATACAATTTAGTATCGAAGGTACTATCGTAGACAAAAGATTGTAATCATGTCAGATAGTTACGCAGCTCTGAACTCACACACAATCAGTTCAAAGATGGTCTGGGAATGCCTAGGCAAATTAAATGAACTAGGACAGAATACCCTCCTATGGGTTCCAGGACACATAGAAATAGAAGGAAACGAAACAGCAGAAGGGCTGGCAAAAGAAGGAGCTAAAACCTCGTACTTGGAACCAGAACCATCCTGTGGAATTAGCAGTGGTACAATCTTAGAAAAACTAAAAAAAAAGAGTGTGCGTGTAACCTTTACGCGCGATTGAAGTAAAACTTTTTGACGTACGTATCGGAAAATAAATATTTAATTACAATTCAATTATATTTATTGTCTATATACTTTACAAAAAATGAGATGTTATATTTATATTATTCATTAGAAATAGGAATTTGAAAGTTATCATTATTTTTTATATATGAAATAATAGGTTTATGATAACTAAAATGTGAAACATAGATTTTACTCTCTAAATACCATTAATGTATTTGAAACCGTTTGAAAATTTTGAAAATTTCATAAATAAATTTTGAAAATTTAAGCTCCTCCCATAGCTGAAATCACACCGTTACTTCCATCAGAATCTTCCGTTAGAATCTAACGTTAGAGTTACCCCTAGTCGCGCCTAAAGGAGTTTTGCTTTAATAATAGGTAAACAATATTAAAAATATACACACATTACGTTTAGAATGTGTGATTTTGTAGCTGTATCTACCTTATTGTAATACAACACAACACAAGAGCCTTCGATAGTTAGATAACCATTTCATTTTGTAGCATTTTATAGCATATTCCATAAAATTTAAAATCCTGAGTTGAGTTTGTTTTCTTCAGTTCTACGAAGGATCTGTTATTGCTGGTAAAAGATCAGCCATCCTGACTAGTGGTTTTATGGCCTTTATGGCTACCTAACCAAACCTAAAATAAGTATAAGCAAGTGTTAAAAATTTCGAATATTATTATTTTATGACAAAAACGTGCAACATGCTTCTTTACTTAACGTAAAGCTTCCCTATAAACAATTATTTACTATCATAATATGTATGTATGTATATAAACTTACTTAATCAAATCATAATGAATGTCGCTGTCTCGTCTTTTTTTCATTTTCATTTTTCTTCAACTCTTTCTGGCACTGATAATATGCCCTTTGACGTTCACAATTTCTTTTTCTTTTTAGCTCTTTAAGTCTATAAAATGAAAATAGCTAGGTATAAATAATAGGTATAAATAATTAGGTATAAATAGTGTAATTACAGACCAAAAATAAAATGTATGCATATAGAGTAGGTACTCACTCATTTTCATTCAATATTTTTTCATCACTTTCTTCATTAATAAATCCACTTTGTTTATTCATATTTAAAACAAACACTTTATACACAAATTTAAACTATTTACCACCAATGTATTTTGTTTGACAAGCTGTCAATTCATACAATTACAGATTTAATTTTATTTATTATACTTAGTAGGCGGAATCGTGTTAGGTATTTTGTATCAGGTTTTGTTTCCGGTACGCGGTACATTAGAATGACGTCAGGTCCGTTAGAATTACTGAGTTGCCCCTAGTCGGCGCTAAAGAAGTTTTACTTCAAAAATGGATAGCGAAAAATCCAAGTACTGGAACGATCTAGAAGGACTAAGACAATCGAAGACGCTCCTGGGAAACTACAATCAGAAGAGATCTCTCTGCTATCTTAACCTTAGTAAGAAGAAGCTCCGTATTATAACAGGAATATTGTAGTTATGCCGCAATAACAGCTGTTAAGCTCGTGACATACCTTTTTGTAAATAACCAGACTTATCTTATCCACTTTGTAACTGGTAATTTAAAGCTTTCTTTCATTTAACGAGTTCACTAATAACAACTCTATCAAATATTAAACGTAAGAAATAAACGGTATCAATCTTACAGAACTTTTGATAAAAGGATATTTTCTTCATACGTATATATTTAACATCCATCTAGGTATTTTCTTTTTCTTTTACAGTTTGCTTTATTTAGTTTAACCGCCCGTTACTGTATCATCTTGATTCCACGTCCGCAATTGGTGACCTTCTGACTCGCCATCTCTGTTCTTTTGTATTCATCATTAGATAAATCAATCTAGCCATTTTTATCACCTTTATTAACACCTTGGAAAGCGGAGAAAGAAGTTGGTATAATTATATTGGTAATAGAAATCATAAATAATTATATATTATTTTATTTATGACAACATTCAAAATTTTCTAACAATTTGACTAGTATTTAGAATCACACATTTTTGTGAGTAAGTGTATATGTTTGCATTTAAGTCTAGTGACTCTAAATATTTTCTTATTTTTACTGATAAAATAAAAACATAAATTAAACAAATATTAAGCATAATTTGTCGTACGCCCATGGAGAGATATCTTTGCAGTTGTAAAGTGCCGCATATTGACACTTACCCAAGTTGCATTGGGAAAACTATAGTTGTATTATTGGCCCTGCATAAAAAGTTTAAATACGTATTAGGGGAAACAATATTACAAGGTTTCACGTATTATTCGTTCCAAGTTCGTGCAGACTGATTAATCTTAACAGCTCCCTAAGACGACATTTTAAAGCTCAGGGCCCAAATATCTATATTATACCAGCAAAAACCGACTGTTTTTTTTTTCAATTATTTTACTGAATAAGATAACATACAACAGAAAAACTTAACACTAATCTATACTTATAATAAATCTGTAGAGAGGTCAATTCTGTACATAAAATATATTTCCAAAATAACTATCAGGGGGTGATTAGGGATCGATACTGATGCCAAAAATGCAGTCAGTAAAATTTTTGTCTGTCTGTCTGTCTGTCTGTATAACCGCTATAGAAACAAAAACTACTCGACGGATTTTAACGAAACTTGGTACAATTATTTTTCATACTCCTGTGCTGGTTATAGTATACTTTTCATCACGCTACAATTAATAGGAGCAGAGCAGTGAAGGGAAATGTTGGGAAAACGGTAGAAGTTACTCCATTTTTTAAGCTTCCGTCGCGTGTGCAACCTTAATGGTTAAAACTATACAGAAATCATCTTATTTTTATAATTTGGAGGTCAACTCTGAACGGATTTTACAAAATTTCACCCACAAGGGGAGATGCGGGGGCGTGAAAAATAAAAAAAACATTAAAATTAAAATCTATAAGTCCTACAGGTTTAAAACTTTTCAAAATAGTTATTTTTATAATTTGGAGGTCAACTGTCAACGGATTTTACAAAATTTCACCAACAGGGGGTGTTGTGGGGCGTGAAAAATAAAAAATAATAAAATTAAAATCTATGAGTCCTACAGGTTTGAAACTTTGCACAATAGTTATTTTTATAATTTTGAGGTCAATTGTGAATGGATTTTACGAAATTCCACCCACAAGGGGGGTTGCGGCGGCGTGAAAAAATAAATAAAATTTATAAGTCCTACAGGTTTAAACCTTTGCAAAATAGTTATTTTTATAAGTTTGAGGTCAATTGTGAACTGATTTTATAAAATTTCTACCACAAGGGTTTGCGGCGGCGTGAAAAATTAAAATTAAAATTTAAAATCTATAAGTCCTACAGGTTTGAAACTTTGCACAATAGTTATTTATGAAACAGTTCGTGAAGTATGCTTTTTTGCGCACGCACGCGATGTCTAGACCACGAGCGAAGCGAGTGCTAAATATCGCGTAAAGGCGCAAAAAGCACGTCACGCACAGTTTCATACAATATTTTATCTACGATAATAAAATAAAAAATAATTACAAGAAAGCAATTTATTTTCAATTCATTTACAAGATACTTACAAAACTAATGCTCTCATAGCAACACCATGGCAACGCGAATGCTAAGGATATTTGATTATATGAAGGTCTGTCAAAAACAGTGCGAAAAAGTAAATCCCATTTAAAATAAATTGTTACTTCACGCACACTTTTAATCCTTCACGCACTGCTGTCTATAATGACAGTTTTCACGAACTAAAAATTGATACATAATATGAGGTAGAGTAGATAATAGTTATTGGAACGAAGTTCCCTTTCGCGCGTTACGAACAGTTACGACTGACGCTAGGAGCTAGCCCAAAAAAATTCATACCAAAAGTTGTCACGACACTATGCACCGACACAATGCACCGACAGACGCATGTTTCTCTCTCTCACAGACCAAAAAATAAATAACTCTCTCTCCTTCTCTCTCATAGATAGATATATTACAATTAAAAAGACACTATTTTAAATTAAAAGAAAATGTAGGTACATTAAAAAGAAAATACTGTAGAAAAAACATAATTACCTATAATAGTATTATATTTTATTTCATCCTGTTTTTATAAATTAATAAATTCATAAACATTTTAAAAATAGTTCGTAACTTGACTACGTCAAATTACCTTAACTGTCAGTCACTGTCAAATATTTTAATTTTAAATTTTTTGTATTGAATTGTTAATTCCTGTTTTAAATTATAAAAAGTAATTTTAAAAAGATGTGTTATTTAAAACTCTGGTATTGTATAAATGGACACTTTTGTTAAAAGAAACGAACTGTTAGGTAAGTAGAGATTTTATACAGACAATAATAAATGCTTGTGTATGTATAAACACTCTGTTATGTTTACAAATTACTAATTCCTTCACTAATTAATCGAAAGGAACTTCGTTCCATCCGGGTGTCCCTTGACACCTCACACTTTTTTTTTATAATTTTGAGGTCAATTGTGAACGGATTTTAGAAAATTCCACCCACAAGGGGGCATGCGGGGGCGTGAAAAATAATCTATACATATAATAAATCTGTAGAAATGAAAATTCTGTACATTAAAGATATTTAAAAATAATAATTTTTTATCTCTATGTCTGTATATGTTTGTGCGCGCATCACATTAAAACTACTGATCCTATTCAAATGCAGTTTTGACAGATGTATTTGTCTTCTTTCAACTTAATATCTGGTGTATAAAAATTTTGCCCCTCACCTCTTTAACGAGGTCGGGGGAGAAATTTTTATATAACAATCAACAAACCAAGCGAACGACGTCGCGGGTACAGCTAGTATATAATATAACAATAATGTATGACGAAGAATAAATATCAACACTAAATAACACGAATTTTTCGAAAGTTCCGTTCGATGACAACACTCTAAAAATATTAGAATTTAAAAGTATGAAACCCAAATCTGTAAAGATCAAAACCAGGTAATATAATACAATGTAATTGATAGCCATCCGTCGTTAAACACTCATTACGATGACTTGGAACGAATAATACTGTATCTAGCCAAATATCTTATTCATCCTTTATTGTTTTTGTGAATTTTGTATTCTTCTTTTTATGAACATTTGACCAAAAGAAATCTTTTATTTTAATACATATATTTTTTTAAGGTAAATGACGAGAGTATAGAACATATGTCAACTAGCGAAATAATAGATCTACTGCGAATAGTGCGAGGTCCAGTTTGTATAGTAATATCGAGAGTCAAATCTACTGAAGACTGTCCAAAAAGCAATGCTTAGAATTGAGCAACCATTGTAGTACAATGTTTATTATTGTAACAGAGCGTTTATCAAATTTAATCCTTCATCTCAATTTTAATTATTTTTATTTTACTTTTTTAATCATTCTTTTAAGTTAAAATTGTTGATAGCTTGTGTTAGTTTTAATATTTGTGATAGTTTTGTTATACAAACGTAAAAACGAGAAGAAAACAGTAAAGATAAATCAAAAGGCTCATTTTTCTAAGTACCATCTATATTAACAACTAATATTATAATATATGAAATAAGCATTTATTTACAATATTCAATAATTGTTTTTATAGACTGTGTAAATTATTAAAACACAAGAAAGTCTTTTAAAATGCTGAGTTATGCTAATTTTCTACAGTAAACCTAATTCATTTTTTCTTCTCTTTTTTTTACGTTTTTTTCATATTTTTGTAAATATTTTACAAATTTCCTGTGTCGAATGTGATTAATTAAAAACTATATTACTAGTTGTAAGAATATATTTTGTTGATATTGAGCTCGAATTATATTTTTGTTTTCGTTTTAGATAGTCGAGACAATGAAGCGCTGAACATCCGACATTTAAACGACAATACAAATTTTATTGACTCTTTTTGCATTCGATTTGTGAGAGCATCAGGGAACGTTATGATCTTACGCGAACATGTAATATTAGAAAACTGTATTTGTGTAATATCGTTATGAAATTAGTCAAAACTCAATACTCGGTTATTTTTGGGCTCGCTTAAAACGAATATGACATTGGAAGTGATCTTCGCAGTACCGGGTTTCCTGTGGGGTGCATTCGTCTTGGACGCTCACACGCTTTCAGCGCACTCAATCGTCTTTTTCCGCGTTCGACTTGGCGCTGTGAGTAACAAAAAGTCACGCTCGCGGCTAACTTCGTGAGATTAATCTTGTGCTCACAGACGCTAAATCCACAGAGGTAGGGCAGCAAAAGCGTGAGTGCTTAATGGTACTGTTTTTCTAAACGAATGATGCATGAGCATAAGCTAACCAAACTTTGTAATCAAAAAACAAATTGTTAATATTAAAAATGGCGAGATTTAAATTCTTTGTTCGTAAAAGCTGGTATAACCTGTTCAACGAAATGTTTAAGCCTTTATAAGCATTCTTTTTATAAAATAAATTTAAATATGTACACAATATTCTCATTCCATTTCATTATCACTATCTTCTATCATATTGTATTCATCACCACTATCGTCAGAATCAATTATAATTTCCAATAAATTATGTATTATCTAAAAAACATTTCCTTTATTCGCCATGCTGATACAAACTAACGCAACGCTCACAACGTCCAAAACGAACGATATTTTCTAAACGATTCTGAGCGTTCTTAGGCCAAAACGAACAACAATAATTTGTGGTTATAAGCGTGAGTGCTCAAAGCGTGTGAGCGTCCAAGACGAATGCACCCCTCTGGATACTTACTGTTTACATCATCTCCTGAAGTTATCGTTAATATCGTTAAAGAATTAGTCAAAACTCAATAATAGGGAGTTTTTGGGCTCGCTAAGACTGTATATAATATCAAAAGCGTTCTACGAAGTATCTAGGGCTCCGCACAGCAAGCTTTTCGTCATCTCATGGAATTTCATTAAATATATTGAAAACAAAACTTTTTTTTAATTTTAATGTCATTTCGTTTTCAGCGACACCAAAAATCTCCGATTAACAAGATTGCACTCAATTCCAAAAATAAATAACGAGTTTTTTTTTAAACCGGCCAGAAATTAGTACTTTCCGATTTATTTTTAGGTCAGAAAATATCATTTTGTCGGACAAGGCCAGAAAATAAAAATGAGTCCGGTAAAAGCTTTTACCGGACTATCACAATAATTTTCTGGCCCGGTCCGACAAAATGAGATTTTCTGACCCAAAAATAAACTGGAAATTACTAAATTCTGACCAGTTTAAAAAAAATATTGTACGTAATATGTCCCAAAAATGCTTTTACTGGACTCGGAGGCTTGCAGGACTCGGTTGTGGCTCGACCGGCAATTGCCCCCTCGCCCAGTAAAAGACTACTTTCGGGACTTGTTAGGTAAACTACTATTGTTTGAAATGCGCTTTAAAAAAGTGTTTGTTGTATGTCAAATGCAGTTTTCACATATAACATAATCTCATAGGGTCACAAAGTTTTCTGACGCTCTCAGAAATCGAATGCAAAAAGAATCATTAAGAACCGTCTTGCCGTTCAAATTTCGGATGTAAGGCCGATTTTAGTGATTTATTGTCTCAGCTAAGAGTATTGTTACGCTAGTCTTCGTTGTAGAGTGAATTCCAGTCAAGAAAATCATAAATTATAATCAAAACAAAAAAAAAATATTTTAAAATTATATTTAACACTATAGATATTTTAAAGAGGGTAATAAATTTTTCGTTTAATTATTCAATAATTGTTTATTGTAATAATATTGTTATAATTAATATTTCTTTGTATTTAAATAAATTACAACAAAGATTTCGCCCATCACAGATATTTATTTTTATTTAGTACTTTATTAAAACTATACTTTTCCAATAAATTTACGCATCACCAAAACGCAACCAAAAGGTTATTACCTTCCGAACAGCAACGCTGTTAGAGGAAGGTATTGTGATCGCGAAAAATTTCGATCTCGGGTTTTTAGCGGAAATACGCGTTTTAGGGTTCCTTGAGCCTAAAAAACCCAAAAATAAAAATTGTCTGTCTGTCTGTCTGTGTGTCTGTGAACACATTTGCGGCGAAACGGCTAATCGGATCGGAATGAAACTATAAAACCTTACTTATAATCACCATCGGAGGAATCTGATAGAATTTGAGTAAAATCGGCCGACCGGAAGTGGACTTTTAGTCTTATCAAAAAATGGAATTTTTTGAAAATATTGGGTTTTCATATAGTTATTGGCAAAATATTTATACTTTGTGGAAAGAACATGTAATTTCCGACATTTTTGAAAGAATACATTTTTTTGATATTTTCATTAGTTTTCGAGATATTGACACTTTTATCAGAAACTGGAAGTATGTGAAATAAAAATTGTTATTATACATGCTACTGTTCGGAAGGTCGTGTGGTGCACACCAGATTTTTTTTATTTAAAATGCGATTTGGAAGATTTTGTTTAATTACATGTTTCAAAAAGTTGGTATACTAGTCTATTGACATAGAAACCCATTTTTATATAAAAACTGGGTAAAACATTTATAAAGGGCTTTTTCTATAAAATTTATAACACCCTGTAAGGTTCAACAGTTACAATATCAAGTAATAATACAACGCCAAATCTAACCTTATCTTTTTATAACAATTTGTTTTTTGATTTCCTTTGTTATCTTATAGCAGGGAGCTCAAGAGGGGATTTCGGAATTTACAAAAGCTCGTCAGAAAATCATGAAAGTAAAAAGTTTATACCCTAATATGAAGAACCTACCTGATATGAACCTTCAATATAGAGAGGTATGTCAAGTAAAAAAAATCGATCCTTAATAACTCGAGCGCGTCAGATTAAAAGAGGGTGAGGTAATCACATCCAGGAAAGTGTATATTTCACTATTCTGACGATTTTGGTGTGACATAAAAAAATTAGCAATTTTTAGTAAACTTTTATTTTTGAGATAACTCTCAACGTATTTTTGAAATTTAGAAATTAAACAAACAAGAAATTATTAAACTGACATTAAGGAGAAATTGAAAAAATGTCACATCCAGTGGGACTCGAACCCACCATCACTGCCTTATACGCAGGCACGCTTTAACCACTTAAGCTATTGAATGATCAAGTGGTTAGGAAGCGAAACGTTATAATGAATTCAAATCCCATCAGATATGACATTCACTCACTTCCTCCTTAAGCACATGTTACATGACGTTAATGAGAAAGAAGTTTTTGTCAAATCGACAATTGATACTTCAAACTCTAAGTCACTTTATTTGTGCCCTGTCTTATATTTTTATTCGGTTAGGAGACCGGAACCATTGATTTTTAGTAAACTATTATTTTTGAGATAACTCTCAACGTATTTTTGAAATTTAGAAATTAAACAAACAAGAAATTATTAAACTGACATTAAGGTGAAATTGAAAAAATGTCACATCAATTGTCGATTTGACAAAACTTCTCTCTCATTAACGTCATGTAACATGTGCTTAAGGAGGAAGTGAGTGAATGTCATATCTGATGGGATTTGAAGTCATTATAACGTTTCGCTTCCTAACCACTTGATCATCCAATAGCTTAAGTGGTTAAAGCGTGCCTGCGTATAAGGCAGTGATGGTGGGTTCGAGTCCCACTGGATGTGACATTTTTTCAATTTCTCCTTAATGTCAGTTTAATAATTTCTTGTTTGTTTAATTTCTAAATTTCAAAAATTAGCAATTGTCAAAATTGTAAAAAAAATCGTCACCTGGACATATTCGAGTGCGGTTAAATTTTGTTTTTTTTGTTGGAAATGATATGAAAATCACGAAAATAATTTAATCTGACAATTTGTGAATGTCGAAAACGATAAAATCGTCAAAAAAGTGTCGTGCGTGCAGACGCTGAGAATATATGGCTTAAAAAACTGACATTCTAGGAGATACTGTAAATTCAGGTATGTTTCTTTTATAAGTCCACCAATAAAATCACAATATATTTAATATTAAAACAATCTCTGATTACAAACACACAAAATGTAGTTGACAACGATCAAACTGCTTTAAACTCTGAACACGAGGATGATTCTACTGATGATGATAACGGTGATGATGATAACGGTGATGATAATAATAATGACGACGATGATGATTGATATCATAATTTTTTTTATAAAACTTTTTTTAATAAATAAATAGAAAAATTTCCAATGTTTGTTTCTAAAACGCTTTCTATTATTATTTGTTCGTTCCAATAATCCCGTTAATCAATAAATTTAACAAAAAATTGTCAGATTAAGAACATCATACTGAACAGACGGTATAAAAATCTAACGCGCTCGAGTATTTCAAGGTCACAATTTTTTCTTACATTTTCAAAAAATTGGCTGTCAGTTTTTGTCGCATCCAAATCGTCAGTCTTTTCAGCATGGAGACTAGACAAGGAGTACGCACTCGACCGGGGGAATTGCCAAAATCTGTCCACGGTATCGTACATATTAGGTTTACTTTTTTTACCACTAGCGTCGCTAGTTTTCCTTTTGTACCGGTATGAATATAGACAATTAAATAATCGTGAATTATTAAATTGGTTTTTATTATTTATATCTGGAAGATCGAACTATTTTTTTCATTGTGTAAATAAATTAATAATGAAATAATTAAAAATTATTTATTTTATTTCAAACTACGTCCTCATTGGTTGCCATTTTGGTACAAATGGAACACCAGCGCCCTCTTATTTTGGTAGCCCTATTTGCATACATGGAGTTCGTACTCCTTGTCTAGTCTCCATGCTTTTCAGTATGACGTCTTTTTGTGTCCATTTAACATAACCCCACTTTAAATATCTGACGCGCTCAAATAAATTTTATTTTATATTTTATTTTCACTCCTTTTTGCGACTTTCCCCATCGAGCAAACTATCAGATTAACAACCCTCCGTCACCAGAGACACATTGCGCGGCTACCTTCTAAATGTCTGACGCGCTCGAGTATGTTTTTGTGACTCTTTTTTTTTACATTTTCGAAAACTCATACCCGCTCCCCCACCAGTAAACGGGCATATATCACATAAGCTTTTTTCTTTTTAGCATATAATCTACCAAATATTGATAGTCGCTCGAGTAACTCCCCATTTAGGTTATTGGGCTTCCCTACTATTAGCTACTACAACAGAAACAGGAATTTATAGCAGGAATCGCTTATCATTTTAGTCCATTTCTTTCCATATCTGAATCAATCCTCGCCTAACGTCTTTCGATGTGTTTATCTGATAAGTTCCTCTCATCCCAAAAGTTCTCTATGAGATTTAAATCCGCACTTTGATTACGACTTCTGCAAAATAATTGGTTACAACTCGAGCAACGCGAGTATTGGCATTATAATGCAACAACAGAAATCGTTGCCTTATATAGGCGCAAATGTCACAAAATGTTGTCCTAAAACCTTCAACATGTACCTTTCAGCTGTAAGGCTTCCATTATTCCGTGCGAAAAAACACCTCTGCGGACCATCACAAATCTTCCTCTAAATAATGTGCTATTTGAAAAATAATACTGAGAATACCGTTCCTTACGGTGTCAATATACACGCATAATACGCCTGTCATTATTGTACAAACCACGAAGTATGGATACCAGGAGTCTAAACGTAATGTTGAACGAATGGTCTCAATTTAGGGGAGAGAACTATTGCCGGTAGAGTGCGCCATTGTTCAAGAAGTACTCGTTTAAATCCTTACGCGGGAAGTTTTGTTGCTATTGACAGCTCTGGAAAGTATTTTTTATTACAACTAATTTTAAATAAATTAATTAATATTATATATTTAATTTAATTTAACATTCCCGACATTCAAATGTCATAATAATAATAACATCGGTACCTCCTGAATCCTTGCGCAGCTAGTGGTAAAAATTAGAACTATGATCTGGGTTGATTATTGTGTACCAGAAATATTATGGAAAAGCCCATACCGTGTAGACTCCGGGTATCTATACTTCGTGGTACAAACAAAAACCGGACTCAATAATACCTGCTGCCATTTAGCCTCTAACCAGTTATGATGCTCCCAGGAAAAGTTTAGCCGTGCTCTCCGATGATCTGGACTTGGTGCAGCAATTCTAGGCCTCAAATTATGTTTCCTTAGTCGACCACAAAGAGTCTGTCTTAGGGCGGAAAGGTGGAGTCATTATTCGCCTCCTTCATTATCCCGGTCTGCGAGCATGCTGACTTCTGTATCTTTCTATGACTCGTGAAATGGGTTTATGACATACATTAAATCGTACGCCAATTCTTTGATAACTCCAACCGTACTCACACAGAACTCATGCTTGAGCACATTTTTCGCGAGTTTCGGGTTTCACGTTGTATACGTACAAAATTAAAGAATTTCCAAAAAGAAAAAAACGTTAAGGACAAACACCAGAAACACAAACACAACTTCTTTTTGATAGTTACCTGATGACACTTACTGTTTTTCCATTGCTTGCTACTTAGATAGTTAGATGATCATTGGGTTGGCTGTTACCCTGTATCACTGTCACCTTTACAGATCTATTGTGAATACCTATCATAACAAGATTAGCCCTGCCCTCTTAATGAGGCTTAATAGCCTTGACAGTGGTCTCTTCAACTTACTAGGAGCAGCCAGTTTCTCCTCTTCCAAAACTAGATACCGCGTCCTTGCAAGGCACATTGCCATATGATATGAAATGCGGTTTCCTCCTCTTGGCAGTATCGACAGATGTCTTCATCTGCCAAGTTCAACTGACACATGTGTTTTCTGAGCCGACAATGTCAAGAAACTGACAATCATTCCGACATCGTTTCACCTTTATGAAAACTGCTTTGCAGTAAATTTCGCTAATTTTTATTTTATAAGGACTTTGGTTTGTCTCTTACCCGGTGATTTTTCCCACTACTCCCGGACCTTCTCAATGACCGTCTTTCTGTAGAAACTCCGTTGCACAGTGTTGTCTGGCCATTATTTCAGCCTAAAACACGGTAGCAAGCGCTTCTAGACGATATTGGACTTGTATCCTGTGTCTTCTACCATATATTAGATTACATGTTTATTGGTTGGCTGTTAGCCTGTATCACTGCGACCTTTGCAGATCTATTATGACCACCCATTATCTCAAGGATAAGTAAACTTCGCCGAGTGTCCCTTTATGAAGACTTTGGCTTGTCGCTTGTCCGGTGATTTTTCCCACCCCTCCTGGGCCTTCTCTAGCCTCCATTTCTCAATGGCTGCCTTTCTGAATGTGTCAGCAACTCCGCCGAATGGTTCCATATATACCCGACTCTGTACCTTTCTTTGAGCCCCTTGAATTGGGGGGCCATTGTTCCATGAATCCCTTTTCAGTAATAATTCTATTTGATCTGCCTTAACCCTATGATATAAATCTGCTTGCTCTTTATGAAAGAGACAACTTTTCAATACAAAAATCTTTTTAATCAGAAAAGTGATTTCGATAAAAATTAACTTTAAACTTCTGGCTATGTTTTGGTGGTGCGTTAATTTATTGGAGAAGTGTAGTTTCATTTGAAAATATAACAGTTTATAGTATTTGGAGCCTCTCGTATTACAGTAAATTTATACTAAAGATACAAGACAGTAGCGACGTGAGCCATATTTACCATATTTGTGATAATGTGTAGTCGATTAAGACCAAAAATATACTACAAAAACACTCAATATAATTAATTATTTACATCACTAATTATAAAAAAAAAAAAACTAGAACCTAAATTTAATTTCTAATATGCATCCAGGCATACAAATTTAAATGCATTAAGGACACCGTATATAGACAAGAATAGTAGTATCACTCTCGCTAAAACTGGTTTTATGCCGCCGAAGCTCTCGGTCCGCATTTCCTAAATCGAAAAATCGGCAGAGTTGGTATTGCTGCTCACCAGTTCTCACAAAACTCCACAAAAAACGTCGGCAAACCACAGCGAAATGTGGTAAAAAGAACTTCAAAGGGGGCGTGCAGAGTGATCCTACTATTCTTATCAATATACAATGTTAAGGTAGTACTGTAGATTTAGCTAGGATAGGCTGAATTTATCATTAGCACAAACATGGCAGCGCCAATTATAAATCGTATCATCCTTGTTGCTACTGTAGTGTATATATACACTGTACCTCTTATCACAATCCTGCGCCATCTGCTGGTATGTAACATATCTCATGATCTATATAAATTATTATTAAAATCCGTATAAATGGCAGCACTAGAAATAACTCTATATGTAACAGGTAAAGCTTTCGCAGCTTTTTAAAACGTTATATCTCACTGGAACTCTGTCTAAAATTATTAAATATGTATATTAGCAAATATGTAAAGACTTGTTATATAAGTCTAGAGACGTATTTTAACAGACTGTATTAGTATACTATCTTATAAGAAATGGGTCGAGTAAAAGAATTTTGTCCATATTAGTATTAATCTATGACTGCAGGCACAAGCAAGTGAAAGTTTATTTTACTGTTCATCAATTGGTTTAAAAAAAAAAGAACAATAAAATAATAGCGTGTACCATTTTTAACCGACTTCAAAAAAGAAGGGGGTTCTCAATTCGACCATATTTTTTTCTGTGTATGTTATCGAGTATCTCCGGTATTTATAATCCGAAATGAAAAATTCTTTTTGCATTCAACAGAGTAGAGTTCTCATGTGGTCCCATAGAAATTTAGTTAAAGTCTGGTCATCAATGTGGAAAGGAAATACCACAAAAATCAACAGAATAAGCTCTGCAGTTAAGTTAATATGTTACTAATGATGTATTACATAAAACCATAATAATATAATTAGCCCATTACTGTCCCACGTTAAAGCCCAAGGCCTCTTCTCACAAGGAGAAGAACTGAGCATTTAATCAATTCGCTTGCTCAGTGCGGGTTGGTGAATTCAGACAATTAAGTCCACGTTTTATCACGATGTTTTCCTTCACCGTACGTGCATGATGTTTCTAGGTGTAAGGACAATTTACTTATGTCTCCAAAAAGTCACATTGGTACATGTCGGGAGTGTTGAGGATTAAACTCAGTATAGTAGGTACCTCTTGCACGGTATTCCGAAGGTTTTGAAAATATTACATCATGAATTTGCGCCCACATCTGACAAAGCCAAGTATCAACTAAAAATGATAAAATAAAAACTTTTTTTTAAAAATTGAATCGCCTTCAAAAAAATGCACTAAAAATTCAGAAACAAAGTCTTTATTTCTTAAAAAATTTAAAAGCAACTAGGCATCTAAATTCGATTTCCTTGAAGTCGGCTCCAATGGCAAATTACCCTCTATTTTAATCTTAGCTATTAAATCTAGATTCGAATGTTAGTAACTCAAATCTTTTACAAAGATATAAACCATTGGAACCGACTTCAAGGAAATCGAAATCAGATGCCTAGTTAGTTCAAATTTTTTTAAGAAATAAAGATTTTATTTTTGGCTTTTTAGTGCATTTTTTAAGGTGGTTCAATTCTTTTAAAAAACTTTTTATTATTAGTTAAATGTTTACCTATTATGTACCCAGTTCTGTAGCTTCAGTTGTGCTATTTTTACTTCATAGAAAAGTCGGTTCTTCTTTCTTAGGCATCTAGGACAATTCGGCGTCGCCACTCGCCACTTACCGTTGCCGATTAAGCGTAGGGACAATTCGGCGTTAGTCGATTGGGCATCGTTGATTCGGCGTCAAAATATATTTTTTTTAGAATGTTTAGACACTTAGTTATAAAATATTATTTTGGGAACAAAGCTCTTTTATAATGCCTATTTATTGTAGGTTATAATTTAATCTTAAATCTTTTTTGCTTTAATATAACTAAGTAAATAAAACAAGATATTGATTATTGTTTGATGATTTTTTATTAAAAATTTCCTAATTATGGGCTTAAGTCACTGACATATTCTAGTATATTTTGCTTATTATGTCTCAGCCCGTCTATAAATTTCCATATTGTAGGGTGCTTTAACCCTAACTCTAAATGCAACCTTCTATGAGCAGCTTCGGTATGGTTGTTGGTCCTGTCCTAACCATTTAATGTCCTCTCACAAAGATGCCATATCTTACGTGGAAACAGTGGGGGACGTTTACCATTTTCGCGTCTGTAGATAAAAAAAATGAGAAAATAATCAGAAATCTACTGTAATAAAAGTCGTAAAAGTTTACTTTGTAAATAACTTGTAAAGTTTGTGACGAATCAAATTTGTTTTATAAAAATATTTTTATATATACCTGTTTCGGCGACCAATATAATTATCTTCAAATCAGTTTAAAAGTGGTTGTAGCTCTTCCTGCAAATTATAGCCAAGTACAATAATGTCTTGATCCAAATCTTCTACTATAATAAATGCCAGAGATGTTACCATTCTTGCGCTCAATAAAAATTGTGGGCCATTTCTGTATTGTGTTTTGTCCCATTGTACCTAAATGCTATCTTATGTTTTGGGCCAAATAGAAAAAGCATCCGTGAAGGCTCTCATTTGGAAAGCAAACCTTTATGGCATTAAATGCTGCCTGCTCAAAATTACAATGGATTTGTAAAGGTTTTACCTCTGTTACCAGTTGTTTTTGTGTACGTAGCTCCTTTCTTGTTTGGTAATAGGGAATAAAATATGAGATGAACACCATTATTTTTAACTACCATTACTGTTTAAACCTTGGAAAATAATGGTGGTGTTATAGAAAATGTACGCAATTAATTATAATTGAATCCTTGACTAATTATTAAGTATGGGTAGCGTTTTAAATTTAAAAATTAGAATCATTTTTGTTTTTACTACAAAATTATGTGTTATAACGAAGTGATAATTATAGACATTCTAAAAAATTAATATCCTGATGACGAATCAGCGATACTGAATCGTCCCATCTTCTGTCTTAATACTAAGGTAACCATAAAAAGTGAAGGTAGACTAAAATTAACCGACTTACGTGTCTACTACCAATCACTTTAAATATTATGACTACGTTCAACGAACACCCAAATATGATAATTTTTTGCTATTTTAGCAGTTACTTTTACGCGTACCTATGTCAAGAATCAAATAATAGAATGAGTTTTTGAAAAGAAAAAAGTAGTACAAAAACAGCAAAAACATAAAATAATTGTTGATCTTTGATTTATCGCTTTTTTGGTACTCTATAAAAATTCTGCATTTTTAACCTCTGAGATATCTTCAATTCATTATAAAAATACAAAAGACAGAGTCATTAGTGTTGTCTTTTGGTTTTCGCCAAATTCTCAGTACTTAAACTTTTATCGACTTTTTCTCACTTTAATACAAATATTAAATAAAAGAATATGTTTACTATATATTGTCAAACATCTTCTATAAGTACTAAGTACAAGCAACATACGGGGCCCATGATTTGTCTTGGTTTCGAACAGAGAAGGTAAAATTTGCTTCATTGGCTTTACAGAGAGCGTTATTATTCGTTCCAAGTTCGTGCAGACTGAGTAATCTTAATGAAAAATATAAAAGAACAGTAATTATAGAAAAAAAAACAACAGTAATAAAGAAAATAATAATAACATATAAGGAAGAATGAATATCAACTCTTGGTTGGACCATTTACTATCGAAGGACCAGAAGATCAAAAGTTAGGAATTTGGTTGCCTATTTCGAGTTATGAAAATAATATACGATCACTTACTTTAATGGCTTCCCTGCCGGCCTGCATGGGTTGTTTCGGTCCAGAAGGATGGTATAGGGGCCCCTTTCTTAATGATCCACCTTTACGAAGATTTATCAATGGTTTGGAAACACATGGGCACATAAACCCTCATTTTATTCACCTTTTGTTCACACACAGTATTTAGACTGGTTGAGAGGAACGGCCATGACACACACTCAATTTGGCGGTAAGTAAGTAACGTCTCTGTCTCGTTCATTTTACGTCCTTTTATTTCCGTAAAAATATGCGCGCACCATTCAAAATCGTAATGTTTTAGGTAGGCAACCAAACGCATGGGGTGACGCAAGGTTGGTGGTGGAATTGCAGGAAGTAAAAGGTTATTAATAGGAATTATGTTAGGATGATAATTCAAGAACGAACATTCCGCCCACCAAAATAACGGGGTTATTTTAAACAAAGGTAAAACAAAATAATAATGAAGGGGCTCTACAGTTGTAAAGCAAACAATACAATAGACAAACAAAAAAGAAAAAACTTAACTAGGATCGAGTTAATCCTCGTAAGTACACGGTAACGGACATAGCTTAACTAAAGGTCTTTTGAAGGTACCATCTTTAGTTTTGACGGTGGCGACTCTGTAAATGCCATCCCTGCCTGGGTGCAATTCAGCAATACGCGCAAGACGCCAATGAAGAGGGGGAAGGTTTTCATCACGCAGGAGGACTAACTGTCCAACAGATGGTTGGAGAGGATTTTCGCCGGTCCATTTGGATCGTTGATGCAGAGTGAGAAGGTACTCTTGGCTCCATCTAGACCAGAAGGATTGGTGCAATTGTTGAGTCAATTGCCAACGAGACAACAAAGACAGCTTTGCATGCTGAAGGTCAGGCTCCGGGAAGGAAATGATGGGTTCCAACGTAAGAAAATGTCCAGGACTTAACACGGTTAAATCATGTGGGTCCGAAGAGACGGGGGTTAAAGGACGTGAGTTTAACAACGCCTCAATCTGGGTAACAAGAGTAAAAAACTCCTCATAAGTTAATCGTTGTTGACCAATCACTCGGTATAAATGTTTTTTAACAGACTTAATTCCACTTTCCCAGAGTCCTCCAAAATGTGGAGCACCTGGCGGGTTAAATATCCATTTGATGGATTCTCCAGTAGCAGCGACTTGTAAATATTCCTGCATGATTCTTTCTGCACCGACGAAATTGGTACCACAATCGCTGTATATTTTGGAACAACGACCACGTCTAGCAATAAATCGCCTGAGAGCCGCGAGAAAAGCCTCCGCCGTAAGGTCGTTGACAACTTCCACGTGGATGGCTTTGGTGGAGAAACATACAAATAGGCAGATATAAACCTTATAGGATTTGGCCCCTCGATGCCGACGATGGATGATATGAAATGGGCCACCATAGTCGATACCTACACAACTGAATGGCTTAACAGCGGAAACACGGGAGGAAGGTAAATCAGCCATTCGGGGTTGATAGGGCCTTGGATTGAGACGGAAACAACGATAACATTTGGACAATACGGAGCGTACTGCTCGTCTGGAGGAAATTATCCAAAACTTTTGGAGGATTAAATACATTGTCGTATGGAGACCAGCATGACAGGAGTCTACATGCACCTTGCGGATGATCAAGTCGGTGAGCATATGACGACGAGGAAGCAAAATAGGATATTTCGCATCGAATTGGATAGAAGATTGTCTTAACCTACCTCCGACACGGAGCAATCCGTGTTCATCTTGGAATGGAGCTAGTCTAGCCAAACCTTTTGGTAAACTTTGTTGCGTTTGAATCAACAACAATTCGGAAGCAAATGAAATAGCTTGGACGGATTTTATAATACCGTCTAGCGCAAAGGATAATTCCTGATCGGAAATAGGACCATTGGGAATGGCATCTAGGCCACGAATGGGGCGGAGCATCCTGAAACAGTATGCAACGATTCTTTGAATTTTCCTCAAGTTGGAATATCGTGTAAACAAGGGAGTCAGAATGGCATCTGGTTTTGCAACCAACAAGGCAGTTATCTTATTCTCACTAAGAGGGAGAGAAACATCTGGATTACTGGGTAATTCTCGAGGCCACTGAGAATCTGGTAATAGGAGCCATGGAGGACCCGCCCACCATGTAGAAACCCCGGGAAGTTCATTTGGCTTACAACCTCGCGACGCAATGTCAGCAGGGTTGGAAGAAGTAGGAACATGGCGCCAATGATTGGGAGAAATACGATCCTGAATATGAGATATTCGATTGGCTACAAATGGTTTGTATTGGTTTGGAAAAGAATGGATCCAGCTCAAAACGACGGTAGAATCCGTCCACGCATGAATTGAATCAATAGTAATAGTATCTCAGAAGGTGTTGATAACAAATTCAACTAAGTTGGACAACAGAACTGCGCCGCACAGTTCAAGTCTAGGAATGGATAATGTTTTTATAGGTGCCACTTTGGATTTGGCGATGACAAATTGGGTAAAGGTTTCAGCAGTGTCATTTGTAAGTCGAAAATAAATTACTGCAGAATATCCAGATTCTGAGGCATCACAAAAGGCATGTAATTGACATGTCGTTTGACGATCAATGGACAATCTCCGAGGAATAGCTATATCTGCGACCTGGGGTAGAGATTGAATAAAATGTTCCCAACTGGAGCATATAGTAGGGGGTGCCAATTCATCCCAATCAGAACCTGCGATCCATAGCTTTTGGATAAGCAATTTGGCAAAAAAGGTAACAGGACACATGAATCCAATAGGATCATAAATGCGGGCAATTTGGGACAAAATTGATCTTTTCGTACATTTAGAATCATTGGGAATAACCTTGAATACAAAGGAGTCGGCATTTGCATGCCACTGCAATCCTAAAATCTTAAGGGTGTCGGAAATGTCAAAGGAAAGATTATTTTGCTGTCGATGGTCTATGGGAATGGCTTCTAACAACCGGGGAGAATTAGACGACCATTTTCGTAATTCAAAGCAACCACGTTTCAATAAACAAATTAGTTGTCGCTGAAGTTCTAGAGCATCATTTAACGTTTCGGCGCCAGTGATAATATCATCAACATATAATTCTTCTCTTAAGACTTTGGAAGCAAGGGGGAATTCATCTTTATAAATCTCTGCAAGATGTGCAAGACATCGAATAGCCAAAAAGGGTGATGTCGAAACACCATAGGTGACAGTGTTCAATTGGAAGGTTTTGAGAGGTTCTTCTGGTGTGAATCGCCACCAAATCAGTTGATATCGTCTTTGGCTTGGGTGGATTAAAATCTGACGATACATTTGACGGATATCACAAGTGAAGACCAAAGGTTTGGTTCGGAAACGCAACAAAACTGATACTATCTCGTTCTGCAACTTGGGACCAACATAGAGAGTGTCATTTAAAGATAATTGGTTTTGGGCTTTAGCACTGGCGTCAAAAACCACGCGAATTTTGGGATTACCATTCTCAACTTTAAAAACTGAATGGTGTGGGATATAATAATTATCGTTATCCAATGGCGGAGAGGACAATTCGGACATGTGTCCCGATACTAAATAATCATGCATAAACTCTTGATATAGGGTACATAAGACATGGTCTTTTGTGAGTTTTCTTTCCAATGAAAGAAATCGGCGGTGAGCTACAGTAGCGGAATTTTCAAAAGTGGGAAGTTCAACTTTGAAAGGTAGTGAAACTTGGAAACGACCATTAGGTTCACGAGACACGGTCTTTTGAAAATAAATTTCAACCCTTTTATCATCGGGGTGTATTTTAATATTCCCAGGAATCTCTTCGACATCCCAGAATTTGGTCAGATTATCTATTGGATAATCATAAACGGATAGGAGAGCCTGAACTGGATTAGATGGTATGATAGTAGGTCCTATCAAAGCCCAACCAAAAATAGTTTCAAAAGCAATCAAGGAAGAATCGTTAATCGATAAGTGGCCGGTGCGCATAATGGCATGGTAAACATCTGCTCCTAGTAATAAATCAATTTGGGAAGACTTATACCATGTGGGATCTGCCAGAGGGAAATTTGGACCTAACTGGCAAAGATTGGGATCTAATGGAACATTAGGCAACGAAGAACAGATTTTGGGTAAAATTATGGCATCTAAACCAAAATAATTTTGGTCAGAGCGACAGGGTCGTAATTCGCAATGTGCGATACGTTTGGGTGAATGGGAAGTGACGGAACCAAGACCAAAAACGGAAGACTGATATGGAGAGGTGTTCAATTGAAGTTGATTAACACACTTTTGCAGGATAAAACTGGCTTGGCTACCAGAATCTATTAACGCCCTCAAGGTCTGAGCCTGACCCCATCTGTCCTTAATCTGGACCAAAGCTGTGGCTAATAATGTAGTGGTGGGGAAAGGTGGATCTGCGTTGGAGCACAGACCCAGAACATTAGGATCATGTCTTACTCCATCCGATTCATTAATTACATGAGCAACGACTGCAGGAGCATTTGGAGACGATCGATTGTTGTTGACAACAGGATGATCAGGAAAATGTAATAAAGTGTGGTGAGCTTTGCGACAGGTTTTGCAACGGTAATTCGATGGACATGAGCCTGACTGATGCCCACTTCTAAAACAATTAATACATTTGTTTGCCTTACGAATTGCGTCATATCGATCCCTTGGGCTCATCGCTTGGAAAGGGGGACACATAAAAATTTTATGGTTTTGGGAGCAAATTGCACATACGTCATTATCTATTTTTGGTGTAGAAGACGAAGATTGGGTGGTGTAGGCCATTACACCTTTGGTTTTGCTAGAATCGGATTTAATTATCTTGGAATTAGGTTGAGTGACTTTAGATGAATTGACAGCCTCCAATGCTACACACTGCTTCGTTAGAAAATCCATTAAAATATTGAAAGTTGGAATGATAGATGCATCACAACTGAGCTCAAAACGCTCTCGAGTTTTAGCATCCAGTTTATCAAGTAACATATCGGTAATGGGAAAATCCCAAGAGTCGACATCACAATCTAGGTTTTTGAGGACGGACAAATTTTCATTAAAGGTGTCCACAAGACAACGCAACCTTTTGGGATCGGAACTTGATAAAGGGGGGAAGGTCTTTAATGCACGCCAGTGTGTCACGATGTTTAAACGTTTGTTCGAAAATCTATCAACAAGAGTTTTATAGGCAATAGTATAAGTAGCTGAAGATAAAGATATGGATTTTATGAGACGAAACGCATCTCCTGTGAGGGTTGACAACAAATATTGGAATTTGTGAACGTCACTGATGTCAGAACGTTTATGTACTGAATGGTCAAATACATCAATAAACGCCTGCCATTGGGAAGAATCTCCAGAAAATTTTAACAATTCCAGCCTAGGAAGTCTAACTTGATTGGTATCAGAAGGAACAGGAACAACAGATTGATTTAAATTGTCAATTGGAGGTGGACACAGCATTTCGAATCTGTTAATGATTGTTGAATACATGTCATCAACATTTCTTCTAGCTAAATCTTCGGTTTCAAATTCATCATCGGAAGTTAATGACAACACCTCTAAATGAGCTGACTTGAATTCATCATACAAAGACTCTAACAAACGGAATTTTATTTTAAACAAAGTCAATTGGGTTTGGTCATTTATCACTACATCTGACAAGTCATAGGTTTCTTGGATTCTTGACATTGCCAGTTTACGGGTGACTAATAAATGTTTCTTTTTAGAAGCCATGTTTTAAATAGGGATATAAACAATATTCTAAAATGTATTACCAAATTACAACCAGGCAGGTGAAAAATGGCGGAAACTCCACAGTATTGATAAGTTTATGTTTCAAAAATGGTTTTGGAACACAAAGAGGAAAACACGTAATAGTTTATTGGATAATCTTGCAAAAGGGTTGCAAAACAAACAAAGTTTATGCTGTAAAAATGGTTTTACAACACAAAGAGGAAAACACGTAATGGTTTATTGGATAATCTTGTAAAAGGGTTGCAAAACAAACAAAGTTTATGTTGTAAAAATGGTTTTACAACACAAAGAGGAAGACACGTAATGGTTATTGGGTATTTTGCAAAAAAGTTTGCAAAACAAACAAAGTTTATGTTGTAAAAATGGTTTTACAACACAAAGAGGAAAAACACGTAATGGTTATTGGGTATTTAGCAAAAAGGTTTGCAAAACAAACAAAGTTTATGTTGTAAAAATGGTTTTACAACACAAAGAGGAAAAACACGTATATATTGGAAATTGGTTATTTGCTAGTAAACTAAAGTTTATGCCGCAAAACTGGTTTTACAACATAAAGAGGAGAGCAAATTCTACAAAGTGGCTCGCAAAACAAGAAAGGGGTATATAAAACTTGGAATAAGCTTGTATCTAACGTAATTTACAAGCATGAACAATGGTAGTAAATGCCTACTAGGATAACTCGATCAAGCATAGTATAAAAAACTTTTAAACTTCATACGAAAAGTAAATTATAAAAAATCCCAGGACTGTTCTATCTTGGCTCGAAGCATCAAAAAAATGGTTGGACCATTTACTATCGAAGGACCAGAAGATCAAAAGTTAGGAATTTGGTTGCCTATTTCGAGTTATGAAAATAATATACGATCACTTACTTTAATGGCTTCCCTGCCGGCCTGCATGGGTTGTTTCGGTCCAGAAGGATGATCCACCTTTACGAAGATTTATCAATGGTTTGGAAACACATGGGCACATAAACCCTCATTTTATTCACCTTTTGTTCACACACAGTATTTAGACTGGTTGAGAGGAACGGCCATGACACACACTCAATTTGGCGGTAAGTAAGTAACGTCTCTGTCTCGTTCATTTTACGTCCTTTTATTTCCGTAAAAATATGCGCGCACCATTCAAAATCGTAATGTTTTAGGTAGGCAACCAAACGCATGGGGTGACGCAAGGTTGGTGGTGGAATTGCAGGAAGTAAAAGGTTATTAATAGGAATTATGTTAGGATGATAATTCAAGAACGAACAACTCTAAATAACAGAAATTTTTGAAAGCTCCGGTCGATTACAATAATCAGAGAATACTAAAATTTGTGAATCCATTAAAATATAAAAATCCAACCTGTAAAGATCAAAACCATGGAAGTGATAACCAGCCGTGGTTAAACACTCATTAAGATAAGATAAGTCATTCGGTATGACCTATAAACGAATAATACATAATGTCCAATCGAAATTTTACATCTCGCACTTTAATAAATTGACCACATAGGGATATAACAAAATGTATTAGTGTTATATTTATTTACGCACGACATTTAAACTTTTTCTAGACTTGTACAAAGACCTGATTATTATTTATCACTCGAGTGCCATCTTTGTAAATGTATAAACCCCACCTTTAGGACGCGATATTTTTAAATATATTTGAATTATTGAAAATTCCCATAAAAACTGGAAAATAAATTTATCTTTTTAAAACGGGCTAGAAATTTATACTTTCCGCTTTATTTTAAGGTCAGAAAATCTCATTTTGTCGGACAAGGCCAGAAAATAAAAATAAGTCCGGTAAAAGCTTTTACCGGACTATCACAATAATTTTCTGGCCCGGTCCGACAAAATAAGATTTTCTGACCCAAAAAATACTGGAAATTACTATATTCTGGCCGGTTTAAAAAAAATATTGTACGTAATACGACCACTTTCGGGACTTGTTACGTAAACTACTATTTTACAACCCTCACAAAAGCAAACTTTATATAGCAAAATGGTATTTTTTACCGTTTTGGCGCATAATTAATCCAAAAATCCTAATATAAACTTTATGCAAGAAAATTTTCCCAATATCAATTGAGTTACACAGAAGATCTCAAAGATATGTAGTTTAACCGTATAATTAATATTAAATAAAGACCCCCTAAATTCAAAATATTAGCTAATATTTTTTGGCCAAATTTTATTTTGATCTAAATATTAATATTGTAGCAAAAAATTAAGATAATAAAATAATGAGTGCTTCTAATCCCACTTCGTTGCCAAATATCTCCGACAAAATTCTTTTGCTTAATATATAAAACCTACTTCTGAAGGAATAGATACAGTCCGTAGCTGCACGGATGATTATACCATTAGTGTAACAAATATGTGTAAAGATAGATGCGAATACAGTAACATGATTCCATTTAAACGATACATTTTAATATGCTAGTTAATCTATGTAAAATAGAACTAACCAGTATTGGTTCATTGAATTATAAAGAAACAGATAATAATTCTGGATAATTTGTTTCACTAAAATACTAGAATTACAAAAGTTAAAAGGTTAGTTAATTAAAAAACAAACTAGATAAATTATGAATATTTTAAATAATCCTCTTGTAGAAATCTGTTTGTGCAAGACTACTTTGTTTGAAAAACTACAAATATCCATTTTTAGAGGACAATAAAATAAGGTTTGCATTAAGTAATTTATTAAGAAGACAATCAAAATACGGATGCATCTAATGCTAATAACATATTGTGGTTTTCAGCTAAAGACAGATTAAGAACGTTGCGCATAGTGCGAAATTGGACTAATCCCTAATTCCTTTTTTAGATACTTGTCACAACTTTAATACATATCTATACATATGCTATTAAGTTGATACAGCTGTCCAACTTTTTTATCTGCACACATTACCTTAAGTAGAATATTAAATTATGATAGTAGTGGATCGAAGACAATACATGATTTCCCAAAAACTAGTTTTAAAAATTGCCGTCGTTTCGAATTATATTAAATCTTTTTTAAGACTACAACAATAAATATGAATTAACTCTCTTAATTTTACATCAATATAGAAAGAATTACGAATGCCATTTTATTTTTTTATTACAGTTAAAATAATATAAAAACAAATAATGGCAAGTCTCCACAAGCATCCTCAAGCTTTAATTGTTTTTTAATATTCACTTCATTGGATTTTAATTCAGGAGTACTTAAATTATCCGACCAATAAATTAGATTGCTTTATTGTAATAATTTTTTTTTAAACATTATCATTTTTCATCATTTTATGTTATAAGACTGTCAAAAACGCTCCGTTCGTTATTTATTTACCTTGCCTATGGTTTTATATATTTAAGATGCAAAGCGACCACATGAGTGCCATTTTTGGAGTAGAGATGGCGCTACTTACGATTATGTTTAACTTTCGCAGACTTTTAACAACAAATATTAGCCAGTCTATACTGGGGATGTCTCTTCATTAGTAACTGAAAAGACAAACCTGTACTGTACTGATGAGCTCTAATTAGAGCGAAACACAGTGTCTACAGTTTGGTTTTGCCCTTGTATGAACTAATTAATATTTATATCTATCTAGCATCATCATGTGCTTTGAGTTAGGCATTCTAACCAGGCACATATCCAGGTTATGTATCTGGATATAATGACAGCATGGCGCAAGATACGTGTGTATAATTTTTTCCTCATTATATATATGTATATATTTTATACTAATTGCAGCATTTTGCAGTTCCTTGATGTCCCGAATTGTCAACTGTCTTATATTTCGTAGCCAGGATAGTTTTCTTCTATCTACTCCTCTTTTTCTGCCCTCTGGGATATCCTCAAAAAGTTCCCGGCCTACTAAACGAGCTCTCCGCAGAATATCTTCATTTGTCACATGATCAATCCACGATACTGTCAGCATTCGCCGCATGGTCGACATCTCAAAGACTGCATGCTTGTTGATAATTGTTGGTTACAAAGTACATTCCTCAACTCAGTATAAAAGAACGGACCAGACGTAGCATTTTACCATCCTATATCTGAAATTAAATCTTTTGTCTGGTAAAGATTTTCTAAGCCTTAAGAACGTTGTTCAAGTTTGTTTGATTCTGCGTTTTATTTTCTGATCTGGGTCCCATTTTTGGTTGATTTTACATCTCAAGGATTTAAATTGAGTGACCTATTCAACGTTCTCTTTTTCTATGAATACTCTAGTAAACAGAGTATCGTCGCTACTAATGACCATACATTTGGTTTTATGGATGTTAATTTTCAAATACAATCTCTGACTTCCTTCATTGACCTTATCCAGTAAAGTTTTAAACATCGTGTTTAACATTGTTTAATGCCTTTTCATGGTCGATGAAGAATAAAAGACATCGTTGCTTTGATCTTGGCAGTTCTGCACTAATGTTTGGAAACTGAATATGGCTTCTCTTGTTCAAAATCCGCTCTTAAATCCAAACTGACTAGCACCACTTACTTTCTCACATCTCCTATAGACACTTGTGTGTAGAACTCGAAGGAAGAGTTTAAGGAAATCACTGATTAGACCAATGAGACCATAGTTTTTACATAAGGCTGCGATGTTTGACTTGGAAATTGTGATAAAGGTAGAACGAAGCCAATCTTCAGAAATATGCTCAACGTCATTGATGTTGTTAAAGATTCGGACAATGATTTCAAGGTTTTTTTGCTAATTACGTAAAACGTTTCTGAGTAAATATCATCCGGGCCTTGAGCTTTGTTATAAATATATAGAAGAATGAAAAAAAAATAGGGTAAAACAATAAAATATATTTCAAATTCACTTGTACAAAAAGTGTACCCAATAAAATTGAAAGAGCTCTTAGACAAAAAAATTTAAGTTGTAATCTTGAATTATATCCTCTTCATAAAGTTGAATCTATATTCACTAGATTGAAAAACTATATACCTAAAATAAACAGATCTAACCTGGTCAACAAAGTTAATTGCAAAGGTTGTGATAAGTGCTATGTGGGTTACACGACACAATACTTACGTAATTGTGATCGAAAATAAAAACAAAAATAAAGCAACTGCCTTAGCTCATCACCATTTTAGGGAAAAACATGATTCTGATCTAGAAAATCCGAAGATTTTAGCCTTTGATAACAGTAAATTCAAACTACAGATTTCTGAAATGCTACATATTCAGAAAAACAAGACAACAAATTTCAGATCGAATACTTTAAATTTAAGAAAAAACCTCATTAAAACTACAAGTAAATATAAAATTAAATCCTATTCATTACAGGAGCACCATCTCATATGATGATTCAGCTGAAAAAGTGTGCGCTATTAAACAGCAAATTTCAGTTCAAAATTTCACCGAAATAGAGCTAGTATCAAATGAGTGAATAGTAATGAAAGTTCCAATAATTAATATTATTGATTGTCAACTTTTCCCATTTCAAAGCGGAAGTGCTTTATTTTGTATATATATCCACCTCTACTTATTGTTTAATTTTTAGCACCTTATTAAAAAAGGAGCTAAATGCTATTCGGACTCGCCCACGAAGGGTTTCGTTTGTTGTAATTTTCATCGATGTTTAAAAAAAACTACTAGCTAGATCTCGGTCAAACCAATTTTCGGTGGAAGTTTACATGGTAATGTACATCATATATTTTTTAGTTTTATAATTCTCTTATTCAAGAAGTTACAGGGACACACATTTTACCATCTTGGAAAATGATATTAGAAACCTAAATATCATTTTGGAAGACCTATCCATAGATATACCAAACCTATGGGTTTGTTAAACAAAAAATTTGAATATCGGTTTTAAGTATGGGCCCCAAAATTTATATATTTTTTCTATTTTTGTGTAAAATCTTAAGGCGGTTCACAGAATACATCTACTTACCAAGTTTCAACAGTACCTATAATTTTTAAAGTTTCGGAAAAAAGTACCTGTGACATACGGACGGACAGACAGACAGACATGACGAATCTATAAGGGTTCTGTTTTTTGCCATTTTGCTACGGAACCATTAAAAGTACCTTCGTGCTACAGGGGCGCCCTCTTAATTTGAGTTCGGACGAACACCTTTTGATACATACAGACGGTGGACGGTGCTCCTTACGTCTATCTTCCATAGTAATTTTTTTTATACATTGTTGTAAAATAAAACAATTGATACATATTTATTGTTGTAGCCTTAAAAAAGATTAAAATAAATCGAATAGTCAGCAATTCGTAAAACATGTTTTTGGTAAATCATTTATTGTCAGTACACTCCATTACATTATGTAGAATATAAATTTCGTAATATACTTTATTTAGTAATTTAAATTATATTAACTAAAACAATTAATATATTTTTTTAACTTCCTTTACACAAAATCAAAATGTAGCATATTATCATAATAAAAAATAAAAAGTGTTATTTTATATTATTTTCTGATACTGGTTTGTTCTGACAGTTTAGTGTTTAGTGTATTAAAAGTTACTTACATTCTAAATTTTTGCCTCAAATAGGAAATGTGTTATTTTTTGTAAGGTGTGTAAAATCAAAATAAATAGGTACCTATATGAAAATTCTGAATCTAGCAATATAAAGGTTGAATTACAAAAATATATATAAAACTAATTTCGAATCCATATTTGTAATAATAAAGTGAGTCAATTTTATCAATAGTTTATATAGAATTTAGCTCAAACATTATTTGGTTTTTAAGCCGTCACTTTATATATTAAAATTATAAACAATTTTCGGGCACTTATTCTGTATTAAGAAAAATGATTAATAAATGTATCTAAAACATATTTTAAGTATAAAATGTACATTGAATAGTTTTAGCCTTTCCAAAGTTTTGTTTTAATCTGAAACCAAAGACCGAAAATAAATATCGTTGAATTCAGTCTTACTATTTGTTTTATTGTTATACCTCAAATATAGCATTCTGGTGAAGGATCCATATCACTTTTACTATCAATTTTTTTTTATCCAGTGTAAGATAAAGATTGTCATTACATCTTAAGCGCTCGCAATAAATCTATACAATGCATGCTACAAAATGGAAATGATACCAACATGCTTTTTCTGAAATTAGAAGATCCGTGTTGGGCGAGTATTGGCTTACACCAGCCGATGTCAGGGAGATCCCCCTCGGGAGCCTCATCACCTATTTTAAATCACTAGGCCTGGTGACAGCCTGAGGTGAGGATATCCCTACATACGGGAGGATGCACAATGGGTCATATGTGGCCTCAGTGCTGGCTGAGCACTAGCTCGCCCCTCCCCAAATTTCCAGATCCAGATCCAGAACATAAATAAATATAAAGAGATACGAAACGAAGCTAGAAAAAAAAACGATAACAACAGAAGAGACTGCTTGAGAAAATAGAAGAAAATATGAACATTAACCAAGGTTATAAAAGAATAAAAAACTTTAAAGCAGGCTTTGGCCAAGGACAGGGAACATGATAGTGAACATGAATGGAGAGTAGTTGCGAATAACGAAAAAATATTAGAGACATGGAAAGCTGACAATGGTATATTTTAAATGTAAAAAAGGACAGCCACACACAACAACAACTATTCTATACCACCCGATACCAGCTGAACGCATAAAAATGGGAGGCAGAAAATTAGAAGAAGAAATTTGTAAATGTCATATGGAAAAACGAAAAAATACCAACCAATTGGTCCGAAAATGTAGTCATACCCATACACAAGCAAGGCGACAAGTCCTAGTTAATATTCTTCTCGGCAGACTTAACTCTTTTTAATGACGACAACCAGTCTACACTAGATCAAATCTTCACAATCCGCCAATTGATAAAGAAATGTTGCGAATTTAATAAGGAACTGTACCAGCTGTTTATTGATTTTAAACAGGCATACGATAGCGTGTTAAGTAACTAACTATGGAAACGCAATGGCAGAACGAGGAATACCTAAAAAATTGATAATTTTAGGAAAAGCATGTGTGGTCGGATCTAGCAGCAAAGTTAAAGTAGGACACCTGTTCTCTACCTCTTTCGTGGTTAAGTCTACGAAGAATATATGCTCCAGTACAAGATGAGATAACGCTACAATACAGAATAGGAATGAACGCCGAATTGACAGAAATATATAAAGCTCCAGATATTGTTTACTTAAGAAATAAAAGCAATGAGAATGAGATGGGCAGAACATGTAAGAAGACAGGATGACGATAGACTTGTCAAATCAGTGTGGTAGGAAACACCAACATGTAGGAGACCTATGGGAAGACCACGACTTAGATGAAAAGATAACATAGACGATTTAAGATTTAAGAGCAATGGGGATAAGGAATCCACTAGATCTAATGCAAGATCGAAAGGAGTGTAGGCGTATTGTTTGGTCAACCACGGCCCACCAAGGGTTGTAGAGTTACTGAGTAAGTAAGTAAGTGTTTCATTATTAGATTGAAATTATAAACTTTGTGCTTCTTACTAATTTCTGTCTTTCGTATTAAAAAGAAAAACCAATTATTTTTTTAAATTAATACTTCTTATACAAAACAAAATCATACACAACACATAAACAAAAAAAAAACATAATAAATATTCAAGTTCGTTCGTTGTGTTTCAGTTTTTTTGTCTCTTACCTGCGAATATGTCTAGAATATCCTCACTGACCTCACTAGCACGTTGGCAAGTCGCAAAAAAATGTTTTGCAACATAAATAAAGATAAAAGAGCTTAATTGTAGGTAATAAAGTTTATAGATACCTACTGATGAGCGTCAGCGTCTGAGCGAGAGTAGGGGTGACAGCTCTATGATCCTAGGTATCTGATCCTAGAATTACGTATTGAAAAGCATTCTCATAGTATGTGTATTGAGTTTTCGTATTCTACCTCACAAAATCCTGCACCTTGCTTCATCCTGATTATGTCTGAGTTAAGACCTTTGATGGCTGCTTGACTATCTGACATGATTACAGTCTTTTGTCTACGATAGATCTTTCGATATTAAATTCTACACATCTTATGGCACGGATTTTCGCTTTCTGAGTATTTGTCTCTAGGTCCAAACCTATCTTTATCTGTCTTGAAACCATCCGTATACCATTTTATGGCATTTTGATTTAGCCCCAATATGGTGTCTTTACCCCATTAAATTTTACTACCCAATTTGTGGTACAACAACAAGTTTATAATCGATCTGCTAATAAATAATATATAAGGTGTTAAGGTAAAAAAAACAATAAATTTTCACTAAGAAGCCCTTGGAAGAAGATGACGTCTGTGCAGCGAAAGTTTAGCGTGAGGGAATACAAATAGAAAACACAGTAACTAAAATAGCAGAGTTAGCATCAACCGATTTAAGAGTTTTTTTATGGAAGTCGTCTGACTTGTAGTAGTCACCGTTCGTACTCCAGCCTATTTAGACTTAATGTGCTTTTTCCATTAGTTTATGGTACTCATTTCAGGATCTTGGTACTCTCTACTAATTTTTGCAAGTCTATAAAGTGGCTGCCATATGTCACTCTGGAGTCTCCAAAACTTGACTGTCTTCCGCGATCCAGTACATCACAATAGTACAGAATGTTTTTAACTATTTTGGGTTCCGTGTCTAGTATGTAGATCACTTTAGTGTTTTTAAGGCCCCAATAGCCAGCTGACTATCTGTATATATATTGATTCGCTTTAATTTGTAAGCCCTAAAATTCTGATCTCTGCCGTTTGCTGTATTACAAGATTACCTATAACTCTGCCTGAAACAAGGAGGTAAACAAATTTTTATAATTCCGACACTGCTGAAAATTTGTGCGCGTGAATCCTCTTCACTCTTAGACATGTCTATGTACCTGAAACCTATGTTAAATGCTCTCATTTTGCTACTCCTCATGTTTATGAATATCTACCTGATATGTTTTATTAGGCAAGTAATTAAGAACCATGTGGTCTGATTTCATTTTCAAAATGTCTGTTCCAATTTCCTGCTTTATTTTGTTGTTTCCTGATCTAACTGAAGTGTTGCTTAGATTTTTGACAATCAGCTTTAGCCTATTAATACCTAATTCTACACAATATAATGTGAAGAAGAAGAAGAAGGTCTAGTCGAACTTTTATTACTGCTGTTGGAGTGCCTTTCAGAGCTTCTGTGATTCCAAGGCAAACAATCTTGGAAACTTGTTTAGCTTGATGATGGCATTTAGTTGTTAAATGTTTGACTACTGTACCAAAGACGATGTACCTGTATCTTAACCATCGTGTTAGAGATACAATATAGCCTGTCTGGCTTTAAACCCCACGTTTGGTCAGAGGTTCGTTTGGTCATTATTAAAGTGGCTCTCGCTCTCTTGTCTATGTATTCAAACTGGTGATTCTAGATGAGCCTTGAGTCCAATATCATCTCAAGATACTAAACCTCTCCAAATACAATTACAAATTACTTAGAGCAATTTAGTATCTCTTAGATGGTATTCCTATTATATATTTGCAATTTTACCTCTCGAACCCGCAACCTTTACCATTAAAAAACGTTAAAAAATATTTTAAAATCAAATTACAAACATACTGTACAAAAACAGCTTATATATGTCTATATATATATATATATATATATATATATATATATATATATATATATATATATATATATATATTATTAAGGATGTCCTCGTAGGTATATACCTAAATACAAATGTACCGAGAACATCTATTGGGGCAGAAGAGGTAATTTATTAATTTGGGATTTAAAGGCCTGCAAGTTAGGACGAGTGGGGAAGACGTGGGGAGGTGAGGAGTTCCACAATCTGGAGACCCTGGGGATGAAGGAACGATCGAATCGATCCGTTCTCGATTTCGGGCACTGAACAGTATAAGGGTGCATGGAGTTGGCACGTCGCGTTGCTCTGGCTGGTCTGGCAAGTGGAGGCATTATAGAGCGGAGTTCTTCTTGCCTTTTTGTATATTTTTTTATACAAAAAAAAACTAGTCTGGCAGTCAGTGGGATAGCCGGCAGAAGTTATACTTCTATGCACGCGCATGGATTCATAAATTCGAATTCGAATGATTTAGCAAATTCATTATATGATATTTGTTTTAAGCGACCCCACAAACCTCCTAGTATCGTGTGCACACTCTTTTTGTATCGAATTTGCATAAAAATCCTAGAGACGAGGTCCATCTTAAGCACCAGGTGTTTCGAACATCATCGCCATTATTATAATCGTATTTAGCGACTCAAAAAAACACCGAGTACCAAGTGTGCACTGATTTCGTACAGAATTTACATAAAACCCCAGGAGAAGAGGTAAATACCCTAGGCACCAAGTGCCGCGAAGACTTTCGGAATCGTGATATTCGTGTTCAGCGACTCCAAAAACCCCGAGTATATAAATTGAACCCATTTTCAGCAATACTTACCGAGTTGTAAGTCTTCTCTCTATTGTCTGTTCGGAATGAACTTTTTGAATGCAGAAATGCAATTTCCATTTTTACATTATAAAATATAGCGACAAATTTTCTGATACTTTAACGAATCCAATGCAAAAAACGCGTTCCGATCCATCTTACGTTACAAAATTCGGAGGTTTTGGTGCTTTATTTCCTCGACTATACGTAAAAACTCTGTTTATGTAGCTAACAACCTCAAAAGCATAGTGCAGGATATACTGCAACTATGTGACGGTATTTTAGACTACAATACAATACTTATTACTGAATATTATTGTTAATATTGTAACGAGCGAGACTCCCTAAGTACGCCCCTGTCGCCCTGACAGCACTCCAGGTAAACAACGCGGTGACTAATTCTCGAAACGGAATATTCGAGAGATTCCCTTCGATTATACGCGGCGCCTGCAAGACTTTCTAGAATTGTTACCGAAGGATGTTCTGGAGAGCGGTGAGCAGGTATATAAAGCTAAGAGCCGCGAACCACGGACAAGTTTAAAGTTTTAGAGTTACATATACATATACATAAATTAGTGTGTAGTGTGTTATAGTCAGTTTAGTTATATAGTTATAATTCGTTTAGTTTGTAGTGTGTGTAAATAAATTAGACAATGCTGTGTTAATTTAAATTGTGGACTTCATTATTGAATATTTTGAATGTCAGTAACGAGATCACAGGCGAAGAAAATGGATCAGGCGACAATGGAATTTTTCAAGCAAGCCCTTGAACAAATGAGCTTGAAAATGGATGAGAATACCCAGAAAATGGAGAATAAAATGGAAGAAAACACCCAGAAAATGGAGCATAAAATGGAAGAAAACACCCAGAAAATGGAGAATAAAATGAAGAAAACACTAAGAAAATTGAAGATAATTTGGGAGATAAATTGACATTAATTGAAAATGAGTTGAAGAATAGTTACTCCAAACTGAAAAATGAGATTGAAAGCGTAAAAGACGAAATTGGAAGCGTAAAAGACGAGATGGGCAACGTGAACGATAACATTGTAAAATTTGAAGACAGGGTTGGAAACATTGAAGGCAAATTGGTTAATATGGAGGAAGAAATGCAAGTAAAATTGGAAGAACAGGTGAAAACCATGGAAGAGCGATTGAGTAAGAACTTCAGCAAATATTGTTCTGTTAAGCTGGGAGAACGGGGTGAGCCAGGCCGAACAAAGATCAAACCTCCAACTTTTGATGGCAAAACACCCTGGAGCACTTATCAGAAACAATTTGAAGCAGCAGCCAACGCCAACTGCTGGGACGATGAAGAGAAAGCAACTGCCTTAATTGTTGCATTAAGAGTAGACGCACTGAATATCCTTCAGACCATTCCTGTAAGTCAACAAGGTGATTATAAGACTCTGACAAGTAGACTGCAAATGAGATATGGTGATGCACATCTACAACAAGTGTATCACGCACAATTCAAGAGTCGCCATCAGAAGACCGCAGAAACCTTGCAGGAATTCGAAGCAGACATAGCAAGGTTGGTAAGGCTGGCCTATCCTTCAGCACCAGACAGCTTCCTAGAACAACTTGCTGTCCAGACCTTCGTCGATGGGTTGAGAGACACGGAGACTCAGCAGACGTTGCGGTTGGCCCGGCCCAAAACTCTAGACGACGCCCTGGCCCATGCCCTAGAATTTGAAGCTGCTAAACAAGCTTCGCACAGAGGACAGAGCAAAGTGAGACAGCTTGATGATTCGCTAGTCTGCGACCTTCGAGATGGCTGTATAAGACTCATCGAACCAGCCAGTGGGAGTAACCTCGGGAAAGGACTGCTAGTCGGAAAAACCTTGGTGAGAGGCGGAAACGAAGTTCCTGTGAGAATGTTGAACACCAACATGTACCCTGTGATCTTAAAGAAAGGTACGATCCTGGGAGAAAGCTGTTCCGTGCTTTGTGTGACAGGAAGCGTTCAGGATGTGAAGAACCCGCTACCAAGAAGCGAGAAGAGTTCGAAAAAATTATTTGAAACATTGATTTCTTCCTGCACAGAACTTGCACCAGAACACATTAGCGAGGTGGAGAAACTGATTTATGAATACAGTGACGTTTTTGCTATGGACAACACTCAGATGGGTAGGACGAATGTTTTGAAGCATTCTATCAATACCGGAAGTTCAGATCCCATTCGCCAACAACCGCGAAGGCTTCCTATAGCAAAGAGAGAAGAAGCAGAAAATATAATCAAGGACATGCACGAACAAGGAATAATAGAGCAATCTGATAGTCCTTGGTCATCACCTGTGGTTTTGGTGAAGAAGAAAGATGGCAGCACCAGATTTTGTGTCGACTATCGTCGTCTGAACGAAGTCACCAAGAAGGATTGCTACCCCATTCCAAGGATTGACGACACTTTGGACACGCTTTCTGGCTCGAAATGGTTCTCCACGCTGGATTTAAAGAGTGGGTATTGGCAGGTGGAATTAGATCCCAAAGACAAAGAGAAAACAGCTTTTACTATTGGGACAGGATTGTGGCAGTTCAGAGTAATGCCATTTGGTCTCTGTAACGCACCTGCAACTTTCGAGCGATTAATGGAAACCATTCTTCGAGGATTGTCATGGAAGACGTGCCTAGTTTATTTGGCCGGACATTTGACGAACACCTGGAAAATTTAAGAGACGTCCTTGAGAGGCTACGCACTGCAAATTTAAGACTCAGTCCAAAGAAATGCCACCTCTTCAGGAAAGAAGTGAAATATCTAGGACATGTAGTATCTGCAGATGGCATTAGTGCTGACCCAGACAAAGTCAAGGTTGTACGAGAATGGCCAGTACCACAGGACAAGCACCAAGTAAGGAGTTTTCTTGGCTTGTGCACGTACTACAGAAAGTTCGTCTTTGGATTTGCTGATATCGCGAAGCCTCTAACAAGGCTGACGGAAGATGGAAGGGACTTCAAATGGGATATCGAATGCGAGGATGCTTTCAATCGACTGAAGCAAGCACTAACAACAGCTCCTATGTTAAGTTATCCTCAGACCAGTGGAAGGTTTATATTGGACACGGACGCAAGCAACACGGCCATAGGAGGCATATTATCCCAAATTCAGAATGGCCAAGAGAAAGTTATAAGATATTTCAGCAAGGTCCTGTCGAAGTCTGAGCGTAACTATTGTGTTACGAGGAGAGAACTTCTCGCCGCAGTCAAGTCCATGGAACATTTCTATAAATACTTGTATGGTCGCGAATTCCTTCTAAGAACAGATCATGCTGCTCTGAAGTGGCTTCTAAAATTCAAGAACCCAGAAGGTCAGGTTGCGAGATGGATAGAAAGGCTGCAGGAATATCATTTTTCTGTGGAACACCGGGCCGGAAAGTCACATGGCAACGCTGACGCATTATCTAGGAGACCTTGTCCTTCCGACTGCAAACACTGCAGCAAAGCAGAAGAGAAGGAGTTCTGTTTAAGAACAACCGTCGTGGATCTAGATTGGCTGTCAGAATCCCTGAAGCGAGACCAAGAAGGTGACACCGAACTACAGATGTTGCTTGACTGGAAAGCAAAAGGACAGAGGCCAAGATGGGAAGAAGTGAGTCACCTGAGTCCTAGGGTCAAGTCCTACTGGGCGCAGTGGGACTCCATCATTTTAGAGGATGAATTGTTGAAGAGGTCCGTCGAGAATGACGAGGGTACTGCGGCTAGGACTCAGCTGATAATTCCCCGGAGTCGGACGACAGAAGTATTGGAGAAACTTCATAATGGAACCTCCGGTGGGCACTTCGGCATCAAGAAAACGTTGGAAAAGGTCAGAGAACGTTTTTACTGGGTCAACTGCAAAGAAGACGTCAAGGACTGGTGTCGAAAATGTAGACTTTGTGCTTCAACGAATGGCCCAAGAGGAAAACGACGAGCGCCAATGAATCAGTATAACGTAGGCAGTCCTATGGAAAGAGTTGCTATAGACATCGCAGGCCCATCCCCAGAGACCGACGATGGGAACAAGTACATATTGGTGGCGTCGGATTACTTTACCAAATGGGTTGAAGCACATGCCATCCCAAACCAAGAGGCCTCGACAGTGGCAGATGTGCTGATAAAAGAGATGCTTAGTCGGTTTGGAGTGCCACTGGAGCTACATTCCGATCAGGGACGAAATTTCGAGTCTGGCCTATTCCAGAGCATTTGTGAAAAACTCGGAGTCAAGAAGACCAGGACAACGCCTCTTCACCCACAGTCAGATGGCCTAGTCGAAAGAATGAATAAAACTGTGGGAAAATATTTGACTAAAGTGGTCTCTGACCATCAAAGAGACTGAGACCGGTACCTTCATCTGTTCACCATGGCCTACAGATCAGCCGTGCAGGAGTCTACTAGAGAGACACCAGCTTGTGTCATGTTCGGCCGGGAAATAAGATTACCCTGTGACCTAGAGTTTGGATGTAAGCCCGGAACAGAGATAGCTGGTGAGGACTACGTGAGCACATTGAGGGGCAGGCTACACTACATTCATGAGAAGGTCCGACAAAACATACAAATTGCTAGTGACCGAATGAAGACCCGCTATGACAGCAAAGCTACAGAAGGTGATTTCAACGTTGGAGATTTGGTCTGGCTGTACAACCCCCAGAAGAAGAGAGGATTATCACCTAAGCTACAGAGGAATTGGGAGGGTCCATACAGAGTGGTAAAGAGGATCAATGATGTTGTGTACCGTATACAAAAACTACCAAGGGGCAAGAGGCGCGTGGTCCATGTAAATCGGTTGGCGAAATACGAGGCGGACTACGACGAACAAGACGAGACCCATCTGAGAAGGACGAGCAGCCCAGAGCATGTTGAGATGAGTTTCGACCAGTTCATGGAGAACTATGGTGGAACTGGGAAGGCACGATTCGGAGTTACAACCGAGCAGCAGCAGGACCTCTTCTCTGTGCCTGGAGATTATTCCCTAGCCCATTGTGTCGCCGAAGATCTGCGTATGTCCAGGGGAATAGCATTAGTCTTCAGGAAGAAGTTTGGCCGTGTATCTGAGCTCTCCAGACAACAGCCCCATCCCGGAAAAATTCTAAGTCTCACTGACGGTCATCGTCACCTCTTCTACATGGTGACTAAGAGGTTTTCCGATCACAAGCCCAGCTATAGAAGTATGTGGAATACCCTGCTGAACCTAAGAGACGAACTCACCAGGTTGGAAGTGAAGAAGCTGGCTGTGCCTAAGTTGGGTTGTGGTCTAGACCAACTCAACTGGAGAGTCGTCCGGAACATGCTCGAGGTGCTTTTCCATAAGACAGGAATAGAGATACTCGTGTGCATTTTCAACCCGAGCGGAAACACAATGAAGGAGAAGACTGTGGATTGCTATTTCGAAAAGCAAGGGAGCTGCAGAAAGGGAGATGCCTGTAGGTTCAGACTAATAACATGTGATAAATATTTTATCTTTGTTTTTACCGACCAATATACCTTATAAGTGTGTTTGTCTCGCTCTTACTCACACCATTACATATGTAATGATTTTTCCCATTTAACTGTACACAAATCTTTTCCACCGAGTGCATGAATAGAAGTATAACTTCAAAAACGTTTTAAAATACAAAATTAATCACTTGAACCCGCAACCTTTACTACCATTTGATTCAATTTACCCTTAATTTCATTTAATATCTCAAAATAATAGTTTACTGAATATCTCAATTTTTATAAACAGTTATAGTGGAGTGCCTGGAGATTTTTACCTCGGATTAGAGTTATAGTGAATGAATTTATATAATAGACGTGGAGTTTTGTTTTTTATATTATAAATTACAATGTTTACCCAACATTTTTTTGTGCACTCAATTTTTTCATTGTTTAAACAAATTATTATGAAAAATTAATTTTTGAGCATATAATTTTACTTTAAATAGTAATTTTTTTCATTTATACGTTAAATTTCACCTGAATAGACATAGAGCAACATCTTTCGAGAATACCTGTGAATTAAAATAGCAGTAGCGATTTCGATTTCGAACAGGTATTAAAACGTGGAGGGGAGAGCAAAGCGGCAGCTGCTATATATGTAGCGCTTATCCGAGCGCCTAGATGTGAAATATCCTTCCGAAAGTTTTTTATACTGTAATTCTTTCATATCTTGTGGATAAATTTGTGAAGCTTTCGCATAGGGAAAATGCCCTGATGCATGAAATAATGGAATCATTAGCTCAATACTATATAAATGTAAATTCCTATCTCCCATACGCAGGAACGCGCCAAGTAACTTCTGCGCCGTCGTGCGAATTATGGATAAGCGCCTTTATCAAAATTACCAGGGTAGAAATATTATATCACTCCTTTACATTTATTTTCAACATGATAAACTATGATTTTTTTTTCTAAATCTACCTAATTTTTTTGAATAAAACAGTAAATCATCCTAAATCTGCGATGTTACATGTTCTAAATACTTTTTAATGGAGATTAATCTTATAAAGAGGAGAATTCATGGATAGATAGGCTCTTTTTGGATCCATAAACTACAAGTAAGCATTGGATTAAGTGCGACACACCATAATATTGGAAGTTCTTCAAAAAGCTGGCTTAGATGGAAAAGATCTCAATATCATCTTAAATCTGCGATGTTACATGTTCTAAATACTTTTTTATCGAGATTAATCTTATAAAGAGGAGAATTCATGGATAGATAGGCTCTTTTTTTGATCCATAAGCATTCGATTGAGTGCGACACACCAAAATGATGGAAGTTCTCCAAAAAGCTAGCCTAGATGGAAAAGATCTCAATATCATCCTAAATCTGCGATGTTACATGTTCTAAATACTTTTTTATGGAGATTAATCTTATAAAGAGGAGAATTCATGGATAGATAGTCTCTTTTTTGATCCATAAACTACAAGTAAGCATTCGATTGAGTGCGACACACCAAAATGATGAAAGTTCTCCAAAAAGCTAGTCTAGATGGAAAAGATCTCAGTATCATCCTAAATCTGCGATGTTACATGTTCTAAATACTTTTTTATGGAGATTAATCTTATAAAGAGGAGAATTCATGGATAGATAGGCTCTTTTTTGATCCATAAACTACAAGTAGGTAAGCATTTGATAAAGTGCGACACACCAAAATGATAGAAATTCTCCAAAAAGCTGGCCTAGATCGAAAAGATCTCAATATCATCCTAAATCTGCGATGTTACATGTCCTAAATACTTTTTTATGGAAATTAATTTTATAAAGAGGAGAATTCATGGATAGATAGTCTCTTTTTTGATCCATAAACTACAAGTAGGTAAACATTCGATTGAGTGCGACTTACCAAAATGATAAAAGTTCTCCAAAAAGCTGGCCTAGATGGAACAGATCTCAATAACATCCTAAATCTACGATTTTACATGTTCTAAATACTTTTTAATGAAGATTAATCTTATAAAGAGGAGAATTCATGGATAGATAGGTTCTTTTTTGATCCATAAACTACAAGTAATCTTTCGATTGAGTGCGACACACCAAACTGATGGAAGTTCTCCAAAAAGCTGACCTAGAGGGAAAAGATCTCAAAATCCTCCTAAATCTGCGATGTTATATCGCTTCTCTTCAATTTTCCAGGTACAGACATAGAAATTAGTATAATTAAATTGTTTTATTTAAGTGACCAGAAGGTTCCCACATAATAAAAGAAAGGGACCTACTTATTATATGAATTTTAAAAAGATTAAAATTCTAAATAAGCAAATATATCTCTAACCATTATAAAATAAATTAAACAATTAAATCTACATAAACCAAATTCCTATAATAAAAATAAAAATAAAAGCACGCATCTTGTAAATGTATCTACAATCTTCGAGTCATTAAAAATTTATTTCGAACACTCCACTGCATTCTTCCAGTCTTTCTTTCTCTATATATACCAATTCTGGTATTTACCTGAAGGTCAAGGGAATCATTGGTCTTTTCTTTCCTTAATTTAACAGGTAGGTAGGTGTATATACATGCCTTCTTCTTCTTGAAAGTCTAGCAGCTCGCCACAAGAATTAGTTACAAGGTATACATTCAAGTGTACCAAGTTTAAAATAAAGAGTATCCAAGGTTATGATTTTATCCATCAGATACATAAATAGTTTTCTTGATTAAGCTCTATTAAAATATAATAAGAGAAGTCTTTAATATTTTAATAATATATCTAGAAAAGGTCAAATTTTTGTAAATCTTCTTAAACGCTTTGTATATTTTTTAATATAATAAACTGAAAAAAAAAAATGTTGGTCCTTCAGTAACTCAATACTTCAATTCGACCAAATTTCATGAAATTCTGTATAGGAATAATATTGAAAATTTAAGGGAGAGACTGATGATTATATTTTGGAAAGAACAAAATTTTTAATAATCTTCTTAAAGGCCTCGTCTTGTATTAAAGTAATACTATTTAAAAAGATTGGTTATTTTATTGGAAAATTTAATCTTTTTTCTTTAATTCAAACAAATTTTAATAAATTCTAAGCAGGAAAAATATTGAAAATTTAAGGGAGAGACAGATGACTATAATTTGTGAAAAATCAAATTTTTATAAACCTTATCCAAAATCTCGTATATTTTTGAATATAATAATATGACAAAAAAAAATGATTGGTTTCTCAGAAACTAAATACTTTATTCTACAATTCAACCAAATTTGATCAAATTCTGTACAGGAAAAATATTGAAAATTTAAGGGAGAGACTGATGACTAATTTGGGAAAATCAAATTATATAAATCCTCTCAAACGCCTCGAATATTTTAAGATAATAAAATGAAAAAAAAAATATTGTTTCTTTAGAAACTAAATACATTTTTCTACAATTTAACCAAATTTCATCAAATTCTGTAGAGGAAAAATATTGAAAATTTAAGGGAGAGACAGATGGCTGTAGTTTGGGAAAAAAACAATTTATAGAAATCTTCTCAAACGCTTCGTATATTTTTAAATGTAATGATATGAGAAAAATATTGATCGGTTCTTCAGAAACTAAATACTTTTTTCTACAATTCAACCAAATTTCATCAAATTCTGTAGAGGAAAAATATTGAAAATTTAGGGGAGAGACTAATGGCTATAATTTGGAATAAATCAAATGTATAGAAATCTTCTCAAACGTCTCGTATATTTTTTAAGATAATGAATTAAAAAAATTGATTGGTTCTTCAGAAATAAAATACATTTTTCTACAATTCAACCAAATTTCATTTAATTCTGTACAGAAAAAATATTGAAAATTTAAGGGAGAGACTGATAACTATAATTTGGGAAAAATCTTTATAGAAATCTTCTAAAATGCCTCGTATATTTTTTAAGATAATGAAATTAAAAAAATTGATTTGTTCTTCAAAAACCAAAATTCTTTTTTCTACAATTCAACCAAATTTCATCAAATTCTGTGTAGAAAAAATATTGAAATTTTAAGAGAAAGACTAATGACGATAATTTGGGATAAATCAAGTGTATAGAAATCTTTTCAAACGCCTAGTATATTTTTCAAGATAATGAAATGAAAAAAATTGATTGGTTCTTCAGAAAGTAAATACATTTTTCTACAATTCAGCCAAATTTGATCAAATTCTGTAAAGGAAAAATATTGAAAATTTAAGGGAGAGACTGATGACTATAGTTTGGAAAAAATCTTTATAGAAATCTTCTAAAATGCCTCGTATATTTTTTAAGATAATGAAATGAAAAAAAATTATTGTTTCTTCGGAAACTAAATACATTTTTCTACAATTCAACCAAATTTCATCAAATTCTGTATAGAAAAAATATTGAAAATTTAAGGGGGAGACAGTTGACTATATTTTGGAAAGAACTCATATGCATTCACACACATAAAGAATCGATTTTAGAAATTATTGCCTTCTTTAAAATTCTTCAAATACAGCATTTCCAGAAATAAATTGTTTCTCAAATCCCAATGGAAGGATTCGTAATACAGTACAAAATCAATTCCTCCAGAAAGTTACATAAGCAATACTACCAGAGCAATGTTTATTAAATAAATTGACGGCTGAATGTTAAAAATATAATGGAAGATTTTAATGATCAAAAATTAAAAATGAATTGATTGTGTGTGGTGTATCAGGCAGTTTATCTAATAAGAGACTAAATTAAACCCAATTTAATTCAATGAGGTTTGATTCATAATGCCTGGAATTCACAACATACACACTTATACACACTGAACTGTTTTTGTTTTATATATTTATAGTCACTCTTGGCTGGTGAGTAAATTAAATGGAACTTGTTATTAAATTATTTTTGTGTCAAACAGACATTGTAAGCTTTTATTATGTTAGATTCGGAAAAGATGTCGCGACAGAAAAATCGTCACAAAACGTGAGTAACGGAAGTAAAACGGGTTATACGATTAGAAACTAACTTTTTAATTTTCTAGAATTTTTAGCTAAAGATCAACTTGTGTGTCAGTTAATTCTGAAATTCAGTACCGGTTTATTACACGAGTTCTTAAATAATAATTTTTCTCTTTCATCTTTGGGATTCGGTTTTATGAGATTCAAATTTCGCTAAAAAAACTACTTTTGCAATTAGATCATGACTTATTGGATCGTTTTTTTTTTCAACAGGACTTCCAGATGTTTCGAGAAGGCCGTAGGAAGATCCAGGTAAAGGATTGCAATTTGCAGTTTTTTCCGGAAAAGACAATTCGTGCTAATTAAGTTAAAAAAATTAAGGACCTTCCCCAGAACCAAAGAAGGAGCTCCAGTGTAGATTGAATCCAACCGGAACCAACTCGAACAGCGATTATTAGATACATATTGTTGGAGTATTTGAAGGAGAAAATCACGAAAAAACGACACAAAAATGAGTAACGGAACTTCATTTTGCCCGCTGTTTCTTCTTTTGCTTATTCTCTGGAGCTCTTCATCATCTACCGTTTGTACACGACAGAATTGAAGCAAAAGGCTTTAAACGATTAATAAACTAAGAAGTGTTTTTAAAAACAAAAAAAATATAAAAAAGTGAAATAGAAATGTGAACGCAACGTACCTTTTGCTACAATCCGCTAAACCCAATAAATAAATCAAATAAATAAATTTGCTACATGCAGTAATTTTTCTGAAAAAAACTCACCAAAAAGAACCTACCTAAAAAAAAAAATTAAAAAAATAATATCATCTTTATTCTGTTTTATAAAGGCTTATAAAATTTACAGAAGTACCTACCTAATTAATTTTGATAACTTACCTATTTTCTGCTCCCCTAGTGCTGGCTCCTCCATTTCCATAATTTCTAGTTTTGTCCATGTTTCCATTCCCGTACACTTCCCGAATTTTCCCGGTTTACGTTCACTCCCGTTACGTACGAATTTTTTTCTAGAATAATTTCCCAAATTTCCCCTACGCCAAAGTTATACGATTTAAAAAACGCTGTGTCTAGCTTCCCGGTACCGGTATCCAAATAAATCCCGGTAAAATGATGACGTATATATAATGACGTACCGGTACAGTCAGTTGTTGCCGAGTATCGATCTTAGCAGCTAGTTCGCGAGTGAAAGTGAAAGTGAGTTCCAGTGCCACAGTGAGAAGTCGGAGAGAGGTCCCTGCGTGCATACCAACCCCCGCCAGGCTTTTCGGTGCTAGATAAGTATTATTTTCATCTAAATTCACACATCCACACACAAATACATAAAACACAGACACAAAACTAACGAAAAACACAGGAAATCGGCTAGGGATTTCCCCAAACCGATTTCTACAGGACTTTAAACACTATTAACACAAAACCTCACACAAAACAACACCAAACACACCCCACAATGGGCCCCACAACACGAAACACCGGAACTATCCGGAAAACCACCACAGCCACCACCTCCTCCACAAAAACCTCCACCAAGAGCAAATCTGCCACTCCACCTCCACAACCAACTACTCCTACCTCCCCTGCTGCCTCCTCCCCTACCCCTAGCACCCCCTGCTCATCCACAACCAACTCTCCTTCCTCCCAAACACCGGAATTTTCTCCTACCTCCCCCCTACCCGCACCTACTGCACCTACTGCTCCTACCCCCCCCACAACCAACCCCCCCACCAACAACAACACCACCACTGGCCTCCCTGCCCCCAAAACCCAAACCCTAAATATCCGACAAATCCCCTTAAGACACAACTCCCACGTAAACCTCTACAAAATCCTTAATACCTTTGAACTTCTCCACAATACCATTTCCCTCTGCAAGGTTAATGCTAACCAAACAGCATTAATCAAAACCTCATCCCCAAAAACCCCAGAATCCATTCAATCTTCCCTAAGAGCTGCTCTTGGTGACCATAACGTCCTTGTTATTCCCCTCAACCAAAAAACTCTCTCCCCACGCCCCCCAACTGCTACTACCTCCCCAAAATTCTCCCTAGTAATTAAGGGAGTAGACCTATCCCTTTCCAACGAGGATTTCGCCGAGATCCTCCATGAGATCGACTTCCCATTCTATAAAACATGGAGAATCACCGCCATGTCCACCAACAAACCTACCTCTATGTTCAGAATTCTTACAACTTCTAAATCCCACTTCACCTCTGCCATAAACAGAGGTATAAACTTCTATGCAAAGGTTCATTCTTGCGAACCTTCCAATTCTATGCAAGTTCCACCTCCAATCCCAAAATACTGCACTACGTGCACCAAAAATGGACATTCAGCTTCCGAATGTCCAAAACCAAAAATTACCTGCCCCTCTTGTGGTGATAATCATCGCAACGACGTCTGCCCCAAGGCAAATCAACCCAAATGCCCCAACTGTAATGGGGATCACCCCGCATTCTCCACCAAATGCCCCAAAAGGCAAGAGACACCCCCCACTCCTAAACAAGTTGCCCCCATTCTTCCCCCAAAGCCTTCTGCCCCTATAGCTCTTTCAGAAGACATGAAATCCACATTCAGGACCTTTACATACGTCCTGTTAAACATGATCCCCCAAAATCGAGATCTCCTCATGGATCTCTTAAACACAATGACCACCATCTTGTTTAACCATAACATGACGGCGATTGGAGGCAATGGTGCGATCGTCGACATCATCATCTCTCCAAACTAACCAATAATTTATGGACAGTATTCTCGGTACCGTCAACTGCGCGGGACTCTCCCGCAAAAGACACCCCCTTAAACTTCTCCTTTTAAACAAATCTCCCGATATTATCTCTATAACAGATACACTGTTAAAGAACCCTCCAAAATTCGCAGGCTACAACACCTTTTCGATCCAAAGATCCGCCACAAGTCGAGGCAATACCATACTCATTAAACATGGAATATCCGCATCCCTCCATCAACTCCCAAATGAACTTTCAGACCTCGACCTTATCGCAGTTGACATTATCTCTACAAATAACAGGAAAATTTCAATCTTCTCATACTACAATCATCCAAGCCAAACGTTGTCGATCCCAGCTCTCACTTACATTGCTTCTCTCCCCAAAGCTGTCCTGATGGGGGATCTGAACTCCAGACATACCCAGTTTGGAGATCATTACTCCAATCAGAATGGCAGAATTCTAGCCAATCAGCTCATTAATCTGCCATTATTTAGGATCAACAACAATAATCCTACTTTCTTCAACTATAATGGCTGGTCCATCCCGGATCACATCCTAGCTACGGATTCGTGCCGGGGTATGGTTGAAGACTTCTGCGAAATCGGTGACAGCATCACCTCAGACCACCTTCCTCTCTTGGTCAAAACAACTCTAATAAATCCCCCTCCCCCAAAACCAAATTTCTTCACCTTCAGAGACTACAACCGAGCTGATTGGAATCTCTTCAAAACCGAGATTACGAACCATATTCCCCCCAACCCCACGCTCGAGACTACAGAAGACATCGATTCGTTCGCTCTCCAACTTCAGAACTTAATTAAAACTGCTTCTGAACTTGCTATCCCCATTTCAACAAAAAATTCCGAATCTTCCAGACTTCCCCAACACATCTTGTCTATGATCAGACAAAAAAGACTCCTCTATAGACGCTTCATCCAAACTCATGATCCTGCTATCAAAACCGAATGGAACCGTCTCAATGCTCGAGTGAGGCTGTCGATCAACTCGCACAAAGCTTCGCTTTGGAGACAGGTCACAGCAACGCTGGATTATCGAGACGGAGCCAGTTTCTGGAAGAAATTTAAACTTCTAACTGGCCAAACTTACAAAACACACTCCCATCTTGAGGTAAACGGCCAATTTATCGAATCCCCTGAAGAAAAAGCCTCAACCTTCAAAAATCACTTACAGCAAGTTTACTCCCCACCTCAAAATCCAAATTTCGATCAACAATTCTTACTAGAGACGGAGCACATCACTCGTTGCCTCCTTCACCAACAGACCCCCCCTCCTGATAATATTCCATTTCTTACCCCATTTACTGAGGAAGACATTCTCTCTGCTTCCCAACAAGGCAAAAACTCTGACCCTGGTCCAGACTCTATTTCTAGGCGTACCTTAAAACAACTTCCCCCTTCAATTATGCCTTCTCTTACTCTTCTCTTCAACTCTTGTCTCGGCAAATCCTACTTCCCCACCATCATGAAGACCTCAAACACCATCTTGATTCCTAAACCTGGCAAAAATCACACAAACCCTCACAACTATAGACCAATCTCTCTGCTCAACGTCATAGGCAAACTCTTTGAACTTCTACTCCTAAATAGAATCAGGGACTTTCTAGAAACCAACTCTATTATCCCCCCTTTTCAACATGGATTCAGACCAAACCACTCCACCCAAAACCCGATTCTAGAACTACAATCCTTCTCCACTTCAGCTATAAATCAGAGAAAAGTTGTCTCTGCTATATTTATGGATGTCCAAAAGGCCTTCGACAAGGTTTGGCACGCTGGCCTTATTAGAAAGCTAATTGACATCCAATTCCCCATCCAGGCCATCAAACTCATCCACTCATATCTTTCCAACAGAATTATTCATGTCAAGGTTGGAAACGCAATCTCCGAGCCATTCTCCCCCCTTTCAGGAGTTCCACAAGGATCAATCCTGGCCCCTACTCTATATACCATCTATGCTAGCGACATTCCTCCTCTGGAAAATATCCAGCTCTATGCTGATGACACGGCCTTGTACACCTCCGCATCGTCGACTGAAGCCCTTAATCGAAAAACTCAAAGACTGCTGGATCAGTTCTCCGACTGGTGCAGCAGATCGAGAGTAGCCCTAAATCCAAACAAAACCCAAACAATCATCTTCAGACATCCCAACCTCAGTCGACGAGAAAATCTCTCTTCCGACTACATCAACCTGTCACTTTGGGGGGAACGGCTCGTCCCTCAGGACCAGGTGACCTACCTGGGGGTTCGATTTACTCGAACACTTAGGTGGGATGCTGATGTTGAGCTTACACTCAACAAAATGAGAAGACGAGCGTCCCTCTTGGGTGCTCTGGGCGGAAGAATCGGAAGAACTGACACCAAAACCCTTCTCCACACTTATAAAACCTTCATCAGACCTCTTGTCGATTACAAGGCTGTCCCATACTCCGCTATCCCACAGACTATCCCACAGAGACTTCTTCATGCCATCCATACCACAGAGAGAGCGATCTTACGGAAAGTGAGGAACCTACACCACCGCTATCCTAGCCACCTTGTCTACAATAACACCAATATACTGCCTCTGCCCTCTCGTTTTCAGACGCTTCAACATCGATACGTCGCCCGGACTCTGCAGGGTACTAACATCGTTGCCCAAAGGACCCTCCATACCCACTGGAATGGAGGACTTCGAAGAATATCCAGAGTACCGAAAAAGAAGATCCACCTCCCCAACCTAAGACTCCTCCAATCCGCTGTAGACTTGGACCTCCCTGAAGACCTCCAAAATCTACTAGATGAAACCCCCCTTGCCTACAGATAGATGGTGCCTCCAATCCCACTTAGGACACGAAAATTGAAAAAATAGAAAAAAAAAAAAAAAAAAAAAATGGGCCCTTGGCGAAGGTTTCTGTGGTTTCCTTCGTCCTTGCCAAATGGAAGGGCTCCACGACGGAGGAGACACGCCACAGCGTCAATCTCCCACCCCCACATTGCACCACGTGGGTCACACACCTACACACACACTTACACTGACACCAAAGGAAAAATCTCTTTTTGGGCACGTTCAAGAAACATGGATGGATTAAGAAAAACCAGAAGACCCAACTCCAGAGGAATTGCAAATGAAAAAACTTTGTAGGAGCAGGGCCGACGACAGACAGATACTAACTCCTTTCAAACTTCCCATCCATTCCCTGAAAAGGACATAAGTCCTACAACAGGGTCCTCTTACACTCCAAACTCCTTAAAACTTCCATATTTATCCTCCAAATTCTATTCTCATTCATTCATTCATTCTACCGGTATTTATATCAAGCCTGTGCCAGAGATAATTTGTCTATGGCCTGTGCTAGCCTCCCGGTACCGATGTCCGCATAAATCCCGGTATGTATTGATGACGTAATATTCTGCCGGTGTTTCTTAATCCCGTTAGGTTTTATAAAGTAATTAGATATTATTTCAATATCATTTTCAAAATTTGTAACTTTTGGGTACAAAAACAGGTGCTACAAAAATGAAAAGGAATTTATTATTTAAACAACAACAAAAAATAACATAAATAAGAAAAAAAAACAAAAAATGTTATAAAATTTAAAAACTATTTTGTTTTTTACAAACGTCACAAAACCAAGTTTTTGGCTTTTTTTTTCACCGTAGTACATCTAACGTGCAGTTTAAGTAGGCATAAACTGCATGTAATTTTTTCTTCGTTAGACGACATATCACATTCACATACAGAGCAAATTAGAGGACATTGGGATTTTTTCTCATATAGCGTTGTAACCAAATTCCATACATCATCTTTAAAAAAGGTTCTGTAATATAAAAATAAAAGCTGGTAATATTATTATTTTATAGAAATCATCTTTAAGAGATGGTTACCTACCTTATTAAACTAATGTCTACATATTCATGAATTGAATGAGGAACTCTTTCTATGTCGGTCTTAACAAAATTTTTCTCAATAAGCACAGTACTGTCAATTGTTTCTGAAAGATCCTTTTCTACCACTCAGCTTATAATTCTCTTCTGTTTTTCTTGAAAATTTAATCGATTAAAAGGAACTATACGATTGTTTTTCTTTGGTATTCCAATGTCAGTTAAATTTGTGCCCTTTGGTCGGCCCCGTCGTTTAATGACTTTGGGAAGCTTGATATTTCGTAAAACTATAATCTTACTTTCTAAAAATAATTTGTTACGAGTTTTTTACAATAAATAAATGATAACGTGCAATTTACCTCTGTCAAAACTTGTGTTTAAACATCAAATTCTTCATTAGTGGTTTCACCTGAAAAGGGGGTATAGTAAAATATAAATGGACAAAATTGTTATTTATGCACCAAGGGAGTAAAATAAGTCTTTATTCCCGCGAGTGAAGGCCTTAATTCACCCAAGGGAATAATGGCCTATTATTTCCGAGGTGCATATAACATTTTTCACCTTAATTACTTATAAAAGGTATTTGTTCAGAGAAATTTCTCTTTCAATAAGGTACCATCTTTAAATTTAAATTATAAATTTCCAGCACATGTTCTTTTTTCCCCTTGGGAAGGCCATGAGACATAAAAAGACGTTGCGTTGTTTTGTAGTATTCTAATGTCCACCGCCTATTTACAATTCTTAGCAAATAGAGAAAGACCTAATTGTTTTCTTAGTGCAAAAATATGTCTACATGGTAGTAACATTCCGGTGGAAAAATTGCATGTACAAAAATCTATCCCACAACTAATATCTCCTTCAGACGTTTTCAAAGTGTATTTATTGCTAGATTCGGCAACAGTAAATACTGAACGGTTAATTTTGTTGCTAAGCTGTAATTGCTTAAGAACAATTTTTGCTGCTTCTTGAGTTAAATATTCTATATACTTTCTTTCATCAGATGATATATCAAAATTCGTAACCAAGCGTTTTTGCATTTGGTATATAGCCTTATAATCTCGTTCTCCTTCCAACGAATTTATGATTGTAAAGAAGCTGTGTAAAAATTCTTCGAGGCTGCTGTTGCGTTTTATGACGGATTTAAGTTTAGAATTTATTGATTTAATGCGATTATTGGTTGTGTTTTGGAAATTACAGTTAAAATAATTTTTTGTCATCGACCATTCATCTTTAATTCTGTACCAGTTCGCATTAAAATAGTCTAAAACAACTTTGGGAACATTGCCGCACATAGTTTTGTACAAGTCTTCAAATTCCTCTGTAGTTTTGGTATAAAACATCTTTTGAATAATTTCAAGACTTAGGTTTCTTTGTGTAGAAGATATCCCCATTTTTTCGCCTTTGAAATGTGCGCATGGAGTGGAATATACAAATAATGACATTAGCTTCAGGAAAACACTCTTTAACAATTTTTCGTTCTAGTAAGTCTTTATCAGTCATTACACACTTTATTTCGGCCCATTTAGGATTTTTAAGTTTAAACTCATTTAAAAACTATTCAAAACTTTCTTTGTCTTCTTGCGTTAGTAAACAAAATGCGACTACCTCGGTTTGGCAATTTCCATCTTCACATATAATTAAAAACAAGAGAATACCTATATTAATTAACTTATAAGTTCCGTCAAGACTTAAAAACTCTGGAAAAGCATCGAAAGTCGTCTTCATTTTTTTGGTTTGCATAAACATACCTTTAAAGTTGTTAGTTTCGTCTTTTAAAATACTGACTTCACAGTCATATGATTTTCTTAAAATGTGTACACACTTCTCTAAATGTATGGGTGCTTTGTTGGCGGAACTTTGCTTTATATTAGACAGAACTTTTAAAGTTAGCTTCAAACCGGTATCTTCTCCAATTGTTCCTTAACTTTTTTTTATTCGCATCTAATAATAATAATTCTTTTGCCTTTTCTCTGCTATGGTGGGGTAACTTGCGTTGCTGCGGCACAAAATCAAATAATACCTTACTGGTTTTGTGATTGTGTTCTTTTTGAATTGCTTTGACTTCAAGACATTTGCCATTTTGGGAAACTCGGAGAGCAATGCATGCAGGACAAGGATTTTCCTTTTTAAAAGTTCTTACCTCTTTTATATTACTTCCCGCCTTTCGAAATTTTTGGCCTCCAAATATGCAACAAATCAACCAATATTTTATACTTTGATAATATTTTATCCAAACACTGTAAATAAATGTAAATAAATCGTAACAAACTATTTATAGGTTATGTTTCTGTTAAAACCTAAAATAAAATCTACCGGGATTATTGTCAATACCGGTAGACCATTACGTCATCATACCGCCATTTTATTTTACCGGGATTTATTCGGATACCGGTACCGGGAGGCTAGACACAGCGTTTAAAAAAATCGTGTAACTTTTAGCGTATCCAACAGCTTTGTCCAGATATACTCAATAAATATATGAATTCCAAATATCTAATTTGATTCATATAAATATCGACTATACCTGTCTTTATTGTATTCTGAGGAAATTGGTATAATTATCCCCGCGATTTCCGGATTCGAAAAATCACAAATTTATAAAAAGAATTGTAAAGAATTTTAATTATGAAAGTGGATTTTTCTTAGACGACGGTTTTTACTTCGGCCGATTGCGAGTTGTATCGCAATTTGTCTTGAAATCGCACGATTTACTTTTTGCGATAAATTCGATTTATTAAACGCACTGAATTTACTTACCCGGTTTTATTTTGATAAACTTTTACCCGATTGCAAGTTGCAAGTTGTATTGCAATAATTTCGAAACTCGCATTAAAAACCACTTTTCACTTCTATGCAGATACCTGAAAATAAAATTTAATTTTGATATAACCAATACATTTACTATATTAGCTATCAAATTTAGACAGTTTTGTTATATTAGCTTTTAAATTCAGAAACTTTTGACATATTTGCTGTTAAAATGCAAGAGTTTATTAAATTTATCATATAACCTGTCACATTTAGATAAGTTTAACATATTATCTGTCAATGTAAAAGTTTTGACACATAAGCTATCAAAATATGATATTTTAATAACTTTAAAAATGTCAAATTTCAATTGTCAAAGGCCAAAAACGTCAAATTTCAACTGTCAAATGTCAAATTTGAACTGTCAAATGTTAAATTAACTGTCAAATGTTAAATTTCAACTGTCAAATGTTAAAAATGTCAAATTTTAACTGTCAAATGTTAAAAATGTGAAATTTCAATTGTCAAATGTTAAAAATGTCAAATTTCAATTGTCAAATATCAGAAATATCAAATTTAAAGTGTTAAATGTCAGAACTATCAAATTTCAACTGTTAAATGTTAAGAATGTCAAATTTCAACTATCAAATGTTAAAAATGTCAAATTTTAACTGACAAATGTTAAAAATATAAAATTTCAATTTACAAATGTTAAAAATGTCAACTGTTTAAAATGTAAAATTTCAATTATCAAATGTTAAAACTGTCAAATTTTAATTATCAAATATCAAAAATATCAACTGGCAAATCTCAAATTTTAACTTTTAAATGTTTAAAATTTCAAATTTCAACTATCGAATTTTAAATTTTAACATTCAAATGTCAAATTTCAATTGTCAAATATCAGAAATATCAAATTTCGTGTGTTAAATGTCAGAACTGCCAAATTTTAACTGTTAAAAGTTAAAAATCTCAAATTTCAACTGTCAAATATTAACTATCAGAAATGTCAAGTTTTGGAAAAACTTAATGTCAGCAATGTCAATCGTCAGAAATGGTAACTATTCGAAGACTTTCGGCACCATGATATTCGGTTTCAGCGACCCCAAAAACCCCCTAGTACCGAGTGCACACATTTTGTATCGAAATTGCATAAAATTCCTGGAGACAAGGTCCGTCCTGAGCACCAGGTGTTTCGGAGCATTTTTCATACCATGATATTCGTGTTCAGCGACCCCAAAAACCCCCGAGTCCCAAGTGTGCACAGATTTTGCATAAACTCCAGGAGAAGAGATACTACGCACGCTTTGCCCCAGGTGCTTCCGAGAGTTTCAGCATCATGATATTCGTGCTCAGCGACCTCCAAAACGCCCGAGTACCAAGTGTGCACTCATTTTGTATAGAATTTGCATAAAATTTCAGGAGAAGAGGTAAATACCATGCATCCTGTGCACCAGGTGCCTCGGAGAATTTCGGCTTTCTGATATTCGTGTTCAGCGACACCAAAAACCTCCGAGTACAGAGTGTGCACACATTTTGTATAGAATTTGCATAAAATTCCAGGAGGAAAGGTAAATATCATGCATCCTATGCACCAAGTGCCTTGGAGAATTTTGGTTTTCTGATATTCGTGTTCAGCAACCCGAAAAACCCCCGAGTACCGAGTGTGCACAGATTTTGTATAGAATTTGCATACAACTCCAGGAGTAGAGGTGCCTGTGAGAGTTTCAGCATCATGATATTCGTGTTCAGCGACCCCAAAAACTCCCGAGTACCAAGTGTGCACCTATTTTGTATAGAATTTGCATACAACTCCAACAAAAGAGGTAACCACAATGCACCCTGTGCACCAGGTGCCTTGGAGGGGTTCGGCTTTCTGATATTCGTGTTCAGCAACCCCAAAAACCTCCGAGTACCGAGTGTGCACAGATTTTGTTTAGAATTTGCATACAACTCCAGGAGAAGAGGTAAATACAATGCACCCTGTACACCAGGTGCCTCCGAGAGTTTCAGCATCATGTTATTTGTGTTCAGCGACTCCAAAAACCCCTAAGTACAAAAATTAGTTACCGAGTTGAAATTTCCCATTTTTACATTATGAAAAATAGCGACAAATTTTCCAACGAATCAAATGCAAAAAATCGCATTCTGATCCATCTTACTTCACATTTTAAGATCGCTATTTACCAATTGAAAAATTCTCATTTACAGTGCAACAATAAACAATAATTTAAACCAACAATCAAAATTATACAAAGAAATTGTTTATTTACTTACCTAAAATTAGTTAAAAACGACACATAACGAAAACACAATTTTTCTACAAGCATGTGTAAAACAACACTTTCCCGCACGCATTTTAATTCAGAAAATATCTCTTTTCATCACTCCGTGCGGAAAGCTATGCTTTCGACCATGTAGGACCGTGCGGAAAGCAATGCTTCCTTCAACGTTACGAAATTTCATCACTCCGTGCGGAAAGCACTGCATTCAACCATGCAGGGGGGTGCGGGAAGCAATACTTTTATTAACAGTTACGAAATGTAAAACTTCCACGCACTGAGTGTATATTCAGGTATTATATTAATTTTGAAATACGGTGCGCCGTGTTGTTTATATATATGTATATATACATTTTTGTTTGTTTACATTGTTATATGTATATACGGCGAAACGACGCGCGCCGCACTGTTTTTATTATTATTGTGCTTGTCAAACCTGTCAAATATTAGCCGTCATATTAAAGTGTCTAACAAATAATTTTAGTCGTTGGTCGTATTGTGAAAGCATATTGCATATATTTACAATGAGTGATTCTGATTCCTTTCCGGAAGAAATACGAGAAACTGCAAAAACTGTACAGTTAAGTTTATTGCCGGAGAAGTCAAAAGAAAGATATACAGCTACATATAATGCTTTCAAAATATGGAGAAAAACCAAAAAGTCATCGTCCTTTGCAGAAGAAATGTTTATAGCATATTTTAGTGAAATGCAGTGTTCACCTCCAACTCTTTTCGCGTTACTCAATGCTTAGAGCTTGTGTTTTAGCATATTATGATGATATTGATATTAGTCAATATAAAAAGGTCAATGCATTTTTAAAAAAAGCAAATGAGGGTTATGAACACAAAAAGTCGAAAGTGTTTACAGCAAATGATATTTCCAGATTGTGCAATGAAGCTATAGATCCTGATTGGCTAGTTATTAAGGTAAACTGAATAAATTTTATATACGTATAAATTATAAGCCATTCACTTTTTATTTCCATCTCAGTAGGCTCTGTTAGTTACATGAAATTCGCCCAGTATAATACACGTCTGTTCATATTGTTCTGTGGTCTTATTAATTGTAAATACGATGTTGTCACGTCTTCAATAAAAATATGTGTATTCATTACAAATATCTTAAGTAATTAAATCTGCAAACCAAATTTAAAACTTGCCGAAAATAAGTCAATGTATTTAATATTAAATTGAATAGGTACTAAAGTAGATACGTCAGTTTTCGCTGCAAGTAGGTACTATTAATATCCAAGAATGGTCTATTTAAATTCACATGAATTTTGACTGATATTCAAAATAACACATTCCTTTGCACAGAACAGATCCCTGTTTATAGTCAATTCTCATATTATATTATTGATCTAGAACGAAAATAGTTATTATCCTATCAAGTGCGGAAAGTTATACTTTCCCGCAAGAGTTAGGATCAATATTTTTTCTACAAGCATAAAAAAGATACTTTATTCATTTTTTAAATTTTATTTTCAACTCCTAACAATGTAACAAAATTTTAATTTGTGACAATTAAAGTTTGTTGTTGCTTTGAGTAACGTTTACAGAGGTGTTTTAATAAATTATGATTTTTTTAAGAACAAACATTTTAAAAATCTCTATTTTTATGCAAAATAATCTTTTTTTTACTATTTGTATGTAGTAGGTACAACAACATAAAAGTAATAATACAATAATTTTCCAAAAGGTTATTGAAGGACATATTCATTTAATAAAAAAAGAGAAAGAGATATTTTCTGAATTAAAATGCGTGCGGAAAAGTGTTGTTTTACGCATGCTTGTAGAAAAATATACTTTTATATTTACATTTTATTACAAATAAATAATATAAGTAAAATTCAAAATGTAGCACATATACATATATTAATAAAAACGTTTAATACAACTTTTAAATTACTCAAGCAATAGTAAAAGATCCTTTTTACAAATGTATAATAAAACTTTTAAATTATTCAAGCAGTGGTAAAAAAAATTATTTCATCAGTTTTGAGTTTAACATAAAAACACAGTACTCAAAGTCTATAGGTATCAATCTTTTTTAAAGTATTCTATTTTACATCCAAATGGCATCGTAGTGTAACATTATTGTATTAGTGGCTGTAGGATAATAAAATTTCACATCCAATGGGTTAATTGAGGAAACTATACTCCAGTAAAAATTTGATTTTCCTGGTCCGCCCCAGGTGGTGTCGCATTTGACTTAAATATGCTGATGTTTTAATAATGTTCTTTATAACAGAAATGTTTCAGAAAAATTAAGATTTGTTAGACATTTCAAACCGATACAATGAAAAAAATATTTTAATAAATTACATAAAAGCAAATAAAAACAAATACAGATGCAGATTTAGATGTAACATATGTAAATGTTGTCGGTGTATTTGTATGATCAATCCTCTTCCATTATTTCACTGGAAGAATCAGAGTCACTATCAAATCCAAAATCGGAATCGTCAGAATCTGATTCCTCCAATGAAATAATTAAAGGAGGAATATTGTCATGTGAGCAGTTTCCCATGTAAGTAGTCCAATCTGCCAAAATAAGTTCGTCTGTATGTCTACAAAAATTTTGCCACATGTCTGGTGTACATTTAGTCAATGCTTCTGTCCAAGTTTTTTTAACTCTTTCCTGGTCAAGATAAGTAGATGTAATATGTTTGTTATAATATGTCTTAGTAAACCCCCATGCTAGTTCTATTGGATTGTAGTGACAATTGTATGGTGGTAGTCGAAGTACTTCATGTCCTCGTTGTTTTAAAATTTCATCCACTACATATGTCTTTTCGTCAGTTTTATAAGGTAAGATTATAGAGTACAGTTGTTTCTTTGTCATTTTTGTGTCAAAAATAAGGTTATTGTTAATCAACCGTTCCTGCAACATCGCTTTTTTCGCTAAAATAGGGTGGTTTGTTAAGTTGAACTGAATGGTATGGCGCGTTGTCCATGACCACCACACATTTTTCTTGAAATACAGATAGAGCAGGAATGTGTTGATTAACAACCCAGTTTTTAAAAAGGCCACTATTCATACTTTTGTGATAGTCAAAGTCTGTATTCGAAGACTCTAGTAACAAGTCACATCCTTCCAAAAATCATCCAGTGTCGTGTGAGCGTGTAAAATAGTAAATCGCTTTCTTTCGGATTTTACACGAGCTGGATTACTTTTCAGGTCAGAATCGTGTACCCACTGACGCACTGAGCTACCATTTTGATAGATCCATGTTTCATCTAGGTACAGGAATGTAACTCTCTCAGTAAGATTGTTTAGTTGTGTATATTTACGAATGAAAGTGATTTTACTAATTTTAACGTGTCGTTGTTCACATAAAATATGTCGTCCATTTACTTTTTTAAATTTGTATCCCATTAATTTTATAAGTTTGTATAGTGTAGTGCGTCCCCCTTTAAAATCAAAATTCTGTTTAGCATCATAGCATCAGTCCAAAGTAAATTGTTCATTTTTAGAATGGTAGATCCAAATCTGTCGCTGTAAGTCTTTTTTTAAAATAAACTCAAATGTATCAGTTTTACATCCTTTATCTGCGACTTTCTCATTATTTTTCAATCCTTCTTTAATAATCTTCCGTATTTTCGATACACTGATCTAAAAAAATTAATCATTTAGAATGTTTGTCATATTAATTAGATTCAAAAAATATACCTCAGTTACACAACGGTAGTTAAGAGATTTAAAAATATTTAACAAAATTTTAAATTAAATTATAGTTACAAAAATGTATAATTTCGAAATTTGAAATCTGACAACATTGTATATAATTTATTATGATATCTGTCAAAAAAGGTTATGTGTTCTTTTAATAATATAAATTTTATTTAAAAAAGTGATACCTATTTATAAATTCATTACAAAAACCTCTCTCAATTAATCTAATGCAAAATATATAAGTTTATGTTAGCGACTAGCATTGATTTAAAAGAAATACACATAAAATCGTACTTACTTGAAAAACCTCGGCCAATTGATTTAAATAAACACTCTCACAGCTGTTAGCTTGTTTCCTAAACATACCATAACATCTTAACGATGCTGTTGTGAATTTCTGTACTTATTTTTTTTGGCATTGTATATTGAATCTAAGAAAGAATCAAATATTTCGTTATTGAATCTTCAACAATTTTACCTTTGACAATGTGCTGTCAATATTTCGACAGTAGGTACCAACCCAACAAATTGAAGTGCCAATCCAAGAAATAAAATGCATAGTCTACTGAGATTGAAATAAGAAGTGAATGAATTATATATATATGTTTAAACTTCAATTGATTGCCTTGCATTATTTCTTGATATTTATGCACCCGTAATACATAAATTTATATCAACATGTATTGAATGGTGTTTTATAAACAGTTATTTTTTTTTCAATAGAAGTAATCAAATACGATTTATATCTTTTTCCTGTTATTTTACACAAATTCAAGAGCTTTCCTCACGGAGTGATGAAAAATAAAATACGCAACTCGTGCTGTGCGCAGGTAATCCCATCACTCGTGCTTTTTATCGCGCTCGCCTTCGGCTCGCTCGACAAACGCACTCGTGATGGGATCACCTGCTTTCCGCAATCGTTACGTATGTACTATGTTCTATTCCCGCACGGAGTGCGGGTAAGATTTTTTCCCGCACGCATTTTTTTTTTATTAATTAGAGATGTTTTTCGATAACCTTTTTGACAAATTATTGTATTATTATCTTTATCTTGTTGGACTACATACAAATAGTAAAAAAAATTAAGATTATTTTACATGAAAATAGGGATTTTTAAAATGTTTGTTTTTAAAAAAATCATAATTTATTAAATCACCCCTGTAAACCTTACTCAAAGCAACAACAAACTCACCTGTTGAAGTAGGGTTGCTATAGCTACAGTCGTGTATTTATTGACACTATGAAAGATTTAATTGTCACAATCGCATGTTTTCAAATATCTAAATAATTTTCGAGGTGATTTTGCTTGTAGAAAAAATATTGATCCTAACTCTTGCGGAAATTAACTTTCCCGCACTTAACTGCTTGCCCGAACTCCGCTTCGTGTCGTTCGGGCATCGGCAGTTCACGTGTGGGAAAGTATAACTTTCCGCACTTGTTAGGATAATAACTATTAACGGATAAATTTTTATCAGAAAATAAACGCGTAGGAATTTTCATGCCGAAATTGCGTAATTCATGCCTCTCTACCCCATCCCACAATTTTTTTTACCCTAGTAACTAAGCGACGATTGTTTTTTGTTTTTTGTTTTGCGACACTTATAACAAGACGCGACTTGACTAATTTTAACTCTATAAATAAAAAATTATTTGTAACGAGTTAGACAGAGATAGACATACCTACGTTTGTTATTATTTAAAAAAGTCGCTGTGTTTTTTACGATATCTATAAGAATTTTTATGGAAAAAATAGTTATTTATGTATCAAGGGCGTAAAACAGGCGTTTATGGACCGCAACGTGTAAATAACACGTAAGGTCCATAAACGCTGTTTACGCCCGAAATACATACAAACTTTTATGCACGACCGATTTAATAAGCATTTATAAAAAAAATTGCACTGTCAATTGAAAAAAGTCAACTCTCAAATGGCAACTGTCAATTGACAAAAGTCTACTGTCAAATGTCAAATATCAACTGTCAAATGCCAACTGTCAAATGTCAACTGTCAAATGTCAACTATCAAATGGCAACTGCCAACTGTCAAATATCAAACGTCAACTATCAAGTTCCAACTGTCAAATGCCAAATTTGAAATGTCAAATCTCTACTGTCACATGTAAAATATTATCTGTCAGCTGTCAAATGTCAACTGCCAACTGTTAAATATCAAACGTCAACTGTCAAGTTCCAACTGTCAAATGCCAAATTTGAAATGTCAAATCTCTACTATCACATGTAAAATATTATCTGTTAGCTGTCAAATGTCAACTGTCAATGTCAACGATTGTTTTAATAATAAAACTTATAAAGGATATTTTTTTTTTTTTTGTGAACAATTTAATATAAATGCCATTTCAACTTGCATGAATTTTATACCTCGAACCTCGATATTATTAACAACTTACCCTGTATAACCATTCACTGAATAATTTGTATTCATTCGTTATTTAAAATAAATAATTTTACCCACGACTCATAAGTAAATTGCGTATTTTTTAACCTATAACTCTATCATTAAGTGTCAAATTATTGAGGAGTTGTGTTATAGTTTCATTTACTAAACTAGTGGAGTAAGCGAGGGAGTAAGTAAATAGAAACCTGTATTATTATGTTGGTTACCTACAGTTTTCATTAAATTAAACTAACATTTGACATTTCTTATACAGAACTGTCTGCGAAATCGAATATTCTTGACAACTTATGCCAAAATTTAAAATTTATATTTGTTATTTTGTTATTTTTAGTTTTATACAAAACCATTTGGTAAGTCGTGGGTAAAGCATAGTACTTCACTCGAGGAACAAATTGCATATTTAGCTCGTTTCATTAGTCCATTCGCTCGCAAGCTCGCTCATGGGCCAAACACACTCGCTGTAATATGCAGTTTACTCCACTCGTAAAGTAATATACTATGATTGAAAGTAATATGCACAGAGGCTAGAGATAATATTTTAAAACAATAATCTATATACCTATGCTGTCGTTACCCTAACAACAAAGTCAAAATAGGTGGTATACATTTTTATTTAGACTCATTGTCAGTTTAGATGATTGCAAATATTTCAATATTTAAGACAAAAAAAATACTTTACCGCCCGCCATTTACACTTTATAGCCCGGCGGGCGGAAAAGTAGTCCACGGGCGCTAAAGTGGCACTTTACTTTGTATGTAATAATCTGTACTTTACCGCCCGGTCGTGCATAATAGTTATTTATGTATCAAGGGCGTAAAACAGGCGTTTATGGACCGCAACGTGTAAATAAGAGCCCGAGCCGCAGGCGAGGGCTATTAACACGTAAGGTCCATAAACGCTGTTTACGCCCGAAATACATACAAACTTTTATGCACGACCGATTTAATATTCATTTATAAAAAAAATTGCACTGTCAATTGAAAAAAGTCAACTGTCAAATGGCAACTGTCAATTGACAAAAGTCTCTGTCAAATGTTAAATATCAACTGTCAAATGCCAACTGTCAAATGTCAACTGTCAACTGTCAAATGTCAACTGTCAAATGTCAACTGTCAAATGTCAACTGTCAAATGGCAACTATCAAATGTCAACTGTTAACTGTCAAATATCAAACGTCACATGTCAAGTTGCAACTGTCAAATGCCAAATTTGAAATGTCAAATCTCTACTGTCACATGTAAAATATTATCTGTCAGCTGTCAAATATCAACTGTCAATGTCAACGATTCTTTTAATAATAATACTTATAAAGGATATTTTTTATTTTTATTTTTTGTGAACAATTTAATATAAATGCCATTTCAACTTGCATGAATTTTATACCTCAAACCTCGATATTATTAACAACTTACCCTGTATAACCATTCACCTAATAATTTGTATTCATTCGTTATTTAAAATAAATAATTTGATTGAAAGTAATATACACAGAGGCTAGAGATAATATTTTTAAACAATAATCTATATACCTAATAATACCTATGTTGTCGTTACCCTAACAACAAAGTCAAAATAGGTGGTAGCCATTTTTATTTAGACTCATTGTCAGTTTGGATGATTGCAAGTATTTCAATATTTAAGACAAAAAAATTACTTTACCGCCCGCTATTTACACTTTATCGCCCGGCGGGCGGTAAAGTAGTCCACGGGCGCTAAAGTGGCACTTTACGCCCGCTAAATGTATGTAATAATCTGTACTTTACCGCCCGGTCGTGCATAATAGTTATTTATGTATCAAGGGCGTAAAACAGGCGTTTATGGACCGCAACGTGTAAATAAGAGCCCGAGCCGCAGGCGAGGGCTATTAACACGTAAGGTCCATAAACGCTGTTTACGCCCGAAATACATACAAACTTTTATGCACGACCGACTTAATAATCATTTATAAAAAAACTGCACTGTCAATTGAAAAAAGTCAACTGTCAATTGACAAAAATCTACTGTCAAATATCAACTGTCAAATGCCAACTGTCAATTGTCAAATGTCAACTGTGAAATATCAACTGTCAAATGTCAACTGTAAAATGGCAATTGTCAAATGTCAACTGTCAAATGTCAACTGTCAAATGTCAACTGTCAAATGTCAACTGTCAAATGTCAAATGTCAACTGTCAAATGTCAACTGTCAACTGTCAAATGTCAACTGTCAAATGTCAACTGCCAAATGGCAACTATCAAATGTTAACTGTCAATGGTCAAATATCAAACGTCAACTGTTAAGTTCCAACTGTCAAATGCCAAATTTGAAATGTCAAATCTCTACTGTCACATGTAAAATATTATCTGTCAGCTGTCAAATGTCAACTGTCAATGTCAACGATTGTTTTAATAATAAAACTTATAAAGGATATTTTTTTTGTGAACAATTTGATATAAATGCCATTTCAACTTGCATGAAATTTATACCTCGAACCTCGATATTATTAACAACTTACCCTGTATAACCATTCACCTAATAATTTGTATTCATTCGTTATTTAAAATAAATAATTTGATTGAAAGTAATATGCACAGAGGCTAGAGATAATATTTTAAAACAATAATCTATATACCTATGTTGTCGTTACCCTTACAACAAAGTCAAAATAGGTGGTGGCCATTTTTATTTAGACTCATTGTCAGTTTAGATGATTGCAAGTATTTCAATATTTAAGACAAAAAAATTACTTTACCGCCCGCCATTTACACTTTATCGCCCGGCGGGCGGTAAAGTAGTCCACGGGCGGTAAAGTGGCACTTTACGCCCGCTAAATGTATGTAATAATCTGTACTTTACCGCCCGGTCGTGCATAAAGGTATTTTAGAGGGTTATTAAAATCTATTTAGATACTGGTTATTGAAATTTCGAAAGAAATTAAAACAATTTTGTCGAGTTCCGTGATTGAAAAGTTAAAGATCGCGATTAGAAAATTGGAAATTGGATTCTAAAGAAAATGAATATTTGCAAATTTTTGAGAAATTTGTAATTCAAGTATTGTTTAATAGTATATTACGTATCAAGAGTGGTAAGTAGGACATTACGTACGAGTGGAAAAGTTACGCACGAAGCCGCGTGGCGGCGAATGCGTAATTACACGAGTACGTAATACCTCTGACCACTCGAGTTACGTACTATGCTTTATCTACGACACAATATTTTAATTCTAAATATTTGACATCTCTAAAAAAATATATGACGAAATTTGACGTTTAAAATAATATTTATCAAAGTAGTGACATTAAGTAACATACTAGATTAAATAATCATTTAAAATGTAATATATGCTGCCTAAATCTGTTTTATTGAAGTTATACTTCTATTCATGGACTCGATTTATGTGGGGCTAAATGGGAAAAATCATTACATACATATGTAATGGTGTGAGTAAGAGAAAGACAGAACCACATATAAGGTATATTGGTCGGTAAAAACAAAGATGCAATATGTACCACATGTTTAGTCATAACTATAAGTCCTTTAAATACCGTTTAAACATTCAGTACATTGAAAAGAGATAGATATACAACAAAACAGTCTGAGCTAATGTTTTGGAATATCATAGTGACGCATTACATTGTGTTTGACAGATTATTTTATAATTCTGTCACGTAAGTAAACATATAAAGTTTAGTATTTTATATTAATAATAAAATTCAGTAATGAGTATTGTATTGTAGTCCATAGTACCGTCACATGGTTACATTATATCCTGCACTATGCTTTTGAGGTTGTTGGCTACATAAACAGAGTTATTAAGAATAGTCGAAAAGTGGATTCTGAACAGACAATAGATAGAAAATTACAACTCGGTAAGTATTCCAAATGGGTTCAATTTATGTTTTTGGGGTCGCTGAACACGAATATTATAATGTCGAAAGTCACCGCGGCACTTGGTGCCTAGGGTATTTACCTCTTCTCCTGGGGTTTTATGTAAATTCTGTACAAAATTAGTGCACACTTGGAACTCGGCGGTTTTTTGGGTCGCTGAATACGACTACGTCTCCAGGAATTTTATGTAAATTCAATACAAAATGAGTGTGCACTCGGTACTAGGAGGTTTTTGAGGTCGCTGAACACGAATATCATATCATGATTCTGCTAAATCATTTGCTTACAAATTTATGAATAGAAGTATAACTTCTGCCGGCAGTCCCACTGACTGCCACACCCGTTTTTTTTTTTACTAAAAACTATTATATATTTTTAATTTATAATATTGTTAAGGTTAGATATTAGCTGAAAAACCATTTTTTAATGTAACAATTATTTAAAACAGCAAAATATTTTGTTTTACATGCATAAATACGCGTTGCAACATGACGCTTCATTACGCACAACTGTGCGTTATAGCTTACTTATTCTGCATGGTTACAATGAGTATAAATGACATTTACTGTCAAAGGAGTAGATAAAAATAATTTCAAACTTATCAAATTAATTAAAAATAAAAAAATCAACTTTTCATTTAAAAATCACAGTTTGACAGCTAAAAACTGTTTTTTTTACTACAAAACCCGGCGAACTTTCTACCGCATAACACTAATGTCTTTTTCTCATCTTTCGTTTTTGTTTTCAAATTTTTCAGTTTTTCCCTTTTTTTTTTTGTTTTTAATGTTTTTTATTTGGTTTTATCGTTCTCATTATGTGTTATGGGTAAGTTTCCAAGTTTTTACTATAACTTTTGAACGGAAGGGTTATGAAATTTAGTATATGGAATCCTCATGTCATTGATTTTGGTTTGAGCCCAATTTTTTTTGTGTTTTTAGCCTCATTGAAGATTTAGTTTCATTGTTTGCTTTAGTCCCATGTTTGGTTTAGTCTTATTATTTTTGAGTCGTAACTTCATTTTTTTAATTATGTTTAATATCTAGTCTCATTTTTTTTATTTAGCCACACTTTTGGTTTAGCCTCATTTTTGAATTGTGGCTTTTTTACGAATTGTAGCCTACAATTATACATATTTGCTGTAAAAATTAAACCGTATTGACATATTAGTTGTCAAATTTAGACAGTTTTCACCTATCTGTAAATATGACAGTTTTGACGTATTATCTGTCAAGTTTAAACCGTTTTGACATATTAGCACCCAAATTTAGATAGTTTTGACATATTGAGTCATTTTCAATGTATAACTCCATATTGTTCTTAACGAATCAAATGCAAAAAATCGCATTCTGATCCATCTTACTTTACATTTTAAGATCGCTATTTACCAATTGAAAAATTCTCATTTACAGTGCAACAATAAACAATAATTTAAACCAACAATCAAAATTATACAAAGAAATTGTTTATTTACTTACCTAAAATTAGTTAAAAACGACACCTAACGAAAACACAATTTTTCTACAAGCATTTGTAAAACAACACTTTCCCGCACGCATTTTAATTCAGAAAATATCTCTTTTCATCACTCCGTGCGGAAAGCTATGCTTTCGACCATGTAGGACCGTGCGGAAAGCAATACTTCCTTCAACGTTACGAAATTTCATCACTCCGTGCGGAAAGCACTGCATTCAACCATGCAGGGGGGTGCGGGAAGCAATACTTTTATTAACAGTTACGAAATGTAAAACTTCCACGCACTGAGTGTATATTCAGGTATTATATTAATTTTGAAATACGGTGCGCCGTGTTGTTTATATATATGTATATATACATTTTTGTTTGTTTACATTGTTATTGTATAAGTACTACTTTTATTTTTTATATGTATATACGGCGGAACGACGCGCGCCGCACTGTTTTTATTATTATTGTGCTTGTCAAACCTGTCAAATATTAGCCGTCATATTAAAGTGTCTAACAAATAATTTCAGTCGTTGGTCGTATTGTGAAAGCATATTGCATATATTTACAATGAGTGATTCTGATTCCTTTCCGGAAGAAATACGAGAAACTGCAAAAACTGTACAGTTAAGTTTATTGCCGGAGAAGTCAAAAGAAAGATATACAGCTACATATAATGCTTTCAAAATATGGAGAAAAACCAAAAAGTCATCGTCCTTTGCAGAAGAAATGTTTATAGCATATTTTAGTGAAATGCAGTGTTCACCTCCAACTCTTTTCGCGTTACTCAATGCTTAGAGCTTGTGTTTTAGCATATTATGATGATATTGATATTAGTAAATATAAAAAGGTCAATGCATTTTTAAAAAAAGCAAATGAGGGTTATAGAGCAAGAGCCCGCGACATCCAGACATACCTTTTATCATAAAATCTGAAAGTTTTTCTATGTGTGCCTCTAGTACAGGTAAGAACGATCCCCAATTATGATACTTGGGTAGTGGTTCCTTTGGCAGGTAACAGGTAGCAAAGGTGTATAAAATTCCATCTTACTTTCGTTATTTTATAAAACTCAATTTTTTTATATTTCATTCGTAACAACATCAAAATTCACGTTACTCATTGCCAGACACTTAGAATGGTTCCAACCACCTGCCGGACACCCCTAAACTATAGTATTTTTTAATTCAATTTACGTTATATTATAAAAGCTAAATTTAATATATGTTTTTTGGGGAACTATTTAACGATGTTTCCTTAGCAGCCAGACATTTTCGAGGGTTCTATCATCCTGCCAGACACATTGAATTGAGCAGAAGTTGCAAGAGTGCGGAGCATATGTAGTAACTGGTCCGAATAAAACAGAGCATCAGTTGTCAGCTGACGTTATATCAATTTGTTGTTTGTTTTGTCTGCAAAAAAAGTGACGATCTAATAATATTTTCCGAGGAGACTTTTAAAAAAAGTTAAACTATTTTAAAATTAAGAAAAATACACATCCTCAAATATAAAGATATTATTTTACTTAGTAAATATATAGACAGTGGTTATCACCGAGCATGTTATAAAGCATTTACATCGCTTATGAAAAAATACTTAAGCAGTGAACCGTTAAGTGCTGAAATAAAAAAAGGAAAAAAACAAATAAGTTGTGTAGTTACCGGCAACTCATCTCCAACTTTGTCGTCAACACCAGAGTTAAGTTCAGTACCAGTTCACTTACAATCTCCATCAACAGAATCTTCAACAAAATCACAACAAATTTTATTGTCGCAGTCGATCGAAGCACAACCTTCAACATCACCAGATAAATCTGAGTTACCTGTAGAATTTCCACGACATCACAGCAAACTCCAATATCTGAATTAATAGATCTACAATCTTTAACTCTTCAAGATAATTTTGATTCATCTGAACCGGATGTTAGTGATAATAATATTGTAACTCAGGACGAAAATATTTCGACTGATAATATTGCTGGTAATAATGACAACGAGTCCGTTTGTATATTTTATGATAAAAGGAAAAAAAAATTGCGATCCAGAATGCTTCCGCTTCATGCAGCTGATGTCCATGAATTTAAAGCTAGTGTCAATTCCAAGATTGAAGGTCATGAAGAGTATAAAGATTTTTTAAGTAAATTGAATAATTTTTCTGGTCCAATTTTTTTTTATCATAGACAATGCCGAGTTGATTTTAATAATAAGTTATCTTCCTTAAAACCACAACCTAGAAAAACGGAGTGGCACTATCAACGAGAGTATCACCAAATAGTTTTTAAGGAAATTAGTACAATCATTAACGAAGAAGTGATCAAAAAAGGGCGTTGCTTTTTATTGGTGTATTTATATGACTTATATATCGATTCATTACAAAAAAATTGTAAAGAAAATTCTATTGATGTGACTGCTATTTTTAAAATACATTACTTTCAGCAAAAAATTCTGAAAGTATTCTCTGAGGACATAAAATTTTTCAACGTTCGTAGTAAGAAAATAATAGCTCCAAAATATTTACAAGCAATAGATTATTCAGTTTCAGACAATTTACAAACAGAAAATATTTTACAAAAATCTGCATTGATTCTGAGAAAATTAATACTCCAAATAGAAAAAAATAAATTACCAAATAAAAATATTACGTCACAGCATTTAACATCAGGAGAAGTTTCAATACCTCAAGAATTATCAGACTTTTATTATTATTATTAATTTTTTCACATAATTAATAATTTATTATAAAATTTTTAATGACTATTGTTTTAAATTTTTTTATCTGGACTGTAATAATTTTATTTAACAGAATTTCTTGATAAATTAGAAGAAAAGATCACGAGACAATTCGAAATAAACAACAGCTGATGTGCAGTAATAGATGGCAATAAACCGAATGCTCTGTTTCACTCGCAACACTTACTACATATGCTCCGCGCTCTTGCAACTTCTGCTCAATTCAATGTGTCTGGCAGGATGATAGAACCCTCGAAAATGTCTGGCTGCTAAGGAAACATCGTTAAATAGTTCCCCAAAAAAATATATTAAATTTAGCTTTTATAATATAACGTAAATTGAATTAAAAAATACTATAGTTTAGGGGTGTCCGGCAGGTGGTTGGAACCATTTTAAGTGTCTGGCAATGAGTAACGTGAATTTTGATGTTGTTACAAATGAAATATAAAAAAATTGAGTTTTATAAAATAACGAAAGTAAGATGGAATTTTATACACCTTTGCTACCTGTTACCTGCCAAAGGAACCACTACCCAAGTATCATAATTGGGGATCGTTCTTACCTGTTCTAGAGGCACACATAGAAAAACTTTTAGCTTTTATGATATAAGGTATGTCTGGCTGTCGCGGGCTCTTGGACTATTATGAACGCAAAAAGTCGAAAGTGTTTACAGCAAATGATATTTCCAGATTGTGCAATGAAGCTATAGATCCTGATTGGCTTGTTATTAAGGTAAACTGAATAAATTTTATATACGTCTAAATTATATATGTTTAAACTTCAATTGATTGCCTTGCATTATTTCTTGATATTTATGCACCCGTAATACATAAATTTATATCAACATGTATTGAATGGTGTTTTATAAACAGTTATTTTTTTTTTCAATAGAAGTAATCAAATACGATTTATATCTTTTTTCCTGTTATTTTACACAAATTCAAGAGCTTTCCTCACGGAGTGATGAAAAATAAAATACGCAACTCGTGCTGTGCGCAGGTAATCCCATCACTCGTGCTTTTTATCGCGCTCGCCTTCGGCTCGCTCGACAAACGCACTCGTGATGGGATCACCTGCTTTCCGCAATCGTTATGTATGTACTATGTACTATTCCCGCACGGAGTGCGGGTAAGATTTTTTCCCGCACGCATTTTTTTATTAATTAGAGATGTTTTCCGATAACTTTTTTGACAAATTATTGTATTATTATCTTTATCTTGTTGGACTACATACAAATAGTAAAAAAAATTAAGATTATTTTACATGAAAATAGGGATTTTTAAAATGCTTGTTTTTAAAAAAATCATAATTTATTAAATCACCCCTGTAAACCTTACTCAAAGCAACAACAAACTCACCTGTTTAAGTAGGGTTGCTATAGCTACAGTCGTGTATTTATTGACACTATGAAAGATTTAATTGTCACAATCGCATGTTTTGAAATATCTAAATAATTTTCGAGGTGATTTTGCTTGTAGAAAAAATATTGATCCTAACTCTTGCGGAAATTAACTTTCCCGCACTTAACTGCTTGCCCGAACTCCGCTTCGTGTCGTTCGGGCATCGGCAGTTCGCGTGCGGGAAAGTATAACTTTCCGCACTTGTTAGGATAATAACTATTAACGGATAAATTTTTATCAGAAAATAAACGCGTAGGAATTTTCATGCCGAAATTGCGTAATTCATGCCTCTCTACCCCATCCCACAATTTTTTTTACCCTAGTAACTAAGCGACGATTGTTTTTTGTTTTGCGACACTTATAACAAGACGCGACTTGACTAATTTTAACTCTATAAATAAAAAATTATTTGTAACGAGTTAGACAGAGATAGACATACGTTTGTTATTATTTAAAAAACTCGCTGTGTTTTTTACGATATCTATAAGAATTTTTATGGAAAAAATAGTTATTTATGTATCAAGGGCGTAAAACAGGCGTTTATGGACCGCAACGTGTAAATAACACGTAAGGTCCATAAACGCTGTTTACGCCCGAAATACATACAAACTTTTATACGCGACCGATTTAATAAGCATTTATAAAAAAAATTGCACTGTCAATTGAAAAAAGTCAACTGTCAAATGGCAACTGTCAATTGACAAAAGTCTACTGTCAAATATCAACTGTCAAATGCCAACTAGCAAATGTCAACTATCAAATGGCAACTGCCAACTGTCAAATATCAAACGTCAACTATCAAGTTCCAACTGTCAAATGTCAAATCTCTACTGTCACATGTAAAATATTATCTGTCAGCTGTCAAATGTCAACTGTTAAATATCAAACGTCAACTGTCAAGTTCCAACTGTCAAATGCCAAATTTGAAATGTCAAATCTCTACTATCACATGTAAAATATTATCTGTTATCTGTCAAATGTCAACTGTCAATGTCAACGATTGTTTTAATAATAAAACTTATAAAGGATATTTTTTTTTATTTTTTGTGAACAATTTAATATAAATGCCATTTCAACTTGCATGAATTTTATACCTCGAACCTCGATATTATTAACAACTTACCCTGTATAACCATTCACTGAATAATTTGTATTCATTCGTTATTTAAAATAAATAATTTTACCCACGACTCATAAGTAAATTGCGTATTTTTTAACCTATAACTCTATCAGTAAGTGTCAAATTATTCACCGTATAATTTGTATTTAAAATAAATAATTTGTTTGAAACTAATATGCACAGAGGCTAGAAATAATATTCTAAAACAATAATCTATATACCTATGTTCTCGTTACCCTAGCAACAAAGTCAAAATAGGTGGTGACCATTTTTATTTAGACTCATTGTCAGTTTAGATGATTGCAAGTATTTCAATACTTAAGATAAAAAATTATTTTACCCACGACTCATAGGTAAATTGCGTATTTTTTAACCTATAACTCTGTCAGTAAGTGTCAAATTATTGAGGAGTTGTGTTATAGTTTCATTTACTAAACTAGTGGAGTAAGTAAATAGAAACCTGTATTATTATGTTGGTTACCTACAGTTTTCATTAAATTAAACTAACATTTGACATTTCTTATACAGAACTGTCTGCGAAATCGAATATTCTTGACAACTTATGCCAAAATTTAAAATTTATATTTGTTATTTTGTTATTTTTAGTTTTATACAAAACCATTTGGTAAGTCGTGGGTAAAGCATAGTACTTCACTCGAGGAACAAATTGCATATTTATATAGCTCGTTTCATTAGTCCATTCGCTCGCAAGCTCGCTCATGGGCCAAACACACTCGCTGTAATATGCAGTTTACTCCACTCGTAAAGTAATATACTATGATTGAAAGTAATATGCACAGAGGCTAGAGATAATATTTTAAAACAATAATCTATATACCTATGCTGTCGTTACCCTAACAACAAAGTCAAAATAGGTGGTATACATTTTTATTTAGACTCATTGTCAGTTTAGATGATTGCAAATATTTAAGACAAAAAAAGATACTTTACCGCCCGCCATTTACACTTTATAGCCCGGCGGGCGGAAAAGTAGTCCACGGGCGCTAAAGTGGCACTTTACTTTGTATGTAATAATCTGTACTTTACCGCCCGGTCGTGCATAAAGGTATTTTAGAGGGTTATTAAAATCTATTTAGATACTGGTTATTGAAATTTCGAAAGAAATTAAAACAATTTTGTCGAGTTCCGTGATTGAAAAGTTAAAGATCGCGATTAGAAAATTGGAAATTGGATTCTAAAGAAAATGAATATTTGCAAATTTTTGAGAAATTTGTAATTCAAGTATTGTTTAATAGTATATTACGTATCAAGAGTGGTAAGTAGGACATTACGTACGAGTGGAAAAGTTACGCACGAAGCCGCGTGGCGGCGAATGCGTAATTACACGAGTACGTAATACCTCTGACCACTCGAGTTACGTACTATGCTTTATCTACGACACAATATTTTAATTCTAAATATTTGACATCTCTAAAAAAATATATGACGAAATTTGACGTTTAAAATAATATTTATCAAAGTAGTGACATTAAGTAACATACTAGATTAAATAATCATTTAAAATGATATGTTGCCTAAATCTGTTTTATTGAAGTTATACTTCTATTCATGGACTCGATTTATGTGGGGCTAAATGGGAAAAATCATTACATACCTACATATGTAATGGTGTGAGTAAGAGAAAGACAGAACCACATATAAGGTATATTGGTCGGTAAAAACAAAGATGCAATATGTACCACATGTTTAGTCATAACTATAAGTCCTTTAAATACCGTTTAAACATTCAGTACATTGAAAAGAGATAGATATACAACAAAACAGTCTGAGCTAATGTTTTGGAATATCATAGTGACGCATTACATTGTGTTTGACAGATTATTTTATAATTCTGTCACGTAAGTAAACATATAAAGTTTAGTATTTTATATTAATAATAAAATTCAGTAATGAGTATTGTATTGTAGTCCATAGTACCGTCACATGGTTACATTATATCCTGCACTATGCTTTTGAGGTTGTTGGCTACATAAACAGAGTTATTAAGAATAGTCGAAAAGTGGATTCTGAACAGACAATAGATAGAAAATTACAACTCGGTAAGTATTCCAAATGGGTTCAATTTATGTTTTTGGGGTCGCTGAACACGAATATTATGATGTCGAAAGTCACCGCGGCACTTGGTGCCTAGGGTATTTACCTCTTCTCCTGGGGTTTTATGTAAATTCTGTACAAAATCAGTGCACACTTGGAACTCGGCGGTTTTTTGGGTCGCTGATTACGACTACGTCTCCAGGAATTTTATGTAAATTCAATACAAAATGAGTGTGCACTCGGTACTAGGAGGTTTTTGAGGTCGCTGAACACGAATATCATATCATGATTCTGCTAAATCATTCGCTTACAAATTTATGAATAGAAGTATAACTTCTGCCGGCAGTCCCACTGACTGCCACACCCGTTTTTTTTTTAATAAAAACTATTATATATTTTTAATTTATAATATTGTTAAGGTTAGATATTAGCTGAAAAACCATTTTTTAATGTAACAATTATTTAAAACAGCAAAATATTTTGTTTTACATGCATAAATACGCGTTCCAACATGACGCTTCATTACGCACAACTGTGCGTTATAGCTTACTTATTCTGCATGGTTACAATGAGTATAAATGACATTTACTGTCAAAGGAGTAGATAAATAGTATATTACGTATCAAGAGTGGTAAATAGGATATTACGTACGAGTGGAAAAGTTACGCACGAAGCCGCGTAGCGGCGAGTGCGTAATTACACGAGTACGTAATACGTCTTACCACTCGAGTTACGTACTATGCTTTTTCTACGACTCAATATTTTAATTTTAATTCTAAATATTTGACATCTCTTAAAAAATATATGACGAAATTTGCCGTTTAAAATAACATTTATAAAAGTAGTGACAATAAGTAACATCCTAGATTAAATAATAATTTAAAATGTAATGTATGTTGCCTATATCTGTTTTATTTTTATTTTATTTTTTAATGAAAACTATTATATATTTATGTTTTTAAATTGACTAAAAGTTTGTAAATAGACCAAATAAAGTAGTACGTGCATAAATTTTTTTTTGCAATTTGATTAAACAAAGAAATTTAAGTTTTCTTATCTAAACGCACATGTATGTTATGAGATCTCATTACGTGCATGTTATTGTTAAATGTCACTTACACGGAATGTCTACAGTGCGATTTTTGACGTTTACAGTCATGGGCGTAGAAAAAAATAATTTCAAACTTATCAAATTAATTAAAAATAAAAAAATCAACTTTTCATTTAAAAATCACAGTTTGACAGCTAAAAACTGTTTTTTTTACTACAAAACCCGGCGAACTTTCTACCGCATAACACTAATGTCTTTTCCTCATCTTTCGTTTTTGTTTTCAAATTTTTCAGTTTTTCCCTTTTTTTTTGTTTTTAATGTTTTGGTTAAACAGACTCCCGCGTCACCCCTTACCTGAGCCCAGTAGGGTGCTAATAAAAGAGCAATAAAAGAGACCTTTTCGCCTACCCTCACCGCATGTGGTTGTATGAATTCACGATCTTACAATCTATTGTTTATATTTAACAAATATATGTGTTTAATTTTTTATAAATAAAAATAAATAAATATCAGAAACGTAAAGATATTTTTTTTCTGATTTCAACCATATATAATACTTACGCAAAATTTTATAGTTTACAGTTATGTCACCAAAATATTCTAAATTACACTGAGAAACAAACAAGAGATAATCTCATAATGTGGTACAAAAATACCCAATGATTATTAAATTTAAATCCAAAACAGCAAGGGATAATCTCATAATAATGTTTTGAAAATAATATATAAGTAATAGAATACCTTAATACTACAAAAATGCTTAATTATCAAATTTAAATCCAAAACAGCAAGGGATAATCTTATAATGAGGTGTTGAAAATAGATAAACTTTAACAATTCCAATAACAATCAGATTGAAAGAGATTTACCCTAATTAAAATGCTATTGCATTACAAAACATCCTAATGTTTTTTTAGTATCAATTTGTATTGTTCGGTTATAACAAAAAATATATAAAATGTTAGCCATTATTCACAAACAATTATTTGTGTCTTGTTTTACGCACGGTATACATCATCCTATTGATTGTTCGGTAGTGATAAAAAATATATGTGTTTGTGTATAATGGAATTCCTCCGCAGTTCTACAGCTTTTAAGAATCACATAAAGGAATTGGGTTTGGTAAATTTTTTGATAGTACATGGATTTGTTTCACGTTCCAGGACATGTGTGTGTGGGAATAGAATCCAACTTGGCCAACAAAAAAGGCAAGGAAGAGAACCAAGTTATCGGTGTCGCAGACGGAACTGTTGTACTGAAACGTCCTGTAGGACAAATTCATTTCTAGATTTTTCGACACTTCCTATAGTTCAGCTGCTGATTATTTTAGTACTGTGGATTAATGAGTATCCAGTCACAGTAATAGCAGCGGAAACTGGAGTTTCCACGAAATCTGTGAGTCGCTGCCTTCAACATTTCAGAAACCTTCTTTTTCACTGGATGCTGGAAATCGATGAGCAAATAGGCGGTCCTGGACACATAGTGGAAATTGATGAAAGTGCTTACGGAAAACGAAAGTATCATCGCGGACGTCTGCAAAGGACACGGTGGGTGGTTGGAGGAATAGACCGACAAACAAAGAGAATTTTTCTTACGTTTGTGCCTAACAGAAACGCTATTACATTACAGCGTGTTATTTAGGAAAATGTTCTGCCTGGATCCATTGTAATGACTGACTCGTGGAGAGGATATACTGGTTTAAACCACCTTGGATACCATCACTATCAAGTCAATCACCAACGAAATTTTGTGGATCCAAACAATCGACTTATTCACACCCAAAATAAAGTAAATGGTCTGTCATTAAGAGGAATCTTCGTCGACGATTGGGAAGGATGTGCACAACTAGATTTGAAACATATTTGGTGGAGTATGTTTGGCGTAGTCGATGCACCACACATGAAGAGCAATGGACGGATATTACCAATGCGATACAACATTTTCACCCACTGATGAACTAATCACTTTTTTACATTGACAAGTAAGTACTACTATTACATACATTTGCCAGAGGTATTTTTTTTGCATGTTGGTGAGGGGTATATTTCTGTGTCCCGGAGGTAAAGGACACCATGTCCATTTTTTTTCGAAATTGAGCTAGCACCATGTCCTGATTGAAGATTTTTTTGTCTATCTAGAGGTATAAGACACTATGTCCTATTCCCATTAATAGCGTAAATAAGGCAGGGGAATATGAAATTATGTCAATTCTCCTTAGAGGAAAACAACACCATGTGGACTTGGTTTTGTTTACCTCAGAAATGTTGAGAAGTATATAACACCATCTGGACATAGTGTTGTATTCCTCAGTGTAAGGTTTCAATGCTCCTGGTGGTTGGGACATGTACTACTTTTGATAGTAAACATTGTGTGAATTACGTTTTAATAGTTTTACTTGTGAGATAAGTTTTAATGATTCTGATCATTAGAAAAGCAATATGGACCATTTAAACTCTAGAGGAAGAAGGATACTTAGTTTACTTCAGTTAAATGTTGAGGATTCAACAAGAAACCAAGGTAAGTTAAGATTCTTGTTTCCATAACCTATAAAACTAGGTTTTGTAAAAACATACATTGTGAAAACTTAATTGTTTTGTCATTATGCTAAGTAGGCCTGATTATTTTTGTTTCTTTTAATATTTCGCTTGTGGCAGAATAATAGCATTAACCATGCAAGTTACTGGGTTTTTTCTAACAGCATGACCAATAAATAGACTGCTAGGCTTATAAACTAATAACCGTAAACAATCATCCAATATCCAAACTAACTACGTAATACCGTCATAATGTATTAAAACTCATTAATATTTATTTAGCTAATCACTCTTGTTTTATTTTAGGCACAGATGAAAAAAATGAGGAAATTCAAGACATCAGAAAAAACATAGTTGATAGTTTCATAAGCAGCGATGAAGTTGATGACTCTGACAAGGATAAACATTATTTTCCAAACAGTGATTCAAGTTATTCCTCTGAAGATGATATTTGTAAGCCAAGTACTTCAAATAATGTAAGTAGGCCTAAATTAAGCAAAGTAAGAACAAATAGAATAGACCTACTACAGGAAGACCTATTCCTTACAAGTGATTACGAATCGATTACAGAAAATACTTTGAAAAACCTTCAAAAAACCGTAAGAAAAGTTAAAAATCAAACGAACATTAAACAAAACGGGAGGGTAAGAGTCCGAAATACAGATGCATGGCTTTGTAATATTCGTAGAAGAAAATTGGCTGCAGGTGAACAATATTATAGTAAAAAAGGTAAGTTAGTACCTGCTAAGGTTATGAAACCACCTTGCTCATGCCGTTTAAAGTGTTACGAGAGGTTGACACATGATGAAAGGTCAGTTATTTTCAAAAATTATTGGGACAAAGACAAAGACCCTAATTTGAAGAGGCAATTCATTTTATCTTGCTTAACCTCTACTCCTATTGAACGATCAAGAAAGCGAGAAAATGTTTCTAAGAAAGCCAAACATAGTACTATACACTATTGTTTTACAGTTGATAACCAAAAGATTAAAGTGTGTAAGATGATGTTTTTGAACACACTAGCTATTTCAAACACTGTTGTAGTAAATTGTTTAAAAAATTGTCAGACAGGTGGTACAGTTCAACTTGACCAGAGGGGGAAAAGTACTCCATCAAATAAAATACAACAAGAATGTATAGCTAATGTTGTTCAACACATTTCTTCAATACCCTCTTATGAAAGCCATTATTCTAGGGAAAAAACACAGCACAGATATTTAGGCCCTCATTTAAATAAAGAGAAGCTATACACACTATATCAAGAGTATTGCAAAGAAAACAATATACCGGAAAAACAGATTTCTCCAAAATGGAAGTACTTCGATGTTTTCGATAAACAGTTCAAGTTATCTTTTAAGCCCCCAGAGGTAGATACTTGTGACACTTGTGATATTTTCAAGGCTAGATTAATTAAAGACAGCAGCTTAAGCCAGTCAGAAAGAGAAAAGCTAACTGCTGAATATGATTTGCACCTTAATGAAGCTGAAAAGAGGTACAGTTTAAAAAGCGCTGATACAAAAATGTCCAAAACTAACCCTAAACATAGAGTTTTAACAGGAGACCTCCAAAAGTGTCTGCCCACACCTCTATTAACAACTGGGTTAAGTTTCTACAAACGCAAACTTTGGACTCTAAATTATACAATTTATGATTCGTCTGATAACAGTGCACATTGTATGATGTGGGACGAGTCCAAAGGTGGAAGAGGTGGTGAGGAAATTTCGTCAGCTATTTTTAAATGAGCTAATAGTGTACTTCCGACCGCTGATGTGAATGAAATAACATTATGGTCAGACAATTGCTTTGGACAAAACAAAAACATTTCAATTATCCTATGTTTTTTTTGGATCATGAATAAATTTCCTAAAATACAAAGTGTCAATATAAAGTACCTTCTCAAAGGACACACCCATATGGAGGCTGACACAATACATGCCTTGATCGAAAAAAAACGTAAGTCCCTTGAAGACCTAGCCATCATCATTCCTTGGGATTGGCAGCAAATGGTGCGTCAGTGTTCTAAAAAATTTCATGTTTATAACATGGAACAAGATGATTTTTTGCAATTCAATGACCTGTGCACAGGCAAAAACTCACCATTTGTCCATAGAAAAACAACGGTTGAAAAGGAAAAATTTCTTATGTCTACATGTGTCAACATCAAATTGAATAAGGAACACATTGGGGAGATGTATTTAAGATCTTCATTTGAAGAGGAGTTTCAAGTGATTAACCTGAATAGGACAAAAAGAAGCAATGCTAGGGTTAATGAAATGGCGACTACTACATTTCCGCCAAATCTTCCAACTAAGAAACCCGTCCCAATATCTGAGTTGAAGTTCAAAGATCTTCTTTCTCTCTTGCCTTTCATTCCTAGTTGTTTCCATGGATTTTATAAGGACCTTCCTAAATCCAATGCCAATAACACAGACTATCCAGCCAGTGACAATGATAGTGATTCATTAATTTGATAATTAAAGGGCTTCATCTAAGACTATACTTTTTAAGAAGGCCTATTTAATTTTTAAATTAATTTAATTTTAATTGATTTAATTAATTAACTATTCTGTTATTAATAATTTATAATGACCTTCCTAAATCTAATGCCAATAACACAGTCTTAATAAATTTAAAGATCTCCATCTGTGACTGTACTTTTTATGTAGGCCTATTTAATTTTTTGGAAGTTGTATAATTAATAAACCACGTATATTGTAATTACATTATGCTTTTTCTTTCACTGTACCTATTCCTGTTAACTAAAACAACCTAATATTAGGAGGAAATATCTTAAAACTAAAATATTATTATTATACAGTTGCATTATGTCCACGAAATATAGTTTGTGTCTAGAAGAACACAACACTATGTCCACAAAATATATAATATTTTTAGGTAAATATAAAAAAAACAAACATATTTTTTGTTTTTATGTACCTTAGACTACTAGAAACAAAATGTTAAAAGTTCCATTAAAATAGTTTTTATTATTATGAAGTAACAAAATTTACTAACTCAAATTTAGAGAAAAATGGTTCTCCTGACAAATTATGAATATGTGACATGGTGTCCTTTACCTCCGGGACACAGATTTATTACTATTAATATTTAGATATGCATTTTTGGGGTATTTAAGGTTCTTTTCTATTTTGATTTCTTTTTGCATGTTGGTGATGGGTATATTTATGACTATTAATAGTATTAATATTAATTGACAAGTCCTGTTAGATACAGGCGCTAAAGGTATTTTATGTTATATTGGGTGTTGTTTGTTTCTCAGTGTAATTTAGAATATTTTGGTGAAATATCTGTAAACTAAAAAATTTTGCGTAAGTATTATATATGGTTGAAATCAGAAAAAAAATATCTTTACGTTTCTGATATTTATTTATTTTTATTTATAAAAAATTAAACACATATTTGTTAAATATAAACAATAGATTGTAAAATCGTGAATTCATACAACCACATGCGGTGAGGGTAGGCGAAAAGGTCTCTTTTATTGCTCTTTTATTAGCACCCTACTGGGCTCAGGTAAGGGGTGGCGCGGGAGTCTGTTTAACCAATGTTTTTTATTTGGTTTTATCGTTCTCATTATGTCTTATGGGTAAGTTTCCAAGTTTTTACTATAACTTTTGAACGGAAGATCACAGGGTTATGAAATTTAGTAGGTATATGGAATCCTCATGTCATTGATTTTGGTTTGAGCCCAATTTTTTTTGTGTTTTTAGCCTCATTGAAGATTTAGTTTCATTGTTTGCTTTAGTCCCATGTTTGGTTTAGTCTTATTATTTTTGAGTCGTAACTTCATTTTTTTAATTATGTTTAATATCTAGTCTCATTTTTTTTATTTAGCCACACTTTTGGTTTAGCCTCATTTTTGAATTGTGGCTTTTTTACGAATTGTAGCCTACAATTATACATATTTGCTGTAAAAATTAAACCGTATTGACATATTAGTTGTCAAATTTAGACAGTTTTCACCTATCTGTAAATATGACAGTTTTGACGTATTATCTGTCAAGTTTAAACCGTTTTGACATATTAGCACCCAAATTTAGATAGTTTTGACATATTGAGTCATTTTCAATGTATAACTCCATATTGTTCTTAATTTTATCAATTTCTTCATTTATTTTTTCTTTTACAATTGATGCATCCTTGCTACTACTTTTTTGGGACAAAATTGGTAAATATTCAGTAACCTCACAATTAGTGGGGGTCTTAGTTTCTGAAGTCTCTTTAGATGACGAATGTTTTTGATTCTGCTCATTGTCAGTGTTTAATTTAAGGTAATGTATGTGCTTACATATACTTGCTCTTATGTAGTAATCTGGACAGGTACATTCATATTCATGTATGCAAACATAACAAAAAGAGTTAGTTGACAGTTGAGTACTGTACATGAATTATTGCCCCTTTTTGTTACTACATAATCCACATCATTAGATTGCAGAAGCCAAACACTTGTTTCAATCAAAATTACTTTGAAATCACTTATCAGAGCAGTTCTATGGCGTTTGTGTATATCTTGGATATGAGAATTGTTAACTCCTTTTGTGATTTTAATAATCCTTGTAACTATTTTATCTCTTATGTACTTTAAAACAGCTGTGATTCCTTTATCCAAGCGCTTCACTACTTTTCCCTCGAGATAAAAATATTTTATGGTCTTATGCATACTTTCTAGCACCTAAAATCAGATAAACACAAATTAATTTCAGCACTTTAAATGCAACAAAATCAACTACTATTTCCTACCTAATACCTAAATCAGTTTTTACTGAGAGAATGTAAATGTGCTAATAAACATAAACCATCACCATGTTTGTATTAATGCCTAAATTTTTCCTGAAGCAATATGCCCACATATTACAGTTATTGGTGTAATTCTGAACAATGTAATTTCCAATAATGTGTGTGTCCGGTTCTTCTAACAAAGTTTTTACAAAAGTGGTAATGTTTCTTTGAAATTCAGCAACATCTAATGTATTTTGCAAAACTTTTAAGGTTTGATAGACTTCCTTTCTCTTATCAGGTTTGGTTATTTTATTTAAATTACTTCTCCAAGCTCGGTCTATATGCCATGAACAATATAGTCTATTTACAATTTCAGTACCCATAATATTAAGCCACGCTTTATAATACACAAAAGTAATGTCCGACATAAATACATTGGGATGTAATATTCCACACCTTCTTTTAATACAATTAAAAAATATTTCATATATAATAGCATCTTTACGATTTGAAAACATGCAACACACTGGAAATCCTTCACCAAACTCATCAATCACCATAATCGTTGTCAACTCAAAATCATAGGTATTTAACCCATGAGTACCATCAATAGCTAAAATATTACCAGCAAATTTATGTAATATACTTTCTTGAACTCTATTCATATAAATTAAACACAAATCAGTTGGCAATAATTTAGGATATTCTTGACCTTGCTTCTTATACAATAATATTTCATCACCATCACCTTCTTCACACTGCTTAATTAAAAGATCTACACTAACGGACACCATCCTGAATGTTGATGTTAAATGAGCTCTTAATATTATTAATGTCTTTTCTATTAATAAGGTCACATCTCGATAGCTTATTTTCATCAAAGTTACTTCTATATAAATCAAGGACCCTAAAACATTTATTTGTAAATCTCTAAGTTTTTTTAAATGTTGGTCAATATTTTTACAATATGTAGGTATTTTACTTGTAGATATTGTGAAATTTGCTTTACTTGCCTTGTAACTGAGACCCCACTTGTAAGTTTAGCAGCAATATCCATCCGATCTCCTTTTGGAATACGAACATGTTCTAGATTTATATTATGACCATAATGAGTCTTATGATAAATACAACAAAACTGTCCATTATTTTCTATGGTTAGAATAATTTGGCTGGTACATTTACTTTCCATCTTGCAAGAACCCTGACTTTTAATAGCTCTTACTCTATTTGCATTTATTAATTTATGACCTAATAAAACATTTTAATTAAAACAATATCTATATATATAAATAAGCACAATTTACAAAAAGAACTTTTTATAATAGAAAGTTTTTTACTGATTTATAGGTCATATTTTGTGTCATCTCAACAATGCACAGCATCCCTGACATTGTAAAAAGATTAAGTCATACAACGCTGTGATTGATCATAGAGAAGATTGTTTCCTTGTTAACAAAATCAAGGGTAGTTGTATCTAAAAACTTTCTAAAACAGTTTATTTTATTACCAGTTAAAATAATAATTACTGTTTTCACATGTATAAACAAAAAAAAAAAAAGAAAAAAAACTTCTCTCTCGCGAGTTCGATCCTATTACAATAACCCAACAGAATTGTCACAATCTACCGCTTCACCCCTTATCCAAATAGGCCACCGCAAACTTATATGAAGTATTTCAAAATGATAATATGTATACATATTTAATTTAATAACAATTCAGTATAAATTTCGAAATCTGTGTATATGCCTAAACACACTTGAAACATGCATTGTCATCCAGTTCTTAGCTATCCTGAAAATTTCAGAGCTCTAGGTAGTCGGAAAATATGTTTAAATTCGATTGCAAATTCCACGGAATGACACAGAGACACAGAACACGGCGAAAATATAAAAAACTTTCTAAAAAGGATGTGTTTTTATGTACGAAATCGATGAACTCAAAAACTACTGGACCGATTATTATGAAAATTGGTATACATATGTATTTTTCCACGGAGAAGGTTTATATGATATGCTCATTGATGCCACTCGCCACCAGATGGCGCAGCAAAGTAGCAACATCTGCCCCGTTCAACCGATTGTCATGAAAATTGGTATGTATATGTATTTTTTCACGTAGAAAACGAATATGCTATGCTCATTGATGCCACTCGCCACCAGGTGGCGCTGCAGAGTAGTAACTTCTGTCCTGTTCAACCGATTGGCATGAAAATTGGTATGTATATGTATTTTTTCAAGAAGAAGGTTAGCATAATATGCTCATTGATGCCACTCGCCACCAGGTGGCGCTGCAAAGTAGTAACTTCTGCCCCGTTCAACCGATTGTAATGAAAATTGGTATGTATATGTGTTTTTCCACGGAGAAGGATTGTATGATACGCTCATTGATGCCAATCGCCACCAGGTGGCGCTGCAGATTAGCAACTTTTTCCCGGTTCAACCGATTGTCATGAAAATTAGTATGATGCTGTATTCTTAATGCTTAATATGAATATGATATTCGTATTAATAGAAGTTACCACCAGATGGCGCTTCCATGTATCAAATTCAATATTAATTAATAGATATCTATACGATTTCATATAAATATAAGTTCGAAAAATATATTTTTGGTGCGATAAGTGAAACAAAACTATAAACTTTCTTTCCTTCTCTATCTCTTTATATCTTTTATTTTTCTTAAATTTATTTTAGTTGTTGGCGTAGCAACGCGCGCCGGGTACAGCTATTTCATATATTTAAAAGAGTGATCCTTACTAAATTAAGCATTATGACGCCACCGTCAGGTGGCGAAGTTGAGATAGTATAAATTTACATTAGCAATTCTTGCGTAATTAAGTACTATGACGCCACCATAAGGTGGCGCAGTTAATATATGATATATTTAATCGATAATTTACAAAACCGTAAAAATTTGGAAAAATGGTAAAAAAACATCAGTAGGCGGTACGAAGTTCGCCGGGTCAGCTAGTAGAAATATAAGAAACAGACTGACAAACAAATTTTTATTAATAATAGGAGACAATAAAGAATATTCTATTTTTTACATACCCCTTGGTTTATATGATCTATTACATGTATAATTTATTTATTTATTTATTTATTTATTTATTTATTTATTTATTTATTTATTTATTTATTGTATTCTTTACAAACACCAGTAATAGGTAATTACATGTAAAGTATATTCTAAAATTAGAAAACAAAGAAATGAAAAAGCATTCTTACATACTAATAAAACGGATCAACCATAACATAATGAAATAAATTTGTACTAAAGTACAGATTTCAATTTTTTAAGACTATCGTAAAAGAAATCTATCTGGACCTCCCTGAGTACCTCATTTGTCACAGCCATCATACGGTTAAAAGGAGATAGGCTAGATGAGTCTACACTAAATATTTTATGGTTCATTAACATTCTTAAGTTTATCTTTGGTACATTTAAGTTAACATAATTGATAAAATTACAATCTTTGTATTTTAAGTTATGTATTATATAATATAAAAATATCACAGCTTGTTTTTTCGTCTTTGGGACAACGATGTTACCTTAAAACTAATTAGCATACTTTTATAAGAAATTTTATATGGATAATAATTTTGTCTATGATTATGTGTCTTTAATTGTTTCTTTTTTTTAAATAAAATAAATTTTCGAGATTTCTTCATCAAAAGTAACGTGTTGTATCCGCGGCTGTTCAAATATGCCGTGTAAAAATAATACAAAGGTGAAACTTTATCATTTCCCCGAAATTTCACTGAGGCAAACATAGGTTATGTTTACTTTGGTTTTATGTTTAAATCCATGTTGGTTTGTGTTTAAATTGTCTTTTCCTAACTTTTGTTGCTGATTGTGTAGTTATAATAATGTTTAAGTGACTTTATTTATTGTTAAGTTCTAAGGAAATAAACATGAGTGAATATTTTCAGAAGTAGTCGTTAGAAGATTCAGATGTTGCCAATCAATAGATATAAGCAAAAGATTAGTAAAATAAATAATTTAAAGGTAAAATCAAAGGTGTGTAGAACTCTTAAATGAATTAAATAATTTGTATTATGTCAGTCATTATATTTTATTAATAAAACACAATTTAATAAAGTTTACTTTTATTTCTATATTTAGTAAAACGTTAGCAGCTCTTGATCACTTGATGGCAAAGCAGTGTTTAATTGATTTTTCAGAAATGGTTCAATATAATTTAAAACAGTCTTAAAAGCATTGTTTGTTGCTAAGGCAGTGTAACATCTTGTTTTTACATCATTATTTTCGAGGTTTGCAACAGTTAATGATAGTTTCTAAGCTTTTCTTTCAATTCATTTGTAATCATTAATGATAGAAACATCTAAGTTAAATTGTCTATGTCAAATCAGTTTGACTTTCTTTATTATTCTACTTCGATGGTTTCTTAAATTTTCACGTTTCTTAATAATTCTACTGTGGCAGCCTGCAACAATGAGAAATGTTTAAAATAAGACATGCAAACTAAGTTTAGGGCATAATAGTCATAAGACAGTCAAATGACTCTTAAATAAACTTACCTGTTTCCTTTTAATTCTTTTATATCGCTCTAATTTAGATTTTGAGGAACTGGACTTACTGTCTTTATACCCCATGTTTAATAAAGCTACCCAGTCTGGATTATTTCTGTCTGTTAAGTCAGCAGGTTTTCCCATAAAGTTAAAAAGTTGAAATCATCATAAAACAGCATTCATTTTGCCACTTACCAGAAATAAAATGATTAGAGCTAACACGAGTGCTCTTAATTTTCGTTTCGCTAGTAAAACCTTTACGTTTTATTGCCTGCAACCATTTTTTCTGCCTCTTAGAAGATAAAGTACTTAGCTCAGTTAAAATGTAGTACCGAAGGTAAGCGAAACAACTGCATTTTTCCCGATTACTTCGGATACCACACTTTGTCTTTCTAACGAAGTCTTTCTTATTTTAATAATTTTATAACACAAAATTGACCAAAAAATCACTAATAAGAATAAAGCAAAGATCACTCAATTGACAAAACACACTGGCAATTGACAGAAGTCTATTTAATGTTTATATTTTAATCGAAAAAAACCCAAATTTTATTATTTTTTTCTTTTTTTATAAAAAACTAATACTGTTTACGATACGACTTTCATCACAATACTTTTTTTATTTAACACTAGGGCGCTCTACTTTCGACGAAAGTGCTGCCTCTACAGTTCTTGCACGGTCCCTATACAATTTAATTATTGTGGAGATCTTAAAATTTTTACTATTTCTAATTATAAATCCCAGTGCCTTTACAGCTTTATTTGTTATAAAAGTAAAGTGGTTATTGAACTTTAGATTAGACTGAAATACTACTCCTAAATCTTTAACCTCTTTTTCACATTTTAAATTAAATTCTCCAATTTTATATGTATTTAAAATTGGGTTTGTTTTTCTTGTGAATTTTACAACTGAGCATTTTTGTATATTTAGGAACATTTTGTTTTCTTTCATTCACTCACGTTATCAATATCATATTGCAACTTTTCACAATCTTTTTGAGTTTTTACAATCCTGCAGAGCTTGAAGTCATCTGCGAAAAGAAGTCCTGTGGAATGAATTAGGCAGTCTGGTAAAGAGTTGATGAAGCACAAGAAGAGCAAAGGTCCTAAATTACTTCCCTGTTGAATGCCTGAGGTGGCAACAAAGCTCTCCGACATGCTTCCACCAACCTTCACCCACTGCCTTCTATCTGCAAGATATGATTTTATGAAATGATATGTATCTTCAGAGATTCCAAACTCTACAAGCTTTTTAACCAATATGTTGTGGTTGACTTTGTCAAATGCTTTTTCACAGTCGGTGTATATGACGTCTAATTGACATTTGTTTTTTATCGCTTCGGCTGCCAGTTCTGACAATATTGTCAGATTTGTAACCGTGGATCTATCTTCAAGAAAACCATGCTGGAAAATAGACATTTTTGGTTTCAAAAAAATTGTCAAGTCCTCACAAAGTACTGTCTCATAAATTTTTGATAAAACATTAATTAAACTAATAGGTCTGTAATTCTTTATTTCATTTTTATTCCCGCTTTTATAAACTGGTGTTATTTGCGCAGTTTTTAGGGCTTCTGGAAATTTCTTATTTTTGATACCTAAATTGAAAATATATTTTAAAGGCGGTGCTATGTATTCTGACAATCCTTTATATATATATATATATATATGCAGGAATATTGTCAGGCCCTGTAGATTTTTTTGGTTTAAGTTTTTTAATACTACTTTTATGATATTATTTTCTGTTATCAAAGAAAAATTAAAAGTACTGTCACCAAAGTTTAAGCTGCATGTGTTTTCATTTGTAGATTGTTCATATACTGACTGAAAGTGTTTGGAAAAAGCATTTGCAATATCTCTAGAATTACTGTATGAATTTTTGCCATTTCATTTCCCTTGGTACTCCACTTTTTTTAGTTTTATCACGTATAAATTGCCAAAATGATTTTGGATCATGATTTATATTGTTTTCAAGGTTTTCCTTATGTAATTTATATTCAGCATTTGTTTGTAAAGTTTAACTAAACCTACTTGAATAAGGCGTGGTCAACGCGCTGTTCGAATTTCTAAGAATTCATGGGCGTACGAAAAATTATTTATATGATTCTTTTAATTTATTCTTTTATTTTATTTATGATTTCTTATACTCAGTTAGTCAGTGACATTATAATATAAAAGTTCACTGTCCAGCAAAGACCAACGAGGAGGTGTGAGTTACCTTTGCCGGGAAGGGAATGGGATAGGTATGTTAGTACAGTTCGGCAGTTAGAAGTGCAATTTTAATAACATAAATTAGCTTGCAAAAAAATATAATTGTTGTTCAAAGAGAGATAAGGACCCCATAACTCGTCACTTTTACGGTATTTTTTGACTCCAAACCCTCTCTCATTAAATGACAAAATATTTGATGCCAAGTTACTAAAACGCTTGATATAAAAGCTCTGGAAGAAAAACATAGGTACATAATAATGCTGCATAAAGTAAATATTAAAAATATATAATGCTGTTAATAATAATAATAATAAATGGTAATAAAATAATACATATAGTAATCAGTTACTGTCAGAAAATTCGTCGGAAGAAGAATCAATATTTGGTTGAACTATAATTTGATTTAACGGTGGCAAAACGTGATATTCTGATTCTTTACGTATTACATGAGACACACTGTTTTTCCAAATTTCCTTGTTAGAGGGGTCGTTGATAGCTGAACGTATATTATTTAAAACTAGAGTATCTAACGTCGGCGATTGGTTTGTTTTACGAAGGCGACTTTTAATACTACTCCAAAGTAGTTCTATGGGATTAAAAATGCAATAATACGGGGTAACCGAAGAATCGTGTGCATCTTTTGTCGACAAAAGTTATCTATGGCATATTCTTGTTGAAAATCGGCTTTCTTAGTGTTCATATTTAGTATTTTAATAAATTTACGTGAATGATATGATGCGTTATCCAGTACAATAACTGAGTTAGGCGGTATGTTTGGCACCAGTTGTTCACTAAGCCATTTCTCAAACAATTCGGCATTCATGTCCTGATGGTAATCAGCAGAACTATATTTTATGTTTTTCGCAGATAGTAGTAAAGCGTTAGGTACAAAACCATTTTCATTCCCTGCGTGTAAAATTATAATTCGTTTACCTCTTGAACAAGGTGTATTTAAAACGCATTTTTTAGAGTCGTCTACCCAGCCGTATTTAACAGTATCGTGAGTATCAAACCATGTTTCATCCAAATATACAATATTTCTATTCAGTTCACGATATTTTTTTATTTCTCTTAAATAATTTTGTCGTAGAATAACTATACGTGAAGATTCCATAATAATCATCCGTGTATCAAGTTTTTTATGTTTAAAACCGCATTTTAATAAAATATTTCTCAATGTTTCCAAGGATTTATATTTATATTCGCCATATTCTTGTAATTTATGAAAAATCGTTTATAACGTAGGAACTTTATTTTCTTTATAAAAATTATAAATTGTACGTCGAATAAAATCTTTCGAAAAATTCAGTTACAACTTCGAAATCAGCCACACGACGCCTATGAAACACTTTTGTGAATTGATGCTAATATACCGTTTAACCGTTACAATCATGGAAACTAGACAAGGAGTACGAACTCCATGTATGCAAATAGGGCTACTAAAATAAGAGGGCGCTGGTGTTCCATTTGTACCAAGATGACGACCAATGAGGACGTAGTTTGAAATCAAATAAATAATTTTTAATTATTTCATTATTCATTTATTTACACAATGAAAAAAATAGTTCGATCATTCAGATATAAATAATAAAAACCAATTTAATAATTCACGATTATTTAATTGTCTATATTCATACCGGTACAAAAGGAACACTAGCGACGCTAGTGGTGAAAAAAGTAAACCTAATATGTACGATACCGTGGACAGATTTTGGCAATTCCCCCGGTCGAGTGCGTACTCCTTGTGTAGTCTCCATGGTTACAATATTCGAAGGCGCTAAAAAATTCTTAGAACTAGAAATCCGTGCAAACAAACATTCATCGATGCATGTCGCAGGAATGTACATTAACTAGTTTGGACGACTGTAGGCACGCGCCGATTGGTTAAAACAATAACTTGTCAGCCGATGGGCGGCCTTTAAAACAATACAGGTGTAAGTGGTGAAGTTAAATGCAAAATTAAATAGAAATTTTACTAGGGTTGTTCATATAATGACGTTCTTTTGAGTTTCCCCAGGTAAAATCGTAAAAATAATTCCTATTCAAGTAGGTTTAGTTGTACTATAACTTTGTTTGTTTGTAATACACAGTTTGCTGATTTTTTTGATCATGACGAATATATTCCAGATTGTTTGTTTTACAAATATCATTAAACCAACATTGGAATTCTAAAATGAGAAAATATAGTAATATAAGTAATAAGATATATTTGCATAATAATAATAATAATATAATGGGTGCAAATGATTACATATTACATACCTTCTAGAGTTTTGAAAATAATTACTTCTTTGTCCATAACTTTATTATGTGCCGATTCTAGATGACATCTTAATTTAGCTACAAATCTGTAAGATGTATTACAATCTTTTTCCAGGCATTTACTATTAAAACGATAATATTCGTAGGAAACAATATTTTTGTCCTGTTTGCTATGAACGTTTTTTAGGTGGCGGTTAACACTACTTTGGCTACAGAAATTTTTTTGACAAATTTTGCAGGCGACAGGCATTTTAAAAATACTTTAAAAATACTCGCTCTTTACAAAAACAAAAACGTCAAAAACTAAACACTATAAACATAACCACATTTCGAATTTACGTTCTTCTTTCTTAGAGCACACTAAAGAAGAAGAAGAAGAAGCACACTTGGCAACGCCGAGGGATGGGATTGTACATCTAACCACTCCTGACAGTCCTGACAGATGTTGGTATTTGTTAATTCTAGAATGACGTTCGTTCGTTCGTTGAATCGTTTCGTGTGTTTTTCATTCATGCTGAGCTGAAACGTTGTTGTTTAAGGTTAAGGCGTTCTGAATTAAAAATATCTAAGTTATCTTCTTATTTACCGCCCATCAAGCAAAGTAAAAGAATTGACTACACCACTATTGTTGGTACGCAAGCTTCGCTTCAAAACATTAAACCAGTTTTATTTTAGGTAGGTATAAATCCATTTCTTTATTATAAATTATCTTTGCCACCTGGTTAAAAGTAAAAATAACAGTTTTCTTTTGCACACGCATTGTTTTAATTTATATCATAGAAATATCTGCACATAATTATATTAATCGGTAATCGGTGTTAATACTTTTAATTAAGGTCAGTATTATAATTGATAAGCTAGAAATTATATCCAAATTTTTAAACAAACAACATATTTTATAATACATATTTTAATTTGCAGCTACCTATCGCTTTATTAATTTCACAGTAAAAAAGATGGACTTTACTGAAGAAATAGCTGCTTCAAAAATTGATTTAAATATAGGACTAGATTTAGAATTTAATATCAAAACAGAAATAGAAAGCACTTCACCTAATAATTCAGACATTTTTAAAACCGAAAGTTCATCTAATCAATACGAATATGAGTTTGAGACAATTAATGCTAATAACTTTGGACAAACTAATGATCCCCCAACTATTAAAGAGGAATTTAAAAGTATAGATTTCGAAATAAAGAAAGAATTATTACATAGTGTTTGCGATTTACCTACGCTGAAAAGTGAAGATTTCGAAATTGTAGATGGAAATGGACAGCAAATGAGGAAAAAAGAGAAAGTGAGCAACAACCAGTGTCCTTTTTGCATGAAAAGTAAGTTTCTTCTAATTTTTAAATTAATCTTTTTTCGTTTCTTTAATAATGTTTTTGGTATTGGAATATTTTTATAAGAAATACGAAAGATTTAGATTTTTTTTGTAATTTGGTTCATAACTTTTCTTGGGTAAATGGGTTTTACAGATTGCTTATTATTAAAACTAGCCAACATTTTAACAACATTTAAAAAAAATTCTTAAGAATGAATTTGTCCTTCAAAATGATCTACTAAAAGAATAAGAACTTTTTTTTAATTCCAAAAATTAACCTTAAAAAACGTCCGCGGCAAACATTGAAAAAGCCACAAATTTACCTGATTTTGTGCGAGAAATTCAAATTTTTTTCATCGTTAAATTTGTCCATTTTTCAAAAAATTCAAAGAACTCTTAAATCATTAAAATTTCATAAAAATAACCAAAAAATCATAAAAATCATATTCATAAAATAAACCGTTACAATTTGTCCATATTTTCAGAAAAATCGCCAAAAACTTTAAATTGTCAATTTTCGCAAAAATAACCAAAAAATCATAAAAACTTTGCCGTAAAAACAAAAAACCGGTAACTTTGTCGATTTTTATAAGGAAACCATTAAAATTTTGTTGATGTTTAAGTAAATGAAAATCGGAAAACGTAACAATGCCGCAAAAATAACCAAAAAAAAAACAGAAAAATGTTAAATTGGTCGACTTTTAAAAAAAAAAACGGTTAAAATTTATCAATGTGTTCAAAAAAAAACGCAAAAATCCGTTAAATCGTCAAAATTTCACAAAAAACATAAAAAATCGTTAAAACCTTGATAAAAAAACACAAAACCGTTAAATTTGTTGTTTTTTTTAAGAAACCGTTGAAATTTATCGATGTTTTTAAAAAAATCGCAAAAAACTTAGAACAAAACAGAAAACTCTAAAGCCGGCTACTCACTACGCGGGACTTGACAAGTACTGGTACTTGATCATGTACAAGTTCAAGTATTGTCGATACATTACGCGGCTACTTGGCAAATGCCAATTTTTCCGGATACTGCAAGTACTTGTATAAACGCTCAAACAAAATGGAAATTGATAGTAAAATAGAGGCAATTTCTCAACGTTGCCATTAAGGTAGTTGTCGTGGTTAGGGTACACCGTCAGAAAGTTATAAATTTTTGTATACTTAATAACGACACGATAATACAATTACCCTAAAAATTTGAAGTCAATCTACCGTACAGAATCCGAGAATAACTTAATTAAAAATTCGATAATTAACATTGAGTATATACGATCTCTGTAGTTTTGAAGCAGTTTGTTATTTATAAAAAAAGAACTAACTGTCAGAAACTTCCCAAAAACTTACCGTATTTTAATACATTTATTACGACTTTAAAAAAAAATTATAAAATTTTTTGACCGTCTAATTATTTATAAATAACGATTTAAAGTTCAACAATTTATATAAAAGTATACATTCATGGAGTCGGACCGAAACAACTCGGCAACGATGTACGCGAGTTTATATATTATTTGAGCGGTAATTTCGAACGGACTAATGAATCCATATAAAAATTTCTACTGGTTGCACATAAGCGACGTTGCCGAATTTAAACTTTGAAAAATATGTAAGAGTGGTTGTCTATATAGACGGCTGCACGGGTACAGTCTAGTGTAAAAATTATCGATCACTTAGCTACAAGCTAGTATACTTTTGTGGCGCGTATAATCTATAACTTTCTGACAATACTGTACCACGACAACTACCTTAACGACTCTTTTTTTTTTCTTTAAGTCTGCCACAGATACTTTTAAAGAAAACTGAGATTGTATTCTCTTCCATGAGTCATAAAATTCATTTCGATTTTTATGTAGTTTGTGACTGGGGTCCTAAATAATACTTTCGTTTTCATATAAAATTAAAAATTCTGTAGTCACTTCATTGGACCACTCCATATTTGAGAACTAAATAACATCCACCATTTACTAGTTTTACTTGCACAAACTTGTCGAGTAGTGTAGCGCTGCTACTTGACTCGCTACTTGTTGCCTTTGACTTTGCTTAATTTACCGACTGCGGACGGCAAGTACAAGTAGCACGCCAAGTTTCATGTTAGTTTCGTACACACTACTTGAAATATGCCAAGTACTTGTCAAGTCCCGCGTAGTGAGTAGCCGGCTTAAAATTTGTCGATTTACAGAAACCGATTGTTGATTTTTAAAGAAAATCGCAAAAAACGTTAAAAAAACATTAAATCGTCAAAATTACGCAAAAGAAACCAAAAAACCGTGAATACATTGACGAAAAACAGAAAACCGTTAAATCTATCGGTTTTCATAAAAGAAACCTTGGAAAATTGACAGTTTTTTTCAACCAAATTGCAAAAAACGTTAAAAACCATTAAATCATCGAAATTTTGTAAATATAAATAATAAATCGTAAAATCTTTGGCAGAAAAAGAGAAAACCGTTTGTCGATTTTCATAAAAGAAAACTGCTACTTTTTGTTGTTTTTTTTAATCGCAAAAAATTCCATAAAACGTTAAATTGTCAAAATTTGGGTAAAATAACCACAAAATCGTGAAAACCGTTAAATTTGTTGATTTCAATAAAAGAACCATTAAAATTTATCTATTGTAACGGTGACTATTTCAAAAAAAAAATAACTATGCCATTTTGTTCAGTAAACCTTTTTTCTACATTTTAAAATTTGTTTTATATTTATCTTAATTAGAACGGATTCTACAGGGTAGGAGGCATTACGTTTCAACTGACCCTCGTAGATAAATGTATTGATATATCAAATATTTTATTATTTTAGGTTTTTCATCGGTATATCAACGATTTAAACATGAGTGTAGAAGATATTCGGAAATTTGTGCTTATTGTGGAGAATATTTCTATCAAAGGACATTGTTTTTAATTCATTTTTATAGGCAGCATATAAAAAACCCGAAAAACAGTAGTAAACATAGAAATATTAATTATAAAAAAAAAGATGCAAAGTGTCTTCAACATGCTATTTGTACAAAAAAGTTTCAATCACAACGCCACCTAAAACGCCTGAAGAATGGAAAAAATATCTTGAAATGTAAAATTTGTTTGGAAATATTTAAAGTGAATGATCCATTTCGAAGAGCTCAGTCTAAAGTAAAACCCGTTTGTTGCAAAATTTGTGAAAAAAATAGTCTTAAATGTTTAAAGGTGTCTTTACAAAAAGTCACTTTTTCTTCTCACACATTCACACTTGAAAATGATTTAAAAGAACATTTGAAAATACACAATGCAAAAAAAGCAAATAAATGTGAAATCTGTTTAAAAAGTTTTAATTATAAATGTCATTTAAAGCAACATATGAGAATGCATACTAAAGAAAAGCCATTTAAATGTAAAATTTGTTCACACATGTTTCGACAAAAATCACATTTAAATAGACATATGTTAATACACACTGAAAAAAAGCAATTTTTATGTGAAATTTGTTCACACATGTTTCGACGAAAATCAAGTTTAAATAAACATATGTTAATACACACTGAAGAAAAGGCATTAAAATGTGAAATTTGTGCACATTCGTTTCGACATAAATTAAGTTTAAATATACATTTGCTAAAACACTCTGGAAAAAGGCCATTTAAATGTGAAATTTGTTCACACACTTTTCGAAGTAAATCAAATTTAAAAACACATATGTTAGTACACGCTGGTGACATGCCATTTACATGTGAAATTTGTTTAAACACGTTTCGACAAAAATCAAGTTTAAAGAAACATTTGCTAATACACACTGGTGAAAAGCCATTTAGATGTGAAATTTGTTTAGACACATTTGGACAAAAATCAAATTTAAATACACATATGTTAATACACACTGGTGAAAAGTCCTTTAAATGTAAAATTTGTTTAGACACGTTTCGACAAAAATCACATTTAAATACACATATGTTGAAACACACTGGTGAAAAGCCATTTAAATGTGAAATTTGTTCACATTCGTTTCGACATAAATCAAATTTAAAGAAACATATGCTAAGACACACTGGGAAAAAACCCACTTAAACGTGAAATTTGTTTATACACGTTTCGACAAAAATCAAATTTAAATACACATATGTTAATACACACTGGTGGAAAGCCATTGAGATGTGAAATTTGTTTACATACTTTTAGACAGAAAATAAATTTAACACGACATGCGAAAACATACTGGACAAAAAACAAATTAAAACCTTCAAATGGTTAATCAGTTTGAAGAAAATTCATTTAAATATAAAATTTGTTCTAATACGTTTGACACAAAAAAATATAGAATTTTTTCAGAAAATTTTAAATATATATTTTCAATATTTTTCTTCGTTTCCTTTACTTATTTATGTATTATTATTATTATTATTTTTTTTGTAATAAACTTGAACTGTTGAAGAGTATCTATTGTTTTTTTTTTACAATAATTTGATTCTTCAATACCCAAAACAATAAAACATATATAATCTATACATATCAAAGTAGTATCTGGTGAGAGTGAGCTTAGCATTGGGGTTCCCCAGGGTTCAGTCCTCGGCCCAATTTTATTCTTAATCTTAAGTGCAAAAGTGGCAAAAGAAACCGTAGAATATATTAATGATCTACGATCTACCCCATGCTGATAACATTGCAAACTATACACTCTTTGCGGATGAATCGCTGAGGGGTTCCGTGGTGGCACAGGAAAGGGCTGAGCTGTGGTTTCGCACTAATAAATTATTGCTCAATATCAGCAAAACTGAAAGAATGATTTTCTCGATGAGAAGCTTGGCAGAGTTCGATAATCCGGCGAGTGTAAAGTTTTTAGGTGTGCTTCTTGACCCGAAACTGCAGTGGGGGCATCATGTAGATTTGCTGGACAGTAAGCTTAACAGAGGGCTGTATGTGCTCAGGAACCTTGCTCGGTGTGTTACGAACTGCATTTTTTGCTATCTTTAACTCCCACATATCATATGCCATTTTAGCTTGGGGGCAGAGAGTTTTTGGACTGTAGCGGAAGGCGGTGAGAGTTTTGTCCGGTTTGGGGTATAGAGATGACTGTATAGGCGGGGGTATGTTAGTGCACGCATGTTGACTGTCCCTTGTCTATATATATATTTTACTAGCTGACCCGGGGGACTTCGTACCGCATAAAACTAATGTCTTTTTTGTTTTTTTCAAATTTTTACGATTTTATTTTGTTTTCAATTTTTTTTTTTTTATTTTATCGTTTTTATCATATTTTCTCGTAAGTTATCAGGTGTATACTATTTTTTTATTATATTTGTAATTTATCGATTAAATATATTAGGTAGCAACTGCGACACCTTACGTCATATTATTTAATTTAGCAAGAATTTGTTGAAATATGTGAGATATAAAATGCGCCACCTTCCGGTGGCGTCATAAACCTTAAGTAAGAATTGCTCGTTTAAATATATAAGATATTAACTGCTCCACCTTACGGTGGCCTACTCAAGGTTGGAACTTCATTACTGAACCGCTAGATGGCGTGGAAGAAGCTAGTTTTTGAGATTTTTTTTCGTAAAAAATAAAAAATATTTTTTTTTAATAAAAAGTATCCTATGTTACTTCTAATACCTCCAAGAATATGTGTGCAAAGTTTCATGATGATCGGTTGAGTAGTTTTCGCGTGAAAGAGTAACATACAAACTTACATTCACATTTATAATATTAGTAGGGATTGTCTGTTGTATGTTAGGGATAATATGGATCTCACGGAGATATACATCATTATTATAACACTCGTGCGAAAAATGATTTGGTTCCCCCCTATTGGCATCTGCGAAGGTGTCAGGATGGTCCGGGATATTGGGATGTCCTACCCGAAACAATTAGAAATATGCACTTTGTAAAGTTTAAACAAAAAATTGGAGAATTTCTTTTAAGCGAGGCTTTTTATTCTTATAATTTTAACGTGTTGGAAAGTCCTTATATTATTATTGTATGACATTTTTTTTTTCATGTGTTAATGTGTGTAATTATTGGTCCTTATTTTTAATATTTATGTTAAGTTAATACATGTATATTTTTATTATTATTATTAATGCCATTTGAGGCCTTATGTTGTATTTTATTATTGACGTGTGTAACTACTGAAATAGCATGAATAAAGTATTGAGTAAAGAAAGGCGTGTTGGTTACACTTTATTATTTAGAATAGAGATGCCACGAATATTCGGCTACTATTCGGTCACTTTTTTTAATATTCGGTATTCGGCCGAATAGCATGCAGTATTCGGCCAAATACCGAATACCAAATTTCCGAAAATAGCCTCTCACTATAAACACTACTGCCAGGAGATGATAAATAGATCTTAGCAAATTTTATCTGGTTTGGATACATTGTTCCATTTGCTAACCACAACTTGTATGGGTCTGCCGTCCGATTTAGGCGAATACTTTTTAAATAAATATCGATCTCATTTGCCACAAAAATTTTCAATATATTTAGGTCATTTTGCACATAGGTACCTACTCTGTAGCGACTTCCTCAAAACAGTCCCAAAAACTGTCGTGTATTTTCATTTTATTTTTCAGTTTCATGGTTGTATTTTTTCTTACGAAGTGGAGAAAAATCATCATCGTTACTACTTGACTCATCACGACTTATTTTCAGAGAATCTAAAAGAATTTTCTGTTTTGCTCTTTCGTCAGCTCGAACTAATCGCAGGAAACTGGGTCAATAAAAGTGACAATCAGATATTTGTCATCGAATTTGAACCGTTTTTAAGGAACTAGGAATTCTTACTTAATAAAGTACCATGACGCCACCCTAAGTCAGTTATATCTCATATATTCAAAGATGCAATTTTTTCTAAACTAAGTATTATGGCGCCACCGTCAGGTGGCACAGTTGATACCTCATATATTTAAATAAGCAATATTTTATATATTTAAACGAGCAATTCTTACGAAATTATGTATTATGACAACACCGTAAGGTGGCGCAGTTGAGATCTTATAAATTTACGTTGTACATTTTTGATATTTTGGAATGGTTAGGGAATAATTTTGCACGAATTGCTTTAATTATAATTGACGTTGATTTTATATTAGTTTTGTGGGGTGCTTTTAAGGATGTTAGTACAAACGGGTGTGGTGTGAGGTTCTGCGTAGGGAACAACGAGGGGAACAATGAGCAATTACTACACTAAATACAGAGAGACACACTGATGAACAGGAATACGTATTTAATACAACACTACTTTTGATATGTAATTACAATACACGTGAAAATATATTAATTAAAAAGAACAAATTGTCATGTAATGCGTTTACGGTGAATGAATGAATAATGAATAATGAGTGACGTTCTTCTCTCTTCGTAGAGGGAACGTCAGTGGCCTCTAGCTGTTGACGAATGCAGCGCACTCAATGTTGTTGTTACATCATCCCCCTTTGGATCAGGCGTAATGAAGTGGAGGCTGATACAAGACGTTTGGTATATATTCTCTTCAGTTAATGGTCGTCACGAGTTTTCAGATTCACCGACTGGATGAATTCATGGGAATCTCGATAAAGCTCAGGTAGTCGTCGTTCACGTTGTACTCGAGAAACAGGTAGTGTGTTACTCGTTTCTGGTCGAGTAAGCGAAGCATGTGTTGCTGTCTCATGCGAAGGAACTGCTACGGGCTTCAGAGCAGGTCTCCCTCGTTTGCGAATCTGCTGAATAGGTGATGGATCTCTCTCTTTGTTGACCTCATGATAAGGATGCAAAGCGGATACATGGTATTTGCCCAGAGGAACGTTAGGATTAGTGAGGCTAGCAACCTCATAGGAAGTAGGCGAAATCTTCTTAAGGATAAGATAAGGACCGTCACGTCGCGGCGCGAACTTTGAAGTAAAACCGACACTACTATTGCTAAGTGTATGTGTGTCCACGAGCACTTTTTGTCCTTCTTCGAACACTACGACGCGATAATGTTTATCAGCATAGTGTTTTGACACATCTTGTCTAAGTTCGTTTATTTCCTTGGCACGGAGTAATGTCTCTACATGACGACGCAAATACGGCGTAATTTCCGGAATAATGTTCTCGTTCATAATCACTGCGCGTAAATCGTTATGTACATCTGTGGGTGTACGTAACTCACGAGCGAAATTTAAGTAAGAAGGTGTATAACCAGTGGCTAATGTAGATGAAGTGTTCATTGCAAACCGAACACTAGGCAACATTTCGTCCCATTTGGTGTGATCATTTTGCACCAAAATAGAAAGTCGGACTTTGAGGTCTCGGTTTTTCCTTTCTTCAGGATTAGATGCTGACAAAGTTGAGAATATACAAAACAATAATAAGACCCATAACAATGTACGCAGCAGAAACTATAACTATGACGAAAACGGAGGAAGATAAACTAAGGATAAATGAACGTAAGATATTAAGATCAATTCTGGGACCAGCGAGGATAGGAGAACAAGAATATAGAAGGAGAACGAACCAAGAAATATTAGAAGAACTGAACGGGGAAGACATAATAAAGAAAATTAAAGCTCAAAGAGTTAAATGGCTGGGACATGTATGGAGACAAGGGCAGGAAGCAGTAACAAAGGCTATGTTACAATGGCAGCCGGGAGGGAGGAGAAGGCGAGGAAGACCAAGATCGAAATGGTTGGCAGAGGTGGAAGACGACTTGAGCAGGGCAGGTGTGACAAGATGGAAGCAGGAAACAAGAGACCGGAAGAAATGGCGGCAAATAAGCGAGCGGATACAATAACACAACGAGGATGGGGACTGATCCACCCCGATAAACGGATTTAGAAAGCGAAAGCGGCGCAACCTCACATGAGGTGTTAAGCCATATATATATATATATATCTCGCGTACTGCCACTTGGTAGTAACCACTTTTCAAATCAAGTGTTGTCATGTATCGAGTACGGGTAGCAGCATGTAAAAGATCATCCATCCTTGGCAATGGATACCTATCAGGTACAGTGACCCTATTTAGGCGTCGGTAATCAACACACATTCTAACTTTTCCATCTTTTTTCGGGACCAGTACAGTAGGAGCGGCATAAGCCGAATCACATTCTTCAATAATTCCTTTTTCTGGAAGCGTACCTATTAACTTCTGATTTTAAAATATCTGTTTTAATCGGTGTCATTCTATATGGTGGGACCGCTATAGGCGTATCATCTGTCAAGTTTATAGAATGCTCTAAAATCGGAGTAGGTTCATTCCTTTCCTCAAATAGTTCTGCATTTTTGTACAGAAGGCACTGCAATCGATTCTGGACAAATCATAACGATACACAAAAAAGGAGACCAGCAAGAATGTAAGAATTATAGAGGCATTACACTGTTAAACGTAGCCTATAAAATATTATCATCACTAATACAAAGACGCCTAATAACTGAAACTGAAAATATTATAGGACAATATCAATGTGGATTCATAAGAGGCAGATCAACAACAGATGCAATACACATTATTAAACAAATTATGGAAAAAGCGTACGAATATAAATATGAAATAGAAATGTTGTTTTTAGACTTTGAACAAGCCTTTGACTCTCTAAAGAGGTACGAAATTATAAAAGCATTAAAAGAACAAGGGGTAAGTAAAAAACTAAGAAACCTAATAGAGATGACAATGAGGCATTCAAAGGTTAGTATCCTGACCCAAAAAGGAGAAACGGAAGAGTTTGAAATAAACAAAGGTGTAAGACAAGGAGACTCACTGTCAGCTACGTTGTTCAATCTGTCTCTAGAATTTGTTTTGAGAAAGATACAAAAGGGAAATCTTAGAACAACAGGAAGTCAAATAATAGCATATGCTGATGACATAGTACTAATTACAAAAAAAAGGAAAATCATGGAAAAAATGCTAAGGGAGATTGAGGAGGAAGGGACGAAGCTGGGATTGAAAATTAATGTGAAGAAAACGAAAATAATGAGATTTGGAAAAACAGGACAAAATGGGGAAATACGAATAGGAAATAAAGAATTCGAAGAAGTGCAAAAATTTAAATACCTTGGTGTAATGATAGACAATAAAGGGGAAAGAAGAACGGAGATCGAAGAAAAAATAATGGCAACAAATCGAGCGTACCAAGCGAACAAAAATTTGTTAAAAAGTAAAATATTGACTAGGCAAACAAAGTTGAGAATATACAAAACAATAATAAGACCCATAACAATGTACGCAGCAGAAACTATAACTATGACGAAAACGGAGGAAGATAAACTAAGGATAAATGAACGTAAGATATTAAGATCAATTCTGGGACCAGCGAGGATAGGAGAACAAGAATATAGAAGGAGAACGAACCAAGAAATATTAGAAGAACTGAACGGGGAAGACATAATAAAGAAAATTAAAGCTCAAAGAGTTAAATGGCTGGGACATGTATGGAGACAAGGGCAGGAAGCAGTAACAAAGGCTATGTTACAATGGCAGCCGGGAGGGAGGAGAAGGCGAGGAAGACCAAGATCGAAATGGTTGGCAGAGGTGGAAGACGACTTGAGCAGGGCAGGTGTGACAAGATGGAAGCAGGAAACAAGAGACCGGAAGAAATGGCGGCAAATAAGCGAGCGGATACAATAACACAACGAGGATGGGGACTGATCCACCCCGATAAACGGATTTAGAAAGCGAAAGCGGCGCAACCTCACATGAGGTGTTAAGCCATATATATATATATATATATCTCGCGTACTGCCACTTGGTAGTAACCACTTTTCAAATCAAGTGTTGTCATGTATCGAGTACGGGTAGCAGCATGTAAAAGATCATCCATCCTTGGCAATGGATACCTATCAGGTACAGTGACCCTATTTAGGCGTCGGTAATCAACACACATTCTAACTTTTCCATCTTTTTTCGGGACCAGTACAGTAGGAGCGGCATAAGCCGAATCACATTCTTCAATAATTCCTTTTTCTGGAAGCGTACCTATTAACTTCTGATTTTAAAATATCTGTTTTAATCGGTGTCATTCTATATGGTGGGACCGCTATAGGCGTATCATCTGTCAAGTTTATAGAATGCTCTAAAATCGGAGTAGGTTCATTCCTTTCCTCAAATAGTTCTGCATTTTTGTACAGAAGGCACTGCAATCGATTCTTATCAGTACAATTTAGTTGTAGGGCCTCATCTTGTCGCAAAGATAAGTCAAGTAAATCGACGGTAATATTACAAGTAAAAGGTTCCTCTATAAAATTATATTGAACCAAAGGCATGTCTGCAAACGAATATTTCATTTGTGGGATATTTATAAGAAGATTGGCATGAGTAATAAAATCAACACCAAGAAGTGTTTTCGAACATACGTGTTCAGGAAAAGCGACGAAAGTCGTTTGAACAGTTCTATTCAAAATTATTACATCACATTCGAAGATATGGGCTGATGCTATACGGGTTTCACCATCGGCCAGAACTAAAGTCATTTCTTTAATTGAATACGATAGTTGTTGGTCTAGAAAATGACGATAAAGTCTATTTCCTGCTATGGTGCATTTTGCACCGGTATAAACATAAGCTTATCCACTAAGTCCATAGACTGTGATTGGAAGAAGAGGACGGCGATTTAAACAATTTGTATCTGCCATTAATAATTCAACTGATGCTGTTTCCTCAGTTGTTGTAGAACGTAGGTTGTTACTACAATTTGGACAGTTTGATCGTACAAAACCTGGAGTATTACATCCATAACAAACAATGTTTGAGGTACGTAATGAATTTCGGTTAGAATCTAAATCTGTTCCGACCCTGTGTAGTGCGATCTTGTGCGGTTCAACCCTGTGTTCCCGTGCGAGAGTGAACCCCGACGAAAAACATTCATATTCGAGATTCGACATTCGTTAGACGTTAGATTAGTTACACCTTTATATTTGTATTTAATACGTTATTTTCTTTGTAATTAAAGTTATAAAATTAACCAGCGTTTATACAGTTTACTACACGAAACATTGGTCCTTCGAGCCGGATACTAAGCGAAATTAAAGCGATAATTAAACGAAAAAATCAAGAAATCATACGAAATTCAACAAGTGCATCCAAACCGACATATTGCATCCAGTCGACCAGTCAAAGTGTGATCTAAGTTGTGCGAAGAAGCGTGAAAACTACAGCTGGTTGTTTGTTATCTTCCCTCGATAGTGTGAAGTGTGCGTGAGTATACAATTCAAATATAACACTTATTTCATTATTACTTAGATACTATAGTCATCATAAGTATTCTTTCAATCTTAGCTTTGTCTGAATATTCAAATTGTAACACGTACTTATTTTAGTAGACGGAAAACTTATTTCTAATTTATTTAGTATATTATTTTACTATATTAGTTTACAAATTCGTTAAAGTGGTACTTTAATTATTTTATTTCGTATCATGGGGAAAGATAAGGAACAAGAAACTCTTAATACGTTAGTAAGAAAACGTGGCTCGATAAAAGCGAAACTTACAGCCTTTGATAAGTTTTTAGTCTCGTTCGAAAGCTATGCTGTTGATGATTTAACCCGTTTACAAGTAATTGAATTAGAACAACGAAGTAATGATGCGGAAAAAATATATTTTGATTTCGATCAAGTTCAAAACGAGATTGAATGTTTAGTTGATGACATTGACGAACAGTTCACTATCAGAACAGATTTCGAAAACAAGTTTTATCATAATACCTCTAAGGCTAAGTCACTGTTAGAGAATTACGCGACTAAAAACGAGGAAACAAAATCCGAAAATTCCGATGGAAGACAATCTTCCATAAATACGACTTCTTTAGATAGAGTAAAGCTGCCGGAAATAGAGCTACCTAAATTTGATGGTAAATACGAACTCTGGATGGAATTCAGAGACACGTTTGATTCGTTGATTAATTCGAATAATCAGATAAATGATATGCAAAAATACCATTATTTACGCGCTTCGTTGATCGGATCTGCTCCGCAGGTAATTCAGTCTATGGAGTTCACGGCGGAAAACTATAGCGTCGCGTGGAACACTCTTTGCGATAGATTTAATAATAAATCGCTTTTAATACAAAATCATTTAAAGGCCATTTTTGATATGGAACCGGTTAGTAACGCGACAGCGGCGAAAATTCGACACGTATATGAAAATTTATTTAAACACCTAACCTCACTCAATCAGTTAGGCTAAGGCACTATAAACATAGGTATTATCATCAGCCATGTTTAGTCCAATGTCAACCACAAAACCAGAGATAATAGAATAGATGTGTTGATGCCTATTATAAAGTTGGCAACAAGTTCCGACATCAGCGCACTTTAAAACTTAACTTCTATACTCTTTTTATGCTTTAAGTACCTGAAATTTATTTTAAACTAAAACCACTTATAGTACTTACTTTGTCATTATACCGTTATAAGTACTTTTTCGCTCTTCTGCTACCAGCTCGTTTAGTTTCCATTTTCACCGCTATAAAATACGATTGCACGTCTGTTTAATTTGTCTATGGTCTAGCACGTGAACTGAGTGACATTTGACAAAAAATGGCTGATGATAATACCTATATCTATAGTGCCTTAGTTAGGCGAACCTACAGATTCTTGGGATACATTAATAATATTCATAGTAACAGGTAAACTCGATAAAGGCACTGCGCATGAGTGGGAAAAACACAAAATTAACTTAGCAAGTAATAGTTCAGTTATAAATTTAACAATTTTCAAAGAATTTCTCAAAAAACGAGCCAACTTGTTGGAAACAGTCGAAATGAATTTAAAAGTAGATAAAAAATATGAGAAATACGAAAACTTTAACACAAACTCTCGAAAATATGCGAAACCGAATAATTCCTCGAGAGGGTTATTTAGTCAAACGGATAATAAAGGCCCCATTACACAATACAATTCGAAACTCGTTTGTCTTTATTGCAAGGGTAATCATAATTTATTTTGTTGTGTGGAGTATTTAAAACTGCCCATACAAGATCGAATAGATAAGGCCAATTCGTTGCATCTTTGTTTAAATTGTCTTAGGCGCAATCATTCAATAAAGGATTGTAGATGGAGCGGATGTAAGGTATGTGGAAAAAAGCATAATACTGTTTTACATGAGTGTAAATCGTCGCAAAATATTACGAATAATCCAAATAATCAACCAGAATCTCTGAGCACTCCTGGTTGTTCAGATAATGTTACGAGCAGTCTCCTCTCTATCAATCAAAATGCAATTCTATCTACGGCTAGGGTTCAAGTTATTAGTAAAACAGATACATCAAAAAGCGTTGCAGTACGAGCCTTGTTAGATTGTGGTTCACAATCCAGTTTTATAACTACCAGACTTTGTCAAAAACTTAGCTTAACTAAGACAGACACTAAATTGACAGTTTCAGGTATAAGTGATTCGTTATCATATGTCAAATTTAAATGTAATATAAGCGTAAAATCTATTGACAATAATTATGCGTTTGACTTATCATGTTTTGTATTAGATAAAATTACGTCAGAAATACCAAGTATGAATATCGATATTCAGAACTTGCATTTACCTGTAAATTTACAGTTAGCAGATCCAGATTTTTATGAACCGCAGTCTATAGATTTATTAATCGGCGCAGATATGTTTTGGCACATTCTAAGTGTAGGTCAAATTAGCTTAGGGAAAAACAAACCCTTATTACAAAACACCCGATTAGGATGGATAGTTGCAGGCTGTATGGACACACCAATTGAAAAACTTCAATGTAACTTAAACGATAATCAAAATTCGAATATTTCAATTGAAAATCAATTGCGTAAATTTTGGGAGGTTGAGGAATGCGAAACTAAGACGTCGTGGTCGTTTGAAGAGCAAGCGTGTGAAGACCATTTCTTGCAAACTTTAAGAACTTCCAAAACTGGTAGGTACATAGTAACTTTACCGTTAAAGGAAGCTCCCGAATCACTAGGTGATTCAAGGGATCTCGCTATTAAACGTTTTTTATCATTGGAGCGTAGACTCATTTCTAACCAAACATTAAGAAAACTATATGTTGATTTTTTAAACGAATACGAACAATTAGGGCACATGACAGAAATTGCAGACATTAACACGAAAAACGAACTAGAATACGTTATGCCTCATCACGGGGTATTGAAGGAATCGAGTTCTTCTACCAAACTCCGAGTAGTTTTTAATGCATCATGTCCAACTTCTAATGGCCTCTCTTTGAATGATTTACAAATGACCGGACCTACCATACAAAACGATTTATTATCAATCATTTTACGTTTTCGTTCTCGTTCAATTGCCCTATCAAGCGACATTAAAATGATGTATCGACAGGTGCTTATTTCTCCTGAACAAAGACACCTACAAAGGATTTTATGGCGTTCATCGCCTAATGATCCAATAAAAACATACGAACTTAACACGGTTACGTATGGCACGACGTCTGCTTCGTTCCTAGCAATCCGATGTTTGCATCAAGTTGCATTCGAATGCGAAAAGGATCATCCTACTATCGCTAAAATAATTCGAAACGATATGTATGTTGATGATCTATTAACGTGCGTAGATACAAAGGAAGAAGCTTCCGTCGTATGCAAAAACATAAATTCTATCTTTATTAAACGTGGATTTGAGCTCCGAAAATGGAAATCAAACGACAAATCTGTTTTAACTGGCCTTTCCACCGACGAGTCTTCAGACGTAATCGATTTTTCTCCTACTGAAGAACGGTCTTCAAAAATATTAGGTCTTTCTTGGAATTGTAACGACGATGTTCTGACATATAAAATTGCAGATTCTCATCATCCAAATATTATCACTAAACGAATAATTCTTTCTCGAATCGCGACTATATTTGATCCTTTAGGATTATTAAGCCCCTCCATTATAATCGCCAAGATATTGTTACAAAGATTATGGTCCGAAAATCTTACTTGGGATCAACCGTTACCAAAGAGCATTATCAATGATTGGTTAACGTTTGCAAATGAACTACCGGTTTTCAATAATTTTAAAATTTCTCGTAAAGTTCTTTGTGACAGTCCTAAGCAAATATCACTTCACGGGTTTGCTGACGCGTCAGAATCAAGTTACGGCGCATGCATTTATGTTGTCTCCGTTAATGCAAATAATGAGAAATTCTCAAATTTAATATGCGCGAAGTCAAAGGTCGCCCCAGTTAAGACTTTAACAACGCCGCGTCTTGAACTGTGTGCAGCTCTAGTTTTATCCCAACTCGTATCTAAAGTATTACAATCCATTACAATTAAATTCAATAATATCTATTTATGGTCTGATTCGACAATTGTATTAGGATGGCTAAATATGAATCCAAGTTTGCTCAAACCATTCGTCTCCAACAGAGTATCGACATTACAGAAGTTAACAAATGAATTTTGCTGGAATCATGTCCCAACTCTGGATAATCCAGCGGATATTGTCTCACGTGGTCTCCTTCCAAAGAAATTAATCGAATCTGAAATGTGGTTTCACGGACCTTCATGGTTACTACTTGAGTCCGATACGTGGCCGAAACCTCCAATCCTAAAGGCAGATCTTCCTGAGAAAAGAAAAAACTGTGTTTCAGCTATAAACGTTTATCCTAATTTTCCTTTCGAAAATTATTCGGATCTGTCTAAGCTAAAACGATTATTCGCGTATGTGCTACGGTTTGTTAACAATTGCAAATCAAAATCTATACAACGCAAAAATCTCTTCTTATCTGCAGAAGAGTTAAACGAAGCATTTAATCATTTAATACGAATTGCTCAAATAGAATCCTTTCGCAAGGAGTATATCACCTTAAAGAACGGCGGTACTTTATGTAATAATAGTAATATTCTTAGTCTGCATCCCTTTTATGACGAAACCGAGAGCGTATTGCGTGTGGGTGGACGATTGGGTAACTCCGATTTTCCTTATTCAAAAAAACATCCGATTGTTCTATCATCTAATCATCCATTGACTAAACTTATTTTTGATTTCGAACACCGCAATTTATTACATGCGGGACCGCAACTACTTCTTGCTAATATTCGCGAAAGATTTTGGCCTATTTCTGGTCGACGTATAGCTCGTCAAACCGTGAAAAATTGCGTAAAATGTGTTAGATACAGTGGTCAATCATTTCAACCCCTCATGGGTGAATTACCTGCTGCGCGCGTCAAGCCAACTTTACCATTTTCAGTAGTTGGTGTAGATTACGCCGGACCTTTCGTTATGAAAGATAAACCCACCAGAGGATGTAAACCTATCAAATGTTGGGTAGCATTATTTGTTTGTTTTTCTACTCGCGCGATACATGTCGAACTTGTATTATCATTAAGCAGTGCAGATTTTATTGAAGCATTTAAACGTTTTTTAAGCCGACGAGGTAAACCATACGAAATGTTTTCTGATAACGGAACAAACTTTGTCAAAGCGAATAAAGATTTAAAGGAAATAGCTGATTTCTTAAAACTAAATTCTTTAAATATTACAAGCTACGCGGCTAATTTAGGAATAAAGTGGCATTTTATTCCATCTAACTCGCCTCATTTCGGTGGTTTATGGGAAGCGGGAGTTAAAAGTCTCAAACATCACATAAAACGAATTTTGGGAAACAGATCAATATTCTTTTATGATTTTCAGACATTGCTAATACGTATTGAAGCGATACTTAATTCGCGACCTTTATTCCCTTTAAATTCCAATCCGGAAGATTTAACAGTACTTACTCCCGCACACTTCCTCATTGGAAGAAATACGATGACTTTATCAGAAGTTCCAGTTGCTAACGTAAATGAAAATCGGCTGACCAACTATCAGCTTCTCCAAAAACTATACGAGCACCTTTGGAAACGTTGGAGCAGTGAATACTTAGTCGAACTTCAACGCAGAACTCGATGGAGAAAAGGTCAAATTTCCGTGGATTTGAATCAGGTAGTCCTCATCAAAGATGATAATTTGCCTCCAGCAATGTGGAGACTAGGACGGATCATTAAACTTATTCCTGGGTCCGATGGAGTTACACGAGTTGTATCTATTAAGACAGCCGAAGGTATCATAAGCAGAGCAGTGACCAGAATATGTCCTTTACCAGTTGTCAGCTAACCCTCCAAGGCCGGGGGCATGTTCCGACCCTGTGTAGTGCGATCTTGTGCGGTTCAACCCTGTGTTCCCGTGCGAGAGTGAACCCCGACGAAAAACATTCATATTCGAGATTCGACATTCGTTAGACGTTAGATTAGTTACACCTTTATATTTGTATTTAATACGTTATTTTCTTTGTAATTAAAGTTATAAAATTAACCAGCGTTTATACAGTTTACTACACGAAACAAAATCATTATTAGCATTTGTTGATTGTAAGCGAGGTAATGTGTTAGCACTCTGCTTAGTAGCGGCAAATTTTCTGCATTCGTTCTGCGTATGACCAAAATGTTTGCAAAATGTGCATTTTGGACGTAACTTCGCGTGACTCGTATTAGTTTCATTTACGGAGTTACTAGATTTCTCAGTTAGAGATTCTTCAATTGCTCTTGCTCGTTTTATGAGATCATCGAAAGTAATAATATCTGTTCTAGGTAAACGCTCACGTATTTTATGAGACAGAAGACTATAAATCATGTCAATTTTGAACGTATCGTGAAGAATCGGATGATTTTCACCTGAAGGAAGATATGAAAGAAGTGCTCGACACTTATTAACAAAAACATCGGTAGGTTCTTTATCACCCTGCTCTTTGGAAAAAAGTTCTCTGAAAATTTTTGGTGCAGATTTACTATTTCCGAAAGCATGTCGTAAAGAAATAACAACTTCGTCCCAAGTCGTTAAAGAAGTTTTGGTTCCTTGCCACCAAACAGCTGCATGATTGTCTAAAAGCATTGACAAGCCTTTAATAGCATTGCTATGGTTCCTGCTACCCTTAACGTTATTGGCACCTGTGTGTTATGCAACCCAAAGTGCATCGGTGACAATTAAGTAATGCCTGATTCTGACATTTTTGTTCTATTCAATATTTTTAGTTCTATGTATACTGTCATAATTGTAAGAGAGGCGCAATGCGCAAAGTTGGTTTGGTAATTGTATTGTATCATGGATGTTTTAGTTATACCAGAGATAATTAATTTGTCTGTGAGTTATACATCCATGTATTGTATATTGTATATTGAAATTCGTGATACCATTTTTCGAATGCGGGCTAACAAAAAACATGTGTCCTTACATACAATTCTCTCGGAATTAAAATATAGAAAATTTGACGACATTGGCAGAACAAATCTATGGCAAGTGATACATAACTTGGGTTTCAAATTTTAAAAGGAGGATAACAGAAAGACCCTTTGTGAAAGAAGTTCTGTCGTGCACAAGAGAATTAACTTTCTTAGAACATATCCTAAATTAAAAGTAGAAGGGGCGAATTTTATATATTTATGTTGAAGCAGAATGAAGAATGCATCTAAGTAATTTACCATCCTATATTGTAAATAAGTTAATTAGTTAAGTTAAGTAGTTGAGACAAAATAATATGTCAATTTTGATGGAAATAAAATTATAATCAGACACAGTCATTATTTTATTACAAGGAAGTTTTTTCTAGTTAAACGATCTGATAGTATTAACAATATTAACATGGTAGCAGAGCGTACAGTACCTAAATGGTAATGCTAGAAGAAACAAGAAATTAAGTAAGAATTTAAAAAAAAAAAAAAATAACTGTCTGGAAAGTGTCATCTCCACAAAGTAATCAAACGCATTTTAAATTAAATTCAGAGTAAAATGGATCCCAGTAAGGTGCAAATAGGATTACTTGAAGGTAAAGAGAGCTAGACTACTTGGAAATACAATATCTCTATTCTTCTGAGAAGTGTAAAAGGTGCGATGGACGTCCTTGATGGTAGATTAACTTTACCCAAGTCGTTACTCGAAGGAGCAACACAAGAAGAAAAATGCAAGTATGAAAAAGATGTTACATTTTTTAATCAAACGGATAGTACCTACTGTCTTATTAGTTCTTACAATAAATATGACTCAAAGCACATTAGAAAAAGTCATGAGATTTTCGACCGCTAGGGAAGTCTGGTTGGAGCTTCATCGGTTATAGATAAAACCTATGATATCTGTATGCAATTTTTTAGTTATACTAGACAATCAGATGATGATATTGCTACTCATTCATCAAAACTTAAGAACCTTTGGAACAATTTGCAAAGCGAAATTTTCAAAGATAAAGCAGTTGCTGGAAATAATTGTAAGTGCGACTTGCCAGATATTTTGCTTATTTGTAAAATATTAGAAACTCTACCACCTGAATATTTCTCATTCAAGTCTAGTTGGATTCTGGTACTAAATAAAGACAGAACAATAGATAACTTGACAAATCAGCTATGCTCTTATGAAAAAGCATTAGCAAATAAAAATGAGAGCAAGCAAGAAGTTTTATATACAGTGGATAAGAGCAAAGCACATAAATATAGTTATTATTGCAATTATTGTAAGCAAAAAGGTCATAAAGTGAAGCAATGCGATAAATGGAAAGCCGACGGAAGACCTCCTAAACCACAAAATTCGAAAAAACATACAAATACTAAAGCCAAAGAAACTCAGATGTCCTTAGTTGCTGTATCACCGAATGTGTTAAATTGCGAAGCAGATTTTAAAAATTGGTATGTTGATAATGGAGCGACTAATCCCATAACAAATCAACAAGATGTATTCCAATCGTATGCACCATTTAACGAAGAGAAAACAATAACAACAGCTAATGGATATGCAGTTGCGGCATTAGGACAGGGTACCATTAAAATACAATCTTTTGTAAACGGAAAAACGAAAGAGTTTTTATTGACTAACGTATGGTATGTACCCAATATCAAGAAAAATCTTTTCTCAACTTTGTCTGCTCAGGACAAACATCCAGAAAGTGCATTTATTTCCACTACTGAGTGCTGCTATTTCAATATTTCTAAAGAAACAATAATTGTTGGAGCTAGATGTTAGTCTGGTGGACTATATAAATTGAAGATGCAGGCAATCAAACCTGAACATTTGAGTGTCAATATGGTTACTTCTAAAGAAAATATATTGCAACTTTACCACGAAAGGCTGGGTCAAACCAAAAGACATGTTAAAGATGTAATTAAACAAGAATTTAACATTGACGTGAAGCTGGATAATGAATTATGTGAGGGCTGCGTTTATGGAAAAGCTTCTGTGAAAAAGTTTGGCATAAGAAAAAGAGCAGAAACTCCAGGAGAACTGATCCATTCGGATGTTTGTGGACCTTTCCAGGTATCAAAATCCGGTTTTAAATATTATGTTTTATTTAAAGATGATTTTAGCAGATACCGATTTGTATATTTTTTAAAGCGAAAGTCAGAAGTAGCTGATAAATTAGATATTGTTTTAAAAGAAATAAAAGCTGCAGGATATGGTGTGAAAGAATTTTTGTCAGATCATGGTGGAGAATTTGATAATCATCGAGTAGCAAATATTTTAAACAAATATGGAATAAAACAAAGATTGGTGATGCCGTATACACCACAACAAAATGGCTGTTCAGAGCGTGATAACAGAACGATTGTCGAATGTGCAAGATCTTTAATGCATGCAAGAGACGGAATCTTTGATCAAACATTTTGGGCTGAATTAGTAAACACAGCTACATATATCTTAAATAGATCTGGTATATCCAGTATTCCTGGTAAATCACCACATGAAATATGGTTTAACAAGAAGCCTGAACTTAAACATTTAAGAGTAATCGGCAGTACTTGTTATGCCCACGTTCCTAAAGTTTGCCGGAGAAAATTGGATAAGAAATCTATTAAATAGTCCGGCAGCTAGGGGGGTTTCCGTGGCCCATTCTCCTCCTGTTAATCAAGAATGTTTTTTTATGTATTTTTTCCCGCTGAATCCGAATATCAAACCAGTTTTTTCGAAAAATGGTCGGGTACTTTTTTGATCCTTGAAAAAACAAAAAAAATAAGCTTTAAAAAATTAAAATCCGTTCGTTAGAACCCGAGATATTGCAAATATAGTTACAGAATATTGCAAAATATCACTCCTATGTTTTTGATCGCAGATTTTTTATCATAACTCGGGTTCTAATAAAGCTATTATATTTTACGACCTCTTATTTTAAAGGCAACATTATAAGCTTTAAATTGAAATAATATAAATGTCTCTAACAATGTTTTTAACAAAGTTATACCTACTTAAAAGTCAAATTTTTACATAAAAATCGCTAAGTAATTTGTTTATAGCAACTTTTCGTTAGGTCAGGTATAAAAAGTTTCCAAAAATTTTTCCGTAATGTATTCTACGATTAAAGAAGAACATTTTACGCTTTGTTATTATTTTTTATCTAAGTTATTTTTTTCCTGAGATATAGCACTGTTAAATAACATGTGCGCTAGCAAAGCACGGCGCGAGCGCTTTTGTTCGAGTTGGACTTGTGAGCTGCTAAGCTCTTTTTTTTTAAGGTATTATTATTGTTATCAAGCTAGATCCTTAAATGATTTATTATTTATGCTGTTTTAGCAATTTATATTTAAAGAAAGTACATAACGCAATATAAATATTTCTAAATTAATGTTTCTGGTCAATTTCTACTTACCTAAGTTAGTAATCAATTTGTATATTTTTTATTTATTATTAATACTTATATGAATTGATTGAAGAAAGCTCGTTGTTTGATAGTGACGGATTTTTTAGCAAGCAACAGGACAAAAGCACTCTACTTCGAGAACTAGAACGAGAAGCTATACTAGGTAGTAATAACGAACTGCCAAAAAATAATATTGATACAGTTTTACTAGTTGACATCATGCTAGTTATGCGTAAATTACCTTGGAGTAATTTAAGCACTTTTGATGATTTGGCTCATGTTTTCTGCAAATTTGTTAACCATAAAATATCGTTGCAAAATTCTAAAAGAGTTGATTTTGTGTTTGACTCCTATTTTAATGTATCTATTAAGTCTTCCGAACATCTTTATTTTATACCATGTTATATCTGGAGAAAATCCTCTTCCAAAACAATCTGACAAATTTTGGAGTTCTAGTGAAAATAAAATTCAATTACAGAAATTTTTACGTAATTTTATTTTAAATAATCCTTCTATTTTCGATAACAGGCAGTTGATATTTAGTACAATAAACGATACACCTTGTAGTTCGAATATGGAAGTTGATCTAGATATTTTACAAAGACCATATGTTGAGGAAGCTGATCTCAAATTAATGCTGCATATAAAGCATAGTATCGAACATGGATACAAAAACGTATACCTTATATCTTCGGATACAGATGTATTTGTACTGGGATTATATTATTTTAATGAATTTATTCAAAATGGTCTGCAGGTATTATAAATACATTTTGTAATTTACTGAAACAACGTTATTAAAGTTTTTTTAATTTTTTATTTAAAGACTCTTTTGGTTCGAGTAGGTGTAGGAAAAAGTACACACGATGTGCCATTACACAGTATAGCCAATCATTATGGAAAATTATTTTGTTCCATTTTACCAGCACTACACCACTTGACAGGTGCAGATTATACAAGTAAAGTGGGAACAAAATCTTCTGCTTTGCAAGCTAAACCTGAGAAATATTTGAGTCACTTTGGCCAAGGTGATTTATGAATATTTATTACAATTTCAATATATTATTTAAAAAACATTTTTTTTAGTACTTTTACAAGAATTAGTTGACAAAGACTTGAAGCGAGCTGAAGAATTTTTAGTGAAAGTTATAAGTAGCAAATCTGGCTGTAAAACATTTGATGAACTGCGTTTTTATTCATATGGCCATTCAAATAAAAGTTTAATAGAAGAGTAACCACCTACTTCTGCTTCCATCCATTTGCATATTCTGAGAACCGTTTATATAGTATATTGTCACACTAATTTTTTTCAGATAAATTTAAATCTTATTAACCCGGACAATTTTGGATGGGTAAGAGATGAAAATTTACTTTTACCAAAAAAAAATTCCAATTTATTACCACCTTCAAAAGAACTTGTACCTTCATGTACATGTAAAGTATGTAAGTACCACAAAGTGGTGTATTTGTGCCTCCTCAAACATCCCTTGTTGTATGTTTTGTGTTTGTCACAAACATAATACATGTAAGAATATTAATAATTAATGTTAAAAAATTTTAAAATGTTAGTAAGTATATATAAATATAAGAAGAAAACATAAGTTTATATTTCTTATCCATTGTATGCCGTCTAGGTATAGTGTATTTATAAATAATGAATTTTTATTCATTATATCTTTATTTAATTTATATTTGTGAATAAGCTATATATTTTTTTATTTGTATGTTCATAATACATTTAAAAAAGTGGAAAAAATTTGCGATCAAAACCATTAGGCTATGGCCACATTAGCGTGAATTCACGCTGCTTTTTGACGTGAAAACACCCAAAAAAAATAGGCTATACTCTTTTCAGTTGGGCCGGCCAAATACGGCGTGAATTCCCGCCCGAAAGACGCGTTTTCAAGGTCTCCCGCTCACGAATAGGACTGGTTCCATTTTCGAGCGTCTTTTCACTCTGTCTTGGGTTGACACACTGGCTGGATTTCACGCGGCGTTTTGTAGATTGTTTTATTTTGTATTAAAAGTTTATGTATTGAATAAATATATTATATTTTGTATAAATATATATACGTTTATTAAAATTGTCATGGAGCTTGACATAGAAATAATTATCATGGAGGTGCAGAAATTCCCCTTTATTTACGATATACACCATAGTGAATATAAAAACCGGGAGTTGAAGAGGGAATCCTGGATAGCTATTTCAACAGCAGTAGTGGGAGAAGAAAGTTGGACAGCTATGGATGAAATAACTAAAAGAAATATTGGTATCTAAGTACTGTTAACACTTTATTTCAGTATCTAAAAAAAAATATGAGTACAGTAATTTAGCCACAATACTTTATAAATCTATTGCAACTTGCTTTTATTTTAGAATGTCAACATAATTATTTTGCCATGGTAGTGACCCTTCAGGAGAACAAAAGTAGTTCTTAAATGTATCTCGTACAGTTTTCCCATTATTAATTCCTCTTATTCCATATGAGGAAATGTTATCTAGGGGACACGACAGTGTATCTTCAAAATTATACCCGTCATGCTTTCTAACAAAATTGTGTAAAACGCAACAAGCTTGAATAATAGTGACAGCAAACTCCACATGGACATCTATGGGGCGATGCAAAATTCGCCACTTATTCGTTAAAATCCCAATTGCACATTCCACATAACGTCGAGCCCTTGACAATCGGTAATTTTTTTTCTAAAGTCAGGTTCTTAGAGGGATATGGTCTGAGCACATTTTCACTCACTGCAAATGCCTCATCGGCCACAAACACTTACGGCATAATTTTTGTATTTTGTTTGGATATGTCACCATTAATTTTTGAGAGAAGCAGTTCAAAAGAAGGAATGGACATCCGATAGTATTCAAAAAACTTGTCCGGATTTTCTTTTAAAATGTTATGTAGAAGTACGTGTTTTCCTTTTGATAATCGATCAGTCAGTACTGGATGAATCCAGTATTTTTTTTGCCGACGATTAAGACGACGACGATGACGCTGAATGACAACCATGGCACAAAGTGCATTAACTGCATTTTTATTAAGAGTATTTTTGTTCATTTTTTAATCGCTCTGCTTCCCGACACCCGAAGAACTAAAAACCAACGTGAGTAACAAGGGATAAGTCGCTTTTCAAGCGCGTGAAAAACTGCTGGTGTGGCTTATTAGGCGGGAATTCACGCTGCGTGAACGAAACGCAGCTTGAATTCACGCTAATGTGGCCGTAGCCTTAGGAGTGATATTTTGCAATATTCTGTAACTGTATTTGCAATATCTCGGGTTCTAACAAACGGATTTTAATTTTTTAAAGCTTATTTTTTTTGTTTTTTCTTAAGGATCAAAAAAGTATTTGAAAAGAATTTCGTATCTCTTTTAGTTTATTAGTTATAATTGTTTAAACAAATAAATTGTTAATAACAATTTACCCGACCATTTTTCGAAAATACAGGTTTGATATTCGGATTCAGCGAAAAAAAATACACAAAAAAAACATTCTTGATTAACAGGAGGAGAATGGGCCACGGAAACCCCCCTAGCTGCCGGACTAAAAGGTATACTCGTGGGTTATGAAAATGATGATGGATATAGAATATGGTCAGAAGAACAACATCGACTAATACTTTCACGAGATGTAATTTTTAATGAATTTGAAACTCTCGTACCCGTATTCAGAACACTCGATTAAAATATAACGGACCCGTTATATTTTAACGGAGGCGTTATTTTGACAGTTCTCTCTGTTAAATGATGATAACGGAACCGTCAATATAACGAGCCGTTATATGATATAACGGACCCGTTTCACGCTAAATGGTATTCAGAAACCAAATTTTTGTTTAACGGTTCCGTTATATTTGAGATATCAAGCTGAAATATAATCAGTGCTCAACTACTGGTTAAATTCGTATTATTGTCTAGCTATTGGAAGTTCTTGCTAATAAAAGCTTTATTATATTGTTTAGGATTACTGTTGAAAATACTTAAAAGGTAAATAAACATTATTAATAACTTTCTATGGGTTTTTTATTAAAATTAAATCTTTATTTTTCATGAAATATTTTTATTCCAATTTAACATTTCATTTAAACATTCTTAAGTTGTTTTAAAAAACGACTAAAATAAATTATCAAATCAAATATAATGAGAAAGTAAAACTAATTTTATTTTAGCTTAATAAAAGTTATTTAATTCCTCGCTACCAGTCTTTCTTCATGAGTCATATTTACTAATGGATACAGACCTATCTTCTTTATCGGAGTCCAGTGAGGAAGAAGAGGAACCAAGATATCGAAGAATTCGATTCATAAGACCTCGAATTAATGTCTTTGAGAAATATGACGATGTTGATTTTAAGGCCAGATATCGTTTTCGTAAAGACGTTGTATCAAGTATTTTAGATAGAATGGGTAATCATTTGCAGCCAAAAGTTCATGGTAACCGATCCATAGAACCAATGGCCCAACTACTTCTTACATTGAGATTTTATGCAACTGGTGCATTTCAAAATTGTATTGGAGACAATGTAAATATTTCGCAGCCCTCAGTGTCTCGTATAATTAAAAGAGTTACGCACTATATTGCACTGTTAGGGCAAGAAGAGATTAAAATGCCATCGACCCAGGAAGAAATTCTAGAAGTGTGTACCCAATTTTACGCAATAAGAAATTTCCCCAGAGTTATTGGTGCTGTGGATTTTACGATTTGTACGCATGTAAAAATTTTATCTCCTGGTGAAAGAGATGCAGAGCTGTATCGCAACCGGAAAGGATATTTTTCTTTAAATGTTCAAGTAGTGTGTGATGCACATTTAAAAATAAGGCACATAATATCACGTTGGCCCGGCTCAGTACACGATTCAACTATATTAAATGATAGCCCTTTAGTTGTTAATTTGACTCGTGGAAGATATGGCAGAAACAATTTTCTCCTAGATGATAGTGGATATCCATGTAAGACAAATCTATTAACACCTGTGTTAAACCCAAGAACTCCAGCTGAAGAAGCGTACAACAGAGCCCAAATTGCCACAAGAAATACTGTGGAGAGGTGTTTTGGAGTTCTTAAACGAAGATTTGCCTGTTTGTCTGTGGGTTTGAGGACGAACGTGGATACCACAGCAGCAGTTATAGTTGCTTGTGCTGTATTACACAATATTGCCATTGATCTTGGGAATAACTTTATGTAAAACAACAACATAAATATTTAATCTAACTTACTGCGAACACACGTATATATTTATATAAAAACTTTTAACAAAACAAGGTTCAAACAAGTATCAAACCAACAAAAACAAAGATCGGTTAAAGTTTGAAGTATGATTGACACTTACGTTACAGATTTAGTTACCGATACAACGTTGCCACATTGTGTTCACTCGTTTTGTAACGGTGCCGTTATATCTCGTCTGGTTAAGTTGTGAATACCAACTAAAATCAAACGGAGCCGTTGCTTTGACAGGCCGTTATCGAAACGGTACCGTTATTTGATATTTATGAATACGGCTGTTAGTGTAATACAAAAATCCAAACAGTTCCAATGTTTGCAACCTACAATAGATGTATTGGATTTTGTTCAAAATAATTCTGATACAGAAGAAATAGATATTGTCGATGAAACTAGTGATACTATGGAAGAAATGGACCCATATGACCAAGCAGAAAACCAATGTTATGAACCCGAAGAGAGTTTAGACGAAGATATAGAATTTAGAAGACAATTGAGAGATAGATCAAGCATTAAGAAGCCGACACGCTTTGACGAGTTCGTTATGATGGTTGCTACTGAAATAAACGACCCCAAAGAACCACTTAGTTACAAAGAAGCAATTGTTTGTAGTGAACAAAATAACTGGAAGCTGGCAATGGAGCATGAAATGAAATCATTAAAAGAGAATTGTACATGGGTTTTGAAAAATTTACCTGAAAATAAAAAAGCAATTCCCTGTAAATGGGTGTATAAACTCAAAACCAATCCAGATGGTTCAATTGATAAATACAGAGCTCGTCTGTTAGTGAAGGGCTATTCACAAAGAAAAGGTGAAGATTATGATCAAACGTTCAGTCCAGTAGCTAAAGGTGGTACGATAAGAGCCGTTATAAGTATAGCTGCTAGTAAAAGCATGTCACTCACACAATTCGATGTCTGTACTGCATTCCTGTACGTTACTCTAGACGAAGAAGTATACATGAAACAACCAGAAGGCTACGATGATGGTTTGTCATCTCCAGAGAAGTTTAATTATATGGGTTAAAGCAAGCATCAAGGTGTTGGAACAAGCGTTTTTGGAAACTTTATAGATTCGCTTGGCTTCAAACGAAGTACTGCAGATCCATGTTAATTTATTAAGAATGAAGGAAAAGACATTTTAATATTAGTGCTGTATGTTGACGATGGTCTAATAGCATGTACAAATGAGATAATGAAGATGAATTTTTTGAAGAACCTTCAGGAGAAGTTTAAAATAACAGTTAAACCAGCTACATATTTTTTAGGTTTGGAAATAGAAAGAAATCAAGACGACTCCATAAGTATTACCCAGTCAGCTTATACAAGAAAGGTGCTAGAACGTTTTGGTATGGAAAATAGCAGACCAGTCTCGACCCCGATTGTAAAAGAAGCTATCCAATTAGGGAAGGAAATTAGTGAAATAGAATTAAATACTTGTTTTCCATATCGCGAAGCTGTGGGTGCTCTTATGTACTTAATGACGGGTACACGTCCAGATATAGCTTATCCTGTTAGTGTTGTATCCAGGAAATTAGAAAATCCAAGTCAAAACGACTGTGTAAAAGTTAAGAGAATATTTCGCTATTTGAATGGGACAATAAATTATGGCTTAACTTATATGCGAAAGCCAGATATACAACCTCACTTAACAAGCTATAGGTAGTGATGCTGATCATGGAGGTGATATAACTACCGGAAGATCGACATCTGGGGTATTGTGTCTTTATGCTGGAACAGCTGTATCTTGGTTCAGTCAGAGACAAACATCAGTAGCCATATCAACAACAGAGGCAGAAATAGTAGCTGCAAGTGATGCTGCACGAGAAATAGTTTGGTTAAAAAGAATATTTACGGAATTAACCGGCGTTAGCTTGGTTCCGACACTACATGTGGACAATGAATCAGCCATACGATTAACGCAGAATCCCGAGTTTCATCGCCGGACTAAACATATAATACATATTAGACATTTTTTTTTTAGAGAAATGGTGTTGGAAGAATCACTTGAAGTAGTAAAGGTGTCATCTGAAAATCAGTTAGCGGATGTTTTGACGAAGCCACTGTTTTCTAATAGAATGAAAAAATTACTGTTTGAAATCGGGTTGGAAAATTACTCAATGAGGGAAGGTGTTGAAGCAGAATGAAGAATGCATCTAAGTAATTTACCATCCTATATTGTAAATAAGTTAATTAGTTGAGTTAAGTAGTTGAGATAAAATAATATGTCAATTTTGATGGAAATAAAATTATAATCAGACACAGTCATTATTTTATTACAAGGAAGTTTTTTCTAGTTAAACGATCTGATAGTATTAACAATATTAACAATTTAGACGAAATATGGATATTTTCCAGGGGTGCAACCAAGAGAATATGGCAAGATGATAACATAAAGTCTATCAAACATACGGATGGAGAAGGGAAGCGACACATGATTTTACATGCAGGAGGGAAACCCGGTTTTATAGAAGGTGCTGATTTAATATTTTCATCTAAATCAAAATCCAGTGACTATCACGATAATATGAACACAAAAATGTTTGTAAAATGGTTGCATGAAAAACTTTTCCCAGGGTTAGTTGAGCCCAGCGTAATTATTTTAGACAATGCACCTTACCATTCTGAAGTATTAAACAAAAGTCCAACGAATTCTTGGACTGTTGATAAAATTAAAGAGTGGCTGACAAAGGAACATATACCATTTACACAACATATATTAAAATCAGAATTATTACGCTTTGCAAACAAACACGCTAAACCAAAAACTTTTGTTGTGGATCAGATTATTGAAAGTTACGGTCATCAAGTTTTACGTCTGCCACCTTATCATTGCCAGTTAAATCCCATCGAATATGTACGGGGAATAGCAAAACAATATTATGACAACCATATTGGGCCTAATGGTTATAGTGACGAAGCAGTTCGGGAAACTTGGCGAAAGGCACATTCAAAGGTAACTCCAGAAGTGTGGCGGAACTGTATATCCAAGTGCGAGAATCTAATAGACTCGTGAAATTAAAATAAACGAAATAAATCCAATAATAATAACAATTAATGGTGATGACAGTGATGACCATGACCATTATATTTTGGATCATAATGACTGATTTTCATTTTTGTTAAGGTCAATTTTTTTTATTTTTCATTTGAAACTCTCTATATGGAACAAATTTTTATGTTATAAAATATTCTATTTGAGCTAAATAACTTATTATACATAGACCATATTTTCTGTGCGAAGTGTAATATAAAATTATTCTTAGGTTTATAATCGCCACATAAGACTCCATTAATGAAAAAGTTTAATTCTGCTTAATATACTTTTAATTAGACAAAAGATTCTCTATTATTATTTAATTAAAAAGTTGTGCATTATTTTTCATTTCATTTAACCAGTTGATATTTCCCCAAAGAACAGGTCAAACTCTCCAGTACTTACCTGGAAATACTTATAAAATTTTTAATCCGAAACCCTCGTAAGTCTAGCGAACAAACTATAATTTGGTGTTGGGTGTAAAGCTTTGGTTTCCTAGGATAGCGGTGCCGCAATAAAGCGGCCGTTATTTGACGGCCATTCAAGACGGCCGCTATCGGTGAGCACAGATGTAAAGTAAGAGCTTAACGTTATTGACCGCCTAAATCCATTTTTGTATTTGCTTTCGTTTTGTGTGTTTATATTTTGTTTTATATCTTGTGTTTAGTTTTATTATTTGACAATAATTAAGGTGTTTCTGTATTAAAAGCAAAAAATGGATGATTTGGACTTGGCAATGATAATATTTTTGGAAGACGATTCTTCATCGGAAGAAGAAAAAATATTACAGAAATTTACTAATAGAGATTGTTCATTGAAAAATGGGCGGGTAAAATGCAAATATTTAAATTTTGTAAAATTCCCAAGGTAATTAACTATATTGCTTTAGATGTTTCCTTTAAACAAAATAATAACCCTTGACGAAGAATAGGATTTTTTACGAAAGGTTGAAGTTGTAAATCCCATAATAAATGAAAATGTATTGAGCATGAAAAATATTTATAATTCCTAGTAACTTAAGGACTAAACTTTTATGATATGAATACAATAATATACGAAAAATACCTGAGGGGAATAATAGTAACAAAATCTTAAAAAACAAAATTCAAACTAAGATAAAAAATTCTACGAACCAGTTCCCAATTCCCGACTGAATAAAAATAAACAAACTCTACACCGGCACCGCTCCGATGATAAAAAACGTTGACCGCAGTGTCTTCCACCGTTATGACGGCCGTCACCAAAATGACGGTGCCGCTTTATTGTGTAGCGGTGTTGGTCATTCTTAAAAACCACCCGTGGTAAAAATAATAACAACGTTTTATAGCGGCCGTTATATTACGGCACCGCTTTCCTAGGAAACCATAGCTTAACAGTTAGAAAGTCTAGGTGCGTATGCCACAGTGTTTCAGGCTGAAGTAACGGCCATACAACACTGTGCAACGGAGATCGTAAGTCAGGGAATAACGGGTAAAACCGTAGTTATATACTCGGACAGCCAAGCAGCTCTAAAGGCGATAGTCTCAGCACAAATAAGCTCACAGCTGGTGTGGGACTGCGTTCGGGCCCTGACACATGCCGCTAGTCAAAATTCTCTGACACTGGCATGGATACCAGGACACTCAGGGTTTCGGGGCAATGAGAAGGCTGATGAATTGGCCCGTGCGGGAGCTAACACTCCAATGATTGGCCCGGAACCATTCGGCGGAGTTGCTAATACATTCAGAAAGGCAGCCATTGAGAAATGGAGGCTAGAAAAGGCCCAGGAGTGGTGGAAAACATCACCGGGCAAGCGACAAGCCAAACTCTTCATAAAGGGTTACTCGGCGAAGTTTACTGCAGAGCTGGTATCACAAAGGCGAAATGATGTCAGAATGATTGTCAGTCTCTTGACAGGACATTGTAGGCTCAGAAAACACATGAGTCAGCTAAACTTAGCAGATGAAGACATTTGTCGATACTGCCAAGAGGAAGAGGAAACTGCATTTCATGTCCTATGCCAATGTAAAGGCCTTGCAAGGACGCGGTATCTAGTACTGGGAGAGGAGAAACCGGCTGCTCCAAGTTATGCGGAGTGGCCACTGTCAAGGCTATTAAGTCTCATTAAGAGGGCAGAGCTGGACAAGGTGCTCTGATCCTATTCCACAGATAATGAGTGTTCACAATAGATCTGCAAAGGTCGCAGTGATATAGGCTAACAGCCAACCCAAAAATATCTATCTATCTATCTAACAGTTAGAAATAAAGCTGTACATAAATTCTTTTTGGTTAATAATTGGTTTTAATTCATCTTTCATTAAGTAATCAACAGTGGGTATTTAAAAATTTAACTATATAGTTATTTTAGGACTTTTGTAAATAGAGCAAAGTTGAATTTGATCATACCAATTAAACATATTTTAGCGTTACTAAAGTGTCACTAAACCAAGTTATTACTCTCAAGCTCGAAAAAGTCATAAAAATTGGCTTACAAATTGAAAAGTGTAGGTATCTTCACGGATTTTAAAAATTATCTTTTAATGTTGACGATTGCAGTAGTAATACAATTTATAGAGTGAAAATATAACAAATAAGAACGGCATTAATAAAAATTGTCGAATAGGATATAAATAAGGGGAAAGTTAATGGATGAACCATTTTAATAAAATAATCTGTATAAATCCGAGAGTGTATTGGTTACTTAGAGATTGTTTGTAATTTCAATTTAAAAGTTTTATTTTATATAAATACGTTTAATTTAACTTAAATTATTAAAAGAATTTTAGCAAGATATTTAGATTAAAAATCAGTGGAGTACCTACAGTCTTGTTGGAACGAAGTTCCCTTTCGCGCGTTACGAACAGTTACGCTGACGCTAGGAGCTAGCCTAAAAAAATTCATACCAAAATTTGTCACGACACTTTGCACCGACACAATGCACTGACACACGCATTTTCTCTCTCTCACAGACCAAAAAATAAATAACTCCCTCCCCCTTCATAGAAAAGTGTGACGTCAGCTATGGGAGGAGCTTACAAATCTTTCTATTTCTAAACAAAACACAAAACTACAAAACATATTTGCATTGAAAATGCCATAAAAGATTTTTCTATTACTTGTATTGGTTTCTAATCAAAAATCTTAACGTTTTCCGGACACTTTTCATACGACCTATTGTATCCAATTTGTGATAGTGAATAAACATTGAAAGTTAGTGTAAGTGTTTAAATTTTATATGCATTTTAGTGGAATTGAGGTTATGTTTTGTTTCAAAGTTTATAAATTTTATTATGGTAATCTTGTAAATAATTATGTATTCTTTAACTATTAAATAGTATTCTGTTGCAGTAAAAATGGTGATGTGTTTCGTCCCCAATTGCAAACATTATAGCGAGCAGAAAAACTGCAATTTTTTTACTTTTTTTTTTTCTATTTTGCTTTGAACAGTGTAGTAGTGTCGCGACTTTGTTAATACAGGTTTTTTGTAGATAATAAATGTTAAAATAATAGAAAATAAAAACAAAAATGTATCCTGACAATGTTTCTGCACAAGTTCCGGATATTGTTGATAGAGTTAGGTAAGTAGAGATTTTATACAGACGATAATAAATGCTTATGTATATACAAACTCTCTGTTGTGTTTACAAATTACAATTCCTTCACTAATTAATCGAAAGGAACTTCGTTCCATCCGGGTGTCCTTTGACACCTCTCACTTTTTTTTTGTCAATAGTGACACTATCTTTACCACACTAAAACTAATAATAGCTACGCAAAATCTTTGGGATTAGCAGTCTTGAGAGCTGTAAGTGTCTCCTTTAGGTAATTATATCCTTAATATTCTTGTATTAAAAACGTCAAGAAACGCTTTACGTTTACGCATTAAAAAAATACAGTTTTTATGATTATCCGACGAGTAGCGACTTAGTGAGAATGAATAGTAAAATCCATCAATAATTTATTGCTAGCCACTGCTACTATACTATAGATGATGTGTTTCTGATAAATATATAATCTAAATGTTTATATATTGTATTATATCTCTAAAAGTGTTTATAAATATTATTATAAATAATAATGTTTTGTCTATTCACATCTGTTTTCTTTTCAATATTAAAAGTAACTAAATACACCATTATAGACTTGGAATATATACTAACACCGGGATTCAATACACAGTTGGAAATGATATTTGTTACCTTAGGGAAATATTGTTGTATATTAAAAAAACGACTACGCTACGCTAATTATTACATAAAGTTGTCGTTTTCTTACTTTTCAAGTTGATTTTATTGTCTTATTACACCCGTATTCAGAACACTCGATTAAAATATAACGGACCCGTTTTATTTTAACGGAGGCGTTATTTTGACAGTTCTCTCTGTTAAATGATGATAACGGAACCGTCAATATAACGAGCCGTTATATGATATTACGGACCCGTTTCACGCTAAATGGTATTCAGAAACCAAATTTTTGTTTAACGGTTCCGTTATATTTGACATAATCAAGCTGAAATATAATTAGTGCTCAACTACTGGTTAAATTCGTATTATTGTCCAGCTATTGGAAGTTCTTGCTAATAAAAGCTTTATTATATTGTTTAGGATTACTGTTGAAAATACTTAAAAGGTTAATAAACATTATTAATAACTTTCTATGGGTTTTTTATTAAAATTAAATCTTTATTTTTTATGAAATATTTTTATTCCAATTTAACATTTCATTTAAACATTCTTAAATTGTTTTAAAAAACGACTAAAATAAATTATCAAATCAAATATAATGAGAAAGTAAAACTAAATTTATTTTAGCTTAATAAAAGTTATTTGATTCCTCGCTACCAGTCTTTCTTCATGAGTCGTATTTACTAAAGGATATAGACCTATCTTCTTTATCGGAGTCCAGTGATGGAGAAGAGGAACCAAGATATCGAAGAATTCGATTCATAAGACCTCGAATTAATGTCTTTGATTCACACGATTCAACTATATTAAATGATAGCCCTTTAGTTGTTAATTTGACTCGTGGAAGATATGGCAGAAACAATTTTCTCCTAGGTGATATCCATGTAAGACATACCTATTACCACCTGTGTTAAACCCAAGAACTCCAGCTGAAGAAGCGTACAACAGAGTCCAAATTGCCACAAGAAATACTGTGGAGAGGTGTTTTGGAGTTCTTAAACGAAGATTTGCCTGTTTGTCTGTGGGTTTGAGGACGAACGTGGATACCACAGCAGCAGTTATAGTTGCTTGTGCTGTATTACACAATATTGCCATTGATCTTGGGGATAACTTTATGTAAAACAACAACATAAATATTTAAACTAACTTACTGCGAACACACGTATATATTTATATAAAAACTTTTAACAAAACAAGGATTTCAAACAAATATCAAACCAACAAAAACAAAGATCAGTTAAAGTTTGAAGTATGATTAACACTTACGTTACAGATTTAGTTACCGATACAACGTTGCCACATTGTGTTCACTCGTTTTGTAACGGTGCCGTTATATCTCGTCTGATTAAGTTGTGAATACCAACTAAAATCAAACGGAGCCGTTGCTTTGACAGGCCGTTATCGAAACGGTACCGTTATTTGATATTTATGAATACGGCTGTTAGGGTTTTTTTGGTATAAAAAAAAGAAAAAGGCAGAAAGGAAGAAAAGACTATAAGAAACAAACTAAACAAGATTTAAAATATGTACATTCAAAACCATATTATTAAAATATGGATAGAAAGGATACCTCATATTTTAAAGAAGAAGACCTAATAACTGATTATAACACATGTAGAGCTAAAGTGGAGTAAGTTGCAACAGAAACTCTTAAAAAAATTTATACAACATTCAACACGCTACGCAAAAAGCGTCGCGGGTACATCGATACAGAACCCAAAAATGTAGTTAGATTTTTGAAGTAAAACTTCTTTAGGCGTGACTAGGAGTAACTCAGATTTTCTGACGGAAGTAATTCTGACGTCAGAATCTGACGTCATGATCTGACGGAAGTAACGGTGTTTATAAATTTTATTATGGTAATCTTGTAATTAATTTTCAAAATTTTAAAAATTTTTAAAATTTTCAAAATTTTCGAAATTTTCAAAATTTACAAAATTTTTAGAATTTTCCAAATTTTCAAATTTTTCAGAATTTTCAAAATTGTCAAAAATTTCAAAATTTGTAAAAATTTTTTAAAATTTTCAAAATTTTCAGAATTTTGAAGATTTTTAGAATTTTCAACTTTTCAAAATTTTTACATTTTTTCAAAATTTCCAAAATTTTGAAAATCTATAAAATTTTCAAAATTTTAACATTTTTCAAAATTTTCAAAATTTTTCAAAAATTTGCAATCATGAAAATTTTCAAAATATTCCAAATTTTTAATTTTTTAAAAATGTTCATAATTTTCAAAATTTTTAAATTTTTCAAGTTTTACTTCAAACGCGCGTAAAAGTTACACGCACACTTTTTTTGTCTCTCTGTATGTTTGTACGCGCATCACATGAAAACTAGTGATCCCATTCGAATGAGGTTTTCACAGATGTATTTGTCTTCTTTCAACTTAATATCTGGTGCATAAAAATTTAACGGGATGTGCGAAAAATTTTTTATGCAAGAATTAACACGCCACGCGAACAACGTCGCGGGTACAGCTAGATCTTCATAAAAATGTTAATAGACTTGTAAGACTGAGAAGATCATTAACTACAAAATACTCAAAAGACATAAAACTAGTATGAGTTTCCAACATTGAAAGAAATGAGAGGACAGACAAATTTGCCAAATGAGGGAAGAAAGAAAAGACCACACATGTGATACAAACTGTTTTTTAAGGATCAAAACGAAACTATGGAAGAGCTGGGCATGCAAATACAAAAAACCAGGAGAAACTAAGGATCTCAATTATTAACGTTAGAACCTTAACCCAGGAAAATAACATGGTTTAACAAAAATGAATATATATCCATAAAACACATCACACTGTTAACTAGAATTTGTACATACTGTACATTGCTGTATCCCTAAACATTTACAGAAAATCGGATATAAAAATACAAATTTATGTGATTGTAGCCAATTAGGTGTTTTGGTGATGTGGCCTGAGACAGGAAGCAAATGAAAAACTATATAATAATGTAACGTTTATTTATTTTCACAGTTTATTATTTAATTTATTTATACAACTAATACACTTAATTTATGTTATAACACAATTTATTTACAATATACTAATTTATATGAACACTGAATACTGATTTATATAAACACTTATTTACTTAGATTCAACTCAAAAACTTAAACTGAACTATATTTCAAAATAAAAGTCTATTTATATGCGCTTCAAACAATCGAGAATCATCTCGAGAAGATGTAACGTAAGGGCAGAGATTTTTCCAGTCGTATGTGACAAGTCCGGAATCTTCGATATGGTTCAATAGAACATTCCACGGCGTCGCCCGCTGGTCGGACTAGCCCATATGGCCAACCAGGACAGAGCCGGAGTCGCATTACATTGCCCCCCTCCTTAAGAGATAGTTCCTCCTGGAACTAGAGCTGGATGGGAATGATTGTATCTGCAGTCGGATCCTCTTCTACAATTTCCAGTTGTATAAAAAAAACAGGGGACGGTCTTCGTTGTAAACTGGACACTGGGCGAATGGCTGCAAACCAATACTTGGACTTCGGTATCTTGAAAGATTACTTCCACCATGTTTCGAATGACCCTCCAGTCTAACTCCTTACACTCGATCTTTGGCATTGCTATATTCTGTATATTGGACTCCAGTACGTGTTCCCTCAGGCTAAGTAAAGATTCCCATACATCTTGATAAGTGGGTCGGTCGTGATAGGTGTTCTTTGTCACTAGATAGAAGAGGTAACGTGATCCATCTTGGAGTCTCAAAGCTTTTCCGGGGGCTGGCAATTGGCTTTGCAGTTCTGATAGTCGACCAAACTTCTTTCGGAAAACGGACGCTAATCCTCGGGCATCGCTAATACTGGCAGGTATATTATGGACCAACGAGCAGTCGTCTGGAAGCGTGAACAGGTCTTGATGTTTCTCAATGGTTACGCCAAATCTTGCTTTCCCGGTACCCCCATAAGCACCCATAAACTCATCGAAGGCAAGATCATGAGTCTCTTGGAGTCGATTTACATCTTCTTCTTGGTTATGATCTCCTTCAAACGGTGCCAGCCGGTTTCCATGTACCACTTTCGGTTTTCCGTTTGGGATCTTACTTATTTGGTATATGACATCATTGATTCTTTTCTTAACGATGTATGGACCTTCCCAAGACGTTTGTAGCTTCGGCGAGTAACCCTTCTGTCTTCTTGGGTTATGAAGCCAGACTTTGTCTCCTTCTTCGAAACATCCTTCCGTGGCTTGAGTATCATACCGTTTCTTCATTCTATCACTGGCAATTTGAAGATGTGAGCGAACCAGTTCATGCATATCGTCCATTTTCCTTCGTAACTGGATCACATAATCTTCTCCAGCTATATCTTCTCCAGGTCGGCATCCAAACTCAAGGTCGCATGGTAGCCTCATCTCTCGTCCGAACAAGACCTTTGCTGGTGTGTGGCCTGTTGTTTCATTGACTGCGGATCGGTAAGCCATCGCGAAGAGCGAAAGGTATTGATCCCAGTCCCGCTGGTGGTTGGACACTACTTTTGACAGATACTTTCCAATGGTCTTATTCATTCTTTCTACCATTCCAACTGATTGTGGATGTAATGCTGTAGTTCTTGTTTTCTTCATTCCCAGAGTATCGCAAATTCCTTGGAAAAGCAGGCTTTCGAAATTTCTACCTTGGTCACTATGAATCTCCAAGGGTACTCCAAATCGACTGATAAATTCTCTTATTAGGACATCTGCAACAGTTGTGGCCTCTTGATTTGGAATGGCGTAGACTTCTACCCACTTCGTGAAATAATCCATAACCACCAACATGTACTTATTTCCATTCTCAGTCGTCGGAAATGGTCCAGCAATGTCTAAAGCAATCCTCTCGAATGGGCTACCGACGTTGTATTGTTTCATGGGAGCTTTCCTTTTTCGCTGCGGTCCATTGCTCGCAGCACAGATGGTACACTTCTTACACCAGCTCTTCACATCATCGGAACTATTCATCCAATAAAACCTTTCCCGTATTTGTTGAAGGGTTTTCTTAACACCGAGATGACCTCCTGATGGACTGTCATGTAACTGTCGGAGTACTTCAGCCACTCTAGTCTTTGGAATAACTAACTGCTTTCTGATTTCTGAACCATCATCATTCTCGAGTACTCGTTTCAATAAGTCTTCTTCCAGGATGAAAGAGTTCCACTGAGCCCAATAGGATTTAAGTACTGGACAGAATTTTGATACTTCTTGCCAAGTAGGTCGTCGATCTTCTCTCTTCCATTGGCGCATTTTCTTTAAAACAGGATCATTTTCTTGTTCCTCTCTAATTTTAGTCGGTGCCCAGTAATCGTTAACTACAGTTGTTCGTAGTATAGCAGTTTCTTTGGATTCTGTCTTGTTGCAATGGGAGCAATCTGCTGGGCACGGTCTTCTGGAAAGAGAATCGGCGTTTCTATGGCTTACTCCAGCTCGATGTTCGATCCTAAAGTCGTACTCTTGTAACCGTTCGATCCACCTGGCAATTTGACCTTCAGGGTGCTTGAATTGCATTAACCATTTAAGGGCTGCATGATCGGTCCGGATTAAAAATTTTCTTCCATAAAGGTATTGATAGAAGTGTTCCACGGACTTCACAACTGCCAGAAGTTCTCTTCTCGTAACGCAGTAATTCCGCTCAGGTTTAGAGAGCACCTTACTAAAATATCCCAGAACCCTTTCTTGCCCATCTTGAATCTGAGAAAGAACTCCTCCAATTCCTACATTACTGGCATCGGTATCTAAAATAAATTCCCCCTCTGGTTGTGGGTAGCCCAGTATCGGTGCTGTTGTTAAATGCTTCTTTAGAGTTTCAAAGGCCGTTTGACAGTGGTCATCCCAGCAGAATTCTCTTGCTTCTTCAGTAAGTCGTGTTAATGGCTTAGCAATATCTGCAAACTTCCTTATGAACCTTCGATAGTACGTGCATAGCCCAAGAAAACTTCTTATTTGATGTTTATCGGTTGGTTGTGGCCAATGCTTGATGGAAGCAACTTTGTCGTTATCTACAGCCACGCCTTCCTTGCTGACAACATGACCCAGGTACTTAACTTTATTTTGGAATAACTGACATTTCTTGGGGTTCAACATCAGTTGGGCAGCTTGAAGTCTTTTTAAAACATCGTCTAAGTTCTTTAGATGATCTTCAAATGTCTCTCCCAAGACTATGATGTCGTCTAAATAGACCAGACATGTCTTCCAAGATAACCCTCTCAATACATTTTCCATAAGCCTTTCAAATGTCGCAGGAGCATTACATAGTCCGAATGGCATAACATTAAATTGCCATAGTCCGGAACCGGTGGTAAAGGCTGTCTTTTCCTTGTCTACTGGGTCCATTTCTACCTGCCAGTAGCCAGATTTCAAGTCTAAGGTAGAGAATAATTTACTTCCAGCCAAAGTGTCCAAGGTGTCGTCGATTCGAGGCAGAGGATAACTGTCCTTCTTGGTAACATTGTTCAACTGACGGTAGTCTACACAGAACCTCGTAGTTCCATTCTTTTTCTTAACCAAGACTACCGGAGAGACCCATGGGCTGGTAGAAGGTTCTATCACCCCGTCTTCCTCCATTTCTCGAACAATCCTTTCAGCTTCCTCTCTCTTTGCCTGCGGTAGTCTTCTAGCTGTTTGACGAATTGGCTTGGCATCCCCTGTGTCAATTTTATGCTTCACAGCAGAGGTTCTTCCTGTCTTACCTCCTTTTGGCACAAAAATGTTCCGATATCGATGAAGAAAGTCTTTTACTCTTCTTTTCTCTATTTGATTCAGAGATGGACCAGCAACTGCCACCATGTGTTCGAACTTGTCGTTGGAATTATCGGAAGTGACCGTCTGACGAATTATGGACGATACTGGTACACAGGTTCCAATTCTGGTATCTTTCTTGATTGTAATAGGGTGATCATTGATGTTTATAATTCGTACCGGAATTTCTCTAGCAGAAGTGACCAATCCTTTTCCGATCAAAATTCCTCGACCGACGTCTTCATCATGGTTCAAAGGTTCCATCATGGCAGGTGTTCCTTCATCAACAGTTCCTTGAAGACGTGCCACTATGATAGTTTCACTTCTACCAGGTATCACAGTATCCTCCTCTATAGCTGCTGGCACGGTTCTGTCCTCATACGGATGAAGGAATACTTCTTCGGCACCAACTTTAATAACTCTGTTTTTGAAATCCAGCTGGAAACCATGTAAGTTCATTACGTCCATCCCTAATATCACATCTTCCTCGATATCAGCAACAATGACAGTATGCGTGAACTTTTCTGTACCGATTCCTATTTGAACTTGGACTTCCCCATGGATGTTAGCTCTTTCACCTGTGGCGGTCCGCAGCCGTAGCCTTGTTGGTTGAAGTTTCTTGCTGCTACTTATAGTTGTTGGTCGTATAATGGTCCTGGTCGCTCCAGTATCTATCAACAGTGTATACTTTTTACCATTTACTTCACCATCTACATATACACTGTCATCGCGACATTTTAGAGATGCTATGAGTATGAGAGGGTATTTTTCCTGTGGAGTTGTTTCTCGATTTGCATTGGCCACTGGACGTTTACATGATTTGATAAAATGTCCCATTTCGCCACAATTGTAACACACGCGGGGCCTCTTCTTTTTGTTTTCAGCAAAGTTCTTCATCATGTTAACTAATTGGTCCAATTTATTTTCGTCTTCTTCGTCTTTTACAGATCTTACTTTACTGTATCCCCCACAAGCCTTCGAAGCCGCTTCATACTCAAGCGCAGCGGACAAGACATCGACTAAAGTTTTGTGACGGGCTAAACGAAGAGTCTTGTTCATTTCAGGATCACGGAGCCCATCAAGAAATGCTTCTACTGCTAAACATTCTATCATTCCTTCATCAGCTGCAGGATAGGCAAATCTGACCAACCTGGCAATATCTACTTCATATTCCTGAAGGGTCTCTTCTCGCTTCTGTTTTCGTATCTTCAACTGTGACCGGTGCAAATTCTCCAGATGTTCATGACCATATCGCATGTTTAATCTCTTCTTAAGTTGTTCAAAGTCATCCGTCTCTTCCACCGGTATAGTCTGAAGAACGTCGCAAGCATCTCCTCTAAGAGCGATCGTGAGATTTACAGCCTTTTCTTTTTCTGACCATCCGTTCGCTCGTGCAGCTGTTTCAAACTGTTTAAGGTAATTTTCCCATGACATTTTTCCATCAAAGGTTGGGGCTTTAATGCGGACGGAACTTTCACTGCTTTCCAGTTTTGGTTTTTGTTCCACTTTACAGCTTGTCTTTTCTTCATCATTTTTCTCTTTTGATTCTTCCACACTAATCCTTTCTCCCTTTCCCATTTCTTCCATTTTTCGTTCGATCTCTTTTATTTTCTCCTCGAATGAAGTCATCTCAGAAGAGACTTTATTTTCTAAAGAAGCAACTTTAGTATCCAAAGATGAAATTTCAGAAGAAACTTTATTTTCCAAAGAAGAAATTTCAGAAGAAACTTTATTTTCCAAAGAAGAAATTTCAGAAGAAACTTTATTTTCCAAAGAAGAAATTTCAGAAGAAATGTCTGTTTTCAGAGAAGACATATCGGTAGAAATGTCAGTTTTCAGAGAAGACATATCGGTAGAAACCTTATTTTCCAAAGAAGATATTTCAGAAGAAACTTTATTTTCCAAAGAAGAAATTTCAGAAGATATTTCAGTAGAAATATTTTTTATAGAAGACATCAATGATGAAGTATCGTCAGCAAATAAAAACTCTTCCGGGTCTAATCCTTGATCAACTATCGCTTGTCTAAGTCGCTCCACCAACTCCGACTTCTTTCCTGTAGTGTCCAATTCACGGTCTTCAAGTTCCCGACGCAAGTCTGCCACTTTTAAATCACAAAGTTTTTTCGACATTTTTCTACACTATTTATTTACACTATCCCACTTCTGACACCAATGTAACGTTTATTTATTTTCACAGTTTATTATTTAATTTATTTATACAACTAATACACTTAATTTATGTTATAACACAATTTATTTACAATATACTAATTTATATGAACACTGAATACTGATTTATATAAACACTTGTTTACTTAGATTCAACTCAAAAACTTAAACTGAACTATATTTCAAAATAAAAGTCTATTTATATGCGCTTCAAACAATCGAGAATCATCTCGAGAAGATGTAACGTAAGGGCAGAGATTTTTCCAGTCGTATGTGACAAGTCCGGAATCTTCGATATGGTTCAATAGAACATTCCACGGCGTCGCCCGCTGGTCGGACTAGCCCATATGGCCAACCAGGACAGAGCCGGAGTCGCATTACAATAAACTAATAAAGATGTTTGATCGATTTCCACTTTCGCTATAGGAAATAATTAAAAACAACACATCAACTGCTTCAACCTTAATCTGCCAACATTTGAAGAGACAATAACATTAAGATCTAATATGCACGCAATTGTAGATTTTGTAGAAAGCATAGATTATAATTAAAATATTAACATATCAATGACAACCTCCTATTTCTCTGTTATTCAGGTGTAATCCCTGTGCAAATGTCCTGAAACACTACAAGACGAGAAGTAGGTACGATTTTTTGTGTGAAAACATCTTAACATCCTGACCAAATGAAGGGCATGGACCTGATCCAGACGCATGGCATACTTAAAAAAGTACAAATACATGAGATAAATTGGTTGGTTGCGCTGAAGCAAGAGGCCACAACAACAAAAAGTGAGAGGTGTCAAGGGACACCCGGATGGAACGAAGTTCCTTCCAATTAATTAGTGAAGGAATTGTAATTTGTAAACACAACAGAGTGTTTATACTGTAACGTTTTCCGGGCTTAATAAAACTACGTCGAACGTAACAATTTACTTTTATTAAAAATACCACTAATTAACAACAAATATTCCAAACGTAATCGCAACTACAAAGAATTATCGCTTACAGAATCACTTAATTAATCACTGATTGAAAACACAACTAATTACCGCAAACTGTATCGTTTTCTAATTCACTTTACTTATCGCCTGTCTAATATTAACTTCCCCCTGCGAAAACTTCGCTCGCTTATATATCCGAAATAGTCAGGTACTGGAATCTTCGAGGCAATTCCCGACACTCGCGTGGCTTCTAGATCTGGCCTATTGTTCTAAACATTCCCGAATAAAGACAGGGGCGTACCCGGTTCAATTCGTTACACTGCGCCCCTCTTAAGTCTGTTCGTCTCGAACAGGTCAGTTTCCGTTGTAGGGCTGTAGGCGATCAAGATGTACGACCTTTATCTTCGACTTGGGTGTCCTCTGGATTCGATATACTAAATCATTCATCTTTTTGATGACCTTGTAAGGACCTTCCCAATTGCTCTGCAGCTTCGGAGATCGCCCTTTCTTCCGAGTGGAATTGTAAAGCCAGACCTGCTCTCCTTCGGTAAATGTGCGCACACTCATGCCCAAGTCGTAACGAGTTTTCATGCGGTCACTTTCGAGTTGGATTTTGTCTCGCACCTCTGCATTGATCGTCAACAACCTTTGGCGAAGTTCTGATACGTAGTCTTCAACTTCCATGGGTTCTCCCTCTGGACACCCGAACAGAAGATCGCTTGGCAACCGTAGTTCCTTTCCAAATACTACGCTGGCGGGCGTTCGTCCGGTCGTCTCATGCACAGCTGATCGATAGGCCATCATAATCAGCGGTATGTGTTGGTCCCAATCGTCTTGATGTTCGCTGACGAATATGCGGAGATGGCTCTCCAAAGTCTTATTGAACCGCTCTACCATTCCATCTGATTGTGGATGCAATGGAGTTGTTCTTGTCTTTCGGATACCCAACATTTCGCATACCTTCTTAAAGACATGCGATTCAAAATTCCTCCCTTGGTCGGAATGAAGTTCAAGAGGCACTCCAAAACGGCTAAAAAGGTTCTCTACGAGAGCTTCGGCCACCGTGGTCGCTTCTTGGTTGGGTAGAGCGTATGCTTCGGTCCATTTACTGAAGTAGTCTCCCGCAACTAATATGGACCGGTTTCCTCTCTTGGTTCTTGGAAAAGGACCAGCAACATCGATGGCAATCCGTTTAAAGGGGGCACCTACGTTATACCGTTTCATTGCCCCTCGAGTTCTCGTTCGTGGTCCTTTACTAGTAGTACATTCTGTACATTTTCGGCACCAGTCTTTCACATCTTCATAGTACCCGACCCAGTAGAATCTTTGCCTCAATTTGTCTACAGTATTCTTCATACCGAAGTGGCCTCCTGAGGAACCTCCATGAAGTTCAGTCAATACCTCCTCCCGTTTGGATGCCGGCAGAATGATCTGATGTTTTATTTCTTTTCCGTTACTGCTTTCCCATACGCGATTAAGCACCCCGTTAACAAACGCGAGACTGTCCCATTGGGCCAAGTAACATTTGAAAGCTTGGCTTTTCGCCGAGATGCTGCTCCATTCTGGTCGGGACCCGCTTTCCTTAAACTCGATGATCGACTTGATATCCGGGTCACCCATCTGAGCATCTCGCAGAGCTTGTGGACTCCATTCATCGGCCGGCTGGACAATCGTTTGATTGCAACGAACAAGCTCTTTTGTCTCTTTCTGCTCTGCTCTGCTACAGTGCCCGCAATCCTTCTTGCAAGGCCTTCTTGAAGGAGCATCGGCATTGTTGTGCAAACGTCCTTTCCGATGTTCAATTTTAAATTGATACTCCTGAAGTCTCTCGATCCATCGCGCTACTTGGCCCTCTTTTGTCTTCTGGTATAAGATCAGTTGTTTACTTGCGATATCTTTTTCCCTGTTAATCTTCAAAATAAACTCTTCATTTCCCATCTTCATACTTCTCTGGCCGACATCTAACACGACTCCATGGTACTCCATAAAATCCATTCCAATAATAACTGGAACAGATATATCAGCTACAAAAACTTTTTGCGGTATCTTGCGGTTACCAAGTTCAATGTCGACCACTATCTCTCCGCAGACGTCCATTGTTTCGCCATTTGCTGTGGTAATAATGTAGTTTTTAGAAGCATTTAATCTCCAGGTAGGTAAAATGTCTCTTCTAACGATGGTATGCGTAGCTCCAGTATCAATGACCATTTGACAAGATTTTCCTGCAACTTTTCCGTCCAGTACAAGGCTGTTCTCTCCACACTGAAGTTGAGACACTTTGAGTTGGACTCGTGGAGCATGGGAAGAACCAGCCAGCTTCTGTCCCTCAAAGCTGGCTACTAGGAGTTTTTCCTGATCGGTAGTTCGGCTTTCCTGGCGAGGCGGGAGTCTACACTGCCTCTTTAGGTGTCCAGTTCTTTGGCAGTTGTAGCACCTGAGCTGCCGTCTTGGTGGTGTCGGGGTATTCTGTGCTGCCGTTGATAATGGACGGTGCTCCTCCAGAAATTTTTGTAACTTCTAAAACAAATCGCCATCGCGGTCTTCCGCACCTGTACATACTGATGCTTGTCGTGCTCTTACAAATCCTCTTGCCGTACTTCGTTTGACTGCCTCGAACTCCAGTGCCTTCGATAAGGTCTCTCTCAACGTATTCGGCTTGGCCAGCTTGAGGGTTTGCTGAAGCTCGAGATCACGAACGCCATCGGCAAAAGCATCGACTGCCATGCTTTCAAGTACGTCTTCTGTCACAGTCGGGAACGCCAACCTCACTAATCGCGCGATGTCTTTGCTGAATTCCTGCAGCGATTCCCCGGAATTCTGTCGCCGGTTTTTAAATTGTGTTCTGTAGAGGGATGGCATGTATTTATCTCCAAATCTTCGCTCCAGATGTTCACACAGATATTCGAAATTCTCCTGTTTGTCATCGGGAATGCTCTGTAGTATCTCTAGGGCGTCTCCTCGTAACGAGATAATTAATGATGTGGCCCTTTCTTTGCTGTTCCACCCATTCGCCGCAGCAGCCGCATTAAACTGGCGTAGGTAGTTGGCCCAAGATGTTTTGCCATCATAAGTCGGGGCCTTGATTTTAGAAACTGCTCTTACGCTCTCGTTTTGAGAACTGACTTCTTTCCCTTCTACTGGTGAAGCGGAGGACTTGCCCTTTTTCAAATTATTGAATTCTTGCTGTAATTTTTTGACCTGGAGTTCAATGTCGTCGACAGAATTCTCGATTTGCCTTTCTGTCGCCATTCTCTGTTTTTCAATCTCTTCTCTCAATTCGTTTTCCACTTTCTTCACTTTTTCTTCTAATTCTGCCTTGGTGCTTTCTAAATTCTTCTCCAAGGTGTCAAATCCGTTGTCCATCTGCTTCTTTAAATCTTCTTGTGCTGCTTCAATCTTTGCAGTCATTGCGTCTTGGCTAGCATCCAATTTTGTCACCATTGCGTACTGGCTAGCTTTCAATTCTTCTTGGCTAGCTTCCATCTTTGTCACCATTGCGTACTGGCTAGCTTTCAATTCTTCTTGGCTAGCTTCCATCTTTGTCACCATTACGTACTGGCTAGCTTTCAATTCTTCTTGGCTAGCTTCCATCTTTGTCACAATTGCGTACTGGCTAGCTTTCATTTCTTCTTGGCTAGCTTCCATCTTTGTCGATAACTGGCTAATCATTTTAACGAGTTCCTCCATGTTGTCGAGTCTATTTGATTGGCTTCGTGTTTCAACTGGCATGTATGGCTATTTTCAACTATAGAATTTTCCCGAAGTTACGTCAAATGTTCTTGAAGTAACGTCGAATGTCTTTTATTCCAGTAGTCAATTCGGTGTATAAAGTCACAATCGAGTTATATCTTCTTTATTCGGAATAGAACTTTCTAGAACGATCTGGAAATCGCACTATCGGTCACGTCTTTACACACACTATTGGCCGGTAAAGTCAGGTTTTCAATATGACTTGCAGAATCCAAATAGAATGTTCTGAAACTTTCTCGAAACTGCACTATTAGTCCCGTATTTGCACGCACTGTTGACGGATAAAGTCCGTTTTTCAATATCACGCGCGGTTGCCGAATAGAATTTTCCAGAAATTTCTCGATCGATGTCGAAAAATCACTTTTCCGTAGCCAAAACAGGGTCCAATGTCCATAAAATCTATCCAATAGCACTTCCGGAATGTCCTTTGTCACGTTCACGCACAAACCCAATCCCACTTCTGACACCAATTGTAACGTTTTCCGGGCTTAATAAAACTACGTCGAACGTAACAATTTACTTTTATTAAAAATACCACTAATTAACAACAAATATTCCAAACGTAATCGCAACTACAAAGAATTATCGCTTACAGAATCACTTAATTAATCACTGATTGAAAACACAACTAATTACCGCAAACTGTATCGTTTTCTAATTCACTTTACTTATCGCCTGTCTAATATTAACTTCCCCCCTGCGAAAACTTCGCTCGCTTATATATCCGAAATAGTCAGGTACTGGAATCTTCGAGGCAATTCCCGACGCTCGCGTGGCTTCTAGATCTGGCCTATTGTTCTAAACATTCCCGAATAAAGACAGGGGCGTACCCGGTTCAATTCGTTACAATACATACATAAGCATTTATTATTGTCTGTATTAAATCTCTTCTTACCTAAATCCATCAGCAATATCCGGAACTTGTGCAGAACAGAAACACTGTCAGGATTTATTATTGTTATTATTTTGTATTATTTTATTATTTATTATCTCCAAAAAACCTGTATAAACTTAACAAAGTCACGACACTACACTATCAAAGCAAAATAGAAAAATGTAAATCCATTATCACTTGAATATTTTCAACAGTTCGTTTCTTTTAACAAAAGTGTCCATTTATACAATACCGGAGGTTTAGATGACATACATATACCTAGAATTACTTTTTATTTCAATTTAATTTAAAACAGGAATTAACAATTTAATACAAAATTTTAAAATTAAAATATTTGACAGTAACTGACAGTTAAGGTAATTTGACGTAGTTACCTAACTAGTCAAGTTAAGAACTATTTTTAAAATGTTTATGAATTTATTAATTTATAAAAACAGGATGAAATAAAATATAATACTATTATAGGTACTTATTTTTTTTCTAGAGTATTTTCTTTTAATTTAAATTAGTGTCTTTTTAATTGTACTTTTATTAGTATTTATTTATGTATATTAGGGTTTTCTATTTAAATAAAGATAGGTATATCTATCTATCAGAGAGAGAGAGACAACATGCGTGTGTCGTGTCGTGTCGTGACAAATTTTGGTCTGAATTTTTTTTGGCTAGCTCCTAACCTCAGTCGTAACTGGTCGTAACGCCCGAAAGGGAACTTCGTTCCAAAAATAAAAAATAAAAAGGAAATTAAAAGAAAGAAGAATATATAAAAAGACAGTAAAAGTAAGAAAAAGAAGAAAAAATAAAAATACAAAAAAAAAAAACTAAAATCTACAGTATACAGTATACAATAAAACAAAGGAAAAAATATACAGAAAGGAAAAAAGAAAGATAAGTAAGTCAGAAAGTTGTAAAAAATTGAACCATTTTTCTAGTCGACTGAAATAATACCGTTTCTATTTTAATTCATTAGCAATAGCATATTCCACGTTTTTTTATGCAAGGGTGGTTCCCTTTCCGAATTATTTAAATTCTCATGGTCGCGGTTTTTTTTATCATAAAAAAAGACTAAAAACTCATCCGTCCGGTGGTCACCTCCCCGTGTCAGAGTACGCGACACGCATGAGAGACTCCCCCTAAATACGTTTAGTAGTAAACATAAACACAATATGACCAGAGAAATCAACTTATTCTGGTGGAGCCACCACTACGGTACACGGTGATACCGACACCGACCTCGACATCAAAGCTGCAATTTCCATCCGCTTTTGCAGATCGCACTGAAAGTCTTTCGCCGCGTTGCTGAAAATTCGCGATAAGTGTTTGTAGTGACTTTGTATTGTAATTGTTAGTTTGTATGTTTACGGATTATTAAAAAGAACACATATATAATATTTTGTGAGTTCTGGATTTGTCAAGTCTACTTTTGTGTTTAAGGGTAAGTATATTACAAAAATAAGAACATATATATTTGCATATGATCTGCAACTATTGTTGTAACTTAAAATTACGCCTTATCCAGCCTATCAAATTGGAAAATTAGTTTACTTCTGTATAATAATTATAATATATATATATATATATATATATATATATATATATATATATATCTATATATATAAAAGCGAAAGTTCACTCATCACCGTATCTCAGAAACTACAAGACATACAAACTTGAAATTTGGCAAGTAGGTTCCTTATAGGGTCTAGACGTCCGCTAAGAAAAGATTTTACGAAACTCTACCCCTAAGGGGGTAAAACGGGGGTTGGAAGTTTGTATAAAAGTCCTATGTTTTTAATATAAGGGACTGAAAATTTAAATATTTTCTTTAGAGGTTGTGGAGGTGTATAAGTTTTGTTCCAAATTAGTTAGTAATATTTGTTTTTTTCTTCATTGATTAAAGTTATGTTTATTTTAAAGTTTCATGCCAATTAGGTGCTAGCTTAGATTTGTTTATTTTTCATTGATTATACTGACTTTTGTATCAAAGTGTCATATTGATTACTTACTTAAAAAAGTTTGTATTTTTCGTTAAGTAAACTTACGTTTGTTTGAAAAATGGATGGAGAAATTGTAACAGTCACAGTTGAAGGATTACTGTGAAAGAGATACCTGGCGATGGAGCGTGTTTATTTTCATCTCTGTCTTATTTGCTTTATGGAAATATTTCAATGGCTGCTCAAGTTAGAGCCAATATAGTAAGCCAAGTGTCCAACGATTAGCAAAGATTTGGGTGTTTTACTATGGACCGACCTGGGACCCCTTACGATACAAAACGCCTTTATGTAAAAAACATGGGTAAGTTGGCACAACTTTCGAACTGAAAGCAGCTGGAAAAATATTTCCATTTGAATTCCAACAGTTTCAAGGTAGCAGACTTATTGCCAGATTTATAGAGTCGATACAAGGGATAAAAAAATGCGTTTTAACAGACATTTTAACGAAGGACATTTTGAGGTATTGATTCTTATATATCTATCTATATATATAAAAGAGAGTTTCTATGTATATAGTCACTCATCGCGATATCTCTGAAACTATAAGGCCTATCGACTTGAAACTTGGTAGAAATATTCCTTAAGGAAGGTAGAGGTCAGCTAAGAACGGATTTCAGGAAATTTCGCCCACAAGGGGGTTGCGGGGGATATTTATAAAATGTATATAGTCGGTCATCACGATATCTCTGGAACTATAAGGCCGATTGACTTGAAACTTGGTAGGAATATTCCCTAGGAAAAATAGAGGTCAGCTAAGAACGGATTTCAGAAAATTCCGCCCACAAGGGAAGTTGCAGGGGATATATATAAAATGTACATAATCGGTCATCACGATATCTCTGGAACTATAAGGCCGATCGACTTGAAACTTGGTAGGAATATTCCTTAGGAAAGATAGAGATCAGCTAAGTACGGATTTCAGGAAATTTCGCCCACAAGGGGGGTTGCGGGGGATATATATCAAATGTATATATTCGGTCATCACGATATCTCTGGAACTATAAGGCCGATTGACTTGAAACTTGGTACGAATATTTCCTAGGAAAGATAGAGGTCAGCTAAGAACGGATTTTAGGAAATTCCACCCACAAGGAAGGTTTCGGGGATATATATAAATTGTATATAGTCGGTCATCACAATATCTCTGGAACTATAAGGCCGATCGACTTGAAACTTGGTAGGAATATTCCTTAGGAAAGATAGAGGTCAGCTACGAACGGATTTCATTAAAATCCAGCCACAAGGGGGCTTGCAGGGGATATATATAAATTGTATATAGTCGGTCATCACGATATCTCTGGAACTATAAGGCCGATCGACTTGAGACTTGGTAGGAATATTGCTTAGGAAAGATAGATGTCAGCTAAGAACGGATTTCAGGAAATTCCACCCATAAGGGGGGGTTGTGGGGGATATATATAAAATGTATATAGTTAGTTATCACGATATCTCTGGAACTGTAAGGCCGATCGACTTGAAACTTGGTAGGAATATTTCTTAGAGAAGGTAGAGGTCAGCTAAGAACGGATTACAGGAAATTCCAACGACAAAGGGGGTTGCGGGGGATATATATAAAATGTATATAGTAAGTCATCACGATATCTCTGGAACTATAAGGCTGATCGACTTGCAACTTGGTAGGAATATTCCTTAGGGCAGGTAAAGGTCAGCTAAGAACGGATTTTACAAAACTCCATCCACAAGGGGTGTTGCGGGATCGTGAAAAAAAAATGAAAATCTACAAGTCTTACAGGTTTAAAACTTTGCAAAATAGTTATTTTTATAATTTTGAGGTCAATTGTGAACGGAGTTAATTTCACCCAGAAAGGCGGTTGCGGGGGCGTGAAAAATAAATAAAAATTAAAATTTAAAATGATAAAATATTAAAAATCTTTATATCTCAAGATTTTTCTTGCTTCTTAAAGAATTTAAAAATTTTAATTAAATACAAAAACATTTCTTTTCTTTGATACTTTCATCAGTTTTCAAATTATTGATATCTCAATTTTTCTTAATATACGATTTTTTGATAAATGATGAAATAGTAAAAATCTTCATATCTCACTAATTTATAAAAAAAATTAAAAATAATTTGTATTAAACAACTTAATAGTAATGCATATCTTTATAACCACGCGAACGTAGTCGCGGGCAACAGCTAGTATATATATATTTACGTTTGGATCAATTAATAAAAAAATAAATATTAATTTGGGGAAATTATTATCATTTGGGAACTTTCTTCCCATGAAAATAAAAAATAAATTTTATTTAGCAAAATAAGTCATCTATGTTTTCGGGAATCAAAAAGCGTCAGAATTATATAACTAAAACAAAAAAATAGGATATATTTTGATAAATGTAATAATACAGTATTAAAGCGAGAAAGAGGCAAAAAGTCAATTAATCTTAAATTGACTCCCATACTTGATTAATGGATGATTCTACAAAAATTTTTATGTTATTGATAGTAACCTGCAGCTTCTTCCTGCCTATGTTTGATTAAATTAACTTATACCTACTACATTTGTAATAAATATTAATTAGGTATGTATTCTTATTGATTTAGTTAAAATTTTTTTGGAACTCTTATTTATTGTTAGCCAGAAGATGGCTCAATGGAGCGGAAACTAGTTTCTACTTCATTACATTAAACATTAAACTAATGCAGAAGAAGATTAGATATATTTTGATTTTTTATAAATTAAAATATTGACATATTTTAGGTATTTTCTAAATATAAATAATTGCTAATGTCATCAAATTTGTAAAGTAGTAGGTTATCGTAAAATTTATTTGAAGATTAAATTAATTTTTCATAAAATTGAAAGAAAAAACAGGTCGACTTTAAAAATTTATGCTCTAAGTACCTATCAAATGTTATATCTGGCCAGGTCTAAGTTGTATGTATGTATGTATGTATGAGCGTAATTAGGGTTGACAGAGACATCTGCGAGCTATAAGATTTGTTGTGTCCCACTTTTCTTGCTTGATGTTTCCTCAGACTTAAGGCAGCCTTTCTAGTCCTATCTTTCTTAGAAAGTTTACGATATCGTTGGATTTTAATTCATCTACCAATCCTAGTTTCTTCATGTGTCCTCTTAATCGGCAGTGCCCGGTTAATATTCCCGTTTTAATACGGATGTTATTTTTGCAGAGGTTTAGACAGGTGATAGATCTCTTCTAGTTATAGTTTTGCAGGAGCATCTTCAATTGTATTAGTCCTTCTAGATCGTTCCAGTATTTGAATTTTTCTCTATCCAGTTATTTCCTTAGTTTTTCTAAGACTATACTACTGGTTCTGGTCTCAAATATGAGGTTTTAGCTCCTTTTTTTGGTCAGCTTATCTGCTTTTTCGTTTCCTTCTATTCCTATGTGTCCTGTAAACTATAAGAGGGTAACGTAACAGTGTTATTTTGTTCTAGTTCATTTAGTTGGCCTAGGAATTCCCAGGCCATCTTTGAACTGATTGTATGTGAGTTTAGAGCTTTGATGACTGCTTGACTATCTGTAATGATTACAATCTTTTGTTTACGATAGTTCCTTTCGATATGAAATTTTGCACATCTTTTTATGGCACCGGTTTCCGCTTAAAAATGCTTGGGTATGCACCCAGGCTTTCTGAGTATTTGGCTCTAGCCCCAAAATCCTCTGCTCCTGTTTCTTCATCTGTCTTGGAGCCGTCCTAATACCATTTTATGGCATTTTGGTGTCTTTGTCCCATTCAGATGTACAACCTAGTTTTGTGGTGAATTTTCTCACATAGTGAAATTTCTTTGTCATGTCATCTTGGAGCGTTTAGCAAGTTTGTTCAAATTTGAGTTATTGAGGTTTTTCCTTGATCGTTCCTTCTTTGACCATTCTATATATTGTTTTCTTTGTTATATTTTCTACTTGAAGGTGTAGTGGCGTGAGAATTAGGATTGCTTCCATTGCAGCAGTGAGGCATATTACCATTGCTCCAGTGTTTCATGCACAGGCTAGTCTTTGAATTTTTAAGAGGTTTGTCTTCGTAGTAGTTAGATTAGCTCTCGTGCCCCAAGCTACTGTCCCACAAGTGATAAGTGGTCTCACTATTACCGTGTACATCTATTGCAATGTCAGTGGTTACAACTCCAATTTTTTCCTGCAATGTTTCTGTTCCCATAAGGACCATTGTAGCTGTATGTATTATTTCGTTTTCGTGTTTGTTCTAAAGTAACCTAATAGCTATGGTTAGCCCTAGGTATTTTACCTCTGTTTTCCACTTAACGATATTTTCATCTACTTTGACGGTTTTTAACGTAAGTTTCTTTTTCCTTTTAAAGTCTGTTAAAGTGGTCTCGGTGGTGTTGATATTAAGTCCCACTAATTTACGCCATTGCTTTGCTTTGTTTAGTCTTCTCCGTACTATGTAGCAGAGGACAGTTTCATACTTCCCTCTTGCGAGGAAAATCACGTCAACGGAATACCCTTTGGAAGGTATACCTAGTTCGGTCAATTGCCAGAGTAAGTTGACCACAGGAAGACTTCACAACCTCTGGTCGTATTGAACGAGATATCTTCATTTCTAAGATTCTTGTAGACAGCAATTGCGACAACCAAGTCGAAGTCGTTCTATCTACTCCTCTATCCTTAAGAACTCTTTTAACAGCCTCATGTGGATTATTGTTAAAAGCCCTTTCTAGGGCTAAGTTAAAAAAATTACAATAAAATATCGTTTGAGTCTTTATTATTATTATTAGATAAAACCATTTCAGTTTTAAATAAAATAAGGTTTCAATTTAAAATAGAAAGTCACGTATCATTTTGCAGTTTTTCTAGGTATTCTAGTTTTTCCGGCATTTCTACAGTTTTTAAATATTTTATTTTATTCGGATCGATTTCAATTGTACATTCATTCTTACTCGTAATAAATGTTATTTATTTTATTACTTCTTGGCCAAGTCCAGATAACAGCTGTTCTACTCAACCGAGTACTAAAATATAATAAATTTATTATCACTAATCATTGTCATGAATATAAAATGATATGTTTTTAGATTAAGGAACCTTTATTTAATATTGCAATTCTTAATTACACTAAGATATTACTGGCATCCATATAAACCAGGAAATAGTATACTGTTTCATTAGTGACGAAAGTAATATTTTTTAAAGAGAGAGAACATTGTTCATGAGCTTCAAAAAGTGTTTTCGATGGGTAAAGTACTATACTTTTTCTACATCCCTCTTTATATCTTAATAATATATGTACTAAAAAAAATCAAGAATATTTTATTTTAAGTTAAATATTACAGAATTTCGTTAAATATTGGTTAATTGTAATATTTGAACAATTATGCAAAGCTCTAGGATTATAAGAATCTAGATTTTTATGTAATGAGGGAGACGATGTTATATTGTTAACTGATCACTCTAGATGAAGGTGCGTCGTAATCCGAGGGCGTTGTAATCTATATGGATTGTAAATTTTGGTTGGAATTTGATTTTTGCTGATTAATCAACACATTCCTCTGCAACGTTACTCTGCTTTTTTAATTAAAGTAGATCTTCTCATGCATCCACTAACAGCGTTGCATAAATTCTGCGCAAACAATGCCCAGTACATTTTTCAGGATCAGGCAATTTTACTGAATTTATTTATTACGACAACCTGTCTAGTACACTTTCTGTTCTGATAGTTTATAAAGAATTTTGAATTTATTTTGTCGGTTTATATATACTTTAGAAATCTCATAGAAGAAATGTGGCAGAAAGGCGGCACTTTTGTTTTTGGATTGTAACTAAGAGTAAACTGCTGATATCTTTTACATCGTTTACTATCAAATCTTTAAACTCCTTACAACGACAAGCTCCCGAAATTCCAAAAACTAAGATTACATACAATCCCGAATTAATAAAGTAACTTTTCAACGGTAGTTGCCTTTACTTGATGGAAATCCATTTTAACTTACCTTAGTCATTAAGTATTTATATGCTTTCTAGGAATTTATGTATCTCATCGAAAGAATTTTAGATTTTTTACTTTTAAAACATCAGATTTCCGTTTCAAACGAACTTGAGATATTTACTGACATCGATATTATTTTTAATCGATAAAGTGATTCTCAACATTGAAAACATGGACCATAGCGTCGATGATTTAAATTTTTTGACAATCATCCAAAATAATGCAAGTAGCGTAATTTCCGTGATTTTTAACTTTCCAATCCATGAATTTTGCGTATATATATATATATATTCATATCTTTTATAAGATTTCTTTAGCTTGATTTGCTATTTCTGGTGGTGCTAAGAATGCTTTTAGAACAAACTAAGTCTAAACAATTAACGAGAAACGTCAAACTAAGGACACCAAGCAACCAGATATAAATAGTTTTTAAATATAATTTTCATCACTAGTGATGAAAGTTAACGTTATGAGAATTTCTGTTACTTATGACGGATATTACGTTTTCGCTAAAAATATTTCTTACAAAATGACGTCTGTTTGTCACAGTTGTGAAAAAATATTTTTAAATGTAACAAATTTGTGATACGGTCCAGTATAAACCAAACAAATTTGATAGACAAACTTTTGAGACGAAAAAAATTTTCTTCGTCTATGTTTTCGAGTGGAAAATCAATTTTAACAGATCCTGAAAGTCTGTAACAAATCCACCTCCTAAATCAGATATATTAAGAAGTGCTTTGAGAGAATTATGGAATCCGTAGGTACCGATAAGAAAGGTCTAAAAATGAGAGTTTCTCTAATTCATGAAACAAATGTAAAAGCCTAAAGTCCATTTGTTTGGAGTTGGCAGCTAAGAAAACTCATTAAATCGTAAAATGTTGTAAACAAGACCCTAAATCAGTAGCGCACGTACTTATTTATATCGGTATTAAGAAATTTCTTTTAATCATCTGACTCATCGTCGGATGAATACGACGAAATGGAAGCCGACAATTGAAGGAGTAAGTGCTTTTTGCATTAATTTATATTTAACTCTTACTTTTTAATATGTAGCATATTTTTATTTTACTTTAAAAAAAACTTCGGTTCTACGGTCATGGGATCTATGCAGCTACCTGTTGTGACAATATTATATAGGGTTTCTATTGTGTTCGGGTTAGTTAATTCAAATTCAAATTCAAATTCAAAAATTAGCTTTATTGTCGGATAGTAGAATTATACAATTGACAAAGCCATGCTTAATATACTAATTAATTAAGTAAGTGCTAGAGTATAGTATAGTTTAGTTAACGTCTATACTTAGCAGTCAATAAAAATAAATCTGTAAACGAATCCCTAATTACAGGGTGGACTCTTTAAAAAATAACAACTATGACTATGTTTCAATAGAAATGTATACTACTTTTAGTTATTTTTAATGAACCACCCTTGCTTGGGCTTTGAAGGATTTACATTTATAATGAATTCACTGTGCTGCCAACTGCAAACAAATAGACTATAACTTTCTGAATTAACGTTTGCCTTTTGAGCAGAAACCATTTACAAAACACATTTTTTAGATTTTTTTGTATATTGGAAATTATATGACACTTTCCACTATACTGTTAACATTTATTGGCACTTCTTATTTGTAATAGTTTTTCCAGTATAAGCTCGTGCTCTCTTGCTTTATGAGTACAACTGCATGTGTTTGGAGAGACAGTTTTTAGTTTCCTCCCAAAAGCTATTGAACTATATCGAAAAATATAAATTACTAAATGAAAATCAATTTGGCTCCAGGGAGGGTGTCAGTATTGAAAACGCGTTATTTAGAGTGTAAGAAAAAATACTACACAACTTGGAACATGGTAAAAAGTAATTGTAGTGTTTCTTGATCTTTAGAAAGAGATTTCTTATATACAATTTTTAATTGCAAATTTGCCCGAGAGAAATATCAATAAAAAAATAGATTTGGGTATGGCAATTAAACCTAACATAATTTATTCAAATAAAGTTTCTTGATGTATTTATAATATTAAATAGTAAAATAGTAAAATTCTTATTTCTTATTGAAATTTTTTCTTTTGTATTTTGTAAAAGAATAATAAACAAAAAGTTACATTAAGTTTACATCTTAATATAGTTAATCTGTTACATGCATTTAATGTTATTTTATCATTTTTGTGAATAAGATATACTTTATTTTTCATTTAATAGTTTTTATTAACTTAAATTAATACAATACAATAAAATCTAGAGTAGCTTTTATTAACAAGATGTTTATTACAAATTTTGTAGATATATGTGATTGAAAATTGTGCAGATAAGAATTCTGTAATATCATCTGTTTTTAAGTCAGAAACTCGATATATAGTTTATATAATATTTTATACATATAATAGTCAATTATAATAATTAATTAGCTGATCGCATGGTACCTACTCGTGTATTAAAAGTATTATTTAATAAAAATATAATAACTTTATTCTCCATAAAGACAAATATGTACATTGTAAAGGAGTTTGTCATATATTAGAAAATGTACTATTTAAATAAAAATTAAATAATTTAATTTATCAATATTGCATCAAAGACAAATATATATTAAAATAAAATCTAAAAGATAATACATTTTTTATTACAATAACCATCAGAACTAATTAATTCATCTGCAGAATACAAACATTTATCTAACAGATAAAAAATGACCTTTATTTTGAAGAATCGTACACAAAACGTAATCTCTTACAAGTTGTAGCAGCGTTCGGTATTGAAAAAGAATACGTTTGTGATACTATTGCTAAAAATATGGGCCACACAGTGTTACGGCTTCCCCCATATTATTGCATGTTCAATCCTATAGAACACATGTGGCATCAGCTAAAATCCAAAGTTAGATCGGAAAACGTTTCACCCACATTAAACTCAAGTGTTATAGAGTTAATCAGAAATGTGACAAGTAATATTCCCATTGATAGCTGGAAAAATTCGATTCAGCATGTTATTAAGGTTGAAGGTACATATCGAAATGTTAATGTAACTGTAGCACCCTTAGTTATTAATTTAAATGAAGACGATAGTGATACTGAACTACATTTAGATTAAATAGTTGTAAATAATGTAGAATTAGTTCATTTGTTTAATTGCAATTAATAAATAAAGTTAAAATTTGTTTTTAAAAAATTTCGTGATTTTTTTTACAAAATAAATTTAAGTTTTAGTAAATGTTACTGAGTTTTATTTAAATCTATTTTGAAAACCGGATTACGGATCTGTTAATGTTTACTGTACAGTGAGAAATTTATAACCTTTCATTACTAATCCCCTAAGGTAAGGTACCGAGTCAACGAATTATTGTGAAACGTACTTTACAACTTAAGTTTTTCTTTAAATGTATTTAAAGACCCACAATCTTAAACACTGGAACTTTATTAAATAGGCACATACCTATACATTTAGATACATTGTAAGTACATCCTAAAAGGGAACACAAATATAATTTTATTACGAATATTTTCAGAATGTATATCTTTATGAAACACAAATTTACCCTAATTTTGGAAAACAAAACAAGATAATTCAAATATGTACAATGAAGACTCAGTAACAGAAATTTCTCCAATTTATCTTAAAATGTGCTTTTGTGATAGAAAGATATTTTGTGCATGCGTTGCTCCAGCACAGAAACACAAACCGTATCTGAGTCTTGATTCAACATATGCGAAACATAACACTAGCAATTGGTGATTGTTTAAAATAAAATGTAAGTTTTTAAATATATACACACAGTACTGTTCAGCCTGGAAATTACATACTCGCAATGATTACGCCAACCTTAGTACAGCATTTCCAAAAGAACCTTGCCGAAATTATCAGACTAAATCAAAGACATATCATCAGCATAAATTGAAAAAATGCTTCTGGTATAGATGCACTTGTATTTATGTATAATAAAAACAACACAGGTCCCAGAACGGAGCCTTGTGGTACACCCAGTATAAAATCTTGTTTACTAGAGTTTACTTTTATGACCATTTTGTACCCTAGACATACTCACATACTTAGAACGATTAATTAATTGGGAATGGTTCCAATTTAGTGGTATCTATTATTTTTATACTCATATTATTCAGTTTTTCTATAATTCACACAGTCGAACGGCCTGCTTATCCAATAAGACACTCGCCAGCGTCAATAAACTCAACAATCCTTTCATAAAAGTCATGCACTTGCTTTATGTGTAGATATTATGCCTATATAATAATAATTGTAATTCTATGTCTAGTTGTAGGTACTACATTAAACTAAGTCAATACAACTAGGTACTCGTAATTTTTTTAAAATGTATTCGTATGTAAAGAATAATTTTTTTAAAAGTTAATAAAACATTGTGTATATGACGATTTGACACAATTTTCCACTTTCACCATTAAACTTAATTAAGATTTACTAAAATTTAACATTACTGGTTTATGAACATGATATGTTATAATGTTCTACTTAAATAAAACCTGAATTACCAACATATTAAATTAATAACCCGAGCTAATGGGCAACATTACGGCACTACGTTACGTGTTATTGCAAATTATAAATTAATAAAAAATTCAAATAAACGCTATTAAAATTTTCAAATGTAGATTAGATGAACGGTGCATCTGAAGCGTTGTAGACAGGAATAAAGGTAAAACGGTATATAGCTCGTGTTCGCGTATAGAATATTCATTTTGCTTACATAAACTATGTAAAATTAAGTAATCTGAAACACCTAATTAACGAACCAAAAAATTTTGCATTAAGATGTGCATATCCGTTAAAGTTAAAAAAAAACAAGATAAGATAAAACGTTTTAGTAGGTACTCAAATATTTTACTTTACTTTTAAAACATTAATCCCGGGAATTACAACAGTTGAAATATTGCAAAAAATTAACACTTTTGCGACATGCTTTCTATTCAATACAGTTTTAAATAGATAACGGTTGGTTGAAAAGTTTTGAAAGCGACACGTATCAACCAGTAGAGGAATCAAAATTTATACGCTATTTTAATATTTCATCTTCCATTTGGACACATAAAAAATTTTGATTTGTCAATAAGAGCAAAAATAGGAATTTACCGCCGATTTATATCCTAATGCTAATTTTGATGAAATTTTGGGAATAGGCTCTACTTATCTTTTAATTCAATGTCTCTTCTATGTTGATATATGATTATAATTTTTTAGAGGTAAAAACTAGCCCTTATTGCCAAAATTGTTTAAAAATTGTTTTAACACAAATCAAAGTACTTTTTAGGCTTTAATAGGGTTTATTGAAGTTAAATAAAGGTCTTTTTATACTTTGAGACTTATAATAATAAAATGTCTAAAATAGGTGATTTATTAATATTTTTAATAAATTTAATGTCTAATTTACTTTAATTTTCTAGCGATATTTTGGGTTCCAGTTATTTTTTGTTTTTTCATTAATCTTTACGAAATAAAAATACCTTTGAACACATTATTTCTTCATCTCTTTATTTACATAATATTGATACTTTTTTTATTATCTACAATAAAAATTTCTTTTTGTAATTTTACATCCCTTAAAACTACCCCTCATGATAAAAAATATAAAAGTAAAATAATTATCTTTGCAGCCTAAAATGATAAAATTTATACAAAAGATGTATAGGAAAATATGAATTTTTTTTTATTTCATCCTGTCCAGTAAATACACTTCCCTATAATCAATTTGGCGCCGGTAAGTAAAACATTACGGTATCAGGTACTGTAATGTGTTGCCTAGCAACGCTGCTCTGATTGCTTAAGGGAAGACAATTACTTTTAATTTTTGACATTTAAAAATACTATAATGACTATAAAATAAAAATAAAATAATTAACTACTTACTTTTACATCCATATTTAAAAAGAAGTCAATGTTATGCAATTTTATATTAACAATTAAATCTTAAAAATAAAAAAAAAAATATTTGACAGTGACAGATGGCTTTAAAGGTAATTTGACCTAACTAATCAAGTTACGAACTACTGTTAAATTTTTTATGAATTTATTAATTTATAAAAACAGGATAAAATAAAATAGAATACGATACATGGTCGTTAGGTGTTATTACAGTACTCGTTTTTATTTCCGGACTTGGCTCCTACGTCCCCTCGTCTGTAAACTAACTCGTACTGTAATAAGTCACCTACCGACCTTGTAACGTATAATACTATTTTTATACATTTACTTATTCTAATCTACCTTACTGTCGCCACTGTCATTCGTTCCTTCCTCATCTTTGTAAGAGATTGGAGCACAGTTTTGGCAGTTAACACCTGTACATTCCCCACATGTAGCGTTACAAGAAAGCCCGATCGTACTGCATGCAGGTGCATGATGCTTAGCATCTTTTTTTGCAGTTGCAAAAAATCATTTTTATTAATTCATTTTTGTGGGCTGCAAATACCCATTAGTATTATTTCATCCCCAATAAATTTGATTGAGAGTTTTATTGTATGGCCAAATTTAAATTTGTTAATAAACTCTGATGCATCTAATGTAGGTAAGTACAGCTAAACAGATATAACTGCAACCGTGACGATTTGACACGACCGGACACGATAGACGTTGGTTGATGCGGTGATGCCTAATCGAATATTATTTTAGAGGTATTAAACTGTAATATTAATACTCCATAGTTACTGTAAATTTTAAAACCGAGTATATAATTTCACGAGCTTGTGCACTCAGAATCCGATTTATTACGGGACTTACGCGATTCATTTTAATAAAAAATTATTTCACCTCTTAGTTTTTAATATGAAAATTCAACAAACAATAACTACTTCACGATTTACGAAGTTATCTGACAACGTAGCAAACGCACTAGAATTGAGGTACAATGTTAAGTATACGGATGTTTACGCATCGGATGCTTGACTGCAACTGACTCTTGGCTCCTCCCACTAACGATGAATTGACCTTGAAAGTTGCAGTTATATCTGTTGAGCTGTACGAGTGATGCCAATTTTACAGCAGTGCTTTTCGTTGTGGCTCTAATAAATGAATCGTATCGGATTGTCTTGAGTAACTCTTGTAAATTTGTTACATTTTTCATTTTATTTTGTTTAGTAGATTTCGCTGATCCATATAAAACTATTGCACAGTATCTCACAGCTTCTAGAATTTCTTTCATTAGTTTTTAAAAGGTAAACAGTTAAAGGGCACAAGAAAGGTGATACTCCCGTTATTAACCTATATTTTCTCCAAAGAAAAGAGGTGTAAAAAATTCTCCGCTATCTGTTAGTGAAAAAGTTATAATTTTAAATGTATATGATTGCATAAAACACGATCACCCTACTTTGTCTGTACAAGAAAGTGTTGGGCGATGAGCCCGAATGACTGGAATTGGACAGTTCACGATTTTTAAATTATTGCGGGAAAGAAAGATATCAGGCCAACTAGGTCCATGCAAGAAAAAATCAGGAAGACCAACGAAAATCTTTGATGAAGATACCAAATGTGGCATTCGAAGAAAAGTTCATTCGTTTTATTTTATAAAGGAAATACCCACCCTTGACAAAATATTGATGGAGCTAGGCCAAGATGAAGGTATTACTTTGACATCCAGAAAACTTTTATGGAAAACTTTGAAAAGTATGAATTTTGCCTGGGAAAAGCACAATCGAAAGGCACTATAACTGGAAAGCGATGAAATTGTTTGCTGGAGACGAAAATATTTGAGAAGTATAAAGCAGTACCGCAGAGAGCAAAAGAAATTTTTTTATCTTGATGAGACGTGGATAAACGAAGGTTATATAGTACAAAAAATGTGGCAAGATAAGAATATAACTAGTGCTCGTCAAGCTTTCATAGAAGGCCTTTTAACGGGTATTAAAGTGCCTTCGAGAAAAGGGAAGAGACTTATATAATTGCTCACATTGGAAGCGAAGAAGGATTTTTAAAAGAAGGTTTGTTAACCTTTGAGTCGTTTTGGACGGGAGATTATCATGAGGACATGAATTCGGATGTCTTCGAAGACTACTTCGGTGAAATGTTAAAATTTCTTTCAGCTGATTCGGTCGTGGTTATGGATAATGCAAGCTACCATTTAAGGCGCATAGAGAAATAACCAACTTCAGCTTGGAGAAAGCAAGAAATTATTAACTGGCTGTCAAATAAAGGTATTCAATTTAAGACTAATTCAATAAAGAAGGAACTACTAGACATAGTTAAACAACATAAAACTCGCTTCATGAAATATGCCGTTGAAGATATAGCAGAAAAATACAAAGTAACTGTGCTGCGCCTAGCGCCATATCATTGCGAATTAAATCCAATAGAATTTATATGGGCACAAGTTAAAGGATTTTTTGCAAGAAACAATACCACATTTAAAATAAAAGATGTCAAGGTTCTTACTGTTTGATCAAGCCTTTCAGGAAATCACATCAGAGAACTGGCGAAAAGCAATCCAGCATGTTTTAAAAGAGGAAGAGAAAATGTGGGAACTGGACAACCTGGTCGATCAGGTGGTTGACCCTATAATTATAACGCCAGGGGATGATGACAGTTCTTCGGATGACGAAGAATATAGTGATATAAAATAGTTTAATTAAAGTTTAAATATACGTAAAGTTCCAAGTAAGTTTGTTCGTGTGTGTTTGTGAGTATTTTCCGATTTCGTTTCGTATATATTTTATTCTTACATTTTATACTTTTTTCATAACACTGTTCTGCTATATTAAATTTATTAATTTTTTTTTTATTTTTATAAATGCATATTCTTTTGTCAATTATCCCACTAGCGCGCTTCTGGCGCAGTGTTTATCGGTCGATAACAATGGGCTAATCCCATAAAATAGAGTGACCTACCTGCTTCTTATGAAATGAGAGAATTTTGCAATGCAGACTAGGGAAGTGACAGAATTTATTAACGGATCACCCTGTGGCCCTTTTGAATACCTAATGAGATTTTATTACTATACACTCTTTTAAAATAGAGTATAATTTAAGTAGCGATACCTCTAATAACAGTAATAAAAAGGTGTCAAAAAACCTGCGTCTTTGTATTCAATCATTTTTTTATACCTCTTATGATTTTCTAGTTACACGGAGAAAAAGACAGATTTAAAAAGAAATAAAAATACACACTACAATTTGATCTCATTTTTTTTAAAGCATGCGTTTTACCTTTTTGAGCATAGAAATAACACTAAAATAAAAGGTATTGTTGAAGGAAAACGATGTATTTAAATTCTGGTTAATTATACTGCTCATTTTTTCTTAAAATAGTGTTTAATCGGTTTTGCATCATTTCTCGCTTAGTTTAAATGTAAGCAAAATTTAAAAGTGCTCATTTCAATTTGTCACGCAAAACAAAAAGTGTTTTAGCATTATACCCGTAAAATCGATCATTTTATGTTTATGTTTTTTTCTAGTTAAATACACCGATTAAATACACATTCACTTGAAAATTTATAAAAAAAGAAACTCTATGTTTTTTTCATAAGATACTATTATGTTTGTTACACTTTTTTCGTCAAATGTATAGTTTTTAAGTTATTCGCAAAAAACCGTCCGAGACGGTGTCGTGTCATTGTCAATGAAATGTTTTCAATCACGAATAACTTAAAAAGTATTGAGTTTTCAAAAAAAAAACTTATTGAACATTTTTTGCTTAGGTCCTCTATGACTTCCGGGGTAATTTTGAATAAAAAAAATTCTACCCCCAATAAGGGGTGGAAACCCCCTAACATGAAAGCAGATTTTGCCATAGGATAGACTTTTTTCTTGAGCTACTCCCAGAGACAATATAATATATATTATAATTAATATGGATTTTTCTTCATGGTATATGTTTCTTCAATGAAATGTTGGAACGTGATCCATTATTTGTAAATTGGTTGTCTAGATTAAGTATTTTTGTATTAAGATTGTTTTTTGTGTTGTTACGTAGTTAAGAGAATGATTATTATTAGGATTGGATTGTCAACAATTGTAAATTTAAAAAAAGTCATTAGAAAAATAAAATTGTAAAAAATATATCTAATTTGAATGCAAATATTTAGCAATATTCAATTTTAAATTATTCTAAAAGGGACGCAGGAAAAATTCATAATTTGAAGAGTAAATTATAGTAAGAAAAGTTTATAAAAAAGTAATTAGAATTGGACGAGAGGATACAGTGAAGTCAGGGATGGAAAGTGGTAAAAGGATATAAGAGGCAGAAAGTATAGGAGCAGAAAGAAGCAGCGAATAGGAAGAAATCAGAAATTTGAAGGTAAAGAGAAAGGGTTGAAGAACAGAAAAAAAGTGGAGTAGAAAGAAAAGGAAGAAAATAATTTTTTTATATTTATATTTTTTTAATTTGTTTTTTAAGACAACTGATCCATTTCATTATATATTATCTCTGGCTACTCCATACCTATTGTAAAAATTTCAAATAAATTGATGCATTAAGACGGAATTCAGAGCCACCTAGCCTTATTGAATGGCTAGTAATGTCAATAACCAAATCCGAAATATTATTAGTAAAGAGAAATACCATTACAAAACAGTCATAAATATTGATAAAGTGAAAATTTATTGAGATTTTTTTAACTAAAAAATTTTTACTATATATTTTGAATATTTACATATTCAATTAACTATATAAAATTGGTATTTTTTTTTCTTTTAACATAATATAGTTTCTGCCTGAAACTAGACCAATGTCAATGGCTTTATTTTATTTAAATTTGATTCACTATCATTTTAGAGGAAGTAACTTGCACGGACTGTGAACTTTTACAATAAATAACCTGGTAACGTATTCATAAATGGGCGTTTCATCGGACCTTCCAAAAAAAAATTAAACAAAAACAATATTGGATAAACTACCGATAGCGACGCTTTTGCTCATGCATGATGTTTGGATAGGGTTGCGAAATAATTGCAGAATTAAATGCAATCTTTCATGCAATTATTTTCTATTAAATTAGCTACTCAAATTATTACAAATAATTTAATCTATACTTTTTTTTAATATATCAAGAAAAACACTATCTAAAATTATGAACTTGAATCACCAGTCTCCACTACCCCTGGGTCAACGTTTGAGTTTGCAAAAATTATGTACAAGTTTCGTACGGACTGACTAATCTTAACAGCTAATACCTAAGCTGAAACTATAAAGCTTAAGGTCGTAATAGGATCTATAATTCATTCACTTCTTATTTCAATCTTAGTAGACTATGCATTTTATTTCTTGGATTGGCACTTCAATTTGTTGGGTTGGTACCTACTGTCGAAATATTGACAGCACATTGTCAAAGGTAAAATTGTTGAAGATTCAATAACGAAATATTTGATGCTTTCTTAGATTCAATATACAATGCCAAAAAAAATTAGTACAGAAATTCACAACAGCATCGTTAGATGTTATGGTATGTTTAGGAAACAAGCTAACAGCTGTGAGAGTGTTTATTTGGTTTTTCAAGTAAGTACGATTTTATGTGTATTTCTTTTAAATCAATGCTAGTCGCTAACATAAACTTATATATTTTGCATTAGATTAATTGAGAGAGGTTTTTGTAATGAATTTATAAATATGTATCACTTTTTTAAATAAAATTTATATTATTAAAAGAACACATAACCTTTTTTGACAGATATCATAATAAATTATATACAATGTTGTCAGATTTCAAATTTCGAAATTATACATTTTTGTAACTATAATTTAATTCAAAATTTTGTTAAATATTTTTAAATCTCTTAACTACCGTTGTGTAACTGAGGTATATTTTTTGAATCTAATTAATATGACAAACATTCTAAATGCTTAATTTTTTTAGATCAGTGTATCGAAAATACGGAAGATTATTAAAGAAGGATTGACAATATTGAGAAAGTCGCAGATAAAGGATGTAAAACTGATACATTTGAGAAGTTTATTTTAAAAAAAGACTTACAGCGACAGATTTGGATGTACCATGCTAAAACTGAACATTTTATTTTAGACAAACTTTTGACTGATGCTAAACAAAATTTTGATTTTAAAGGGGGACGTACGACACTATACAAACTTATAAAATTAATGGGATACAAATTTAAAAAAGTAAATGGACGACATATTTTATGTGAACAACGACACGTTAAAATTAGAAAGATCGCTTTCATTCGGAAATATAAACAACTAAAAAGTCTTGCTGAGAGAGTTAGATTCGTGTACCTAGATGAAACATGGATCTATCAAAATGGTAGTTCAGTGCGTCAGTGGGTGCACGATTCTGACCTAAAAAGTAATCCAGCTCGTGTAAAATCCGAAGGAAAGCGATTTACTATTTTACACGCAGGGACTGATACTGGATTTTTGGAAGGATGTGACTTGTTACTAGACTCTTCGAATACAGACCTTGACTATCACAAAAGTATGAATGGTGACCTTTTTAAAAACTGGGTTGTTAATCAACTCATTCCTGCTCTATCTGTATTTCAAGAAAAATGTGTGGTGGTCATGGACAACGCGCCATACCATTCAGTTCAAATTAACAAACCACCCTCTTTTTCAGCGAAAAAAGCAATGATGCAGGAATGGTTGATTAACAATAACATTAGGTTTGACACAAAAATGACAAAGAAACAACTGTTTTCTATAATCTTACCTTATAAAACTGACGAAAAGACATATGTAGTGGATGAAATTTTAAAACAACGAGGACATGAAGTACTTCGACTACCACCATACCATTGTTACTACAATCCAATAGAACTAGCATGGGGGTTTACTAAGACATATTATAACAAACATATTACATCTACTTATCTTGACCAGGAAAGAGTTAAAAAAACTTGGACAGAAGCATTGACTAAATGTACACCAGACATGTGGCAAAATTTTTGTAGACATACAGACGAACTTATTTTGGCAGATTGGACTACTTACATGGGAAACTGCTCACATGACAATATTCCTCCTTTAATTATTTCATTGGAGGAATCAGATTCTGACGATTCCGATTTTGGATTTGATAGTGACTCTGATTCTTCCAGTGAAATAATGGAAGAGGATTGATCATACAAATACACCGACAACATTTACTTGTTACATCTAAATCTGCATCTGTATTTGTTTTTATTTGCTTTTATGTAATTTATTAAAATATTTTTTTCATTGTATCGGTTTGAAATGTCTAACAAATCTTAATTTTTCTAAAAAAATTCTGTTATAAAGAACATTATTAAAACATCAGCATATTTAAGTCAAATGCGACACCACCTGGGGCGGACCAGGAAAATCAAATTTTTACTGGAGTATAGTTTCCTCAATTAACCCATTGGATGTGAAATTTTATTATCCTACAGCCACTAATACAATAATGTTACACTACGATGCCATTTGGATGTAAAATAGAAGACTTTAAAAAAGATGGATACCTATAGACTTTGAGTACTGTGTTTTTATGTTAAACTCAAAACTGATGAAATAATTTTTTTTACCACTGCTTGAATAATTTAAAAGTTTTATTATACATTTGTAAAAAGGATCTTTTACTATTGCTTGAGTAATTTAAAAGTTGTATTAAGCGTTTTTATTAATATATGTATATGTGCTACATTTTGAATTTTACTTATATTATTTATTTGTAATAAAATGTAAATATAAAAGTATATTTTTCTACAAGCATGCGTAAAACAACACTTTTCCGCACGCATTTTAATTCAGAAAATATCTCTTTCTCTTTTTTTATTAAATGAATATGTCCTTCAATAACCTTTTGGAAAATTATTGTATTATTACTTTTATGTTGTTGTACCTACTACATACAAATAGTAAAAAAAAGATTATTTTGCATAAAAATAGAGATTTTTAAAATGTTTGTTCTTAAAAAAATCATAATTTATTAAAACACCTCTGTAAACGTTACTCAAAGCAACAACAAACTTTAATTGTCACAAATTAAAATTTTGTTACATTGTTAGGAGTTGAAAATAAAATTTAAAAAATGAATAAAGTATCTTTTTTATGCTTGTAGAAAAAATATTGATCCTAACTCTTGCGGGAAAGTATAACTTTCCGCACTTGATAGGATAATAACTATTTTCGTTCTAGATCAATAATATAATATGATAATTGACTATAAACAGGGATCTGTTCTGTGCAAAGGAATGTGTTATTTTGAATATCAGTCAAAATTCATGTGAATTTAAATAGACCATTCTTGGATATTAATAGTACCTACTTGCAGCGAAAACTGACGTATCTACTTTAGTACCTATTCAATTTAATATTAAATACATTGACTTATTTTCGGCAAGTTTTAAATTTGGTTTGCAGATTTAATTACTTAAGATATTTGTAATGAATACACATATTTTTATTGAAGACGTGACAACATCGTATTTACAATTAATAAGACCACAGAACAATATGAACAGACGTGTATTATACTGGGCGAATTTCATGTAACTAACAGAGCCTACTAAGATGGAAATAAAAAGTGAATGGCTTATATATGTCAGTCCGCACGAACTTGGAACGAATGTCACTTTCATTGGTTCATGTCACCCTGTTAAGGATTTGGATCAGTTTGTACAGCACTAAAGGATAATTGCCATGTTTGTTGAGGCAATCTGAAGTTACCAAAAATTAACTGCCTCTTGCGAGTAAGTGTATTAACTGTTTTAGATTGCCTGTCGTATAATCTGCAGCTTGGGACTATATAGTTTGCAAGGGTCCCTTGACCGGTATATACCTAACCCGTAAGAAATCCTGTGATTACTCGTAGCTGATTTGGCTCTTCTGGTTCACGTCTGTTCAATACACATTCGGTTGTGTGACTGATCAGCGATGTATTACCAGTGTTGGTTTTGTTGTATACGGACCATGGCTTTCATTAGACTTCGGACAGTACTTTTTGGCACCTATACCTACAACTAGCTCTAGACCGTAGAATATTATAGCTGATCCTTTTCTTACAAGTTTATTAGCCTACACTTTGTCTTTTATTACACTGTGTCCTAGCCCCTAAATTAAATTTGACACTATTATATTCTGCCAGGATACCGAGTTCTACCCGGGATTCGAGTACTAGTGTAAAGATCACTTTAGCCCCAATAGCGCCTAAACATCATAATAAAAAAAAAATATTTTACCGTGCATCCTCAAAGGAAGCTGAGTCACTTATGCCCTTAATCATCAATACATAGTATAAAACAAAGTCGCTTTTTCTGTCCCTATATCCCTTTGTATGATTAAATCTTTAAAACTACGCAACGGATTTTGATGCGGTTTTTTTAATAGATAGAGTGATTCAAGAGGAAGGTTTATATGTATAATAACATCCATTAAATAGTGGAAAAATACTGTTATTTTTGAGGTTTCTAATGTGATGTCGTTAATTATCAATTTTTTCCGCTTACATTGCAAACGCAGGCTGAACCCTACGAGATTTATCAAAATAATGTAGTTACTAATTATTTGTACACATTGAAAAGGTCTACAGAAAACTCCGCGATGGTATATGTCTATCTCTTATGGATATTCCACAATAACATTTTTTTGTCAATTACTTTTTACGACAAATAATGGCTAATTTTCGAAGCGATTTTAACCAATAATACAGCATTAATCCTTATCCAATTAAATAGCTTAAATACATTGTTGATTTAATATAAATCTATATGGTCCTGTACAACACAAGATTTAAATGAATATTTTTAAAGATATTACAGATTTAAAATTGCGGGACGCAGCGCTTGCGGTGATACTGGCCGGCCGGGTGGCGGCAGCGTGCCTATAAACAGCGCGTCGGAGGCCGCGATTTTCCATATTGCACTTTGAATTTTGCAGCGATCGGACGCGTTTATTACGAAATTAATTATTATGACGCTACCCTAAGGTGGCGCGGTTAAGATGTTATAAATTTACACCTGTAATTCCTACATAACTAAGTACTATGACGCCACCGTAAGGTGGCGCAGTTGATATCTCATATATTTAAAAGAGCAAAACTTACTTACCTAAGAACTATGACGCCACCGTTAGGTGGCGCAGTTAATATATAATATACCTAACCGATAAATTACAAAGTACTATAAATAATCGTAAAAACTGGTAACTAACGAGAAAATATGATAAAAAATACAAAAAATTAATCGTAAAATTTTTTTAAAAAATTTTGTTAGGCGGTGCGAAGTTCGCCGGGTCCTCTAGTATTTGTATAAAGTTGGTATGTCATTCAATTCGCACTGTAAATAATTGCAACTTTACATAAATATAATTCTTCTGCCAAACCAAGTTCTAGCGAAGAGACCGCACTGGTAGCCACATTTGATTTCCTCATTACTTAAAAACTATTTTAACAAGATAAATAAATAAATTAGGCATGGCAAACAATTCCAATAATTGTTATAGCGATCTTAGGAAAAAATTTGCATACATAACTGTTCCTCCGGATAACTTCAAGGAAAATATAAACACACTAGCAATTAGTATGTATTTATAAAATACTGATGAAGAGGAAGTTAAGTACTATAAATTCACTTTAAACAAACAAACTCTAGGATGGGATGGGATCAACCAGAAACAATGAAAGCAATAAAATCGTTGAACCCCTTACTCATCTCACAAACCAATCTATAAAACAGGAATGCTTTCCTAAATGTCTAAAGGAAAGAATAATTAAACTTCTTTTTAAAAATGGGGATAAAACTTAGATGCAAAATTATCGACCAGTATCAATGTTATAAATATAAAAATGACGAAATTCCTCAATAATTTTAATTAAATTTTTTGAAAATCAGTATGGTTTTAAAGAAAATAGGTCAAACAGAAGATGCTATTTATGCGTTAGCTACACAAATATATACTGCTTTAGATTTAAAAACCCCTGTTATTTCTATTTTCTAAAGCCTTTGTTACGGTTTGCCTTAAGCGATTGTAACACAAACCTTACTGCTATGACTTAAGAGGAAAAAAATTTAATTTAATAACAAGCTGTTTAGATAATAGGATTTAGCATGTAGATATTGATGGCATACGTAGTTTACCGAGTATAGTGACTTATGGAGTACCACAAGGTATGTTACTAGGTCAACTATTATTTACTCTATATATAAACATCTTACTAAACTTAAAGACTAAAGGAAAGCTTATAAGCTTTGCTGATGACACTGTAATAACTCATTCTGCTCCACACTGGAATTAACTATAAAATGTTATTAATGATGATTTAAAATTAATAAAATCAGAGCATTTTTCAAGCAAAACTACGCGCCATTGAAAGAAGTGTAAACCTCAAGCAAAAAAGGAGCTAAAACCCTATACTTGAGACCAGAACCTGGGAAACTAACCAGAAGAGATTTTTTAGCTGTTCAAACCTCAGTAAAAACAACCTCCGTATTATAACGGGAATATTAACCGGACACTGCCGATTAAGCGAACACATGAAGAAACTAGGATTGGTAGATGAAGCAAAGTGAAGATTCTTTGTGTAATTGCATTATGTAATTCTATGTTCAGATACCTAGTATCATACGAAATAGAAGAGAAGGATCTATCTAACATAAATCCCAACGATATCCTAACCTTTCTAAGAAAAATATGACTAGAAGAATTTCGAAAGAAAAACTTCTTACTCCGGCGCAAAAACTTGTACTTTACTCTAAAAATTGGAACAGGTTTGGAAGTGATGTCTACCCATTTTATAAGAACTTTCTTGTCTTTATTTTTATATTACACTTTCTTTCGCGTCCAAATTTAGAAGAGATTATTGCCTAATCTTACGGCCATCGTAAAAAATATCATATTAAACTATTTTTTTGGACTTGAATATAAAATTTTATGTCTCTGCATTAAGCAGAGCAAGATTCGTACATTCGATTTATTCAACAACGATGCCCATCGGGTTGTCAGAGCGCCCCCGCACTCCATAGCGCCACGTTTCCCACGCGTCGCGTTCATCTAAGACGCTTTCAGCCTAAGCTAAACTCTATTAAATATGATTTAAATAACTTATTTATTTATTAACCGATTTAAATATAAAAAACACTAAATGTTAAGTTAAGCCCATTAAGATAGATTCCTAAAAACGGTATCCAAATCGGTTAAGCTGTTTCTGAGACTAGCGTTAACAAACATACAGACTTACAGACACGTAGACATACAAAAAATATAAAAAATATCAATAACCAAATATTAAAAAGCAAGTAAAAGTGAAATATTGCGGGTTCGAGTCCTGTTGGATGCGACATTTTTTTAATTTCTCCTTAATGTCATTTAATATATTCTTGTTTGTATACTTTCTAAGTAATTTTCAAAAATTTGCTATTAGTAGGTATACATTATACATATATTTATTTATGATTTAAAAAATAGATTTCTCCATAAACAAAAACATATTGACGATGAGCAATTTTATTGTTGATATTTTCTCTGTAAAATCAGATCAATCTGGCTATAAATTTATGCCTACTGGTTATGGATATCAATAAACAATTATACTTATTAATAAATGTTGGCACAGATATGCAAATATGAAATAAACACTGATCGATTTCTTGTGTGAAAGTGAGGCAGAATTCTGATACAATACGATTATCAATTTGTCAAGATTTTCCTAGTAAATAACGGTACGCGCTATATTGAATTATTTATTTATTATAGATAAAACAATGTCAAGACAATTTCTCTTTAAGAATAAAACATAAAATAAAACTGGAACTAGAAAAGATAGGCATTTTTACCAAATTATTCTGATTCCTTATGAAAAAAAAACAATAAAGTATATGTATTGTCAATTAAATGCAAAATTTTACAAACACTGCACTTCTCACTTAATCACCACATAATTTGACTTACAGCAGTGCTAAAAGGGTATATAAGAGCAAATTTGAAAGGGCACAAACTCACCTTTCATGTAAATTTTATTAAATATTTGTCCGATTGTTTACAACAAAGTTAAAAGTTTTAACGAAAAATAGCATTTTTTACAATGTTAAATAAAAAAATTTCATTGTTAAGGTTGTTATTCTTCATCCAAAGACAAAAATTCTAAGCGTTTGTGGTCCTTTTTGCTGAATCCAATGGTGACCTTATTTTTATCGTTTATGCACCAAAATCTGAAGAAATTTGATCTCAAAGTTGATGCAGAATAATAATATCTAGCTAACGTTCTTGAAAACAATTTCGATTACCAAAACTTTAATGAGTTATCGGCTTATCGGCATTCAAAGAAGGTTTTAATACCAGGATTACCAAGAACTTCTGCGACTATTAAACTGCATATATTGCATAGTTTTTATGAGGTTTTAAATCAAAATAATTGCTTAAAAGAGAACACCTACGTTCTTAATCTATGAATTTGTGGATGAAGACGTTATGTTTTAAACAACTAAACTATAACATTAATTTAGCTGTCCAAATCTTCATACATCGACTAACTTCTGTTTATATAAGCCTAGTGAAAAATCTGGAACCGTCCATTCTAGGAATTACGGCCTCTAGAATCTTCTATTCCGCATAGACTCTGCGAATTCTAGATGGCCGGTATTCTAGAATGTTTCTGGTTTCCCCGTTCTAAGCCTGCCCAGAATATCCCTTCTCGGTATTTCTGCCGTCAACTGGTGTTAAGAGGTGTAGCCGTTGGTACCATAGACTAATAGGCATGACGTGGGTATTCGTGTAACATCAATAATTATAATGACAGAGATAGAGCCAAACGACTCACGATATTGCAGGTGAGGCCTGAAGTTTCGGCCCTTTTTGGCCGAAACTGAAACTGAAACCGAACTTTCGTTTGGTGACTAGTCCATCATCAATCCCAGTGGATTATGGCAATGACGAAGCATATTGTAATCCGATTTTCCAGGTGGGTTTTTCCTGTTTAGTCTATTTTTTTACAGGTCTGCATGTATTTTTGCGGCGTTAATTATCTTTTTTATCTTAATTATATTTTTCTGTTTCTGAATTTCGTTTTCCAGTCTTTTATTTTTATTACTATTACGTCTTCCTCTATCTGGTTCAGCCATCTTAACCTGGATCTTTCTTTTCTTCTTGGTCCTAGCGGTTTGTAGGTCTGTAGGTGTTCTTCTCATTATGTGGCCTGCCCATTCTAGTCGCCTTGCTTTTATGTATCTAGCTAGGTTCTCTCCTCCCATTTCTTGTTCAACTTCTTTGTTAGTCTTCATTCTTATTTCCCCACTTGTTATTTTTGGTCCCAGTATTGATCTCATTATTTTTCCTTCCACTATTTTTATTCATCTTTTTTTGTTAGCGTCGTGGTATCCATTTCATAGGTGTTAACTGGTCTAATCAATGTCTTGTACATTCTGATTTTTGTTTTTCTGCTGAGGTTTTTGAATCTGAGTAGTTGTTTATTCCTTTCAAAAGCTTGCATACCCTTCTGGATCCACTCCTGTATTCACTCTTTGGTGCTTTTTCCTATTGTTACTCCTAGATAGTTGAACTTGGTAAATTCTTCAAATTTATATTTGCCCGTTAAGTCTCCTTTCATAATCTCCGTTCACTTTCATATATTTGGTTTTGCTTTCATTAATTACTAATCCCACCTTTTTTGCTTCTATATCCAAATTGATTATAGCTTTTATTAAATCTTCCCTTTTCTCTGATACAACTGTTAAATCATCCGCATAAGCGATAATTTGTGTTCCATTCATTATTATATTCTTTGCGTTTAGTTTTGCTTCTATCAAGACATGTTCTAATACTAGATTAAAGAGGATGGGAGAGATTGGCTTTCTTGCTTTACACCACTATTTATATTTACTTTGTCAGATATTGTTCCCTAAAATTTTGTTTTTTCTTTGGAGTTCTGTAGGCACATTTACTGTAGTTTTATTATTTTGTTTGGGATTCCTATCTTTTTTAATGCAATTCCCATTTTAGTTCTATTTATAGAGTCGAAAGCACTTCTAAAGTCGATAAAAGCCATGTGTAGGTTCTTGTTATATTTCCTGTATTTCTGTATTATTTGTTCTACTGTGTGTATTGCATTTATCGTTAAACTTCCTGGACGGAAACCATTCTGATAGTCTCCTATTATATTCTCTGCATGCGTTTTTAATTGATGATTTACTAGTTACTACCTCCCAAAAAATACAATTATTAATACCACCAATAAAAGAATTCGTTCGAAACTGCACGTGTACAGTTTGTTCTCGTAAAACGTGTGTCCTATGTAGCTGCACAAATACCTTGCTGTTTATTTTGTTTCTGTCAAAAAAAACAAGTAAATATATTTATAATATTTAGGTACCGATAAAACTAAATGAATATAAATTTATTGAAATACATTATTACAAAAAATAAATAGTTTAACTCGAAACTCGAGTATAACAGATTGTTTATAACTTTATCGTAAACGATGGAACAAATAAGTATTTTAAATTTACGTGAAAGCCGAGTTTGCGCTCTTTCAATTAAGCCCTTTATGCACTTTTAGCACCCCTGTAAGTCGAATTATGTGGTGATTAAGTAAGAAGTGCAGTTATTTGTAACAATTTTGCACTAAATTGACAATTTCTCTGGTTCTAATAGTTGGATTTTAATTTTTTTAAGTTTAAGTTTAATTTTTTATAAGGAATCAGAAAAAATTGGAAAAATGGCTATCTTTCGTAGTTTCGGAGTTTAATGACAACGAAAACGTACCTGGCCCCGTACTAGGTATAACGTATATCAACGTGCCGATACCAACGGATTTGGTGTACCAGCAAACACCAGTTTTTCTAGTTTCATAGTTATAAAATTAAAATTTTCGTATTTGTTTTATTGTTGTTAAACTAATATACTAAAATGTAACGAGATAGAAATGTTTTTTTCAACGAAATTTTCACTAAATTAACTACGACATCAATTGCGACGACATCATATAAATATCTATTGCATAATAGGGCAACTCAACATGCTGTCAAAATTTATTCAATATGGCTTCTGGGAGGCAAACAAAAGATATACTTCTGTGAGTTTCCAATGTGTTTTGTATTGTTTCGTCAATTGAGTGATCTTTTCTGTTGTGTTATTAGTGATTTTTTGGACGATTTTGTGTTTTAAAGTTATTAAGAAATAGAAAGACTTCGTTAGAAAGACAATATGCCTCATATCTGTTGCGTTATAAAGTGTGGAATGCGAAGTAATCGGGATAATGTGCAGTTTTTTCGCTTACCTTCGGTAGTACATTTTAAGCATAAATCTAAGCTAAATACTTTATCTTCTGAGAGGCAGAAAAAATGGTTGCAGGCGATAAAACGTAAAGGTTTTACTAGCAAAACGAAAATTAAGAACGCTCGTGTGTGCTCTAATCATTTTATTTCTGGTAAGTGGCAAAATGAATGGTGTTTTAAAGATGATTTCATCAACATAACTTTTTAACTTTACAGGAAAACCTGCTGCCTTATAATCCAGACTAGGTACCTTTATTAAACTTTGGGTATAAAGTCCAGTTCCTCAAAATCTAAAGTGGACCGATATGAAAGAATTAAAAGGAAACAGGTTAGTTTATTTAAGTCATTTGACTGTCTTATGCCCTACACTTAGTTTGCAGGTATTATTTTAAACATTTCGAGTTATCAAGAAACGTAGAATCTGAAGAAAATAATTATGTAAAACAGAAGATATTACACTGGCTTAGCAACATACAATGCTTTTAGGACTGTTTTAAATTATATTAAACCATTTCTGAACATTCAAATAAACACTGTTTTGCCGTCAAGTGCTGCTAACTGCAGTAAGACAAATGATTTTTACTAAACATAGAAATAAAAATAAACTTAATTAAAATGTGTTTTATTAATAAAATATAATAACTGACATAATATAAATTATTTAATTTACTTAAGAGCTCTACACACCTTTGATTTTGCATTTAAATTATTTATTTTACTCATCTTTTGCTAATTTCTATAGTGGTAACATCTGAATCTTCTAATGACAACTTCTGAAAATATGCACTCATGTTTATTTCTTTAGAACTTAACAATAAATAAAGTCACTCAAACACTATTATAACTAAACAATCGACAAAAAGTTAGAAAAAGGCAATTTAAATACGAAGCAACATGGATTTAAATACAAAACCAATGTAAACACAACCTTTGTTTGCCTCCCAGCAGCCATATTGGTAATAAAAACGTCAAAGTCCTAAGTTGGCCTATTCTGAAGATTTTTAAAATATTCCAAAACATTATCCAGGCCATGTTCCTTTGTCGCAGGATCTTTAATTATCCATTGAATAACAGGTTTCATGTCACCATCATTACCGTATTTATTTTTATTAGAAAGTTTTTTATATTTTCGCCGTGTTCTGTGTCTCTATGTCATTCCGTGGAATTTGTAATCGAATTTAAACCTATTTCCCGACTACCTAGAGCTCTGAAATTTTCAGGATAGCTAAGAACTGGATGACAATGCATGTTTCAAGTGTATTTAGGCATATACATAGATTTCGAAATTTATACCGAATTGATATTAAACATGATCTAAGTTGTGTATAGATAATATTATTTTGAAAGTTATTAAATAAATCGTTCGTAGCGTAGTTGGTTAAGCGGCGGATCAGTCCACTTGTGACAGTTCTGTTATGTTATCATAATGGGATCGATTACGCGACAGAGAAGTTTTTTTTTTGTATTATTTTAACTGGTAATAAAATAAACTGTTTTAGAAAGTTTTTAGATACAATTACCCTTGATTTTGTTAACAAGGAAACAATCTTCTCTATGATCAATCACAGCGTTGTATGACTTAATATTTTTACAATGTCAGGGATGCTGTGCATTGTTGAGATGACACAAAATATGACCTATAAATCAGTATAAAACTTTCTATTATAAAAAGTTCTTTTTGTAAATTGTGCTTATTTTACTTTGCAAGAGATAACGCAGATCATTGGTTTCATGTCCTAATAAATACTATTATTTTTAGGTATTTAGTTCTTGGAACATGCAATAGATTCAGTGAAATTGCCTTCTGTGTTAAAAGATATTGATGCCTGCCCTGACATTTGCAGTGACAGTGTCAGTGACAGTGACATCAGTGCAGGAATAATTTCTTTCGGCCCGCTATCTGCGCGACATTATCGCGGCATAAAAGTTAGGCTTTCTGCCGTAATTACATCTAATAAAAATATTTTAATAGCTCTTACGTAGCTATTCATAATAATGATAATATTTAATTATGATTCATGTGGCTGATTAAAAATGCTATTATTAATTTCAGATAAAAATTTTGCAACTTCATCATTGATACAAGATTCTTAAATTGATTTTAGAATTAAAAATGTAATTTTGTCACCTGATCACTATTTTTAAAATTTATATAGTTTTTTACATAAACAGGTAAAAAAAATTAATTTCCATAAATGTTCTTTGAGGAAACTCTACCAAGTTACAAAGATGTTGGTATGTTTCTATGTGTTTTAAAAGTATTTCAAGAAGAAAAAAATTGGTATTTAAGAAAAAGTCGTGAATCATTAAGTAGCTGTTAAGATTGGCCAGTTCACACGAACTTAGAACAAATAATACACCCTACGTATCCTCTTTCTACTCAATACATCAACATTCAATGTCCAAATTTTAAAATTTAATACCTATCACAAAATTAAAGAAAAGTGATGTCCTCGTAGGTATAGACCTAAATACAAATGTACCGAGAACATCTATTGGGACAGAAAATACAATTTATTAATTTGGGATTTAAAAGAATGCAAGTTAGGACGAGTGGCGAAGACGAGGGAAGATAAGGAGTTCCACAATCCAGAGATCCTCGGGGTGAAGGAACGATCGAATCGATCCGTTCTCGATGTCTGGCACTGAACAGTATAAGGGTGCATGGAGTTGGCACGTCGCGTTGCGCTGGCTTGTCTGGCAAGTGGAGGCATTATAGCAAAATCTAAACAAAATCCGTTTAAATATCGGTAGAACAAGGAAAGATCAGCTCTTCGATGGGACAATGGGGCTAGGTTTTTGGAGATACTGGTGTCGTTTATTTGTAGAACTGTTCTTCTCTGTATTTCATCAAGAACTCTGAGCCTTGACATGCGAGCAGTATTAAAGATTAGTTCTTATTTGGGCTTTGTAAAGAGTAGCTAAGTTGGATGGAGAGAAATATTTCTGTGCCCTAAAAAGAAAACCTAACTTGTTTCCTACTGCAGTTGCTATGAATGCAATATAATCGTTCCATAGTAAGTCCTGCGAGTTCGTTAAACTTACCAGTGTAATGTTGCTACTAGTTGTGATGGATGTGTTGGATAGGCAACATGTCTTTGTCTTGGAAGCGTTGAAATTCACAAGATTCTTTCTTCCCCACTCGTGTACAATTCTCAAATCTTGATTGAGAGAAGCCGAAGTGGATCTTCTGCCCTCTTCCAGAATATCTAGGGATATGGGACGGTTGTGCGCTTTGTCTCAGTGTAGGAAGCTATGAGCTGCAAAATCGTGTATCGGGTCATTAGTGGCTTCTACTAGATCCTTAATGTGTAATAGGAATAAAATAGGAGCTAAAGCTGATCCTTGGGGAACTCCAGCGTTGATGTTGTAGAGGCTGGAGGAATGTCCATCTACGGCAAATTAGATGTGCCTGTTGGAAAGAAAGTTGGATATCTATCAGCAAATGTTTGTCGAGAGTCCGTATGAAAGCAGTTTGTTCAAGAGAGCTGTATACCATACTTAATCAACTGCTTATAAGATGTCTAGTGATACTATTTGAGTCTCCCCATGACGGTGGATGGCATCACTCCAGACATTAGTTACTTATGCTAGCATATCGGTTGTTGACCTTTGTTGGCGAAAACCGTATTGCCTGTCACTTAAAAGGTTGTGTGTCTCAAGGTAGCTCAGGATCTTGTGATTGACGTGTTTCTCCATAGTTTTGCTAAGAACAGATAGAAGAGCTATGGGTCTGTAATTAGAAGGCAGGGTTTTGAAGCCTTTCTTGGGGACTGGTTGTACTCGACCAGTTTTCCAAGATTCTGGAAATATACTAGTAGCATATGTATACAACCTTTTGTATCGCAATGTAACTATGGATTTGTGCATGTCAACAAAAGATTAAGGTTAGATTTGTGTCTGAAGGTTCTATTCACGAAGTATTCGTGGTTCTATTGGTGGTGTATTTTATGCGGCTATATGGGAATTTAAAATAGTTTCTTCTTTTTTATTTTGAGTAGTTTATATTTACTTAGTAATAAAAACAATGAAGTATATGATCGAAAAAAAAAATAATAAACAAAATTATGACACCAGATGTGTATAACAACCTTATTTAAATATAAGTTATGTTATATTACATAAGAAAAATGCCTAATTAAAAAACAGACAACAAACTTGTTGTTTTTTCAGATGAATAATATTTTTTCTATTGAATCCCAACATTATTATGTCACTTTCTCCGCAGATTGTTGTGGTTGGGAATACCTATAACTTTTACTTCTTTTTTTCCTTTCTAAAAAAACAGTTATATTTAATCATCGCAATTGCAGTTATAATTTATTTAGAATTATTTCATGTCTCATTAGCGTTGAAAAGAAAATCGATTACCTATTTCCTTAACGATGCAATAAATTGTTCTACAATTGTGCCTAACAAATCAGTTGACTTGGAACAAAAGTATAATAGTATTACACCAATTTTAAAACAAATTTTAAAAAGAATATCATGATTCCCATGTTCCAGTTTAGTGTTTGTTCGGTAATTAGTTTTAACGATGCTCGATTTAGAATCGTATTTCTTTTTTAATTTTTAAATTAAAACAGCAACCTAGTTGTCAGTAACTGTGCTACACCAAAAACTTTTATAATGACTGTGTTGAATGTCAAAAACCGTTTATATGACTATAGTTACTAAGCCAGAATCAAATTTTGAAGTAACTTGTTCTGAAATTCGAAGAAATAAAATTAAATTAAAATTACAAATTAAACTGTAAAGGTTAACCGTCCAAATTCCAACTATAAGATAGTAAAGATATATTTACATCATACTTAATTTTACCAATCACAAACTAATGTTAATGTAAATTAATAAATAGGAAATACTTAAGGTTGGTTTAATGAAACTTTTTTTCATTTGATAATTCACTTACCTTATCCAATTTTTGTTTATATTTTATGGATTTTTTTCAATTTAAATTATTCACATTTTACAAAATAAAAAAGAGTGTGCGTGTAACCTTTACGCGCGATTGAAGTAAAACTTTTTGACGTACGTATCGGAAAATAAATATTTAATTACAATTCAATTATATTTATTGTCTATATACTTTACAAAAAATGAGATGTTATATTTATATTATCCATTAGAAATAGGAATTTGAAAGTTATCATTATTTTTTATATATAAAATAATAGGTTTATGATAACTAAAATGTGAAACATAGATTTTACTCTCTAAATACCATTTTACTCTCTAAATACCATTAATGATTTGAAACCGTTTGAAAATTTTGAAAATTTCATAAATAAATGTTGAAAATTTAAGCGCCTCCCATAGCTGAAATCACACCGTTACTTCCATCAGAATCTTCCGTTAGAATCTAACGTTAAAGAAGTTTTGCTTCAATAATAGGTAAACAATATTAAAAATATACACACATTACGTTTAGAATTTGTGATTTTGTAGCTGTATCTACCTTATTGTAATACAAAACAACACAAGAGCCTTCGATAGTTAGATAACCATTTCATTTTGTAGCATTTTATAGCATATTCCATAAAATTTAAAATCCTGAGTTGAGTTTGTTTTCTTCAGTTCTACGAAGGATCTGTTATTGCTGGTAAAAGATCAGCCATCCTGACTAGTGGTTTTATGGCCTTTATGGCTACCTAACCAAACCTAAAATAAGTATAAGCAAGTGTTAAAACATTTCGAATATTATTATTTTATGAACAAAAACGTGCAACATGCTTCTTTACTTAACGTAAAGCTTCCCTATAAACAATTATTTACTATCATAATATGTATGTATGTATATAAACTTACTTAATCAAATCATAATGAATGTCGCTGTCTCGTTTTTTTTTCATTTTCATTTTTCTTCAAATCTTTCTGGCGCTGATAATACCTATGCTCTTTGACGTTCACAATTTCTTTTTCTTTTTAGCTCTTTAAGTCTATAAAACGAAAATAGCTACCTAGGTATAAATAATTAGGTATAAATAGTGTAGTTATACACCAAAAATAAAATGTATGCATATAGAGTAGGTACTCACTCATTTTTATTCAATATTTTTTCATCACTTTCTTCATTAATAAATCCACTTTGTTTATTTATATTTAAAATAAACACTTTATACACAAATTTAAACTATTTACTACCAATGTATTTTGTTTGACAAGCTGTCAATTCATACAATTACAGATTTAATTGTATTTAATATACTTAGTATGCGGAATCGTGTTAGGTATTTTGTATCAGGTTTTGTTTCCGGTACACGGTACATTAGAATGACGTCACGTCCGTTAGAATAACTGAGTTAGCCCTAGTCGCCGCTAAAGAAGTTTTACTTTAATAAATGGTTCTTTCCTCTACGGTAAAGGCATAAAGATAAACAAAACTAACTCTGGTTTCCTAAGTGCTTTAAAGATAAGATGAAGATCAGGAATCGCTTTATTCTTTAAGGTAATGTATGGTAATAATGTTAAATTTAGACTATTCTTGATTAACAAGTAGTTTGAGAATAAAACCACAGCTTAATCTTTATAGGTAGACGGTAACGAAATACGATAATCTGACTAATCACTAGTCGTGATTACCATGATTTGAAGGAATTATTATAAATAACACTATCTGGAAATCTTCAGATAATACCTTCCGTAGAAAAACGGAACTAGATACTGGAAACTTTGTAAGTTTTAGCCAAAACTAACAATAATTTTGACAACCAGTTTTGCAAGAGCCAAAGCCGAAGTGAAGTGAGAGATAAGAGAACGGATTATTTCGACTGAAATTTTTACTTAACCCCACGGGGATAAAAAAATTAAATCTCATCGTACCATCGTATGTATGTATATGGTCACTTTGTCATGTGGTCCATTTTAGCTAAACTTTTAATGCAGATTCAAGAAATTAGGCAAAGTTTTTAACACCAAGGTCGGCTTATAATCCAAAAAGAAATAATTTAAAGGAAATAAATTAACTGTTTTTTAGAATGCTACAATTTCATAATTTGTAGAAAACAAATTGTATGTATTACGAGAAAAAAGTGTCATTCTTGCTCTTGCTCTGGAGTAAATACCTACTGTGCTCCGATTCGCAGTAACACTCTCGAGCAATAATGCATCACTTTTTGTTTTTAATACATAAACTAGCTTTTAACCGCGGCTTTGCCCGCGTGGAATTGAGACATTCACAAATGATTTAATGACTGTCTATTTTACATATAAAAATTTGATTTTAATCATTCTGTAGGTATATCCTTAGTAAAGTAAGTCTGGCTTAACAACTTTTAATTTTTATTTTTTTTATTTAAAATTTCATGCTTGTCAGTTAATCACGCTGCAACCACTGAACAGATTTTGATAATAATAAATCATACAACACCGATTATGACTATCTTATAATATTGATCTATGACAGTTCTACAATGGACCTAATCATTTGTAGGATATAGTAATCTGTTAGTGATTTGTACATATGTACTTGCGATAAAAAACAACAATAGCGCGTTTAAATACCTCATAGCGCCATCTAGTTTCAAATATCAAACCGCAATTATAGCATGTTGTGTATTATTTCAGTGGTATTTTTAAATGTATCAATGAGATACTTTTATACAAAATGTTACTCCCTCTATTGACCCGTTAAAGGAGTGGGGGGAGATATTTTTATACACCAGATGTTAAGTTAAAAGAAGACAAATACATCTGTGAAAACCGCATTCGAATCGAATTAATAGTTATCATGTGATGCGCGCACAAACATACAGACAGACAGACAAAAAACATCTAGCCACATTTTTGGGTTCTATATCGATGTACCCGCGACGTCGTTGGCGTGGCGTGTTGATTGTTGTATAAAAAGTAGCCTATGTCATTCTTCATGCCTTCAACTATCCCGTTACAAAAATCAACCCAAAATTTTTATACACAAGATGTAAAGTTAAAAAAAGACAAATAGATTTTTAAAAACCGCATTCGAATCGAATCAGTAGTTTTCATGTGATGCGCGCACAAACATACAGACAAACAGTGATACAAAAAAAATCTAACCACATATTTTTGGGTTCTAAATCGATGTACCCGCAACGTCGTTCTCGTGGCGTGTTGATTGTTGCATAAAAAGTATCCGATCCCCGTTTAGTCCTTATAGTCCAGGGAAGTTAGTTTTTCTCGTGACTTTGAATAATCCAGGTATCTGACAAGTTTTTTTATTATTATAGACCTATAGGAAGAAAACCTACCGGTTTCCTGCAGAGATTTCGGAGCGGTATTTTAATTATTAACAATTTAGTGCAAAAAACGCGATTTTTTCGATTTTTGCATCCCTAGGAAAAAGCTAAATGGTTGACATTCAATTACAAAATTTTATCTTTTAGAACATTAAAAAAGTTTCAAAATCGTGTTTTTTAAAAATTAAAAAATCAATTTGTTGCTCCGCAAACTTCAAAATAAAGCACAACCGTTATTTGTTAATAACTATTATTAAAATTAATCTGGACCTCTAATATTTCACCCTAAGTTGGGCATTGGGGTACTTAATAAACCCTTAAAATTTCCGACCGATCCATTAATTATTTTAAAAGTTATTCTATTTGTTTATCCCAGAGACCATTTTTTTGCAATAACATTAGACAGAAAATAATAAAGATAGGGCAATTCTGCGACTGCCAAATGAAAATAGAATACTTATAATATTAATATACCTGTATATTAAAAAAAAAAAAAAAAAAAATTATTAATTATAGTCCAAAATTATAATGCAAAATTATTAACAATTTTAGTTTATAAACATTTACAATAACTTTAAAAGTATTATTCGAAGAAAAAATCTTTTTACATATTCGAAAAGCTGGCATTTTAGAAAGTTTTTATATTTTCGCCGTGTTCTTTGTCTCTGTTTCATTCCGTGGGATTTTGTAATCGAATTTAAACCTATTTCCCGACTACCTAGAGATCTGAAATTTTCAGGATAGCTAAGAACTGGATGACAATGCATGTTTCAAGTGTGCTTAGGCATAAACATAGATTTCGAAATTTATACTGAATTGTTATTAAATTAAATATGTATAGATATTGTCATTTTGAAAGACTTCATATAAGCTTGCTGTGGCCTATTTGGATAAGCGGTTGATTGTGACAATTCTGTTGGGTTATCTTAATAGGATCGATCTCACCAGAGAGAAGTTTTTTTTCTTTTTTTTGTTCTTACATGTGAAAACAGTAATTATTATTTTAACTGGTAATAAAATAAACTGTTTTAGAAAGTTTTTAGATACAACTACCCTTGATTTTGTTAACAAGGAAACAATCTTCTCTATGATCAATCACAGCGTTGTATGACTTAATATTTTTGCAATATCTGGGATGCTGTGCATTGTTAAGATGACACTTAAAATCAGTAAAAAACTTTCTATTATAAAAAGTTCTTTTTATAAATTGTGCTTATTTACACGAATTTTCAAAAAAAAAATTGGTCTAAGTCAATTTGGGCCAAAGTTAGCCATATTTTTTTTTAAATTCACAACTAATTTGTTTATAATAATTAAGGAACGTAATTGGTGCCATTTTAATGAATGGGGTTAGTATTTTTTATGAAAAAAATTGCACAAACAAAGCTACTTTTTCTACGGTTATTATACAAATGTATCATTTTTTGACAGTAATCTCTAAAGAAATAGGGTACGTTCTTATATCTAATAAAGAAATATCTCATTTCTTTATCTGGTAACACAAAATGTTCATTTCTTTATTGTTTTAACTTAATCAAGTATACTGTGACAATTATGTATTCATATATTTGACTAACAGTACAGATTGACAGTAATAAAGTAGTGACAGGTAAAACATATAGTTTTTAATACAATATTTAAATTAGATTTTTATTTAAGTAAAAATGTTAAGAAGTGATAAAAATGAATTAGAATTAACTCCTCCTGAAATATAAGAGAAGCGGCAAACGAAGCTTGTCAGAATTTGATTCCCGAAATTTCAAAACATAAGTACCAGAATGCACATGAAAATTTCGTGACCTGGCAAAAGAAAAAGGCAACAAATTCCGTTTCAGAAACTGTGCTGTTAGCTTCTTTTTCTGTATTAACAAATAAATTTAAGGTATGATAACTGTAAATATTGTAAATAATAGTTAATTTTACTTAAATAATATAACTTATATCGTTATGTTTTGTTTTGTATTGGATTTATTTTTGAATTATTGTAATATTATGTGGTATAACCGTAGAAAAACTATAGTGTTTGACTCGCAAGGAATAACTCATTTCCCACTTGTACGATCATCGTACTCGTGGGAAATGAGTATCATTCCTTGCTCGTAAAACAATATAGGTACTATTACAGGACCCTCTACGAATTTAAAAAAATGTTGTTTAAAAATTGTGACTAGTCGTGGTAAGTGGAGGGGGATATATAGACTAGCTTTTACCCCTGGCTTTGCCCGCGTAAAATTGGAATATTTACAAATGATTTAATGACTATCTATTTTACATATGAAATTTTAATTTTAATCATTCTGTAGGTATATCCTTAGTAAAATAAGTCACGTTGTAACCAGTGAATAGATTTTGATAATAATAAATCATACAAATCATAATATTGATCTGACAGTTCTATATTGGGCCTAATTATCTGTAGGATATAGTAATTTGGAGCGCGTTTTAATAACCTCATAGCGCCATCTAGTTTTGAATATCAAAGCTAAATTATAGCACATATGTATGCATGTTGTGTATTATTTTAGTGGTATTTTAAAATGTATCAATGAGATACTTTCATACAAAATCTGAAACTCCTCTATTGTCACGTTAAATGGGTGGGGGTGGGGTCTAATTTTGAAAACCGCATTCGAATCGAATCAGTAGTTTTCATGTGATGCACGCACAAACATACAGACAGACAGACAATAAAAAATCTTATTATGCACAGTTACAAAATTGTAAATAAAAAATCTAACCACTTTTTTGGGTTCTATACCGATGTACCCGCGACGTCGGCGACGTTTGCGTGGCGTGTTGATTGTTGTATATAATTAGCCTATGTCACTCTTCATGCATTCAACTATCCCGAATCAAAAATTATGCCAAAATTATTATATATCAGATGTTAAGTTAAAAGAAGACAAATACATCTGTGAAAACCGCATTTGAATCGAATCAGTAGTTTTCATGTGATACGCGCACAAACAGACAGACAGACAAAAAAAACTTACCACATTTTTGGGTTCTAAATCGATGTACCTGTGACGTCATTCGCGTGGCGTGTTGATTGTTGTATAAAAAGTATCCGACCACCATTCAACCATTATAAGGGGGGTTGATTTCTAAAAATACAATATAAGTATACCTCCACAACCTCTAAAGAGCACACATTTTAATTTTCTAGTCCCTTACTTCAAAAACATAGGACTGTCATACAAATTCCCAACCCCCGTTTTACCCTCTTAGGAATAGAGTTTTGTAAAATCCTTTCTTAGCGGACGTCTAGACCCTATAAGGAACCTACCTACCAAATTTCAAGTTTGTAGGTCTTATAGTTTCTGAGATATGGTGATGAGTGACGTTTCGCTTATATATATGTACAGTATGATGCAAAAGTATGAAATAAATTCATTATTTCAGAAAAAAATCTTAAAACACGTCAATTTTAATTTTTGAATGGCCATCAACTGCTATAGATGTGTTGGACATTACGTCATTAGTGATGGCGTAATGACGTCATCGACGATTTTTTTAAATACAAACCGAGGTCACGTGACAGCTCATTTGAAAGGTCTCCTTATCGCCTTTGCAACTATGTAATCATTTAAGGCGATAAGGAGAGCTTTCAAATGAGCTGTCACGTGACCTCGGTTTGTATTTAAAAAAATCGTCGATGACGTCATTACGCCATTACTAATGACGTAATGTCCAACACATCTATAGCAGTTGATGGCCATTCAAAAATTAAAATTGACGTGTTTTAAGATTTTTTTTATAAGTCGTCTGTTTCTGAAATAATGAATTTATTCCATACTTTTGCATCATACTGTACATATATAGATAACTGTTACGAATAATAAAAAAAGGTTTTTTAATGTTTTCAAAAATGTTATTAATTAATTTTAAGATGCATAAAAATAGTATTTCTACGTGTAATTTTTTATAGACATTCTTTACTCTTGGATCTCCTTAACTTTCATTTGGATTATTTAGTTTCCAAATATTTTGGTACTCTGTTTATAGTTATTTGTGACACAAGGACTGAAAATGACATTTTGCAAGAGCGACTAAAGTTGTGTAGCCGAGGTGCGTAGCACCGAGGCGAAACAATACAAGCACTTGCAAAACATTTTCCGGGCGTGTAACACACACTATTTTCTGGTCCGACTAATTTTTAATATTGTCAAAAGTTCAAAAACTTTTTACTTTATGACATACAAGATTAGATGTTTATTGACATCTATTGCACGATTAAAAGAATTAGTAGGTAATAAGGAATGATTTTCTGATAATCGATTTCAAGATCCTTAATTTTTATACATACGAATACTGTGCTAATAAGCAGAACAGTACAAATTGTGATATTGATAATATTAACATTAATATCTAATAATTTTATATAAAAATAGCAAAGACAATGAACTATTTTAGTTCAATGAGCAAAAATAAAATCGAGATATGTATTTTTATAATCGAATGGTAAGTAGTTGTAAATTAACATAAATGTCAAATTTAAAATAAAAGTTGTGAGAGAAATTAAATCTAAATTAGAATCCTGCTTACCTTTAGAAAAAGTTATTAGTTTAATATATTATACGCTGTTTTTAAATAAATTTAATTAAAATTTGTATTATTCATTATGTATTTTTGATGACTCATAGCGCCATCTCTTTAGATAATCTAAAAGCTACTTTGCCGGCCTAGGCCGGAAAATGTCATTTTCCGGACGATTTTGAAGTAATTAATAGTATTGATTCTGTACGGAGGACCAAAAAATATTTTTTACACTATTACTTTTCCATATAAAATGTAATACATTCTCTTGACTTTTTAATATTTATTATACACCCAAAACTTTAAACTTGTTTTTAATCTCTACAACTAAATAAAAAAAACTAATATATCCATATTATGTTTGTACTTCCGTAACAGGTTTCTATTAAGTTGAACACTCCGTATCTTTGTATCTATGGGTCAAGGCAATTTTTGTGTACATTGACTATTATTTTAGGAGGCGGGATACTGGTCTTTAGTAAAACAACAGTGAATGATGGTTTGCCTTCAGAGTCGTTGCAATAAATATAATTAAAAACTTCTACGTAGTTAAATTCAGTTTAAACGCGATACAAGGTTGATGCTGAACTATGATTAGATAAATATTATTTAATTGAACAAGATAGATAAACGCTGTAGTAATTTTGAGTTCGCTTTCAGTCATCAAAATGGTTGTTGAACTAACAGACGAACAAAACGCGCTTATCAAGAAAATAGCCGAAGAAAATGGTTTTAGTGATTATGAAGTGATAACGAATCCTGGTAGTGTTAAGGGTGATAATTTTCTAGGAGTTTTAACTAATGTCCTTATAAAAAATGGAAATCGTACTCTCGATTTGATATTAAAATCTGCTCATCGGGAAGAAGGATTTAGAAAGGTTGCTCCTTTACGGAATATTTATTTACGCGAAATACACATATATCAGAAACTTTTTGACGAATTAAAGAAATTTCAGGATGATTGTAATATTATAGATCCATTCGAAAGTCATCCAAAATTATGCGGAGCTTGTACAGTTGACACTAATGAGTGTTTCGTTATGGAGAATTTAAAATCACAAGGATATCAGCTTTGGGACAGGAAGGTTACCATGAATATAGGACACATCAAGGCTGTGTTAAGGGAATATGCTAAATTTCATTCTGCTTCCTTTGCACTGAAGTACAAAAAACCAGAATTATTTTTTAAACTCATAGAAAATTTGTCCAAACATGTTTTTGATGACGATATAAAAGATGATGAAAGAAAGAAATTGTACATTAAAACTACTTTAGACAATGGATATAAAGTTGTAGAAAATGATCCAGTTTTATCAAAAATTCTTGATAAGGTAGCTGCAAGGATTCTAAAAATGTTTACAGAAGAATTTGAATTCGATGAATACAAAGTATCTTTAGTTCATGGTGACTGCTGGTGTAATAACTTTTTATTCAAATACAAGGTGAGTTTCGTCTTGTAAAATATTTTTAAACACTTTTAAAATAATATTTTTAATTCAATAAACTTGTAACCTTGAAATCTGTACTGTTGTTTATCTAGAATTTAATTCATTATGTCAATTAATTTTAACGACTGTGTTATTAAGCATTGATAATGTATAATAATTAGACAGGGTGTTTCAATTCAAGCATGTAATAATAGAGAGTTGACAAAGTTATCAATATAATTGATTGAGATAGAAACATTGTTTAAATACAATGAGTATTTTTATAGTTTAATTAAAAATAAGACGACCACCAGATTGAAACACCTGTCCAGTATATCTTCTTAAACACCTTTTAAATGCTAAAGTGTGTACAGAATTATATAATACGTCTACTGAACAATTTTCAACGCAGCTTTTTATGTTAATATCTGTCGAGAGGAGGAAGCTCAAAAAAATGTTCGCGTTACTTGAATTTATTATAGCGACGATTCCAACTATTATGAAACACTTTAATAGTATATTATGGAACAAGTGGTTGAAATTTTGTCAAGCCAGGGTTGCATATATCATTTTTTCTACTCGAAAACCAATTATCGCCAATTGTATTTACAATTTTATCTGCACAAGTTTCGTTAGTAATTTAATAGTGTACCTATCCCGAGACGCTCAAAAGATGGAATTCAAGGACGCGTGATCAGTGACTGGCTGACGTAATCCTACTATGCCACGCCTTCCAAAGTGAAATAACGAAGAACAGTTTACACTGTACTCATACCAGAGATAATATAAACTGTAAGCATCGAGGGTGGGTACTTTTTTGTTGACTGGTGTAAATCGGACTTGTGACGTTGGTTGGGGAGAGTAATATTCAAACAGTGCGTGCCGTTCACGTGATCATTCCATCTTTTGGACGGCTGGAGTATAGATTCATTTGGAATAACTAAACTCGAACTAGTTGATTGCGTTTCTTTAAATAATATGGCCGCTAAAGATTTATCTATGTGACTTTTGGCTGCAGCTGACGACCTTTTTAACATAGTTATGTTGCTTTTTGCATTTACTAGCAGAGTGGCAAAAGTACTTTTCATTGCGTGCCCTGGATATTCATTGGGATTGCTTAAATTTAAATATGTAGCAATTGTTTTTGGCACTTTTATTCATAGTAACGAATTTCCCTATACATTTTCCGGTTTGATTTGAATTTTCCAACCCTGGGGTATTAAGTAGTCATATGTATTTTTTACACAATTCAACATACTCTTGAAGGATGGTACTTCCTAGTGTGATAATTTTTGGTATTCAAAAGTGTTACAACAAATAAATTTTTTACTAGTTTCAATATTTACTAGTTTTAATTTATGAAGTTCAACGCAACGACAAGCACCAGATATTCCCATGATAAAAAACGACCTGAAACGAAATATCGATATAGTTAAATAATCAGTATTTATAAAACAACTGTTTATAGTAGAAAGTTTTTTTACTGATTTATCGGTTATATTACCATTATATAAATTATTTTGTTACTTAGATTTGTATATTATGTGGGAATTTTGTAATCGATTTAAAACAAATATGAACCCGAAAAAGAAATTTTTAAACTGAATTTTATAAACAAATATTGCACATTTATTAATTTTATAAAATTTTATGCCAATTGCTACTTGGTTTCCAAAATTTATTTTTTTGAAATACCTGGCCTACCACGAGGAGGTGTGGCATGGCAATATGAGTATAAAAGGTTAAGTGTAGTGTAAACTACAAGTATGACGCCTTAAGGCCGATTGACACATATCAGTGAAGCCACAGTTCCGTCAAAGTGTTCGCTCAGTTCAGTATCAGTGCTTCAGTGTTTCGTCAGTGGTTCAATTCATACATGTCAGTACTCAGCTATTGCTTTGGACGAAGAAGAGGTGCAGCATTAAAGAAAAAATGGGTGCATGAAGCATGTTGATCAAGAGAGAAAAAAGGAGAATTCATGACATTATACAAAGAATTGGTTAAAGATGAAAGGAAATATTTTGAATATTTTAAAATGTCAGTGAGCTGTTTTAATATTCTTGTTCAGAAACTAGAAAGTAAGTTATTGCAAAAAGATACTCGTTGGAGGAAGGCTATATCTCCATATTTTATTTGTGCTCCTATTTGGTTCCACAAATTGGTTTTGTTTTTCGAATCCATGTACTTTACATGAGACAAATCATACAAAACCCTATTTTCACGAACCAATTCTATCAATTGCTCATGGAGACTAGACAAGGAGTACGCACTCGACCGGGGGAATTGCCAAAATCTGTCCACGGTATCGTACATATTAGGTTTACTTTTTTCACCACTAGCGTCGCTAGTGTTCCTTTTGTACCGGTATGACTATAGACAATTAAATAATCGTGAATTATTAAATTGGTTTTTATTATTTATATCTGAATGATCGAACTATTTTTTTCATTGTGTAAATAAATGAATAATGAAATAATTAAAAATTATTTATTTGATTTCAAACTACGTCCTCATTGGTCGTCATCTTGGTACAAATGGAACACCAGCGCCCTCTTATTTTAGTAGCCCTATTTGCATACATGGAGTTCGTACTCCTTGTCTAGTCTCCATGCAATCGCTCGTCCTCCATATTGTTTTTGATGCCGCGGCGTCCGTGATCCGACAAAAAATATCGTCGGCAACGAATACGTCCGTGATTGCCAGTGCCGGCACTGACGCTGAGAGCAGTGTGTCGTCACTGACACTGACAAGTAGTGGGGATGCGTTCATAGAAACTGTATGAAAGAATATTTTGCACTGTGCCGGTGCTGTGTCTGAACTGTGACTTCACTGATGTGTGTGAATCAGCCTTTATACTCTTAAAGACCCGTCGGACGGACGGACAGATGGACATTTTAAGGAAAACTTGGCATATAAAAAAAAACTAAGAAGAAGAATAAACAAGTATACGTTAAATACCATAAAACGAAACAGAAACTAAATTATTAATTAAATTACTCTTCATCTTGAGGAAGATTTCGCATACGGTTTCATTACAAGGTGCCTTTCCTCTAAGTTTTGTGATGTTTAAATCTAAAATTCAAACACCATCAAGAGAACGCACTCTACTAAGTGCAACATAAGCCTGTACAAGTATTGGCAAATAGCGCTTTACCGAGATAGACTACTGCATAGTCCACAGTACAGCCTAAAAAAACTTTCTAAAATAGTTTATTTTATTAACAGTTAATATAATAATAATTACTGTTTTCACATGTAAGAAAAAAAATTCTCTCAAGCATAATCGATCCTATTACGACAACCCAATAGAATTGTCACAATTGGACGCTTATCCAATTTAGCTACCATCAATTTATATAAAATTTTCAAAATGATAATAGCTATATACACAACTTAAATCATATTTAATTTAATAACAATTCAGTATAAATTTCGAAATCTATGTAGTATGTATATTACTAAAACACACTTGAAACATGCAATGTCATCCAGTTTTTAGCTATCCTGAAAATTTCAGAGCTCTAGGTAGTCGGGAAATAGGTTTAAATTCGATTACAAAATTCCACGGAATGGCAAAGAGAAGGACAAAGAGACAAAGAAGACGACGAAAATAAAAAACTTTCTAATTTAATCATAAACTTACATTTGTTAACAGGTAACGTTGTTAGGAGCTTCGGTTAACAATTTAGTTACATCTTTTAAATTTTTTCTGTTCTTTTTGTTCTTTTTAATTAAAACAGTCGCCTTTAACATTGAGTACTGAGCCCATAGTGTTGAGACATTTTTCTTCTTAGCCAATTCAGCAACATACGGTCCAAAGATTTCTTCGGAAAACGTATTAGTGCCTTTTTTAATTCTCCAGTTCATATTTTTTTTACAAGAAAAATGATAAATATGCTTTGATTTTTTAGGAATTAAATTTGAAAATGCATTTTCTGCTTCTGTTAGAATTTCTTCTGGTTCTATATCAGTGTGTTCTAAATCACTTTCACTCATTTTTACGAATTAAACACTAACTACCAGTAACTGACTTTATTCTTATTAATATTGAAATCTCAAAATTGCCGAAATCCCGGTAGTCTGAGACTTTCAAACTCTAGTGGCTGAATAGTACATTACGTAACGAGTGCGGAAAGCAGGTGATCCCATCACGAGTGCGTTTGTCGTGTGAGACGAAGGTGAACGCGATAAAAAGCACGAGTGATTGGATTACCTGCGCACAGCACGAGTTGCGTATTCTATTTTTTATCACTCCGTGAGGAAAGCTCTTGAATTTGTCTAAAATAAAAGGAAAGAAGATAATAAAAGTAGTATTAGGTCTGATCCGCCTGCACCGCGAAGGCGCTGAAGAAGGGTTGGGGGAGGCGGATCCCCCCCATTAAAACAAAAATTTTTAGAATTAAGAAATTATAAGATTTTTATAAAAAAAAACACTTTTATTACAAAATTATGTATAGTTATGAATCTTTGTTAAATACGTTAAATGTAATATATGAACAGTTGCTTAATTTCTTTGATACTTTTTTTATTCAACTTAAGTATATTAGATAATAATTGAGAATCAACAAAATCTTTATTTAGTAATGAAACGTAGTGCATTTACTACCGCGTTATCAGATGCAAAACTATTAGAAAATTCATCCTCAATTTCTCTTAATTCACTTTCTATCTCATTTATTTTTGATTGGGAAACACTTATCAACTCTATTTCGGTCATTCATTGCTTTCCGCACGGTCCTGCATGGTCGAAAGCAGTGCTTTCCGCACGGAGTGATGAATAGTTTTATATTTCTTAACGTTGAAGGAAGCATTGCTTTCCGCACGGTCCTGCATGGTCGAAAGCAGTGCTTTCCGCACGGAGTGATGAAAATGCGATTTCAACCACTGTAATCTATTGAATAATAATATGTTTCAATCTTATAAGTAAGTAGAAAAATATATTTTTAAATTATATTTCCTACGATAGATGGCTTCTTATCCATTGCACAATGGAGGATAGATAGCGTAAAAAAATAATTCTGTAATATACAAATATTTACATAGGGTTGATTTTTTAATAAATTTAATTATTGTATGGATTGTTGTAATATCTTAAGTCCTTCTATGAATAGCTATCGTTTATGAAATTCAATTCTGGCAGTTATATTTAAATAGAAGCGAATATTTAATTAAAATAGCGAATAAACGATTTAAAAATAGGTCTTGACTAAACAGTATCTGTTTATAAAAAATATATTTATTAACACAATAAAAAAATATATAATTATTTTTATGCACGATCGGGCGGTAAAGTAGGTACAGATTATTGTATATATTTAGCGGGCGTAAAGTGCCACTTTAGCGCCCGTGGACTACTTTACCGCCCGCCGCGCGATAAAGTATATTACTTTACGAGTGGAGTAAATTGCATATTACAGCGAGTATGTTTGGCCCATAAGCGAGCTTGCGAGCGAAGGGGCTAAAGAAACGAGTTAAATATGCAATTTGTTCCTCGAGTAAAGTACTATGCTTAACCCACGACTTACCAAATGGTTTTGTATAAAACTAAAAATAACAAATATGAAATTTAAATTTTGGCATAAGTTGTCAAAAATATTCGATTTCGCAGACAGTTCTGTCTGAGAAATGTCAAATGTTAGTTTAATTTAATGAAAACTGTAGGTCACTAGTTTAGTAAATGAAACTATAACACAACTCCTCAATAATTTGACACTTACTGACAGAGTTATAGGTTAAAAAATACGCAATTTACCTATGAGTCGTGGGTAAAATAATTTTTTATCTTAAATATTGAAATACTTGCAATCATCTAAACTGACAATGAGTCTAAATAAAAATGGTCACCACCTATTTTGACTTTGTTGCTAGGGTAACGAGAACATAGGTATATAGATTATTGTTTTAGAATATTATTTCTACCCTCTGTGCATATTAGTTTCAAACAAATTATTTATTTTAAATACAAATTATCCGGTGAATGGTTATACAGGGTAAGTTGTTAATAATATCGGCGTTCGAGGTATAAAATTCATGCAAGTTGAAATGACATTTATATTAAATTGTTCACAAAAAATAAAAATAAAAATCGTGCAATTGATTATTAAATCGGTCGTGCATGCATAAAAGTTTGTATGTATTTCGGGCGTAAACAGCGTTTATAAACCTTACGTGTTAATAGCCCTCGCCTGCGGCTTGGGCTCTTATTTACACGTTACGGTCCATAAACGCCTGTTTTACGCCCTTGATACATAAATAACTATTATATTATCGTTATATAGGTATGCTATGTTGCCTTATAAAATCGTTTAAAAAACATGGGTACTATTTAAATGCGCATATAGAGGTCATAACAATTTCAATTTTGTACTGAAATTTAACTATTTCACAGTCAATTTTCTTTATTCGTCTATTTTTTATTAATTTTAAATAATTATAAGTATATACCTACTATCTGATCTTGCCAACTTCGTAATGGCCAACACTTATGTGTTTTCTCATTTACTTTTTTTTCAAATCATAACTTTGTCTTGTTTTTTTTTGTTTTTAATGCTTTTTTTGGTTTTGTCATTTTTATCATATTTTCTCGATAGTTTCCTGATTCAAATATTCAAAACGTACATTTTCACTTAACGCTTCTGCGCCAAAAAGAATTTTTAAAGCTTTGCTCTTATCCTAATTCCACATTTTTTAAATATGCCTATATAAAGCTACATAGCGACATGTGACAACCTAAATTCGTTTAAATAGAATAGAATTTTGTTTATTTTGGTTTTCTTTTTATACAAAAATATTTAAAAAGTAAATTTTCATTAGACGCTTCTTGCTAAAAATATGACAAAAAGATTTGCTTTTATATTTCACACGTTTTTTTTATTATTCTTATATAAAGATACACAGTGACATGTGACAATCTAAATTCGTTAAAATTGAACAGAATTTTATTTATTTTGGATTTCTTTGTGCACAAATATATTCAAACCGTAAATTTTTAGTTGACGCTTCTGCGCCAAAAATAATATTAAAAGCTCTGCTTTCATCCGAACTCTCCGAATTCCACATTTTTTATTATTCCTATATATAAAGCTACATAGCAAGATGAGACAACCTAAATTCGTTTAAATAGAATAGAATTTTATTTATTTTGGTTTTCTTTGTACACAAAAAATATTCAAAAAGTAAATTTTCAGTTAACGCTTCTGCGCCCAAAATAATATAAAAACATTTGCTTTTATCCGAGTTCCCCGAATTTCACACTTTTTTTATTCCTATATAAAGCTACATAGCGACATGTGACAACCTAAATTCGTTTAAACAGAATCTTCATAAGCACTACATAACGTATATCTATCTATATTTATAGCAATAAAAACGAATCCATATGAAAATACTAATATATGGGTAATACATCGACAATTATATGTATAGGTAAACTAGCTGACCCGGCGGACTTCGTACCGCCTAACACTGATGTCTTGTTCTCATTTTTTCGAATTTTTACGATTTTTGTTTTGTTTTTTATTGTATATAGATGTACGCGGCGCGCGTTGCTACGCCAACAACTAAAATTAATTTAAGAAAAATAAAAGAGAAGAGATGGAGAAGAAAAGAAAGTTTATAGTTTTGTTTTACTTATCGCACCAAAAATATATTTTTCGAACTTATATTTATACGAATTCGTATAGATATCTATTCATCAGTATTGAATTTGATACATGAAAGCGCCATCTGGTGGTAACTTCCATTAATACGAATATCATATTCATCTTACCCATTAAAAATACATCATCATACTGATTTTCATGACAATCGGTTGAACAGGGCAGAAGTTACTACTCTGTAGCGTCACCTGGTGGCAAGTGGCATCAATGAGCATATCATACAAACCTTCTCCGTGAAAAACTACATATACGTACCAATTTTCATGACAATCGGTTGAACGGGGCAGAAGTTGCTACTCTGCAGCGCCACCTGGTGGCGAGTGGCATCAATGAGCATATCATACAAACCTTCTTCGTGGAAAAATACATATGCATACCAATTTTTTATAACAATCGGTTGAACGGGGCAGAAGTTGCTACTCTGCAGCGCCACCTGGTGGCGAGTGGCATCAATGAGCATATCATATAAACCTTCTCCGTGGAAAAATACATATATATATATATACCAATTTTCATAATAATCGGTACAGTAGTTTTTGAGTTCATCGATTTCGTACATAAAAACACATCCTTTTTTATATATATAGATTTATTTAAAATAATTTTTTAAATGCAATTTTGTATTTTTATCCAACTTTTAAAATTGACAATTGACAATATAGAAACAAGAATAAATTAAATGACATTAAGACTAAATTTAATAAAAATGTCGAACCCAGCAGGACTCGAACTTGCAACCTTTGTTTCTCCGTGGCAACACTCTAACCTCTAAACTATGAATGATTAGAAATTATTTAGCTTTTTTGGTTTTTAAATTTAACTCATGTCACATGTGATACTCACTTTCTCCTTAAGCATGACGTTGATAAGAGAGAAATTTTTGTCAAATCTACAAACATCCAACTGTAAGTCACTTTTTTTGTGCCCTGCCTTATATTTTTATTCATTTAGGAGATCAAAACCATGGATTTTTAGTACACGATTATGTATGAATTTGTTATTCAAACTTATTCAAGATAAAATTTTGGGTGTAATATTGATATTCTGACTGTTTTTAAAAACTTATATCTTCGTAACGGTTCTAGATAATACGATGCGGTTTTTACAGTTAGGTTTTAAATTACCGTAAGTTTTGTTGTGACACATTTATATAAATGGCCTACTTCCGGTTTACCCGCTAGAAAAGTGGCGTATTTTCAGAAAACAGTAGATGTAATTTTTTAAATGGGAGACCCTGTATATTTAGCAATTTCCTAAAAGACGCATATTTTTACTTTATAACAATACCTTAAAGTTTAAAATCGGTGCACAGAAAGGGAAGTTAAAATTAAAAAATTACATCTACTGTATTCTGAAAATACGCCATTTTTCTATCAGGTAAACCGGAATTAGACCATTTTATATAAACGTGTCACAACAAAACTTAAGATAATTATAAACCTAACTGTGAAAACCGCATCTTATTATCTACAACAGTTTCGAAGATATAAGCTTTTAAAAACAGTCAGAATATAATGAGACACCCCTGTATTACAAGCGCTATAGTAAATAAAAGCGACAAAGTGCGAGTCAGACTCTTCCATGAAGGGTTCCGTAAAGTATAACAGTATAACAAGTTCTTGTAGTTCGTTGTAACTTTGATCGATATTAAAAAAAAAAAAACATTAAGCTGACGTTGACACTAAACAAAACTATCAACACAATATTAACACAAAAATTTTTCGTCCTAACCTTAACATTGCTCCCCATTCCACTATTTTTGTTAATTAGTAATAGGCTTTCATCAATTTTGATAATTTTATAATTATCATTTTATTGAGCATATCAAATAGGAATTTTATTTTGTGGGAAAATTTAAAATTAAAAGAAAAATCCACTTACTGTTTATTACACTACAAAGGGAAAGTTTGAGATTTTAGCACTGCGCACCATCGTGCTCGAAGCAAAGCGGCGAAACTCTGCCCGTGTAGTGTATACTATTTTTTTTTATACTTGGTCGAAAGTACGTTTATAAAATTATTATAAATTAATTATTGTAACAACAAAACTACGTTTTATCTTTTTTTTTAGCCTCGTAGTTTAAAATGTAGGTATCTATCAGCTGAATTCTTCGCATTATTAAATAGGCTTCTACTTTAAAGTTCCGTATAATTCTTCTTCGTCCATAAATTCTTCTGATGAGGATAATTCAGTATTTTTTTTCTGCTTGATTATATCGTTTTTCTAATAACTTTCAATTAATATAATTATTTTGTATATTTTTTTAAACAGACATAATAGCTTATAAGTCGCAGTTTTAAGGTTATGTGTAACTTGCCCTGTGTAAATTCTTTCGGCTCTGTAGTAGGTAGTAGGTGCATGCGGGCTACTACATGTTAAGCTTTTGCCTTACAATTAAAGCCGAAAATACGTACTTTCGACCTGGTCGAAGAAGATTATTTTCATAATGTTCCTACTTAGATATTTCCGAAATTTCTTCTTTAATTATTTTAATTTAAACAGTTACCAATTGTCAAATTGTTAAGTATCTGTAATCAGTAAACACTGATTCGCCCATTTTGCAACACTTGCGATTTTTAGAAATAAATAAGTACACAAATTAAAATTATAAACAGTACAGATATCAAGTGTCATTTACTAAATGGTAACTAAAATTTGTAAATATGGCATGTAGTAATAGGAATACAAATAAAACTTTATAATAAAAAGTATAATGAAATAACATTTTAACTATACAAAGACAATTTAATAACTATTTCACCCAGAATATTGCTCATTTTCTCCATAAAGCGACCGTGTCTTTTCAGCTTTTAGCGCCCGTACTAATATAATACCTTTATCACACCGTATATAGACAAGAAATGTAGGATCATTTTCGCAAACACGTCAAAGCTCTTGGTCCAAATTTCGGTCTGCATCGTTGACGTTGACCTGGAGCGTTGCCAACCTAAAATTGATGCAAAAAAATTAGAAATCGGTAGCTTTTCAAAAATGGCAGAAAATTTAAAAAACTGTTTATTTAATAAATAGAGTAGGTAAGTTTAAATTAAAGTTACAAAAAAGTTAAATAATTATGAATGAAAATTATAACGGTATATTAGTAGATCTACCAAAAAATCGGCAGAGTTAGCATCGCTGCTGACCGGTTATCACAAAATTACACAAAAAACGTCAGCAAAACGGAACGAAATGTTGTACAAAAAAATCCAAAGGTGATCCTACTATTCTTGTCTATATACGGTGTTAATGAGGGTTTTCAAAAAAAAATTCCTAGTTACACAGAATAGTATATTCTGTAACAAGGTTAGAATGAAAATTCGATACGAGTGGAAAATTCCGAACGAGAGCGTAGCGAGCGAGAGAATTTTCATTCTAATCGTGTAGACTGTATTTTTTCCACGACCATGTAATAATTCACTACAACTTATATTATTTATTGAAATCATATTACATTTTATTGATATTTATATTTATAGTGTTTGTGCAATTACTAAAATTAAAAACTGGTGCATTGGAAATATTTTCAGTAACATTTTTCAGAACAGACCGATTTGTAGAGGCAGACTTAACAGTGGTGCAGCAAGAAGAATTGAAGGTTAAAGGAACGTTTACCGACGAATTAGATGCAGTAATTCAAGAAACTAATCGATTTGCTACAATTATTCGATTTTGCAAAGAATTTTCTTTATATCCTTCTGCTACTTGAGAAGACTTCCAGCCTCCATGTCTTTTTAATGTTGTAATATCTGCACCTGCATTTACCAACGTAGTCGCTAAAGTGCGGCGGAAACAGTGGCCAGTATACCTATTCTTGTGGATGTTCTAGATTTAGGAATATGGCAATTTGTTTAGGCATATTTCCCAGTTTATTAATTTCGATTACTTGCCGCGTACTGACAACCTGAGTGACAGTTTTAAAATTTATGGCAATCTATGTTTTTCGTTGAGCATAATTACAGAATGTTATTCCGTTACTATTAGTTATAGAATGGAAATACATGCAAAACACATAAGAAGCAAGTGTTTCAGAATGAATATTCTATCTCAAGAGTGAGAATGAACACTTTCTATTATTAAAAATAAAGTCGGAATTATTACATTCATTAATGGTCGTGGAGAAAAATATATTGTTGTACACGATTTTTAAAATAAATGAAAAATAAACAAATAATCCGAAATAATACTTTTTGGTTCATTTGGTTCTGATTGTAGAAATAAAGATTTTCGATAATCGATTTTTGATAAAATTGTGTGCAGTGTAATATTCCAAATTCATTAAACTTAAAGTATGTGCCAATTTTTTAATTATATACAATTTTTTATTCCATTTATTGTTATAATTTTTTTTATAATTTGAGATAATTACTTATAGTATTCATATTTTTTTAATATCCTTACAGCTTTTTTAATTGGGTATATATTTATTTGATACAATAGACAGAATATCTTTGACACATTTTTCTATTTCAAATTGGTTTTTTAATGTAATCTAATTTACTGTTTAAAATTTCGACCGATATTACTGAAACGACCATCAAACTCCGCAGTAGTTAATCCTGATGGTAGGTTTACACGCTCGGCAAGTTTACGCAAGTATCCACAAGCTTCAAGCTATGCCATTTACACGCTTGCGAATGCGCTAGTGTGTTACAGACAGGCAAACATGGCATACGTAGACGTCGAAGTTGTTCCAACACTTGGGGCGTTTGGCTTGACATATTTTTATTTAAACAAAAGCAAAGGAAGCGACAAGTTCGACAGAGAAGATGGTGGATGTTAAAAATCTATAGAAACCATAACAGGTAAAGAACTCTTGAGTGGCACTAAACATGCGCCAATGTGTAAATACGTTGCAAGCCCTTGCGCGCAAGCTTTCTTTGATCTGAATTCGAAAACCGACTATGGCCTGGTTAGGCCACAAGCTCTTCTTATCTCACGCAAACCAAGCCAAACACCCCCTTTTTATACTTGTGTTTGTGAAGCTTTCTGAGACGTGCCAAGCATGTAAACCTACCGTGAAACACACAGACAAATAAGCACAAAATTTTTAAATATTTCTGCTATATACCCAACTAGGTATTTATATGCAATAGTTTCAATGTTACAATTTTTCTTCTTTTTAGGATAAAAACAACAAGGCTGCTCCGTTTAGCTTACGTATTCTAGATTGGCAATTGACATTTTTAAGCTGTCCGGCTTATGATGTCAGTTACTTCTTTTTGGTTCATGCCGATAAAGAAACTTTGTACAATTATAAAGAATATTTAAAATTTTATTATGATACATTCTCCTCACAACTAAAGAAATTCAATTTAAATCCGAATGAGTTGTATCCCTATGAGAAATTCGAAGAGCATTTTAAAAAATACGCTATATTTGGAATGTACATGTGCCTTATGATATTAAAAATTATGCTTTCTGATTCCGGGGAAGCACCCGATTTTTCGAAAACTACAGATGAAACTGGTTTTATTGAAGGGATGAATTTCGAAACAAAAAATTTTGATCTTTACCAAGAGAGAATTAAAACGTTGCTTCAGTTTTTTAAGGACCATGAAAGTATATTTTTTCCTGACACGTAAATTTTATTAATTGTAATTTATTATATATTTTTTTAATATGTTGTATTAATTTGATGAACATAGAAAATATTCGTGTTAATTGTTTTTAATTATAAATATATGTATATATGTATATGAATAAATTGAATAATTTTTTAAAGGACTTTAGATATTAGTTTAATTTTTGGTATATGTACACAGAATATAAATTCACTACTATTGCTTTAAAGTAAAGAAAAACCTCTTTAACAAACAAAACAATCTAAAATTTGATAAAACTAATTATGTTTCTGCCTTTCTTCGCATCGAGTTGTCATTTGAATTTCATACAGACATGCTCAAAATCTAGGGATATTTAAAAACTTTATTTATAAAATGGTTCAGAAGTAGGTATTTTATGGAATAAATTGTGCAAGCCTAATAAAAAACTAAAAAAATATAATTTTTTATATAAATGAAACAGAAAAACAATATTTTAATAAGGATTTCGTGCATTTATGATGGCTCTACAGCGTCTTTCTGTACTAAGAATAAAGTTATCCAGATCTTCTTTGGGATTCGCCATCCAGCACTGTTGAAGAGCTTAAAACAGCTGATTGTGATTTTGAAATTGATTCTGGTCCCAAAAAACTCTTCGCTAAAGCATGTCCAACGCATGCTCAATAAGATCGAGATCGAGCGATTTAGCTGGTCAGGGCAAAACTGAAATATTCTGCTCTTCCAAGAAATTTCTTGTCCCTTTGAAATAGCATTGTCATACATCAAGAGAAAATCAGGACCTGCATTTTGCGCGTATGGAACAACTAAAGGTTCTAGAAGATTTAAAACGGTGCGCTCTGATGATAAAAAACGGTTCAGCTGACACGTCTGTAAAGCTAGAAAGGTCAAGTGGGCAGAATCACTCGTATTATATCTCAAAATTTAGTGCTTATTTAGTGCTAATTTAGTGCTGATAACAGATATTTGGTGCTGTGATAGGGGGACTAAAAATGAGAACACTGCTAACTTTTCATTAAGCTAGCAATATACCATTCGTGACCGCGCTAAAACGGAAACTGATGGAATTAAAAGACTTCACTATTTAGTGCTCAATTAGTGCTGCCAGTACAGCAAATTTTTTTTAAAAAAATAATTTTTTGTTTAGTTTTTTTCAAATCAACTACTGCTAATATAAAGACGCCAGCTGTCTTGAGAGCTAGAAGAAGACTCTAAAACGGAAACTAATGGAGTTAAAAGACGTCACCATTTAGTGCTCAGTTAGTGCTGCCAGTACAGCAAAAGATTTTTGAAAAATATTTATTTTTTATTTTTTTTTCAAATCAACTCCTGCTATTATACTATGCTAGCAGCCTTAATTATTTTTACTCATCGTTAAATATAAATTATCTTAACATTTTTTAATTACAAATCTTAAAATAAAATTTGGTGAGTCGTTAGCTTAGTTTAAAAACACATTTTTCACAAAAGTAAATATTATTTTTATCATTGAAAATAATATTCTTTTCATACAACATTGGAGTTTAATATAATTCAAGTAATAATTTTGAGACTGCTGGAGTCGTTAGACTAGCAGTAGTTGATTTGAAAAAAAATAAAAAAAACTCTTTTTCAAAACTCTTTTGCTGTACTGACAGCACAAATTGAGCACTAAATGGTGACGTCTTTTAATTTCATTAGTTTCCGTTTTAGAGTCTTCTTCTAGCTCTCAAGACTGCTGGCGTCGTTATATTAGCAGTAGTTGATTTGAAAAAAAATAAAAATAAAATATTTTTCAAAAATCTTTTGCTGTACTGGCAGCACTAATTGAGCACTAAATGGTGACGTCTTTTAATTCCATTAGTTTCCGTTTTAGAGTCTTCTTCTAGCTCTCAAGACTGCTGGCGTCGTTATATTAGCAGTAGTTGATTTGAAAAAAATAAAAAATAAATATTTTTTAAACATCTTTTGCTGTACTGGCAGCACTAATTGAGCACTAAATAGTGACGTCTTTTAATTCCATTAGTTTTCGTTTTAGCGCGGTCACGAGTGGTACACTGCTAGCTTAATGAAAAGTTAGCAGTGTTCTCATTTTTAGGCCCCCTATCACAGCACCAAATATCTGTGATCAGCACTAAATTAGCACTAAATGAGCACTAAATTTTGAGATATAATACGAGTAATTCTGCCGACTTGGCCTTTCTAGCTTTATAGACGTTCAGCTGACAGAGCTCAGTTCTACTGCCAAGCAAAATTCCTGTCCATACATGTGCCTTCTCTGTAGCTGTGAACCTCTTGTGTATGTTGCATTCAATTTTTTGTGCCAAGTTTTCTCCATACGCGTATTCTTTGAGAATCTGTATACAAACCAAACCGAGATTCATACGTAAAAAAAAACATTTTACCGTTGATTTTGCTCCCATAAAACATGTTCTTGCGCCCAACGTAGTGAACTGGTGCGATTTCCTCGATTTAAAAGTTAGCATCTAAAAGGTCGTCGGCTAACTAAATTATCTTTTCCCAACCTTCTGTATGTCTAGAAACATACATTATAAGCTCCACGGATTAATTTATTGCCGTGCCGTCACTGTGCGATTTCTTCGCGCTTCTAATTGAACATACGGGCCCAATAAGTTGTTGTGATCATTGATCATACCAAATACCTTTCCCGAGCGGTTCCCGTTTTACAATAACGAGTCGTCCAGAGATGTGATATAACGTTCTGAGTGGTTTCTATAGCGTTTGCCACATCAATTTCGCGCATTCCTGCCTCAATCAACACCACAGCCCTAAACATTTCGTTTTCGGCCTAATGACATGGAGGCATTTTAAAACAATTTTTCAAAATTTTGCAAGAAAACAATTGATTCACAACAAATGAAATCTCGACTAAAATTGTAATTTATCAAAATAATTTTTTAACATAATTTTTTTGATTTTGTATTTTTTTTTTTTTTGAGAAACCAATTTTTTACAGGAACATACTGAAACACTTATAAGGACTTTAACACAATTTATTCACTAAAATTGTTACATATACTCCATAACTCTGCTGAATAACGTCTAAACAGTTCTACAATGAACTATTTGAGCTCCCCTTAACTGCCCCTACGTCCCCTTATATATAAGAAATGAACATTTTAGAATTTGCGAAAAACATAATCTAAGCTAATTACTACATACTCGAAGGTTCTAGAATATAGAATACATACCTTACCTATAAACAGCCTTATTCGGCCATCCCGTTACACTGCCCTTTCCTTAGTTTCTATCCTCCAGGAATGTTATTTTCTAAATCGAGATCTTGCATACACACTGAGACAGCCAAACCATCTTCTTGGAGCTGGTGCACATCCCCACTGTAGTTTCCCTGGTAAGGCGCCAACCGATCATGATTGACCACGACGGATTTCCCTCTGGGAATTTTTACGATCCGATATATAACATCGTTATTTTTTTTCTTTATGGTGTATGGACCTTTCCAGTTCTTCTTTAATTTGGGATAAATCCCTCAACCCCGTCGGAGGTTATAGAGCCAAACAAAATTTCCAACTTGGTAACTCTTGTCCATTGTTCGCGGGTCATAGTATTTCTTCATCTGATCACTGGTAAGTTTCCCACGTACCAGATGGTGTATATTCTCATTCGATTCTGAAAATCGGTGACATATTCTTTACCAGATTTACAACCAAACACCAAGTCACATGGTAGCCTCATTTCTCTACCAAACAGGTATTTCGCAAGAGTTTGGCCTGTTGATTTGTTAAATCTTTGGCAAACTTCTTAAAACAGCTTGCTCTCAAAATTTCTTCCTTGGTCTGAAAGTAATTTTAGTGGTACCCCAAAACACCTTATGAATTCTTCAACTAATATACCTGCTAAAGTGGTGGTTTTCTGATTGGGAACTGCGTAGGCTTCAACCCATTTAGTGAAGTTGTCCATTACAACAAAGATGTCCTTCATAAAATTAAATCATAAATATACACTGCATTAGAAAATTGCCGTTTTTAGTATTTTCTGTTAATTATTGTTTACGTTTCTTACCTTTTAAACCTTCCCTGAACATCCACAAATAATTCAAAACCATATATAGCCAAATCGGTCCTAAAGTTCCCGAGTTTTAGCGAGACTAACGAACAGCAATTTAATCTAATTAATATAATAATGAATGGTTGAAAATTTTGAAAACGACACCCATTAACCAGTAGATAAATTAAAATTTATACACTATTTTAATATTTCATTTTTCATTTGAATGTACAAAAAATTCTATTTTGATTTGTGATTTAATTCTCTCTTTTACAAGCCATTTGAAGCTGACGTGTCAGTATATTTTGTTGTAATAGAAAAAACCAAATATTGTGCAGTGATAAAATTCTTTGGTTTGAAAGATTTATCAGCAAGGGACATTCACACAAAAATGGTGAAAGTGTTAAAGGAATCTGCTCCTTCATTTTCAACTGCGCATTCATGGATTTTAGAGTTTAAAAGTGTTTACATCCAAAATGTACAACAACACCAAAAATAATTGAACAAGTTTCTGATATTGTTTGTGCAGATCCAAAGTTTGACCAAGCGTGAAATTGCTGCTAATCAGATGAACGTGTACTCCATATTATGAACGTGTACATATTTTATACGAAGAAATACATATAAAAAAGCTGTTCGGATAGTTAGTGTTATCAGTTTTTGGGATGAAAAAGTGGTTTTGTTAATTGATTACCTACCTTAAAATAGTTAAAAAATTTACTATGAATATTAATGAAACATTTTGAACCAATTGGAAAAATTTTTTAAAAAAAGGCTAAACGGGATGAGAAGAAAACAATCATGTTTTATCAAGACAATGCACGTATTCACACAAGGTGAAGATTGTATAAAATTACTGAAGAATCATTAGAATAAGTGTGTTCAAACTGAGGGTGTTTATATTGAATAAAAAAAAAACAATTTTATTATTTTTGCGTTCAGAGCTTTTTAACCACCCTGTAGATAAGTTAAAAAGTAGCAAATTCAAATATTTATTAAAATAATATATCTTGATAATTTTCTGGTTGACCCACGGAGTATCCTAATACTGCTCCAGTCATTTAATCTAACAATAAAGGTGTACGATACGAAATAGCTAGACTTGGGTTCATGTTGCATGCTCTACTAGGGTAATTTGTAATTACATGCGAAACATTACCGAGAACTTGATATTTTTGGCAGGTCGACTTCGGTTATAATAACGCGTTTTACTTGAAAAACTAGTTACGTTTACCGGAAATTTCGAACTACTTAGAAAAAGCACTTTAATATGGTTGGTACGACGAAAAATTACTATATAACAGAAATGTGTCATTCTTTTCAAAGAAACGTGTTCAAATTTAGAAATCACAGAAAAGACATTTCCGTAACATTTTTTTTATACAACTACTATGAATTACATTTCAACAGCACTAGTTACTGTAATTGAACATTCACCAAGAAATTAATTACACTTTTTGCTCGTACTACATAGAAATAACATTCTTTTTCTACAATCACTTAATAACAGAAACTATTTTCGATTATGTAATTTATTACAGAAAAACAAAAAAAAAACACTAAACGAAGATAATTTACTTGTTATTGATAATATTGAAGTTAAAATTGCAATCTTTTAGCAATCATATCCGATCCTAAAGGCGTGTTATAGCTATTTTCTGATATAGTAAATTCTTGATTGCTGTGAAAAACTTGTAAATCTAAATGTGTATTTAATGACTCCAGTAAAATTTTCATCGATGTTTTAATTTTGTTATTGATATTGTAACGAGCGAGACTCCCTGAGTACGCCTCTGTCGCCTGATAGCGCTAGGTAAACAACTGATTCCCGGAAGTCTAGTGACGGCGAGTACAATCGAGATAATTCCTGATCATACGCGCGCTGACAAGACCTTCGAGAAAGTGTTACCGAACGATGCTCTGGAAGCGGTGAACAGCTATATAAGCTGAGATGCGGCGGACAACAGGGAAGTAAAAAAAGTTAACGGTGACAGTCTAAATATTCGAACGAGCTACGCAGTGCAAATAAATTTAGTGAATATAAATCGAAGTTAATTGTAGTACATAAATTAGTGTGTTATAGTTAGTTTAGTTATTTAGTTATAATTCGTTTAGTTTATTGTGTGTGTAAATAAATTAGACATTTTCGTTCAGCAGTGATTTTATTTTGAACCCCAAGAACGTAACAATTGGTGTCAGAAGTGGGATAAATCGAACTGCTGTGTTAATTTAAATTGTGGACTTCATTAGTGAATACTTTGTATGCCAGTTACGAGATCACAGACGAAGAAAATGGATCAGGCGACAATGGAATTTTTCAAGCAAGCCCTTGAAAAAATGAGCTTGAATATGGAGGAAAATATTAGGAAAATGGAAAATAAAATGGACGAAAACACAAATAAAATGGAAGAAAATACTAGAAAGATAATGGATGAGAACACCCAGAAAATGGAGAATAAAATGGAAGAAAACACTAAGAAAATGGAAGATAATTTGGGAGATAAATTGACATTCATTGAAAATGAGTTGAAGAATAATTACTCCAAACGGGAAAATGAGATTGGAAGCGTAAAAGACGAAATTGGAAGCGTAAAAGACGAAATGGGAAACGTAAAAGACGAGATGGGGAACGTGAACAATAAAATTGGAAAATTTGAAGACAGGGTTGGAAACATTGAAGGCAGATTGGTTAATATGGAGGAAGAAATGCAGGTAAAATTGGAAGAACAGGTGAAAACCATGGAAGAGCGATTGAGTAAGAACTTCAGCAAATATTGTTCGGTTAAGCTGGGAGAACGGGGTGAGCCAGGCCGAACAAAGATCAAACCTCCAACTTTTGATGGCAAAACACCCTGGAGCACATACCAGAAACAATTTGAAGCAGCAGCCAACGCCAACTGCTGGGACGATGAAGAGAAAGCAACTGCTTTAATTGTTGCATTAAGAGGGGACGCACTGAATATCCTTCAAACCATTCCTGTAAGTCAACAAGGTGATTATAAGGCTCTGACAAGTAGACTGCAAATGAGATATGGTGATGCACATCTCCAACAAGTGTATCACGCACAAATCAAGAGTCGCCATCAGAAGAGTGCAGAAACCTTGCAGGAATTCGAAGCAGACGTAGCAAGGTTGGTAAGGCTGGCCTATCCTTCAGCACCGGACAGCTTCCTAGAACAACTTGCTGTCCAGACCTTCGTCGATGGGTTGAGAGACACGGAGACTCAGCAGACGTTGCGGTTGGCCCGACCCAAAACTCTAGATGACGCCCTGGCCCATGCCCTAGAATTTGAAGCTGCTAAACAAGCTTCTCACAGAGGACAGAGCAAAGTGAGACAGCTTGATGATTCACCAGTCTGCGACGATAGAATTGAGGAATTAATTCGCCGAGTTCTCCAGGAGAAACGTAATGGTGGACCAAGATGCTGGAACTGCGGCGAAAGAGGACACATTCGGCGTAACTGCAAGAAGCCGGTTAAACCACAACGCCAAGAACAGGAAAACTAAAGCGGGTTGGCAAGAAGGGGCATAAACCGACCCGCCACGACAATGCCCCTGAGGTTATTATTCAGGCCATCTCTTCAAGTATTTATGTCGACGGTAAAATTAATGGGAGGTCCGTAAAAATGTTAGTCGACACTGGCGCAACCCGAACTATAGTTAAGCCGAGTGTAGTTGAAGGAAATGGAAAAACCTTACCAGCGATGGTTCGTTTACGGACTGCAACTGGTAAAGACGTGCCAACACATGGAAAGAAGAGGATCGTCATCAACATTGGGGACAGGTTTTTCGAACATGAGGTGCTGGTGGCAGATATCATGGAGGAAGTCATCTTGGGAATGGATGTCATTAAGGGTTATGGCTTCCAGATGGATATGAGAAACGATGTCCTAAGGATCGGAAGTCTGGAAATTCCATTCCTGGGATGTGAAGATATCACGACTCGAGTCTTACTCAGCGAAGATGTTCACCTACGTGGACAGGCGGAAACCATAGTGAAGGGGTATTTAGATAGAGACCTTCGAGATAGCTGTATAAGACTCATCGAACCAGCCAGTGAGAGTAACCTCGGGAAAGGACTGTTAGTCGGAAAAACCTTGGTGAGAGGCGGAAACGAAGTTCCTGTGAGAATGTTGAACACCAACATGTACCCTGTGATCTTGAAGAAAGGTACGATCCTGGGAGAAAGCTGTTCCGTACTTTGTGTGACAGGAAGCGTTCAGGATGTGAAGAACCCGCTACCAAGAAGCGACAAGAGTTCCAAAAAATTATTTGAGACATTGGCTTCTTCCTGCACAGAACTTGCACCAGAACATATTAGCAAGGTGAAGAAACTGATTCATGAATACAGTGACGTTTTTGCTATGGACAACACTCAGATGGGTAGGACGAATGTTGTGAAGCATTCTATCAATACCGGAAGTTCAGATCCCATTCGCCAACAACCGCGAAGGCTTCCCATAGCAAAGAGAGAAGAAGCAGAAAATATAATCAAGGACATGCACGAACAAGGAATAATAGAGCAATCTGATAGTCCTTGGTCATCACCTGTGGTTCTGGTGAAGAAGAAAGATGGCAGCACCAGATTTTGTGTCGACTATCGTCGTTTGAACGACGTCACCAAGAAGGATTGCTACCCCATTCCAAGGATTGACGACACTTTGGACACACTTTCTGGCTCGAAATGGTTCTCCACGCTGGATTTGAAGAGTGGGTATTGGCAGGTGGAATTAGATCCCAAAGACAAAGAGAAAACAGCTTTTACTATTGGGACAGGATTGTGGCATTTCACAGTAATGCCATTTGGCCTCTGTAACGCACCTGCAACTTTCGAGCGATTAATGGAAACCATTCTTCGAGGATTGTCATGGAAGTCGTGCCTAGTTTATTTGGACGATGTTATAGTATTTGGCCGGACATTTGACGAACACCTGGAAAATTTAAGAGAAGTCCTTGAAAGGCTACGCACTGCAAATTTAAGACTCAGTCCAAAGAAATGCCACCTCTTCAGGAAAGAAGTGAAATATCTAGGACATGTAGTATCTGCAGATGGCATTAGTGCTGACCCAGACAAAGTCAAGGTTGTACGAGAATGGCCAGTACCACAGGACAAGCACCAAGTAAGGAGTTTTCTTGGCTTGTGCACATACTACAGGAAGTTCGTCTTGGGATTTGCTGACATCGCGAAGCCTCTAACAAGACTGACGGAAGATGGAAGGGACTTCAAATGGGATACTGAATGCGAGGATGCTTTCAATCGACTGAAGCAAGCACTAACAACAGCTCCTATATTAAGTTATCCTCAGACCAGTGGAAGGTTTATATTGGACACGGACGCAAGCAACACGGCCATAGGAGGCATATTATCCCAAATTCAGAATGGCCAAGAGAAAGTTATAGGATATTTCAGCAAGGTCCTGTCGAAGCCTGAGCGTAACTATTGTGTTACGAGGAGAGAACTTCTCGCCGCAGTCAAGTCCATGGAACATTTCTATAAATACTTGTATGGTCGCGAATTCCTTCTAAGAACAGATCATGCTGCTCTGAAGTGGCTTCTGCAATTTAAGAACCCAGAAGGTCAGGTTGCGAGATGGATAGAAAGGCTGCAGGAATATCATTTTTCTGTGGAACACCGGGCCGGAAAGTCACATGGCAATGCAGACGCATTATCTAGGAGACCTTGTCCTTCCGACTGCAAACACTGCAGCAAAGCAGAAGAGAAGGAATTCTGTTTAAGAACAACCGTAGTGGATCTGGATTGGCTGCCAGAATCCCTGAAGCGAGACCAAGAAGGTGACACCGAACTAAAGATGTTGCTTGACTGGAAAGCAAAAGGACAGAGACCAAGATGGGAAGAAGTGAGTCATCTGAGTCCTAGGGTCAAGTCCTACTGGGCGCAGTGGGACTCCATCATTTTAGAGGATGGATTGTTGAAGAGGTCCGTCGAGAATGACGAGGGTACTGCAGCTAGGACTCAGCTGATAATTCCCCGGAGTCGGACGACAGAAGTATTGGAGAAACTTCATAATGGAACCTCCGGTGGACACTTCGGCATCAAGAAAACGTTGGAAAAGATCAGAGAACGTTTTTACTGGGTCAACTGCAAAGAAGACGTCAAGGACTGGTGCCGAAAATGTAGACTTTGTGCTTCAACGAATGGCCCAAGAGGAAAACGACGAGCGCCAATGAATCAGTATAACGTAGGCAGTCCTATGGAAAGAGTTGCTATAGACATCGCAGGCCCATTCCCAAAGACCGACGATGGGATGTAAGCCCGGAACAGAGATAGCTGGTGAGGACTACGTGAGCACATTGAGGGGCAGGCTACACTACATTCATGAGAAGGTCCGACGAAACATACAAGTAGCTAGTGACCGAATGAAGACCCGCTATGACAGCAAAGCTACAGAAGGTTGTTTCAACGCTGGAGATTTGGTCTGGCTGTACAACCCTCAGAAGAAGAGAGGATTATCACCTAAGCTACAGAGGAATTGGGAGGGTCCATACAGAGTGGTAAAGAGGATCAATGATGTAGTGTACCGTATACAAAAACTACCAAGGGGCAAGAGGCGCGTGGTCCATGTAAATCGGTTGGCGAAATACGAGGCGGACTACGACGAACAAGACGAGACCCATCTGAGAAGGACGACCATCCCAGAGCATGTTGAGATGAGTTTCGACCAGTTCATGGAGAACTATGGTGGAACTGGGAAGGCACGATTCGGAGTTACCACCGAGCAGCAGCAGGACCTCTTCTCTGTGCCTGGAGATTATTCCCTAGCCCATTGTGTCGCCGAAGATCTGCGTATGTCCAGGGGAATAGCATTAGTCTTCAGGAAGAAGTTTGGCCGTGTATCTGAGCTCTCCAGACAACAGCCCCATCCCGGAAAAATTCTAAGTCTCACTGACGGTCATCGTCACCTCTTCTACATGGTGACTAAGAGGTTTTCCGATCACAAGCCTAGCTATAGAAGTATGTGGAATACCTTGCTGAACCTAAGAAACGAACTCACCAGGTTGGAAGTGAAGAAGCTGGCTGTGCCTAAGTTGGGTTGTGGTCTAGATCAACTCAACTGGAGAGTCGTCCGGAACATGCTCGAGGTGCTTTTCCATAAGACAGGAATAGAGATACTCGTGTGCATTTTCAACCCGAGCGGAAACACAATGAAGGAGAAGACTGTGGATTGCTATTTCGAAAAGCAAGGGAGCTGCAGAAAGGGAGATGCCTGTATGTTCAGACATACCAACCAAGGTGTTCGGGGACCGAACGTCTTAAGGAGGGGGCAGTGTAACGAGCGAGACTCCCTGAGTACGCCTCTGTCGCCTGATAGCGCTAGGTAAACAACTGATTCCCGGAAGTCTAGTGACGGCGAGTACAATCGAGATAATTCCTGATCATACGCGCGCTGACAAGACCTTCGAGAAAGTGTTACCGAACGATGTTCTGGAAGCGGTGAACAGCTATATAAGCTGAGATGCGGCGGACAACAGGGAAGTAAAAAAAGTTAACGGTGACAGTCTAAATATTCGAACGAGCTACGCAGTGCAAATAAATTTAGTGAATATAAATCGAAGTTAATTGTAGTACATAAATTAGTGTGTTATAGTTAGTTTAGTTATTTAGTTATAATTCGTTTAGTTTGTAGTGTGTGTAAATAAATTAGACATTTTCGTTCAGCAGTGATTTTATTTTGAACCCCAAGAACGTAACAATATTATCATTAATATAACCTTCCGCGACTTTAAAACTTTTCCAACCCCCGTGTCGCTTTAATTGTAGAATGACACCTCTACCATAACAAATAAAGTGGCCGATGTTCGTCGAAAGCAGTGTCCTGTGTATAATGTGCTGTCTGGTAGGTTAAGATACCTAGCAATTTCGCTCTGAATCTTAGCAATAAAATTCATAACTTCTAGTGGATTGCAACACTTTTCGATATTGTATTTTAAAAATAACCACAATAGATATTATTTGTGACAGTGAAAATTCTACTTCTTGTTTTCAAATTAGGAATGGTAGATTTTAATAGAGATTTTTTTCATTTTTACTAGTTCGTCGGGTCTACAGACACCCTCAATTCCCATTATGAAAACAACCTGTAATAAAGCAACTATAATAATATATAATACTAACACAATAGTATATTGTGTATCTAGCAGGAAAAGCGATACATTCCCGGACGACAATGTAAATTGTTGGCCGATGCGTTTAGCCAAGGCCAGCAAACATTAAAAGTTCGGGAATGTGCTTTTACTACGAGATACGCATATTATTTTTTCTGAAATCGCATTAAATATAATCGTAAATTAAGAAAGTTTTATAAATGCATAGATATAGTCTTATTTTCTATGAAACCGTTTTGTTGACATTGTTTGTTTATCATTGTTGATTAGTGTCACAAAACGAGATACGTTACATATTGCTTAATTTTTTTTAAATTATATTTAAAATGGCCGTGACGATGATGTCCAGAGGTGCAAAACGCCTCCAGAGCTACTAAGCACCGCTACTTATTAGGTTTTAAATGTACTGCCAAATAAATCCAAAGCAACATACGAATTTGCTTATAAACGTTTTATGAATCATTCCCGTACAGTACGGAAAAAAATATTTCCGTACAGTAAGGAAAAGTTAGTTGCCCAGCAACCGACTAAAATACAAGAATAGTGTATTTTGCGGCTCGAATTTGATCCAAGAAACTAGACATTTCCAAGCGATTTAAGAAAAAGTTTTGTATGGTAATAAAAAAAAAAAGGGGTGGCAGTCAGTGGGACTGCCAATAGAAGTTATAATTCTATGTAGGTACGCGCCCAGGTTTAGAAATTTTATGGAAATGATTAAGAAAAATCGTTATATGCTTGAAGCATGGACCTACTATACCATAAAACCGTGTTCATTTTATAGGTTAAAATGCAATGTACAGTCAAAAAAAGATTCACATCATCTAATAAAACTCTTCATCTTTTGAATAGCATAATATAAAATATAGCTTATCGATCAAAATCTAAAAATACCTATTGCAAAAATATTGTGTGACATAATATCAAATAAAACTGTATAAAGTATATCAGTGCCGCCAAGATGTGCAGCAATAAATATTTTGAATAGCGTATAGGTTGGCAACAAGGTGAGGGGGCCTCTTTAATAGAGAAAGATCGAAGAAAGACAGTTATATAAAAAATGTGAGCCGTCACGGGACGCCTGGAAGATGTGAAACATCGACATTAACCCGTGCCTAAATCATAAGACATTTCCAATTTAAATAACATGGCATTTTTGCACTTTTTGTCGTTAATTTTTTTTACTGAAACAAATGTAGCTAAAAATAATTAAATATCTATTTCTTGTAGGAAATTTGCAATAAATTTGTCATCAGAGTTAAATTCACGATTTTTTTTTTGTAATTTTCACCATAATTTTTATTTATATCAAACTAAATACATATATATATATATATATATATATATATATATATATATATATATATATATAAGCAAAGTGCCAAGAAATCGCGTATTAATATAAAAAAAAGAGAGGATAACGGGAATGCAACGCAACAAGGATCATGGTTACAAGTAAGAATGGTAACCGCAGACATGCATGTTTCTGGCTCATTAGCCGTCATCAGTGCGGCATAACCAAGAAGAGTATTGCACTTGGCTAGCAAAAGTGTTGGGTACTTGGGAGCAAAGGATGTTGGGGAAACATGTGTCAAGAAACACAAAAACAACGAACGCTCACACAGGAGTCCTATCGCCATTTTGTGCTTTCGGCCAGCTGTGCCAATGGGTTTTCGGCTAGCACTGATGACGGCTAATGAGCCAGAAACATGCATGTCTGCGGTTACCATTCTTACTTGTAACCATGATCCTTGTTGCGTTGCATTCCCGTTATCCTCTCTTTTTTTTATATTAATACGCGATTTCTTGGCACTTTGCTTATTTCATTTCCTGGGCTAGAACGACTCAAACACAATGAGTCCGTTTCGCCAACGTGGCGACGCTGGTTGCTAGCCAAAAACCCATTGGCACAGCTGGCCGAAAGCACAAAATGGCGATAGGACTCCTGTGTGAGCGTTCGTTGTTTTTGTGTTTCTTGACACATGTTTCCCCAACATCCTTTGCTCCCAAGTACCCAACACTTTTGCTAGCCAAGTGCAATACTCTTCTTGGTTATGCCGCACTGATGACGGCTAATGAGCCAGAAACATGCATGTCTGCGGTTACCATTCTTACTTGTAACCATGATCCTTGTTGCGTTGCATTCCCGTTATCCTCTCTTTATATATATATATATATATATATATATATATATATATATATATATATATATAAAATTAACAAATACAAAATTTGGATACAAAATAAAGTATATTATCGCTTATAAATAATAGTATCACAATGGTATCACAATATTTATTGTACGTTTTCTCAGATTGCTCACAGATGTCGTTAGATTACAGAACGAAAATAAATTTAAAACGTGATTTGGTTTAGATTTTTATATAATTGCCTTAAATTCAATAATCTTAAAAGAGGAAATTATTAAAACAAAAATTTATATAGAAGTACGTTACTATATTAATATAATTGTAGATACTTCATGATTTTAGTACAAACAAAAAGCGATAGTAAATAAAAAATAGGAAAATGATGAATTTAACTATGAATACAACTTTATCGTTGAATAACTTTTAAACGGTATTTAAATGGGAAATGTATTATGATTTAGGCACGGGTTAATGTGAATTTTAAGGGCTGGTTTGGGTCTGATAATTTTTGTTAGGTCATAATCTAAAAATTTGATGGGTGTTTGGAGAACAAAACCAAATTTGGGAAAAAACGGACACCCTAATGTATATAGAGTAGGTAGGTACTCACTCATTTTTATTCAATATTTTTTCATCACTTTCTTTATTAACACTTTGTTTATTCATATTTAAAACAAACACTTTATACACAAATTTTACAGGGACTATTCACCAACAATCTATTTTGATTAACAAGCTGTCAATTTTACAGGTCAGCAAAATATGTAGGTATATTATGTTGCCTATACAAACAAACATTTTTATATATATAGAATAGATAGTAGGCGGTATCGAGTTAAGTTTTTATGAAACAATTCATACCCTGTCCCGCCAAATTTTTGAATCGATGAGCTTCTTCCCCCTATTGTTGGCGCGCCACCGTCGGCGTCGCTCAAAACATGAGACCAATTTCATATAAGGTATCAGTACATCTCTTTATTATATATTATCGATGCGTTAGGTTTTTTACGTCATACGAATCATACGTCACCGTCGCCACGCGAGAAATCTGATCAACGTGCGGCTATAGATGTTTCACATCAAAAACTAGCATTAAATAGCGAAAATTCAGGAAGAAGTCACGTAAGTAGCATATTTGTTGACCCCTTGCACCAAGTATTCATGCCAAGTCATAAAAAGTTAAACTCGAAAACTCCCGAAGAAGTAACATATACGCATAGATAATGTGATGAATGAGAGAATATCTATAATAATTTTGTGGAACTAATATTAAGAATGTATATAAAACACATCGTAATTTCCCAAAAAGTGAAATAAATTTCTTAAAAACTTTGTTTATGTAGCGAACAACCTCAAAAGCATAGTGTGGAATATAATAGACTACAATACAATACTTATTACTGAATATTATTATTATTATTGTTGTTGTTAATATAAAATACTAATATGTATGCTTACGCGACAGAAGAATAAAATAATCTGTCAAACACAATGTGATACGTCACTATGGTACTAAAACATTAGCACAGACTTATTTTTGTATTTTTGTATATCTATCGCTTTTCAATGTACTGAATGTTTAAATGGTATTCAAAGGACTTATAGTTATGACTATATATGTGTTTTTGTCTCTCTCTTACTCACGCCATTTTATATGTAACGTAATGTAATGATTTTGCCGATTTAATCCCATACAAAATTTCCAACGCCGGGCCCGCGAATATAAGTATAATTTAAAAAAAAAAAACTAAAATTTTAACCCTTAATATTAATGGTTAGACCAAGGTAAACAAGGATTTTTCGTGTAAAATACATACATGTAAATTTTATTTTATGATATAATCTTGGTCAATGATAAGATTTCTTCAAAAGCAATTACTCATTTTAAATAAAACTTACGGCACCGGCTGACGTCACCGAACATTAATTCATTTCTGATCAGTTGGTCTCGTCCAAGATTTCTAAGAAACCAGTTGAGTTTATTGAGTTTATTTAGTACAGTAATTAAATGGTCTATTTTTCATTTACACATGGTATATAATAAGCGGAGTCAGGCAAATGCAAACATTTCGATTTTGCATTGGTGCCCCTAAATGGGTTTTATATTATAGGATTAATGAAATGACAATAGTTTACTTAGAAAATAAATATACCAACAGTTAAACAAAGTGTTAAAAGGTTTTAATCAGGGTAGTGGAATTGTTGAAAGAAATTTTTTAATTATGTAGTTGATAATTTCAATTTATAGTAAAATTTTGACTGGTACCAAATACAAGAATTTAATATTTTGGTTAAAGAAAATTAAAAGTTAATGAAGTTTATGAATACCACAGTATCGACATGGCTTAAAATGACACAAACTCCTGGCATTATTTCATTTACTCAGTTTTTTAAATATTTCTTAACTGACGTACTTTTAAGGAGGGTCACCAGACGTTACATAAATCTCAAGGTAGATGACGCTCGAACCACACAAATTTAAATTCAAAAATTCGTTAAAATTTAAAAGTTATTGAACCGGAATTCAATGTTAATACATTCACAAAAATTTTTTTAATTTTTTTCAATTAAATTATAAGCATTGGAAAATATGAGGTAATTAAATTAAATCATTTAGTGCTTTAAAACAAATTTAAAATTTATAGGTAAATTCTAGAACTGGACAAAACACGGTACCGAAATTCAACTAAAATATTGTAAGTTTTCCCTAAATGACAAGTTATACGATATAAAAATATTGTTGAAATATGTTTATCATTATCCAATTAACACAAAAATTGATTATAAACTAATGACGTGTGAGAACAAAAGGACATTGAATATCACAGTTAGAACGGAATCACCTATAAATACATATCTATACACATTTGATGTCACAAATAACATATAAAGAATATTTAAATATTGATATATTATATTATTTAAGCAGTTTACGAAGTGCATATTTTGTTCAAATAAACGCACATACTTGCATATATTCCACAAATAATATGCATATCTAAGCGCATATATCTTACTTTTTGGCTTGCATATCTGCCTGACTTTAATAATAGGCATAATAGCAACCCACAAAACACATTTTTATTACTGATGACATAAAACGGCTTTTTACAAAAATTAATCTAAATAATTTTAATATCTCTCAATATTTCTCAATAATTGAAATTTGTCAGCAATTTTGTGTAGGTTATCAAGCTGGCAGCTGACTATTTTCTACAAAAAGAAGCGATGGAACTATCGGAGTATCGAATTTACACCATTTTATTGCGTTTAATCAGGTTAATTAAGAATATTATAATATTATTTTATAATAATAACAAATACTGCATCCTTTTATCTTATTCTTGAAATAAAATTAATAGGTATAAAACCACTTGGTTTTTTCTTTTTCTCCTTCTACCTTTTACAATAATACAAACTTAAAAAAAAAACGTTTACAGCGTTGTTTATTTGTTTTGTTAAAACCACAAACTCGAACAATAGACGATGCAAATGTAATGCTCGTACACTTTTTCTATTATTTTTATTATGATGTTAGCGTAATTCGAAATAGTTTTCTAATCTTGCTAACGTTATCTATCACATTCGACAATCTGCAACTTGCTATTTTAATTTTTAAGAATTGATTGTTTTGTTTTTTGAGAATAATCACTATATCTCGGTTTATTGAAATATTTGCAATATTAAAAAATATTTGTGATTTGTGATCTGGATAAGATTGTCTTTCAAAAAAAAACTAGTGTGGCAGTCAGTGGGACTGCCGGCAGAAGTTATACTTCTATGCACGCGCATGGATTCATAAATTTGTATGCGAATAATTTAGCAAAATCATTATATGATATTCGTGGTAAGCGACCCCAAAAACATCCTAGTACTGTGTGCACACTCTTTTTGTATCGAATTCCTGGAGACGAGGTCCGTCTTAAGCACCAGGTGTTTTGGACACCATCGCCATTATTATAATCGTATTTAGCGACTCAAAAAACCACCGATTACCAAGTGTGCACTGATTTCGTACAGAATTTACATAAAACTCCAGAAGAAGAGGTAAATACCCTAGACACCAAGTGCCACGGAGACTTTCGGAATCGTGATATTCGTGTTCAGCGACTCCAAAAACCCCGAGTTGAACCAATTTTTAACAATACTTACCGAGTAAGTTTTCTCTTTATTGTCTGTTCGGAATGTACTTTTCGAATGCAGAAATGCAATTTCCATTTTTACATTATAAAATATAGCGACAAATTTCCTGATACTGTAACGAATCCGATGCAAAAAAACGTATTCCGATCCATCTTACGTTACAAAATTCGGAGATTTTAGTGCTTTATTTCCTCGACTATTCGTAAAAACTCTGTTTATGTAGCGAACAACCTCAAAAGCATAGTGCAGGATATACTGCAACCATGTGACGGTATTTTAGACTACAATACAATACTCATTACTGAATATTATTATTAATATTCTTAATATAAAATACTAAACTTAATACGTGACAGAATTATAAAATAATCTGTCAAATAATTATGTGGTCCGTCACTATGATATTCATACATTAGTTCAGACTGTTTTTTGTATATCTATCCCTTTTCAATGTACTGAATGTTGAAACGGTATTCAAAGGACTTCTAGTTATGACTAATAACATGTGGTAAATATTTTATCTTTGTTTTTACCGACCAATATACCTTATAAGTGTGCCTGTCTCTCTCTTACTCACACCATTACATATGTAATGATTTTTCCCATTTAACTGTACACAAATCTTTTCCACCGAGTGCACGAATAGAAGTATAACTTCAAAAAAACTGCAACTTCTTAGCTCAATTTTTATAAAAGAGAAATCACCGTATCTCGGTTGTTTATTAAGATTTTAAAAAATTCAGAAAGATTTGTAATCTAAATAAAATTACCTTTCACATAAAACAAACTGAACTACGCTATCTCGATTTAAAAAAAATTGATTGTGTTTTGTTGAATGTGAAAAATACTGTATCTTATAATTTCATTGAGATATTTTAAAAATACACGATGAATTGTGATCTAGATAAGATTATCTATTACAAAAATAAACGCAACTCTTATATCATCAATACATAATATAAAACAAAGTCGCTTTTTCTGTCCCTATTTCCCTTTGTATGATTAAATCTTTAAAACTACGCAACGGATTTTGATGCGGTTTTTTTTAATAGATAGAGTGATTTAAGAGGAAGGTTTATATGTATAATAACATCCATTAAATAGTAGAGAAATACTGTTTTTTTTTGAGGTTTCTAATGTGATGTCGTTAATTTTACGAATTATATTAAAAAAATCTGGTGTGGGCACCACACGACCTTCCGGACACTAACAAGTAGTGGTAGTTTTTGATAAAAGTGTCAATATCTCGAAAACTAATGAAAATATCAAAAAAATGTATTCTTTCAAAAATGACTGAAATTACATGTTCTTTCCACAAAGTATAAATATTTTGCCAATAACGATATAAAAACCCAATATTTTCAAAAAATTCCATTTTTTGATAAGAGTAAACGTCCACTTCCGGTCGGCCGATTTTACTCAAATTCTATTAGATTCCTCCGATGGTGATTATAAGTAAGGTTTTATAGTTTCATTCCGATCCGATTAGCTGTTTAGCCGCAAATGTGTTCACAGACACACAGACATTTTTTATTTTTGGGTTTTATCGAAAAAACTAATTAGTTAGTAGTCAGATGTCAAAAATATAAAAAATAATTTGACACTAGTCAAAAGTTGATACTCTCAAAAAACATAATTTGACAGCTGTCAGATGTCAAAATATAGAAGGAGCTAATCTGACTGATATTAACAAGTAGTGGGTGGTAGAATTGGAGTGGCCATAGTATGGAGATGTCAAAAATATCGAAAAAACTAATTAGTTAGTAGTCAGATGTCAAAAATATAAAAAAAAATAATTTGACACTAGTCAAAAGTTGATACTCTCAAAAAACATAATTTGACAGCTGTCAGATGTCAAAATATAGAAAATTAAATGTTGAAATACGCCAAAACATAATTTGACAGCTGTCAGATGTTGAAAATATAATAACTACCAATTTTTGTTTAAAAAAAGCGAATCCACAATTTTTATTTCACATATTTCCAGTTTTTGATAAAAGTGTCAATATCTCGAAAACTAATGAAAATATCAAAAAAATGTATTCTTTCAAAAATGTCGGAAATTACATGTTCTTTCCACAAAGTATAAATATTTTGCCAATAACTATATAAAAACCCAATATTTTCAAAAAATTCCATTTTTTGATAAGAGTAAACGTCCACTTCCGGTCGGCCGATTTTACTCAAATTCTATCAGATTCCTCCGATGGTGATTATAAGTAAGGTTTTATAGTTTCATTCCGATCCGATTAGCCGTTTAGCCGCAAATGTGTTCACAGACACACAGACAGACACACAGACAGACAGACAGACAGACATTTTTTATTTTTGGGTTTTTTAGGCTCAGGGAACCCTAAAACGCGTATTTCCGCTAAAAACCCGAGATCGAAATTTTTCGCGATCACAATACCTTCCTATAACAGCGTTGCTGTTCGGAAGGTAAAAATCGATTATCTGTCAATTCGGCTGACAAGTAAAATGCCATCTAAAACCAGTCAGTTAACAGAAGTTGACATTTACGATTAGTGAACACAAATTGTGATCGAATTTCGCTTAAAATCGACGAAAAAACGCGTAAAAAGTGTAAAAAAAGTGTTAAACAGTGCAAAATGATCGTTAAACCCTAAAAATCACTACATAGTACTTATAAAACAAAGTCGCTTTCTCTGCCCCTATGTCCCTTTGTATGCTTAAATCTTTAAAACTACGCAACGGATTTTGATGCGTTTTTTTTAATAGATAGAGTGATTCAAGAGGAAGGTTTATATGTATACACATCCAATAAATAGTGAAGAAATACTGTTATTTTTGAGGTTTCTAATGTGATGTCGTTAATTATCATTTTTTTTTTCAGCTTACATTGCAAACGCGGGCTGAACCCTACGAGATTTATTAAAATAATGTAATAATTATTTGTACACATTGAAAAGGTCTACAGAAAACTCCGCGATGGTATATGTCTATCTCTTATGGATATCCCACAATAACATTTTTTTGTCATTTACTTTTTACGACAAATAATGGCTAATTTTCGAAGCGATTTTAACCAATACAGCATTAATCCTTATCCAATTAAATAGATTAAATACATTCTTGATTTAATATATGTAGATCTATATGGTCCTTTACAGCACAAGATTTAAATGAATATTTTCGAAGATATTGCAGATTTAAAATTGCGGGGCGGCGGCAGCGTGCCTATAAATAGCGCGTCGGAGGCCGAGATTTTCCCTATAGCACTTTTAATATTGCAGCGATCGGACGCGTTTGTTACGAAATTAATCATTATGACGCTACCGTAAGGTGGCGCAGTTGAGATGTTATAAATTTATAGCTGTAATTCTTACATAAATAAGTACTATGACGCCACCGTAAGGTGGCGCAGTTGATATCTCATATATTTAAAAGAGCAAAACTTACTTACCTAAGAACTATGACGCCACCGTTAGGTGGCGCAGTCCATATATAATATACCTAACCGATAAATTACAAAGTACTATATATAATAGTAAAAACTAGCAACTAACGAAAAAAATATGATAAAAAATACAAAAAATTAATCGTAAAAATAAACAACAATTGGAAAAAACATTAGTGTTAGGCGATGCGAAGTTCGCCGGGTCCGCTAGTATTTTATATGATAAAGATTATCCAGAGCATCATAAAAAATTCAGCTTGAACTAAAAATTAAAAAACATTTTATAAAACTAGTGTAAATAAAAACAATATTTTGCAATTTAAAAACTATGAATGAGACTTGGATCTACCATCATGATCCTAAATTAAAATAAAAACGTTTAAAGTGGACGAAAGTTGAGCCCTATCAAGCTAGCAGTAAAATGTCGACAGAGACCATCGAAATATGAGTGGGAATTTGTAGCTAAATAGTTGTGAATTAGTTGCTAAAATCACGATTTTGCAGCTCTATTCAGTTCCACAAAAAACAAATTACTGCTATCTTTACAACAATCTAGCAGTAAAATGACAGGACTGGCCCAGAAAAAATGGACTAATACGTGTAAATTTGTTGCTCAAAATCAGTACAGGAAAAAATTTGAAAAACCCTAGAGTCAGCTAGAAATTAACGATATTTTGCAGCCTTTTGGACTAGTTGGATAAAAAAGAATCATGAAAAAACAATCATTTTTCATTAAGACAATGCAGGTCTTCAGACAAGTTTGTTGCGATGGCTAAATTAAACGAAATCTATCAATGGCTTAAACACTCACTTTACCGGATTTGGCTCTATCCGACTATTACCTCTTCAGAAACTTAAAACAATTCCTTCGTGGAAGAGCTTCCAGAAAATTATTACAGAGATACCATACTGGAGGATCATTAGCATTAGTGTGTTCAAGCTGAGGGAGATTATAAAATAAAAAAAAAAAAGAGTGTGCGTGTAACCTTTACGCGCGATTGAAGTAAAACTTGTTGACGTACGTATCGGAAAATAAATATTTAATTACAATTCAATCATATTTATTGCCTATATACTTTACAAAAAAAATGAGATGTTATATTTATATTATTCATTAGAAATAGGAATTTGAAAGTTATCATTATTTTTTTTATATATGAAATAATAGGTTTATGATAACTAAAATGTGAAACATAGATTTTAGTCTATAAATACCATTAATGTATTTGAAACCGTTTGAAAATTTCATAAATAAATTTCGGAAATTTAAACTCCTCCCATAGCTAAAATTATACAGTTACTTCCATCAGAGTCTTCCGTTAGAATCTACCCCTAGTCGTGCCTAAAGAAGTTTTGCTTCAATAATAGGTAAACAATATTAAAAATATACACACATTACGTTTAGAATGTGTGATTTTGTAGCTGTATCTACCTTATTGTAATACATCACAACACAAAAGCCTTCGATAGTTAGATAACCATTTCATTTTGTAGCATTTTATAGCATATTCCATAAAATTTAAAATCCTGAGTTAAGTTTGTTTCCTTCACGTCTACGAAGGATCTGTTATTGGTGGTAAAAGATCAGCCATCTTGACTAGTGGTTTTATGGCCTTTATGGCTACCTAACCAAACCTAAAATAAGTATAAGAAAGTGTTAAAATATTTTGAATATTATTATTTTATGAACAAAAACGTGCAACATGCTTCTTTACTCAACGTAAAGATTCCGTATAAACAATTATTTACTATCATAATATGTATGTATGTATATAAACTTACTTAATCAAATCATAATGAATGTGGCTGTCTCGTCATTTTTTCATTTTTGTCATTTTTCTTCAAATCTTTCTGGCGCTTATAATATCCCCTTTGACGTTCACAATTTCTTGTTCTTTTTAGCTCTTTAAGTCTATAAAACGAAAATAGCTAGGTATAAATAATAGGTATAAATAATTAGGTATAAATAGTGTAATTACACACCAAAAATAAAATTTATGCATATAGAGTACCTACCTATTCACTCATTTACAATCAATATTTTTTCATCACTTTCTTCATTAATAAATCCACATTGTTTATTCATATTTAATACAAACACTTTATACACAAAAAACTATTTATATACCTAAAGCAATGTATTTCGATTGACAAGATGATCAGCTGTCAATTCATACAATTACAGATTTAATTTTATTTAATATAGGAGGCAAAATCGCATGAGCGCCGCCAGAATTATTTTCAGGGGGTGCATCTGCATCTACACACTATTATGATCTAATATATATATATAGAATGTAGAATGATTTGGACAGCAACCGCGACGCCTTTAGTTTTTATTCAAACAATAATTTAATAAAAAAATTAAAAAAATATATAATTTTCTGGTAAATTCAGGTATTTTCTTTCATAGCAGGGGGGTGCAAGCGCACCCTCTTGCACCCTGCTGCCGGCGCCCATGCAAAATCGTGTCAGTATTAGGTTTTGTTTCCGGTTTCTGTTATTAGAATGACGTCACGTCCGTTAGAATAACTTTTTTACTCCTAGTGTCGCTAAAGAAGTTTTACTTCAAAAACAATTTGATTAAAAAATATAAATTCTTTCATTTTTGATTTAATGACATTTCAACCAACCTGTACAATTAATTAAATATGTTAAATCAGTTTCTATTTCAATTTAAAATAATGCTTTATTAAATCATCAGAGTGATCAAGACATCTTGTTGATAGTTATCACTTCATCCATGACGCGTACATGATTGTAAATGATCATAATGTCGTTTAGTAGATCTTTAGCAATTTAAATTATTAACATTTTTGTCACCTACATAAGAACATCATTTAAGATTATTTCTTTGGTTTAAAAAGCGGAACTAATGAAAGAAAAACTAAAGAAACTTGAAGAAAATTGTAAATGTAATATATCATAAAAGTAAAAGTAACATACATTACTTTGGTTTTTACTTTTGTTTTTTTTATTTTACGCATTAATAGAAAATTGTTTATGAATATTTAATAAACCTTAACACTGAATAGATATAGGTAACTAGTGGTTGTAAAATGGCACAAATAATACAGAATTACATTACTTTCTAACGGAAATTACTTGTGCGATATATATTTAATCGATAAAGCAATTAAATTGTAACATATGTACGATCTACATCAATAACGCAATTATTTAAACTAAATTGGTTACAGTTTTTTTTATTTATTTGTATTCGAACACATATAAGTAAAGCAGTACAAATGTTATATATAAAGTAGGTACATACATTAGACATCAAATTAATGCCATCGAACTAGAAAATATGTATGTAGTACGTGGACAAGACCTTTTTTTTAAGAAAAAGGTTCTTAAAAATATCTATGTGCTAGGTTCCCAAAAAGTTGCTTATATTCAATAATAGATTTAATTTTATTATAGAAAAGACTACTTTCAAGCATCACAAAATTCTTCAGCTGCACCTTTATCATCATCATCACGTTCTTCTTCCGTAGTAACAGCAAGAACTTCTACTATTATTTTCTCTTCGTCTTTCACTTCTTTTTCGATATAAACATTTTCATCCTCAGATAAAGAATCATCATAATCATCAGGGAAGAAAAGAAATACTTCTCTTTTACCTTCATCCGTATTTGCAGGCATATAATTTGGACCTAATTGAACAAATTCTAACAAGCATTTTTTTTTTCTTGAGACATATATTTTTCTTCGTAAACTCATTTATCTCTATATGAAGGCATTTCTAATCTTTGTACACTTTTAGCAACAATTTCTGTATCTGCAGGATCTTAATGTAGTATCTAGTATCTGGTTATGCCAAGCGCTCATTATTGCCAAGGCAGCTTTAATTTTTTGGGTATAAAATAGCATTGCAAAAAGAGGAGGTGGTGGACCTGGATCAGGGATTTCAAATGCTGCGGTAAATTTTGGGAAAATCATCCTTAACAATCTTCAAGAAAAAAAATTGTTTGGAATCCAGTATCCTCATAAAGTAGATCAGAGGCATATAAGTGAACTTTTTAAAAATAATTCTTAGAAACCATTTTTAAATAATATCAACTTTTCTAGGTACCACCCCATAAATATATTGATATGGATTTTCCTCCGGTACACATTTCTTACATTAGATTTCTGAGAAATCTGTTCCTAGTTTTAGTTATTTGTATTAGATAAGTTTCTGTTAACATTTGATTGTGTGTATTGTAATAGCGTTGTTATTTATTGAATTATGATCAATGAATTGAGATGATGTCAAAGAATTGAAAAATATAATGGGGCTGAAAAATATATGAATTAAATTGAAACATTAGGAAATTTTTAATTAAGAATTAATTAAACAGAAAAATAAATAATTATGAAAAAGAATTACTTAAAAGAAATAATTAAAAACACAAAGCGGGAACAAATAGAAGAGGAGACCTGAGCTGGAAAGTGAAGGAGCAGAGAGCTAAGGAGGTAGAAAGTAGAGCAGCAGAAAAAATGAGCTGGAAAGTAGGAAGTGAAAAAAAAACAGTCACAGGAAGAAGAAAAAAAATATTTTGTTGTATATTGTTGTTGTATTTTAACAACAAAGCAGAATCCACGCACCCGGGGATTTTATTGACTGGAAGGAGTCCCAGAAAAGGTATTCCATATTCATAATTATGCTACTGCCTAAAATTGTTGGAGTTAAAGTTTTATCGGTATTTTCTTCAAACAAGATTGCTGGTAGTCTTACAAAAAAGTAACTTTCTGTGGCATCTCAAAATACCGCATTGTGGATAAAATTCGTAATGGGGATAAGGAATAAGTGCAGCTTACTGGAAAAAATACTCCATGCCAAAGGCAAGATATGGCCTTCATTGCGCTTGTCTAAATTACTTTTAGAGCTTTTGAAACCTGAACTCAAAGAGGTATCCTCATAGGAAACTGTCTACTAAGGTATCATCTCTGTAAAAGGGGCAATGTGGAGTGTGGAATATGCAGATTCTGTAAGTGTGCAGATGAAATGGCTGAACATTTTATCTGCAGAGTAATTGTTCCCCAACTACATAAATATCTTTTAGAGCCTGATCAGATTGCAAACGTACCTCCTAAGCGAAAAACTTCTTTTCTGTAATCAAAAATAATCAAGTCTCAACAATGTCTATTTTCCCAGACGGATTTTTAGTCATGGATACTTTCATGATCGTAAATCAAATATGAACTGAAATCCTTTTGTACGCAGTGTGTGAAGATCGAAGAAAGACATTGCTTCTAAACCTAAAATAAATTTCATCGATAGGATATAAATATAACGTGATAGAACAAATTAATACTTATATCGACGGCTAGTAGTACCTAACTGAAACTGTCCCTGCGGTAGAAATCAGCCCTGAATCGAAACGGACAGGTTCGGAAAAGGGAGAAAAACAAAGCCTAATCTCGACTCTCTGTATGGAAGATTTTACCCATTTAAATATAAATACCACACATTGATGCCATTTTTTAAAGAAAAAAAGGGTTTGTTAAAGGCATGATTTTCCCAGACAAGATTTTAAACTGTTCGGCCCTATTATAGTAGGTATAATACAGCAGCTGTATGTCTACAAAAAAATAAGAGTTTTATGTGTTACACTAGAACACTTATCGTCTTTTAATTAGCACATGTTTAGACGAATAACAGAAGCTCTGAGACGCAAAATGTTGACGACAATGCTACGACAGAAGATTTCGTGCAAACTTGAATAGATAGATAAAAAGATATTAATTAGCATTGCTATTAGCCTGTATCACTGCGACCTTTACAGATCCATTGTAAGCACTTATCATTTCTAGAATAGGATTAGAGCACCTTGTCTAGCCTTGTCCACGTAACTTGAAGTAGCCGGTTTCTTCCCTCCTTTTTGGCAGTATCCACAGATGTCTCCATCTGCCAAGTTTAGCAGACTTAGGTGTTTTCTGAGCCGACAATGTCCTATCAAGAGACTGACAATCATTTTGATATCGTTTCGCCTTTGTGATAACAGCCCTGCAGTCAATTTCGCTGAGTATCATTTTACCTGCATATAGGTATTATCATCAGCCATTTTATGTCCAATGTCAACCACAATACCAAAGATAATAGAACAGATATGTTGATGCCTAATATAAAGTTGGCAACAAGTTCCGACATCACCGCGCCAAGTTTAAAACTATTCACCATACTTTTACACACTTTTTATGCTTAAACTACCTTAAATTTATATTAAACTAAAACTACTAGCAATTACCCTCTCACTATACCGCCATAACTGCATTTCCGCTTTTCGCGCTACCAGCTGATTATATTTTGCTGGTTTAGTTCTCATTGTCACCACTACAGAATAAGCTTAAGGTGATATACTCCAACATTTTGGCGCGAAACCTAGAAAGAGCAACGATACTCAAACAAACCCAGTACAGAGAATAAATGTAAAAATTTTGTCAGGTATAAATTAACCCCGACATTTAAAACAGATACTGATTCACCGAACTGTACTCGGAAGTTCATAGTAGAGGGCGCTTTAAATCAACGAATAGGATATTTTAAATCTGTATTGCGTTTTTCTCAAAAATGTCAAAATATTTTGATATGAAATTTTAGGCATGAATAGTTTGTTTCATTTTACGTGGTAGACGCATACTTTTATTTTGAATAAATGATAACTTAAAGAAAATTATGATGGTTTATAGAGAAAAAAAATAATTTTTGTAATAAACACATGCGTCTACCACGTAAAATGAAACGAACTATTCATGACTAAAATTTCATATTAAAATATTTTGAAATTTTTGAGAAAAACGCAATACAGATTTAAAATATTCTATTCTTTGATTTAAAGAGCCCTCTACTATGAACCTCCCAGTACAGTTCGGTGAATCAGTATCTGTTTTAAATGTCGGGGTTAATTTATATATAGGTAACATCCGATGTATTTAAATATAGTTTGGTATCAATTGCTAAGATTTCAATTATTTTTAGTAATTCTACGTACACCGTAGTCAACAAGGAAAATTAATCTGTTATCAACTAGTTATTTATTAATACAACAAAATTTCAATTACTAATACATCGTTTTATAATAAGAAAATCGATATTACAATCAATATCATATCAACAGGTTTTGTACTTTGTGTCCTTTGTGATGCTCTCGTGTTAATGTTGCAATAATGAGGTCAGATTTTTTTTACTGCAAGCAATTGCAATTTGTTGTTGCATTTCTGTTTGCATTACAACTTTCTCATTATTTAGTTAACTTTTGTCTCAATTAATTTGTTTTCTTTCCTGTCATTTAAACTACAGGAAAAGGAACATGCAGTTTTAATTGTCGTTTAAAGTGTAATTTATTATCACATACACTCTTCAAATGTTCACTTGAAAATATTTATCTTAAATTTCTTAAAATAAATGTTATCAGATTTTTGTTAATATACTTTTGTTTATTGTAAGATTATAGATATATTTCAACAATATGTACTTAACAGTTTTGATAACTATATGTTTTCTACCACATTTATCAGTATATAGGTTATTATTTTAGTGTTAAAAATAATGAATAGAAATTGGAACATAATATTTAAAAAATGATGTATTTAGATTAAATTTAGACTGTCAGATAATTAATAAACTGTTCACATTTACTCTTCACTCTAATTAAACAAGCCAATATGTCTTACGAGCAGAAAATTGTTGATAGTGATAGTAATAAGAAATTTATTAAATATGTATATCAAACACATACTTGATTCAAAAATCGTGGCATTAACCCCTCCATGAGCAGAACAAATAATATTGTTACTGATCCTAAATGTGTTTCTGATCTGTTTGCCTTAAAGTCCTACACAAGAAAAATATGGATTCTTTTCTGACTCTACTGATCAATTTCAAAACAAAAATACAATATCTAATGTTCAGTTTTTACTAGACAAAGTTATTTCGGCGCTAAGTAAGATCAAGGATGAAAATGCATCCGGTCGTGATAACATGCATCCACTTTATTTGAGAAGCTGTAGCTCTAATTTAGTTCCTCTTCTTATAAAAATAATGGCATCATCACTTCGTGAGTGCTCGGTGCCTATCGACTGGAAAAAGTCAATAATTGTGCCAATTTTTTAAAGCTAATTATCGATAAATTAGCTTAACGTGTTTAGCCTGTAAATGCATCGAAAGAATCATTACTGAAGAGCTTACTGATTTTTTCCTCAGACACGGCAATCTTCGTCCACAGCAAAACGGTTTCTTCCGTGGTCGGTCTACAGTCTCAAACTTTTTACAATGTACCGATATCTGGACGTCCGAAATAGAACAGGGAAATCCTGTTGACATAATTTATCTTGATTTTAAGAAGGCTTTGGATAAAAACCCACACGAACGTCTTTTTTACAAATTGGAGCATTTTGGTGTAAGAGATCCATTGTTGTCCTGAATTCGTGCCTTTTTATGTGAGAGAGTATGTCAAGTCATAATTGAAGATCAATTATCGTATGAACTTTTGATAGCTAGTGCTGTACTGCAGGGTTCTGTTATTGGTCCCCTGCCCTACAACTTATATATCAGCGATATGGTGTCAGTTTTTGTGTCTACGGTATCACTATTTGCAGATGACACCAAGTTCTTTTCTAATCCACTATTACATTATAAAGAACTGATTAACGATCTAAGTAGAATTGAACAATGGTGTGCTACTTGGCTTCTAAAACAATAACCCACGTATGAGCTACTACATTAATGTAAATATTGCCAGTTCTTCCTAACACAAAGGAATTTCGGTTGACCTAAACTAGACTTATTATATTACATCAATCATCAAAAAGGTTAATAAATGGTTAGATAATCTTTCAGAAATCTTTCTCTATAACTGTTGGCTTCTATTTACAAAACCTACATCCGTCCCACTTTAGACCACACTGCACTAATTTCGAACCCTCACTTTGCACAAGACACTCATGCTCCTTTTTGAACGGGTCTGCAGGCTATACATAATGTAATAATAATAATATATGACAGTTCTGCAAGGAATTTCGATCACAGTCATTTGTTACCCTCATGAAAATTTTCCCTCAGTATTTTTTTTTTAGTTTTTGTGCGTCCAGGTTTAAAATAATTTTTAATTTCTTATTTTTCTTCCAACTCCTTCTTCCTGCTGCTTAACTTTCTGTCTCTTGCCTCTCTGCTCTACTACTGCTTTATACCTGTTAGCTCCTACTCTCCGCTGCTCTAATTACTCTTTGGATTCCTCTGTTATCTGTGGTCTGCTTACTTCTTTTTTAAGGCTTTGGAATTTTAAATAAGATTTCTGTAAATAGCTGTGTTTATTTACCGATTGCAAGTGGTGTCATAAAGAAACTATATTTTAAGAGTTTTAGCTCATATTTAAATTGTATACGTACTGCTCAATTGTGCCCACTTGTTGACTTTAAACTTTAAATGATATCTAAAAAAACAATGTTTTGTATTTAATTTTGAATCCGACAATTTTTTTATGTCGCAGTTGCATAATAGCATTATTTTCTGTTTGTCTTTGTTAGGTATTATTTTTTCATCCATTATTTTTTATCCAGTATAACAGAGTTTGTGGTTTTGTTTCACTCCAAATAGTTAATCCAAGCAGTATCGTTACTGCTCACACTATAAAAAATACAATTATTGGACTACAATTCTTGTAGATAGATAGTCTTTTGCCCTAGATAAATACTATTTTGAATTTGTCTCCAAAATAATAAAATTGTAAATTTGAACCGAGAAGTAAAAGAAGAATGCGTGCTCTTCCATTACTTTTTAATATGTATTTAGTAGTATTGTTTAAAGAGGCATTAGAAGGCGTAAATGAAAAGGCATACTTATTAACGGAATAGTCCTGAATAATCTTAGATATGCAAACGATACAATACTCTTTGCGGACAGCAGAGAAGGACTACAGATCGTGGTTGATCACATTATCTAATATTGCGAGAGGTATGGAATGGTACTGAACACAAAAAAACAAAAATCCTGGTGATCAACAAGAATAAGATTGACGAAGTCAGATTTTACGTTAAAGAAACACCGTTAGGTACGGTACACAGATATCAATACCTGGGCTGCGAATTAAATGAAGAATGGGATCGTAGTATGGAAATAAAAAGCCAGAAGTGCGTTTAATAAGATGAAAGCAATATTATACAACAAAAAACTGAACATAGACATTAGAACTAAAATATTGAGATGCTACGTATTCTCTGTCCTATTGTATGGAGTTAAAGCCTGAACAATTACAGAGGCTACAAAGAAAAGACACTTTTTCGTTAATAACTTGAAGCCTTCACATTTATAAAACATAGAAATTATAAGGACAAAAAAAGGTATCCGGTAGAAATCGAATCTGAAATCTCTGTTTATAACCCAGAGCGCCTTAGACCGCTAGGTGACGGATGCACGTAGCGGTTAGTCGTTGTTGATTCAACTAAATTTGCCTAGTACACCTACTTAATTTCTCTTGTAAGCTGCCATCGGTTATAGATAAAGATTGCAAATTCAATTCCTCTCCGATGAACACCTCCTTAATGTAATTTCTTTTTTGTCCAATTTCTTAACTTTAAAAATCCCTTTAGAACGGTATCCAAAAATTGTCAAATAATGAAAATTACTTCTTCACATTTTATTCGATAAAACGCATTTATTTCCGATAATACCGTGTAAATGTTGCTAATAATGTAAGTTACTTTTATTCAGTTATTTTAAACATTAACTTGATTTGTAAAAAAGATTCTTTGTATTTTATTGCTGTTGTAAAAATTGGACTAAAAATAAATTGTAATATATGTGAACTTAAAAATTAATCAATTTTCAAGTGTCAATATTTTTTAATTTGTATGCCAGATAACTGTACCATGGAATGGTTAATTTTGAAACTTTCCCAGTCAAGGCAAATTAAATCGATATGGTAGGTGCATATGAAATGTATATACATATATCTAATACAATTAACTATAAAACACAAAATTTTCTGCGTTGTCAACGGAAATCAAATCATTGCTTTCTTAAAAAAAAACAGCGTAATATGTATCAAAGTTTTTGGGGCATGAAGAATGGTTATACCGCTGAATATTTTTGATGAGAGATTATGTGATAATGAGGAGAATATTATTAATTAAAATAAAAAAATATTTATCACCTTATAAAGTGCGCATTTGTTTGAGACGAATTATAAGATATTTTTTGACTTATCTTATAGTTTATTAAACGTTTAATTGGTATAAGATAACAAAAATTGATAAGAAATACAACAAATTCACTGTTTTCTATAAAAATATGATACAAAGTTCAAGAAGATTCACCGATGAAAATATTTAAGAATTAATTTTTTTTAATGCATTCTAAAAATGGTATTGGATAGCACTTGTTACAGAGTGTTTCGTAAAAATAAGTCATATGTATGTACTAGGTTTGTTCAGAAAGAAACGGGAATTTTGAATTTCCCGGGCACGTACATTCGGTTCTCGATTTTTTTTCCTTCTGTTATTCTTATTACTCATGTCCCTAATATATGCTGACAATAACAGCATTGTTAGTTTGTGTTTGACAGACAGAAAAGTTAGTCGTATTTTGGTATACTAATCTTTTTTGTATTATCGAACAAAATGGATCAAAGAATTGCATTAAATTTTCCGTTAAAAATTAAATAAAGTGTGCCAATGCATTCAAAACGTTGATTGTGACATTTGGTGAATCAACCATGACTAAACCCAAAAGTGTATGATGTTCAATGAAGGCCGAGAAGACATTGATGACGATGACCGCTCTGGACGCACGAGTACGTCAACAACTGATGAAAATAGTATTGGTAAATCGCAGAATTCCTTTTAGAAAAGTCGCCTAAATATTACCCAGAAACTGTTTAATACCGTCAATGACGATCCAGATTGCATCAAAAGGTTTATAAATGGTGACGAAACATGAGTATATGGCTCTAACATCAAAACCACTTTAAGTTCGGTGGAATGCTCAGGTTTTGCTTACTGTTCTCTTTGATTACAATGGCGTAGTACATCATTAGCTCTTACTACAAGGTCGAACGGTCAACAAGGAATAAGACGTTTGCGCGGAGCAATACTACTTAAACCCAAGGATTTGTGGGAAAACCAGTCATAGATTTTGCAGACTGATAGTGCACCGGCACATTCATTTCTGCTTATTCGTGAGTTTTTGGCTAAAAATAACATCGTTATCATGCCTCAAAAACCATATTCTCTGGACTTGGCTGGCTGCGACTTTTTCCTATTCCCTAAACTAAGTTTCCCCAATTGATGCCGTGTCGAAGAAAGAGCTGAAGGCTATATCCAAAATCGAGTTCCAGAAGTGCTTTGAATATTGGAAGAAGCTCTGGGACAAGTGTGTTATATCTGAAGGGAATAAAATAGATATTGATAAATAAGTAAAGATTTTATGAGTTATTCAAAAATTCGTGTTTTTTTAACATACCTCGTATGTGCGTATTGAGGGGTGACAGATATACCTGCGAGCTATAAGATCTTTTGTTTTTTCCTTTTGTTGCTATAATTCTGATGTTTTCTTAGACTCTTCTAGTCCTATCTTTCTTAGAATGTTAAAGATGTCGTTTGGTTTTAAGTCAGTATATTTTCCTCTTCTATTTCGTTTGACCCTAGATATCTGACCCTAGAATTACGTAATCCAATGCATTCTGAGAGTATGTGTATTGAGGTTTCATCCTCTTCCTCACAGAATCCGCAGTTTGCTTCATCTACCAATCCTTGTTTCTTCATGCATCCTCTTATTTGGCAGTGCCTGGTTAATATGCCCGTCATAATAGGGAGGTTGGTTTTACTAAGGTTTGGACAGCTGAAAGATCTCTTCTGGTTACAGTTTCCCAGGAGAGCCTTCGGTTGTCTTAATATTTAAAGGCCGGACTATAGCCCCAGAACTATACTAAGAGAAGAAAAAAACATATATACAGAAACAATATTTATATTATCTTTATAAATACTTTGTGATTCGAACGATTAAATAATTTTCACAATCAGTTACTTTTAACAAAGTGAAAATACAACTATTAAAATTTTAAGAAATTTAAGCTTTATTTACCAAAGACCACATTATTTCTTGATTTTTTTCTAATATTACAATAACCGTAACATGAATTTTATTAATTGTGGACCAGGATTTAATGTCATTTTTTATTCAATTTTGTATAATTAACAATTTTTGAATTGTAGGTTATATTATATCTAGTATCATGAAATATCTTTAAAACTATGAATCTGTAATAAATAAAATTCTAACAATACTTCGAATACCTAAATTTCTAAATAATGTACAAAAAAAGGTGAGAGGTATCAAGGGACACCCGGATGGAACGAAGTTCCTTTCGATTAATTAGAGAAGGAATTGTAATTTGTAAACACAATAGATTGTTTATACATACATAAGCCTTTATTATTGGCTGTATAAAATCTCCACTTACCTAACTCCATCAGCAATATCCAAAATTTGTGGGGAGCCACAAATGTGAGGATATTTTATTGTTATTATTTTATTATTTATTATCTACAAAAACCTGTAGAAACTTAAAATTAAAAAAATAACATACTAAAGGAAACCCACAAACAAAAAAGCCAAAACATACAGTAATATATTGTCCTGTTTGTTTATTACATCTTTAAATATATATTATTATATTTATAACATCGAAATATGTATATACTTGATAAGACTAATCCACTCCTTCCTTTCCACACCATTTCTGGGAAAAGTAAAAAAATTGCAGTTTTTCTGCTCGCTATAATGTTTGCAATTGGGGACGAAACACATCACCATTTTTACTGCAACAGAATACTATTTAATGGTTAAAGAATACATAATTAATTACAAGATTACCATAATAAAATTTATAAACTTGTAAACAAAATATAACCTCAATTCCACTAAAATGCATATAAAATTTGAACACTTACACTAACTTTCAATGTTTATTCACTATCACAAATTGGATACAATAGGTCGTATGAAAAGTGTCCGGAAAACGCTAAGATTTTTGATTAGAAACCACTACAAGTAATAGAAAAATCTTTTATGGCTTTTTCAATGCAAATATGTTTTGTTTGGAAAGATTTTTAAGCTCCTCCCATAGCTGACGTCACACTTTTGTATCCATTGTAATATATCTATCTATGAGAGAGAGGGAGAGAGAGATATTTATATTTTGGTCTGTGAGAGAGAGAAACATGCGTGTGTCGTGTCATTGTGTCGTGACAACTTTTGGTATGAATTTTTTTTGGCTAGCTCCTAGCGTCAGTCGTAACTGTTCGTAACGCCCGAAAGGGAACTTCGTTCCAATAACTGGAAAAATTGCCAATATTGTGAAAATATAAATAAAATATAAATATATGGTACCAGAAATAGAAAATTTATTACAAGGAAAAAAAAACAGTTTACAGCAAACTACGAGGACGGATCAAGTAAAAACTGGAATTCTTTTTTAATATTTATTTATTTATAAAACAATATAAAAATACTATTGATTATTTTTCTACATAGTATCGTTCACGCTGTACACATTGGTTGAGGTTGAGTCACCAACCAATTGCGCACGAATTCCTCAACATCTTGATCGTTGTCAAATAGCATCTTTCATGGGCGCAAACAAATGTTAGTCACAGGGTGACAAATCTGGGCTGTATGGAGGATGCTCAAGGCTTTCCCAATGCATATCCTTCAGTTTTTTTTTTTCGTTTCACCCGCTGTATGTGGCCTGGCATTGTCATGAAGAAGGATGACGTTTCTGATGGGGACACCGCGTCTTTTGCTTCTGTAAGCGGGCTGCCTCTAACAGCTGGCAGTAGTAGTTAACTATACGTCAGTCATGTAGGAAATCAATGAGCAACACTCCTCTGTAGTCGAACAAAACGGTCGCGAGGAGATTACCGTCTGAGAGACGGATTATGGCTTTCACGGGACCAGCTTCATCTTTCCTTCGCCATTCTTTACTCGCCATCTTAAACTCGGAAGTGTAATGATGCACCCATGTTTCATCACATGTCACGATATGCCTCAAAAAAGCCTCTATCTCCCGCTGAAATCAATTCAGATGTCTCTTACTGATTTGCAGTCGGATGTAATTTGATCTCCGTTCAACAACTTTGAGAACCATCGGGCAGAGATTTTTTTGAAACCAAGATGATTTTTAATGATTGTTGAGCACTTCCATAGCTAATGCCCACATATAAAGCGATTTCACGAAATATAGATACCAGGAGTTTTAACGTAATGTTAAAAAAATGGTCTCAATTTGGGGACAGAACTATTGCCGGTAGAGTGCACTCGTGTTCCTAAGATACTCGCTTACATCCTTACGCGGGAAGTTTTGTTACTATTGACAGCTTTTATGACAACTAATTTTAAATAAATAAATTATTATTATATATTGAATTTAATTTCGCGAAATTTAAATGTCATAAACATCGGTTCTTATTAGGATCTATAAGTTCTTATGGTTACTCGCGCCGCCAGTGGCAAAAATAAAACTATGATCTGGGTTGATTATTGAGACTTCGTGAGCGATTTCATGAACAGTGAGCTGCCTGTCACTTTCAATAAGGTCACGAACTGCACCAATGCTTTCACCAAAGACGCTTGATTCTGGACGTCAATTATGACATTTTCCACACTTTCTCGTCCACTCTTAAAGCTTTTGGCCCAATCAAACACTTGATTTTTAGACAGAGTAGCATCGCCATAGTGAGTCTTTAATCGAGTCAAAATTTCGCACGGTTTAACGCCTTCCTTGGTTAAAAACTTTATTATAACCAGTTGTGCAACGGACGCTGAAACCTGTTGCTCACTTATATTTGATCCACCCTTGTATTTTCTAGAACGGGCGTAGACTATTTTTGACCATTTGTGGTAACTGTTGGAAGATGGAAACAAGGTACGGAGTCATATATTTACTTCTTTGACAGTAGGAATGCTACATATTGAAGTAGCATGGGGTGCATTCGTCTTGGACGCTCACACGCTTTGAGCACTCACGCTTATAACCACAAATTATTGTTGTTCGTGTTGGCCTAAGAACGCTTAGAATCGTTTAGAAAATATCGTTCGTTTTGGACGTTGTGAGCGTTGCGTTAGTTTGTATCAACATGGCGAATAAAGGAAATGTTTTTTAGATAATACATAATTTATTGGAAATTATAAATGATTCTGAAGATAGTGATGATGAATACAATATGATAGAAGATAGTGATAATGAAATGGAATGGGAATATTGTTGTACATATTTAAATTTATTTAATAAAAAGAATGCTTATAAAGGCTTAAACATTTCGTTGAACAGGTTATACTAAGGCACTATAGACATAGGTATTATCATCAGCCATTTTTATTCCAATGTCAATCAATTTACGTGTCAGATCATAGACAAATTAAAGAGACACGTGCAATCGTATTTTGTGGTGAAAATGGGAACTAAACTAGCTGGTAGTGTGAAAAGCGAAAAAGTACTTATAACGGTATAGTAACAGAGTAAGTACTATTAGTGGTTTAAGTTTAAAATAAATTTAAGGTACTTTAAGCATAAAAAGGGTGTTAAAGTAAAATTTTAAACAAAAACATGGTGCGCTGATGTTGGAACCTGTTGCCAACTTTATATTAGACATCAACACATCTGTTCTATTATCTCTGGTTTTGTGGTTGACATTGGACAAAACATGGCTGATGATAATACCTATGTTTATAGTGCCTTAGTTATACCAGCTTTTAGGAACAAAGAATTTAAATCTCGCCATTTTTAATATTAACAATTTGTTTTTTGATTACAAAGTTTGGTTAGCTTATGCTCATGCATCATTCGTTTAGAAAAATAGTACCATTAAGCGCTCACGCTTTTGCTGCCCTACCTCTGTGGATTTAGCGTCTGTGAGCACGAGATTGATCTCACGAAGTTAGCCGCGAGCGTGACTTTTTGTTACTCACAGCGCCAAGTCGAACGCTGAAAAAGACGATTGAGTGCGCTGAAAGCGTGTGAGCGTCCAAGACGAATGCACCCATAGTCTCTAATACAGTATCTGTTATATTGACTTTGAACGATTGAATGGCAGTAGAGGAACAATTTCTAAATTATATTCAGACATTAGATGAAATTTTTATGGAGTAGAAAGAAAAGCTAATGAAAACTTAAATATTTATTTAGTTTCGAGGACCAAGCTGGGCGGCGGTAACCTTGAACAACTAGCATGTTAAAATTCATGCTCGAGAAATTCGTGTGTTTTAACAGGCTTTAATCAAATAATTAGGAATATTCACACATTGTTTTACAACATGATAATAATATGTAGTTTCATTATGAGTATGGCGAAACAAGATATTAAATTTGTATTATCAATAAAACTATTTATCTTACTCTTATATTATTATTTGTATTATTCATCCACTTAATACTAGTTTAGTAGTTATAGTAAAAAAATTGCTATTAATAAAAATAAATTCAAAGAAAAATTTAAAAGATTACATGTTTCAAAAAAATAAACCAATTCGTTTAAATTATGGTCTATTCAAATAGCATTATTTTAATTGGTCAATTTTAATGTAACACTTTATGCTAGTAATAAATAGTTATTGGTATAAAGGTATTTATATAAAATTTTGCACATTATTTGTATTTATCTGAGAATTTGAACTGTAAGTATGGATAAAAAAATGAGATTGAGAGATGGTAAGGTAGTTGGAGAGGATAGTGAGAGTAGTGATGGAGAAGAGATTGAGGTTGAAAGTGTGGCGGTACAAGTACATGAAGAGAGAGTATTAGGAGCAGGAGATTATCGAGTGGAAGAGCTGATTCAATATATATATATATATATATATATATATATATATATATATATATATATATATATATATATATATATAATTGGAATCTCGGAATCGGCTCCAACGATTTTCATGAAATTTAGTATATAGGGGGTTTCGGGGGCGATAAATCGATCTAGCTAGGAATCATTTTTAAAAAATGTCATTTTATTCGTGTTTTATCGATAATCAACTTAAACATAAACTTACTTTTTTTTATTGGAAGAAAACTAACAAAAAGGTAGCGTTTGAGTAGTCCCAATTTAAACTGAAAAATATGACTCTTCCTGACATCTATTGGCGAATAATAATACTATTTTTTTTTTATTGTGAGCAAGTAACTGCTTTAACGACACAACAACAGCTAAAGCTATTCCAGCAGATGGCGTTGTTAAGTAACACGAAGTCAATGAGTGTTTGCTTTGAGGTTAGACTAAGAAAATCAATTGTTTATTTATATTATTTGTGTCTTCTTAAGGCACGTGTTCACTTAAAAATGCCTAAACGATCTTGGAAAAAAACGCTTATAAACAATCTAATTTCACGAAGCCGCAACTCGTCTCAAGAACACCTAGAAGAGCATCGTCATCTAACTGATCAGGATTCTCAAACTTCTCACATTGAAGACTCATTTCAAGGATACCCTCATGAAAATAATCAGGTTTCTGTTCGTCCCACACGTGCTGCTAAAGTAAGATGCTTGCAAAATTTGACTGACATTACACGAGCAGATAGGTATTTAGATGTTTCAAGAGAGCGTGCGGCCCAACGTGTAGCTAATGAAAATAACAAACAACGAGAGCGACGTCTGCAAGATTTGCGGCAGCGTGCGTTGCACTCATGATTTTTTTCTTTAAATCTTCTTCTTCTTAAAGTGCCTAGACCGTTTGTCGATCGTTGGCTCTCACGTTACTCAGCATATTGACAATAATGGTCTTATTTATTGCCGCGCGAAATAATTCAGGGGTAGATTTCCCAAACCATTGGCGAAGATTTTTAAGCCAGGAAGTCGTACGGCGGCCCACACTTCTTTTCCCCATTATTTTATCTTGCATGACAAGGTGTAGTGTGTCGTATTTTTCTGGGTGGCGCATTATATGACCGAAGTATTCCAATTTACGTCTTTTGACCGTATTCACTACCTCGCAACTTTTATTTAAACGTTGCAGAACCCTTTCATTTGTGACTCTTTCTACCCAACTGATCTTCAGAATACGGCGGTAGACCTACATCTCGAATGCTTCTAGGTTTTTCAAAAGCGATTCAGTCAGGGTCCAAGCTTCAACACCGTAAAGCAGTACTGGGAATATATAACAGCGAACCATTCTCATGCGAAGTTCCAAATTGAGATCATGACTGCAAAGTATTTTCCTGAATTTTATAAAATTTGTTCTTGCTTTGGCAATTCTACTCTTTATTTCTGTACCAGGGTTCCAGCTTTCGTTGATATTAGTGCCCAGATACACTAGCTGACTTACGCGTTCAATTGAGTCATTACCAACTGCAATGTTATAATTAGTATTATTTACGGCTGTCTCTTTACTAATAACCATAAACTTTGTTTTTTTGCGTTGAGTTTGAGTCCATATATCGCACAAATTGCCACAATTCAGTTCAACAACGATTGAAGATGTTCAATTGATCCTGTAACTAACAAGGTTTCATCTGCGTATCTAATATTATTCATAAGAACGCCATTAATGATTATGCCTTCATTTGCGTGTTCTAACACTTCATTCAGGATTGTTTCAGCATAAAGATTAAACAGAAGTGGTGACAATATGCAGCCCTGTGGAACTCCACGCTTGATCTCCACTTCTTCAGAGCACCGATTATTAACCCTAACACATGCAGCCTGACCCCAATATAAGTATGCGATGATTCTAATATCATTACTATCTAGACCGGAGGTTTTAAGAATTTGTAGCATTTTTTCATGACGAACTTTATCAAAAGCTTTTTCAAAGTCTATGGCGCACATGAACACGTTGCAATTTACATCTCTACACCTTTGGATTAAAACTTGGGTTGTAAATAATGCTTCACGAGTGCCAAGGCCGCAGCGAAAACCGAATTGAGTATTTGAGATTCTTTCGTCTATTTTTTCTATAAATTCTTTGATGAATTACTCTGAGAAAGATTTTCAGTACATGGCTCATTAAGCTGATGGTGCGATATTCGTTACATTTTCTAGCTCTGTGTTTTTTAGGTATCATAACAGATGTGGATTTGAGCCAATCATTAGGAATTTTTCCGCTTTCGTAGATTAAGTTGAATAATTTAGTAATTGTATTAATGCCTTCGGAACCTAAAAGCTTTAGTGTTTCTACGTGAAGTTCATCCGGTCCGACCGCCTTACCGCTTTTTGCGTTCTTTATAGCGTACTGCACTTCCTCTTTAGTTATTGGAGGGCCACTTGTGTTGTTTAGCGTTTCTATTTCATTTCTTTCATCATCGAATAATTCTTTTATATATTCAGTCCATCGTACTAGTTGACACTCGATATCGATTATGCTTTTCCCATTCTTATCTTCAATGAGTGGGGGTGTATAATTTCCCGCCACTTCTGCAAGTTGAATGAGTCGTAATTGCGCTCGTAGTTCTCAATTTCCTTACACTGTTGTCTATGCCACTCAGATTTAACTGATCTTATTTTCTTTCGAATTTTGTTGTTTAGCTTTTTATATTCTGACACACCCACATTCTTATATTTTCTTCTTTCATCCATTATTGCTTACTCTTACGCTGATTTTCCATAAGATGATCTTCTTGGACCTTCTTCAATGTTTCTTTACAAGATTCCCACAACTTATCCGGCGAATTTTCATTTGCAAATTTCTGAAGCTGATCTTCTAATTTATCGATTACTATTTCTTTTACTTCCGCGTTTGTTAGTTTATCTTTATTGCTTAACCTAGGACGGCTCTTCGGTTTTTTAATCTTTTTAAATTTAAGTAGTACTTTAGCTGCTAGTAAGTTGTGATTGGAGGGTACATCCGCTCCTGGGTAAGTTTTGGCAGATAGGATAGCATTTCTATATCTTTTTGATATACAGATAAAATCAATTTGATTCCTTACTATTCTTCCAGGAGCATCCATAGGAGACTTCCATGTGTAAAGTCGTCTATTGGGTGGGTCAAAGAAAGTGTTGGATATTACTAATTGTTTTTCCACGCAGAATCTGATCATTCTGTCTCCACGGTCATTTCTCGCTCCTAAACCAAACTTGCCAACGATATCCTCTTCACTGCCTCTTCCAACCTTGGCATTAAAATCTCCCAATACAATGTTAATATCCTGGCTTCCTGTAAAGGATAATAAATGATCCAGATCTGAATAAAAGTTTTCGACACTCTCATCGTCATATTGTTGTGTAGGTGCATATACCTGAATTATGTTTAAGTCTGTGCGGTTTGTTTTTACTTGAATCATTATTAGTCTATCTGAATACAGCACGACGTTTTTTACTGCCTTTGCAACTTTTTATTTTAGAATAAGTGCCACACCATTTCTGTGTTGCGGGCCTTCTTCACCAGAGTAGTAAATATCATAATTATAGGTAGTTTCCCGTTGCTTTCCTGATTCCACTGCCGTTGACTGTCTCCTTCAGTTCATCTGCCTTCGGGGCCGATTTCTCAACCCCTGGACAATAGAGTGCCCTTCCGTATCTCTGGATACGGTTGTTTGCTTATACCGGCGCACATTCGGTCGCAGTACCACAACCATTCACACTGCTCCAGTTATGCTTGTGGTAGTCCAGTTTCAAGCCGATCCAGGATCATTTCCTATGCGCCTTGAGCTGGTACTGGTGATCGCTGCTGCCCTTCACCAGGGGGGGGATAGGACATGGTAATTAGGTTTTGGAAGGATAAAGGTACAGGACATGGTTTCTCTCAGTGAAGGAATTGAGAGCAAAGCATGACTCGCGTGGGCAGGGTCGCTTCCCTGAAGTAGACCTATTCTCTACCGGGATCGTAGAAAAGTGTCTACCCGCTACCCGTAAATAACCACTTCCTATTTTTTTATTATTCTGTCGGTAAGATCGAAACATATTATATTATTCATATTTCATCATTTTATTAGTATGTAATTCGTAAAGATAATTTAATTTAATTAATTATTATTGCTAATATTAAAGTTAATAGTGCAATTCTTGCAATCATTAATAATAATACCCGATCCCGAAGGCGTCTTGTGACTATATTATGATATAGAAATTCTTGATTGCTTTGAATAGCATGTATATCTGGATGTGTATTGGATGACTCCGGTTGAATTTTCATCGCTATTTCAATTTTATTATTAATATTATCATCAATATAACCTTCCACGACTGTAGAACTTTTTCGACCCCCGTGTCGCTTTAATAGTATAATGTCACCACCACCATTAACTAATAAAGAGGCCGACGTTCATCGGAAGCTGTATCATGTGTATAATGTGCTTTCTGGTAGGTTAAGATACCTAGCAACACAAACGTCAAATTATTGTATAAGTTTTAAAATGGCCGTTTTTTGTACTTTAACGCTCTAGATCATTAAAGGAACACTCCTCGTTAAATATCTACTTTTCGTTGTCAATTGCAAGGGAAAAAGCTTGTTTTATTTTGTAAGTGTAGAAAAAATATTTTTTTTCTGCGACGAGAAAACAGTTTGACATTTTATCTCTGTTAAGTGTATGCTATGTTAAATTATTATCCTTTTGTGCATGCCTCCGACTGTAATTCTGTTTATAATGTTGCAAAAAATTGAATGACTACCGTGCTGATATTTCTATTTGTACAATACGTAGGTACATAGGTGTGGTACTGTTTCAATTTATGTTTCTGGTCCTAAGTAACTAATTATTGATTTTTTTAAATACCTAGTCATTGAATTTTCGTCTTGTTTCAGTCTTTTCAATTGATTTATTTTTAGTTGTAGCTATCCATGCAGGCGGGTTTTTTGTTATTTTTTAATTATTTTTTTATTTATGTCTTTTTAGTTTAGAGTGCTTATTCTAAACTCGCTAAAGAGTTCATGAGAAATCATTAATTTTTAAATGGTGCTACAAGACATCTGTGTCGGATTTTTAAAATATTTATGTGTTTTTGAATCAAATATTCTTATTTACAATGTGCGTTGGTCACCGGGATTCGGACCCGGGACCTTCGTAACTTGAGCCGAACGCTCAACCACTGCGCTACAGAGGCCGTTATGGCTTAATGACTATTTTCAACAAAAACAACCGGGACCAACGGTTTTATACGTGGTGTTACTTTACAACAATCAGTATGGGAATATTCAAATATTTCCCGATTGACTACCCTATTGGGTTGGACTTTTCCTTTGAAATTGATATGGAACCGCCCACGCGGTATGCTCTTTCCAATAAAAAATATATTATCAATATCGGATGGCTCTGTAAAAAATTGTGCGAGATTTGTGAGTTCTGAATTATTTTTATTAGTAAAGCTAATTTTTTTAGCGTTCCTGTTGTTAGGAAAAGTAATAACTTAATTTAACTCACGTGTTCTATTCATGAAACTGAACAACTTTCCCTAAGAAATATAGATCGAAATATGGAAAAAAATTGATTTCCCATAGTAAATGAGAAATCAGCTGTATTATTATTATTATGTTTTTCATTTCCATACCACGTGTTCTACTCATAAAACTAAACAACTTTCGCCAAGGAACTTAGATAGAAATACAAAAAAAATCCGATTTGCTTTGCAGAAAAAATATTCATTTCTTTTTTTATCATTCTATTTAATATTAAAACTAAAAGTTATATACATATTTAGAATTTGTGTTTAAAATCCTTCATTTTGATACCCCACTCGATATGCTTGGTACAATGTATTTTTTTATTACCTCACAATGTGGCGTCAAACATCCGCCATTTTGATTTTTTTTTAAATATCACCTATTTAAGAACACTTGGGCTATTAAGACAAATCTAACGATACCTCAAATGTGAAAATCCGTTTAGCGGTTCTGGATATGCAAGGTAAGGAAGAATATTACATAGATACAAGATACGCGCTGAAAACATAACCCTCCGTCAGTCGGGTAATAAAAAGCTAAATAATTATTTAGCATCTAGCTTAGTTGTTAGAGCGTTACCGCGTAGAGGTAAAGGTTGCGAGTTTAAGTCTTGTGGTATGCGTCATTTTTTCAATTTCTCCTTAATGTCATTTAATAAATTCTGGTTTAAATACCTTCTAAAATTTCAAAAAAACCTTGAGATGTCTCAAAACAATTAACTCACATTAAATAAATTAAAGTGTTTTTAATCTGAAACAAAATTATTAATTAATTGATAAACACACAAAGTGTTTTATAAGACATTTACTTTACGAAATATACACTTTTGAGTAATCGGTAATCGCTTAATGAACCAGTTACCTAAATATTCTGTCAACAAAACCTTGATTTCAATGAGTAGTATTTAAATAATCAGATTAATTGAGTTCTTTTATACATACCTATTTAAAAACTTTATATTCGTTTTGTTTATTAAAAATATACTATATTACTGTTTTAAATTGTAATATTTTTATTATTTAAGGACCCCGCACAAAATCAATGAAAAGATACTTCCCGTCAAATTGTCTGAAATTTTGGAATAAATAGTTCTAAGTGAGTAGAACAAAAGTCTCAATGAGCACCAAGCTCAAAAATGGACATTTTTTGAGATATAGAGGTTTTAATTTGGACCAAAATAGTGAATTACTGAACAGGTCAGCATTTAATTTATTGAGTATTTCTAGATATCACTGTCCTTAGGGTACTTTCGTTTTCTGAAGTCGCAGATTTCGAATCTGAGGACGGTTGACCATTATCACGTCAGGTTCATTTGCCATTTCTGACAGGGTCACCCGGGGTTTAGGTACTTATTCCAAGGACATTGTAAATTTTAGATTTCATTTCAAGTTCTTTTTCTATTCTCTTGGCAGCCTAGAGCCTGGGTAAGGACCAAAGTCAGGAACTGGGTCTGGGAAGAGTCGATCACACACTGGAGTAACACTGTAGGGCTGAGGCATTCGAAGCTAATGCTTAAAGGCTACTCCAAAAAACTCACGTCTGACATACTGGATCTTGGCAGGAGTCAGATCAGAGTACTAGTGGGCCTGCTCACTGGGCATGGACCATTCAGACTACACCTTCGGAGGATGGGGATTCTGACACAGGAACCCACCTTGTGCCGACTGTGTGACATGGACGATGAGACGGCAACTCACATTCTATTCGAGTGTGAGGCCTTGGACTATAAACGGTTCCTCATTTTCGGTGACACGAATCATGAATCCTATCACCACCTTGAGGAGCTGGTCACAGGACTTAAATCTCTTATAAAGGGAACTGCCCTGTGGCAACAGTAACTCAAGGAATTTAGGACACCTGGATTCTAGCCTTCCTGAGGATCAGCGGGATGCTGATTTTCAGCTGAACAAACTAGAGTCCTGCAAGCACGGGTGCATGTAAGGACTCTTGGTGCCGAACCTGATCACAATATTCCCACAGGAAGCAGTGCTCAAACATGGGGCTCCATAGGTGAGACCATGCCAGGTTACTTAGATTAGATTAGATTATATTAGATTCTCTTGGCAAATATCGGTTTATTCGTAGTGTCCATATCTGCTCCTAATATACCTTTTTAATTTTAGCTTTTTTTCTGTTTGCTCTGTTGTTAGCGTTTTTCTCTGGTTGTTCAAGAATTCGGCTTCTTGTTGTTATTTTACTTTTTCGGAAAGCTTTCTTTTCTTCTTCTGTCCGAGAATTGTGTTCTGCTCTTTCTCTTCTTGTACCTCTTTTCTTTCCTTCTATTTCTATGATATTTGCTCTACCACTAAATAACACACACGCACAAATGAGGTCAAAAACCTGTCACGTCCCCGTTGTTGACCAAGGTCGAACTTCAAACATCCATATCTCAATTGTCCATTTTTGAGCTTGATGCCAATTAACACTTTTGTTTTACTCACTTAAAAATATTCAGAAATTTTTAGACAATTTGACGGGAAGTACTTTTCCATTGATTTTGTGTGGGGAGCTATAGATGCATATATCTTATTTTAATTAATTATGAAAGACATAAAAATGGTGTAACAGTATTTTTGACGAAACAATTTCAAATTTCAATATTCTATAATATAATATAATAATAAATACTTATTATTTAAAAATTTAGGTACTGGTTATTTAACAAAGCATAAGATTACCTACTTTCTTTGGCTCATACAAAGATGAACATTTTCTAAAAATTCCTTTCAATTATAATTTTTTATCTTTATGTAACGCTACAACCGAAAATCAGAGATGTTCCTATTTTGTATTATAATTATTAAAAGTTTTGCATAGCAAATGAAGGTAAGTTGAATTTCTCCAAAATTAAGGTATTTGCGAATGTGTTCTCAAGTTTTTCTAGACTAATTAATAATTAACTCTATAAAAAATTAATGAAGTATTTATTCTTCCGTAATTACATATGATAATGAATGAATCGGAGTATATATGTTTTGCACGGAAACGAGTAAAATGGTCAATGTCCGATAAAAACACTACAATTGGTTACGCACGACGGAAATTTGCACCAAGCATAACAACCTTTATTTGCAAAAGATTGTTTGCTTTGTTTGTAAATAAATAGTAAGCACTTTTTGGTTTCCAAGAGATTTAATTGATGTAAACAAAGAATTAGCAGTATGTAAATAGTTGGAGCTACTTTTCACAGTTTGGCTAACAGCAGCCTTATCTATACCTATAATAAAACTGTAACTGATTCCTGTCTGTATATGGCAAATATATTTATAAATACATAATAGGGGCCTTTATATACGCAAAAGAACCCAATACAATGTTTTTATTTTGTCTGTTTTTTATATATATTTCGGCCCACACCCACATATACTGTGGGCCGAAATAAAGGAGTACATTTTCTAGTTGAAAATAACTTTTTTGTTTTTTGGGTGATTTAATTTCTTTTTGAAGGGCTAATAGCCTAACATGTCGTCAACAAATTTGGAAGCAAAAGTAACGTACACGGTCGGACTATAAATGTGGGCACCATTATTGTTTACTACTGCTTGAAGTCGTCTGCGCCATTGATAGCCCCATTTATTACACCCTGTTCAAAATTGTTCCAAACAAACTCCGTTCTTTCTTTGAACTGTTCGATGGTTTCAAATTGTTGTCCGTCATACAAATTTTGTTCGAAAATTCTCCAAATTGAATAGTCAACCGCATTTACTTCTAGGCCACATCTCCGGCTCAATATAGTCCGGGCAATTTTCACTTAAGAATATCCTTGTATTGTGGGAAGTGTGCGAAGAAGTACCATCCTGCTGGAAAGTGTAACATTAACATACTTCTTTAATTTCAGGTAATAGGTGCTGCAAGATTTGTTCTTGATATGTTTCTGAATTAAGTTTCACTCCGGCATCAACAAAAATCAGACGAGATTTTCCCAACATGGATACTGCAACAGAGACCATTACACCTTTTTAAAAATGACTTTTTTCAATTAAAAGATGCTTAAATTGTACGTCAGAATACACCCTATTATTTTGGGTATTTTTAGAAGGCCGTAAATAAAACATTTTTTCATCTGAAAACCATATTTCTCTAATGTCTTCACGAGAGCGGAATCTTCTTAGTAGGAAATTACATCTTTCCAGTCGTTTTTCTCTTACATTGGCAGTAAGTTTTTAACTTTTAACTTTTTTAAATACTTTAAGATGGCAGTCTTTTTTAATGATTTTTCGAACTGATGTGCGGGAAATCCTAGTTTATTTTGCGATTTTCCTTGTTCCAGCAGATTGGCCAGGTTGCAAATTTCCTAAAACAACCCTTACTCTAGCAATATTTTCTTTAGTTCTTGAGCTTCGCTTCCTTCCTCTTCCACTTTTATGTTCAATAGACCTATGGGTTTCCCTTAGATGTCTTAAGAACTTTCCTATCGTTCCAATATGACAATTTTCTCAGGAAATGCATTTACAATTTTTTTTTGCACCATAATTATATTTTTCACGGTCATAATTAATTAATATTTTGTCCTCTTGGCTTAAAAGTGGCATTATGAACTGGCCAATTTACTTATCTAAATATATAAAACTCAGAGGTGACTGACTGACATAGTGATCTATCAACGCATAGCCCAAATCACTGGACGGATCGAGCTGAAATTTAGCATGAATGTAGATGTTATGACGTAGGCATACGCTAAGAAAGGATTTTTATAAGTTCTACCCCCAAGGGGATAAAACAGGTGATAAAAGTTTGTATGAAACTTTGTCAATTTTAAACCGATCCGGCTGAGATTTTGCATGCATCTAGCTACTATGACGTAGGCATCCCCTAAGAAATAATTTTGATAAAATTCCACCCCTTAGGGGATAAAATAGGGGATGATAGTTTGTATAAATCTTCTTAGACGAACAAATTAATTTTTAGTTCTAAATGTTGACAATAAATGGGGTTAGTAGTATTTTAAAACACGCTATCGTGTTTTCACTGAGTTACATATACCTGATGATGAGTGGCCGCTGTATCTTATAGTACATTCTATACCTAAATATTTCTAGCGGATTATATTTGACGTATTTGGCTGTTCTTTTCTTGGCATATTTTGGATTGCATTTGCTTTGTTTCGGTTTAGTAGTTTTGGTTATAGACTCTGCTTTGTATTTGGCATTTTTTTGTTTTCGTTTGGTTCAAGTATAGGTTAGATACCGAATGATATCCTGTTCGAATTGTAACGATTACAGTTTCCCCTAAAAGTCAGCTTTGCCATGACCCTTTACAGTATTTTTTTAACCAATATGTAAGAAATTTTTATAGTTTTAAAATAATAATAATAGTCTAATATCACGCGCACATTAATGTGCGGGGTGTGTGGAGCGGGGAGGCGGTAGCACGCTGCTGCTTGCTGACATGTCACTGTCGATAGACGCGTAGCTGTAGAGTCTTAAAAATTTGAGGATTAATTTGTTTTATTACGTACTGGTGTATTAAGAAAGAATTTTTTTAAATTCCACCCCTAAGGGTTTAAAATACGGGTTGCAAGTGTGTATGAAACTAAAGTCCACGCGGACGAATACGCAGGGCCTTGCTAGTTTAACTATAAATTTCAAACAAATTCCATGGCAACCTAAGCAGACATGGTAAAGTGAAATTGACACTCAAATATGTCAATTTGAGAAATTCTTGAGACATTTAACAAAATTACTGCTAATATGAGGCAAAACCAAAGGAAAAGATGTAATTTAGTATTAAAAGGGTTTCGGTCTGGTGAACATATTAAAAAAGTGCTCAAATAAGATTTCCTAATTTAAGTAAAAAATGAAATTTTACAAACTTTTTTAAATTTTATAGCGAAGGCGTGTTCTGAACATTATCTAAATAAAAAAATGATATTTTTCGAATCCGATAATTTTGAAAAATTTTCTTTTTAGCGAAGTTTTCTGGATGGTTAACCTACCAAAAGATCATATTAGTTCAATTTTAACTAAGACAGTTTTCATTTGCAACCAGCTCAAATGCATCGTTACAATATTCCGACCCTGTACGTTATTTTTGCTTCCAAATTTGCAGTCATGTTCAGGACAGATTAGGCTAATAGTCCCCAAAAAAAAATTAAATCGCCTAAAAAACAAATTAAGATTCCTTTATATATTTATTATTTTTTTATTTATATATATTGTGTTGTTTTTTCCTCAGTGCAATGTAGAATATTTTGGTGTCAAGTCTGAAAACTTTAAAATTTTGCGTAAGCATTATATATGTTTGAAATCAGAAAAAATTATCTTTTTCTACAAGCATGCGTAAAACAACACTTTCCCGCACGCATTTTAATTCAGAAAATATCTCTTTCCCGCACGGAGTGCGGGAAATACTTTTTCCCGCACGGCGTGCGGGAAAGATTTTTTCCCGCACGCATTTTTTTTTATTAATTAGAGATGTTGTTCGATAACTTTTTTGACAAATTATTGTATTATTATCTTTATCTTGTTGGACTACATACAAATAGTAAAAAAAATTAAGATTATTTTACATGAAAATAGGGATTTTTAAAATGTTTGTTTTTAAAAAAATCATAATTTATTAAATCACCCCTGTAAACCTTATTCAAAGCAACAACAAATTCACCTGTTTAAGTAGGGTTGCTATAGCTGCAGTCGTGTATTTATTGACACTATGAAAGATTTAATTGTCAGAATTGCATCTTTTCAAGTATCTGAATAGTAATCCAGGTGATTTTTAAAGTTTTGATTCAAAAAAATTAAATGGATAATTGCGATGAAGACCTTCCGCACAGTATTTTGGAGGCTGCTGCTGAGGCCAACCTAGAACTCCTTCCTGCGATTTCCAAACAAAGGTATGAAAGGCAGTATGATCATTTTGTTCAGTGGGCTCGTCAAAAGGGAACCAACAATCTAAAAAAAGAGGAAGTTTTACTGGCTTATTTTTTAGAACTAAGTAAAGTTATAAGACCCAATACTCTTTGGTCCCGATTCTCAATGATAAAGGCTGTTATGAAACTAAGAGAAAATTTCGATATTGGCAACTTCTACAAATTAATTACATTTTTAAAAAAACAATCTGTAGGCTTTTCCCCAAAAAAAGCCAAGGTTTTCAATAAAGAAGATATTGCCAAATTTATGGTCGAAGCTCCAGATGATGTTTATTTATTAATTAAAGTGGCCACTATCTTCGGTTTAGCAGGAGCTTGCAGAAGAGTAGAACTCACAAATATAACCTTAGAAAACATCGAGGTTAAAGAAAACTACATCACAATAAAAATAACTGATTCGAAAAATCACACATCCAGAGCTTTTGTAATCTCGGAAGAAGTAAACAACGGTAGATATTTTAAGCTTATTAAAAAATATGCATCATTGAGACCTTTAAACACACCTCATCGTCGTTTTTTTGTACAATTTAAACAAGGCAAATGCACTAATCAATGTGTAGGAACCAACTCATTTGGAAAAATGCCTTCTGAAATTGCGGCCTACCTAAAGCTTCCGGATCCTCAGTGCTATACAGGTCATAGCTTCAGACGCTCTTCTGCGACATTTTTGGCTGATTCTGGAGAAGAAATTACAAATATTAAGAGACTGGGCGGCTGGAAATCTACCACCGTTGCGGAGGGATACGTAGAAGATTCCGAAATAAAGAAAAAGAACCTATGCAACAAAATTTTAACACTAAATGAACCACAACCAGAAGCGCAGGAAGCGTGCCAATTAAACATGACTCCAGCTATATCCTTCAGTGAAAGCAGTAGACCAACTGTGGAGCAACAACTTAATTCGGCAATTAGCCTACAAAAAGCTATAAATTGTACTTTTAATATTAATATTAATAATAAATAATTTCAAATTTTGTTACGTTGTTAGAAGTTAAAATAAAATTTAAAAAATGTATAAAGTATCTTTTTTATGCTTGTAGAAAAAATATTGATCCTAACTCTTGCGGAAATTAACTTTCCCGCACTTAACTGCTTGCCCGAACTCCGCTTCGCGTCGTTCGGGCATCGGCAGTTCGCGTGCGGGAAAGTATAACTTTCCGCACTTGTTAGGATAATAACTATTACGTTACTGGTATTTATTTTATTTATAAAAATTTAAAAAAAGTAAGCAATAGATTATAAAATTATGAATGCATGCAACTACCTGCTGTGAGGGTCGAAAAAAGGGTCGCATTTATGGACGACCCGCTATTCTCAGGTAAGTATTCAAAGACTCTTTAACCAAACATTTTTATTTACTTCTATCGTTGTTTATTAAAGTTTGTAAAACGCTGGTTAATTCTATCAAAGATATTTTAAGAATTTAAAACACAGTAATTATTAGTTTATTATCCATGCTTATCTTAAGATCTACTAATGATACCAATTTCACATTGACTGCTTCTAAATGTCTTTCTTAATATTTAATGTCCTTCAAAATAGAACAAAACTCATGTGTGTATTGATAAACACAATATTTTTTGTATTTTAATATGATATTATTTTCTATTTCTAGTAAACATCTACGCATCTGCTAATGATGGCAATTTCATAGCGACTTACAGTAACTGTAATATCAGATTTCAATTTCACTTAATAGCCAAGACTTAATTCATTGTGTCTTGATATACAAAGAAAACTTTCCCACAGCTTCGTTTTATTAAATTATTTATATATAATATCTTGGATTTAGAGCATTTATTGAAAAGTAAAAAACAGCAATTTGTTGTAAATTAAATGCCGTGAGGCTGTTGAAAACAATGAGAAGTAATAACATTTAGCGTAAATCTTAAGGCAGTGTAGAAAGTTAAAAAGAAGATAATTAAGTATATGAATACGTATTTTACTTCTGGAAAATTACGAATAATATAAATGATACAAATAATTGTCTGTTTTTTATAAGGAATCCATTCAAAAATACCCCATACTGAAGAGTTAACGTAGTTCCGTAAAAAATACTGCATTACTAGCTGACCCATTTTATTATTTTTACGTTTTTGTCATTTTTTTCGTTTTTTTTATTTGTTACATTTTTTTGAAGTTATACTTCTATTCGGACACTCTGTGGAATGAATTAGTGTGTAGCTAAATGGGAAAAATCATTACATATGTAATGGTGTGAGTAAGAGAGAGACAAAATCACATATAAGGTATATTGTTCGGTAAAAACAAAGATGAAATATTTACTACATGTTATTAGTCATCACTATAAGTCCTTTGAATACCGTTTAAACATTCATTGCATTGAAAAGAGATAGATATACAACAAACAGTCTGAGCTATTGTTATTGTATTACATTGACGTATCGCATTATGTTTGACATATTATTTTATAATTCTGTCCAGTAAGTATACATATTAAGTTTAGTATTTTATATTAATAATAATATTCAGTAATGAGTATTGTATTGTAGTCTAAAATACCGTCACATGGTTGCATTATATCCTTCACTATGCTTTTGAGTCGAAGTCATGCGTGTGAGTTAAAACATGTTCCTGCAAAGTTACTGAAAAGTGCAGTTCAAAGTGCGTTAAAATTTTGTAAAAGTGTGTACCTATATGTTGTTAGAAAATGTTTTGCATTGTTTTCTAGTGTTTTAAAATCTGTAATAGCCCACGGTAAGCAAATCGGATTTTGTAAACACTTTTTTTGTACATTGATCGTTTTACTGTTTGGTTTTCGTGTTTGAAGTAAGGACACACATCAACTGGTCTTATTTTTAATTTTAATTGAATACAGTTAATTTAAAAAATATATATTTCTACTTGCCTGTGTTTGTAGTTATTAAGTTTTATTAGTTAACAGTGCATAGAAGTATAACTTCTGCCGGCAGTCCCACTGACTGCCACACCCTTTTTTTTTATTTACAATTTTTATATTATTTAGTTTTTTTTTTCTTTTTTCGTTTTTATTTTTAATTTTTATCCATTTTACATTTTCCTTCATTTTTATTTGCTTTTATTTTTTGGATTTCCGATTTTGCTAGATTTTTACCTTTTTCTGTTTTTTCATTTTTTTTTATTTACCTACATTATTTTTATATCTACCCGTTTTTAAATTGGCCCACTTTTTTACATTTTCTACAATGTTTAACGATATACAATCATTTCTAAAAATTTTCAGAATTTTTTAAATATATATTAATTAATATTTTACAGTTTTACACGTTTTTTTAGAATTAGATGTTTTACAATTGTGATAACAATTTTTTACGATATTTAACATTTTTGTATGAGTTTTGACAGTATTTTAACAATATTCATCAATTTTGCAAGATTGTCAAGAATCTATTAAAATTTTCTACAATTTTTCACGTTTTTCAAGTTTTTTGTATGATTTTCGATCTTTCTTAACCATTGTCACCAATTTTTCAAGATTATCAAGTATTGTTTATGATTTTTAACATTTTTTCTCGTTTTCAACAATCCTGTATGGTTTTTAACATTTTTCACAATTTTCAACAATTTTTCAAGATGCCAAACAACATTTTTTTACGACTTTCATTAACTTTTCACGACTTTCAAGATTTTAAACATAATTTTTCATGATTTTAAACATTATATCAGTATTATTAAAATTTTTTCATTTTCAAGTATTTAAGATTATTAACGACTCTCACATTTTTTAACGTTTTATTCACAATTTCCAACAAACTTTCTGGAATTTAATTTTTTTTTTCTGGATTCCGTCAAATTTTCACGATTTTTAATTTTTTTTTAGAATTCTCAACATTTTTTTATGATTTTTGACAATTTTTTATCAATTTTTCAAGATTGCCAAAAACTTGTTACAATTATTTACGTTTTAAAGATTTTTTATAATCTTTCCCATTTTTTACAATTTTCAAAAGATTTTTAACATTTTTTTAGTAGGCGTCCGCATAATAATTTTCATACAAAGTATCAACTCCTTATTTACACCCTTAGGGGATAAATTCTAATAAACATGAAGCAAGTGTTCAATGAACTATTTTTATGGGCTTGAGCCGAAATTTCGTCATCTGTAATTTAAATAATTTGAAATTTCTCCTTTGCAACATATTCATTAAATATAGGTATCTATTTAAGTCCCCGCTCAAGCGGATACCCTAGGGGGTACCTAAAAGTTGCCAAAGTTTCGAGAAATTGTCGTCATCGATATTTTGGATGAAAATAAACCCAGTCGAACGTGTTTATACAGGAGTTTGAAATCCCGGGCGGTGGACACCTGGGGTGATACAAGCAAAAAAATGTGAACAAAAAATCTTCATCGATAATATGTCCACCATTTCTACCACGTTATGTTGAACCCTTGCGGAGCCCAAACCCAAAATGGTGGACAACTGGGCGTATACAGTGGACAGTAAACCGGGGTCAAATAAACTACTTACTTGAAATTCTTATCAAGGGTCCAACACTTTAGTCCTTTTTACCCTTGTCCGCTACTTCCTTTGTATCCATTTAGGTCTCTGCCCGTCGGAATTTGAAATTCTCGTATTAACACCTTCGACTGGAATTTTTTTTATTTATTATTGGTGACAACAATTTCTCGAAAAATTTTAGCAACTCCCTGTATCCACTAGGGTGTCTCTGAGCACGCGGGAATCTAAATACCTGTATGGGATGAACATGTTGCAAAGGAGAAGTGAGATATTACGAATGACAGCAAAATTTCGGTTCTAGCTCTTAGACAAGTGTTAAGGCCGATTCACACATATCAGTGAAGCCACAGTTCCGTCAAAGTGTTCGCTCAGTTCAGTATCAGTGCTACAGTGTTGCTTCAGTGATTCAATTCATACATGTCAGTACTCAGTTCACGGAGCTTCCATGAAAACTTCTTCGTCGTCAAGTATCGAGATTATGGCGTTCAGTAATACGGAGCTAGCAATGATAGCTATTGATTTGGACGAAGAAGCAGAGCAGGATCAATGAAAAAAGAGAAAATGGGTGCATGAAGTTTTGTATTTCGAATCCATGTACTTTACATGAGACAAATCATACAAAACCCTATTTTCACGAACCAATTCTATCAATCGCTCGTCCTCCTTTTTGTTTTTGATGCCGCGGCATCCGTGATCCGACAAAAAATATTGTCGTCAAAGAATACGTCCGTGATCGCCGGTGTCGGCACTGACGCTGAGAGCTTGAGAGCACGGTGTCGTCACTGACACTGACAAGTGGGGATGCGTACATAGAAACTGTATGAAAGAATATTTTGCACTGTGCCGGTACTGTGTCTGAACTGTGACTTCATTGATATGTGTCAAGGCCGATTCACACATATCAGTGAAGCCACAGTTCCGTCAAAGTGTTCGCTCAGTTCAGTATCAGTGCTACAGTGTTTCGTCAGTGGTTCAATTCATACATGTCAGTACTCAGATTACGGAGCTAGCAATGATAGCTATTGCTTTGGAGTCTTTGGACGAAGAAGAAGTGCAGCATCAAAGAAAAAATGGGTGCATGAAGCATGTTGATCAAGAGAGACAGAAGGAGAATTCATGAAATTATACAAAGAATTGGTTAAAGATGAAAGGAAATATTTTGAATATTTTAAAATATCAGTGAGCTGTTTTAATATTCTTGTTCAGAAACTAGGAAGTAAGTTATTGTCACATACGATGAGAGGGCAGTTTGCCCTACATATTAATTTATTAGTTTATATTTTACTATATTGTTTTGTATTACATTTTACCAGGTCAAAGTCATTGCGTTAGATCTCAACACGTGTTTAAATAGTTTAATTTTTATTCTCACGTAGAATATGAATTGGCTATAAAAGCAAGTTGTTGAGGTCGGACACGGGGAGTTCGGAGTCTGAGGTTGTCTGTACGGGTCACCCTTTGGGGTGTCCCTAAAACAGACCCTTGGGTCTGGGCCGTTGTGACTCTTGACATATTTTCGTGAGTAAGTGTGACATGCCACCATGTAGTTATTTGGTAAGATTAGTTAAGTTTATTGTATTTAGTTCGTTATTAATATTTTGATCATTTATTGTTATTGCATGTTTCATTGTTAATATATTTGTTGTTTGTTTCCTGTTGTTTATCTCATCTTCCCCTTGGTTAGTTTTCTGCCTTCAGCAGGATACCTGGCCAGGGGTTAGATAACCACGACCTGGGTGGGAAGTGCCTCGAGTAAGCTACCCCTCAACCCAAATCACTATGGCACATTCCTTAAAACCCCCCAGGCGTGACATGGTGGAGGTGCCGTTCTCTGATCCCTGAACTGATTCTTCCTAATCAGTTTAATTTTAACTATTCGAAGCCCTTTTTTTTATAGCTTTCTTTATCCATGTCACTGACGTGACATGGTGGAGGTGCCGTTCTCTGATCCCTGAACTGATTCTTCCTAATCAGTTCAGTTTTAACTATTCGTTGTCTTTTTTATAGCATTTTTTTGCCCCATGCCACTGGCGTAACAGTTTCATCTGTAAATTACGATGCTTTTCCAATGCAAATATCTTTCCCCAGTTTAATTTTAACTATTCGTAGCCATTTTGTTTTCAGCATTTTTTTGGCACATGTTACTGACGTAGAGTGTTTTCTTTTGCACAATATTGAGATACTTTTATACATATTTATCTTGAAGAGTTTAAAGATTGTTTTTTGATTGTTTTATGGAACTTTTAGGTGTGTATACTATTATTTGAAGTTTGCCGGTGAAATAATTGTTTTTTAGAATAATGACCTGAGTGCAGAATTAGCAGTTTTTGTGTATCTATATGTTGAATATGAGTTATTTATGTAGGTCAATTATTATGTGTGTTTTTTTCACGGTCAATCGTATTAAGTTTCAGAAATGTATACAATATTTATTGTTGATAAACAAAGACTTTCTTCAAATGAATTTGTTGTAATTTTCTAATTGTTTCTAGTGTCTTAGGTGAAGTAATAAATATTCGTCAATGTACCCCATTCATATCTACGTTATAATATATGCCACTTTGTGAATAAATTAAATTAAATTTTCTTTAATTTTATTTTTTGTTGTATGTGTATATAGGGTACAGATAGGGTCATGGTATTAAATGTTTTATTTTATTTCTTTGTCAGCATTTAATTCCGAAATAGCAAAACTGCACACACAGCAATAATTCAAGTTCAGATTATTGACATTGAACCTTTCTTTTTAAACATCTGATTATTTATCTTCTTGGTTAGAGATTTCAAATTTTGTTAATTTAATTAGGTAGTAAATTCCGTATTTTCCTAGTATTTTTTTAATATGTCGTAAATTAGGAAACAGACACCAAATATTCGGTATAGTCAATTTTTTTTTTAACCTTAAACTTTAAAGTAATAAAGGTGGCATGTCAAGAGTAAGTATAAGAGTACAACGGACCAGAAACTTCGAAACTCCAAAACATGGTCGTTTTTTCTACATTGTAGAGATTAGAAATTTAGTATTTTTTATTGTAATATAGAATCTGTGACATTGGGTATAAATTTAATTGCACTTGTTTAAATATTGTTATATATTTTTTTTTAATCTTTATTAGTTTGGTATTTAAGGTATTTCTACTTAAAAGGATTTGGTTATTATGCTAGTAACATGGGTAGTTATTATAGAGATCAAGATCTAGAAAGAAGCGGAAGGGAAAACAATTAATTTTTTTTAATTTTTTGATTATTTAATATTTTTGTTTTTAGATTTCAGAACAGATGACTGGGAGTCTAGTGTAGTCAACCTGTTAAGTAAAAGGCTATCATGAAAAAGTTTTAAGGTAGTATTTGACTTCTATATTTTAGGTATTTAGTTTCCTTTTTAATATTTACGAAGTTCTGCTAAAAAACAGCAGAAAATTGAATGTGCAGGAAGCACAGAAAAGTATTTTTTTTTGAAGCAAAGCACCAGGATGAGCAGTTGAGGGTTCCTGCTAGTATTTTTTTTATATAATTGTTTCTGTTGAGGGTCAGCAGAAAAGTTTGTGTGCAAAGTGTACACAGAGATTTGGTGTTGTTGATGATAGTCTCTGCTAAAGGAGAGCGGAAATATTTTAAGTGCGCATAATGCAAAATAGGTGATAATATTACCAAGAAAGGCAGATGATGGTTTCTGCCAATGATATTGGATGAGTTTTTTTTTAGGTATAATGATGTCTGCTGAGGGACAGCAGATAAGTTGGTGTGCAGGATGCACACATCAGTTATATAATTGAGTTAGATAATGTCTGCTGGGAGATAGCAGGCGAGTTTGTGCGCAGTGCGCATGTAGTATTGTATATTTGGGGCAAGAGGTTTGCCCATGAGTTTTATATACCATGGTTTTACAAAAAGGATTAGAACAATATGTGGAGATTTAAATATAACACTCACTGACGAGTGTTAAAAAAAAGGGAAACTAAGGTGGTAAGGTGTTCGTATAGGAAGTCAAATACCCGTATCGGTATAAGTTCAGATTTGAGTTTAATGTAAAGAATAGTAATTCCCTAATGCCCTTCCTAGACATATTCTAATAGTATTTGTTTTTGTATGTTTTAGGACCGAGTTATTGTTTTGATGTTTAAATGTTTAACGTTTTCCCCACATCTGCTCAAGGAAGACGCGATCCAGGAGATGCTTGCTCGGCATCAGAATTCTAGAGAGGAAGGGTCCTTCATCCTGAGTATGGTATGGGTCTTGTCTCAACAAGTAAGGAAGGTCTCCGTCGAGGTATGGAAATGGTTAGCGTCGATACTCCTATCGCAATAATAGCAGATCTTCCCAATGGATGGTAGCCATAGGTGGGAAGACTGTAGTTGTATGGTTTCAATGTTTTAAAGGTGGATGAAGTGATGGAGTACTGTCTGATGTTGGCCATGGAACTGGAGAGATAGAGCTATAGACAATAGTTGGTTTTTAAAGGAGTTGCAGACAGACCAACATACCAAAAAGGGATCCGTCTAGCCAGCGGTGGACCTGGCGTTTCTAGACGAGGGCAAGACAGGACATTCTCCGAGAAGAGCGGATTCTGATAGAAGTGTGGCGGATTATTAATTTTGTAAAACTCAGTCCTATACATACACCCCTGTAAGCCAGAGCCGAGCAAAGCCAGGGGCTGGCTTTAAGGGAAGGGGGGCATGTCACATACGATGAGAGGGCAGTATGCCCTACATATTAATTTATTAGTTTATATTTTACTATATTGTTTTGTATTACATTTTACCAGGTCAAAGTCATTGCGTTAGATCTCAACACGTGTTTAAATAGTTTAATTTTTATTCTCACGTAGAATATGAATTGGCTATAAAAGCAAGTTGTTGAGGTCGGACACGGAGAGTTCGGAGTCTAAGATTGTCTGTAAGGGTCACCCTTTGGGGTGTCCCTAAAACAGACCCTTAGGTCTGGCCGTTGTGACTCTTGACTTATTTTCGTGAGTAAATGTGACATGCCACCATGTAGATTATTTGGTAAGATTATAGTTAAGATTTGTATTTAGTTATTCGTTATTCATATGTTAATTATTTATTGTTTGTTTCGTTGTTAATATATTTGTTGTTTGTTTCCTGTTGTTTATCTCATCTTCCCCTTGGTTAGTTTTCTGCCTTCAGCAGGATACCTAACCAGGGGGTAAATAACCACGACCTGGGTGGGAAGTGCCTTTAGTAAGCTACCCCTCATCTCATCCCAAAACATTAAGGCACATTCTCCCTCTATCCCCCCAGGCGTGACATTATTGAAAAAAGATACTCGTTGGAGGAAGGCTATATCTCCATATTTTATTTGTGCTCCTATTTCGTTCCACAAATTGGTTTTGTTTTTCGAATCCATGTACTTTACATGAGACAAATCATACAAAACCCTATTTTCACGAACCAATTCTATCAATCGCTCGTCCTCCATATTGTTTTTGATGCCGCGGCGTCCGTGATCCGACAAAAAATATCGTCGGCAACGAATACGTCCGTGATTGCCGGTGCCGGCACTGACACTGAGAGCACTGTGTCGTCACTGACACTGACAAGTGGGGATGCGTTCATAGAAACTGTATGAAAGAATATTTTGCACTGTGCCGGTACTGTGTCTGAACAGTGACTTCACTGATATGTGTGAATCAGCCTTCAATCGGCCTTTAAATGGGTAAATATCGAATTGAAACGCAGAATACCTACATTTTATGGGAATCCAAGTTTATTTAATCTTAACCCTAACACCAATAAAAAACGATCTGATCCTTTTTTGGAACGCAGTTCCCTTTCACGCGTTACGAACAGTTACGACTGACGCTAGGAGCTAGCCAAAAAAAATTCATACCAAAAGTTGTCACGACACTATGACACGACACACGCATGTTTCTCTCTCTCACAGACCAAAAAATAAATAACTCTCTCTCCCTCTCTCTCATAGATAGATATATTACAATTAAAAAGACACTATTTTAAATTAAAAGAAAATGTACATTAAAACGAAAATACTGTAGAAAAAATAATAATTAACTATAATAGTATTACATTTTATTTCATCCTGTTTTTATAAATTAATAAATTCATAAACATTTTAAAAATAGTTCGTAACTTGACTATTTAGGTACCTACGTCAAATTACCTTAACTGTCAGTTACTGTCAAATATTTTAATTTTAAAATTTTGTATTAAATTGTTTATTCCTGTTTTAAATTATAAAAAGTAATTCTAAAAAGATGTGTTATCTAAAGCTCTGGTATTGTATAAATGGACACTTTTGTTAAAAGAAACGAACTGTTAGGTAAGTAGAGATTTTATACAGACAATAATAAATGCTTATGTATGTATAAACACTCTGTTGTGTTTACAAATTACTAATTCCTTCACTAATTAATCGAAAGGAACTTCGTTCCATCCGGGTGTCCCTTGACACCTCACACTTTTTTCAAATAGAAACAATGCATTGTTAATGTTTTAATTTTTAAACAATAATAATTTTTAAGAAAATGAATAATCATTGTATAAACAATACAAACTTAATGTGAATACTAACTGCCGAGAATCTCAAGGACGGGTCGCGCGTGGCCGTATGCTTTTGTTTGTTGGCTTTTGCAAACGTAATTTTTATAATGTAGTGGAACGATTGCGTAATCAATCTAACAACTCAGTCGACATATAGCTGGTGGACTTCTGAGTGTGAAGAAGACACGACAAAAGGTACGTGTAAAGTTCTACTGGATAAATTACTCTGATTGGTGTCATAACTTTACTTCCCGTTCCGCATATACCAAAGGCAGAGCTGCCATGCAACAATATCTGGCAAGAGGTTTGTTCGAAAGAATTGCTTTCGATAATATGGAACCATTATCGGAAACAGACACTTCGTCGGTATGGATTTCTTTACAAAATAGGTAGAAGCTTATAAAGTTTCTAATTATTAAACCATCACCTCAATCAACAGTTTGTGTGTCTATTTGTTTCGCTTTTTAAATTACACTCAGAAGAGGAAAGAAATTTCGAAAGCAGGTGTTCACAGGAGGTCTTAAAAAACTGGGGATACGTTAGCCGAGAATAACACCACTTGATCTGTAACCCGATGAAATGGTTGAAAGAATAAACCGAAAACTGATCAACCACCTATTGTCTCCGAAAATCAACGAGATTGGGATGAATACCTTTCATTATTTTTAATAACATACCAATCAGCTGTCCTTAAATCTAGAAGACAAACTCAATTCAAAGTCCTGCTAGGTAAGGAGGTGACAATGCTTTGTGATTTGGTGATTGGCTTCCAACCCGGTGTAAATGTATCTGATGAAAATTACTTATTCAATTTACGGAAGAAGTTGGAGCTAATCTATTTCGTGGCAATTTACAAATGAAACAGTACTACGACTACGCAAAAGAAATCTGCTACAAAGAGGATAATCTCGTCTGCTCGCACACTCCTCGCAAAAACGGGGTCTGTGTCCAAAGATGCAGAAAAATTGGGAGAGTCCTTATGTCGTGAAGAAAAAGATTAATGATGTGCTTTACCGAATCATGAAGCATCCCAGATGAAAAGTAATTATAGTTCATTTGTACCAAATGACACCATTTAACGTAAACGATCACAATTGATAAACGTCGACCAAAACAAAGCTCTTTTAAAGCCGCGTGTCCCGTGCATTTCAAAGATAGTGCTAGTGAAGATGGCACCAAAAGACAATTTCAAAAATATGGGTGATGGGTGAAGAGGATTCTACAATCTGTTTTTCACTCACTATCACCACCCTGTATATAATGTTGTCTTAGATATTTTGTTCACGAAAAAGTAAAGTTCAGTTGAGTAAGAGCAAATTTTATATTTATGAAAAAATTTTCTCTATCTTTCTCATATAAATTGATAGGTCATACTAAACGGGTCCTGTACTATATAAGATATAATAACTAGCAGAATAGGTACCAATAATTTTTCATAAAGACTGATATAGCTTTAGTATAAAGTTTTCTTCTATACCAAGACTATAACTTCTTTAAAACATTATTTATTTGTTTCTTACATGTAACAGAATTAGTTTATTGTTTGAACTTTCCAGTTATTAAATAAAAAATGTTTATTTCTTTTTATTTCAATTATTTCCCCTAATTATCATACATCGGTTGAATTATTTAAAGTTCACACAAAACTTAAAAAATAATTTAAAATTTTTTAGGCGAGATGTTTGGATAAGTGAACCCAAGACTAGAGTGCTGGATACTAACAGCCTACCCTCGATAACCTGCTGCTGTAATTGTCTATCCCTGCTTTCACAAATTTCATATCTGTTTCGACGCACTCTTAAACATTCATTTATATATCGCTTAAGACCTTTTTTTCTTGCCCCGCTAATGGTTCTGCTTTTAAATTTAAAAAGATTAGCAAAATTTTCTTCTTCGTATTTCTTTACTGCTCGCTCAAATAAAGGAAACGAATCGAATGTATCACCTTCATTTAATACCATTCTAAAAATTATGTTAAAAAATTCTAAATCTATTATTAAAAAAGAAATAACTCATACCTGGAATACAAGAACACTTAAAACCTAATAAACTAAACAATTAAACTGCATTTATTGCATGCATTGAAAATATTTAAAATGACCAAAAACATTAAAAAACGTTTTAATAGGTACGTTTTGTGTACACATAGCATATATTTGTCGATATGTGCGCTAAAATGTGTTGATTTCGCTTTTTTGCCATTTTGACTGAAAGAAGTTTAAAATGACAAAAAAATTTGAAAAAAGTTTTAAAACACAATTTGTGCACAAACAGCTTATATTTTTCGATGTTTGCGTTAAAAAGTGTTGATTTAGTTTTTTATTGTTATTTTGGCCATTTTTATTGAAAAACACATAATTTTATTTTAAAATATTAATAAAATATAATTTGTTTCTTTCTAAAACTTTAGAAAATGTTCTAGAACTCTATACCTTTTCAACTTCAAATTGGGAATAATCAACTTTAAATTAAGAATAAACAATTTCAAATTGGGAATAAACAATATCAAATTGAGAATTAACAATTTCAAATTGGGAATAATCAATATCAAATTGAGAATAAACTATTTTAAATTGGGAATAAACAATTTCAAATTGAGAAATATTAAATTTAAACTTTTGCGTTTATTAGAACACAAAACATAACTTATAACAAATTAAACAATAAACTAAAATTGAACATCGACCATATTTAACGCATCCGGTATGGATCTTTATATATGCGCAATGTATTTTGAACACTTAACAACTGACAAGTTAGCTAAATTATTTGTTATAATATTTTCCAATTTTTGTAGGCGGTACTCGGACTGCCTAATATTCCCTCTCTCTTCGCCTGATAAAATTTCTGGCATATCCAATGCTAAATTTCTTTTTACGTCCGCTTTTAGTGCTGACCATGCGTGTTCAATGGCATTAAACATTGGACTATAATGACTATATGGTCCCATTTGAAGTAGTTTATTTCCGCAAATTCGTCTCCTACAAAGACGCTTTCAATTGAAGAGTGGCAAGGTGCATTATCAACTACAAAAACCACATTTTTTTAGTACAAATTTTGCGCATTTCGTAGACACTGTCTTACGAAATTATTGGCTTCTGGTGTCTTAAAAGCACTTCTCCTAATTTCATGGTGAACCAACCCCATATTACTAATACAACCAATGACATGAACATTTGCACCTTTGGCTCCTGCAGAAACATATGTACAACGGTTCCCTTTTTTAGATCGTCCTTTCCTTCTGGACACATATAAATTAAAATTTGTTTCGTCCATGTATAAAATTGGCATGCTATCTGCCTGATATTCAAGCAGTTGTTGTGCGTAATTTCTTCTTTTTATTTTATTTTCATGAGTGTTAGCCTTTTTTGGCTTCTTATGGCAATCTTTTAATGTAAATAATAATCCATCTAAATGTCTACGCACACATTCTTTTGAAACGGTTTTGTTCAAATTTTTCTTTCAGTTCCCGTAATGTTATTCTAGGGTTTCTCTCGATATATTGCTCCATTAATACACGGTGCTCTGCCGAAATTTTGCTTTTCCTTTTTCCTCCCCGTGGTTTTTCAGCTTCCTAGTGTATCCAGCGAAAGGCAGTAGATTTTTTTACTCCTAAAGCATCTGCTAGAGCTCTCCACTCTCCATTATTGTTGTATACAGTACGAATCTGTTGTCTTATAGTATTACTTTGAGCTTTTTGAAGTTATACTTCTATTCGTGCACTCGGCGGAAAAGTTTGTGTGGGGTTAAATGCGAAAAATCATTACATATGTAATGGTGTGAGTAAGAGAGACAGAAACACACATAAGGTATATTGGTCGGTAAAAATAAAGATGAAATATTTACCACATGTTTAGTCATAACTACAAGTCCTTTGAATACCGTTTAAACATTCATTACATTGAAAAGAGATAGATATACAAAAAACAGTCTGAGCTAATGTTTTGAATATCACAGTGACGTATCATATTGTGTTTGACAGATTATTTTATAATACTGTCACGTAAGTATACATATAAAGTTTAGTATTTTATATTAATAATAATATTCAGTAATGAGTATTGTATTGTAGTCCATAGTACCGTCACATGGTTGCATTATATCCTGCACTATGCTTTTGAGGTTGTTGGCTACATAAACAGAGTTTCTAAGAATAGTCAAAAAGTGCATTCCAAACAGACAATAGATAGTAAAATTACAACTCTGTAAGTATTCCAAATGGGTTCAATTTATGTAATCGGGATTTTTGGGGTCATTGAACGCGAATATCATGATGTCGAAAGTCTCCGCGTCACTTGGTGCCTAGAATATTTACCTCTTCTCCTGGGGTTTTATGTAAATTCTGTACAAAATCAGTGCACACTTGGAACTCGGCGGTTTTTTGGGTCGCTGAATACGAATATGATAATGACGATGGTGTCCGAAACACCTGGTGCTTAAGACGGACCTCGTCTCCAGGAATTTTATGCAAATTCGATAGAAAATGAGTGTGCACTCGGTACTAGGATGTTTTTGAGGTCGCTGAACACGAATATAATATAATGATTTTGCTACATCATTCTCATACAAATTTGTGAATCCGGGCGCGTGCATAGAAGTATAACTTCTGTCGGTAGTCCCACTGACTGCCACACTCGTTTTTGTTAATGTAAGGCATTTTTAACTTAAAGAAAAGTATGAAACAATCAGATATTAATGACAGTAGTTCTAAGTACAGACGCTCAATTGTATATTCTTTGATTAGATTTTAGGTAATTAATTGTATAGCGTTAAATTTTGTCATCTGGTCGCAAAAATGTTCAGAAAATTTATCTTTTTTAGACGAAGTTCATTTCAAATATTGTTTAAAGCGCTAAGGCAGAAAAATAAGGTAAACAAAAGAAACTTATAGCGCACATACAAAACTTCGTGCACGATGCGTTAAATACTGTATATAGATGTTTACTTGTACTTTGGTTAAACTTTTTATTAATGCTTTGCATTCTAATAATATGTATCAATCAAGAATTCAATATTTCTCAATTTGAAATTGTTTATTCCCAATTTGAAATTGTTTATTCTCAATTTGATATTGATTATTCCCAAATTGAAATTGTTATTTCTCAATTTGATATTGTTTATTCCCAATTTGAAGTTGAAAAGGTATAGAAAATGTTACAGAAAAAACGGGAATTTCGTTATTCAAGGTTTTTTTTTCACTTCCGAATTTATTTACAAAATATAAAGCAAATGATAAAATTAAAAATTTGAGTTCTGGGCCAAAAATAAGAAATAACTTTCTTATGGAGTAATACCAAAAACTGCTTAGTTTAGTAGTTATGCCCCTCCAAATTTGGAGGATAAAATAAGGGTTTTTGTTTTTTCTCAAAACCGAAAATAGTTAAAAATGTAAACTGATAAATAATTTATACTAGTCGAAATATTTTAAAAGGGCATTTTTTAATTATTCCCTGTTATCAAAAAAGGTTTTTTAACTGTTACAATGATGGTGCAGCTTTGAACGTTTTACTGTTTTACTGAAAAACGATCAGTTTTAGCAAAAAAATTTATGAGAAAAAAAATATGTTACAAAATATCGCTTATTAATCAAAATCTAAAAATGTTTATTGCGAAAATTTATATCGTATGTTTATAATGTCGCCTAAAAGAATGTATAAAGTATAAGGTTATTTAGTGCCACCAACGTGTACAGTATCAAATATTTTGAATAGCGTATAAGTTGGCAACAAGGTGAGGGAGGCTCTTTAATAGAGAAGGATCAAATAATAAAGAGAGTGATATAAAAACTCGCATTAAATAGCAAAACTTCAAGAAGATGTCACGTAGGTAGCGTATTTGTTGATCCCTAGCACTGGGTATTCATGTCATAAAAATTTAAACTCGAAAATTCCCAAAGCAGTAACCTATACGCATATATAATGCGATATATGAAAGAATATTTATAATAATTTTGTGGAAATAATGATCTTATTCTCTGTTGCTATCTTACTTGTTTTAAATTTCTGATATTACCTAGATCTAAAACTGTAGATTTTTTGTCTTTTATTATTCAAAAACCGTACAGATTAATAAAGCTAATAATTCGATTGTTAATATATATAAAATAGATTGTTCTGTATACATTTGTTGCAGATCCGACTTTATTTTCTGAATTAATTCAGGAATAGAATTTTCTATACATAGATATACGAATGTCATTTTAAAATAAAAACAATTCTTAAGTAATAACTTGCACAAAGTTTCAAATTGGCTGATCTGTAACTTTTATATATTACTTAATGCTTATAATTAAAGGAAAATAAACTACTTGTTTACTAGTAATGTCGAAGGTGTTTATTAAACACTCACTGTTGCAAAACATTTTATAGTTTTTTATTACAAACCTAATAATTAATATTGTTTCCTTTTTCAGATATCTAAAAATCTGATCAAAATGGAAAAACATCAAAAATCAACTGTGAAGAGCTTTCTAATATAAACCAATCCAGAACATTATACCATGAGTATTGGGCGCATAATTTTCAAAAACTTTTTAAGAACTTTTAACGGACATTTTGTAAAAATCAAATTTAAAATTAATAAGCTGTCAACAATCCCTACAATTCAGTGCAATAATATAGTGTTCATTTTGATATTTTTCATTAGTGTAAGTTTTGTAAAGTGCAATCGACCACCAAGATTTCTCAGCGATGAACAAACTGAGATTATTTTAAGACTGAGAGAGGGAGCCGACACACCAGTGGGTAAGACAAATATTTTATCTACTTTCTTAATACCAGTGTATCGTATATTTAGATTAGGTTAGATTAATGTGAAAGTTGGAAAAGAATCTGCTACTATTATCGAAAAAATTTATAAGAAAAACAAGGAAAAGGGGAATTACAAACAAGGACTAAATACGGATCTAAGCATGTAAAAACCTAATTAAGGTTTGAAGTAACATAAAATTGAATTTTACAAAAGACTTTGGATATTAAGATGGACAAACTATAGCAAACTATAGTAGTTTTTAATACATTGTAATTGTAACAAACTTGTACAGTTATTTCATCGAGGTAATATTGAAGGGTCTGTTGAATCCTATAATAGTTAGGAAGGTAAATCTTTAATATTTTTCATAGGAGCTTTTTCGTAGTAGTTAAGCAAAGAAATACATTGTTTTGCGAAGACTCAGTTAATTTTAAAGTAGGTAATTTTTTTAACTGTTTAATCTATTCTCTAATTTAAACTCTCTTTATTTATAGTTTTACCAAATCATTTGGTTTTTAATCATATATAACTCTAATCAAGCAAAGACTGTCCAGGTTCAAGAAACAATCGCCTTGACATCAAAATGCAAATTTCAGAATTTAAGCAAAATCTTAGTTAGTAAACAGGTCTGGTGTCTAATTATTATTATTTAAATGACGTCAATTATCTCAGTAGGCACATTTTGGCGTAATTCAAATTAACACGTATCATAATTTTTTACGCAGGTTATAATTTTTAAAGTGAAACTTTTATTACATCGTTTTTTGGTCTGTGTTAGTGCATGTCGCATGTCGGTCGACCGCCGAGAAGGTATAAAGTATAAAGTAGGCGGCACCTATAGTCTAATACAAAAATGTAAGGGAGTGAGCAGATCTGCTAATGAAAACAATTCTACCTATTCGTATCAATACGAACTTCAACTGCGTAAGTATCTACGACATGTAACGTTTTAAAAATATTACAGTCGTAAATAATTTTTGAAACTGAAAATATGGAACTTGAGCAATAAATTATGTAACATATATTAAATAAAATATCTTTTAAAATTAATCAAAACACTTTCATTTTTAAACAAATAAACTTTGTAATTATCCTACCCTCGATTTACTGAAGTTTTCACTTCTATCGTGTGTGAATCGCACACGCTCCTTTTGATTTTGATTTCGATTTCGATTTTGATTTTGATTTTGATTTTGATTTTGATTTCGATTTCGATTTCGATTTTGATTTTGATTTTGATTTTGATTTTGATTTTGATTTTGATTTTGATTTTGATTTTGATTTTGATTTTGATTTTGATTTTGATTTTGATTTTGATTTTGATTTTGATTTTGATTTTGATTTTGATTTTGATTTTGATTTTGATTTTGATTTTGATTTTGATTTTGATTTTGATTTTGATTTTGATTTTGATTTTGATTTTGATTTTGATTTTGATTTTGATTTTGATTTTGATTTTGATTTTGATTTTGATTTTGATTTTGATTTTGATTTTGATTTTGATTTTGATTTTGATTTTGATTTTGATTTTGATTTTGATTTTGATTTTGATTTTGATTTTGATTTTGATTTTGATTTTGATTTTGATTTTGATTTTGATTTTGATTTTGATTTTGATTTTGATTTTGATTTTGATTTTGATTTTGATTTTGATTTTGATTTTGATTTTGATTTTGGTTTTGATTTTGATTTTGATTTCGATTTCGATTTCGATTTTGATTTTGATTTCGATTTCAACGCTGTCACGTGCATAAATCAGCTTCCATATATTTAAAAGTTAAGTTAATGTTTTATCGCGAAAGCTAGCCTTTTAACGGGTTCTGGTCCGTGTAGTAGGAATACTATTGACTTGACCCGTGGAGAGAGTAGATAATTTGATTGTTTAGGTCGAAAACATATCGGGCTTTTACTGTTTAAGCTAATAGCAAAAATTTTAAATTAAGTAAATCAGTGCATCGATTCCTTTTGTTATTAATAATACATTTAGTTTAATGAATTCGATTTAATTTTAACATCATCTCGGAAATCAAATTAATATCTAGCAAAGCCGTTTTTGCACAACGGAACACACTATTTCCCCTTCTATACTCACAAGTGTCATTCCGGGAAGTGTATGCGTGGGTTATCGGATTCTTGGCTTCCTTTTGCATTTCAACAATTGTACGAACACATTAGTACTACTATCGAATTAAGCAACGCCATTTTGTGAAGTTGAAAGTTCTTCTGGCAATATTCAAGCCATCCTTATGGGTTTTTGAATTTCACTTCGTTATTTTTATCTAAGCCTCATTTTTGTTTATTGCTATTGTAGTATTTTTGAGTAGGCGTTTAGATAACTCCATATTTCTTGGGATTTAGTTAAATGGTGCTTTTCTTCGGTAAGTTATACCTTATGCATAATTATATAATGCTTTTTCTTGATACCGTCATTCGATTATAGTGTGATTACTAAGAGTTCGTTACGAAGAAGCGTGGACATCCGATTAAGAATCACGAAATTTGCTACAGGGTGCTAACGAAATAACATCACAGATCGGCTGCTTAACCCCTAATCTTAATATAAAAGGGTAAGTGTTTGCCTGTGTTTATTCGATAAATCACGTAAATTATCATCCATATAATAGCTACACGTACATACCTAAATATTACGTTAAATTTTGGTATTTTGTTAATATTAGATCTATCGTTTTCTTTTATGATTAAATTCATTTTGTGTAATTAAATTTATCAGTCATAAATAAACCCGACTAAATTACTAATTTTAAGTTTTAATGGTTATTATTAATTTTTATATAAACTGTTGTAAATAATTTTGAAATCAGGTGCAATGAATTTTTTTTGTGATATGCTTAACCCGTTTTAACTATAATTTAATCTATAAATTTTGAATTTAAATATATTTCATTGTGTTCCTTTATTTTATATCGTATTTTTTTTGTAAATTGGATTTCTAAATTGTAAATTGTATAATGACACACGTGCATCTGATATAATTGATTCATTTACTTATTAATTTCATCAATAATTCTGTTATTGTTTATTATTATGTTTGGTATACCTTTAAATTGTGTTATCAGTAATTTAATCTTTAAAATTGCTTTTTTCTTCTTTTTATTAGGCAGAGTCGGTACTACTTGTAACTTTAATATATTTTCTTTCTTAAATAATTTAGTGTGTAATTTAATCTTTTAATTTTTTGTAACAAGTAGAGTCAACATTTGTAAATTTAACGTTTCTTTCTTAAATAATTTAAATTTGGAATTTTTGGCTAATGCGCTTTTTTCGACTAGGGTTTTTGGTCCTGGCTGAACTTGTTTTTGGTCCTGGCTGAACTTGTTTTGGTTCTGGCTGAACTTTTTTTTGATATTGGCTGAACTTTTTTTGGACCTGGCAAGTAAATTGTAAGATCAGCTCACTACCGAGGAATCAACACCGAGCCTCACCATCCACAGAGCAGCAGGCTATTAACGATAGCCTCACTACAGATCTGCGGATAAACAGATAAGCCAAAAATTTAATTTTAAGCTTAAGACATTGTAAAGAGTTGGCCTAACCTTTGTCTAAGTTATTTAAATATTGTTTATTTTATAGGATTTATTAATTTTAAATCTTTCTTATTGCGCTGGGTGATCACTCAATATTAAAACTGCCAAGTTCTTGGCATTATTTGCTGATATTATTATTTACTAACTTTCTTTGCTTGATTATATATTTATATATATATTCTAAACTTCACTGTTGGGTTTATTTTCGTCAATATAATTGATAGATCTAACTTTGTGTCTTACTCAGATCATCACCCACTCACCTAATTAAATATTTTTATTAATTTTATTTTGCTTATCAGGATTCAGAAGAATCAGTTATTTCTCTCTAGTAAGATTGGTCAGTGCCTGGACCATCAGGGGTTTCCGATTTATACCGTAAAATCGGTGGCGCGACTCACATTATTTTGTTTTGAATTACCCTCTACGGCTGAGCTGGGCACAAATTTGCCAGTAGAGAAACCACTTACCGATCTTAGCTGGAGTAGTTAACTTTTAAATTTTCTAAATCTAAATTTGAATTTATTTCATCGAAAGTTCGTGGCAAATTTTTGGCGCCCAACGTGGGGCTGATTTTGTTAATTGTAGCCGTTTTGTTAATTGGGGCCATTTTGTTAATTGGGGCCTTTTGTTAATTGGGGCCGATTTTGTTAATTGGGGCCATTTTGTTAATTGGGGCCATGTTGTTTATTGGGGCTAATTTTTGTGCCAATTTTTGTAATTTGGGACGTAATTTTGTTTTAGGTGGATTTAAATCCCGGTAGTTGTAATTTTTGTAAATGTTATTTAAAGTGAGCTAAGTAGTAACTGTATTTTTAACATTCATTTAATTATTGGCGTTATTGACTTTTGATCACACCAATCGCGGAATAATTTTTTTTTTGAGTATGGATTTTAATATCTTTAGTAAGTTGTTTATTCTTTATTGTATATCGTTGCTAACTTGTACTGAACCACAGGCTGTTGTGCAATTTTGTAGTAGTCTCATTCGTTTATTGTTGAATTCGTTACGTTGTGTGAGTTTTATGATGAATTTTGTTTGGTGTGATTTATCGTATCTTTTAGCTTATCGTAATTTACCTTATCTCGACTGTGATATTTTATATAGTTATCTTTGCTGGGACATAACTCACACGTTGCGAGTTCAGTACCTGTTTGTCTTGGAATGTTGTTGTTCGTTCTTTTACGTTTTTATTGTTGTATCTTCTTGATTATGTTTTCTTTTTCTTTCACGCCTTGTGGCTGGAGGCGTAAGAATTTCACCACCCGAGGATACTCCAGGCGGGGTGGGTAAAAGTCCCCCAACCTAACCACTTTCTGGATCCAAGTTTCGTTCTACCCTTAGTAAACTTATCTTTACCTTATCTATGTTGTGTTACATCGTTTTCCTGTTTCGTTGGCTTTAGAATGACCTCACAAATTTGCCAGTAGAGAAACCACTTACCGATCTTAGCTGGAGTAAGGTACTTACGCCTAATAAGGCCCAGTTCTTAAGATGGCCCACTTTCAACATTTTGTACTTCTAAAAGTTCAAATGAATTTAAATTTTGTGCCCATGTTCGGTTAGTGCCATAGACAAAATTGCAACTTCATAAATAAGGAAGACAGTCGTCATTTTTGCAGTGGTTGCCAGTTTTTTTAGTGTCGTTGCAAAGGGATGACGATTTATAACCTTCTAATTTAAACCTTTTTAGTATTTTCTTAAGAACACAAGAAGTTTTCGTGTTTTTTTTAAATACAGCGTTACTTGGGTTTATGGGCACTTGACTCAACGTAAGAGTTGTTTATATTATTTGTTAATTTTCATTTATAAAAAGTAGTTCTGGTGGCGGGGTAAATTACCCTATAAAGGCCCATCACATCCTATGATGGCTCGGGCCAGTCGAAGATATGAGAGAATTCAGATGTTTTTTGGAAAAAATATTTGATCTTTAAATAAACATGTTTTTTTCCAAAAGTGATTATTAGAATAACGCCACAACATTGTTATTTGTTGAGTCTATTTAGAGGTTTTTGTTTAGTAGGTAAATTAAATTTTGCTAAGTCTAAGATGGCCCACCGTCCAATTTGTGACCAAAAAAAAACTTTTGTATTAGACTGATTACCTAAGAATATCATATAATATTATGTCCAGTTTTACATAAGTACTTATTTTTTGTTTTGATAGGGTTATTGATTACATAATTAATATCGGGCTATGATAAGTGCCTATGTTCCTAAAAAAGCCCACTTTAGAGGTTTTAAAAAACAATTATTATCTTAACGAATTGTTTCCAAAAATGTTGATTTGTATGTTTACTTTATTCACAAATAAATTACCTATGTTGTGATAAAGGCAGTTTTCACAAATTTATATTTCTTTTCCAGCTATTAAAATTTAGCAAAAAGTGGGCCTTACAGGGCGCATGTACCTTAGTTAACTTTTTAATTTTCTAAATCTAAATTTGAATTTATTTCATCGAAAGTTCGTGGCAACGCCTATAGTTTGCAGCAGCTGACAGTGTAGTGTGCTCCAAGCTATATTATTTGTGTTTAATTTTATTTATATTCGGTCCATTCCAATTTTCCAAGTATAAAATTAAGATTGATAAAGCGATTTTTATGGAATATTATTCGAAAAATTTTAGTTAAATGTCTATAGTGTGAAAAAAAGTTTCACTTTTACCGTGGATTCATAAAACCACACAATGCTTTATTCTGTCCCCTTAAATGAACCTATTTAACACATGTCCCGCTGACTTAACTTTTATGCCAGCTGGATATTAATTCACTTTAAAAGGAAGGAATTATGGACCAATTCGTATACCCTAATTTTTTACTTGAAAAAAAAAACTAAAAGGTGGCTCTGAAACTAAAATTCTCAAAATTGACACCCACTCCCTAACCACCCTTAAATATTTGTGAGTAAATTTTGCAATAAAAACAATACGAAAAGCGTCGTAAACTTAAAAAAAACACTAGATTTTTTGACTCTTGATTCCACTCTTCCAACTGCCAATTATGAAACCTTTCCAACTAGCTTAATATTCACGTCTAGTACTATACGTAAAAACTTTGCAAAGAACACTCCAATATACTTATCCATTTACCTTAATTTTTAAAAACGAAAAACACCAAAATCCTTCAATCACACATACAATAACAGGGAAAACATATAGACAAGGCAACGTGTAGCACTAATAATCAAACAAAATTTCATTAAGCACGTTGGGCGCCAATTTGTAACATTAATATTCCCAAAAAATGGAATGAATCTCTTAGTTAGCTCACTAGGTCGAGGTTTTTTAAAGAGTTCTACAAGTCTTCCCCAAAAATAAATTTTAAGGGCGCCATAGTACAAACGAAACAAATTATACGCAAACACCTGTTTTAAATTATTTATTTAAACTTAATTTTTAAATAATAAACAATAATTATTGAAATTAAAAAAATTATTTATGGTTTATCTGAATATTAATTTGATTTCAAAATTAATTTATCTCTTATCTTTCTTCTGGAGAAAGAAGGACAGTTATGCAGTAACACCACTAGCGGACAATTTATAATAAAGGCCTTTACATTAAAATATATCTCACCGAATTTAGACCCGTAAACAATAGTCTGGTGAATTCTTTAACTAAAACGATCCAGTAGATCGTTACAAACAAAACAGAAAACATACCAATGTTTTGCAGCAAGTTAGATTTATAAGATTCTTGTTGCATTCGATCCTTAAGTGCGTCAGAAAGTTTTGTGAATTAATTCGATCATGAAGAAATTAGAAATTGTATTCTTGTAAATTAAAAAAAAGTAGCTCGGCAAATATTGAATAAAATACGTCTAATTTTGCTACTTATCAAGTCGGCGAAGGTATCCGATGTATCAGGTGCCCAGGACGGACGGTACCTACCTCGTCTCCGGGAGTTTTCTAAGGATTCCATATATAATCATTACAAATTTGTTTTTTGGAGGTTATTGAGGTCGCTGAACACGAATATCATGCCGGCGAAGGTCTCTGAGGTAGCTGGTACTCAGTGTAGACAGTACATAAATCGTTTTTGGGAGTTTCATGCAGATTTCATACAAAATCACCCGAAATTTGTTTCTCGGTGGGTTGTCGAGGTTGCTTTACAGGAATATCGTATTGTAACGGGGTAACCAAATAAGAAAAGGATCTTTATATAAAAGACTTAGGTTAGATCATGTTACTCAAAAATACTAGAATATTAGTTTTTATTATATAAGAGGCTGTAGTAGCAGTTAAGGGGAGTTCAAATAGTTTATTGTCATTGTAAAATTGTTTAGACGTTTTCCAGCAGAGTTCTTGTAAACCTGTTACAATTTTGGTGAATAAATGGTGTTAAAAGATCTTGAGAATTTTTGTTTCAACGGCATCTTTTAGTTTTTTCGACTAAATAATTATGGCTTCTGAATTGGGTCTACAATTTCCTTCCGTGTAAAGTTAATAAATATTCCGCTAGCTTAAAAGTTAAGTTAGGGTATGGACACAACGGAGAACATTGATCATAGCATAGATCATAGCATAATACCCTGGACCTTTGCTCTGACCCTCGCTCTGACCCACGCGCACCCGTGGTCACATCGAGGCTTGGAGCACCGCACTTTTGCGCCAGTTAAAGCGTGAACGATCCTCTATAAACATGGATTTTTCGACATTCTCTTCTTCGGAGGAGAAAGATTCTATTTTGATTTCAAGTGCTAAAAAGTGGTACCTATATAAAGGGTTTCAAAAGACGAAAGTGCATACCTTAAACAAAAAACGCATGTTGTATGGAGAATTTCATCATCTATATCAAGGTTTAAGAAAAGATCCGGATCGTTTTTTTACTACATGAGAATGAAAAAAGAAACTTTTGATTATATTTTAGTATCCTGGTCGAGGATCAAAAAAATACTAAGCTTAGTTTTTACCCTGGCACCAAGTATCAGACCTTAGCTCCAACCTATGCGCGGAGCGATGGTCGGTGCTCCGACGTAACCACATAGATCTATTATTATGTGTTCATTCAGTGGGACTGATGTTATAGTCGATTTTTATTAATGAGAAATTATTAATGTAATAAACAATTTGTTACAAATAGGAGTGCCACTTTTTACTTTCCCTGAATTATACATACAATATACATATAGGTAGTAGAAAAAAAAAAGAAAAGAAAAAAATGTAAAAAATAACAGAATACAATAAAAATTCATATGCCCTACGTCGGCGGGCGAACTTTCGACACCAAATTGTGTTTGTACCTGGGGTAATCGAAGGGTCAAATTTTATTATAGGAAATTTCGACACCGCGCCCTAAAGCAGGTAGGTAGGTAATTAATTGGGTTTTCCCAATATTTATTGCCACTTCTGTTCTTGTGACTAAATTACACGAAAATTATTCAGTTGCAATTTATTTATTGTTTGACGTTGACTAGTGCACGTATACATATTTTAAACATGAGTTTGATAAAAAGTTGCCGTGGTCGAGATTTATTAGTGGTGGAGCATCATTCGTTCCCAAAACAGAAAGTGTTAAAAAGCGGCGAGATATTTTGGCGCTGCATTCAAAGAAACACTAAGTGTTCCGCAAAAGTGTTTACAATAGGCTGTGACCTCACCATCACAAGACGTGATTTGGTACATAATCATGAAGCCGATCCGAAAAAGCTTGAAGTAAAGATGGTTACCAATGCATGTAAAAGAAAAGCCGAAGAGGATATATCAGAAAAGCCTGCCAAAATTACAAGAACTGCTGTTACTGAGTGTGATGCCAATTTGCTGACGGTTCCTGACATAGCTAGCATAAGAAAAAACATTTACAACTGTCGTCGTAAACTGTTACCAGGTCCGTTACCAAGAAGCATATCAGAAGTTCATAACGCGGTTAGTAATTATTCTCCTAAAACCTGTCGCAATGAAAGTTTTTTGTTTTTAAATCATCCTGAATTTAATGTAATTGTATTTTCATGCGAGACAAATATTCGTTTGTTGTGTAAATTACAAACTTTGTATATGGATGGTACATTTTCATACAGTACCAAATTTTTTCTACAATTTTTTACAATACATGGCTTGGAAAATGGACATTATGTACCTTTATCATACTGTTTGTTAAAGGACAAATTGTCAATAACATACAAACATTTATTTTCTTTATTAAAGTCAAAGATTTTTGAAACATTTCAATTATCATTAGAGCCAACTGAAATATTTGTGGACTTTGAAAAAGCAATTCACTGTGCTGTGTATATGTGGCCCAATGTAAAAATTAGTGGATGCCGTTTTCACTTACATCAGAACTGGTTTAAAAAAATTCAATCTTTAGGTTTGGTACAAGAATATAAGGATACAAATTCAGAAATTGGAAAATGGTTAAGACATACGTTTGGTTTAACTTATTTAAATCCAGTAGATGTTGAAGATTGCTTTGTGTATGATCTTATGTCATATAAACCTAAAAACGCAACACTTGATTTATATGCAGACTATTTACTGGAAAATTACGTAATCGATAGCGCTCTATTTCCACCACACATATGGTCTAATCAGAATCCGTCTATTGCGAGGACCACGAATGCCTGTGAATCCTTTCATTCCAGATTTAATTCTTCTTTTTATTCAACGCATCCTTCTATTTTTATTTTTATTGAAAAGTTAAAAAGAATTACAAGTAGAGACTTATGTCAAAATAAATAGTTTAAAAATACCAGCAAAAGTCAAAGATAATACCGTTAAGGCTAAATTGGTATTTATGGAGAAAATGGTGGATAAACTACGATCCCAACAAATATGTAGGTTAGATTTTATAAAAGCTATATCTTACCATTCTTATAATAGCAAATAAATTATATAACAAGTATATTAACGATAAAATGTACAAAATTATATTTAGATATTATTAATTTTAAAAATATAAAATGTACATTATTTTTATTAAAATAAATAAATAAATTATGATATTTTATTTATTTCCCAGCTATATTTATTTGGTGTCGAATATACCTGTCAGATAAAAACGGAACTTGGGGCTGGTGTCGAAAATTGCCATTAAATTTTAGTCGCTACCTGCTTAGTGTCGAAATTTCCTCCGCCCGCTTACGTTATTGGGGGGGAAAGTTTTATAATTAATAATAAATTGATAAAAATCTCCTAAAAATAAACTATTATTTTGAATGGAATAAAATATGATATACCTATGTATGTGGAAGCTAGAGTAAAATATTTTTTCTACAAACGTCACTAAAAGTGGAATTTTTAACGCGTGCTGTCAGTGTCTAAAATGTCTTTTTACGACACTGGTGTTAAATGTCATTTACTTTTAGCACCAGTGCTAAAAGTGATTTACTTTTAGCACTGCTAAGAAAATAAAATCAGAAGAAGTTGTATTCAATTAAAAGTGCAATTGTTTATATTCATCATCGCTTTCAACATAGAATAATTGGACCAAAGCGTCGATGATTTCCATATTTTAGACTTTTCTTCAAAGTAAGCGAGCAGCACTTTTTCACTGGTTTCCCTACCTCTAACATTTTTTTGATCACACCACTTCAGAAAACGATCGTATGAAAACTCATACTGTCGCTTTGACTTATTAGGCAATAATTCAAAGGTAGCTTTATTAGCAGCTTCTTCATTTTCCACCGGGAGAAATTTATTTTCTTGATCACTTTCCATCATCGAATAACATTTGTTTGACGCAAGCTGTCAAAAACAAATCAACAATCGATTTTTTCTTCGTCCTAGCAACGTATTTCGTAGGTAGGTAAGTTAGATGAAATTAGATAAATTTTATCAATTTATTTATTAAAAATAATAATAAGCGTTAATTTGGACTATTACTAGCGTTCGTAGAAAAAATATTGTATGATATACGTGTTAAAAGGGATTTTATTTTGTTCGAAGGGATTAGGCACTCCGCCTACGGCGTCGTGCCTCAAACTTCCCTTCTCACAAAATAAAAGCTCACTGTTAGCACTTATATCATAAATAACTATTATTAAACACAACAATAAACTCATTGGTGTTAGTTAAAGTAGTATACCAATAGATGAACGTTTAAAAATGCAACAAAATGAAATGATTATTAAGTTTATATTCTACATTTAATAAACATTTTAATAAAAACTACTTCTTGCAAATCCAAATTGGAATCAGACCAACTTTCAGAATAATAATAACTGACTCGATCATTTCATCGGTAATATTGTCCAATTTTCAATTTTTTTCTCTTCTTTATTGGTATGATTTACTGCCTTTTTCAGTTTTCAGGTTTTACATTATTTGTGGCCTCCAAAAACAACTGTTTAACATAATTAATTTTTAAACTGGTATCTTTTTTAAACTTCTCCCTTTATCTGTGGCCCTAGTAATTCAATCGATTTTAGTTCGCAATGATATGTACTGCCATTTAACGATTTTTTGCAATTTCATATCTTTAAAATTTTTCTTTATAAAGGGAATACATCGAATAAAATTCCTTTCTTAATATTTTTTAAATTCTGCAAAATCTACCGGGTTATGAATGGGAATAATGTTAGGGGTCAAAAATTGGAATTTACGTCAAAAATTATGGTACAGATTATTTAAAATTACGCCAAAATGCCCTAGTTTTAATATTCGTAATAATTAAATAATTTTCCTTTTTTACGGTTCTAATTATAACTCTGGGAGTAAAAGAAGTTTTTTGGTTGGCTGGAACCTAGAATATAGGTTCTGTATTAGGTATTCACCATTATTTAATATTAAAACACCTGGCTCCTGTTTATGTTAATGTATAAAAAATTATTTTCATTTTAAGGCACACTTATTTATCAACTAAGAGCATATGATGAAGACGGTGATTATTTAAAATTTGGAGTGAGCAAATTTCCTGGAAGTGATGTCATCCGTATTGAGAACATTTCTCCGTCCGAAGCCAATATTTATTTAAACAAGGAACTCGATCGGGAGGTAAATATGTTTAATTTACGTAATATGTTAAATCATAAATTACAAAAAAAGATTATGTTCATCTAGAAATCTCAATGATTTCAGACATAAACATTTTGTATGAACATAAACAGTTATCAAAAACCTACTCATGAAATCCGTTAACCTAAATAATTAAAAAACTTTATTACTGTTAATTCAATACAGATCACTAAAATAAATAAATTAGATATATAAAAAATTATTCGTAACTAGTTAATTAGAATTATGTCATACATGTTAATTTTATTGGATAATATATAGCAGCGGTTCTTAAACTGTGTGGTGCGCACCCAAGGTCATGTTAAGTTGGTAGGGGTGCGCAGTAAATTGAAAAAATATATATTAAAACTGATTTATAAAATTTTTATTTCCAAACATTGAACTAAAACTTATTCTAAGCCACAAGTTTTAAATATTTGACTTTTATTAATTAGAAGTCATTTGGAAGTTCGGTCCAGAAATTTGTTAAAGATTAGTTCTACAATCCATTTTCAGTGAAGTGCTAGACGAAACGTTAGTTGTTCTTCTTCTTCCTTTAGTGATAGGTGATAGGTTTACTGTCAAATGGATTACAATAACAATTACAATTGAACAAATTGATATCTTCTTCTGCAAAAAAGTATCGTCGGAAATTCAAACTCAAGTATTCTAAATCGCCCTACATGGTTTTTAATATTACAATTTTATGATCCACTTCTATACAATGTGGGAAGCGTATCAAAGCAGTTTTCTTTTAATTTGAAAGCCTCTATTAAAAATCAGTTGTCGCAGAACTCTGCCGAACGCTTATGACCTTACCACGTGATAACCATTTGGTTGAAGCATAAAACAACAAAGATTTATGTTCAGCTTCTAAACAAAACGAAGAGAAAATCCTTGATTTATGGCCCCGTTTTTATCTAGTTAACTACTTCAATAACTACTTACAAAAACAATATTTAGACTAAGGCTTAGTGACTTGGATGAATCATGCAATGTGTTGAAATAATATCTAAGGATTCCTTTTTCGCAACGGCTTGCAAACTATTGTATTTACCAGACATGGTTTGGGGTCCATCAGTGCAAATCCCAACACAATTTTTCCATTGAAAATTCGCCGCAATGATAACATTATTTGTAATCCTAAATATTTCGTTGGCTATAGTTCTTCCTTCAATAAGTTTGCAAAGTAATGTTTCCCATATTGTAATACTTTTATAGAATCTGATGTAACAAATTAAATGTAATTCATTTTTGGAGTCAGTTGCTCCATCAAGTTGAATAGCAAATAATTTTACAATTAGCTATAATTCAAGCTGCTCCTGAATGTCAGCAGATATTCTTCTACAACAGCTGGTATCATTTGACAAAGGAATAATGTCAAGTTGTTTAGCATAGCTTTAACCAAACAATGTTTCTACAATGTCTTTGGCAGCGGGTAGATTAAGTTGCTCTGCGATGGTGTGTGGATTTTTACATTTAGCTACCTTGTAAGCCGTTTTGTATAATGCTAACAAAACTTTGTCTTCTGTTTATTTAATGAGTTTTTCATTGAAATATTTACGTGGTTTACCGATATATTTCTTGTGCAATTTTTCCAGGTGCCACTTTAATTTATTGAGTTTCATGCTATCAGCAGTTAATACTTTTAAACAAATAATGCATTGCGGTTTTTCATCTCCACGAATTTCAATGTTTGTAAAGCCCAAATTTAGGTAAGCTTGGTCATATTGGACTTATATATTCGTAAAGTTAGACCAAGTATAAGATTCTTGTTAAATTTTCGTTTGGCTCAAATTAGAAATTTATCCATATTTACAGTGTAGAAAATATTCAGAGCTAGAGCACTAAACTTAAAATTTTCTTGTTTAACTTTAGCTAATTGTAATGAAACAACTGTCTTAAAACAAAAGGTTTTACTTGTAAACGCGCTTTTCTATTCATAGCCGCGTATCTTGCGCCGAGACAATTCGAGACATCGTGGTCCGCCGCGCCAAGCACATATGACTATACCAACTGGATATACAGTCTAACTTTAATTTCCCGGGTTGACTATTTAATTATTCTCGCAATCGAACGCGGGGCGCAAAATTGTTTGAAATAAAATGAGGAGGCGTTAAGTATGAATATTGAGAACCGCTGATATATATTAAAAAATTCTTTAACCGTACTGTACTATATCGAAATTAAAAGTAATTCAACAGAAATTAGCCACTTATCTATGAATTTTGTTACTGGTCTTAAAAGAATATATATATTTTAACATTACATATTATTATTTTAGTCCCAAGACGAATATTCTCTAGTCTTAACCTTAACAGATGGTCATCTGGGATACGGGAACTACGTAACTCAAGGTCTGTTATTACTAGTCGAAGATGTCAATGATAATGTACCAGTGTTCAAAAGTTACCAACCCACTATTACAGTACCAGAAGATTTCAAACCTGGTACAATAACAACCTTGGAAGCTACAGATGCAGATGAAGGAGCTTACGGTCAAGTAATTTATTTTTTGCAAGACGCAGTTATTGATGAGAATCTATTCACTGTTAGTACAGTTGGTGAAAAGGCTGTGCTGCGATTAGTAGGTAAGAAATAAAAGAAGAATTAATTATTATAACATTTGGGTTCAACAATTAATTCATGTAAAAAAAGTTACAAACGTACCTTATAACATTTATCAATTTACTTATTTAGTAAATTGAAAGTCATCATACAAAAAACAAACTGTCGAGAAAAGAGGAGGCTTGACGATTACATACTTCATTAATTTCGTTCCCTGTTAAATGACTCTATAGACTGTTTCAAACCTAAGCCAAAAAACAACAATTTGATAATATTCGTATAAAATAACATAATAAACTTTTATTTTTTACTTAAAGAGAAGGTTATAAAGGCGAATAATTTAGCTACAAATTGTTAAAAAAATTATTAAAATCGGACAAAAAGAAAAAGAGTTATCAAACTTTAAATTTGGTCGAAATTTCAAAGTGCCTGCTTTTCGTGTCGGAAAGTGTATGTTTCCTAGATAGGTAAATAAGAAAGATAATAACCGATTTTACTCTATTGACTCTTTAATAATTATGAAAATAAACAATATTTTATCAAAATTGTTTCAATAGTCCTCTGGTGTGTTACCAAATCAATTTAGTCCTCTGGTAAGGGTTATTAGTAGTTTATAATAGTATATTACGTAACAAGAGTGGTAAGTAGGACATTACGTACGAGTGGAAAAGTAATTACACGAGTACGTAATACCTCTTACCACTCGAGTTACGTACTATGCTTTATCTACGAGCCAATATTTTAATTTTAATCCAAATATTTGACATCTCTAAATAAATATATGACGTACGTACTGTACTGATATCTACTCCTTTGACAGTAAATGTCATTTATACTCATTGTCACCATGCAGGGTAAGTAAGCTTTAACGCACAGTTGTACGTTATGAAACGTCAATCCAACATGACGTTTCATTACGCACAACTGTGCGTTATAGCTTACTTACCCTGCATGGTGACAATGAGTATACATGACATTTACTGTCAAAGGAGTAGATAAAAATATATAGGTATCCTAGGAACTTTATTTTACTGCACTAGATAAATATAACCTATATACAGTAAAATAGTATAGCTTGATTACATTTTGTACTACCATTTAATGAAATCAAAATATATTGACTCCCGACGACATTCGACATTCCACTGTTTCTCAACAGAGACAGGGGAATTACGGTTTTAAAAAAAAGTTCAATATATCCTAAAGAAATAAAAGCATTCTTGGTTTCTCTTCCGCCTAATGTTAAGAATATTTAATGCCTGAATAACGTTTATTTAAAATATAATGTAAAAAGTTACCAAAACAGCTTTGTTGCCCAGTTTACAGAAAACATCCAAATAATTTCTCCATGAACCACAACATTTACTTTTACCTACCTTTTATGCCTTTTTTTCGATGCTTCTTTTTCCTGTGATGAAATTTAGTTCAAGTTTTAATTTTCAAAATGTTTATTTGTTTGGATATAAGTATATTATTATACTGTACCCTGCACTGAATCTACTGTCCTTTTCAAGATACAAAATAGGACATCATGGTTTTAGTGCTCCATTTATAAGTGCGCCACTCTTTGGGTTACTTCATCATATAATATTATACCATTTGTACACTGCATCACTTCCAAAATAAAGGCAATTTCTATTGAGGAGCCTATTGCTAAAAGAAATTCAAAATCTTATACTAAAAGAAATAAATAAGAGAATGGGTGCTATTGAGCTTGGTATTCCATTAGCTATAGCAACGGTTTTAGACCCACGTTTTAAAAAAATCATTTTGCTGATGCTATTGCATGGTCTAATTAATGCAATTCAAAAAATTTAAGAATTATTTAAAAATATAACAAAAAGGGAAGAATAAAATTAAGTGGAATCAGACTCTTCTGATAGCTCGAAGGAACCAGTAGCCAGTTTCAGTCTCTGCAAAATTAGTGCACAAAAATTAAAAGGATAACAAATAGATGCCAATCCATCAGATGAAATTTCACTTTATTTAAAAAGTCCAGTTGGGAGACTAAATGAAAATTCACTAGAAATATTGAATTAATTAAAAATGCAATTTTCTAAATCATATACGGTTGCTTTTAAATATTTAACGATGGTTGGGAGTTCAATTCCATCGGAACGATTGTTTTCAAAAGCTGCTCAAACTTTGACGCAGCAAAGTTTACAATGGTAAACGCTTAGGTAAACTTTTGTTTTAACAGGGTTTAGAAAAAGAATATTGAAATTTACAATTTTTTTATTTTAAATTATATCAATTTTGTTCTTTGAATAGGTTTTGATGCATCGCGAGCATCAATGTTTTTTACTGATATATGGAAAAAGATCGATGCCCCGTAACAATGCATTGCATCGAAAAAAATATCGATGTATTTTTTTCGTGCACATCCCTACTTCGATTTTAACGACAGAAACTGCATTGGTTGGCTTATAGATAGTTGGGCTCCAGTAAAAAAACATTATGTCAAGTAGTTGGAAGCAGATTCCATTCGGAATGGGAAAAACAATATTTATTAACTGAAGTTAAAGCTAAAAGTGTATGTTTGTTATGTAATACATGTAATATATCTATTTGCGTTTGCTAAAAACCGAAATATCGAGAGGCATTATAAAATTTTACATTCGTAATTTGAAAAAAACAATCGACAAAAGTAAGATAGCAACTGAAGCATCATACCCTGTGTCTAAAATATTTTTACAAAAGAAGAAACCTGATGATGAAGACAGAAAATGATAAAACAGTCGTTTTAGAACTGCAGATTCATTATTTGGCAAGTTTAGAAATAAAGACGAGATAATGTCTGCTATAAAATCTAGGAAACTTTCTACTACTACAGTACTGAGACGAGTAGAAGTATTGAGCAATGATATATTTTACAATTAAGAAGTGACTTTGATGAAGTGGTTGACACCTCTGAGATTGGCCGTGTTAGTCAGGATCGTTTTTAGAGACTTTACGATAAAAGATAATCTTTTGAAGTTTATTCCTCTAAAAGAACTAACTACTGAACAGGAGTTTGTTTTCTTCTACCAAAAATATTATTTCGTCAGAGTAAATACCAATTTCAAAAATAGTAGGATTAACAAGGGATGGCGTTCCAGCTATGGTGGGTTTTAGTAAGGGTCTTGTGGAGTTAAGGCGAGAAGATAAAAGTGTGCTGCCGTAGATAGATAGATAGATAGATAGATAGATAGATAGATAGATAGATAGTTTATTTAACTATAACTTACACATGGTACCTATATAGTCAAAGTACAAATTAAAAGTATACAGCAACAATAAAACAATATGTTAAAAATATTTCAAAACATTAAAATTCATAAAAAATGGTATTAATATTGGTCAGTGTGTTGCAGCTTGGGCATTCACAGATATATTCTGGTAATATTCACGCAGTGTATAAGGACACATGACTAGGTACTCTTGGTTTTTAAAAGTTGTAGTTTTTTTAAATTTTTGAGGAAGTTTATTAAACAGTAGTAAACCAACGACAGAAGATGACTTCCTACTTATTTCTAAATTTCGGTAGGGTTCTACAAGTAAATATTACTGTTACATAAAAGTTCTTTGATTTTTATGAATAAGTATCAATAATCCTAAAATGTAAATTCCATGCACTGTTAATATATTTAACTCCTTAAATAGACCTCTGCAAGACCTACATCTCACAATACGCTTTTGGACCTTAAAAACATCCTTTATACTAGGAAAGCTATACCAGACAGTAGTTATCCTATAACTTATTGTCGACGAAGATGGTGCTGACTAAGTATTCTACCCAAATTTCTCAATTTTTTTTTATTAAGGATGTCCTCGTAGGTATAGACCTAAATACAAATGTACCGAGAACATCTAATGGGGTAGAAGAGACAATTTATTAATTTGGCATTTAAAGGCCTACAAGTTGGTAAGACTTGGGAAGGTAAGGAGTTCCACAATCTGGAGACCCTGGGGATGAAGGAACGATCGAATCGACCCATTCTCGATGTCGGGCATTTAACAGTATAAGGGTGCATGGAGTGGGCACGTCGCGTTGCTCTGGATGGTCGGACAAGTGGAGGCATTATAGAGCGGAGTTCTAAGCAAAATTCGTTTATGTATGGATGCAATATGTTCGTTCCATAGTAAGTCCTGGGAGATCGTTACACCAACCAGCGTAATGGAGTCGCCCGCTACAAGTGTCTGATCGTTGATTGTAATGGATGAGTTGCATGTTTGCCTCTTGTTGGATAGGCAACATGTCTTTGTCTTGGAAGCCTTGAAATTAACAAGATTCTTTTTTCCCCACTCGTCTACAATTCTTAAATCTTGATTAAGAATAGCCGTTGTGGATCTTCTGTCCTCTTCCAGAATATCTAGAGATATGGGACGGTTGTGCGCTTTGCTATAGTGTAGGTTGCCATCATCTGCAAAACCGTGTATCGGGTTATTGGTGGCTACTAGGAGATCATTAATGTGTAATAAGAATAGAGTAGGAGCTAGAACCGATCCTTGGGGAACTCCAGCGTTGATCTTGTAGAGGTTGGAGGAATGTCCATCTACAGCAACTTGGATGTGCCTGTTGGAGAGAAAGTTGGAGATCCATCTGCAAAGGTTTTACGAGAGTCCGTATGAAGGCAGTTTGTTCAGAAGAGCTGCATGCCACACTTGATCAAATGCTTTTGAGATGTATAGTGATACTATTTGAGTCTCCCCATAGCGGTGGATGGCATCATTCTAGACATGAGTTACATATGCTAGTAGATCGGATGTTGACCTTTGTGTAGCTCAGGATCTCGTGATTGACGTATTTCTATATAGTTTTGCTAATAACAGATAGAAGAGCTATGGGTCTGTAATTAGAAGGCTGGGTTTTACAGCCTTTTTTGGGGACTAGTTGTACTCGAGCAGTTTTCCAGGATCCTGGAAAAATATCAATATCATATGATAGTTGAAATAGCTTAGTGAAAACTGGCGCTAGTTCAGGAGCACAACATTTTAAGAGTAAAGCAGGTACATCAAGGCCGCTTGCTTTGTTGGTATTTAGAGTAGCAAGGACTCTCTGCACACGCTTAACCCTAAATATGATATTTTTTATTGTGTGGGGAGCCCGTGTTCTCCGGTGGGTTAAGTGTCGAGTTCGAAGAGAATATTTTGGCAAAAGGTTCTGCCTTTTCTGTGCAGGACGTAACTATTGATAACACTTAGAGTTGAGTTTTTTACACACATTCCAACAATGAGTCTTAAAAGATAAATGAGAGTCAAAAGTCACTCCCAAAAATTTCACATCACTACAATTTAAAATACTCTCACCATTGATGGCAACACCAAGATCAGGTTTATAAGAGCTTGCACGGGTTGTAAATGATACAAATTTAGTTTTGTGAACATTAAACAGGAGCGACTGATTACTGGAACAATCAGAGAAGGTTTTCAGTGAATGTGTTATTTTATCTTCTAAAAAATTTATGTCCTTATCGCTTTAAAGCATTGTTGAGTCATCCGCAGAAAGTGATACAAATACATCAGATATTACAGTTCTCTGCTACCACTGCATGATCGAATGAAGTTTATTTACAGCTTTGGAGGAGAGACAAAGAACTAGCACAAATAATTTGATAAAAGCGTTTATCAAGAAGCAACATAACATTGGAAACATAACTTAATCAAAAACCTTTATAAAAATCATATCAAATTTGCGTAAAATTCTGTTTATTATACTCAGTTAGGATCGCTAACAGAAATATTTATTTCTATTGGTCAGTGCCTCGACAGCCTACTTTCTTATTCTTAGTCGACAAAAATGATTCTTACTTTTTATTTCTTATTGATGTGTTTTATTATTACCGTTATAATTTTTCCTTCGTAGGTTCGGGTTAAGTGATAACAGCAAACAAACTAAACAATTTATTGGTAAACACAACTAAATAACAATATTCTTTAACTAATTTACACAACTTTAATACAATTACAATTACTAAATAGCGCCGTTAAAATATCTCGTATAACATTTCGCACTTTATCGCCAGCTACTACAAACACAATCTCTATATCGTCTACTAATACAATCACCACTATTATTTATCGCCAACTATCACCATAACACTACTACTGTACTGTCTCTCCGTCCAACGCGGTCCTTTATATATCAGATTAATTCTTCTTGAAACATCTACAAAGATCCCACAGTAACAATTCTTCTAAAATGTCGATAACGTTCATTTCTAACATCGAAGGTTCTCGGCGTCCAATCGAACATTCGCAGGTTCCAAGATGAACTGCCCGTCTGTCTAGTTTACTTCCTGTGCGGCAGGTCGCGTCGAATCGCAACATTACTATTTAAGAGATAAGATATTTTAACAAACTGTTAAATATATTCTTCAAAAACTCTGACAAAAATCTAATTATTTTGGATTTTGCATAACAACTCTATAACAAATAATTATACGAGCTTTCCAAAATATACATTTTCATAATATTGATTTAGGATCATTAGACTACGAAAAGCAAACTGTACATCAACTTAAAGTATCAGCAATAGATAGAGCTAAAGAAGGTCGCGTAAACACAGGTACAGCTGCGTTGTTAATAAAAGTAGAAGATGTAGAAGATCAACCCCCAGAATTTGTTAGAATCACACCATTTGTCAAAATTGAGGAAAATAGTCCAATTGGTACTTCTGTTTCAAGAGGTAAGTTGAACATAACTAGACAGTATTCATGATTAATTGTTATTGTTGACTTTTAGTTATAGCAGTTGATGGTGACAGAGGGATAAATAATCCTATTGAGTATTCTTTATCATCAAATGGGTTAAATAGGATAACGGATATTTTTTCAGTCGAAAGGAATACCGGAGTTGTATTTACTACCAGTGTAGTAGATAGGGAAGCTCTTCCTGCTGGCTCTGGCACTTACATTCTTCAAATAACGGTAAGAATAAATATCATTTTGCTATATATTTTTTTGTTTATTTTTTTTTTTGGTCATATAAGTCAGAGACTCGTATCGTGGAGATGTTCATTAAAAAATATCAAAAATTAGTTACTTCAACAAGAAAAGTATTAAGCTTATATTACATTGATAGTGTCCGATTTTTATCTAATTTAAACCAGCACATAAATACTGACTTTTTAGGCAAGAGAAATTGGAAGTCGAATTGTCCCAGTTCCAAGTGCAGAAACTGAAGTCACAGTTATGGTTACTGATGTGAATGATGAAAAACCGAGGTTCAAAAACAACCACTACGAATGTGAAGTAGCAGAAAATTCTCCAATCAACACTCCTTTGACTTTCCTAGGAAAAGCTGAGCCAGAAGTGTTTGATTACGATCAGGTAAACATATAAGATAAAATAATTATGTCTTCTGTAAAATAACGTAACATAACATTGCTAAAATCGACTTGCTTGTATTTCGAAAAGGTTGATCGGATTCTTAGCGATTCCCAAATGTAATTTTTTATAGCAAAATTTAATTTAGAAAGAGATATAACATAAAAACAAAAATATGTTTCAGTATAGCACTGTGAATTAAGTAAAGAAGTTCAGGTGGTATTGTTAGCTAATGTGATCTCTCGGAATAAAATTATTAATGTTGTTTTTCAGGAATTGTAATATTAAAAAATATGTTTATTTTTAGGGTATAAATGGTACTTTTCATTTATATGTCAAAGGTGGAGGAGATACTTTCGACGTAACACCCAACAAAGGAGTTAATGAAGCGACCTTTATGATAAGAGTAAAAAATAGCTCACTGCTTGATTACGAGAAAACAAAGAAGATGAACTTAACACTTGTAGCCAAAGAAATTGTGAAAAGCAATCCAAAATTTAGTGAAGTCACTGTAACAGTAAACTTATTGGATAGAAATGATAATTTTCCAGAATTTTCTAAAAATATGTATGAAGTATATGTCCCAGAAAATTGTGATATTGGTACCACAGTTACTTGGGTGCAAGCTCTTGATGATGATTCAGGCAAATTTGGTACTAGAGGAATTAGATATATGAATCTTGCCGGCAGTATTGATTATATGTAAGTATTTTTTGATAATTTTTAATACGAGATTTTGTTCTATTTTGTATGCACTTGTTAATTTGGTAATGAATCACTTAAAGCTTCAGCACGATATCGTGCTGAATTCGTGAATCTTCAATATCCTTTATATTAGTTCTTCTACTATAAATTAAATAATTCTATTTATTATATTATATTTACCTAATTTTTATAAGAAAAATGAATTTTATTATATACTATTTTCATTATGAAATATTTCATAGGCTAAACTTACATCCCACATCTGGTGTGATAACAGTAAAAATTGCTGGAGGTCCTAACTGGGATCGAGAACAAATATCGAGACATTTCCTAACTATTGAAGCCAGAGATGATTTAGGTTTTGGAAATAGAAATTCAGCGCAACTGATTATTAATATTGAGGATGTAAATGATAACCCACCGACTTTTGTTCAAAGTAAATATGAAGCTAGACTATTGGAAAACAAAATGGAATTCGAACAGCCTTTGAAAGTTGAAGCTAGAGATGCAGATCTTAACGGTAAATATTTTTTTGTTTATTTTTAGACACAACAGAGACAAAATGTCCAAATACTAACTTGGTGTGGAATTAAAAAGTGAGAATGGGTTCACTTTCCACCAGACTTAAAAACAGTCTAGCAAAATCTAAAACAAAGCCAGATAAGGTAAAGAATACAAACTTTTGGTACTGCAAGAAGAGAAACTATAGAAGACGTCTTTTTTAACAGAAGTTGAAAAATATTAGTGGAAAAATTAATATTCAACACCGAATATCAATAGAAGAGATTAGAAATTATCTGTCAATTGGCAACATAACTCGAGGCAGGAGTCATCCCTTTTTCGGGTTTAAATAAATACAGCTCTCTCTCTATAATGTTACCTCTTCTTCATATGCCGTGCAGATTCATATGTAGGTGTTCTTCGTTTCTCTTATCATATATATCTGTTAATTGCAGCGTTTTGCAGTACAGAATTCCAGTCCATTGTCGTATTATACGTAGCCAGGATAGTTTTCTTCTACCTACTCCTCTATTTCCTTCCTTTAGTTTACCCTGGAGATTGTATATTTTCTCCAGGTTAGTATCCAAGATTATTGTATTGTTTTCATCTTTAATGGGATTTTTTGATTTAGTGTTATATATTTCCGCGATTTCTTTGACTTTTTTATGGAGATAAAAGCTGTCTCCAAATTTGTTCAGATTTTCTAACTTCAAGTGTCTTTCAGTTATCTAATTTTCTTTTGCTATTCTTATTTCATTTCGGATTCTTCTTTAAAAAATTTTATAGTCGTTATGGTTTTTTTTGATTTTACATTGCCTTCGTTCTTTTATTAAATCTAGAATATTATTACTTATCCATTGGCTTCTCGTATGCTTCTTTGAGTTTTTGAGAAATGTGCTTTTGCATTTTTAAAAACCAGTTCTACCTGAGTTCGAGCCAGTGTTTGTTGGTGTCGTCTGTATTGCTAATACCTACTTCTCAATTCTTTAAAATATGATTTTCATATAATGCTTTTCTTTTCTCGTCTTTGAGCAATTTCGGTTCTAATATCTTCTTGGAGGTTTTTCTTTGGACCTGGACAGGTGCAATAATATGTTGGCACGTTGCAGGTTGTTGTCCGATTCAATATCGGCACCTGGAATTGTGTTTCCTTTAGTGATGAAATTTCTAAATCTACGATAATGTAATCTATCTTATAGTTACGAACAATGTGGTGGTCTTTGTCTTATGGAGATTTCCAGGTATATAATCGTCTTGGTAGGAGTGTGAATCATATATTTGTAATCACAAGATTGTTTTCTTCGCATAACTGAATATACCTTTCACCCCTCTCATTTCTTTTACCTAAGCCGTAATCACCAACCAACGATCCTACTCTATCCTTACCAACTTTAGCATTGAGGTCTCCTAGAATCTTATTGATTTCGTTCGTTTTTGTCAGTCTTGGGCATTATCAAGTTGTTTGTAAAAATCCTTAATTTCTTCTTCTGCTTTATCTGCTGTTGGGGCATACCCTGTATCATATTGATGTTCATGGGTCTACTAAACATTTGAAATTTGAACTAGAAGTATTCTTTCGGAAAGTGGTGTGAAGTTCTTCACTGACTTTTGTATATTTTCATTTATTAAGATGTCAACCCCATTGTTACCTAAATAGTAAAGTACTTTACCTTTTGATTTGACCATTCCACTTCCCGGTCAGAAGAACTTCGCTCACTACAAGAATGTTTATTTCCATTCTGTTTATTTCTTGAATAAAATTTACTAGCTGCAAACATTTTTTTAACATTCCAAGTAGCTATTTTTGATTTCTTATCTAATTAAAAGAGGAGAATTCTTCGCACCTCCTGACTAGAGGCCATTTCTATTTGAGCTTCCAACAAGATAAGAGTTGATCGGTTGAATATCTGGGGAATTACTGTAAGGATCTTTCTTTTACCTTCTGCATTTCCCCGCCGTTGACCATTTATTGGTTTGTCCGCCTTTAGGAACGGATTCTCATCCTAAGGACAAGGAAATGCCCTTACTGCGGTTGATTGTTCCAACCTGCGTTGTTGACCAAGAGGAGGTGACTGCTTATGCCGATAGCCATTCGGAGTTAGTTTTGGGGAGGCGCCCGATGGTGGACTAGCAACCCCACATGGATATACTTTTACACTGTTTATTAATAAAATATTTTGTTAATAGGTACAAAAAATAGTGAAATAGAATATGAGTTGTTGGGAGAGTTAGCTGAAAATTTTACTATAGATCCTCATATTGGAGTAATAAAAGTGAAATACCCATTGGATTTCGAAAGCCTTCACGACTCACCATCTGGTATTATCTGCACAATATTTTTAACAGTTAGAGCACGAGATTGGGGCACACCAAGTTTGTTTAGTGACGTACCTCTGTTGATTTATGTAGAAGATGTCAATGACAATGCCCCGATATTTGAATTTGAATATTACAACGAATCTATAGCCGAAAATTGGCCAAGTGGAACTTCCATTCTTAAGGTAAAGTACCTTAATTCTTGTTTAAAGTTTTTTATCATTTTGTATTTTCTTCTTTTTCGTGTCTATATTTACATTATTCGGTAATACATTTTTTTTATAATTATTACTTAACATACAGCTACATCCGTTTGATACCTATTGCTGCGCTCAAAAAGTTATTTGACTTTTAATTCGTTCTCCTTTTATTAAAAAATTAATATGAATCTTAAATTATAAAAAAAACAAAATATTCAGTAAATAAAATCAGAATTTTTAAAAATAGAATAACAATTGTATTAAAAAATTTATTAGGAAAATTTTAAAAACACTTTAAAATACTTTTTAGATTTTATTTTATATCTTACTAGCTGACCCGGCCACGCTTTGCTGTGGCTAAGATTTTTGTTATATTACATTGTAGTAATCTATTTAAGAGGAACAGTAGGAGAACATCAGTCATGGAGACCACCATGCTTGTTTACATAGATGCCATTTGTAAAAAAATATGGCGAACTCCATGACAGATTTTCCAATACTGCAACCCCTTAATACAATGAAATTATTATTTACGAATGAAGACGGAAACGTTAAAGCTGGTATAAAAATTCACTGGATTGATATTAAGAAAAAATCAATACAAAAGAATTTTAAAATTTATTATTATTTTTATTCATGTTTCTAATAAATGAGTATAATACTGTCACGCCTGGAGAGATTTGGGAGAATGTGCCTTAGTGTTATAGGATAAGGGGTAGCTTACTAAAGGCACTCCCGGTTGGGTATCCTGCTGAAGGCAGAAAACTAACCAAGGGGAAGATGAGATAAACAACAGAAAACAAACAACAAATATATTAACCAATAAATAAGCAATACGAATGTGTAATAAACATTATGAATAGGGAATAACTGAATACAATAATCTTTACTAATCTTACCAAATAAACTACATGGTGGAATGTCACACTTACTCACGAAAATACGTCAAGAGTCACAATGGCCCAGACCCAAGGGTATGTTTTAGGAACATCTTAAAGGGTGATCCTTACAGACAACCTCAGACTACAAACTCCTGGTGTCTGACCTCAACAACCTGCATGCTTTTATAGCCAATTCATATTCTACGTGAGAATAAAAATTAAACTATCTAAACACGTGCCAAGATCTAACGTAATGCCTTTTACCTGGTAAAATGTAATACATAACAATACAGTAAAATATAAACTAATAAATTAATATGTAGGGCACCTATGTGACATTACAAAGTAAATAACATGTAACACTTTAACTTATGAATGAGGTAGGTAGGGCAGATAGTCTTAAATCTTTAAAAATAATATTTATTATTTTAAATTATAATTACTTTTTATTTTCAATTTAATTTAGCACTAATCGGTGCACAATATTTTTGGTTAACCTGTCTTTAGCTAACACAAACAGATTCGACGGTTACCCTACACGTGAACATGCAACATATAGTTGCCCATGAGAAAAACATGGATTGTCCAAGTCTAAACCACAAATGGACATTGTTTGACCTTGTGACTTATTTATCGACATGGCAAAAGCTAAACGAATTGGAAACTATAGCCTTCTAAAGGGTATAGTAAAATCTGACGGTATCATTGGAATACGTGGCAACAGGACCACTTTTCCTTTAAACTTTCCAGTTAAAATGGTTGCTTCAAGAATATTTCCAGTAATCTTTTTGATGACCAAACGCGTACCGTTGCATAATTGAGGTGGGTTCAAATTACGTAGGAGAATAATAGGGGCACCAATCTTTAATCGAAGATTATGTGGTGGCATTCCAGGTATATCTAGTGAATTTAAAAATTCAATTGGAAAATTTACACTTTGATTTTCATCAACAACTGTATCGATTGATTTAAAAGACATCAGATCGCCTGGTAACAACTGTTGTATCTGGAAATTAATTTCGTCAACATCAACATTTTTGGCTGCCAAAATCGCCCGATGACTGAGCCAGTCATGATTCAAGTAATTATTCTGTATATCCGGAAAAATACTTTGGATCAGTTAATTTTTTTTCCTGAAGAACACTGCAGAAATTGTCTGCCAGTTTAATGAATTGCGTATTTGGTTGCAGTTCTATTTTACCGTTCGCAATATCTAGTAATTGTTCGGAAAATATTTGTGCTGATGGATCATTTTGCAATCGAACGCGCATGTTTACAACTTTTTATGTTAAAACTTTTCAATAATTAAAACTGAATTTAAGTGTCATCTCAACAATGCGCAGCATTCTTGATATTGCAAAAATATTAAGTCATACAACGCTTTGATTGATCATAGAGAGGATTGTTTCCTTGTTAAAAAATCAAGGGTAGTTCGGTAGTTGTATCTAAAAACTTTCTAAATTAGTTTTAACAGTTAAAATTAGAATAATAATTACTGTTTTCACATGTAAAAACAAAAAAAAAACTTCCTTCTGGCGTAATCGATCCCATTACGATAATCCAGCCGAAATGTCATAATCAGCTGCTGATCCAAATTAGCTACTAAGACCTTACATGAATACTTTCAAAATGATAATATCATATTTAATATAATAACAATTCAATAAACATATAATTTGCAATAAAATAATATTGCGACTATAAATTAAAATGTAAGGTATCCTATCTTTCAAGTTGGATCAAACTGCACACGGTGTGCAAATTTGATTAAAATCGGTTAAGTAGTTTAGGAGTCCATTGCGGACAACCAACGTGACACGTAATTTATATATATTAAGATTAATTTTTATATTAAAAAGAAATATATTTTTTTGGAAACTTTTTATATATTAAAAACAATATTTCACATTACTGCAAATACTTTTATAAATATAAAAAATGTTAAACAATACCAAAAATATAAAAATTCTATAAAAACCTATTAAAAAATCTCATACTTTTTGGAAATATTACTAAATACTAAAATAATCAAAATTGTGAAAAAATATAAAAATAATAAAAAACTATAAATAAAATCAGACAAACAATATATCTGTAAAATCTGGACATTCAAAAAAAAAAATATATCAAAAAAATATTGAAAATTTGGAAAAATTAAAAAGAAAAAATAATTTAACAAAAATATTAATTAATTGATTAAATTTTCTAATGCATTATTTTTTATAAAACGATAATAAAATTGCTTACAAACTAAAACTCATCGCCTTTGATACGCTGCCATCGACAAAATATGAAATCAAGTTTCAGGCAAACCTTTATTTTATTTAAACTTAAAATTTTGATCATTTGTGTTAATATTTTGGTTATTTATTAATAAATCTCTTTTATCGAGTACTAGCTGTACCCGGCGCGCGTTGCTACGCCAGCAACTAAAATAAATTTAAAAAAAAAATAAAAGAGAAGAAAAGATAGAGAAGGAAAGAAAGTTTATAGTTTTGTTTTACTTATCGGTCCAAAAATATATTTTTCGAACTTATATTTATACGAATTCGTGTAGATATCTATTAATCAGTATTGAATTGGATACATGGAAGCGCCATCTGGTGGTAACTTTCATTAATACGAATATCATATTCATCTTACCTGTTAAAAATACATCATCATACTGATTTTCCTGACAATAGGTTGAACGGGACAGAAGTTGCTAGTCTACAGCGCCACCTGGTGGCGAGTGGCATCAATGAGCATATCATACAAACCTTCTCCGTGGAAAAATACATATACATACCAATTTTCATGACAATCGGTTGAACGGGACAGAAGTTGCTAGTCTGCAGCGCCACCTGGTGGCGAGTGGCATCAACGAGCATATCATACAAACCTTCTCCGTGGAAAAATACATATACATACCAATTTTCATAATAATCGGTCCAGTAGTTTTTGAGTTCATTGAGTACATACAGACATACAGACATACATTTTTATATATATAGATAGATAGATAGATTGTAATAATGATTATTTAATGATTTCAAATTTCGTCGGTATAGATAAATGGCGGCAATATCCGTACCTCGGCATTATGGTGGTAAGTTTTTCAATCCCGTAGCCCAGACAGCACTGGATATTCTCAGAATATTCTCACAAAGTGTAAATGTTCTGATTTAAGAATATTCTACAGTATATGATTAGAACATTCTGATAATGTTCTGAGATCTCATCGGACATTCTCAGAATGTTCTCACGAAGTTCATATTTTCCGATTTCAGTAAATTCCCTAGTATATGACTTGAACATTCTAATAATGTTCTCAGTCAGAACAAAATATATGTGAATTTCTATAGTCTAAAAATATTTTCAAACATCACGAATACATAATTTTATTTCTCAGAAAATATTCTCAGATTTTTTTAATATTATATATAACCTCTTTTTGCGGGTTATGAGTGGGAAAAAAGTCTAAGGAAGGAAATTTATACATGCATATTCATATTTCATCTCGACGATTTTCATTTTACAGGGAAAGTCTTTGAGCTGAGTAGCTAGCATATTAGTATCTAAAATAATTATAAAAGAGAAATAAGAAAAAGAAGAAGAAATTATAACCTATATTTTTTGGGTCCAAAGATGATATTTCCCGCGTTAGAGTGACTAATTTTTTGTTCATTTCTCTAATTTTTTCGGCAAATAAGCACAAATTTTGTGTTCAGGTTCATATTTTGTATCGTGTATCATACAATATAGATATTATTACGCTATTCTCGTGTGTATAGATAGATCTGAAAGTGGTAAGTAAAATTTCATTCTATTTTAACCTATTGTACTTCTCACTAAATTTTTATAAGTTCACGCTTCTATTAAAGTTTTTGTGTTGGTTAAAATATATATAATTTGGCTGTGATCAAATAAGATTACTATAATGCCTAAACAAAACTTGTGTACTTTAGAATACATTAAAAAGTTCATATTATTTTTTCAGTGAATCAGAGTAGAGTAACCGCATGCAGGCCTGTCAATGACTCACAAGATACTTCTGTTACTTTTGTGCCTTCCTCAACTTCAACCGTAAAATGTATGCAACAAAATGTGAGTACTTTAGAATGCATTAATAAGTTTATATTGTTTCAGTGAACCAAAGTAAAGCAACTCCAAAAAGTGTCAATGTCATTTCTAAACAAAATACACAATCTATTTTTAATGTTGATGACATGCCCACCCCTATAAGAGATTTTGATTTAATCCAGAGACCATCCACTTTATCAGGTAAATGTTGAGAAAATTAATCTATAAAGAACATGCTCTGTCAATGGTAATCTACAGGTATTAAATGAATTGAAAAAGTTATAGCATATTTAATTTTGTAGATGATGCTTTTAAAAAACAAATTTTGAGACTACTCACTGTCATTAATTATAAATTAGATACTTTGTCTAACGTTCAGACAAGGCAAATAATTGCAGAGAACATTGACATCCCAGCAGAAGAGAAAATTATTGAAAAATTCAATTTTCCTCTGAATTCCAAGGAGGATTTGGAGGAAGTTGAAAAATTTTTATCCAACAAAGATATGAAGGATAAATTTGTAAGTTATATTTTAAATTTATTTACAGAATATATTAAAAATAAAAACTTTTAGGTAAAGGAGCTAGCACGCTATGGGGGCTCCACCTATAAAATAATGAGTCTGCGTTTGTTGGAGAAGATATTTACCAACCAGTTGGCGATGTCTTACAGCTGGTTTGGTTTTAAGGGGAAGTCGGTGTTTTCGACACTAACCATTGCACTGACAATTACTGGTAAGTTAAAAGAACTATTTTTGTACTTTAACTGAAATCTTTTCCAGTGAAATATTCATAATTTTGTTGTTTTTAGAATCTATTCAAATGCAACATAGAACAGTCACTGCTGCCGACGTAGAGGCCAGCATTAAATACTGGCTTGTGAAAGCGAAAGAGCGGCAAGGGAAAGAGTAACTATTATTAATAGTGTAGTGTGCTTAATAAAGTATTGAAAAGAATGCATTTTTTTTTTCATCCGAATGTGCTAGGGATATACTATGGCAAGTTCATAATATGTTCAATAAATATTCTAGTAATGTATCATAACACATTCTAAGAACGTTCGTAGAACCTGCAATTTGCTCTTCTTTTCACTTTGTAGGAATATTCTAAGAATATTCAAGTATTTAGTGAGAACATTCTGAGAATATTCAAATATTCCTGATCAATATTCTGAGAATATTCTATGTATATGTTTGTGCTGTGTGGGAGTAGGTATTACAAAATATTTATTGATTAAACATCTTAAACTATCTATACTATACACATTATGTATTTCGTATGATTGCTACAATACAAACAGATGCAATAATTCCTACAATACCACTTACGCAACCAATTAAAATTGAACCAAAACCACCAATTGCTGCTCCTAAAGCATAGTGAGCTGCTGCTGCGGGAGTTGTATATGTCGCGGGTATACCTTTAGTTATCCCTAAATATTTCAGGATTTTCTTCGCAAATATTTGACAGTTATTGGTTATCACATTATAATTCGATGGTGTCCAATCCTTCTGCAACTCATCAACAAAATTATTCACGTCACGTCTCAATCGTGTAGTATACCCCATATTGGTCGTTTCATCAGGGTTACCGGAACAACCAAACCTAACAATAATACCATCCATTCCATAAGAATATTCATTGCCAAATACATAAACACTAAGATGCCATATCACTTCGAGACCGGAATCTTTTAATAAGTTGTAAGCATAAAGTTCTACTTTAGAAGACATTTTTAATACAACAGAATTTATACGTTATAACACCGAACGTGTGGATTACTGTAGTAAAAACGTTGTCTTCATCGTTTAAAGCTAAGATATAACATTCAATGGAGGGGGAGGCTGATACAGACAACATATTTTTAGTAATAGTCCGGGAGCCCAGAGGGTTTTCGTAGCCGTTAAAAAAGCAAGGCTCCACCAAAGTTTTTTTTATGTATTTTGACCCCCCGATTACAAATATCAAGGGTGGATTCCCGAGAAATGGTTAGGAAATTTGTTATTAACAAATATTTTGTTACTAATTAAAAAGATGTTTTCTCGCAAAATAAAAAATATTACCGTAATCATTGAATGATTTTAAGCAAAACAGCTTCCTATGTATTTTTCATCAGAAGCACCGTTTTCAAATTAAAAATCGTTAAACATTTAAAAAATAGCATTTTTGACATTTTTCAAATTTGCACAACTTTTTATATAATTAATATTTTTCAACTCTGCGATGACATTTGACAATTAAGATCATAAAGTATGAGATGAAACTGGTTGCAATACAAAAATTCAATAATTTTATTACTTTTTAACGCTATAAACAATATATGCATTTAATCTTTTTTAACGTATAACGCAGGGTATGTGAAATGGAAATACCTATACCTTTAGTAGCCTGTCTGATCTTTAGAATTTGTATATATTTTTATCGATTTTTAGTTTTTTTTTTTATATTTATAACTAGCTCTTGCCCGCGACTACGTCCGCGTGGTTATAAAGATATGCATTACTATAAAGTTGTTTAATACAAATTAATTTTATATTTTTAAATTGTTTTATAAATTAGTGAGATATGATTTTTTTACTATTTCATCATTTCTCAAAAATCGTATATTAAGAAAAATTAAGATATCGATAATGTGAAAACTAAAGAAAGTATCAGAGAAAATAAATGTTTTTGTGTTTAATTAAAATTTTTAAATTCTTTAAGAAACAAAAAAATTCTTGAGATATAAAGATTTTTAATATTTTAGCATTTTAAATTTTTATTTATTTTTCACGCCCCCGCAACACCTTTGTGGGTAAAATTTTGTAATCTCCGTTCACAATTAACCTCAATATTATACAAACAACTATTTTGCAAAATTTTAAATATTTTTTATTTTTCACGCATTCTCCTTCCCCCCGCAATCCCCTTTGTGGGTGAAAATCCGTTCACAATTGACCTCAAAATTATAAAAATAACTATTTTGCAAAGTTTTAAAACTGTAGGACTTTTTATATTTAACGCCCCCACAACCTCACTGTGGGTGTAATTTTCTAAAATCCGTTCTTAGCTGACCTCTACCTTCCCTAAGGAATATTCCTACCAAGTTTCAAGTCGATCGGCCTCATAGTTCTAGAGATATCGTGATGACTGACTACATACATTTTATATATATATCCTCCGCAACCCCCCTTGTGAAAGAACTTTTGTAAAATCCGTTCTTAGCTGACCTCTACCTTCCTTAAGAAATATTCCTACCCAGTTTTAAATCAATCTGCCTTATATTTCCAGAGATGTCGTGATGACTGACTATATACATTATAGAAAAAGAAGTCTTTGCTGAATAGAAATATGGTTTAAAATTTATTGGGCTTGCAACAATTATGAACTTAGTTTATAATTATTGTAGATCCCTGATGATGGCTATAATTATAGCCGAAAGCTATTAATAAATATTTAAAAGAGTACACCGTTCATAATTGCTGCAGGCCCAATAAATTTTAAACTATACAGGGTGTCCCAGAATTAACTACGGAAACTTCGTATACGTATTCCTTGATGACAAATAAGTAGGGTCTTTCCTATAAAAAAAAAATTTTTTAGAGACTCCTGTCAGAGTTATAACCCTTTAAAGAGGGGTGGTAAAATACGGTTTTAATTTAATATCTTCTGATTGGTCCAAAATAAAAAATTAAAAATTTGGGTGAACATCATTTTTATAAAGACGCATTTCTCCTGCCACTTTTCACCTGCCCTACCCCATTCTAAGGGTGCAAATCAAGGAAACCCTCTTAATATTTTTTTTGTAACTTTCTTAGCAATTAATATTTGCAATAACAAAAAATTATTTTAGGAAGTTTTGATTATTTAGAAACTTTTTTGTTCCTTGTCGTTTTTTGCGAAATCGTTTCGGTTTGGAGTAAAAAAATAAAAAGTAGGACCATGTCAATTGAGTATCGTGTATCGCGATCAAGTAGCGCACATTTGCAAAGTAGGTTATAACTCTGACAGGAGTCTCTAAAAAATTTTTTTTTATAGGAAAGACCCTACTTATTTGTTATCAAGGAATACGTATACGAAGTTTCCGTAGTTAATTCTGGGACACCCTGTATATATATATATATATATATATATATATATATATATATATATATATATATACATCCAGCTATCATTAATGCGTCATTGAATAGGCGAATCCCTATCAATATTGCGTCCGATGCAAAGCTGCGTCCGTATATGGACGCAGCTTTACAAACTGTGTATTTCTTGCCTATCTACACATAAAACGGATATTTTTTCAATGAAATTAAACTTGTACATCCTAATTTTTTATAATAAGTTGTGCATATGGCAACCCCGGAGTGGCTACATGAATTTGATGGGGACGCATCAATGATATATTACCCGTTAAATGTATATTTTTGTATTGTGGCATTTTACCAGTAGAGGCGCTGCCGTTATATACGAACTTATCCCTTTTTGTCGGTGCGCTATATGAATTTTACAAAGAACGTAGGCAACGTTGCAAAGGCCGCCGCATTTTATTCGATGTGAAACGATTGTGAATTTTATTTTATAGTATACCCTATTTTCTGCATATAAGTTGATATGTCTAATCGTTCAAAAAAAATATTAAGCCTGGTTGTTAAGTATTAATTTACGATTATAAAGTATTATAGTATTAATATAAAGTAAGTAATAAAATAAAATTATTTTTTTATTTCATTACTTTAAAAAACCTCTTGAAACATATAGGTATTGTTATTTCTTATTGCCTAAATATCTTTTTAAAGGTAAGATTAATTATACAGGTCTCTGAGAAAAATTCGTTTATAGATTTTAGTTTGAGATAAGTATAATATCACTTTATTTGTGATATTTTTTAGGTTTCAACACCAATCAAATAATCAAAATAATACTTATAAGGAGATTTACACTTTAAGTTCTGTTACCATATTAATGCAAATTGCTTTTATGATGGTTTAGAAAATGCTTTGTAGTTCGAATCTTACTACTTTCGTATATTTTCTTGATTAATTAATTTATTTATAGATTTATTTATTTATCGATTAATTTATCTTTTTAGTTATTTATCTATTGATTTATTTATTTATTTATTTACCTACTTATTTATCTATTTTTTTACTTGTTTACTAACTTATGACTACTTTAAAATAAAATACTCTCTTCATCGTTATAAGAGATTGTTTGTATTTGTAAGAAATTTATTAACGATAAGTTTATGTTTTATAAAAGGAGAAGAGAGAGAGAGAGAGACTTAATTATAAAATAAATTTATTTTTTCAAGAATACGCAACTTTAGAAACAAATTCTAAAACAGGTAGATTTTTGTTTTTTAATTATAATATTTATCATGCCATCCTGGGCGTGATGACGTAATCTAAGAATGGGAGTTCTCTGATAGCTCATTTTAAAAGTTAATAAAAAAAATATAGTAAAATAAAACATTAATACATTAATTATTTATACAGGGTGGCAAAACAAATTTCATTTTAAATTAAATACTAAATTACTATCCAATGTTACTATTAAATGTTCAACTTCTTAGCAGTAATTAATCCGACGACTAGATTATTCTTAAAAATTTCTGAAGTTACATTCTATGTCCAAACTAATTCTGTTTCTATATCTTTAAAAGTTTGTAGACTATTAATGAGAACTTTTTTGATTTTAAGTAACTCCATAGAAAAATGTCAAAACTCTTTTTATGTGTTTATTTGAATTATAAAAATGTATCATTATTTTTATACTTTAAAACATAATAAAAAATTGATATTAAGTTGTTTTTTTTCAATAAAAAAAAAAGTATAGATGAGAATTGGAAATTATAGTTAATATCTAAATAAATATACTCAGTGACATTAGAAGTGTTACACCCAGAAGAAATAATTTCTCAATCTTAATTTTTTGGCAACATGGTAGATTTACATCGAGAATAAAACGATAACATATTCAAGAATTTTTAATATCGTATAACAAAAAAAATTAATAATGTGTTTGGTGACCCCGTAACTGAATACACTCATGTACACGTCTAGGCATTGACAAAATGAGATGATCAATGTCTGCTTGTGGCATCTTGTTCCATGCAACTTGAATTTCATGGTTTACCTGTGCCAGAGTTTGTGGAGGATGGTGTTAATGGGACATTCTTCTTCCCATCATAATCCACACATGTACGATGGGATTTAAATCTGGTGAACGAGGGGGTTACGGCAAAAAATTAATGCCAGCTTCTTGGAGAAAGTTCATAGTTCGACGAGCAATATGGGGACGCGCGTTATCTTGCTAAAAAAGGACGTGTCGACGGCCGTCTAGATAAGGAAGTAAAGTGGTTTTTAAGACATTATCAACATAACGTAAAGCTGTCATACTGCCTCGAATAAACACAAGTGGTGATCGGCTACCATAGGCAATAGCCCTCCAAATCATTACTCCAACTGTCCTGTGTACAGGTCATTCAAGAACAAACCTGGTATCTCGTCGCTCTCCAGGGTGGCGTCTAACCCTTCTACGGCCATCGTGCATGCCTAAACAAAATCGCGATTCATAGCTGAATGCTACATTATGCCATGCTTTCACCCATTGCTGCCGTTCTCTGCACCCATTCAAACGTTGATGGCAATGGTCCTGAGTCAAAGGTAGCACTAGTCGTGGGCGGTATGAAAACAGTCCAAAGGCTCGAATGCGACGGTATAGTGTACAGTACACATAGTAACAGGTCTACCTTCCTATCCAAACCATTTATCAGCGATTTGACGCGTAGTAGCAAAACGATCTTGCAGAGCAAGTAGTCTGAAGTGGCTATCTTGACGCTCTGTGATACGACTTGGTTGGCCAGTTCCTCTACCACGTTTGTCCACACACGACACACACGGATTACCGTCATTGCCGTACAATTAACACGAAGGACAATTTGGCGATACGACAAACCCATATCCTTATAGACAACAATTCTACCCCTGTCAAAATCGCTAATATGTTGATAATTTTGATGTCTTTGAACTCGACGAACTGGACTAAAGAAAAGTAATTAAAAATTTCTTTACCAACCGGTCTTCATGAATCGTTTTTTTTTTAATTTAAGATAAAATTTTATTGTTACAAAAACTATTAAAGATAAAACATTGATATTGTTATCATAGCATTCTTTAAATATAGTCATTCTGTAGTCAAAAAACTAAGATCAAGAAATGATTCCTTTTGGGTGTAACACTTCTAATGTCACTGAGTATAGTATGAAATTTTTTTAATACTAAAAACTTCATTAATAAACATATAGTGGGTATTTTAAACTACACTAAAAACATAAATTGCATTAAAGAAAATAAAAAACATTTTAATGTTTTATCTTTTGATTAATATCAATACCAACATCACATGACACTCATTTGACAAATTATTTACTTTTATTAAAATACTTTCTGGTAAAAACTACTAGTAGCAAAGAACAAGATTAAATGTTACACAGAACATATAGTTTGTATTTCACTGCAAATTGTTTATCTGTTTCTTTGTTATTTATTAATTTTGTATTTTTACATTTTTATTCCTTCTAAAAAAGCATTGGTATAGATAAGACAAATATTTACCAAATCAAATTTGTTCACTATATAGTTAAAATCATATTAAATTTACCTAATAATAACACATTATATTAAATGGCAACACTGTAGGACGCAGAAATGATGGTTCCTTCCATATAATTTTTACAAATCGTATATAATGGACGCAATAATGATATAATATTATATGGACGCAGAAATGATAAAGAATTATATAAATAACGAAACTTTATTTTATGATTAACAAAAAAATAAAAGTGGTTATCTGACATTATTAAACCTGTTGATAAGTATAATTAACTTAAATTATTGATATATCTAAGAATTCTGATGGACGCAATATGACTGGTTTTTTGATTGACGCAGTAATGATATAGTGATGTAAATATATATATATATATATATATATATATATATATATATATATATATATATATATATATATATATATATATATAACAAAATGTCAAAGATGATACATAACGTATCTAGTGCCATACTGTCAAAAGTAATAATTTCAGTTTTGAACTGAAATGGTGGCGGTTAGAAATTTCTAACACTTTAAAAGACACCTTGGATACTGCGATATAAATAGATATAAATACCATTCAACCTATATCGGGGCAAAACCAAACTACAGACACGTGTTTCGCTCTCATTTTGAGCTCATCAGTGTAGTACAGGCTCGTAGTTTATTTTTAGGATTTATAACATAATTAAAAATTTGCCCTTTAATTTTTATTTTTTTATTTTTCACAAACGTGTACGAAAAATTACTACTGGTGCTACCTTATAATTAACCTTGTTTATGTTTTACTCGTTCAAGATGTAAAGATCTTAATCAAGTATTGTGTAAAAATATCTATTTATTTTAATGCACTTTGGCCAATTCTGTACCTAAAATGCAATTATTTCAAAATACCCATTCACCACTGCTGTCAGGCTCATTTAACTAAAAACGTTTTCCAGTAATAAATTACTAAAAATTTCGAAATAGAGCGCTGGTCGGATTGTTTGTTTTTCCATATGATTTTTTAACTTTAACTTTTAAGAAGTGATATGTTTCGTTTATAATAAATCGATTTTATTACAGGTATCTGAAGGTTTTAAATGGTGTAGTTGCCGAAATATAAAATGTCGGGAAATTCGGTTTTTCACCTTAATTTTTTCTGTATGATATTAAGACCAAAACTTTTTCCGAGTAATAAAAATAAGCCCATTGTTAATATTTCGTAAGTTACCCCAGGTTAAGAAAATTAAGGTTTTACGTTGAATAGAACCGGATTTTCAATAAGCTGTAATTTCAATTAAAAAAAACAAAAGTTTTCATGTAACGATTTTTCTTCAACCCGAAAAAGTATTATTGGTTCTAAGTTCGTGCGGACTGACCTATCTTATCTTATGAGTGTTGTTTAACAACGGTTGATTATCGCTTCCATTCGATTATACTACCTTTGATCTTTACAGGTTTGATGACAGTGTCGAAATACATGAAAGAAAAGTTATTAGTTTTTCATGCCGCGGTTCTGTATAATTATTGAAAAAAAACAGTCGGTACCTGCTGGTATAATATAGATCCTATTACGGCCCTGAGCTTTAAAGTGTGGCTTAGGTAGCTGTTAAGATTAGTCAGTCAGTACCAACTTGAAATACCTTCACTTTAGACGTCTCTGTTTAAATGGTTTACTTCTTAATCGCATATTAAAATATGGGTTTCGATTAATAATTTGAGAAAATTTAATTTTTTATGGTTAATGAACAAAGGATATATAAACTCTAAAAAAATGTAACTCTGCTCCTATTACTCGGGAAAAGGTTTTTTGTTTAAAAGATGAGCGTAGTTTAACCAGCTTTCCAACTCAACTGTTTGTAAAGACGTATGTTAAAAAATTAAGAATGTATTCAATTTGCATATAACATGTTTTTTAGTCATTTTTAAAAACAATTTTAGCTCAGCGGTCCGAGTTGAAAACAAATACAAAAAAATGTTTTAGGCGCGACCTTGAAAATTATCCATTAAAAAATTACGGGACAAGAAAATTTTACCGATTTCTAACAGTTCTTAAACTGTCGATGTCCATTTTTGTTCAAAGTGCAAGAGGAAATGTGACGTTTTGCCATACACAATCAATATATTCAATTTTAATACGTTTAAATTTTTAATTTTATCTTTCGGGTTTTAGACAGCCCTTTATAAGCACTTAATTTGAAGATTATACAATCCTAGTTTTTTTTTTATTAATGGTCTGCTAGGTTTTCAAATACTGGTGGTCCTTTGGTTTTTCGTGAATATTCCAAAACGGTTAGTGCACCCAATTTTTGCTTTGTGTACGTAAAAAGCTCATAATTTTGACCTAAATTTCAACAAACTTGTCCAATTTGGTTCTGCCATCTGGGGGTACCTAATATAGTCGCCTGATTTAGGCAAAACAAATACATTTGACACCCATTTTTCAAGAAATTTTTAGATTCATTTAAGGGAACCACCCTAAACAGTAAAAGAATGATTCATTTTAAAGTTTTTAAGACCTTGGTTTGCTAGGTGGCGTTGGACTGTTTTTGGAACTAAGTTCCTTACGGCAGGATTGGAGGAGATAGGGATTTTGCTGCGTGACCGAACTGAAAAAAATGTAATAGTAAAAAACCGTAACGAAAAGTCCGTGGAATAAAACCGTTCGATTCTTGGCCGATGCCATTTTTTTTTGTATATATCTCTTAACATTTACGTTTTTTTGTTAAAGTAATATGAGATATAATTTTTAAAAATATCGATAGTTGAAAGTAGTTAGGAAAGGTGAGAAAAAATAAATGTATACATTACTCTTTAAAGCTCACCTTGAATTTTAAAGAAGCTTCTTTCTTAACGCCAAGATTTCACTGATTTTGATATATTGACCGTTGAATAAGAGGCACTACAGTCGTATACACAAGCGAGTAGTGTTATGTGTCGATTCTACATTAGCCGAAGGAACTTCGTTCCTACCTGGTGTCCCACGACACCATTTTAACTTGTTTCTTAATTATAAGATCGATATGGGAGCTGTTTACCATAAATTTTGACCATTTTGCATTATCGACATTCCCACTCTAATACCTGATCAGTGCAATGTGCAGTTGAAAATGTATTTTCCTATTTCAAGTGCGAGAAATACATACTATAAATATCGTCTATTATGCAATTATTGGAATTAACTATACTATCTGATAATAAGAAATTCATTAGTGTGCGAATTAATGTCAACACAAATGTACAATTCAGAATATCACTATTAATTTCTGATAGACGAACAGAATAAAATAACCAATACAATAAACATTGATTTAATTTGGCATGTCATTCCTTTGCTTTAATAACTTCTAGAAGACGTTATGGCATCCAGTTAACAAGTCTTTTACAGTTTTTTGGAATTTGGCAATCCCGAAACCATATCTGGATTAGAGCGTCTATCAATTTATTTTCTGTTGCGCAGTCTAGCTTTCACAGTCGCCCACAGATTTTCAATCGGATTCAGATTGGGTGAGTTTCCTGGCCATTCAAGGCATGGTTGATCATTGGCATTTTCTCAGCTCTCCTTATAATCTCCTTTTCAACATATCTTTGTATTTTTAAGAATTCATCATGCCTTCAATTGGCATGAGAAATCCGGTACCTTTATAAAAAAAGCAGCACCAAAACATTTTCTTGGGAAGTTGTTTAATTTTTTGATCAATATTAGCCGGCGTAAGTTTTTCATTGACATTTTTTCCGACGAAACGAGACCATTGTCTTGTACTAAAAAGAGGTTCTCATCTGAGACCAACACTTTTCTCCAATCTTCAGCAGTCCATCTCTTATATTGTTTGGTCCAATCATACCGTTTTTCATCATTCTAGCAGTTAATAGCTGTTTCTTTTGAGGTCTTACTGCTTTTCTTCCACCATCAAAAATTCGCCTTCGCACCGTCGAGTCATGAATAATAACTCCAGCTTGTGCTAAAGCTTTCTGAAGATCTAATTTACTCTTTCTCACTAAAAATGCTTTATCCCTTACAATTATCTCCCTCCTCCTTACACATTTCCCTTTTCTGTTCACCACAATCGTTCCAGTTTTTCTGCTTTAAAATCTTGTTAACAACTCCCAAGCTCATATTACATTCCTTTGCAATATCTCTTTAAATCATCGATGTATGTTTACTCAAAGTAACAATTTTAGTAGGTATTTTTGGACAGAATGATTTTTCAAACACACTATACTTCAAAATAAAAGGAAATGCAATGCATCTGTAACTTGTTTGTGTCTCATTGTTGAATGAGAATCAGAGAGAATCTAAGAATCTGCTACGAAATGCCACCACCACTGATTAACGTGATGACATCTGCGAAAACTTAAATATTGTAAAATTATACCGCGTTGACATTAATTCAGGCACAGTAATATACGGTTGATTGAATACAGTAAGTTGAATATATTTGTTAAAATCGATTAAAATACGCTTTGTTGCACATTGCGCTCCATCGGTGGAGAGGAGAGAGGAGTGGGGTAGTTAATGCACCATTATCTTTCATGTCCTTAAAAATGAGAGAAAATTAAGGTGTAATAAATAAACAAATAATTTAATATTTTTGAAACAATACTTAGGTTTTCGCTCAAGATTTTGACGGTTCTCCTCCTAACAACCAAATTGTATACCGGATCCATAATGGCGCTGCCGATAAATTCACGATTGAAACAGAAACTGGAGTTATCAGAGTCGCTAGAGGAGCATCTTTAGACCCAGATTTGATTCAACCCAGAAAACTGTACTATCCTTTGAAAGTAATGGCTATTGATAGCGCTCCTGGAGATAATCAGCTGCATGCAACTGTTGATGTTAATATTAATATTATAGATGTAAATAATAAACTACCCATATTTGATGATCCAGGAGCTGTGCGAGTAAATGAGAATTCACCGGTAAGTGTTTTATACGAAAAATGTTTAATCAGATCAGATGTAATATTTTTTCAATTTTGCTTTAATTTGTTTGCTGTGTAATTTCTGCAATTTCCATGAAAGATAAATAATTACTTATTGTAAAAGTTATAATTGAATTTTGTTTCAATTTTATTCAAAATTAGTTTGAATACAAATTTAATAAGCAAATAATAAATTTTAAAGAAAAATTAATTTTTTGCTATTAACTATATTTTCTTTCAATTTAATGATCAATTATTATATATAGTCCATTTCATCGTTTTTGGCCGATTTGATATTAGAAACCACTGAAATAAGATTAAACTGTCATCCAAGTTACCAATGGCGGATAGTCTTTTTTTTTTCTAAATTAGGTCGTAAGTTTCTGAAACGATCAGTGTGGTTTGACATCTACAAAAATATGACATTAATAATGATTAAATTCAACCCTTCAACAACGAGCCGTACCTGACCGTTACTAGGAATGTGAATTAAGTCAAGACTTCCGTATTGAATACTTTTTATCTACCGGCTGAGAGAGATGTAACTCTAAATTTACTTCGAGTATGATTTCTGTCATCGGCCAAAATCGGTGAAATGGACTATACCTCACATATCAAATATCTTATTTTAGGTGGGTAAAGTTCTAGCAAATATTACAGCTCATGATCCCGATTCCACTGCAAAATTAATCTATAAAATAGACGAAACTTCTTGTGAAGCAAGAAATGAACGAGGAGTTTTACTCAAGCAACAAGAATATGATTGCACTGGTTCGTTTCATTTGGAACCTATAACTGGAACACTTTCAATTGCAAAATTATTAGATAGAGAGACTGTGGAAAGTTTTCAATTAGGTCTTGTTGTTGAAGATGTAAATTCAGAAACCGGACCTCAAAAAGCCTATAGTAAGTGTTAATGTTCTAATTTCGAATCTACTACCAATTATTTTAGTTAATCTAGGTTATTCACTAAAGCATCGAACAAACCATTTCAGCTAATAAAATAAAACCTTTTTAATTGTAAAGTTAAAACGTCCTAAAGGGCGTTATTTCCCTAACTAGCTCAATAAATGTTTGGCCCTATAAACTTGCAAAAAATTGATCAATTGTATGTATAATAATAGTGGTAGGTACCTTGTCTGTATATATGAGCGAAATTAGGGATGACAGATACACCTTCGACCTATAAGATCTATTGTGTCTCCTCTTTCTTGCTATAATTCTAATGTTTCCGCAGACTTATAGCAGTTCTTCTAGTATTATCTCTTAGAAAGTTTAATGTATCGTTATACTTATTGTAGTAGATATATTGTGTGAGGGAAGCATAAATTTACAAAGCAACAGTAGCCTTAGCAATGTATGTATGTATGTATGTATGTGCGTACTCAGGGAAAACTGATACACCTGCGACCTATAAGATCTATTGTGTCTTCCTGTTCTTGCTATAATTCTGATGTTTTCTCAGACTTATAGCAGCTCTTTTAGTTCTATCTTTCGTAGAAAGTTTAGGATATTGTTGCGGTTTATGTTAAGTATATCTTTTTCTTCTATTTTGTATGACCCTATCTGAGAATATGTGTATTGAGATTTCATTCTATTCCTCACAGAATCTACCAATCCTAGTTTCTTCATATGTCCTCTTAGTAGACAGTGACCGGTTAATATTGCCCTTATAATACGGGGGTTGTTTTACCTAAGGTTTAGACAACTAAAAGATCTCTTCTGGTTATAGTTATCCAGGAGCGTCTTCGGTTTTCTTAGTCCTTCTAGATCGTTCCAGTATTTGGACCTTTCTCTACCCACTCCTTTTCTTAGTTTTTCTAAGAATGTACTACTTCTATTTCCAAAAGATGGTTCTGCTCCCAAGTATGGTGTTACAGCTGCTTTTTGCCAGCTTATCTGATGTTTCGTTTCCTTCTATTTCTATGTGTCTTAGAACCTATATGAGGGTAACAGTAGTATTTTGTCCTAGTTCATGAAGTTTGCCTGATCATTCCCAGAGCTTTGATGGCTGCTTGACTATCTGACATGATTACAATCTTTTGTCTACGATAGTTCCTTTCATCTTTCAATGGCACGGATTTCCGCTTGAAAAATGCTTGTTAGATGCCTCAGAGGCAGCTTTTCAGATTGAGTTCAGTTATATTATTTTGTAAATTGAGTATAATTACTTTTATATCCTTTAATTCTCTGACATACTGTCTGTCGTTAATGCATGTCCAATCCCATCCTTTATTGCGTACATTCAAAATTCTCACTTTGTTAGCACTAATATTAACGCAAGTATTTTTAAATTGTTTCTTGCAAACTAAATATTTTACCATTAGTTATGGTTCAAAAAAATGACTGCAATAGGCACACCTATTTGGATCTATGAAAGTAGCTCTTGAACGTCAACGTTGAGGAATATGCGGCAATAAAAGATTTAGTGCGCATTTTGCGTATATCGCAAACTTCCTTTATTTTACAAAATCATATTATTGTGTAGAAAAATAATTATAAGTTTATTATTTTTATTGTGTCCCAATTATTTTTTAAAAATAATTTCGGTTCATAATTGCTTTACTTTGGTAAGAGTTTGAAAATATATAATTTTTTTACGAATCTATTTTTTTCCTATTTATTTTGTATCTATTTTTAGCTTCAATATCCATTACTATTGATGATATGAATGACAATAGTCCAAAATTTAGAAAAGCCTATTACAAATTTAGTGTACCGGAAAACAGTAAACATGGAGTACGAGTAGGTACAGTAACAGCAGACGATTTGGATAAAAATCGTACAATTACATACTACCTAGAAGGACCCATTGAGTTAATAAAGTTATTGTTTCTAAATCCAGACGATGGAGATCTAGTAGTCGCAAGTAAAATTGACCACGAGCTACACCAATGGATAAACTTAACCGTAGGACAAATCTGTTTTTTTTATAAATTCCAATAATACTTTGTTTTATTTTTAAGATAAAAGGAACAGACAACGGAATACCTCCTAGATCTAGTAGAGTAGAGGTTTTTGTTCAAATTTTGGATGAAAATGACAATAGTCCCACATTTCTTTTTGATCCTAACGCCTTGATAGTTCCTGAGAATATACATGTTGGCACGGAAATCGCAAAAGTGAAAGCAGTTGATGCTGATTCGGGAGAATACGGAAAAATTACCTATTTATTAGATAGGTTAGTATGACGATATTATGGTTAAAAAAATATATATACAATTAATGGGTGTTGAATTCTGTCACTTAATATTGATTGCTATAACAAAAAATTAATATTATCGTATGTCTCTTCCCACTCCATTTCTTTCTAACTCCTTCTTCCTGCTGCTTAATTTCGTTCTCTTGCCTCTCTGCTTTACCACTGGTTGAAAATAGGAACCATTGTGCGAGTGAAGGACCAGTAGAGCTTAAGAAATGGGGTAAAAGTTTTATTGGTTGCCAATCGAGTAAAAATAAAATTTATAAAGTTACTTACAGTTCACAGGTCGTGCCGTTGATTGCTTCCATCATTCTTCTATTTGTGCTAAAAACGACCCTTAATACAGCAATCCATATGTAAAACCATATTAACTACTTCTTGGAGTACAAAAAAAACGAAACAATGGCGAGATTGGTGGTTCATCGGAACAGAAAACATGGACGCTCTCTGCATCGTGCAAAAAGACACACACGTGTTCCACTTATTGTCCTCTTCTGTTCTTTTTTGGGGACTTTTTAAGAGAATGTACACTAACAATTGGTAACAGTTTATAGTACCCGCGCATAGCTAACCAATAATACAGGTATATAGGAGAAAAACGGTGTTATATATAGCAAGCAGGATATAACAGATTAAGAACGAACAACCACTTTTCAACTCTTCTATACCCGTTAACTCCTTCTTTCTGCTGCTATTTGCTCCTGCCGTTAATTTTAATTATATCTTTTAACTAATACTCCTTTATTTGTTTATTTCTTCTTTATTTTAATTTATAATTCAAAATTATTGGTAACTATTCAACACTCTTTTCTATTACAATTATCTGACACATCTCTGCAACATTTTTTTATGACAATTTTCATTAATCAACAAAAACATTACAACCCAAACAAAAACTTCACCAAAAGCATATCTCTACAAAAAATAACTTAATCTAGACAACCAATATCTAAATGTCGGATCACATTCCCAGAATTCTGCTGAGGGAACGTTTAAAATTATTTTATAATAATATTTTAATATTTCAGATTATCCTCTCAAGGAAAATTTAGTCTGGATGGAGATAGTGGCATTTTAAAAGTGGCAGACAAGTTGGATAGAGAAGATAAAGCTAGTTATTTATTGATTATTGAAGGATGGGATAACTATCAATTTGGATTTAATAGTGGAGAAAGTAGAAATGCTTTTAAGCATATCAAGTAAGTCAAACTCTCATTCTTATTGTACTATCTTCTTAAAAGGAATTGGCTATTACAACTCATCTATGTCTTCAGTTGTACGTACTAATAGTTATCATGAAGCACTATTCTTTGTCAGAAGTTTCTTTGCCACGATAGTTTTATCCTTCCTTTCTCTTTACCTGAATATTTCTTCTTACTATTGGCTGAAGTCCTTGTTATTTATTATTTCTTAGTCTGTGGCCCAGATATGATCTTTTCCGTACTTTCAGTGTGAATAAAAGTTTTTTCTAACCTTCTCTATGCAACACTTCTTGGTTTAAAATAAGCATGAAATCTTGAAGATTTAGCTTTAATTACAATTTATTTGTGTCCAAGTTTCAATTGCATAGAGGAGAGTCGACCAGACGTATCATTTTGATAATCTTCAAGTTTCAACTTTAATTCAATAATCACATAAGTAGTATTCTTCTGAGTTTCTCGAAGAATTTTCGAATGGGTTCGATTTTTGATCTTATTTCTAGTTTAAGATTTACGCAGATATCGATCACAAGCATCCTAGGTGCTTAAACTTATTGACCTGTTTTAAAATTTGTCCGTCTATTGTACAAGGCTGAGATACATTTTGGTTTTTCCGATTATATGGTTTTCAATCGGTTCTGTAAATGAGTCTTCTTAGAACCAAGCCTCAATTTAAATTAATCGTCTTCACTGATTCATTCTTATTGCTATAAATTCGCTCACATACATTTAAGTAATTCGGAATCTAACTAATATTCTTTTATTTCAGTATTACTATTGAAGACATTAATGATAATGTACCAATTTTACACGTTCCTCCATACTGTATAAACATCACAGAATTTCATGAACCTGGACAACCGGTGACAACAATTCATGCATCTGACGCAGACGATCCCGCTACTGCAAACGGACAGGTAATATTTGAAATGCGCGCGACGTAGACAAAACATTGAGATAAATATTTGGCATACTTCATATTGAATTTGCATGTGGTGAAATTCGGCTACAGTGATCTTCTCGACAAATCTGGATTAAACTTTCAATACATCAAATAAGCTAAGATTAACGTTAACAAACGTACAGACATGCGAACATACAGACAAACATACGAAATAAAAAAACTGTTTTGGGTTCTCTTACGTATATAAAGCTCCTTATTATGTATTTTTAAATATATTTGCCATGTACAGGCAGCGATCAGTTACAGTTACTATATGTATGATTCATTTTGTTTTTTTTACCATTTCAACCACATCATTTGGTACTTCATATTCCATCCCAGTTTTTTATATAAAAAAATGTGAGTTTTGGAAAATTATTATGTTTGTTTGTTTGTTTGTTTGTTTGTTGGTTTGTTTGTTTGTTTGTTTGTTTGTTTGTTTGTTTGTTTATTTGTTTATTTGTTTATTTGTTTGTTTGTGTTTGTTTGTTTGTTTGTTTGTTTGTTTGTTTGTTTGTTTGTTTGTTTGTTTGTTTGTTTGTTTGTTTGTTTATTTGTTTGTTTGTTTGTGGACTAAGAGCTTGTGACTTATTACTATTAGTGTATTCCACCATTTTCAGGTTGTTCGTTGGCTGAGCGAGCTAAGGCGCGTTCTTCGCTGACATTGACAGCCAGATTTACCGGTACGAAAAAAATGGAAAGCGCACACGTCTTTTTTTACAATACTACTAGTATTTTACGTTCATTATTGTTTACAGTTTATTTTAAGTTTTTAGTTCGATGTGCTTTAAGAGCGTGTTTTTTAATTTCTTTAAACTATATTATTGTTATTGTGCATTAATATTAATAATTTGTACTAATTTTTGCAAAATACTTCTAGGTAATAATAGACATATCCGACGGAAATGTAAACAATCTTTTTGAGATTCAGCCGATAAATGAATGGGCAGTAGATATTAGAACAATTACATCTTTACGAGGGAAACATGGAAACTACACATTAGTAATGAGAGCTCAGGATTTGGGTATGCCTAGTCTTTTAGTCGAAGAACAAGTAAGAATATGTGTCGCTGATTATAATGATCATCCTCCTGTCTTTGTCAGTCCACCACCAAATTCGACGTTAAAAGTACCTGAGGTAAGCAAAGTAGTATTTTTTTCTAGCTAGTATTTTAGTTTTAGTTAGTTAGACATATTACTAATAGAGGCATTCAGGTATATAGATATTACTTTGTCTTTTGCATACAAGAATCTTCTTAAATAAAAAACTTGCTTGTCGTGAGACTGACAAAAATAAAGATCTCTCTTTGATCATTTAATTTTTTTTAACATAATCATCATTATTGGAGCTACAGCTTCCATAGAACCTGGGCCTACACTACCGATTGCCTCCATAGTTGATGTACCTGTACCAAGTTCCTCCACTTCCTTACTTCCATTCTTCTGAGGTCCTGTTCGGCACCATCTATCCACCTAACTCTGACCCTTTAGCCGTCTGTCACCTGAGTTTCCTCTAAAGACCTTTTTGGCTGCTCTCTCTTCCGGCATCCTTTTCACATAACTAAGCCATCTTAATCTTATCCGCCGGATCTCGGATACCAGGTCTGGCCTGCTATATTTTTTTTTATTCTTCACCTTCCCATAGATTCGTGGAAGGATCTTCGTTTCCCAACGTCTTAGGATCTTAAATATCGGGCTCTCAAAGCCCATACAAAACCACTGGCCGTATTACTCCAGATAACAATATAAACTTGTTTCAGACTTGCAATAAGTTTGATACATCAAAAAAGAAGGATTGCTTCAAGTTTGCCGTGGCAACTTTACAAACTTGCAGCAAGTTTCAATCAAACTTTCTAGTTTCAGTGTGACAAACTTGCATGCAAGTTTGTTTTACAAAGATTACAACAACTTTGTTACGGCAAACTTGTCCTAACCTTGTTACGGCAAACTTGCCCTAACCTTGTTACGGAAATATTATTTTTTATCCAGGCTGTTCGGTTTGAAACCACATCAGAATAAAACCAATTTATAATCATATAACTTATTTATTAATCACTTTAGTCATCAGTAATAGATCAAAACGTTAGTTGAAGCATCAAATTAAAATTATTGTCTAGAACTATTCGTCGTTGGCAATAGCACCCAGATTATATTCGCTAGTTTCAGATTCCGATGCTTTTGTTTGTCTAACAGCTCTGAAACAAACAAACAAATTGTTATAAAGTCTTAAAACTAAAGGAGTTAATGTTCAAGTTATGGAGGGTCCCTCCATAGTTCAAGTAAATACCTATCTGTGCACCATCACTGTGACAAAAAAAGTTTGAGGTTATACAACTTGAGACATTGTATTATCATGGTTTGGTGATGACTATATACCAATTTCAATTAAAAGATTTTTCATGGATATACATCGCAATTTTTAATTATATTTGATCCTGACATTTCGGAGTCTTTGCAAACCCGCGATGTGTACCTATCCGTGAAATATCTTCTAATTTAAACAAGATACATTAATTAAAATCCCATATGGCTGTGAATATCAATAACCAGGGACTTTTTATTTTTGATAGTGAATGTGTGAACACAGCAAGAAACTACAAAAAATATATAATAAACTTACCTCAACTACTCGAAAGCAAAAAAGACGCTATTCACAAGCACAAACTAATCGGGTTTAAGCTGAACATTGTTAATTGTAGAAGTTTCAGCTTAGTAGGTAGTAATTAACACACCAACAAGACATCATAATCGTTACAATCTAAGTTAAAAAACTAGAAGTAAAAATATATTCTAACCGCGTCACGTTAGTCAACTCAGTAATGTTCAGTCAGCAGCATGTCAAGTTCAGTCAGCAGATGGCGCCCGCGTCACTTGCGCGCGTGGGTGCAGTGATAACGTTGCAGCAATGTTGCTACATACTTGACCTATTATCTTTGTCATAACAATATTCAAGCAATATTGTCGCAAACTTGAAAGTTCATATTTAACATAACAATATTACAGAGATTTTGTCACAAACTTGTCTCGTCATATTTGACACAGCAATTAAGAAGCAAAGAAAAATCAAACTTGCCCCAAGTTTGCATGCTATCTGGACTGTGAAATAGATCTGTTATTTGGCCCCTTTGCTCACTACTCTGCTTTGTATAACATGGATGAGAGAGAAATAGCAGCGATTACCTGCTGATATTTGGCTCCTTACTTCTTTAGCCATATCGTTCATCTTATTGATGTGAATCCCAATATATTTAAATTTGAATTTATCCTGACCTAACTGTACCTCGTCCAGTGGTTCTCTTTACATCAACATTATTCTGTTTTACTCTGGCTGATCTAAAGTCACAGATCCTGTGTTGCACGTTTCAAGGGCACATAACTTTCCTCAAGAGCACTGAGCGACCTTGCCACCATATCAATGTCATCAGAAAACCCAAGTTTCTATATCTGCCGATTAAATGTATATCGTTCCTTCTGAGTTAGTTGGCATCTGTCGCATTCTTAAGGACTATATTAAACAAGTTTGGAGAAATCACATCCCCCTGTTTTACTTCACGTTCAACATTGAAGCTTCTTGACACCTGACCCTTGATCTTTACTCTGCTGCTTGTTTTTGTCAGTGTCGGCATGATGAGCCTCATAAGTTTTGTTGGTACACCAAACTTTCTCAAAAAAAGGTTAAGTTTTTCTCTGCTGGCTATGTCATACGCTTGTTTAAAGTCAATGAAAGTCAATCGCACTCGTTTTCTAGTATCTGTCTAAGGGTAAATATTTGGCTAATAGTCGTTGGTGACATCCTGAATCCACATTGGTACTCATCAAAGAGACTTTCTGCTACTGGATATAATTTTCTTTTCAGGATAATGGATAATACCTTGTAACACACATTGGGCAATGTGATGCCACGGTAGTTACCACAAACAGCTTTGTCACCCTTTTTATGGATAGAAACTATTATCCTTTCTTGCCACTGGTGAGGAAGTTGTTCACCTTCTTCCTTTATCCTTCTAATATCGCTTCTCTGTTGCTTAGCATATTTCCCTTTTGATTGTTGTTCTATGCTGGAATCCTTTCTTTGCTTCATTCGAATCTTTCTCTCTGACCAGTGCATTTCATCTTTTATGATAAGATAACAACTTTTAGCCTTGTTCCAATTGTTAACATTGTTTGAATGTTTCACGACGTTTTCCAATTTTTTACTTTATTTCTAGTTTTTATGATTTTTTTAAAATTGTTAACACTTTTCCAATTTTTAGTGAATTTTCAAACTTTTAAATTTTTTTATTAATTTTCTGATTTTTTTAAGTTTATCCATTTTTTGAACATTTTTACAGAATTAATAATTATAATAAAAATATTATAACGCTGTTTGTAGACATTTTTCTAACGTTCAGCATTATCATGAGAACGTTCCATAAGAAGCATAGCTTCAAAAATGGTAACTAATTTTATATAACTATAAAGATATTATGTCCGTGTATATGCGTCCTCGTTTTTGGATTACGGTCTGGTTCGAAAATAATAAAAAATGCTTCTTTAATAGGACCTGAATCCGCACCCTTGGCAAAATTTCTTTTAATTTATAAATTATTGCTAATGGAACTTCTTATATATATTAACATTAAATTATTTAATTTTATTTCTCTTTAATTTTGATTTTTGTTTATAGAATGCCACTGTTGGAAGTGCTTTAATTCAAATTATAGCGTCAGATGAAGACATAGGAGCAAATGGAGCAATCAGATATAGATTGAAAGCAGATCCTGCTGGTCACTGGAAATTTTTTGAACTACAGCCGGTGTCGGGAATTTTAGAGCTACGTCTGCCATTAGATAGAAAAAAGCAAAAAATTTATGATGTAAGTTGAATGTAAAAAGATAATAATTACACATGTTTTGTTTATTTGTTCTCCTTTACGTAGAATCACAGAATAAAAACACTTGCATAGAATTCTTTTTATTGTATAACTTTTGTGCTGACAAAAAAACAATGGGAACAATCTACTCATTCTACATACTACATGTATTATTCGTTCCAAGTTCGAGCGGACTGACCCATCTTTTCTTAATCAGTGTTTAACGACGGCTGGTTAGCGCTTCCATTGTATTATATTACCTAGTTTTGATCCTTACAGGTTTGGGTTTCATATTTTAGTATTCTCCGAATATTGTCGTAGAACGGAGCTTTTAAAAAAAGCTGTAATTTAGCGTTGATATTTATTCTTCTTCATACATCTTGATTTTGCAAAAGCATTTGATCGGGTTCTGAAACGCAGACTGTTACATAAATTCAAACATCTTGGTATCCGCGGTAGCTTATTGGAATGGATTTACGGATACGGGACAGAACGTAAGTTTTGTGTTAGAGTTGTTGACTCTTTTTCAGTCGAAACAGCAGTTCTAAGTGGTGTACCTTAAGGATTTGTTTTAGGTCCGCTATTGTTTATAGTTTAATCCAGTGATCTTCTATTTCATATCAGTTGGAAGAAAGCTTTCTATGCAGATGACACAAAGATTTTTTCTGATCCATCTGTAAATTTCCAACTACTGCAGCATGATCTGGACTCTATATCGGAGTAGTGTACTAACTGGATGATACCTTTGTATGTGGACAAATGTGTATTTTTACATGTGGAGTCAAATAATCCTCGTCTTTAATATTCCACGAATAGACACAGACTACAATCAGTGAAATCATATAATGATTTAGGTGTGATAATTGCTGAAGATTTAAACTGGTCTCAACATATCTAAAAAGCAAATAGTAGATAAAACATTTACAAAAAATTCATTTAAAAGTTTTATAAAACCTTTATTCGTTCAGTGTTGGAATATTGTGGTACTGTATGGTCACCAGTCTTAGTGTGAGACCGAATATACTCAAAAATATACAGTGACAATGCACCAGTTTTTGTCTCAAAGCCACCATATAAAATTATCAACATTACCATGTTTGAACACCGCCGACCTCGAGACGATTTGATTCTGACATTCCGTATACCAAAATTTGATTATGGAAGCTTGAGGAGTATGTTTATTCTGGATAGTGACCAACGACTTCGTGGTCATCAGTTTAAACTTAAGAAGGCTCCATTTTTGACAAATTCCAGGCAACAGCTTCTCTGTAATCAGGTATTTTCTGTATGGAATAGATTTCCTGCTGATATTGTTTTTTTTTGTTCTTTTGATTTTTTTCGCACTCATATTGTAATTTATATGGGCGTATGGGTCATGTAACCCCTGGTCTAATTTATTTTATGATAATAATAATAATATATTATTGTGGCAGTTCTGACGGTTGGGTTGAAGGAGTGCTTCTTCTTTCAGCTGCAAACATAAAGAGTTGTGGTCTGGATTACCATCAAGATATGGAGCTCCAAAGTGTCGGCTTAAGTAACTTTTAAGATTAGTCAGTCATCACGAACTTGGAACGAATAATACCTAAAATTTTGAGTCTAAAGTAACCGTTGCTTTTTGTAAAAAGATTCAAGTGTTGGATATTCACAACCAGTTGGATACCCAGTAGTTATATGGACCTGTCAGTTTTGTCTTCTAAAAAACATCGGAATTTCTAAACTTTAATGAACGTTATGAGTGTATAGCAGGAAACAGCAAAAATTATTAATCGCCATTTACAAGTACCCTTTGAAACTTAATCATGCGTATTGTTCCAGATACAATTATTTTCAGTTATGATTTATTTTATTTTAGATAAGAATTGAAGCGTATGATTTAGGAACACCTACTCCTTTAAGTTCAGAATTAGATTTAACTGTATATGTCAGTGACATTAATAATTACCAGCCTCAGTTTATGATGGACGAATTTTATGTAAATTTTACAGGTGAGTATTATTTTTTTATATACCTACTTCTTAAAGTTAATCAAAGTACATCTAGATAATGAATGACGTTGCAGCGGAAGTACATATCACAGAGTAGAATTTTGTCGAATATACGAGAATATATTGAAGAATTCTTAGGTCTTCCATAAGAACGAACCAAATTTAAAAGTAAAGGTGTTTTATTACTTATTATTATACTCTTCTTTTATTTAAATTTCAAGAAAATCTTTATCTGGCTTTGCAAACCAAACCTTTATTTAAAAAAACACATGATATTCGAACATAGACAGATATGGTAAATAACGAAGTGCTTGAATAATTTGAGTGGTTTGCTGGGTAAGCTGCATTATCTTGCAAAAACAAAATACCTATGGATAACTCTTATTTTTATAATTATGATCTCTTCTGATAACTTCTTGACAATCCCAAAAACGTGAAGCCAAACTTATTTCAGCAAATTTTTAAACACAAAATTTCTTATACCTTGGAAATCCAGAGTATCCTTATTCCATCGATTGATTTTGTTTTGAATAAACGTGCCAAATTCCAACCTTAGAAGTATAATCCAATATCCGTTGGGGCATATAGCCCAGGAGGTAGTTGTTTCTTCTTAGTTGAACGGTCATTGTCTTTGAAAATGTTTTTTCAAAAACTTATAAAGCGTTAGAATGATATTATATTATTTTTTGCCATCTTAGAAGTAAGAAGGTTAATAAGTTTAATAAGTTTTTCAAACAGAACACAGATCGAACGCGAAGCTTCTTCTCTTGTATTTTCTAGCCAATATTCAGACATTAACTGTCTTGTAAAAACAAAATTCCTATGGATAACTTTCCGAGTAGGTATTGTCTTTATAATCATGATCACTTCTGATTACTTCTTCACAATTCTAGAAACGTGAAGCAAAACTTATTTAAGCAAAAACTTTTAAACACGAACTTTCTTATACCTTGGATTACCATCGATTCCTGCTTTGTTTTTGTTTCAAAGAAATGAAACAAGTTTTAACCTTAGTAGTAACAGAACACAGATCGAGAAGAGTGATGATTCTACCCTTGCATTTTCTGGTCAACATTCAAACATGAACTATAAGATGGACCAGTAGCGGATCCAGAATTTTTTGTCAGGGGGATCATAGGTCTTCAGGTCATAGTTCTTGATGTAGGAGAAAAAGAATTTAGATTTTTTCCCTTTACAACTGATATGACCATAACTTTACTAGTCCACTCTACCAAGGTTTCCACCTCCGAATGCTTTGAATTTTTTACAGCAGCTAGAAAATACCTCAAAAAGAAAATCTATCCCTTGCCGATGTGTGCTTTTTGCCTGGTAGTGAATTCCACTCCTTCTCGGGAATGAAAATTTTTATAACAAAAAATTACTCCACAAGTGGATAGAGACATACATTTTAAGCAAAAAATTTCTATAGATTACACTTTCAAATATAGGTAATTGGTTAAGGCTCAATACTCTAATTTTTTGTATTTCAAAATTTTGGTTTGTATAATTTTTGAAATTTTATTGCCCAACTGTATTTTAATATTTTGACGAAAAAATTCTTCTTTGCTAAGGTAGTTCAGTATTTTCTTTGTCATCGAGATAGGCTAATTACACATTAATACATCATTGTATTTTTATTTTTCTTTAATTCCGTTCTTGTTTATTTAACTTCTTATTTCACATCCTATAAGACATATAATAATACTAAATAAATTAAATATATGCTGATAAAATGACGTATTTTTATTAATGAAGTACATATAGTTTTAGTGTATATCAATGTGTTTTAGAAAATACCTCACCGGAAGTTGAAATTATAAAATTACCGGATACTATTGACAGAGATGAATTCGAATATGATGGACCAACTGGACCAGTTTGCTACTACATTATTGGAGGAAACGAAAACAACCTTTTTCACGTTAATCCAATAGATCATACATTAATGGTAAATTTAATTATTATTCGCCCGATTTGTGAAAATGCGTGTTGTTGACATTTTCCTTTGCACCCTGTTCATTTAATACAGGTATTCACGTTCCCGCTTGTGCGGACACTCTAGTCTAGTGGATACAAAGGGTAGCTATAAGGGTTAAAAGTTGGATGAAAATTTTCCCAGTCGACGGTTTTGATAAGACCATTCGAAGTCCCGACGGGCGGACAACTGTGTGGATACAAAGGAGGTGGGGGACAAGGGTAAAAAGGAACCTTGTCCGCCAGCTTTCTGCCATTTTTGATTTAGGATATTCAACAGTCCAACATTAAGTGGTAAAAATGGCAGGCATATTATAGATGTCGATTTTTTACTAGAAATTTTGACCCTCTTACCCTTATCCACCACCTCTCATGTATCCACCCAGCTAATCACGATTTTGGATTTAGGCTTCCCAAGTCTCCAACATTACGTGGACATATTATCGATGACGACAATTTTCCGTAAAAATTGTCAACTTTCACCCCTTATAGCAACTATACACTAGTCTTGAGATTTTAATTATATTTACCTTTAACCGATATTAACACGCGATTTAGGTTTCTTCGATTGTATAAGTGATCGACTTTTATCCCGAATATTTTTCTTCCTATGCGATCGAAAATGCGCAGCCGATACGTGTTAAACAGACATTTAGTATTAATGTTTCGTTGCTGCATGTATAAGAAAACATCGACTTTCAGTGTAATTATATAGAAAATCATTTTACTACATATTTTAGAATAATCTTTAATTTTTAGATTAGTTTATTTTATTTCCCATGTGAATAAAATGACAGTTTTTTAAAACCACCACTGCATTATCCCTGAAAAAAATACCTGAGCTATGTTATTTTATTGTATAGTCTTACATCTTACCGTTGTATTTTACAGATCACTGCACCTTTAGATCGAGAAAAACAAGATCCTCATCTTTTATTAATAAAGGCAACAGAAGATTGTACTCGCACACCCAAAAATCAGAGTTTTTTCGACTCAGATGATGATACTCAATTAAAGGTAATATAATAAACACCAAATGGTTACTTTTAATTATAATAGAAAACCGTATGAAGCAAACTTGAAAGAAAATATATTACATCCATTTTTCTTTTAATATACGAGGACTTAAACAGGAAAAGAAAAAAAGTTAAACTTTTTTTCAGCAAAATATTTATTTTATTCAAAATAGTCCCCTTTTATTGAATACAGCGATTTGCACGGTCCACAAGTTTTTGGAATGAGGATTACAGATCATTAACTGGGATGTTCTTTAAAATGGTCGTCGACGCTTTTTAGATGGCCTCTACATCGTCATACTGCTTTCCTTTCATGAGTAAATGTAGTCTATCGAACAAAAAAGTCGCACGGTGCTATATTTGGAGAATATGGAGTGGTTGATGGTTAAAATGCCATTTTTTGCTAAAAATCGGACACAAGTGTCGATCGATGTGCATTATCGTGCAAAAAGAGCCGTGATATTTTGGTCGAAAATGATAGAGCAAACGCCTCATAACACCAAAATAATACACAGCATTAACCGTTTAGGCCGCTGGAATGAATTCTTTGTGAATTATGCCCTTCGAATTTTAGAAATAATCACAATTTATAAATACAACTTTTTATAGTAGAAAGTATTTTTTACTGTTTTATAGTTCACATTACTCTTGTATAAATTATTTTGTTACTACTTGTATTTGTATATTATGTGAGAATTTAGTAATCGATTTAAAACTCATATCAACCCGAAATTGTGTCAAAATCTCTATGCCTAGACACACTTGAAACCTGCATTGTCATCCAATTCTTAGCTATCCTGAAAATTTCAATTCAATTACAAAATTCCACTCGGAATGACATAGATAAAGACAAAGAGACAAAGAACGCGGTGAAAATAAAAAAAATTCTATTTTCTCATATAAAATATAGAATTTCTTAAAATTGTGTCAAAATGTCTTTGTATATGTATATTAAAACATGCATTGTCATCCAGTTCTTAGCTATCCTAAAAATTTCAGAGCTCTAGGTGGTCGGGAAAAGGTTTAAATTCGATTACAAAATTCCTCCACCAATGACCAAAAGAAAGACAAAGGGTATGTCTCGTTAGCTCACTTGTGGATCTAGACAGCAAATCATAAGACCTAATTAACCTACAGTGATGTCGTTTGCTGAAAAAAATCCACAAAGGCATTTCTAAAACCAAACCTTTTTACAACAGCAATCATGAGAATCGCACCAACTAAAGCAATGAAAGTGTTACTTCTTCTCATTTCTCTTGATAAATATATTGAAGAGGTTTGATGATTATAGTAAGCGTTTGCACTGGTGGTATTAAACTAACTGCAGTAACCGGTATTGATATGGAGAGAATATCTAATCGCAATAGTACTTCCACAAACAATTGTGACCCTGTCACACCAAGATTTGTCTAGAGCTTCTTGGACAAGTATTGTCGCAATGTAGTAAATGCAGTAAACATCTACACGGATATACTCCACATTCCTAAACCTGAAACAAAAATGGACTATAATGTAGTTCAGTCTAAACTCACAACTAATACCAAAGTCACAAAAGAAACTTTACAAGCAAGTATCCCAAAATTGAATCAAATTATAATATAAAATGGTACCTTGCCCTCTTAACTAGACTTAATAGCCTTGACAGTGGCCTCTCCACGTAATAGGAACAATCGGTTTCTCTTCTCCCAATACTAGATATCGCGTCATTGCAAGGCTTACACATTGGCATAGGCCATGAAATGCAGCATCCTCTTGACAGTATCCACAGATGTTATCATCTGTCAAGTTTAGCTGATTTAGGTGTTTTCTGAGCCGACGATATCCTGTCAAGAGGCTAACAAATCCTTCTGACATCGTGTCACCTTTGTGATATCACCTCTGCAGTAAATTTCGACGAATGTTCTTTTATGAACACTTTGGCTTTTCGATTGCTTGGTGATTTTTTCACCACTTCAAAAGCCTTCTTTCGCCTCCACTCACTAAATGTCTGCCTTACTGAATGTATTAGCAACTTCGCTGAATGATTCCGGGCGAATCACTGGGATACTAGCTCCCGCTAGGGCCAATTCATCAGCCTTCTCATTGCTTCGAAACCCTGAGTGTCCTGGTATCCATGTCAGTGTCAGGGAATTCCAATTTGCGGCATGTATCAGGGCCTTACTGGCTTACCTTAGTTACGTTAGGAAGATACTCCTAAGAAATATCGTCACCTATTTTAAGACGATAAATTAAATTACCAGCTGAGGAGGTCCGTATAAGATTAATTGAAAATATATACTTCTTTCAAACTGTTTTTGATTTTAAATATAATACCATACAATTATTTTGTTTTATACAATATTCATCCATTTTTAGGTTATTGTTAAAGTTCTTGATATCAACGACAACCCTCCAAAATTCATTCATTCTGTATTTACGGGTGGGGTTAGCACCGCTACGAGTTTCGGTACAAAATTCATGAAAGTAACCGCTAATGATCTCGATGAAGGACAAAACGCTATAGTGAATTACTATTTAATTGGAAATACTCAGATGACTTTAACCGAAGGATTAGAAAATTTGGAGAGGCCCCCGTTTTTAGTGGAACGAGATACAGGAGCGATTCAGCTGAATTTTGATCCACAGAGAGGCATGAAAGGATATTTTGACTTTCTGGTAACAAAATTATTTAGTGTTTATTTTATTATATAGATATTAATATACAGTAATTTATTTTCTTAGGTAGTGGCGAATGATACCGGTGGTCTTATGGACACTGCCAGAGTTTTTATTTACTTACTTAGAGAAGATCAAAGAGTTCGTTTCGTACTTCGACAACATCCACCAGAGTTGAGAAATCGTATAGAAGTATTTAGAGAGTAAGTTATTTTTACTAATAATTTACAGATATTTAAGTTGTCTTGAAGTATTTCTGATACATAGAGTAGAAATATTTTAAACAAAATATAAATTTCTTATTTATTTAAAACTAGCTTTTGCCCGCGACTTCGTCTGCGTGTAATTCGAATAAAAGCAAGGTCTTTATGTATCAATAACTGGTGCCCGCGACTTCGTGTGCGCAGTATTAGTATTTCGAGTAGCTTATATTAGCGTGAAAAGAACTAACATTATGACATTAAAATTATAACATACATAATTTTTGGGTCGTATTTGAAAAATATAACAGTCTGACAATATTGAGATGTTACATTCGCACTGTAATAACGTAACAATATTGTCAACATAAGAAATACAGTAATTTTTTCAGACTTAAATGACATTTATCGTTATATTTTGGACAATTCACACAATATCTTTATAAATTATAGCCTATATGTTATTCTGATCTATAAGCTACATTACTGTAAAGTTTCATTAAAATCCGTTTAGTAGTTTTTGCGTGAAAGAGGAACAAACATCCATACATCCATCCAAACAAACTTTCGCCTATATAATATTAGTAGGAAATAAAATTAAAGATCTTGAAAATAATGAGAATGTTGAAAAACTAAAAAAAATCTAATAATCAAATTCCATTGAAATAAAAAAAATTATCAAATCCTTATTTGCTTGGACGGTTGGAATATTACAAGATTAAAGATCAGTTTGTTAAATTTTATCGTAAATAAGTTTGCCCAACAAATACATGAGTTTATTCAAGGTTTTCTTCCTGATAGCGTTTGTCAAAATTCACTTAATTTTTTAATGAAAAACAGGTTGGCCAACCTTTAAAGATTTAAGTACAGTGGAGAGTCGATTATCCGAACGTCGATCAACCGAACTCACCGTACTCTCGACTAGGACGTACCTACCTCTTCCCAGCTTGATTATTCTTATGGATCCACAAGCCGACAAACGATAAAACTTGCATCAAACACGGATTTAGTTGATGATGTACCTATATAATTGGTTTACTTAAAAAAGAAAGAAAAGAAGGAAGAACCTATTTCTGGTCCGATTCTATGTGAAAAAGCAGTTCAATTCAACGAAAAATTCAGAGGTTTCGAAAATTTTCCAGCAAGGTTAAAGCGATTTAAGTCGAGACATGGTATTCGTGAGCTTCAAATACAAGGAGAAAAACTGTATGCTGACATTCAAATCAAACTAAGGAAGTTACTGAACGATGAAAATGAAGCCTTCGAAAACGTTTACAATGCAGACAAAACTAAGAATTTTAACGTAAGTTACTCTTGAAAAAGGAAAACGGGGGGAGAAGAAAGCCTGATAAAAAAATCATAAAAAGATTGATTTAAAAGACGCATCCTACATAATGAGAGCAGCATGGAGCATTGTAAAAGAGCCGAACTTGAAAAAAGAATAAACTATTGTTTGGTGTTTAGTGGAAAATTAGACAGAAACTAGGGATCAATACTCTGTACCATTTCACCACAAAATGGCAGAATTTTGGTGCCACCTCAAAAATTCGTATACTCCAGGTTGGCCCTCTTCAAACAGATTTGGATTAACCCCTAATGATGAAATGAATAATCAGAAATCGATCCCGTAACGAATTTACAATTAAGTAGAATATCTTTTCGGCCAAATTGGATTTTTCCATTTTATTGAGAGTAAATTAATTCTTAAAACACGTGTAAAAACCGGTTAAAATTTTAATGAAGACCACAAAAACTTATGTTTGGCGAAAGTGAAACTACTTGATATTGGTAAATATTAATAAAATAGCACCCTATTCTAGATACTGATACTAAATCAAATAATTAAAAGAAACAGTATTAAAATAAACTTACTTGTATTTCAAAGAGGACACCAAGACGAACCAATTTTTAATGAGCCTACAAGACGAAAGTTATACTGTAACACCGCTAACGGCACAATTTTGAACTACAGCTATTAAACTAAATAAATCTTAACGATATAGGCACGGAAACAATAGTCTGATGAATCCTTTAAATAAATAGATCCGATAGATCGTTATAAATGTTGCACAATACTAAGATTTCCGGAGATTCCAAATTTGAAATCCGTGAAATCATATATAAAATGCGTGAAAACAAAGAACATGTTACTTTAGATTCAATGTTACAGAAATTCAAGAAAGAAATATGTTTAAGATTTCCAGAACAAGTCTTTGGTGGGTTGGGTTTAAGTTCAAAAAGGAAGACAATAGAAAGGCTTTGTGTGAAAGATCTAGTGTGGTTCACAAAGGAATAGATTTTTCAAGAAATTATAACAGTTTAAAAAAAGAAAGTTCTTCATTTGTGTATTTAGACGAAACATGGATTTTTGCTAAAGGCGGCACAAAACGAATTTGACAGGACGATATTTTAAAATTCATAAAACACATTGATACTGAGAGAAAGAAACATATCATAGTGTGTGCCAGTAGAAAACATGATTTTATTGATGGAGCCGATCTAGTGTTTTCATCAAAATCAAAATCGGCCGATTATCATGACAATATTAATATGGAGATATTTGTGAAGTGGTTGAAAGAAAAACTATTGCCAAGTATACATAAACCATCTGTTACGTTATAGTATTGGACAATGCTCCGTAAGTACCATTCGGAAATTTTTAATGACCAACTCACAAACGCCTGGACCGTAGAAAAATAAAAGCATTGTTTTAAACCTCAGTTACTAACCTTAGCTAAAAGTAATGCACAACCGAACATATATATAGTAGACGAATTTATAAATAGCTTTGGATATCGTGTGTTAATACTACCGCTTTATCATTGCCAATTCAATCCAATTAATACATTTGGGGATATACAAAAAATATTACCTACTATAACCATTGAAAAGGGTTACAGTGACGAGGTAGTCTCGGCATTTTGGCAAGAATCATTGGATACTGCCACTCCTAAAATTTGGGAAAAAACTGTAAAAAATTAATTAAAGAATTGTGGAATCGTGAAAGACGCTTCGAAGCAGTTAATCCTGTTATCACCTACCATCCGATCAATGATATGGACGACAATCATTATGACTGTGAATCTGATGGTTGATAATAGTTTTAGGAGAATAAGATCATACAAGAATTCGCAATTTTGTTTTGTTTTCGTCAATACTTTAAAAATTGAACCAGTTAAATCGATCGGGATATACGAATTCCTAACCGCGGTCATAAAATTTGGGGATTAGTAAGTAATTCGGTAATCCTATGTCCGAATTCCTAACTCAACATCTTCTACCTGATCTTGGCGACTACTTTAGATTTCTTATTCGGATTGTATTTATGTATATATATTTTAACTATTTTTTATATATTTTGACATGTATGTATGTACATATTTTATCAAATTAATGAAAATAAATATATATTTGCAATTTTGAAATTTCTTAATTTTACTAATCACACGAATTTAGAAAAAAAAATACAAAAATAAAAATATAATTGCAATTTTGAACTTTTTTTAATTTTATTAATCACACAAAATTAGAAAAAAATACTTTAAACAGTTTATCTTCTACTATACAGTTTATCTTCACTAAAAACGTTCACTTCAAGATTTTAACGCGCAATACTTTTACGACTCAAATCTAATCGTATAAAAAAAAAGTGTGGCAGAGTGGGACTGCCGGCAGAAGTTATACTTCTATGCACTGTTAACTAATAAAACTTAATAACTACAAACACAGGCAAGTAGAAATAATTTTTTTTTTATTAACTGTATTCAATTAAATAAATACTAAGAAAAATAAGACCAGTTGATGTGTGTCCTTACTTCAAATACGAAAAACCAAACAGTAAAACGATCAATGTACAAAAAAAGTGTTTACAAAACCCGATTTGCTTACCGTGGGCTATTACAGATTTTAAAACACTAGAAAACAATGCAAAACATTTTCTAACAACATATAGGTACCTACACACTTTTACAAAATTTTAACCACTTTGAACTGCACTTTTCAGTAACTTTGCAGGAACAGGTTTTAACTCACACGCATGTCTTCGACTCAAAAGCATAGTGAAGGATATAATGCAACCATGTGACGGTATTTTAGACTACAATACAATACACATTACTGAATATTATTATTAATATAAAATACTAAAGTTAATATGTATACTTACTGGACAGAATTATAAAATAATATGTCCAACATAATGCGATACGTCAATGTAATACAATAACATTAGCTCAGACTGTTTGTTGTATATCTATCCCTTTTCAATGCAATGAATGTTTAAACGGTATTCAAAGGACTTATAGTGATGACTAATAACATGTAGTAAATATTTCATCTTTGTTTTTACCGAACAATATACCTTATATGTGATTCTGTCTCTCTCTTACTCACACCATTACATATGTAATGATTTTTCCCATTTAGCTACACACTAATTCATTCCACAGAGTGTCCGAATAGAAGTATAACTTCAAAAAATAATATAAAATTTTCCAAAACACATTTCGTTTTTAAAATTTTGAAGACTTTTTTAGATTTATTAAATTCAGAATGAAATAATATTAGTACAATATTACAGTTAGGAATTCGCACATAGGATTAACGGAGAGGGTCTGAGCCCGGTAGCTCAGCTGGGGGTCGATCGTAACGATCTGACCATAGTTAGGAATTCGGTACTACCCAAATCGATACTTTCCTACCTGATTAAAAACAGTCGTATATTCATGGAATAGACTTTTGCGATATTGTTTGACTTCTTTTATTTATTCTTACTTATTTATTGAACATTATTTTCTTCGGATGAGTTCTGAAATACAGTTTTACCCTGAACAACAAAATTATAGGAAAGGAAAAATAATAGTTTAAAGAATTTGGAGAAATTGCACAAAATTGGATTAAAAATAAAAAATATTAGCGACTTAGTAAAATAATTTTAGGAAGTATGATAAAAGTGTAAGAAATTACTATTCGTTCCAAGTTCGTGTGGCTGACCTTTCGTATCTTAATGAGGGTTTAACAACGGTTGGTTATCGCTTCCATTACCTGGTGATGATCTGTACAGGTTTGGGTGCACAAATTCTATTATTCTCAGAGTATTGTCGTCGACTGCAGCTTATATTATGCTAATCAATAAATTAATAAGTGAATCAAAACCTTTCATTTGAAAAATTTAAAAAATTGTAATCTTTTATTGTATTTACGAAAAAAAAAAACGTCTCTGCTTTCATGCCGCGGTTGAGTAAAATAACTAAAAAGAACAGTCGATACCTGCTGATATAATATAGATCCTATTACGGCCCTGAGCTTCAAAGTTTCGGCGTAGTTAACTGTTATGATTAGTCAGTCTGTACGAACTTGGTACGAATAATACAAATATTGTGTTCCTTTTGATGTTTATGAACAAACACCGTTTACCTTAAATGATTATTTGAATAAAAAAGACTATTTTTATTATCTTTTTTGATAGAATTCTGGGAAATGTTACTGGAGCTATAGTAAACATTGATGAATTCCGTCTACATGCCAACCACGATGGAACCATCGATAAAACTAGAACTGACCTGTACTTACATTTAGTAAATCGAAAAGATAACTCTATTCTAGAGGTTGATGAAGTTCTAAAGCTGGTAGATCAAAATACAGAAAAACTTGATCAACTTTTTAAAGAATTTAACGTCTTAGATACACAACCCGGTAAGTATACCGTCTACTTATATCAGATAATTTCTATATTTAATTATTTTATATTTTGCCTTTTTCCATTACATGTAGAACTAAATAAATTTAGACAATATGATGTTGATTACGTTGTTGAAGTATCTTAAGTGTCCAAAAAAAATTCAGTGTATTTTCATTGTTGTTTTTTTTAATTCATTTCTGTAAACCTGAAACATTTGTGATGCTAGTTTTCACGAGGTTTTACGTTTTTCCAATATTCTTCAGGTAAGTGCGACAGCTGAGAAAGTTGTTGCGTCTGTTCTTCTTGTTGGTCATTCGTTGCAGAATAGTGCAGAAATTGCTTTTTGAACTGGGTCTTTGAACTCTACAGCGTCAGGGTCCAAATTATTACTCAGGTAGTATTCACGGAGCCTACTCAACAATACTGATTTGCTCCCAGTAGTTTCCAACTCTAACTCTACGAGCTCTCTTCTGAGTTCAGCCACCAATACTTCATTTATCTTCTTTCCAGGCATTTTTGAATCTTCACCCCACACCTGACACCAATTTGAAACAATGGTGTTTTTTTACCAAAATTGAATGGAACAAACATATTTCATCCATAGCAACTGCAGCAGGAAAGAAATTAGGCTTTCTGTTTAGAGCACGGAAACATTTTTCTCCCTCCAACTCTTTACAAAGCCCAAATACGACCTAATCTTGAATACTGCTCGCATGTATGGGGTTCGGCGGCACCATCAAGGCTCGGAGTTCTTGATGCAATACAGAGAAGAGCAGTTTGACTAATAAACGACACCAGTATCACCAAAAACCTAGCGCCATTGTCCCACCGAAGAGCAGTGTCTGATCTTTCTTTGTTTTACCGATACATAAACGGATTTTGCTCAGAAGAACTCCGCTCTATAATGCCTTCACTTGTCAGACCAGCCAGAGCAACGCGACGTGCCAACTCCATGCATCCTTATACAGAGTCTCCAGATTGTGGAACTCCTTACCTTCCCACGTCTTTCCTACTCGTCCTAACTTGCAGGCTTTTAAATCCCAAATTAATAAATTGTCTCTTGCCTCAATAGATGTTCTCGGTATATTTGTATTTAGGTCTATACCTACGAGGACATCCTTAATAAAAAAAAAGATTTACAATAACTCAGCTGGATAACGTCTAAATAGTTTTACATTCACAATGAACTATTTGAACTCCCCTTAACTGCTAATACATTCCCTTTATATAGTACAATCGAATATTTTCGTATTTTCTAGAAACATGATCTAACCTTATTGCTAAAAAAGGAATTGTAGCAGTTTTAAACATCAGAGTACCTACTTAATATGGGTTACAACTTATTTGTTGACTGCAAATAACCAGATAATGGATCAACACCGATAAAATCTGCCTGATCACAAGTAATAATTAAAAAAGATAGACTCTTAATTAAAATATTATCATTCATAATGGTTGGCAACCGGGCCAATCTTAAAATAGTTTTTTTTTCTGAGATAGAATTATGGAAAATGTATAAAATTAATTATACATATTTTTACCTCCTCAATTCGTCATGAGAAGAGGACCTTCTTCGAATATATGGCGGATAGGAATCGGTGTAATGCGAAGTCTTTTGGAAAGAGTTAGTAGTTTAAGTTTTGGCAGAAGACCTGATCAGGTCTTATTGAGAAATTTGCAGGATGTTAATCGTGTTAACTCCTATTTTGTATCTTCTGTCAATTCCCTACTTTTTCTGTTTTGCCCATCTGTTTTATTACCTCATTAACTATAATTAATACATGCCTTCTGAAGAGGGTATTTCCTTCTTTCTGGAAGGAGACAATTACTATCCTTATTCCAAAGGGTAAACAGTGTAAAACATTTAAAGATCTAAGACTTAAAACACAGTCTGATTTTACATCAGGTTATGGTTGTGCAATTTTTCTATGTTGTTTAATATATGATGTTTTTGCATGTCTTGATTCTCTGATCCTCATAGATTTTTCAAAAGCTTTTGAATCCATCAGTCATGAGGTTTTACTGAGTATTTTTCGTTATATGGCTTTATCAGAGATTCCTATATCATTCTTCACTAATTATCTCCCGAATAGGTCATAGCTAGTCAAGATATCTGATGAGCTTTTCGATCCTTTGCCCTTGTCTGCTGGCGTGTGGCAGGGATCTATTTTAGGCCCGTTGTTGTATACCATTTATACTTCAGATTTATATCGTTGTTTAAAGTCCTGCAGATATCATCTATATGCCGATGATACGCAGTTGTACTTTCCATTTTGCACTAAGGAGGTGGCAGTGGCGGAGCACATTATATATGAAGACTTACTCGTCTAATATTAAATATGAATAATAATTGCTTAAAAATTAACCCACAAAAGTCACCTGTGCTCCTCGAACGGTTATTTGATTATTTGATTTTTGTAAAATTATATTTTTGGAGAACTTTTATAATTATTTTAATAAAATTATAAAACCAACATGATTCATATATTTTTATAGTTATTGTTCCTTTTAGTCACCATATGATTTTATATGTTTAATAAAATATTTACATTTTTATTTTTAGGTGGGACATTAGCTTTAAAATCGCAACTCCAAAATGCCAGTATGACTTTCTGGCTTTCAGTATCTTGTTTATTTTTGGTACTTTTACTAATGCTTTGTTTGGCTCTTTGCGTAAATCAAAGACAAACATATCATAGAAAATTAAAAGCGGCTACTGCCACAGCTTACGGTAAGAGTTATATACGAAATAGCTTCTAATTAATTGTACACATGTTCACAGAATTTAATATTATATTAAGATTTTTGTTTGTATAAAATAAGCTTGTAAAATTGTAGCTACATAAAGTTTTACTTTGTTTTTATTTTATCCATAATGGTAGGTTTACACGCTTGGCAAGTCTCCGCAAGCATCCACAAGCTCCAAGCATTCACAAACGCTTGAATGTCATTTACACGCTTGCGAGTGCGCTAGTGTGTTAGGGACAGGCAAACATAACAGACGTAGACGTCGAAGTTGTTACAGCACTTGCATTTTATTTTAAATATAAACTAAAGCAAAGGAAGTGACAAGTTCGACAGAAAAGAAGGTGGATGTTAAAAATTCATAGAAACCGTAACAGGTAAAGAACACGTTAGCGGCTCTAAACATGCGTCAACGTGTAAATACGTGGTAAGCGCTTGCTGCAAGCTTCCTTTGATCTGTGTTCGAAAACCGACACTGGCCTGGATCGGCAACAAGCTCTTCCCATCCCATGCAAGCCAAACACCCCCTTTACACCTTTGTGTTTGTCGAAGCTTGCCAAGCATGTAGACCTACCATAACTGTTCTGTAGAAATCAAGCCATGTGAATTTTTTTGAAATGTTCTTTTTTGTTTATATTTATATTGTGGGACAGATTTTCAATTGCTCATTCTTATTAAGGCATATTCTTCTGAACACCATATTACCTTATTTTTCATTTCACTTGTAAATCATTAAATACCTATCTACAAAAACTATTTTTAAAAGTTTACCCATTAAATTTCGACAAAAGGAAATCTTTACAGTTACGCTACTAACACTTGGTCTTTATCAGCATAAACTGCCAAGTAGCTCTAAAGGCGATAGTCTCTGCACAAATAAGCTCACAGCTGGTGTGGGACTGCGTTAGGGCCCGCAAGTCTGAATTATCCGACACTGGCATGGCTGATGAATTGGTCCGAGTGAGGGCTAATATCCCATTGTTTTGCCCAGCACCATTCTGCGGGATTACTGTCACGATCAGAAAGGCAGCCATAAAGAAGGCCCTGGACTGGTAGGAAAAATCACATGACAAGCCAAAGGGTTCTTAAAATGACATTCGGCGAAATTTATTGCTGAGCTGATATCACAAAGGCGAAACGATATCAGAATGATTGTCAGTCTCTTGAAATGACATTGTCGGTTTAAAAAATACCTGAGTCAGCAGAACTTGGAAAAGTATTACGAGGGGAGAAACCGGTTGCTCCAAGTTACGTGTAGAGACCACTGTCGAGGCTATTAAGACTCATTACGAGGGCATGGGTAGACAAGGTGCTCTAATCCTATCCAAGAGATGATGGGTGTTCAAAATAGATCTGTAAAGGTTGCAGTGACACAGGCTAACAGCCAACTTCATGAATATCTAATGCATAAACTAGGTACTCCGTTGAATGAAATTATACTTAGAAAATATTAATATATTTTACTGCAAGGGTTTTTTAAGAGACGACGTACAGTGAAAAATAATGGAGCTACGCGTCACTTTTAATCAGTTGATTGTAATTTTTACTTTTTATTATTTTTTACACTCCCAGTGGTTTTTTTGGCATTTACCAAAAGGGCTTTTTGAATCTTAGACACCGATGACCTTAACAATCACAAAAGAGTGAAAGGTTTATGATTACAGGATCGAATGTTCCAGTAGCCACTCGAATTCTAAGAATTCTAATACCTACTCACACCTCCGTCTAGGCGACAGGTCCGGACCGGTTCGTCACAATATATACCATTAATACATTATGGTCTATGTTAATAAGAATTAAGATAATAGTCTTATTTTAAAAAATTAGTAGCCAAACATAAAAAAAATAGTTTGGAAACCTGATATATATTCCCTGCATCAAACTGTTTCGTGAAATTTATCTACTTACTCTTTATACAGTACTTGATAAACAAAATTGATTAAAAAAAGTTTCTATCGTTTCTTAATCAGAAATGTACATAAATTAGTATTATTATATCACAGTATATAGACAAGAATAGTAGGATCACTCTGCGCGCCGTGTTTAAAGTTCTTTGTACCAGATTTCGCTCCGGTTTGCCGATTTTTTTTTTGTGTAGTTTTGTTATAACTTAGAAGCAGCCATTTTTTGGTAAATCTAGCGATTTAGGAAGTAATCTAACGATGAACCGTTATAATCTTCTTTTATAATGAATTGGAACTTAATTTAAACTTATTTTTTTATTAAATAAACGCGTTTTTAAATTTGTCGCCATTTTTCTAAATCGATTCCAACTTTATTTTGGATCAATCTGCCGACTTCAGAAATTTTAGGTTGGCAACGCTGCTAGTGAACGACAACGACGCAAACCGAAATCCGCACCGAGAGCTTCGGCCCCCTAAAACCAGTTTTAGCAAGAGTGATCCTACTATTCTTGTCTAATGATATACCATTATCTTTTTAATTTAATGGTTAACATTATAAGAGTTAGAAATTATTTCGAACATGATTATATATTCATTTTTATATTTTTTGTTTAAGAAAGTTTTTTTTTTTTAGTTAGCGCAGATTCTGATGTAGATAGTCGAGGACTTGGCATCTTAAGTGGACGAGTACCAAATACCAACAAACACAGTCTGGAGGGAAGCAACCCTATTTGGTTGAAAGCTTACGAAAATGAATGGTTCAAAAACGTGGACGATTTAAGGTTAGATTATAGTTTACATATTTTTTTAGTTATTTACCCACGACTCATAAGTAAATTGCGTATTTTTTAACCTATAACTCTGTCAGTAAGTGTCAAATTATTGAGGAGTTGTGTTATAGTTTCATTTACTAAACTAGTGGAGTAAGTAAATAGAAACCTGTATTATTATGTTGGTTACCTACAGTTTTCATTAAATTAAACTAACATTTGACATTTCTCAGACAGGACTGTCTGCGAAATCGAATATTTTTGACAACTTATGCCAAAATTTAAATTTTATATTTGTTATTTTTAGTTTTATACAAAACCATTTGGTAAGTCGTGGGTAAAGCATTCTACTTTACTCGAGGAACAAATTGCATATTTAGCTCGTTTCTTTAGCCCCTTCGCTCGCAAGCTCGCTCACGGGCCAAACACACTCGCTGTAATATGTAATTTACTCCACTTGTAAAGTAATATACTATTAAGCAACAAGGGTAATTACCAACCGATTTGAACGCGTGAACATAGTAAGCAAGCAATAGTAAGAATACACATATGGGAAAAACAAAATTTTTTTTTAGAAGTTGGTTTTTCTAGTAGAAACAGTAATGCCGCTTTCATTAATTATTTTTGTTAATTTACTGGAACATTTTCTCCTGTTCTCCAGGCAAATATTGTTAAAATGGTATCTAAATACTATTTTAATACCTATCGCGCCATCTGGTTTGTGGCGGCTCAGTTAAAGTTTCTTCCATAGTAGTAGTTGTAGTTGAGTATTACTTGAGTGAAGTAATAAAACCGTTATTCTCTTCACAGTCAAGTTATAGTGTTTTATTTCCTTTATTCCTGACTGGCTTTCAGAATTGAACAAATATCACGAATTTTTCTTTCTATCCAAGGTGTAGGGATTCTTTTACGTCCACATTTTCCAGTTCTCTGACTTCTCAAAGGTAATTTTCTATCCAGTTTAGCTTCAATTCGGTTTTCTGTCATCACATTAACACTTGTAAGTGAAGCAATCTTTCTTTGAGACTGATTTAAATGTAGCCATAATGCCGAAATTTCTGAAATATTTTCTAGCGAAATATTTGCTTTTTTTCATTTTTCACAAGTGTCTGTAAACCTTTGGTATACTTTTTTTAGCACAAAGTAACACTAATTAAACTATTCTGACCTTATTTTTAAAGTTCTTATCTCAGAAAGTACGCTAACAACCCATAATAATATTTAAACTAACTTATCCCCAAAATCATATTTGATCTTTTGCAACGAAACAACGAGTAGAGTCCAGAAACTTCAACCTAGTCTTGCTATAGCATTGCTAGTATAAAATATGAAAATATGTAATCTCAACAAATTAATTCATATATACAGTAAGTGAAGTTGAACCTTAAGCAATAAGAAAATCGTTAGTGTAACAGCAGGTAGCTCACTATTTATTTCATAATTAAAAAGTAGCTCAACTCACTGAAAAGGTTAGCGACAGCTGTTCTATTTATATAATTATTTAATTATTTTGTTTTAGTCAATCTGAACATGATTCTTTGGACGAAAACGTACTTTGTTATGAAGATTCTCTGCCAACGACTGACCAAATGCAAGAAACTCAAGAGCGACACCAAAATGTGTACCAAACATTACCAGTACCTGCTGCTAGAAAGCTAGAGACTACAGAGTTATGATTCACATATAAAATTAACAACTTTTTTTCCGATAGCAGGGTACATCCCTTAACTCCTTTGTCTGATATATCAGAGGAAACTTTGTAATGCTATAAAAAATGTAAATTAATATTCTGTATATTCTACAAACGGAATATCCAATAGTATTTATTTAATTGTGTTCCAGTAAATGACTACATATAGTGAGTGATTTCAGGTGAATCTGCAGATATCTGTTTTTTGAGGAAACTTAATTTTCATGAATCGCAAGTAATAGCAGAATAGATTACAGCATCCAGAGTGAAAGACATTATATCAACCTCTACTTGCGGCATTTATTTTTTAGGAAACCATCTATTTTTTTGTAGAGAAATAAATCAACTTTAATTTTATATATAATTCATCTATAAACACATAAGTGTAAATAATTAACAGTAATACACCTAGAAACCCGTAGATTGCGGCAGACTGAGAGCTGGCATCTATTTTTATTTCTCTTTCTTCCATCATTTGATTTAATTCACATTAAATTCACTTGAAAACATGTATTTAATTAAAGGTAATTGCGGCCAAATGTTTATAAGCAAACCTGTTGTTCTCCATTCTTCTAACAGTTATCATTCATAAATATTAAGTTTCATAAAAAAAATAAAACAAATGCAAACGGCCGGATCTGACTATTAGTTATCCACTTGTAAAAATAAATTTAAAATAACCGGAACTTTTTAAAACCATGTAATTTATAATCTTTGAACTTATATCCTTTATACAATATTTATACCTTACTTATTACTTTTAATTTTACAGAAACTTGTAACAACGATTGTTTTATCTTTTATACTTTTGTATTTTCCACCATGTAAAAATCTGCAATAAATTATATTTTTTAAAAGGTATTTTTTTTTTTAAAAGTTTAGTAAAGTGGTGTAATATATAAAATCTGGTTTAATTAACAGTGATATGGGTTAGATAGATAGATATTCGTTGGATTGGCTGTTAGCCTATTTCACTGCGACCTTAACAGATCTACTGGTGAACACCCATCATCTCTAGAATATGGTTATAGCACCTTGTCTAGCCCTGTCATCTTAATGGGATTTAATAGCCTTGACAGTGGACTCTCCACGTCACTTGGATCAGACAATGTCCTGTCAAGAGACTGACAATCATTCTGACTTCGTTTCGCCTTTGTGATAACAGCACAGCAGTAAATATCCTTGACTGAAATTCGATAGGCAACTCATATGCAATATATTTTTTGATATATTAAATTACATAAAAAATATGTTTGGTCCATTAACCAGCTCGGTGAAGGTCGTCCTATATCGGGATCTTAGACTATTGGGTAATAAAAGAAATTTTAAAGGGAAAAGATAATTTTGAAGGATTTTTTATTATTTTACATTAAAAGATCCCAAAAATAAAAGTTTAGACAATATTTTGACTGTTAAACGGCTGCGATTTTATTTCGCTATTGATCCTGCTTTTGACAATTATCATTCACTACGAACAGAGGTCGCTAAGAAAAAAGTATTTTGGGCTATCCTTTGAAGATTATAATACACGACTTTCATTTCATCCCATATTTCTTTTAAATTCCTCACAATAACTTATCAATATTGGTTTAGTTCGACCAATTTTTTAGGTTTTCCTTTAACTTTTTTGGCGTGGGCAATATTTTTATGTGGTGCCCATAAATCAAAAGTTTGTTCCCCTTCTTCTCCTTATTCCAACGACGAATATTCTTCACCAGAAACAAAGCTTGCCATTTGATTTCTTAGATGGCGTACAATATTTAATAAGCCAACATTATCTTTAAAATGTATGTTTTTAAAACGGGGGTCCAAAATTGTAGAACCAGGTAACAAAAAACATTTTTCAACCGTTTCAAACCTTTTAATTACTTTTTTTTAAATTACTGATCCTTAGTGTTTTAGTGATGCCCAGACTTACTTTTAAATTTCCATATTGTGTCATCAAAAACATTATCATCATAATACTTAAAGTAATATAACTCTATTCACTCATTTCTTTTGTTGATTATTCCAGTGGAAACAGGAGTTGGCAAACTTGTTTCAACTCGTCGAGTTCAGAAGCATTTACTTTGGGGCATCTACATTTGATAAAACAAGCCTAAGGAATTCTAACATCTTGAGTTCCAGGGGGTTTTAACGTCCAAGATCGATTTTCAAATATTCCATTCTGGATCACCTTACCTTATTCAGCTTTTCTAAACTTATCGCTGGCATACACACTGCGTTTGAACCACACAACAATAGTCCTGACTTTTTCAACTAATTGTTGTAGATTTTCAGTATTTTTGATAGAATGGCACATGTTTTGATACGCCGAAATATTATTGATAGCTGCCACTATCCGATCTGTATCAATGTCTCAAGCTTTTAATATATCCTCTAACGTGGTAATTATGTACGTTGAAGTATGAGACTCTGACAGCTATGAGACTACTAATATGGCAAAACACATTTCTTTATTTCTAATAAAATGTATAGTTGCAACAATAAAATTTTTAGTCTGCATATCTGCTGTCTAAATATCTGGTAATATCTTCTAACGTTACTTTTTTCAGATACCACCTCATATTTTTTGTCTATTTTATCTAATACATTTTCTGACTGGAACCTTAAGAGGTGCTACTTCTTTCATTAGGTTCCAAAACTCTTTTCGTTTCACGGTATTCAAATGTAAATGGTCTTGAATTATAAAATTGACAATATCGCTTTCAGTACAGATGCATTTTTTGTGATGCACCTTTTAAAAATAAATTATATAGGATGTAAAGTTGTTTTTGTAAAATACTTCTTACAATGGATTCAAACAAAATGTTACCTTGATAGGAAGAGACTTGACTAATTTTGGGTTGAAATAAATATCTCGGCAAATCTTTAATGTTTGTGGTGGCACTAGAACAACCAATATTAGATGCTGTTTCTGATCAACATAATCCGATCTTATACTAAGAGCTGATGATGCCGAAGTTGCTCTTTCGGGTAGTACAATAAATAAAAAAGATTTCATACTTTAACAATTCCCTTTTTATGTTCATTGTCGCTAAGTTTTTTATAAATATCTTTATGTTTTTGTTTTAAATGCTTTCGCAAATTGGTGGTATTGCCAGATGTTATTAAACTCCTTGAACACAGTTTGCAATCAGCTTTCTCTTTTAATGATTTTGTAAAATAATTCCAAATAAATTATACCATGATTCCAAATGCCGGTAAACAGATTACAACAGTCATATAATATTGTTTAGTAGTGCACAACTTAGTAAGTAACACTAAGGATAAGGATAAAGATAATAAAACGGAGTAGGTACACAAAATACAATAATAAGCACAATTTACAAAAAGAACTTTTTATAATAGAAAGTTTTTTACTGATTTATAGGTCATATTTTGTGTCATCTCAACAATGCACAGCATCCCTGATTTTGCAAAAATATTAAGTCATACAACGCTGTGATTGATCATAGAGAAGATTGTTTCTCCACGACCATTAATGAATGTAATAATTCCGACTTCATTTTTAATAATAGAAAGTGTTCATTCTCACTCTTGAGATAGAATATTCATTCTGAAACACTTGCTTCTTATGTGTTTTGCATGTATTTCCATTCTATAACTAGTGACGGAATAACATTCTGTAATTGCTCGACAAAAACCATAGATTGCCCTGCGAATTTTAAAACTGTCACTCAGTTTGTCAGTGCGACGTTCTAATTGTTTTGCTACATATTTCAATTTAAATAAATAGAATTATTACATGGTCGTGGAGAAAATACAGTCTGTTACACGATTAGAATGAAAATTCGATAACTCGTGGTTCCTCTCGCTCGCTACGCTCGCGTTCGGAATTCTCCACTCGTATCGAATTTTCATTCTAACCTTGTTACAGAATATACTATTCCTTGTTAACAAAATCAAGGGTAGTTGTATCTAAAAACTTTCTAAAACAGTTTATTTTATTACCAGTTAAAATAATAATTACTGTTTTCACATGTAAGAACAAAAAAAAAAAGAAAAAAAAACTTCTCTGCCGCGTAATCGATCCCATTATGATAACATAACACAACTGTCACAAGTGGACTGAACCGCCGCCTAACCAACTACGCTACGAACGATTTATTTAATAACTTTCAAAATAATATTATCTATACACAACTTAGATCATGTTTAATATCAATTCGGTATAAATTTCGAAATCTATGTATATGCCTAAACATATTTGAAACATGCATTGTCATCCAGTTCTTAGCTATCCTGAAAATTTCAGAGCTCTAGGTAGACGGGAAATAGGTTTAAATTCGATTACAAATTCCACGGAATGACACAGAGACACAGAACACGGCGAAAATATAAAAAACTTTCTAAAAATATGATCGTACAAAGTCCAAATCAAACACCGAAATCGAGATATCGTACAACACAATGCCTAGAGACAATTTAATAAATATTATCTCTGATGATACCAAAAAACGAAACACCACTAAACCCATCACGCGAACGATAGCAATATATTACCAATTCATCTATTGGAGTTAATAAATTTTCAACTATTTTAGGTAAAAGTTAGTCATCTTGCTCAATGAATCCATAGTCCATTGGATCAAGTATGACGATATTTTGATTTAAACAGTTAACTTGTTTATATACAAAATAAAAACACCGTAATATATGAAGCTTCATAGTTGCAGAACTGTATGTGTAAGAAGAAGTGCGTAACTGCGTACGACAAACATACGTTTGTGTAGCGGCCAGAATTTCATGCTATTCATTTTGTAAATGTACCAATACATGTAAAAATATATATAATAACTAAAATAAATTAACGCATTTTAATATTGAAATATAAATATTTAAAAAAAACTGAAAATCGATACAAATATATAAAAGATCAGACAAGCGCCTGCAGGTAGATTTCCATTACCCTTCGTCCTACGTTAAAAGAGAGTAAATGCATGTTGTTTATAGCGTTTATAAGTAAAATTTCATAGAAAGCTTTATTGCTTAATATCATTCAGGGGATACGGTCATTTTACCAATTATTGTATTGTTAACAAATTATTTGTTAATAACAAATTTCCTTACCATTTCTCGGAAATCCACCCTTGATATTGCAGATATGTAATCTGGGGACTGGGGATCAAAAAAATACATAAAAAAAACTTTGGTGGAGCCTTATTATATATAACAGGTACGAAATGCCTCTGAGGGCTCTGAGCACTCGAACTAAATATCAGATGGGATTTTATTTATTAGTTTGAGCTGTCGAGTCTGAGATCTATACTATTTTTGATTTGAGTTAAACAGGGTGTTTAAGTAACAACCCTTCACAAGAAAAAGTTTATTTATATAATGATAAAAAAGTTAGTTGGAGGAATTGGAGACCATAAACTCATAGTTGTGTAGTTATAATTATAATTACGCGAGCTCAATGCTGCCATCTCTAGAGTTTATTTCTAAACAATACTTTGCTATAATTTCTTTATCAGTTTTCAAATTAACGAACTAATATTGTACAATCATTGTATAAAGACGAAACCGGGATATTTGTGTACCGAATTCACCATCCTCCTTTAAAACTTAAGGTGAAAACTAGCCCATTAACTCCATTATGATCGTATAGTTTTATATCAAAGAAAGGACAAATAATATAGGTACCGTAATTTCCTTTTATAGTTCAGTCTGTACATAAAAAAAGCATATTTATGACGTTAATTACAATTCAATCAAACATCCGTGTATAAAAAAATGAAATATGCAAAAATGTGTTTTTTAATTCTACATGCTAAACGAATGTCTTAAGACCAAAAAGCTTTATTTTTTTAATAAAAAACGTAAAGTTTGACGCAGTAGAAATAATTTGTTCTTTTTGTTTTGTTTTTTTTTTGAAAAATACTTTATTTCTGTCAATTAATGAAAATGAAAATGTTTTTTACACACAAATAAAGTTTGTTCAGTTCATGTTCAGTTACAAAACAAAGAACGAATTGTTTAACAAATAATTAAAAAAATGTTTTGGGTTGCCTAATTTCTACTTTGCTTACTTTGTAATACCAGCATAACTGATTCCTATTTTAGTAATTATTGCATATTCCAATAGATGGTACCACACCAACGCTTCGATCTATTGACGACACAGTATAGGTTATATAGACGTTAACAAAGTTTCATTATTTGACTTGGAAACGAGCCCCTTCACACTAAGAATTATTTCTTGGTGTGTCGAAATAACCTAACCTAAATACTCTTGTGGGGTTTTTCCCTTTGTGTCTCCCCGAAATAAAGGACACAAGTTTTATATAAATTAAAGCAAAATTTATTTGATTTATGATTGTTAATGATCAGATCAATTATTTATAATTATATTTACGTGTGAGTAATGCGAGAGACGTAATGACCTGGAATTAGAGGTTTATCAATAAAAGTAATATTATTTCCGTTCTAAAGTTAATTATTAATGAGTAGAGATGTAATAATATATTTTACCCACGACTCATAAGTAAATTGCGTATTTTTTAACCTATATTAGTCCATTGAAATGTTACATTTGGGGTTGCGTTTTTGAGAGGACGCAATTTTATTTTTTAGAAGTGTAGGAGGTGTCAGTGTAAAGCTAAAACCAAGTTTGTGGGGTCGCCACCTCTTGTCCAACGGCCGCCATCTTGAAAATAGGGGTTGAAATGGTTTTTACGTGTATTTCTTAAACTATTTATCTGATAAAAAAAATTATTAACATTTTTTGTTGCAAATTAGATTCTCTACAACTTTGGTCCAGTAAATTTTTCTCGTAGAACTATAAATAAAAAAGTTATAAGCGAAAATGTTCAGAAGTTCGAGAAAAAAAATTGTATTTTTCGATATAACTTTTTTTTATCATTTTACGAAAAAATGATATCAGACCATTTTTGTAGATCGTCTTTTGAGGAACAACTTTTATTAGCAACATTTTTTCACTAAGTCAATAGCTAAGGTTTTGTAGCGCTCCGAATTGAGTACTATTTTTCAGTTTTTTTTATTTTGTTATCATAATTTTTTTAATTATTAATTTTGCAATATTATATCTAATTAATTAATGACTCTTTTCCACACCACCTACGAGGTAGAGTCTAGAGGCGCGTTATTTTTACGTGGTATCCCCAATAGGCATAATCCACGGTGATTTTCAAAATTACAACTACTCCGTCCTAAGTCTTTTCGATGGACCAGGTTGCGGCTCAGCATCTGATTGGCTTTCTAAATCAAATGTCAGTGGAAGAACTGGAGAAGGAAGGGGTAATGTCGGTGGTTCATCATCAAAATCATTTTCATTTATTAATTCTGTGAGCTCCATTACGTTGCTACATGTCTCTCCAGAACAATGGAAGCACACTGCAGAACATTTCAGCTCTGCTTTTCGACATCCACACATCGCTCCACAGTTTCCTTTGCATTTGCAAAAGATCAATTTTAGAAGCTCAGGGGGTGCTGGAGGTTTAGAGCTTTGCACTGGCATCAATAATTTTCCATTTTTTTTCCAGCCCCAGTCTTCAGGATCATTATAATTACCAAGCCACGACTCTACTTGATGGTAGACTCGGAAAGTATGAAAGCGAGCTGTGTCTTGTGTTGGAGGAAGTGAAGATAAGTTAAATGTACTTTTTGTCACTGCTTTGGCGAATTGTTTGTATCTTAGGCTGTCAAGAGAATTATCTTTTTGTTTACCACCGTATACAGAGATGAAGCAATTGTTCACAAAATCAAAGTCTTGCTCTGGAGCTTCTGAAACTGACGATAAACTACTGGCGCTGCTGCTGGGACGACTAACAACATTATCGGTTCGATTGTCCACGTAATAACAATAACACGCAATATGTACAGTAACTTCCGAAACAGTTCGTAAAAATTGTTCATTAACCTCATCATTTCTTGCTACAGCTCGCTCTAGTAAAGTTTTTACACCTCTTTCCTTCACAGTTCTTATTTTATTTTCACCTAAAGGTTTTTTACAAATAAAACAATCACTCATGATGAAATAATAGAAAAAGTACGCTTAAAAAGTCTAAATGCTAATCAAAAAAAAGAAAAAAATAGTTTTCACTGAAGTTAAAATCGTTTATAAAATAATTCGAAATCGTCTTCACAATTAAAAACAGAACAAAATACATCCGCACGTAAAGAAATATGTAGCTAAGGCTAGTAGTAGTAGTAGTAGTAGTAGTAGTAGTAGTATTATTTCAAACATTTTTTGCTAACAAAGAACACGTCACAAACAATACACTTAACATTTAGATATTTTTACAATGTAAAAAATTATTACAAATATTACAATCACATTTATATCTTTACATAGTAAATAAAAGTAAATAAAAATCGTTAAAAACAGTAATGTTATCAATTTTGTAACCAAAATAATCCCACGAAGTAACTATTTTCTTGACAAGACCTCATCACAAGTGTATGGCTCGATGTCACATATAAAATTAAAAACTAAATATTTAAATTTTTGTATATTATTTTCATTTTTAAGATAACTTGGCAGGCAGTTAAAGAACTTTATACAAGAGTAGTAAGCCCCTTTCTCGGTTTTGGTCAGAGAATGCACTGGAGTTTTGTAGTTTGCTTTATTTCTAGTATGATAGATGTGATCCGTTATATGTTCTTCAAATCTGTCTGAATACTGTTTAATAAACACGATGCATTCAAAAACATACAGTCCAACCACCGTCAGTAGTCTCAAGTTTTTAAAGACCCCCCTACAGCTTTCAAGTGGGCTCAGTTTCTTAATAATCCGTATTGCTTTCTTTTGCATTATGAAGACAGAATTGATGTTCGAGTGCCCCCATAATATAATACCATATTTGAGATGTGAGTAAAAATTTGCAAAATATGCAACTTTTAACGTAGCATAATCGACATTCTTAGCCAAAACCCTTAGTGCATAGCATGCTGAAGACAATCTGTTGGTTACCTGTTCAATATGAGAATTCCAATTTATATATGGATCTAAATGAAATCCCAAGAATTTTAAACTTTTGTTGTTTACGGATATTTGTAAATTATTGAGTACTACTTCTGTTGGTATGACATTTTGGTTTTGATGCGTTTTGAAAAACATACATTGAGTTTTGGTTTGGTTGAGTATTAACCCATTATGTTCATACCAGTTTTGTAGTTTTAGCATTTGTGAATTGCTTTTTTCATGTATCTTATTTACAGAGTTTTGTTTTATTAAAATGTTACAATCATCAGCATAATTTATTAACAAGTTATCTATCTAGTTCTATGCAGTTGGGTAAATCATTTATAAATATTATAAAAAGAAGTGGACCAAGGATACTCCCCTGTGGAACACCTAAATTGGAGTACAGCATTTCTGAGGTTTCCACCATAGAACCGTCTCTGATCACTACTCTTTGAGGTCGATCAGTTAAATATGACTCAATCCACCTATGGGCGGCTCCACTAATACCATATTGGTACAACTTGTCTAGCAATATATCATGTCTAATGCAGTCAAAAGCTTTTGATAGATCTAGAAATAGACCACATGCAATATCACCTGTCTCCATTGTGTCATATATTTCGTTAATAAACTCAAAAGTTGCCGTAGTTGTTGATCTTTTATTTAAAAAGCCATGTTGGAAATTTGATAAAAGATTATTGTTTTGGAAGTGATTTAAGATTCTGTTAAACATAGCTTTTTCAAAAATTTTAGAATAAGATGGCAAGAGACTTATTGGTCTATAGTTTCTATGCATTTCACGGTCTCCTGCTTTATAGACTGGGAGGATTTGAGCATATTTAAGTTTTTCTGGGTACACTCCTTGTACAAGTGATTCATTTACAATATGCAAAAGCGGATGTATTACTTCCTTGATACATTTCTTTACTAAAAATAAAGGGATTTCATCATTTCCTGAACATTTTTTGTTTTTTAAAGATTGGACTATATCATAAATTTCCTGTTCTGTTACTGGTTTTAAGTTTAATTTTTTCTGAGTTGGTGGTAGATTTAATTGAGGTTTGATTATATCTAATGTTTTGGTTTTGTCATCTACTATGTCCTTGAAATAATAATTAAATTTATCTGCTACATACTTCAGATTGTTATTATTTGGTAAAATACCCTTTGTTACTTGTTTACCATTGCTAGTTAATTCTTTAACTATCCGCCAAGTTACCCTTGATTTATTATCAGCATGAGACAGACGTGCTTTGTACCCCTCCTTATTACTTTCTTGTAGTATTTGAGTGTAAGTCTTTTTTAGTTCATTGTATTTACTTTTGCATTCATCAATATGTTTAGACAAGATGTATAGTATATTAAGCTCATTTTTTATTTTTTTTATTTCCGATGTGTTTTCATAAAATGGCTTATGTTTCTTTTTATGTTGTATTTTTTTAACTGGGAAATGTGTGTCAAAATAATAAAGAAAAGTAGAAATAAATCCGTCCCACATCTGATTTATATTTTTAGATTTATATACCTTAGTCCATGATTCATCTTTCATTGCATTTTTAAACTCCTCAATATTACGTTCTGAAAAAATTCTGTTAAAAGTACATTCAGGTATCGATAGATGCAAGTCTATCAGTATAGCACTTTGAGCCGTGTGATCAGAATTATGAAGTTCCATTACTTTTGTAGTAAGCTTTAGATTTCCATCTACTATTATATTATCTATACATTTTCTGGTTGTCGCGGTTATACGGGTAGGCTCTTTGATTGATGCTACTAAATTATAAGATTTGAGCAGGTTTAAAAATGCAATAGTGTTAGTATCATGTCCTAAAACATCAATATTAAAGTCTCCTAGAATAATTAATTCATTACCTTCATTAAAAACCTTACAACATATCATATCTAAGATATCAAGAAATTTCATAAAATTATTTTGGTTAGAATTTGTTGATGGTCTATATATAGTTAAAATTACAAACTTTGTTCCACTAAAAGTAGGTACATTGAAGTGCAGCACATTCTAGTATTCTTTTTTCTGATAGTTGTACTAAATCATTCCTGGCCACTGCTTTCACTAAAGGTGACGTATAAATAGCGGTTCCTCCATGTTCACCTTCTTCACGGCAGAAGTAAGAGATGAGTGTATAGTTCAATAGTTTACGTACTTTAATTTGATTATTACTAAGCCAGTGTTCAGTAATTCCTACAATATCTGGGAACGTTTCACATAGTGTAGTTTCTAGTCCTAATTGCCCTGTATTGAAACACTGAATATTTTGATGAAATATATTTATATTTTTTGTTTGTTTACTTTTCGTGTTTTTATTTTTATTTTCAGATTTTACTTGATTGTTGCGTGGGATTTTGATATCCTTAGCACTCTGAATACTTTGATTGTTCACACAAACACCAGTACTGTTTTTACGTAGGCTTGATTTACCGTTAGAGAAGTTCCTATTTAAAAATCCTCAGTACGTCTATCATATTCATGATACTTTCGGAAGTCAAATCTTTTATATGCCATAGACTTTGGCCAGGTTGTTGGTTTATATATTTCATCCTTTAGCTCAAAATTTATACCGCACATAAAACATTTATTTTGATTTTCGCTTGTTGGGAGTTCCTTAATTAAAATATCTGCGTTTTCAAAGACCTCCTGTTCTTTTAAATAATTTAGGATCTTATCTGAAGTGACGTCCCTTTTTATTCGATATAGATAGAGCCAAGCCCTTTTGTGTATCCCAAAATCTTTGTTATTGTCATTTTCACCAAAATTCTTTTTTATTTGTTTCCTTTTCTTGTTTGTCACTTTTATGTAATCATTACTTTCTTGATTAGCGTGGTCTGCTGAATCTTGATTTGTGTGTATCAGATCATTCATTTTCTGAAACTGTGTATCTTGAAGTTGATCAGCATTTGACATTTCAGATTTGTCTAGTTTTCTTTTATTTTCGGTAAGACGTGGCATCGTTGTGTTGTTTACCTTATTTGAATTTGTTTGTGTTGATTTTAAAGCTTTACTGTCTCCTTCTTTATTTAGTTCATTAACAGACAGTTTTGTGCTGGAATCGTCTGCTATCACAGACTGGTTTATGTTTTTCGTTTCAAGTTTATTAGTTTGGGCTATTTTTTGCTCAAGGAGGTCGTTTGTTCGTTTAAGTAGGCGATTATTTTCTAGTAGTATATTATATTTATCATCTTTTTCACATAACAGTTTATTAAGTAGGTCAATTTCTTTTTGTAAATTGTGCAGCTTACTGTTTTGATCAGGTTCTTTTTCGTCTAATTGATTTTTTTCGATCTTACAGCACCCAGAACAGACTATTCTTGTGTCACACAATTTTTCACATTTTAACTTTTTGCTCGCCGCGCAGGAAAAGTGGAACACATTTCCACACTTTATGCACACTAACACACTAGTTGCTTTAGTTTGGCAACATTTAAAACCTTTTTCTTTGAAGTTTTCCTTGGTAATAAGACAGAGCGCATCTGACACGTCCGCACCAGTCGGCGCCATCTTTACTTTACTTTACAGCTTTATCAAACACTGGTATTAAAATGAACCAAAGAAAGTTTGCAAAGTGTGAAGATACAAAAGTACAATAAACGATAATAAATAGTAATAAAGATAACAATTCACAGGAATAACAGATGGGGAAACCCATTTTGAACCATTACACAGATATGATATTAAAAAGATTAAGTAAAGGCAAATGATTTACCTCTAGTTGGTCGTTTAAAAAAATATTGGAATTTTTCCTTTTATTAATTTTTAATGATTCTAAAAGATTTCATTTAAGACTTTTAGTATCAACGTGTAAAATTTCGAAATTTGAGTTGAAGGAATGGTTTTCTTCTAATAAATGTTTTGCATATTTTTGCATTTCGAAATTTTACTGAAAAATAGTACTCACTTCGGAGCGCTGTAAAACCTTAACTATTGATTTAATGGAAAAATGTTGCCAATAAAAGTTGTTCCTCAAAAAACGGTCTACAAAAATGGTCTGATGTCATTTTTTCGTAAAATGATAAAAAAAAAGTTATATCGAAAAATATAATTTTTTTCTCGAATTTCTGAACATTTTTGCTTATAACTTTTTTATTTATAGTTCTACGACAAAAAGATACTGAACCAAAGTTGTAGAAAATCTAATTTGCAACAAAAAATGTTAATATTTTTTTTATTGCGTTATTTAACAAGTGGACAAAATTTTGAGGACTTAAAATTTCTTACCGCTATATCACCACAAAGTCTTGAAGTAATTATCATATACACTTGCAGTGCCCTAATCAAAGTTTTAATGGAGTATTGAACCCTAACAATCTCTTAGAAAATTAAATTGGCACGTTGGGCGCCAATTTGTAGCTTATTAATTTTCCCTTTTATGGGATTATAACGCCTAGCTAGCTCAAATGAGTTCGTGGCTTCTATTCTGAGTTTTATCAAATTTTCCCAAACAAAAATTTAAATGGCGCCAGAGCACAAACAAAGCAAATAACACTCAAACACCAGTTTTAAATGATTTATTAAAATAAAATCATTCAATAATAACATTAACAGTTAATGCGAAAAATTAATTAAATCTCTTATCTTTTGTTTTCCTCAAAGGATTTTTTATCGTAATATTATCAAATAAAGTATCTTCCAGGGATGGTATTGATTAGGCTTTGGTAAATTTCAACAATCAATGAAATCAGATAACTTCCCACAAAATGGCTGTCCGCTCGACACGTCTTCATTTTAAAATTTCTAATTTCCTACTTAGGACTCCTCTAGGTGTGGCATAAACCTTTTATACTGAAGAGTTGTTCGAATGGAAACAGATATTAAAAATAAATGCGAAGAGAAAGTTTCGGTTATCGGTTGTCTCCCACTTAATCGCGGCGAAAAACATTAAAATAAATCTCTTCAAATAGTCAGGTGGCTTTCTGAACTAAAACGATCCACTAGGTCTTTACAGTATATTTAGGTAAGCATGGACATTTATGTTTAAGCAAGTTATTTTGTATATATGCTGTATCCTTTTGATTTCATGTTACAAGGACGGAAGAACAATGGGTAACTTTTGCGGAGCAATTTGAAAAGAGATGGAACTTTCCAAACTATATTGGCGCTATAGAGGGAAAGCACATAGAAATTAAAAAACCTGCCAATTCTGGATCGTATTATTTTAATTAAAAAAAAAAGTTTTGCATAGTTTTACTTGCATGCGTTGATATAAACTATGAGTTCATAGTGGCTGAAGCTGGCGTAAATGGTCGTGTGTCTGATAGTGGAGTGCTATCAAACAGCAAATTTTATGAACCGTTTAAGACAAATAAATTTAATATTCCTGATGATTTCTCAGAAGAACTGCCATTTGTATTAGTTGGTGATGATCTGATGATGCATTTCCTTTTTAAACTAACATCATGATACCTCATATAGTGGCGACAATCTTTCTAACGAGGAATTAATATACAATTACAGACTTTCTAGGGCAAGGATTGTTGAGAATGCTTTTGGTATAGTTGCATCCAGATTTCGTATTCTTTTAAATGTTATAAATTTGTGCTCCGAAAAAGCAATTATAATTACTTTATGCATTTGTTACTGGCATAATTTTTTAAGAAGAAATAATTTAACCGTTTATTTAAGAGTTGGTGTAGATTCAGAAAATACGAATACTTCGGAAATCGAGTTTGCTCCATGGAGAACTGACTCTCAGCAATTATGCGAACTTCAACCAAGCCTTTCAGGAAACTCTACTATAGAAGCAAAAGAGACGAGGCAAAAATTTACTGCTTACTTTAACGGAATAGGAGCAGTACCTAGGCAAAACAAATGCATAGGCATAAAGAATAAATTGTAAAAAGTAAAAAATAAAAATATTCTGGCATATAAAAACATTATATTTACGAAATACATTACATTAAGCATATTTTATGGACGGCTCCAAGACAGATAAAGGAACAGGAGCAGGGGTGTTTGGACCTAGAACCAAACACTCAGAAAGCTTGGGTACGTACCCAAGCATGTTTCAAGCGGAAATTCGTGCCATCGAAAGATGTATAGAATTTAACATTGAAAGGAACTATCGTAGACAAAAGATTGTAATCATGTCAGATAGTCAAGCAGCCATCAAAGCTCTGAACTCAGATACAATTAATTCAAAGATGGTCTGGAAATGCCTAGGCAAATTAAATGAACTAGGACAGAATAACACTGTTACCCTCCTGTGGGATCAGCAGTAGTACAATCTTAGAAAAACAAAAGAAAAAAATGGATAGCGAAAAATCCAAGTACTGGATTGATCTAGAAGGACTAAGACAATCGAAGACGCTCCTGGGAAACTATAACCAGTAGAGATCTCACAGCTGTCTTAACCTGGGTAAGAAAAACCTCCGAATTATAACAGGAATACTAACCGGTCACTGTTGATTAAGAGGACACATGAAGAAACTAGGATTAGTAGATGAAGCAAACTGCAGATTCTGTGAGGTAGAGGATGAAACCTCAATACACATACTTTCAGAATGCATGACATTAAGTAATTCTAGGGTCAAATACCTAGGGTCATACGAAATAGAAAGGGAAGAACTACCTAATTTAAAATCCAATGCTATCCTAAACTTTCTAAGGAAGATAGGACTAGAAGAGCTGCTATGAGTCTGAGGAATCATCAGAAATATAGCAAGAAAAGGGGGACATAATAGATCTTATAGGTCGCAGGTGTATCTGTCACCTCTAACACCATACATACACCCATACATACATACATACAAGCATATTTTATTGTTTTTTTTTAACTTAATCACAATTATAAGAAGAACTAGCTGACTCGGCGAACTTCGTACCGCCTACTGATGTTTTTTTACCATTTTTCCAAATTTTTACGGTTTTGTAAATTATCGATTGGATATATCATATATTAACTGCGCCACCTTATGGTGGCGTCATAGTACTTAATTACGCAAGAATTGCTGATGTAAATTTATACTATCTCAACTGCGCCACCTTACGGTGGCGTCATAATGCTTAATTTAGTAAGGAATAAGGATCACTCTTTTAAATATATGAAATAGCTGTACCCGGCGTGCGTTGCTATGCCAACAACTAAAATAAATTTAAGAAAAATAAAAGAGATAAAGAGAAGAGAAGGAAAGAAAGTTTATAGTTTTGTTTCACTTATCGCACCAAAAATATGTTTTTCGAACTTATATTTATATGAAAACGTATAGATATCTTTTAATCAATATTGAATTTGATTCATGGAAGCGCCATCTGGTGGTAACTTCTATTAATACGAATATCATATTCATATTAAGCATTAAGAATACAGCATCATACTAATTTTTATGACAATCGGTTAAACAGGGAAGAAGTTGCTACTCTGCAGCGCCACCTGGTGGCGAGTGGCATCAATGAGCGTATCATACAAACCTTCTCCGTGGAAAAACACATATATATACCAATTTTTATTACAATCGGTTGAACGGGGCAGAAGTTACTACTTTGCAGCGCCACCTGGTGGCGATTGGCATCAATAAGCATATCATATAAACCTTCTCCGTGCAAAATACATATACATACCAATTTTCATGACAATCGGTTGAACGGGGCAGAAGTTGCTACTCTGCAGCGCCACCTGGTGGTGAGTGGCATCAATGAGCATAAAATATAAACCTTCGCCGTGCAAAATACATATACATACCAATTTTCATGACAATCGGTTGAACAAGACAGAAGTTGCTACTCTGTAGCGCCACCCGGTGTCGAGTGGCATCAATGAGCATATTATGCAAACCTTCTTCTTGGAAAAGTACACATACATACCAATTTTCATGACAATCGGTTAAACGGGACAGAAGTTGCTACTCTGCAGCGCCACCTGGTGGCGAGTGGCATCAATGAGCATAACATATAAACCTTCTCCGTGCAAAATACATATACATACCAATTTTCATGACAATCGGTTGAACCGTAGTAGGAATTAACTAATTAGTAGTCAACAGACAATTAAAGTGCTACGGCAAAGTAACGATTTGAGGAATTTTTCAAATTTTAATTTATAAATTAAAAAACTTAAAAATATTAAAAAAAAAAACTGGAACTGAAAACTTTTTGAGCCACAGGCTACGGCGTCAGCATTTCGTTGGTGATGAATAATCCAAACATAGGATGGAGTTTGGGGTCAAAAAATTATAAAAACTATAAAACACTTCAAGAAAAGCAGGTGTTCGATAACTGAGGGTGACGAAACCCAGAAGATCACCGAAAAAACAGTGAATTTATGGTGTACATATGCAAGAAAGTGTTTGACCTGTATATGGAAAAGATGAAAGTGAAAACATGTGGGGGATATGTCCACGGAATAGAAAAGGATCTTGAATCACCAAATATGATATACCTACGTATTTTCATAGCAACGTAGTGATACGTAAAAGAAAGGCAGTGATGTCTGTTGGAAAAGCCGACACCTGAGGCATGTGAAGAGACAGGCTTCAAAAAGGTTGACCATAGGGCCGTAGGCTGTACAAAGCTTCGTCATTATCTGAGAAATCAGCTACAGATTTAAAATTGTCCATAACACAACACTAACACCGAAAATTTTTTGTTGAATAACTTGGATGTTAACTGATTAAATTTCTTGAAAACAGTAGGAAGTTGGCAGATGAACGGTACGTCAACGATGGAGGCTACACAACAATTAAGAGTAAAAAGAAGGACTACTGCGTATGAGTGGAAACAAAAACGCGGAAATCATTATGAAGGCAGGACATTTGAATGAAGAAGACATAGAACCATAAAATACAATGATACATAAACAATAAACAGTAAAATTCAAGTAACAATAAAAATTGAAGTTAATAAAAAGGTGGTTTTACCGTTCAATATGTGAATCCTGCTCTGCAGTTCAGTTTGATTCTGGGGAACTTATTCCTGGTTCAAAATAATATGATGATTACACTGAAAGTTAAGCGAAAGAGACTGATGTTGTATTAACAGGATTACATTAAAAAAATGCTTTTTTCAAGCCATATTTCTGAGCTACTTTTAAAGAGAAGTTGATACTGATTTACTGGAAATAGGAAATGGAGATATCACTGTTTTTTTTCTTAACACAAATTAACGTTAACACCTTTACTTCTGAAATAGACTTTCCTATTCACTTGAACAGCTTTATCAACATAAATTTTGTTTTTAGTAGGTAAAAAAGCGCTGCAATTAGATTCACAAACGTTTTTCATTTGTATATCTTCTGTATATATCTGAGATGAAGATGTATTTGCTTCTATAAGATCAATTTGTGATATTTCCGTTAGCTTGGAAGTGGTGCCAGTAGATGGTACAGATAATAGTATATTATGTTACTAGGAGTAGAAGGCCAACATTATTGTTGAGCCCAGATTCTTGCACTGCCGAGGCGCTAGCCGAGGCTGTGCAAACTGGGCGAAACATATAATGGGCCTTCTGCTCCGAGTAACATATACTATTTTTTCTTCAAGCGTAATAATAATATGCATTTTATAAAAAATATAGAAGGCTTTGTTTATATCTCAACTATTTAATTAATACAAACGAAAAATTACATAAAGTGTTACCTATTTATTAACAGTAATATTAAATGTGCAGTTTTGTATACTGCAGTTGTTTAAATTTAAGCCACTGCCACCGCTTTCAGCTTCGACATTTACAATTTTGTCATTGGTATACATCATATTATTAGTAAGTTGATTGTCGATTATTATGTCAGCGATTCCAGAACTATTACTTGGTTGTTCTTGCCAATTAAGTATTTTTTGTGCAGTTTGTGTTTTACTGGAAATGGAATCCTCTAAGTACCCTTCAGCAACACTGGTGGATTTCCATCCACCATGCCGCTTTAAAGCGGTTATATCACCTCCGTTGTCAACTAAAATAGTTGCGGAAGTCCTCCGAAGGCAATGTCCTGTATATTCATGAGGATTTGTTAATTTCAAAAACGTAGCAACGTCTTTTGGTACGTTTGATATTTTGTGGATACCCATTACCACACGGTGACATTTACCATTCTGGTATTTAATAAAAAATCGCTGCAGGCCAATATCATCCGGACGAAGAGCCGTATACTGTCTTACCAAATTCAAATAAAAATCGCCAATTATAGTAAACGACCGTTGTTTTTTGTTTTTTGTGTTTATGATTTTAACCAAAATTAAATTTCCCAAATCTTGGATTTCGCTAGACTTTAAATTAACAAGTTCATCGCATCTAAGGGCTCCTGTGACTCCAAATATTAATATAACCTAAAACAAACGTTGAAATAAATAAAAAAAAAAGCTGGTAGCACCGGGATTAGAACCGCTGACCTTTGCGACCGAAGACAAAAGCTCTGCCACTGAGCTACCGTCATTAAATGTTATAAGTAGGAAATGAGGTAATATTTGCTGTCAAGTTAAATATTGATCTGCTAGTAGATATCACTGTCAACGGTTTAATAAACGTAATAATGATTAAAAAGAAATAAGAAAGTACCTACCTTTGTTGCTAAATAAACATTATTTGGTGCATCCTTGAGAAATTTATCAAATTGATCTTGTGTTAATACTTTTGATTTTTTCGGTGTATAATTTTCCCCTTGGCGCTTTATAAATGCAATTAATTTGCTATATTTTTCTATTTTAACATTATGTTTAATTGACTTTTAATCATTGAATACTGTGCCCATAGAGTAGAACTTTTAAACTTTCTGGACAAATTCGTGAAGTATGCAAGCATAACGTTTTCCGTGTATTGCTGTACATTATATTCATTGCACCATTTTAGAAATTTTTCGTATGCAAAATCATACAGTTTACGCGACTTCGTTGAAATTAGAGTTTCAATACTGGAATTAGCTATTTCAACTAATTCCGGAGGCGTACATTGCAATTCTTGAGACATTTTTCACAAAATTTTCAAAACAGACAAACGTCAAATTAAATAAGTTTAAAAATGACAGTTCCTACCTACTTGATTACAACGCCCCATTATTTTATTAGTACAATAATGAAAATTCATTTTTGTACTAGTAAAATAATGGGATATTTCTACGGTCTGTGTTGCAAAAAGTAATATAGTTATTATTATACGCTTGAAGAAAAAGCTTCTTCAATTAATTTTAAATTTTTCCTCTTTTTGTAAGATTGTCTCTCTGGCTGGGATTTAGTATTCCTTTGACAATGAAATTTGTGAGGAAGGATGCCCTTTTTCAATCGTAATATGGTTTTATGTTTTCCTTGCAAATTCATGATTTTGTATTGGATATAATTATCTGTATCCTCTTCAATCTAAAATACAAACGTAATAAATTATTAAGAAAATGAAAATATGAAACAGATTCGTTTATAATTGCAATGTTCTGAGTAAAAAACTGAAATTTATATTCATTATGTTTGATTAGTAAGCTGGTTTCAATTACTTTATGTATTTTAAAGTTGCTTTGTAATGAAATAGAGGTTATAATGAGAACACTTGCAAAGTTTAGCAGATAAAAAAATGTGAAATAAAGACGTACGTCAAAATGGTCTTCACAACAATATAAACTAGTTGAGGGAGATATCATATTTCTTCTCATGAGATTACACCACTTTTTCCTTATATCGACACCTTTCGGCACCATAAAAAACACTTTATTTGGTGCATTTCTATTCGTATTTTTACACAAAGGCACGATACAGTATCGAAATAACGGTTTTTTGTCCTGTTGCATTATATTTTGTAAGTAAATTACAGATTAAATGCCAAAACATTACAGCTATTTTTTATTATGTTTGTTGTTATGATTCATGACGTCACGTCAGCGCGCCAAAATGGAGGTCGTTTAAACAGCTGTTATAAACCTGTTTTCAAACAATTTATTTTGAACCTAATATTGTTTTTCAGTGCTCAAATATTTTTTACATTAATGTGATGATGTAAATTGTAATTTAAAAATATCAACAAAATACGTGCACGTTAATTTTTTATTAATCGATTAAGTGATTTTATTATTTGAAAGCACTATGAGCAAAATAGGTATAAGTTAAATCGTTTTTTTCTCTTTGATAACAGAGAAATTAAATATTTGAAAAATATTTATTTTTTAATCTATACATATAATAAAACTGTAGAAATGTATTTTTGTACGCGCATCACATGAAAACTACTGATACGATTCGAATGCAGTTTTCACAGATGTATTTGACATCTTTTAAAATCTTCTTCTTGTGTAAAATAATTCTCCCCCACTCCTTTAACGGGGTGGAGGGAGAAATTTTTATACAACAATCACACGCCACGCGAACGACGTTGCGAGTACAACTATAGTCTATATATATAAAAATGAATGTTTGTCTGTATGTCTGTATGTACTCAAAAACTACTGGACCGATTATTATGAAAATTGGTATGTATATGTATTTTTCCACGGAGAAGGTTTGTATGATATGCTCATTGATGCCACTCACCACCAGGTGGCGCTGCAGACTAGCAACTTCTGTCCCGTTCAACTGATTGTCATGAAAATTGGTATGTATATGTATTTTTCCACGGAAAAGGTTTGTATGATATGCTCACTGATGCCACTCGCCACCAGGTGGCGCTGCAGACTAGCAACCTCTGTCCCGTTCAACCGATTGTTATGAAAATTGGTATGTATATGTATTTTTCCACGGAAAAGGTTTATATGATATGCTCATTGATACCACTCGCCACCAGCTGGCGCTGCAGAGTAGCAACTTCTGTCCCGTTCAACCGATTGTCATGAAAATTGGTATGTATATGTATTTTTTCACGGAGAAGGTTTGTATGATATGCTCATTGATGCCACTCGCCACCAGGTGGCGCTGCAGACTAGCAACTTCTGCCCCGTTCAACCTATTGTCAGGAAAATCAGTATGATGATGTATTTTAACGGGTTAGAGTTCTATTATCTCTGGGGTTAGATGAATATGATATTCGTATTAATGGAAGTTACCACCAGATGGCGCTTCCATGTATCAAATTCAATACTGATTAATAGATATCTACACGAATTCGTATAAATATAAGTTCGAAAAATATATTTTTGGTGCGATAAGTAAAACAAAACTATAAACTTTCTTTTCTTCTCTATCTCTTCTTCTCTTTTATTTTTCTTAAATTTATTTTAGTTGCTGGCGTAGCAACGCACGCCGGCTACAGCTAGTTATGATATAAAAAAGTAACCAAACAAATATTAAATTATTATTAAAATTGTTTTTGTAGTGTGCTGGGTTGTAATTAAAAGAGTTTTTAAACGTTAATAACTCAAAAATATATTCAATAACTTTTTAACACACATGCACTCATTTATATATCAATTGAACACAATTAGGCTTTCCAATGACCTGTCAAAAATTATTCAATATGGCGGCTGTGGGCAAACAATAGTATTGTTTTGTATTGTTGTCATAGTGTTTTTTGAGTGTTTTGTTAAATTAAGTTGGTGTAGAAGTTTTTATTGTTGTGAGAATATAGATTTTGTGACTTTATATAATAGTTTTTATATATTTTTTGGACTTGTTAACTTATAAGTTGAAAAAATGCCTTGTGGTTGGTTGTGGAAGTCGATCAAACAGGGATGATGTCAAATTCTTCAGTGTGCCTGCGGTTTAGAGCCACAAATTTCTTACAGATAAGAACGAATTGCCTAAAAGGCGAAGGGCTCTGTGGATACTAGCAATCAAGAGGGACGACCTCTCACACACACACACACACACACACACACACACAAAACTAACAAATCAGAGAGTGTGCAGTAAACATTTTATTACTGGTAAGTTATTTTAAAAATAGGTGACCAAATTTTGTTATGACTTTAGTCATAGCCCTCATACGCACATTGAAAGTATTTTACATGTCTTAATTAATTTTAGGCAAACCTGCTGCTTTAGAGGACGAAAATCATCCTGATTGGGTTCCATCACAGGAAATGGGACACACATCTAAAAAAGTGCATAGACAACAGGATGATGTTGAAAGAGTGGAAAGATTGGAAAAAAGAAGGAAATTAAGGGTGAGTAAATGCAAGAAACACATTTATCTTATGCTTTTTAAGGGTGAAACAATTTTAAAAGCAGATTAGACTCCTCTTTTCTGCAAAGTAACAGGTCTTTCTTTTAAAAAATTAAAATATATACTTTTTACTAAAAAATATTCCCAGCTGCAGTGCAGTGATGCTAGATTGTTTCCTTATTTGCCATAAATACTAAACCACCAGCTCATATGCCAGTTCAGAACTTACAGTATTGTATGATTTTGACTGTTCGAAGCACTGTCACTCAATTTGTATTTATATGAGGTATTGTAATTTGATTAATTTTTTTTGTAGGCTGGACAAGTAAATGAAGAAGTTGAAGTAGGCATGGAGGACCATGATATCATATTAGAGACTGGAGTGGAATCTCAGACTGATATCACGATAGAAGAATTAAAGAGAAATATTGAAAATTTAAGAGACTGACTTTTTTTGTTGTTGATTTTTGATTTTCTTTAAACTTTTTAGTTTAACCCTGTATATCTCGAGAACTATAAAAGGTATTGAAAACGTTAAAAGTGTTATGGAAAATATAAAGATTTTTCTATAAATTTGCAAATTTTTATTAAAATTGATCAAAGAGAAATATTGACAATTTAAGGGAGAGACTGACTATGTTCTTTTTTTTGTTGTTGATTTTTGATTTACTTTAAATTTTTTAGTAGGTATTTAATTTTTTATGTCTTTTGTGTGTTTTAAATTGTAATTTTGTGTTTTTAAAAAAGAACAGAATAAATATATTGCTAAGAAAAAAATGTCTTTTTATTTCCTCTACAATTTATAATCTCTTTTTTTTACTTAAATGTTTTTACACTTCAGTAAAATGCAATATTATTTAATAACATATGCAATTAATATTTCGATTTTTGTTTACAAAGCTAAATACTTTTGGAGTAACTTTTTGTAAAAATTTTTTTCCCTTTTCAATGATGCACCAAACATCTGAAGGCTTTTCATTTGCTTTTTGTGAATGCTTGACCTGAAAAAAAGTTGTTGATTAGAACTATTGTGAAAGTTGATAAGTGATATTCCGAAATCTCAAATCAATGTCCCTTATAACAAACAAAAGTGACAGTACATTAGATTTGAAATTATAAAAGTCCTCTTATGAATTACGAGGCACTTATAGTAATCCTGTTTGAAATGAAACATGCACTGTGTTGACTTAAGATTCAAGGTTATCTACAGTTAGAAAAAGGCAGCTGTTTAGGAAATGACTTACCTGTCCAACTAAAATATATTTATCATTCTGAATCTTCGTTCCCACCTTCATAACAAATCCAGATTCAAAATATTTATATGCTTCCAGACTTTTAAATGCCTTCATCTGCATTTAGGAATAGAAACTATGGAGATAACCAAATAGGATATGTAAATAATTGTTTGAAGAATGATACTGTTCTGGTTTAGAATATTTATTCAATATTTAACGGAATACAACAAAACAATAATTTTTAACTGCTACATAAAAAAAATACAACGACAACCACATTAAATCTTGAAAACTCTCTTCTCTCTCATTGTTCTCGGGTGTATTCGCCCTTCCCGAGGCACATTCACGCACCCGCGCTATTCAAATTCAAAATAAAACACATTCGGAACACAGAGGCGTAACATGCCGCCGGCCTTGAAACCATCCAGTTTCAACACTATTGATAATTATTCATTTACCGGTAGTTTGCATATTTTCTGTACCGAACGTTTAAATACACCAAATGCTGTCTTAACACTGACAACTCGGACAACTCCATCACTGCCAGGGAACAGCTCTGCCACACGACCCATTCTCCACTGTAGCGGGGGAAGATTGTCATCCTTGAGTATCACGAGATCACCAACAATCAAGGAATGAGGATCAATTTTCTGCCACTTACTTCGCCGCTGAAGGTTGGTAAGGTATTCAAGGGACCACCTTTGCCAAAAGTGTTGAGTAATTTTTTGTAGAATCTGATATTGTTTAAGACGATTGATTGGAGTATTGATGAAGTCAGTTTCAGGAATGGATAAAAAGGCATCTCCAATGAGGAAATGACCAGGGGTTAAGGCAGTGAGGTCGTTTGGATCATTGGATAAAGGTGTAATAGGTCTAGAATTCATTATTGCTTCTACCCTAGCAAAAACAGTCGAAAGATCTTCAAAAGTTAATCGTAAAGTACTAATAACCTTCGTAATATGATACTTAGCAGTTTTAACCGCTGCCTCCCAAAGGCCTCCGTGATGCGGAGAATTGGGGGGAGAAAATTTCCACT